>JARFIY010000035.1:637500-1973333 GCA_036346155.1 Sinelater perroti
ACAAGAAAAATACCCTAGTGCAGTGCAAGAGATGCCAATGCTATGGCCATACACGTAACTTCTGCACACGACCGTTCAGATGTGTAAACTGTGGGGCCAATCACGATACTAGAGTATGTAAATCTAAAAGTCCAACTGAAAATAAGTGTGCACTCTGTAAAGGCAACCATCCAGCTAACTTCAAAGGCTGCCAGGTATACACAGAAATACTGAACAGACGCTACCCTAATACGCAACCCAAACCAGCAATGCAACCCCGTACAATGCCCAACCTCACATCAACATCAATAGCGTTTCCACCATTGAGACAAAATAATAACATGCAACAACATAACACACCAATAAATACTGAACCCCACTCTGGTAACGGAACATCTGGCAACACATATGCACAAATAGCTAGAACACAAATAAACTCAGACGCAGACCACTTAAGACAAGCAATGCAATTCATGCAGTCAACAATTACAAACCAAAATAATGTAATTATGGACCTACTGAGAGAAGCACGAGAAATGCGGAAAACTATAGATACATTATCTGCTGAAATCAATACTCTTAGACAACAAATTGATCCCAAAATGGCCCAATATAGAATCGTAACTTGGAACGCAAATGGCTTGACAAATCATCGTCAAAGTAGAAGCCTTTATTAAAACTAACCAAATAGACGTATTACTTATCTCAGAGGCTCATTTTACTGAGAGAACATACTTTAAAATTTCTGGTTATATAACATATGACACAAAACATCCAAACGGAAGAGCCAGAGGAGGAACTGCATTAATTATTAAGCAAGAAATAAAGCACTACGAGCTAGATAAATTTAGCAGAGATTTTCTACAAGCCACAACCGTAATAGTGGAAGACTGGCATGGACCAATAGCAATTTCAGCAGCATACTGTCCCCACGCTATAGAGCGAATAAAGAAGGATTCGATGACTACTTCCACGCATTAGGTGCAAGATTTATTACTGGCGGAGATTACAATGCCAAAAGTCCACTATGGGGATCGAGATTATATACCCCAAGAGGCAGAGCCCTAGAAACCAGTATCCAAACGAATAACTTAGATTTTGCATCTACCGGCAAACCAACCTATTGGCCGACTGACTTGACAAAAATCCCTGATTGCCTAGATTTCTTCGTCACCAAAGGAATTAGTCAAGCACACGTAAAAGTCGAAGACCTGCAAGACCTCTCATCTGATCACTCCCCTGTACTTCTAACCCTAAGTGCAAATATAACTGCCAAACATAGACCGCCACAACTACACAATTGCAGAACGGACTGGAACTATTTCAGAGAGATAGTGGATAGAAACATAACTGATAGCGTTCCGCTGAAAACGGCTGAAGACATTGAACAGGCAGTAGAGAATTTTCAGACCTTAGTGCAGAATGCTGCCTGGGAGTCCACTCCTCTAACCCGCCCTACCCAATCAAACGAGGATATCCTGGCGAAATTACTAATAAGATAAGGGAGAAAAGAAGGCTGAGAAGAGGTGGCACACTAGACGATATCCTGAAGAAAAGCGAAGATTAAACAATTGTACCAGAGAACTTAAAAGCTACTGCAAGACTATAGGAACGACTCCTTCAAGAGTATCTGAAGGAACTATCTGCAACAGAACAAAGCGACTACTCCTTATGGAAAGCCACGAAAAGGCTTAAACAGCCTCAGAAGCCAGTACCCCACTCCGTAAAGTAGACGGGACATGGGCTAAAAGTGATGCCGAGAAAGCTGAAGTTTATGCAAACCACCTCAAAAAGTTTTTCAACCTGAACCTGGCATCCCTGGAATAGACGAAGACGAAATAGAACGCTACCTAGAGGCCCCGTTACAATTAACGCCACCAATTAAAACTTCAAAATGAAGGAAGTAAAACAGCCATCGCTAAATTGCCAGTAAAAAATCACCGGGATACGAACTTATAACAGGGCGTATACTAAAAGAATTACCGATTAAAGGACTTAAGTTGTTAACACTTATATTTAATGCCATACTACGAACTGGACACTTTCCTGCACAGTGGAAAGTTGCAAAATCATCTTAATTCCAAAACCCGGTAAACCCCAAACATTGCAGAGTCCTATAGGCCTATAAGTCTACTACCTGTTACCTCTAAACTGTTTGAAAGACTACTACTCAAAAGATTAATGCCCATTGTAGAAGATGAACACCTTATACCGGATCACCAGTTCGGGTTTAGGACTGAACATTCAACCGTAGAGCAGGTCCATCGTGTGGTAGATATTATAAATGCATCCTTCGAAGCAAAAGGTACTGTAGTGCAGTATTTATCGACGTCAGTCAAGCGTTCGACAAAGTCTGGCATAAGGGCTGCACTATAAACTAAAGAAATGGCTACCGGATAACTACTATCGCATTCTAAAATCCTATTTACACGATAGACTATTCCAAGTTAAATACGAAAATGAACTCACTAATCTTATGCCCATAAATTCTGGTGTGCCACAGGGTAGTGTCCTGGGACCGCTCTTATACCTCCTCTACACGGCTGACTTACCGACTTGTGAAACTACCACAACCGCCACGTTCGCGGATGATACTGCGCTGCTAGCTACCGACTGTGACCCAATTAGAGCATCAGCAAAACTGCAGAACAGGCTCAATACTGTTCACGATTGGTTTAAAAGTGGCGCATTAAAATAAACGAAGCGAAATCTGTGCACGTCACATTCACTAAACGACGTGGTATATGCCCGCCAATAATGCTCAATGGACAGCAAATTCCGCAGGCCGATTCGGCTAAATATCTGGGAATACATCTCGATAAGGGCCTTACGTGGAAAACACACTTGTGGAAGAAAAGACTACAATTAAATTTAAAATTCAGCAAGCATTACTGGCTACTGGGTAGAAACTCGAAACTTTCTCTCGACAACAAGCTGTTAATATATAAGGTCATATTCAAGCCCGTGTGGATGTATGGTATCCAGATATGGGGAACTGCTTCATCTTCCAATATCTCGATAATTGAAAGATTCCAGTCAAAAACACTCAGAACCATCACTAATGCACCATACTACATAACCAATGCGGACATTTACAGTGATCTAAAAATAAGTTTAGTGAAAAGTGAAATAGTTAAAAATAGTGAAAGATATATCAATAAACTAGAATTGCACCCCAATCATTTAGCTTTAAACCTACTAGATAGCAGTGAACACAACCGCAGACTTAAAAGACACTACACCTTGGACTTACCCTTCCGGATTTAGTACTATTCTAACATTAAGTTACAGCAGAAGTGACGTTAATGAACGTCAACTTCCACCTAAACCGACACTTACGTAAATCATTTACTTATTGCTTTGCAGCAGATTGTAAATAGTTATGTATCTGATCAATAAAAAAAAAATTCCTTTTTGTTTTGTTTACTGCAAAACTAGAATATCTATTTTATAATTTTTTAATGCTTTTATTAGGTTTTTCAAAGCTCCATCTACAAGTGTACCTCGTACGTTACATGTTGCTATTAATAAATCTTTATATCTCTTATCTTTAGTCCTTTTCTTGCTATGGTCGTCATCTTTGGTTATGGAACTAGGCATACCGCCTAGTTCAGTGTTACGTTTCTTGATATCTCTTTAGTCATTTTATGGGCCGGTTAATTCGCACCTCTATGTTGTTCTTATGGGAACCTCTCATTTACTGTTCGACTTTTTTTTTGTTATTTCCATAGGTTACTTGGGAGGTTGTTCCTTCTTGCAATTATCTAGTTGTTCAACTGTGTAACTCTCCACGTTTACTATTAATTTCCGCTTTGTCTTGCCCTATTCATATGTCCCACTATTATTTTTCTTTATTCCTGCACTTTCTTGGGAAGATCCTCTATAACAATAGGTGTATAAATAAGTTCTCAGCTTTTTTCTGCAAAATTAAAGTTTTATTTGAAAACAAACAAAAAAAAGCTTAAGTGTCAAAGTATTCTCCGTTGGCATCGATGACCTTTGCCATCTTTCGGGTAGCTTGGGAATTCCCTGGTGATAGAAGCTCACCGACTTCGAGACGATAAAGTTATCGATGCACTTTCGGACTTCTTCTTGTGTTTTGAAGTGCGTATCAGACAAGTGATGCTGTAACGACCGGAATAAATGATAATCGAAAGGGGCCATGTCTGGGCTATACGCCGCATGTGGAAGAAGTTCCCAGCCTAAAGCGTCTGCAGCTCATCCGTGTCAAATGCTCGAGGGCGTCTAACGCGTGGTTGATCTTCAAGACTAAACTCTCCTCCACGAAATCTTTGGTACGACTTTTTCCACGTTGCATGACTTACAGCATTCTCCCCATATGCAGCAAAATCATTTCGGTGGCTTCAGCAGGGTTTTTCTTAAGGTGAAACGCGAAGTGGATAGAAAATCGAATATGTTCTTTTATGATTGCCATCGTGAACACAGCTTATTATTGAGGGTATGTGCATCAAACGCCAAATCGCATGATGTTTCGCAAGACCAAATGTATCGCTTTAAAACCGCAAGAGGGCGGACTAATACATTACATGTAAACTGTGATTTGCGTCCTGTGAAGTCTAAAGCTGAGAACTTATTTATATACCTATTAGATATCTTAGTTCCTCTTAATTTTTTGCTGTTTTTAATATTTTTACTTCCAACAAAATCGGCTTACACCAATTAGGTCTTTGAAACCAATTCTTCTTATTTCTTGTACCTCGGTCTCAACATTTATCTGAATTTCCATATTTTTTAAAGTAGTTCTGACTTTTTCTTTCAGTTCTAATTCAACTTCTTGTGGTGCTTTATTATTCCATGTATTACCAATTTCTTTTTTTGTGCTTCTTTTTCTAAAACTTCTACTTTACTTCTTTGTTCCTTTGGTAGTTGCTTTATCTCGCTATTCTCGGCTTTCAGTACGGCACATTCTTTTCTCAACATTTCTGCGTCTTTTTGATAATTGTCTAGATTCTCTTCTATCCGTTTACCCCTTTCATCCATTTCCCTTATTCTTTTTGTATTCTTTTATCTTTTAATATTTGTTCCATTTTCTCATTATTTTAATTAATAATTATTTTACTTTTAATTTACTACCTATCAGAGAAATGATTTATGAAATTCCATGTTTTTTAAAAATCTTTTTTAGAAACGCCTATTTTCTGCAACCCATTTAGCAGAAATGTTGGCAGTATTTATTTATTATTTTTAACCTCGCTATCTAAGTACCTACATTTACATTACTCAAATATATTGAACTTTGTAGTTCTTGTTTCCACTTTCACTTCTGCTTGAACCCTGATTATTGATATTGTTTTTGACCTAAACTTATTAAATAAAATTTTATTTAAAGATTAATTTAATTACATACTTAAATTATTAGTTATTTTATTAATTTTGTGTTAATAAAAAAATATATTTAAACATTTAGTATTTAATAACTCCAAGTTTATTAAAATTAATAACATAATAATAAATGGTTTTAGAGATTAGTTACCTTAATGGAGATAATCAAACATTGGTCTAGGACTTAAGTTGGTTTCACCCACGCGACCTACAAACTCCTTTAATGTGACAACCTAGACTTAATTCCGATAATTTACACAAAAATGTAAGCACAAAACTATAACCAAAATCTGCGGGAGTTCTACTCAAACTGGAGTGACTGACGAGGTGAGTTGTGTAGGCGCAGTAACAAAAAAAGGTTTAAAATCTACAAAATTTTAGTAATCATGTGGAAAAAACCTAACAAAATAGAAGTCTATAAAGCCGCATTGAAACTTACATAGACATATGACTTAAAAGTGTGGGGCACAGAGAGCACTTTGAATATAGACATTTTGCAATGGTGCAAAGGAACATTAATGCCCGCAATAAACGCAGCATTGTATGTAACGAATGAAATAATACATCGTGATCTCCACATAAAAATAGTGAAAGAAGTGAAGTGCGAAGAATTATTAAATTTGTTTTCAGTTCTATTCAAACACATTTGCAATAATCCTCTCAAACAATAGTAACTCACTATATAGACTTAAAAGCAGGCTAAAAATATTTGTTATTTAAAAAAATAAATTTTACTACAGTTTTACTAAAATAATTTTAAATAAAATAACCCATCCTGTAATATTGTAACTTTAATGTAGGTTTTTGTTTATAATTATAATATTTCAAACATAATGAGTTTGTCTTCTCAATGCAAAATAAAAATATTTCTACCATTATTATTGGCTAATATTACAAAAATTTTAAATGTAAAAATTGTCAGTCTTATCAATAGCGATTTGGTGGGTTTATTAAAAGACTCGTCTAGCGTATTATCATTCTGTTGTCACACCACTAACAATAATCAGCTATTTCTTTGTGTGTAAATTTAACATGTTTCATAAATATGTATATTAATATGCAATACAAGGGGTTAGTGCCAATTTATATACAATTTTATATGTACAGATCATGAATATCCCATCCGGTTGACGCGTCTACTATTCAAGACTGAAGAATTGTGACAAACCAAGTTACTCCACTCAAAACTACAGTATATAATAAGTATTCTAAATAGTAAATTTAACAAAATATGATATGTACTTATTTTTAACAAAAAGTGTCAGTTTATTTACAATAGTATTATAACTAAATAAAATAGTTTAATAAATAATTAACAATTAAAGGAATTAAAAAATAAAGTTTAACTCAAAAAATAATATCTTAGTCTTTTAAGCAAAATGTTGATATATTTATGTTTTAAAACAATAAAAAAACAAACTCATAGATTTTCTTGTCATATGAAATACTAATAATATCTAAAAAAACAAATTAAAACATATATTTGTAAATTTATCATCTTTATTTTCCACTTTAAGTTTACGGATTTTAAAATTTAAATTCTGGGCCATGCAGACACGTTTAGAATAGTCAAAAACAGTGACTATTTTAGAAACTATAAATATGGTACATGACACGAATTTCCCAGACAGCCAAATAAAGCTACATGAAACTAATGAATTCATGAGCATCTCTTATGAAGGACTAATTCATATTTTACATAACGAAATAGTTCTAAAACAAATCTGCATGGTAGGTTGCTGCTTATTCGAACGTAAAAATATTAACAACAAAAAAAATTTAAGAAGTAATTTGTGACTATGAATTATTTAAAATCAATATTACATACAAAAAATTAAAATCCAAACAGTGAATTAGGCACAGCCAAGCAAAGCAAAGTTTACAATATTAACATTAAAGTTTTAGGACGCTAGAGGAATTTTGGCGATTAATTATCTTGAAAAAACCGGTTAATAGACCGCACTACACGGCACTTTGCGACAAATCGTAAACAGCAATTTAGGAAAAACATCTCAAAATGCCCAAGTAAAATATGTGCCAATGCAATACTCCATCGGTTGATAAAAATGCTATGATTTGATTGAAATGAGGTCCAAAATTACATTGAATTTATTTTAGTTACCTAATTTGGCTTCTTCTTACCTTTAACTATTTCCAGAGCTTTTGATACTGTAGATAGTTATTTTACCGTCCTTCAAGAGTCACTTTAGCAAATAAATCGAAAAATTAGAGCACAGTTGTCATCCCAAAGCCTTCAAATTGGCTGCTTTAGCTTTTGTTCCTGTAGCAGACATCGTCATGTGCTTTGAAGAGCTCACAGTCACCTTTCTACGTACAAAACAGCAAAATTTTGGAAACTCTGCTAAATTACTTTTAAGATACATAGGTCGGTCGCACTCGAATTAATGGCACAAGAAGAACATCAAAATTTCCCAAAAATGTGAAATTGCCATCAATGGACACTAGAAGATCTATCGAAGACGAATAACTCTGTAGAGGGATGGCACAGGAACTTCAGCTTTCTGCTTTTGGCATGTCATTCATTTATTTGGAAACTAATTGTAGGGTTAAAAAAGGATCAAAGTTCAAATATGTTAGAAGTCAACCAATACATTGCTGGTCAACAACCTCCGGCTGGGCGCAAGTCGTACAGCCCATCGAATAAAAACAATCGTCTCGGACTACGAGAATAGAGGTCTCGATGATTACTTAACCGGTGTAGCTCACAATTTTGATTTTCAGGCTAATTATTAAACGGAACACTAATCTCATGTCTTTTATATAGTTTTTAAACTGTTACATATTTGGGTAATCTTGTCATATTGTTTCTGTGCTTTTCGTTATTTTAAAAGTGCTAACTGTAACTTTTTAATTTACCATTAATATTAAAAGTGTTGGATTTTTATACTTTATACAACTATTATGCTGATCAAGCTTCTTATTAGTCACATTGTTATAGTTTATCGAATTTTTGATTTAGATTGTTGTTTATGTTGTTATCACTGTATCACTTTTTATACTTTTTGTCATTATATAAGTTCAAATTATTTATTTTTAAAATTGAAAAGGGTTCTTTTTTTAGTGCTTTATACATTTGTCCTACTTATTAAGCTTAACGGTCTCTTTGTTTCACTGTTATATTGTTGGTTGATATTACTTTGTTATTAATGCAAATTAATTATTGTGTATTATAAAACTGTAACTTTTAGTACTACATTGTTTTTATTTTATTTATTGGAGGTAAAAGCCATCTAATTCACTTTTAATTTTCTCAAAATTTAAGACGCAATAAAATACTGCCAATTTAAAATGTTAAGTTGTTTTAATGTGAAAATAAAATAATTATAATTGTAAATACAATAAATATAATTATCTGTAAATCACCGTTCGGCATAATAGCCATTCGGGGTAATAGCCATTCGGCATAACGACTTTCGTTGTATTGACAAGCATTGGCTTTCGGCTTGTTGGTTTTCGGCGTTGCGGGTTCGTCGTAATGTCTTTCGGCGTATTGGTTTTGGCGTCATGTCGTGCTACGGACTTGGGTATCGTCGAATAAAAAACATTTTAATTATATCGATTATCTAGCTATCTAGAAAAGATGTGCAAGTATACTGTATGTCAGGTCATAATATGGGACCAATATAGACTCCGACCACTACTTAAGTAAAGACCGTTCTTAGTAATTGTATTAGTAGCGAGAAGGCAGTAATAAATCAGGCCAGAGAGAAATATAATGTAAAAAGCTTAAAAGAAAATGAGACACTAATAATAACATATACAGGAAATAACGATATGACCGCAGAAAAAGAGTAGGACTATATTAAGAGAGCAATTGTAGAAGCAGAAGATACCGTAATAAGACATGTACTTAGAGACTGGTTTGATGAAGAGTACAAAATGTCTGTAAAAGATGAAAAATGAAAACTACAACACATATAACAAAACCCACAAAACTGTTAAAACTAAATATAAAGAAGCCAAAAGAACGACAATGCTAAGCTTGTGAAAAGACTTTTGGTGTAACAATATCAGAAAGGCATACAAACAAATCAACCTTCTCAAAAGCGAGTACAAACTAAACACTAATCCATGTCGAGATAAGACAGGCCAGGCAGTCACCAACAGAAAAAATATCAAAGGAATATAAGTGGAATACTTCAAAGAGCTGCTGAACTCCAAACAGGAACAGAATTCGATTAACATGGATGGAAGAATAACAAAATCTACAGAAAAAGAAAAATTATTTGTTTAAGGAAGCCGATGTTGTAACCGCTTCAAACTACAAAGACTTAAATGGTTTGGACATGTTCAAAGAATGGATGAATTAAATATAACAAAGAAAATATTTCTAGAAAAACCAAGATAAAATGAAAACTGCAAATTTAAAGCCTTTAGACAGGGAAAATTGGAAACGATGAATTGAAGAGGTCAAAATCCGATTTAGAATGTAGTGCTATTGAATGAATGCACGAATGAATAGTAGATATATACTCTTAGAAATTAGGAAGAAACTAGTTCTAAAAGTAGAATTTAAAAAATGGCTTTTAAATAAGGTCTTTAAAATAAAATACCAAATAAAATTGCCATAGAAAGCAAAACTTGGTAAAAGATAATTTTTATCTTAATAACCTACACAAATAAATACAAAATTAAAAAAATAAGTGGGTAGTAGTCTGGACTACCGATGTCAGATTTCTGTGAAAACTTCGCTTTAACCAATGGCACCAAAAATTATGTTTGCCCTGAGGTGTGTGTCTACAACGACCTCCAAGCTGACCATTTATGCGACGTCGATTTTTCAGAATAGTCTTCGTCGATTGGAGGCTGTTCCATTGCTGTAAATCCACTCACCACACCAATATGGCGACGATTACGCCAATTTCATTTTCCGCAGGGTCTCTTCTTGCTTGGTTTTCTTCCTTCATCGGTAGCGCCGACCTTCTTCGCATTCCGATCGGGTCCGTTTTAATTCGACTTGCGTTACGCTGATTCTGCTTCCACTTTCTTTTCATGTACTGCAACATTTTCAACGTTACAGTTTTCTAAATTTAATCAACAACTCTCAATAGCCTAAAATTGTCCGCAGCACTTGATTCTATACAAAGCAGTTATTTATTTTTCTCAAACCATGCTACGAACAATGACACGAGCTCTTCAAGACCCCTCGGCGTGCACTGACTCGTCGGTTTGTTATCCAACTAAGCTCCTTATCTCCCTTGCGTTTGTTTATCGCTTTCAGTCTTCCTTTGCCAAACGCTGCCCTCCCCGTTGTTCTCCGTTGAGTAGTCTTCGAGTATTAGTCGTTTCAAATTCGATCATTTAGATGTCGCTCATAATTTTGGAATGGCACTCAGTATTCGTACCGAACTTAAAGACGTTTTTACGTCAAAAAAAGAAGAATTATTTAAAATTAAAATTACTTTTAAAAAAAACCGTTTTACTAAATGCTGCTTTGACTATAATAACAAAAATAGTTTGGTCATCATAATTTAACTGTGGATTCTAATCTATATTAAAATGAACAAAATAAAACATTTCAGTATTTTTTTCATCTACATTTGGCAAGAAAAAAAATAGTTCTTATAAAATAAAAACTAGAGTTTCTATCGGTGTAAAATACCGCAAACTATTTAACTACCACAGGGTATGGAATAAAATAGCTCCAAATCTGTATAACCCAAAAAAGATTATACAAACTGGGGTAGACACAGCATATAGGGTTTTATTGTTTTGAAAACACATTATAGAAAAAAATTAATGTTACATTTTATAGCACATAAGTTCCCACAATTAATTAAAACATAAATGAAACCACCAAAAATTACAAATAAAATTAAAATTCTTTTATTGTGAAGCCATACAGTTGAGAATAAATACTACTTCGAGCGATTCGTTGAGGTTTCTCAAGCACTCAATTTACTACAGTGGTTGCTTTCTTAAATTAATTAAACCCCTAGGTCATTATTTTGAATTATAATTTGCGAACAAGGATTTCTTGTTATCTTAACATTTAATTTAACATTTTCTTGTGCAAAATTTTCATTATTAACTTTCTAAAGCATATCAGTATTACATGAATTTAACATTCTCTACATCTACTTCGTTACGTCACCAAACTTCAATTTTCTAGTGTTTGTGTTCATATAAACTTAATTTCCTCGAAACAAATTGCCGGTGCTGCTTTAGACAAACACCAGAAATTGTAGTCTCGTATGCGCTGTGCACCATTATCTTTATTACTTATAATGGAAAAGGCAACATACTACAAACTTTCTTATGACTATGTTTCATTCTTGAAAATTAAAATATTAGTTTACCGTCTCTACTATTAACATGCATTAATAGTAATAAAAAAAATAAGGCATATTCAAAAATGAATAAGACGTTCATTTAATTGAATGTATGTTTATACGTAGATTGCCCATAAATACTGTTACACATTGATTAAAACGACAAAATATTTTTAGAATTTATTAAATGGTTATTGATAAGTATAATTACAACGAATTTATTCAAAATTTGAGACGTTGGGACCACTGCAGAATGCACTACAGTAATTGAAAAAGCATGTCCGTAATTTGTGTTCTAATGGATTGAAATCTGGGCTACCAGAAAACAAATCCTTTACTGTTAGGAAATGAGGCACATTGTTGTTCAGCCAAATTTGCGTTAACCGTGGTTTTCGGGGGGCGAGAAGTTTTGCTGAAAGATCCAAGGCTCACATTGAAGAAGTGTGTAATTCAGAGGTTTCACTATGTCTTCCAAAAGATTCTGTTGAAGTTCTGACTACCTTTTCACAAAAATGAATGTCATAACACACTTCCTATCAAACCATTACAGCTTTTGGATGATGGCCTCTCTGAACTCTTGGCACTAGCTGAGATGCTTTTTTGAATAACCTGGCGTATATCTTGTCATTTCGTGTGTTGAAAGATTTTTCTATTGTAATTTTTTTTATCCGTGAACAAATTTTTCTGTGGCCACTATGCACATACTCATTCAACGACCTCTTTGCTTTCTTTTAAACATTTGTTAGGGAATGTTTTCAAATATTTTGTAAGCAGCTAGTCCTAGATATTGCTTAATAATACGAGACATTAAAGTTTTGGAAATTCGCATCTCTCGAGGCATAATCTGCTTGCAAAAAGGATTTTGTTTAATTCGGATACTTAAAGCTTTGACTGTTCGAACAATCCAAACTGAACTTGGTCTTCAGGATCATTGAACAATTTTGTAACTCAATACACAAACATACACCTAATACCAAGATAACTAAAGTTTTACAGATTAAACTTTTTCAATTCTACGCTTATGTAATGCTATTACAATAATATACTTTTCTGTGTCACCCCAGTCTATTGGCACATAACCAAACATGACAAGAAACACACTTGTAACTTTCAAACTTGAAAATTACAACCGCATGTCAATGTCATAGATGTCTCAATGTTGCATAAAGCAAGGGTAGTTTGAGTTTTTGTAACAATATTTATTCTAATACGTGTGCTACACGATTTCCATTACAAAAGACTAGCAAAAACAAATGTTTAATGTTGAAAAAATATTCTCGTTGATGGTCAATACATTGTTGCATATGCTGGAACCAATTTTGTACCATTTTTTTCCTAACGAATCAGGTATCTCCGATACATTGGTTTTGAACACATTAACCGTCTCTTTCGCTATCGAAAGTCGTTATTAACTCAGTTTGTTCTTCACGTGTTGGAACAAAAAAAATTGTTAGGGGCAAAACCAGGACTGTACGGCGGATGACCCATCAATTCGACTTTTTGATTGCTCAAAAAGTTAGTTGTTTGATTTGATGTGTGTTGCATTACTATGGCGGAGAATGATCCAGCGTCGCGCGTTTCTTCTTATTTCTCCAAAGACTTCTGGCAAACAAATGGTTATGTATCATTTAGAATGTACTGTTTTAGAATCCTCTAAAATTACGGTTCAATTTGTACAAAAACAGGCGACCTTTTGCTTCGATGTGCTTTATGCTTTATTATGCATCATGCGACATTAAATGTATGCTAGTCATACTAATTCGCAAGGATACCTAAATTTCACAATGAATCACATGACAATCTTACTTTATGATTTCGCTCACGGCATCAATGTTTGCTGGTACCACAGCAGATTTTCGACGGCTTTCTTTTAATTTATCCGCCAGCGAACTACGACCACGAGGAAATTCATTGAACCAACAATATACATTGGTTTTGTATGGGGCTTTATCACTAAAATATAAAGTGAACGGCGTGTTTTTTTGGCCGAGAAGAAATTTTCAACTTGAAATGAGAGCGTCCGTATGACAAAAAGTTCTGAGTATGTATGTCGTCGAAAATGTCAGATTGTATGATGCAAACGTCAGATCGCACCTAGCATACGCAGAGTTGTTGATGCTCAATCGATATCGTACAGCCCACGTATTATGAATATATTTAAATTTCTTTAAGATAACGTTTTGGAACATCAATCACTACACCTTTGCCAGAGGTTATGTCACGTGTTGTAGTTTGTCTGTAATTCTTGTAGTGAAATTCTTCCAGAACAAACACGATTTGCCTTCTGTTCGACGGCGAAAATCATCTGCACAACTGATTTTAAAAGTTCCGCTTAATCTGTTATCAATCGGTCAGAGTCTAAAGCCACTCCTAGCTTAACCACATTTTCCGAAGTGTGAGACGTTGATGGGCGCCTTGTGCATTATTTTACTTTGGCCCCTCTCTTCTTTCTATTAACGCTTTGGGCTACCAAAAACTTGTGATTCCGATAAGGTATCCTTTTTGTATTACTGCAAATTTTTCAAGTTAATGCAAAATTGTATAACTGTCCATTTTGTAAGCATCCCCAATCTATAAAAGTTTAAATATAAATAAGTTAGGTGGGTTTATTCACCTAACGTCCCCCACTAACTTTAGTCTCGTTACTTACAGAATGTACCTTGTGTATTGTTTTCAAGGAAGAGATATACGAGAACTTGATGTATACTTTGTTAAAACGAAACAATAACTATGGAACTTTCATTTATTGAAGATAAATAATACGATATTATTCTTTTTATTCTAATCTAATCAGTTCAGCAAACAAATGCTATACATGACTTATGCTGTTACTATTAATTAATATAGAGTGAAATCAACATTGGGTTCTTCTTATTGCTACTACATTTACATAAGATTTCTATACAGTTAACTAATTGTTATATATAGTACATCTTAATTAAAATTAACATCACTATCACAGCAGATTTTGTGAAAGTTTTTTTAGTCTCTAATGCTGATTTTTTTGACTAAGGTTGTAGAAGACCTCACTAGAGCACTCATGTGTTTTGTCAAAAAATCTTGTACACGTATTATTTATAAATATTAACACATTTGGTAGGTTAAATTCTTTATAAATTTGTTCATTTTTTATAAACTAAGGTGTGTTTACTGCAAATCTTGTAATTTTATTTTGTAGTACTTGGAGATTTCTTAAATAGGTCTTAGATGGTGCACTTAATACGTAGCTGAGACATGTTTATCAGCGGGTATAACAATGAGAGTCTCGCATAAAGTTCATTTATTTTTTTATTAATATGGATAACCTCATCCAAGCCTGGTGTCTAAAATACCTCTAGGTATCTAACTGCTACATCTCTTTCATTCTATTCATTGAATTGTTGATTTATTCTTAAATTCGGAAGGTTTTAATTTGATTTAGGGTAAAAACTTAACTTAAGGTTTTGTTAAATTTATTTTAACTTTTCAATTGTCATACCATATACATATCGTATATATGTTTTTACAGATAGTTAATTGCTGCCAACAAATTTTTATTTTGTGTAACCACTGCGATGTCGTCTGCAAACATTGCGAAGGTAGAGTTATTTGTGGTTTGTAAATCATAGACATGAGATTAAAACAGTGTTAATCCTAGTAAGGTGTCTTGTGATACTCCCAATTTTATTGATCTTTTGGTGGATAGCGTTGCATGTACCCTAACGATAGATGTTTTATCGATGATGAATAAAGTAATTATGTCAATGAGATGGAGTTGAGTTTGTGGAGCGAAAGCGGATAGACGCGAAATTGGCTGGTGGCGATAAAATACTCGAATACGGGCTTTGTCACACCGACTTTTTCGTGAAGTGTAGCTAACTGAATCTGAAAGTGAACATTATTAGTAATTTAATAAGAGTGAGCAGATAATTATAAATAAGGAGCGATTATAGGGCAGTGTAAATAGGAACAATCAAGAATACAAACGAAGAGAGTTTTTAACCCGAAGGCCAAACGTTCCCTGCCTTGCGCGGCCGGCGGACGGGAGATAACGCGACCCGGACGATACGGAAAGTTTATTTACCAAACGTACAAAAATCTAAATTCAGATAAAATATTGACAAAAAGGGGATTATAAATGAGTTCAGGATCCAAAAGAGATAGAGATCTAAACAGTAGCGAAGAAAAAGAAGAGATCTTTAAGAAAAGTAAAATAGTAATTAGATCACCAACATTAAAAACAGAAAAAATAAAAGTAAGTGAAAGAAAAATGGGAGATCTAAAAGAAATTAAAGACATGATTAAAATTATGAGAGATGAAATTAAGAAAAGTACAGAAGAAAATCAGAAACTACGATAGGAAATGGCAAAACGGGAGATAAAATGGGAATCGGAGAAAAACAACTCAAAGAGAATCGAACAACTTGAAGATAAGTTTGAAATAATAGAAAAAGAAAAACGAAAGTATAGGTTGATAATCAAGGGTGTATAATTAGTAGAAGATCGAAAAGAAGAAGAAACAAAACAATTGCTCGCAGAAAAATTGGGAGTAGAAGTAGAAGTAAAGATTGTAGTAACATTGCAAGGAAATAAAGGTACAATTACAAGTCTGGTTGAAATGAAAGACTGGGATAATAAACAGAAGGTCAAGAAAAACAAATATAAACTGAGAGGATCCACCGTATACATAGAAAATGATATGACGCCAAAAGAGAGAGGAATACAAAAGAAGAGAGAAGTAAAGGTAGAAGAACGAAAATCGGTTATAAGAAAATCATCATAGAAGGAGTGGAATACGTCTGGGATGATGAGGAAAAAGGGTTATAGAGAAATCAAAAACTGATAACAAAAAGAACCAGGCCGAACTTATAAAGAAATATGCGATGGACATTGACGACGATAAACAATATAAGATGAACAACAAAATGAAGAGCGTAGGAATAGACAAAAGTAAAGAGAACGAAAAGGATAAGAGGAAAATAAGCAAAATGCAACAGGAAAAGTTGAGAATAGGAACATGGAATGTGAGGGAATTAAAGACAAAGAAGAAGATTTAGTAGAAGAAATGATAGAACATCAAGTGAAAATCCTAGGAGTAACAGAAACCAAGAAGAAAGGAAAAGGTATGAAACGAATCCATAAAGGATACTGGCTATTTTGGTCAGGAGTGAAGGAAACGGAAGGAGCAAGATGTGGGGTAGGATTAATAATAAATCCAGACATGCTAAAAGACATTATAAAGGAAGAATATATAAATGAACGGATTTTAAGATTAGAAATGAAGCTAATAGGAGAAGAAATATGGAGTGTGATAATAGCATACGGAGAAAACGAAGATGCTAGAAAAGAAGATAAAGATAAGTTCTTTGAGGAAGTACAAAGAGAAATAGATAATGGAGGAGAAAATGTAATTGTTATGGGAGACTTAAATGGACGAGTAGGAAAACAGAATACAGGTATAGAAAAATACTTAGGGAAAGAAGGAGAAACGACCAGAAATAATAACGGGGACAGAATCATAGAAATCAGCACAGAAAACAATTTAGTGATCGCAAACACAAAATTCAAACATAAGGATATACACAAATTCACAAGAGTAGTAGAAAGCAGGAACGAGAAGTCAATTATTGACTATTTCTTAATAAGTAAACCAAAATGGAAAAAGGTACAAGACGTCAAAGTAACAAGACAAGCAGAGATAGGAAGCGACCACTACTTGGTAAAATGGACCTAAAGAATAAAAAGAAGAAAAAGAAGATAAGAGGAGAAAGAAATCAGTGGAAACTATAAAACATATAAACTAAAAGAAACAGAGAACCAAAAAGATATAGGAAATTATAACCAAAAATTTAGAGCAAAAGATAATACAAAAGGGTAGAAGAAAAGTGGGAAATATTTAAAGATACCATACTAAATGCTGCGAGAGAGAGTTGCGGGACAAAGAAAATAGCTAATAAAAATATGAAGAAAACAGCATGGTGGAACGAAGATATAAAAGCAAAGATCAAAGAGAAAAAGCAGGCATGGAAGAGATACTTAAGTACAAAAAAACAGATGACTACGAAAAATATAAAGAAACAAGAACAGAAACGAAAGCGGCGGTGAGAAAAGCAAAAGAAGAATCATGGATAAAATTTGGAGAAAAGATGACAGAAAACTTTCAGGAGAACCAAAAACTATTTTACGGAACCTTAAAACAACTTAGGAAGAAAAGGAATATAATATGATGAACATAAAGGAAAGGACGGAAAAATAATAACAGAAGAAGATCAAATAATGGAAAGATGGAAAGAACATTTCGAAGAACTAACAAAAGCAGAAAACAGTACAACAGATGAAAAGAAAGAACTAGACGAAAGAGAAGAAATCGAAGAAATACAAGAGAAAGAAGTTAGGAGGCCATAAAGAAAATTAAGTTAGGAAAAGCAGCAGGAAGAGACAAAATAACACCGGAAATGATAAAGTTTATGGGAAATGAAGGAATAACTAAATATACAGAATTGCTAAATGAAATAATGAAGACAATGATAATACCAAAGGATTGGAATATAGGAATCATACTCCCCATACATAAGAAAGGTGACAAAAGAGAATGTGGTAATTATAGAGGAATTATGTTAATAAGTGTCCCCGCGAAAATACTAGCCAGAATAATTGAGAAAAGAATAAGAGACAGAATAGAAAATACAATAGAAGAGACTCAATGTGGTTTTAGGAAGGGGAGAAGCACACAAGATTTAATATTCATCATTAGACAAATCAGCGAAAAATTTATTAAAAAAGTAAGGGAAATACATATGTGCTTTATAGATTTAGAAAAAGCTTTTGACAGAATACAAAGAGAACAAATATGGAAAGCACTAGAAAAAAGAGGAATAGAGGAAAGAAGGATAGAAATAGCAAAAGCAATGTACAGAAGTAATAAAAACGTAGTAAGGACTAACAATGAAGAGTCACGATATTTCGTAACAGAAATAGGAGTAAAGCAAGGATGCGTGCTAAGCCCCTTGCTGTTCTCAATAGTGCTAGACGAGGCGATGAAAATGCAAAGAAAAGATGAAGAAGATAAAATTGGGATACTGGCAAATGGAACAAACAGAAATAAACGAACTCATGTTCGCTGACGATAATAGCCGACACAGAAGAGAATCTACAATACAACCTAGAGGTGTTAGAAACAGAGCTACGGAAAATAAACATGAAAATAAACATAGCGAAAACTAAAAGTATGGTAGTGGCCAGAGAGAATATAACACACAAAATAAAAATACAAGAAAAACAAATTGAACAGGTAGAAAGTTTTAGATATCTAGGATCAATAATCGAGAACAACGGCAAAATAGATAAAGAAATTAATGATAGAATGGAGAAAACAGGCAGAATCTACAATACTCTGAAAACGAACTTTTTAGGAAAGAAAGAAGTACCAAGAAAAATAAAAACAGAAGTAGTGAAAAAAAGTGGTGAGACCGTCAATAATGTATAGTAGTGAATCGTGGTCTTTGACAGAAAAACATAAAATAAGACTAAATGCAATGGAGATGAGGTTCCTAAGAAGGATACAAAATAAAACGAAAAGAGATAAAATCCGAAATGAAACGTACAGACAAGACTTAAAGATAAAACCTATAATGGAAAAAATAGAAGAAGGACAATTAAGGTGGTTTGGTCATGTGTGTCCTATGCCAAAAAACAGATTAGTGAAAAGAGTGTATGAATCGCGAGTTCCGGGTAAAAATCAAAGAGGAAGGCCAAGGAAAACCTGGGAAGAAGGAATAAGAGAGGCAGCAGCAAACAAGGGAATAAACTGGGAAGGTATAAAACAAGTAGCCCAGGACAGAAAACTATGGAAAGAAAAGTATACAGCAACATAACAAACTCTTCTCCCACCTGCCTTACACCTAACGGTAAAAAGGGCATAAGGATTAAGTAAGTAAGTATGTCAATGAGATAGTCCAATTTTAATCATTTTATAACCAAGTTCATTATGCTACCTATCAAAGACATTTTGAACATTAATAAAACAAATTACTGTATACATCTTGTTTTCGAACCCTTTTCCAATTGTTTCTTCTTTTTCTTCTTCTTCTTCTTCTCTAATTCTTCATGTCATTTCAAGCGTCGGATGCCAATTGTTTCTGTAATTTATTTGTATAAACTGAGTTATAATTTCCCAGTTTCCATATGACTTGGTGAATCCACCTGGTTAAATTGTTCTCTGTCACTCACAGCTCAGAAAAGTTGGTCGTCCATTTCAGTCCATATTCTTATGTTTCGGTGCCAAGATAATCTGTCCATTCCTCTTCTTCCGACAAGTGTATTTCGGAGGATATATCCAAAGTGCGCAGTTGTTTATTTTTTTTTTTATTGTGGTTATTAATTCTATATCTTTCCCTACTCTTCTTAATACTTTAGCATTACTCACTCTATCAGTCCAGAGATATTTTTAATATTTTTTTACTGTTTACATTTCGAAGAATTATATTTGTTTCATAATTGTTTTCTTTATCAAGCGTCTACTCCGCGCAGCAAGTTAGACCATACGTAGCACTTGCAAAATTTTAATCGAATTACAAGGTTAAGTCTTCTATTATTTAATGTCGATTTAAACTTAACAAAAGCACATCTGGCTATTTCATTTATTGTTAAAATTTCTTTATCTGGTTCTAGTAAGTCATCCAAAATATTTGTACTTTCAATCTCTTTTAATATCTATGTTACTTAGTGTAAGATAAATTTGTCTTACTGGTGTTTTGCTGATTACTATGTATTTTGTTTTGTTTAAATTGATACTTAATCCTGCTGCTTCGCATTCGTTACTTAATCGCGTTAATATATTTTGGATGTTTGTAACATTTCCTGCAAGGATTGTCGTGTTTATCCTACTTCCTTCTGCCGCTTCCCAAAGTGCCTTTTAAAATATTGCCTCAACATACACATTAAATAAGATTGGTGAAAGTACGCAACCTTGCCTCACACCTCGTTTGATTTCAATTTGGGTTGTGATTATCGCAGCTTGCTTTCAATAGATATTTTTAATTAGGCGTATATCTTCTCAATGCAATCCTAATTCTACTAGCGAATTGATAAGTTGGGCATGTTTGACTCGGTCAAAAGCTTTCTCGAAGTCAATCAAACAGACAAAAGCTGGGTTTTGGAATTCGCTATACCTTTGCAACAAAATCTTCGTACTAAATAGAGCTTCTCGAGTGCTCAATCCACTTCTAAAACCAAATTGCAAATCTGTTGCAATAGCATCACATTTTTGTATATTCGATGTTGAATTATTCTTAGTAATATCTCGAGTATGTGTCTCATGAGGCTGATCGGTTTAAAATCATTACAGAATGAAGCGTTGTTTTTCTTTATTATTGGTATAGATATGGATTTTAACTATTCTTGTTGTTGTCTTGTATTATAAATATCAATGAACATTTTAGTTATTGTGCCTATATTATCTTCGTCAAAAGGTTTTATAATATCTGCTGGGATTGTATCTACTCCGGCAGCTTTTCAATTTTTGACTAACTAATATAGCATATTTGACTTTGGACTTGAGTATATCTGGGCCTTCTATTTCCATTATTTCCTGCAAATTAATATCTTATCTGTCATAACCAAATACATTTTTAATGTATATTTCTCACATTTTAAGTATTCCATACGGGTTTAATATAATTTTCTTATTTTTATTTTTCATTACATAGGACATCTTCGTTTTAATGTTTTCTATTACTTTTTTTAATTCTTTGCTTGCTTTGGAATTGTTCTATTTCGCGCATCGATCCTGCATCCATTTTTCTTTGGTTGTTTTTATTTCTCTTCGGATCAAAATGTGTAGATCTTTATATTTGCTTTTATCTTTGTTTTTAACGTTTCTGCGCTTTTGCATTAGATTCAAGATATCCTTCTTCATTCGTTCTTTCTTATGCACCCCTAGTACTTCTAGTGAAACTTACGTAGTGATTTTATTTATATTTTTCCATTTATTTTCTGTTTCTTTGATACGGCTATTTTTTATAGTTACGAGCCTAAAATGCAATACTGACAAAACTTACAAGGAGTCAAAACTCCATAAATCCGTATCCTCATAACTCCATAAATATAGTACCTTAATTATTCCCATTATTGGTTAACAGAAGAATTAAAGTCATAAAGAACGGCATGATTTTATCCAGATGAGGTAGTATCAGCTCAATTATTTTTGTTGTGACTGTGGTTAGTAAATCTGGTGTTTTTTGTTTATTTGTATAGTTGAATCTATTTGAATGATTGGGTAGCCTAGGAAAAGATCTAAGCTTATTCTGACTAGTATTTATTTTATAGATTATGTTAGAACTCGATTGGATGTATTTATTTAACGACTAACTTTTTAGTAATAATTGCATTCCATTGTGGTAGTATATTATATTTTTTTGTAGATTTATTGTATTTATGGTTACTCGTGTATTTGACACATCGGGATTCATTTGATAGTAATTTTGTGGGTGACCGTATCGTTTGCATTTTTTACATTGAAAAATGTTTTTTAATTTTTTCTGGGTTCCACTGCTATTATAGTGTACTATATTTTATTTATATTTGTGATATCTTTAGCATTACCTGTGTTACCTAGTACCGCTGCACATAAGGATATTGATTTCTTGTCTCTATTTTATAGTGGTACTATCTTTATTACCGGATATTTTAAGTTTTTCAATTCTTCTAATACTTCTGTTTTAGTAATTGACATTGGGATATTTCGAATTAGAACTGATAAATGATATTTTTCCAGAGTTTTGAATATGTAGAAGGTTATCATCTGTATGAAATTTTGCTAGTTTTTTATAATATTCTATCGTGTTTAGCTTAATTCTAATTTTATCACTTTTTTTGCGTGACTTGCTCTTTAAGATTTTTTATAATTTTTTGGCATTTTAATTGTAATGCATTATGCAGGAATATGGGTGGGATATTGGAATTTTGATATCTTGTGGTAAATTTCTGAAATTATTTTGTTGGTCTGTGTCTATCTGGGAGATTGCTACTGCAATTTTGGCTTGATAAATTATGTTGCAAACTTTTTGTATGTTATTATTTGTAAGTTAGTATTGATTGGCTGGATAAAGTCAGTTAGTTCAAAATAACATTTTTTACTAATGAAGGAGAAAGACCATCGCTATTTCTTTTACTCACTGTTATGTGGTGGCTGAGAGCCCCTCCCGGGGTTCTCTTCCGTTTTCGCCAAAGATTTTATTTAATTAGTTTAGTTGTTGTCAGATATAAGGAAATAATTTTTAAATTTAGTTTTAAAATGTTTAACCGGCGGCCAACTCGCACTTGCTGACACGTTCTTGCTTCGCGAAATTCAAATCCCAGCTCGCGAAATTAATGAATAAATATATATTAAAATGTCATAAATATAGATGATTTGTTCTGTAAAGGGTAAAATATTTTAAAGGAATATTTAAGGAATCATTAGAGCATATAACATAACAACACTATTGCCTTATTTTAAAATTACATTTAGTAGTAATTTTAAATAATTTAGAAATATTCATAGGGTGAAAATTCATAGACGCCCTTACTACAGAAATAATAGTGGTGTACGTTACTTTACGACCTACTAACAAGGAATTTTCGCAACAAGTGTAAACAATCAATTAATGCGTGTACTCGTTAATGGGATTTGCTGCAGGATCGTACTGTTGGCTAAAGCAGTAAACACTTTTTACGATCATTAAATGTTTATGCGTAGTTAGGATAATCCCAAAACTAGAGCGCTGTGTTTATTTCCGTAATTTTGATTTTATTGTACTGTCAACACATAAGCTCATTAATTTTACACATTGTGCCCATAAAATAATACAAGGATTGCATATAACTATAACAGTTTTTTATTTAAATAATTTTAATTATATATAAGAGTATATTCTGTAGAACACCTGATTTACTTTGAAAACAAGTTTTAGAAGAACTGGGAAGTCATTTAATATGTTATAACAAACTCAAATGCTTTTTAATATCACATTAAATGTACAACATTTCTTCCAATATAACTCGTAAAATAAATGCGATTAGTCCATCGCAGTTGTGGACAAAATGTTAGAAACTTTTTAGACTCCGACCACGACAAAAGCACCTGGAACAAACACGCAATGTGTCATAACTCATACAAATAGTATATTTAAAAAAAATACTTGGGATGTAGTTTAAAATGAAAATTTCAATAGATAAATATGTACCAACAGTATATTGTAACTTAATCTAAATTTTTCTAGTTTCTTTATTCTTTATTTTAATTTTTAGATTGTTGTTTTAATCGTTGTAATTGTGAAAAGCATTTCAATTTGTGTATTTATTATATAGAATATTACTACGTTGTTCTATAATTAAGGATGAGCTGATTGTTTCAATGACTGATAAGTAGTCCGAAATCTATATTGGTATGGTTTAGACGGGATGCCATTCTATAAACGATGACCCAATGTTTTAATTAATTTATTTTTTATTGGAAAAATAGATCAATACTCAGAACAATATACAAGATATACCAATGTGTTTTATGAGCTGATGTGATTACAAAGTGACAGGAAGGACTCAGTTCAACGAGATTACCCGGAAAACTTCAATTGGATAGCAAGTCCTGAGGCCATTTCTCTTAAGTTTTCTAAAGCAGACACTTTGACTGGGTTTCTACAGATGGGTTGGGATGGACTTCCGGACGATTGTGATTGCGTGTTGGTAAATCCTTTACAAAAGGGATTTGTAAGTCTCTATAAAGCGTTTAGTTATTTACGTACAAAGGTGCATTAGCTAGTTACCCAAGAACTTTGGACTGAAACGTTTGAATAATTTTTACATTGGATATACTAACACAACTCTTTTAGTTCCAGTCCATAGTCCAAATTAAATTGATTATAACTTTATACAGGAGATTCTTGTTTTCTAAGGAGAGGGGGATTTTCTTCCAAGTGGCTACCATATATTTGCTAATTTAAAGTTCATTTCTTTGGTTTCTTTGTTATATGTAACTTCCACGTCAATTTGTTATTTAGTGTAGTACGAGGTATCTAACTTTTAGGCATGTGATATGTTAACATTTTTGAGCTGGGCAGACGGGCACCGTTGTTTTTTAAAAGCGAATGACAAGTGAATAGACTTGTTCTCGTTCTTCTAAATTCTCCATATAGTAAACCATTGTTGCAGTAAGTTAATATAATTCTGGAAATTTTGGAAAGCAATAACCGGATTTTATTTGTAGCTAAAATTGCTGTATCATCAGCAAATATTCCAATTTCAGTATATGTGGTGACTGGTAGATAATCTATGTAGATTAGGTAGAAACTTGGCCCCAATAAACTACCTTGTAGAACTCCTGATGTACTAGAGCATTGAAGTTTCATCACTGTATTTGACTTGAAAGGAGCAAGATGATAAGGATTTTAGCAGCTGGAAATAGTGGTACGGTAGGTTTTGCTTGATTTTAAATAGAAGATCTTTATGCTATACTTTATCGAAAGCTTGTTGAATATTGAGAAATTGAGAATATTGCTAAACAGAATTTTTTCCTTCAAAAGCTTCATAAGTGATATTGACAATACGGTGGCACTGTTGGATGGTCGAATAAATTCGTCCGAAGCCAAACTGATAAATGGTATTTCGCATTCTTTTGAGTAGCCATTTTTCTAAAAGCTTAGAGGTCTCATCTGTTGGCGGTTTTCCTAATTTTAATATTAAGATAATTTGTGCATCTTTGAGTTAGGTTGATCAGTAGGTTAACTTGAAAATGAAATTAAACAGTGTTTGTAGAAACTGCAAACCGGGTGCTGAAAGTTCAAATAATACCTTCCCGGCAATTAAATTATATCGTGGTGCCTTCTTGTTATTTAGATGTTTTATTTTATCTTCAGTTCATTTACAGTAAAATCTTCAATCGGAAGGGAGTATCTATGTGATCTGTATGTGGTTGAAAAACTTAGTCAATTTGCTGCGCAAATGTTTCTACTTTTTTACTATAGGGCGGACCTTCTCCAGTTGTTATTGAGATTACAAATATGGGAATGTACAGGTACTGGTCGTTTGAATTTTTTAAAAGCTGAATTGGTAGAAAATACTCATCTAAGAAGTTGATGAAAACTGATTTGTTTGTTATTTGTACAGGGCTTGAATTGGATTTTAAATATGACTGTATTCTTTATTTGAGACTGTGAACACTAGAAATTGACTACACTTAAAGTTGGAACTGAATTCCTTACAACTTCGTTTTATAATAAAATCTTATTGAGTTGATACTTTTTCTGAGATTCTCGATAAAATGCACAACTTCTGTAATTTTCCGTAAGAAGTATTTTCGTGTAGGTATTTGACAATGTAAATATCCTTATTATTTTACAGGGTTCCAAATTCACAAAAAATAAAGAAAATTTTTTTATTAACTCTTTTTAATTATGTCAAAAGGAATTTAAGCAACCAAACTATCTTCAGATAATGCTTACTCTGGATTCTCCCTTATTTGAAAAGTATGGTGTATTTTGCTTACAAGTATTTTATGAATAAGCGGTAAGTCAGAAATTGTAAACATTCATCTAAATCCAGATACGCACGAATGGCAAAAGGTAAAACTCAACAAGGCAAGATCGAAGAAGCTAATATGGATGTAATCAACAAAACATTGCAAGCAATTCTTGGAAAACTCGAAAAGCAAGAAGATTCCATAAAGTCTATCTTAACTAGGGTGACGAAACCAGAAAATAGCAATAGGGTCGCGCCCATAACTAGGAAATAAAAATGGCTATGTCAATTAGAATAGAAGCATGGAATGCAAATGGGCTTCTCCAGCACGCCCATGAATTCCTCTGGGATCAAAAAATAGACATCTGCCTAATTTCTGAAACCCATTTTACTAAGGAAAGCTATCTAAATATAAAAGGGTACAAACTATACCACATCCCCCATCCAGATAATACAGCAAGGGGTGGATCGGCGGTATTATTAAAAGATAACGTAAAACATTATGAAGAAGTAAACTACAACACTCGCGAAATACAAGCAACAGCGGTAAAAATCCTCACAAAGTCCAAGGATTATACAGGTGCTGCAATATACTGTCCACGAAGGTACGCACTGGAAAAAGATGACTTTATAAGGCTTTTCCAAGAGCTAGGAGATCACTTCCTATTAGGAGGTGACTTCAACGCCAAACATACCCACTGGGGATCCAGACTTGTCACTACTAAAGGAAAACAGCTATATGAAGCGATCAAGCAAGCTAAATGCGTATGTCATTCAACTGGCAAATCAACATACTGGCCGTCAGATAGCAACAAAATACCAGATCTGATAGACTTCTTCATACTGAAAAGCGTATCTTCCAACTACATTGGTATTGAAGATAACTACAACATGTCATCAGACCACTCCCCCATTATCCTGACACTAAGCGAAACAATAATCAATAGATCATGTTCACCATCACTAACAAACAAATGGACTGACTGGGATGGATTTAGAGGAGAAGTAGAACAGCGTATCAAACTAAATGTTTCACTAAGATCAATTGAGCAGCTAGATGAACAAGCAGAGCGGTTTGTAATCGACCTGCAGCAAGCCGCATGGAGCAATACCCCTGAGCCAAAAAGAAAAACAATTGACGTGAACTACCCTAGGGAGATCAGAGAACTTGTCTCAGCGAAACGAAAAGCACGGAAGAAATGGCAACAAACCAAAGCTCCGGCAGACAAACAACTGCTAAACCGGCTAAGCCAACAACTCAAAGAAGAGATCCGTTCTGTTAAGAATGAAACGTTAACTGAATTCCTAAAGGGACTAATAGACGATAAAGATACCGAATACTCTCTCTGGAAAGCCACAAGGAGATTAAAGCGGCCTCATAATCATAATCCACCCATTCGTAAAAATGATGGCGGATGGGCTAGAAAAGACGAGGAAAAAGCAGAAATATTTGCTGAACACTTAGCGAATACATTCCAACCACATCCAGCTGATGACAATGAGAACCTACCAGAGATAAACAACAGGGAGGACAGGGCCATGTTGCCAGTAACTCCAAAAGAAATTTACAATGAGATACAAAAGAATCTCAGTGCCAAAAAAGCCCCCGGCTATGATTTAATAAGTGGACAACTGCTGAAGGAACTACCAGAAAAGGGTATAATGAAGCTTACTCATCTATTCAATGCTGCGCTACGACTACAGTACGTACCGCTGCAGTGGAAAGTTGCGGAAGTTATTATGATCCCCAAACCAGGGAAGCCACCCAATGAGAAATCATCTTACCGCCCGATTTCACTACTACCAAACATATCCAAACTGTTCGAAAAACTGCTTCTGAAACGCCTCAAGCCAATTATTGAAGAAAAGCAGCTCATTCCAACTCACCAGTTTGGATTTCGGAACAAATATTCGACCATTGATCAAGTGCACCGAATTACTGATGTAATTGAAAGAACCCTAGAAGAAAAAGAAATATGCGCAGCGATATTTCTTGACGTGGCCCAAGCTTTTGACAAAGTATGGCACGAGGGCCTCGAATACAAAATAACTAATAATCTGCCTAGGCAGATGAGCCACATTCTGATATCATACATCTCTGGCCGACATTTCAGAGTGAGATATGGCGAAGAATACTCCGAACTAAAAGCTATTGCCGCAGGTGTACCGCAAGGAAGCGTCTTTGGGCCAGTTCTATACTTGCTTTATACTAGTGACATCCCCATGAGTGATGGAGTGACGACAGCCACATTTGCTGACGACACTGCATTACTGGCCACAAGCAACGAAATAGAAGTAGCTACTAATAAACTACAATTAGCCGTCAAAAACGTCACCAGGTGGACCAAGAAGTGGCAAATTAAACTAAACGAGTCGAAGTCTACCCATATAAACTTCACCAATAAAAGAATTGATTACTTGCCTGTAGTGATCAATCAGCAAACAATTCCTTACGCTAACACAGCTAAATACCTGGGTATGACACTAGATGCCAAGCTCAGGTGGAAAGCACATATAAAGAAAAAAACGCGAAGAACTTTGCATTAGATTCAGAAAAATGTGGTGGTTGCTTGGACGACATTCCGAGCTGTCTCTGCATAACAAACTATTGTTGTATAAACAAATTCTAAAACCAATTTGGACTTACGGTGTGCAGCTGTGAGGATGCACAAAGAAATCTAATGTAAAATTATTCAAACCTTTCAAAACAAAGTACTGCGCAGCATCGTCAACGCTCCATGGTACATTAGAAATGAAGACATCCACAGGGACCTAAAAGTGCCTATGGTCAGTGAGGAAATTAAACGGTTTGCGAAAAAACACGAAACAAGACTACATGAACATGTGAATGTCGAAGTGCTACAATTACTCGGCAACAGTGGACTTATACGTAGGCTAAAAGGCAAAACCTTTTGAACTAGTGTAAGTTAAGTTAAGTGAATTATGAGCAATTAAAACATGTGAACGAAGTGTTTTTAACATATGTGGAGTGCGCCAATGGGAGTATATCCACCAACTGCTAAGACTTACCTAGATTTAAGACTTTAAACTTGAATTTAAGTGAGAATTTATTAAGAACAAATTGCTAGATAGTATTTACTAGTTGCAATGTATACGCTTAGTGCGTGTTAAATAAAAAAAAAATTCATCTAAATGATGTACTTCAGGCGTTGTTGTGTTCTTGTTTTGAATTGTTTCTGAGATATTCGTGCGTTCTTATTTCGTCACAGTTTTTGTCAAGGGATTTTATTTGTGGATGACTCTGAAACTGCGCTGTTTATATTTTCGTACATACAGAAGATGCATATTTGGATGTTGAAAATTGTTTTGTTTGTAACGATTGGGGTATTATGATCTGGGGAGTTGTGTTCTGCGCAAACGTAAATGATTTCCACATTGCAGGTTTAACATGAAATTTAGATTAAATGTCATAATTGGATTTTAAATCTGATGTCATGCCACCGTGATAACCGGTGGGGTCCATAATTTACTGACTATATATTTTTAGTGGTTCGTGTATATAAATATAAAGTAAGTAATAATTTTAATAAAATTTCGTATACAAGATTAAATTTATCATATTAAATAATTCAGCTACAATTGCAGTTCGAGGTTTGTAATGTGATAACTCAGCGCATAAATTTACATATTATTTGATGGCTATAGAACTAATTAAGCGATTCTTTGTTTAATTTGAAATTCAATTTATAAAATACAATAAACGTGTGTTGCATTATTAATTTAAATTAAAAATGGAACTATCCGACCTTAGTAATGCAGTCAACAGATCAGGCACTTGGGTTACGGTTGGAGAGCAGCTACATTCGTTCACTTTGAAATAACCACTCCAAACAAAAAATTTAAAAATGTGTTAACTTCAGGTATCATAAATACTAAAGTAGGTAATAAGGTTCTATTTTATCATTTTTATTTTTTTCGCTGTATTAGAAACTGTTACTTACAGATGTTTCTTTTTCATACTGTGCATATTTACAATTGTTACATAATAAGAACAATAAGTGAATGTTTTGTTAAATTAAATAATACTTAGAGGTTTGATAAGAATTATCAATTAATAGTTTTCTTTCAATATTATAAACTCACATTCAATAATATTGCATACATACAATAAGAGTTTGGGCTTAGTCAAATCTGTTAGTTAGATCTGAGGTTGTAAAAACGTGTAAGTCTCCCGACTTCATTGCTATAGTTTAACAGCGCTGTGACTAAATCATTTTTTCGCATAAAACTTTTTTATTTCTTTCCGCATTGAACTGATGTTGAGATCACTATTATTATATAGTTTGGTACATACCAAGGAGCGTTAACCACACATATTAGTACTTTATTTTAAATCATGTCTATGTTAGAAGTACTAGCAGCAGTGTCCACTAAGCTCAAACGGGTTTAATCATAGTCCTGTAAATTAGTAGTTTTCTAACTTTATTTGTGCTTTCCGTCAATCAACCAATACATCTGACTAAATTTTATAACGAGGTGTTTCTTCTTGGTGAATATGTTTTTTCCATGTCAGCCTTCTGTTCAGACGAATTCTAAGATATTTTAAATCTTTTGTTTAAGGCATTTTAGCACTATTTAATGTTTCTGTTGGACATGTACCTCTTCTCATTGTAAAAGTAACATGTGATGACCGTAGTTCGTTAACTCTGATTTTTTATATTTTTAACCAGTTTTCGATGAGGTCTAGGTAATACTGCAAGTTTGTTGATGCTATGGCAAAGTCTGTGTCAGATGCCCAAATTACTGTGTCGTCAGCAAATGTAGCAACAGTTGTTTCATCGTAGGTGTGACAGCTGTGTAAAGAAGGTAAAGTACTGATTCCAAAACACTACTTTGCGGTACACCGGAGAAAACAGGAAAAATATCTGTTAATTCTTGTTGCTTAAGTAAGAACTATCTGAATTCTAGGTAAGGTTTTAAGATTTCGTAAATGTGATGTGGTAGAACTTTCTTTATTTTGTAGTATAAATTCGTGTCAAACTTTCTTAAATGTTTATTTGAGATCGATAAATACCCATGAGAATGCACAAGGTCATTCTCAATCGTTATTTGTTTTTTTAACAATTCTATGTACCTGTTCTACTGTGCTGTGAAATTCAAACTGGTGATTTGGATCGGGTTTCTTTGCTCCAGATTAAGACGTTTTAGCAGCAACTATTCTAGGTAACAGGTTTATGGGTCTGCATAATGATACGACATATCAGTTTTTTTCTGTCTTTGGAATTATAATTACTTGTGCTATTTTACATAGCTTGAGGAAGCATTTTGGTCGCACAATAGTACTAATACGTGTCATTACCTACTTTTATACATTTAGATGTGAGTTGCAATAACTTTCGCCTCTGAAGCAGCAAGGTTATTGAGATACTTTCGTATATTTTGATTTTTGAGATCAAATATCATTTGTTTACGATTTCGGGTTGCATTATTCCATTTTCTTTTGCCGGATTTTGTTTAATTGATGCGGGGCATGCTTCTGTGATTTTCTTGTGTTACAGTCAGGTATTACTTTCCAGGCTGCATGTTGTATGCCTTTTGTAACCTCATCAACAGCTCTATTTAGTTCTTTTTCCAATTTTAAAGGCATGTGTAGGTCCATAAGTTGATCCAAATATAGTCTGAACATATTCTAGTCGGTACATTTGCTATATAACGTTCGGTTTATTATTATGAATACAGCAGAATGATCAAAAGAAAGATATAGTGATGATACAGTTTTACAGTATTTTACGTTTACATCTTTTGTAATACCAAAGTCAATTGCATCAAGAATCTTGTGGGGGTCGGTCGGTCAATACGTGGGTTTTCCAGTAGATAAGTATTATAGACTGTTTTTCTTTGTTGTGGATAACAACTCTCTACCTTTTGTAGTTGTAGTTCGAAATGTTTGGCGTTGTAATCTTCTCCGGTTATAAACCTATTTTCTAAGGTTCTGAAAATTGGTCATTCTGTTCCAATTTATTTTTATACTTGGTTGGCCAGTATACTGCAGATACTGTAACTGATCCTATATGGTTTTATAAGGCGATATTTGTGGCTTAAAGATAATCATGTTAATGTTTTTCTAATTCGTAATGATTAACGTTTTGTCGTATTATAACTTCTGTACCTCCGTGTATGCTTCCAGCAGAGTATATAATAGATGGAGTACGCTGGTATATGTATATTACTTTTTTCTGTGAAATGTGTTGTTTAAATACTTTCGTCTTAAGTGTCTTTTAAAGGTTTTCTTTCATCTGCTGAGAATATAATACTCCAGGTTGAACCATACTGTAAAAGTTTTATTAATTTTTTTGTCTTAATGGCGGATAAAGCCTTTGCTGAAGCTGTTTAAGGACCCAACATTCTCTATAATTTAACGAGTAATTTCCGTCGCAGTTTGAACACCTGACTTAGTTACTTCTTTCTTTTTTTTCATAATCTCTTGTTAGGTGGTTTCCTCAACATTTTACGCATTTAGGCAATTGATAACGGCAATGCTTTGTGTGTTCGTGGTTTTGATACTTAACACATTGTGGGATTTCTATCTTCACATGTGGAGCTTCAAACTGTACGACACAGCTTTGTGGTAGTATAACATTACGTAAGTGGATTTTTAGAAAAACGATGTTTGTTGTATTTTATATTAGCTATCGTGTGGCCAAGTGCTTTCTAACTCTGCCTTTAATAATTTAATGTCGGATAATGCATGGACTTTCTTTAAAACTACTCTAAAATTTCTGTCTTGTATTGGCTTATATGTATGAAATTTAGTATTTGGTTTTTCTTTAATGCTTTTATCATAGTCGTATAGTTTTCTTTGGCTTTTGGTTGAATTTTCAGTTAAATTAATTTCAAGTTATTATGTAAGTGGTTTAACGTTTTTGACTCTTAAAACAAATATTAGTGACAGTTTTATTTCATGATTGCTGTATTTTTTTTAACTTTTGTCATCTATTTCTATTTCCCCTAAATTTTTAAAGCTGTTGATATTTGTAATAGAATTACTAAGCCAATGTCTTGCTTTTGGTTGTTTAGGATAATCATCTGTTGGTTCAAGACTGAGTACTCTTTTCTTATAATTTTCTATTTGCCATCTGTATTCTTTTTGTATGGACAGAGGTAGAAATTAAGTATTTGAAGTTAATTGATGCTGTTGGGTACTGGTGGGTTGGGTAAAAATAATTGCTTGTAATGCAAAACATTCTGCATATTCACTGACTACACTGGTTGTGAATATATTTCTGGTTCCTTGAATTTGATTTTGATCATAGCAATTTGGTGATTGAAATTGTGTATGTTGCATGTTTGAATAATTTAGGAAGAATTCTATTAAGGTAATCACGAACTTGTTTTAGTGAAAAGTAAATAACTAAATAAATTAAATTAAATTTTATACTTTGCCACTTGGATTAAATGCACTGACCTTATGGCCTTTGCTTGTCTTACTTATCTTACGTACTTGTTATTTTAGGCGTACATGCATGTTTTTACGTTTTCAATCTCAAATGCAGGCCATTAAATAATACTTAATATTTAATTTCTACAGCTACTTATATTGTATGAGATAGCAGTTCTTACTACTTGATACAGAATAAAAGTCCTTATTCCAACACTGTTGTGACGACAAAGAACCCGCTGCAACGCTTCTTCGTTTTAAAACAGCGATTGTGGCGGCAGGAGCGGTAGTGAAGAGCTGCGGGCTAGGTGACCCAGGCCACATCGATGACGAGCGTGAGGCTTCATCAATACTCTAGCGGGTCGTAAGTCTTTGCTCACAAAAGTTTGTGATTTTCATTATCGGTGGTGCACTCGTCACGCAGAACGCGAACTATTGATATGACCTGTTCATTTTGTTTGAATGCACAAACCGAACTAAAGTATTTTTAATTCCCTTAAATACTGCAACAAAATCAGATTCTTGCTTTACGCAACATACAGATATCCGTAAATTTTAACATATGGTTGCAATTGTCAAGATTTAAAGTTGTAAGTCACATTGTGTTTCTTGTCAAGTTTAGTTATTTACCAATGGAGTGGAATAATAGAAAGAAACGCATTACTGTAATACTATTATGTAAATGTGGAACTAAAAAAAAAATGTAAACTTTAAGACCCTACGTCCTTTTGGCATTAGCCATATCTTTGTGTATCGGGATATACAATTATTTAATGAGGCTATTTAAAGGTCTGGGAAACTACGCTCAGTTTGTACTATTCAAGTGGTCAAAGTTGTAAGTATCAAAATTGAACGAAATCTTCTTCGTAAGCAGTCTCAGGAGATGCAGATTTTCAAAACTTTGATGTCCCGTACTATTAAGTAAAATATAAAATCAGCTGCTTATAGAAGACCTACGGGACGAGGAAGAAGGCGTGTTACTATTGCTATTACACACTAATTAGAATGACAAATTAAACCTATTGAATCGTTTATAAGTGTAGCCTTATCTGTATATCATTAGTTATTCATACGCTACATTTATAAACGATTCAATAGAATTTTTTTCTTTACTATTAGATAAACTAATAGAGAAATATTCTTCTTCCTTTTCTATAACTCCTTCAGGGACAAAGGGTACTCTAAGGACGTTTCGAAAGCTGAGTAAATGTTAAGTTTGCTAGTCTTGCGCATCGTGAGCTTAGTCCGCTACTGTTGATAATTAATTTCTGTGTTAATTTATTCTGAGCTGACAGATCCTGTGGCTGCAGGTTTTTTAAAACATTACTTTTTCATGTATCCCTTGGTTTTTCTAGTATACAATCTCTTTATGTATTGATGTCTAAAACTTGTTTTGTAATGTTGCTGCTTAGTTTCTCTCTGTACGGGCTATCCATTCCCATTTTTTTCTAATTATTATAATTTCAATCTTTCTATATATATATATATATATATATATATATATATATATATATATATATATATATATATATATATATATATATATATATATATATATGTTCAGATAGGTTTCCACGGTTAACTATGTTTAAACAACTTAGTTCATGGGATAAACCGCGTCTATTTTTGGTAAATTCTGGACGTTTTGGCATCGGCTTTGATGCCATTTTCAAGAGGGTAGTCTCAATCTGCCTAATCCCCAAGGAGAGCTATGAGTGAAAGTTTGTTTGGCGGGAGATGCGTTGGGTTGGGGAAAGTTTGTAGGATTAAGGGTGTTGCGTAATTGGCGGTGCAGAGCAATAAGGGACTTCCACATGACAGGCAAACGCTGGCTGTCATCTCTTGTGTTGAGGCACTGTGGGCGTTTTCCTATTTCAATTGCCTCAAGTACTATTCTGCTGGTAAAATGGGAAATGGGGGCAATGGTTTTAGCACCAGAGAAATTAATTTTGTGGCCTCTTTCTTTGCTGTGTTTGGCAAGTGCCAAACCATTATTGCCTTTCCGCACGGCCAGAGAATGCTCGTATATTCGGCTAGATATTGCATTCTTAAAATCCTGCAGAGACCAACAGGTGATACCTGTTGGTTTGCAATTAACACATCACCAGAAATTATCCACCACCTCCCATATCCTTAAAAAAGCAGAGCTATCTCTTCTTAGAAACTCCATCCATACTACCAATACCAATCTGCAACTTTATGGCCTTTTCCATAGATTAAATTTCTCCAAAATTCATCCTATTATTTGGGATGCTTTCTCTAGAATTATACACGACAAAGCGTCGTGCATATCCGAAAAAAAAACCGACACCCAAAAACGCAAACTTTCCAAGTCATACCAAGTAAAATTCCCAATATCCAACCATCCCTGACCAACACGATGGTACATAACCTTTCTGACTACTCTGTAAGCAACCTAGCTATTCAGGCTCTGGAAAAAGGTTTTAACTTTGCTGTAACACCAAACCGCATTTCCATTGAACAAATTATATCCCAAATAGAATGCTCCATTTTCACCCTTCCCGAAAATGTGGCAAACGAAACCAGGCAAGATGTAACCAAAGTGCTACGTACAGCCGAATTACCAAAACCAAATATCAAAGCCTCCGAATTACGCGCCTTAAAAGCTCTAAAAGAAATAATAATATTACTATTTTACAGGCAGAAAAAGGCAACGCTACAGTGATCCTAAATACTGCGGACTATATCGGTAAGATGCACAATTTACTTAAATCCTCTGATTATCGCTATGTACCTAATAATCCCACTACCTACCTCGAAAAGAAAACCAAAACCCTCATGACTAACTCCAACCTATCATCGATTTACAAACTCATACCCGAAAAATCTTCCAGAATTCCTAAATTGTATGGTCTCCCAAAATTCAAAGAGAACATTCCTTTACGCCCTATAGTTAGTGTGTTCGGTAATGAAAACCTTCCTATACGCAAAGGTGACATCATGGTAAGCTTTGATGTCGTTTCTTTGTTTACAAACATCCCAATTTCTGATATCCTACAGTTATTAAAGTCAACATATAATATAAATAACAATATCCTCTCCCTAATAAACCATTGCCTATCCAATACTTACTTTACCTTCCAAAATAAATTTTACAAAACTAATGGTGCCCATGGGTTCCCACTTTCACCTGTCATTGCTAACCTTCTTATGACCGATTTTGAAACAAAAGCCCTTTCACCTTTCATCTTAAACCTACCTGCTGGATACGATATGTCGATGACACTTTAGTTATCTGGCCTTATGGACATGATACCCTTCCAGAATTCCTTTCCCACCTCAACCAAATCCACACCAATATGAAATTTACCATGGAAACTGAACATAACAATTCCCTTCTCTTCCTAGATGCTCTTATACCAAGAAATCCTTCTAATGACAGCTTTTATTACACTGTCTACAGAAAACCCACTCACACTAACCGCTACCTAAATACCAAATCCCACCACCACCCTGCCCAAATCGATTCGATTGCAAAATCCCTCATAACCAGATCCATGAAACTTTCCGATACAAAAAATCGTCAAACAGAAATTAAATCCATTACCACCACCCTACTGCAAAATGGATATTTCAACAAATCCTTAACCAATATAATCAAAAATATAAATAAAAACACTCTCAATCCCAAAACCCTCCTGACCAACAAAAAGCATTCCTACCTTATATCAGAGGCATCACCGATAGAATAATTCGCATACTAATGCGGCAAAATATCCGCACGGTTTTTACGATCAACAACCAAATATCTGGGCTTATTCGTTCAGCAAACTACCACTGCCCCCAATGAATCCCAAGGAATGTATGAAATACCTTGTGGAGACTGCCAAAGAACCTACATAGGTCAAACAAATCAGCAAATATCTAGCCGAGCATTCTCTGGCGGTACGAAAAGGCGATAATGGTTCGGCACTTGCCAAACACAGTTAAGAAACAGGCCACAAAATTAATTTCTCTGGGGCTAAACCATTGCCCCCATTTCCTATTTTACCAGCAGAATAGTACGTGAGGCAATTGAAATAGAAAAACGCCCACAGTGCCTCAACACAAGAGATGACAGCCAGCTTTTGTCTGTCATGTGGAAGTCCCTTATTGCTCCGCACCGCCAATTACGCAACACCCTCAATCCTACAAACTTTCCCCAATCCAACGCATCTCCTGCCAAACAAACTTTCACTTCCAGCCCTATAAAAAATCAAGCAGGTCACACGAAAGCTCAGTCTTAGCTCTCTTAGTCTCATAGCTCTCCTTGGGAAGTAGGCAGATTGAGACCCCGAGTGAAGAGCTAACCTCTTGAAAATGGCATCAAAGCCGATGCCGAAACGTGGAGAATTTACCCAAAATAGACGCGGTTCATCCCGTAAACTAAGTTGTTTAAATATATATATATATATATAATTTTTTTATTAATGTTTTGAGATGAAAAAATCGTGTTTCACGCTCGCACGGAAGTTTGCGGTAGCGCTGGGGCAGTTGATGCGTTTCGTCCCATATTTCCTAAATATTCCACTGTATAAACCCCACCATTTATTAATAACTTGTTGCATTAGAGCAACAAACTCTTCAAAAAATTGAAAAGATTGGAAAGTAACAAAAATTGTACCAAGTATTACATCATAAAAGTAAAATATCGATCGAAACAGGGTTTATGTAACTGAGAAATTTACATAGTCATGATTTAGGTTTTTAACTATATAAAATAGAGAACTAAATATTCACTATTTATATATTATAAGTAGAGCTCTGGTATACATATTTATTTTCTTTAACGGTGACCGGTTATTTGGAAAGTTCCTGAATAATTTCTTTGTGATATGTTATTTCTGTTATAATACAAATGCTTTTAAAAATTTATTATACGTCGATGAACGATGTATGTACAATTTTAAAGTTTAAGAGTTATAACCTATTTAAGATTTCTCTGATTGAGCTTACTTTTTCTTTACTAAACTCAAAATCTTGCGCCCCTTAGATATTGGCGTCCTTGGTTGCAATTTATTCAGCCTATAGGCTAATTAGGCCTTGCCTGCTGTAGTTTACCTTTAATTATGTCGCTTGTTTGACCCGTCATGTGATTGCAAAACAATTATTAAGTAGCTATAGCAGCTGCGGTCAAAAACACGTCCAATGTTTGCGCTCATAAACATATGGATACACTTTGAGAATATGACAAAATCACTCGAGAAGACCCTAAAGCAGATTTTGAATGTATAAATAGTATGCAGCAAAACAGTAACTGTCAGTCAAAGTGAATAATTCTAGTGCAAGATAAATTATTTCGTAGATTATTTATCTACGAAATAATTGAGTGATTTTATAATAGTAGATACATTTTTTACTATACATACATAAATATGTTTTAAATATTTATTTTTTGTAAGTAAATTAAAAAGTAGTTTTCAAAAAATGTGAGTGTTATAGTTGCCACTTTAAGAAAAAAATTTTTTATAATTTATATTAATGGATATTATTTTTATATTTAAGTAATTATTGTAAATGTAAAACTGTACTTCTACAAATGTTTATTTTATTTTTGCTAAAAATATTGGTTGCTTATTAGATCTTACCAAAATTTTAATTATCAACATTTTTATTACATAACAATCCAGAGAAAAACAAAAAATAATATGTGTTTTTATTTCTGCTCTTCGGAGCTCGTTGTTTTGGTGGGCAAAAGTTAATTACCGCAGAACAATAACTTGGTTATTAAAAATAAGAGGAGAAATTTCCGTCCAATTTAATTTATGACTTTAATTATAACTCTCAGCAATAAAAAACAACAACTACAATTTAAAATTTTATTATTCACAGTTTATATCATAGTATTACATATTTGGCAAATAGTACTTACAAACTATACAAAACCATCATTTCATCTAGGATTACGCGTGATTACCTTGAAATTTTTAGTCAATCTCCATCCTTCTTTACTAGCCAGTCGACCTGAACTAAACGAGTTTTGCATTATTGTCTTCCTGTGCCTAATTAAATTTAAAGCAACGCATATTATATTTATATTTATAACGCTACGCTTGTGACAAATTTAACAAGTGTCTATTGTCCTGCAGGTACGAGAATACAGTGGCGTAACTTAAAGGAGCGAACGCACAAAAAGATTATTCAAAATTTAAATGATAATTCTTTATGAAAAAATTGCACATTTATCATTAGCGGATTAATGCAATAAATACTTAATGATATAATTAAATTCCTTTAAATTACGCCACTGCATAAATAATTAAATATGCACAGACTCGTACAAAAAGCGTGACTATGTGCATTCTCTCTCATTAACCCCACGAGCTTAAGCATCGATTCCTTTTACGATCATCCATTGATTATTCACGGTATACTAGAGTCACCACTTTTTATGATTTCATTGAGATATTGTTATGTATCTCAGAAACATTATACAAATATTTTGAAAATAGAATTTTACAGAACAGCAAGTTCGCTGTTGTCTAAAGAAAATAATAGTCTACATTTATATAAATCGACATGCTTCGTCCATAAATATTCTTGCAGCATCTTAATAGTTCATTTAGTTATGTTACGTAAGTGGCTTCATTAAGGGCACAAGCTCTCTACCCGGGTAATTAATTGCAAGAGTTAAATTCTGCGGTGTTCTGCACCTACCCAGGGCGTCTAGATAGTTTCCGCTGCCTTTGATTTTCGCCACCTACTTATTACATCAAAGATTCTTTGGTTCATTTAACCCAAACTGATTGAAGATTGCCACTTTACTTAACTTGAAGCTCGCGTAACAACATTAACGAAAAGAACCGTTCACAACATGAGAGACTGTAAACCGGAGTTTCATAGCTATCCCATGTTCCTTGCCCACAAAATTGTTAATTACTGTTAATCTACGAAACGTAACAAGCCTCGAATACTTGCGAGGTTTGTTGCGTCCCCATGCTTTTGATTATTTGCGCGCTACCTACTTTTAATTTACGCTAGCTTGCGTTTATGGTGCTGGTTCGGATAACTCTTGCGGCCGCGTGGTCCTCTCCTCGGCTGGACTTCGTTCTGGACGCCGTCTTTGACGCTGGGATCAATAATAGCCGTCCTGGTCGGAGAGCACTGCAGACTTACCACGGAGGGATTCGGCACGATTGACATCTGCTCCAAATCTCCCTGGAAGCCAGATTTAGTGACGCCCGGAGACGCTGCCGATAACTTACCGAAAACAAATATCCGATGATCAAATCCGAGTCTTCCGGAATGTCAATCGCATCCTTCTTCAGGATGTCCGTCCGGGACCACTCGCAGTCGATGTAACTTTCCACTACGCTGTCATCTCGAATGCTGTAGAAAAGATAGTATTGAAAATGAAGGCTGACAGCCCTATTTTATTTTTTCCGTTCGGCTGAGAATGTAATTCCGGAATTCGTTATAAGCTCAATTTGAGACACTGCGGATTCATTGCAAAAACTTTGTAGTGTATTACACAGTTTTGGAAAAAAAACTTATTCTCTTTAATAAATCAGTTAAGACAAATTAATATAATAATATCATTTAAATAAAAACATTATTTTATACATTCCACATTTAGTTACTACCAGAGATTCGAAATTAATAAATTTTTTTATTTAACTCAAAACATAAATAACAAACAAACTTTTAAAAAACAGTCAAACTAAGTAATATAAATAGTGGATTACTAACAAATAAGAAAATATAGAGAAACAAAATAATAAACTTAAAGTTCTTCTTATTTGTATTATTTAAAAAAAAACTAGTTATGTACTTTGTCACTAAAAATAACTAAAAATTCAAAAGATTAAATATGATAAGAATAAACCCGTCTTTTTGGTAATAATAACTTAAATAAAAAAAATCAAATAAAAAGAATGATTCTAAACTTTTCTGTTATATTGTAAATATTGTTGTAAATTTAACTAGTAAAATAAAATATGCAAAAAATTAAAAACAATTCCATGAAAACATTTTAGTTATACGAAACATTTAAATTAAATATAGCTATAAATACAAAATTACTGTTAATAAGTATTACAAAGCTAAAAAGGTCTGTAAAAATATTGATTCTGTCCCTAACAAACAAAATTACATCATTTTAGTCAAGTATCTTACTGGTTTATATTTAAATTTAAGACGTAGTATACATTATACAACCTTTAATTGAGAAACTGTACAAACAGAGCTCTTCATTTACTTTCTAAAATTTGTTTTTCATAGATTCTAATAGAAAAGTACATACATAAATAGAAAAATATAAAAAAATATACAGAACTATAAAAAATTATAAAGTTGCAAGTATTGCAGTGTAATATAAACATTAAACACACTTTAAATAATAAAATTACCCAAAGTAGATAAAATTTAAATCACATTCTTACTAAAAGAAGAGAAAGTAGATCATTGATCTAAACTAACTTGGTTCTAGTCCAACCAAAACCATGTAAGAATGGTTACAATATTAAACCTTGAATGAAGCTATAAATTCTGTTGGTAGCACTATAGCGAATATGAAAAAGTAATGCCAAAAGTTGAAGAAAACTCATACATCAACTTTATTAAAGAAACAAAATATGCTGCAAAAATAAATTTTAAAGTTGTTTACTTTGCAGTTTTACGTTAATCATTGTAAAAAAATAAATTTATAAATTCTTTTATCTCTGAAAAAAGTATCAGATAACTTTGTGCTGGGTATGATAACTAAAAGAACTGCCTGTAGTGCTATAATAAATTTAAATTTAAACGGGTTTTATTTCCTATAAATTTAACGACGGAAAACTAATTTTAGCAGTTACTAAAGCAAAGGTAGATGACTGAGTAAGGCATAGAGTTATTATGATAAAATTAGGCATTGCCATGACTGCAATAAACAAGATTTTATCTATTTGTTTAGGTATAAGAGAAGCCTGTTGGATATCTAATAATTTAATAAAAGTAACAAAACAACAACGTGCAGAATTGTAAAAGAATTCATGAACAACATGATAAGTAAAGCAGTTTAAAACACCATTAATGGAGGGGAAGGTAGATATATATGTACAATAGAATCTCAATCAAAGTTGGCATTTTCATACGTTTCCAAGCTAAAATAGTTATATTATCAGCTATACAGTTCTGATGTGGCATCTTTTAGTTATTTTTTATTTTCTCAGTCAAAGGATAAGTCGATTAATGTAGAATTTGTAATTTGCCAAGATGTAATATAAATAAAAACAAAAAACTTATTGCTATCAAAATCATTATCTACAAAGCCCGGTGTGCTTAAACAAAATTAATTTACTAGTACATTTATAACACATTTTATCCAAGCCTATAATGATCTCTTCCAGGAAACACGACATATAATATCTTAAGTATTATGTTTTGTCCGCAACTGTGGCGTGTATCTTTCGAAAAAAATTTTATCTTCAGAAAAATTTTTAATAACACAAAAAGCTTTCGTCACAATGCCTTTATATTTATTTGCTTTTAAGTAGATTAAAACTGTGATGACATAAAGAAGTATTTTGACTAATTTATTCTATAAAACTATGGAGCTTTTATTGTGTTTATCATGGAAATTATTTAACTCATTTAATTGTGTGAATATTCATAAATATAGATGTATGTATATACAATAATAAAACTATTTCGTACACCAAACTAGAAGGGTGGTCTAATGCTCATTTTTTCTATATTAATAATATAATAGTTTGTAGTTTGTGCAAATAAACTAAAAATAATTACTGTGTTAAAATATTTCTAAGTGAACTACAAAATGAAAAACATTGCATAATATTAAATCTAGGATCCGATATAGTTTATTGCATATTAAATATAGAAAACATACTTTAGCTTATAAATTATCAGCCACTTAAAGTAAATACAAAAGGAACACTTTTTGAAATAGTTACATTCAGACAGACATAATAACAAATAGAATAATTTCTTTAGAGCAAGAGAACAAAAAACATTTGCTTGTTCAGAATCATAGCTTTACGTTCCATAAGTTTTTAATTATTAAAAATAAAGATATGGTGGACAAATTGAATAGGAAGCATTACTAAACTATAAAAATTTGAATAAAATCTAAATAAACGGAATTTCTATTTCTTTCTCATCAATTATTAAATTAGTGAAACTCTTAAAACTATAAAATTATACTTAAAAAAAATTACAGATTTATAGCCTAAAGTTATATTTACAAATGTATAAAAAATATAACATATATATATATATATATATATAATCAAAAGCCATTTACCTTATTGGTGTTGGCTTGTATGTACATTATACAATACTTATCTACATTCTTAACTTAATTAAACTGAATTAAACTGGATTGTCTGTGTTATGAACAAATTTATTCCATTCTTTTCTGTTGTTTGTCATTGCTTTCGCCTCCTCCACTGTTTTTCCTTTCCTTGTTAGTATTTTTCCTATAGTGTTATCCCATGTTTCCTGTGGTCTTCCCCTTTTCTTTTTGCCTACTTTCCTCGTTTCCCATATTCGTTTGACTTGTCTATCTTGATCCATCCGCTGTAAATGGCCCCACCACGCTAATTGTCTTTGTTCAATGAAGCTTGTTACTGGGTTAATTTCTAATTCTGCTCTAATCTGACTGCTTCTGATTTTATCCCTCAAGGAGACGCCTTTCACTCTTCTTAAGTATTTCATTTCTGTGGCTTCTAATCTTAGTTTCATTTTTTGTGTCAATACCCATGATTCGCATCCATAAGTCATAATAGGCCTGAAGATTGTTTTATACACCGTAAGTTTGGTTTTTGTGTCACTTCTCTTTTGTTTATAAAATTTGCGTTCATTGCGTAATATAGTTTATTACATTTCTCTATCCTTTCAGATATGTCTATTTCCTGTCTTCCGTTATTATCTATAGTGACCCTAGATACTTGAACTGTTTTATCTGTTTAATTTCCTCTCCATTTATTTGCATCTTTATCTTCTGGTGATCTTTCCCAATAAGCATCACTTGTGTTTTATTGGCGTTTATCTTCATACCGTTATTTGTTAGTTCTTCGTTCCATATCAGTAGGTTTCGTTGTAGTTCTTCTTCGCTTCCTGCCATTACTATAATATCGTCTGCAAATGCACAGTTTCGTATAAATATAGGTTGTAATTTTCTATATCCTACATTTAATCCTCTGATCCTCTGGTGACATGTTCGTATTATTTCATCCATAAAGATGATAAATAATGCCGGACTCAGTACCCCCTCCTTGCCTTAAACCTTCATTTGTAGTAAACTCCTCTGATGTTCTGTTATTGTTTATCACGTAGTTCCTTGTCTTTTGGTACAGACTTTTAATTACTCTCGTTACTTTTGGGCTTATTCCTCTGTTGCTTAAATTTTGCCATACTCTCTCTCTGGGTGTTCTATCGAAAGCTTTCTCAACAACATAAACTAAATGTGCTCATAGACCAAGCAAGTTAGACACTTTTCATCAAAAGTAAGAACTTCCGTCCGCTAGGTCGCAACAACCTGTTACACATGCAAAATTTGCAATTTTTCGAAAATGCACCGGGAATCCATAAAATGCACCGGGAATGCATAAAATGCATTCAAAAATGCAATATATTTTAAAAACTAATAAAATAGGTTAAAATGTCTCTAAATTATCACTGAGGGGCTTTTGGGGACGTTGACGATAAAAAAAATGGTATCAAGTGTATGAAATGAGAGCGCATATATGTATATAAAACTGCATTTTCAATGCAGATTTAAAAAATTTAATTATTAAATACAGAAAAAGTAATTCTGAAATATTAAAAGATTGCTTTATAATTTAAAACACTTAACTTTTATTGTCCTAAATTTGAGAAAAAACTTTTATTTTAATTTTTTGTTTGTTTTAAAGTTGGTCGATGGACAAATCAAACTTTTACTTCGTCTGCAATTATTCAAAAAATCGGTGCTAGAGCATCGACAAGTGGCACTATCAAAAAACGTAAAAACCGTAAAATCAAAACTCTTGTTTATGTATCTCAAAAAGAAAGAGAAGATAATATTATAGAGCTCCGCAAGATAAAAATATAATAAAAATGTATGCGAGGTGTCGTGAAATTTACATCAATTCTAAATATATTACTACTGCCAAATCCAAACAAAACAAGTAGAAAAAAACAGGGTTCTTCTTCTAAAAAAAATTATAAACTGTTGTTTGTGAAGAAACCAAAAAAGTACCTTTAAATGTAGTAAAATGTCTCATCTGTAGTAATGTGATTTAAGGTATGTACATTTATATAGATGCTATGAGTAATTCTAGGCAAAAAATATTTAATACATTTTTATCAAATTCTCAACCGTTTTAGAGATATGGAGGTTGAAAGTTGCTGACCCGCATGGGTAATTTGCGCTACTTTCATGGAAAAATGTTAGACTTTAATTGCACTAACATTAAACCTTTCTTATTTCATCGAACGAGGTACTTCTCGTTCAAAGGTGTGTTTCGGAAACGATATAGTTTCACGAAAGGATCGAAAGGCACTAGTAAATGGTTTGGTGCTTTTCGACTGGGATACCTTTTTCGCTACTCTTCGGCTGCCATTGATGCGCTTCCTTTGCACAAACCGCACACAAACACAATACCAGCGTGTTCTTCGTTAGAAAACAAAAAAGGTTGTGTTGGGTAGTACAGGATAAAGGCAGAAAAGTAATAATGATAATGATAATAATAATAACAATATTAAAAGTATGTCAAAAGGTTTTGATAAATTTTAAGATATAAACATTATCAACGTTATTAGTTATTATTTTTCTACCTTTCACAGAGATTTCCTATGACAATAAGAAAAGTCAACGAATACTAACATAAGTGGGCAGTAAGGCTGGAAAATGTGCCATGCGAGTAGCAACTTATAACTTCCCATATCTCTGAAACGATTGAGAATTCAAAAAAAAGAAATAAATATGTTTTGCCTAAAATTGCTTATAGAATCTAAATACGAAGCTTCTCCATCAACTTGTGAAACACAAAGTTACACCAATAAAAATTCGAAATACTTTTGTCCAGGCATTAACAAATGGTAAAAAAAGGTGACTGATGCTCAATATTTAATCAAATGAAAGGCAACTTATCACAAGAAATTTTACAATCTGATTTGTAAACCTTTAGTAACTACAGATGAGAAAGAAAGATGGTTGACAAGAAAAATAAGTTGATTAAAATTTCTTTAATGAAAACTGAATTTGCTATGACAGAATTGTACTATTGTAAATCACTTAAAATCTATTTACCAAGATAATATTTTGATTGTCAACAAAGAAAATAGTGGAACTTATATATGTTTAACAAAAGGTTTTGTTAATTTAAGTGAAAGTTTTAGAAAAAGTAAAGAAGGCAGATAAGATGAAGAAGTCATTCTTAATGTTCGTTGCAAAGAAGCCAATTTGAACAACTATTCAGCAAGTAACAAGATGCTAGATAATTTATATAACAACATACCAAAAAAATAACAATATTTTTATGATATACTAATTTAAGCATAGTTTTCAAGAAAAAAGCCAACTTCAAGAAGTATGAGGAACGTTGTTCACGTTTGGATATCTGCGGTTTGTCCTCGATTTTTTGTATCTCAACTTGTTTTGAGTTTAAGTTTCATCGAGAATTTGGGACCAAACAAATAAAAGGTTTTGCGGCTTTACTATATCTTTCAAAGAAGTTCGACGATACGAGATGTCCGCTGCCATTCAAAAACAAATAGTTTAAAACCTAAAACTTATTCAATTTGTGTGGAATAACTGTGCAATTTGAAAACTGTGTATGGTAGTGGTTTTCACTGTGCAAGAGAGATTGGAATAGTTTAACCTTCATTCGGGTTTGTTCCTACTGGTCTCATTTCAAGGCTGAAAATTTCAGAAAATAAAATTGCTAATAATAGAAAAATTGAAGTATTGCAATAAGGTTTGCCACCAGGAACAGGATTGGCTAATATCAAAGTGGAAAAAACCAATATCAATTTATATTTGAAATTTACTTATGCAATAAAAATTATTGTAAGTTGAATGTTGCAAAAGTACATAAATCTCTTAACAACCAAAGGATAAAACGGGTTTATTAAATATTCAATTTTAAATGAAGATTGTGATATGTTCGCACTACATTTTGAACCATTCATCAATGTAAAACCAAATGATTACGGTATATTGTATACAGCAATTAGAACTTCAGTGACACAAGCAATTAAATGTAACATAAAAACATTTATAATTACATTAGATCATCAATTATACCACAAGGCTCGTGAAATCGTTGCCGCAAAGTTTATTGCTTCACAAGGTATGCATATTTTTATTCCACTTGAGAGATTTTCACACACTTATGTGATTCTTAGGCTGTATTGGAGTAATTATGGAAAATAGTAGACTTTCCTAAGTTTTATACATAACATATAGAGAATCTGTTTTAGAAATGTTTTATTAGAAACACAGTATTCGCGTGCAATTCGATCTCATGCTCTTTTTGGTTTTATCAATTGTAAAAAAGCTATTTTATGTCTAATCTTGCTTTTGTTAAATAAAATTTATTTAGGCCAGGAGACAGTATTCAAGAATTACTATCATTTCCTGAGGTTCGAGATACTGTCACACCAATAGAGAAAATATTTAAAAAACTAGAAAAAATCCAACTTGCAAGCTGTAGATTACTTACTTGAAAATGGTTTTTATTGTAAAAGATTTTGTTTTTGCTGAAAAAAGTGGAGACTGGCATCTACATGTTGAAACAATTAAAAAAACGATACCTTTTTTTCATTCAACAGGGCACCTTAACTATGCAAAATCAGCGCAAATTTACTTCCAAGGTTGCAAGCAGCTTAAAAGTAAAATGGATTCTCAAGAATACGAAGAATCCGCCCAGAAATATTCACCGATCAGACAACCAAACAAAAATCGAAAAATTTAAAGAGGGGTTGTTTCAACAAGGAGTTATGCATTTATAAGTGCATATAATTTAAAAAGTTTACCAAAAGTGCGTATATAACTTAATAAATGCGTTTATTCACTAATTCAAATTTAAAAATATTTTTAAAATTATTTAAAAAATCGGTGATCCAGAAATCCCTGAATAATAATTTTTAGTTTTTAATCATTCACGCAAAGTTTCTAAAAAGTACATACAAACGTTCACTTTGATTTTTACGCGTATATGCATTGCTATAACAATCAAAGACGTTTGAAACTAATATTTTAGTCATTTGTAACCGCAACAACACAAGAATGTTGATTTTTAAATATTTTCGATTATTTTCGCAAAATTACTGTATTAGTGCATCCAAAAGTACATTTTAATTTACACTTATATGCACTCATTGAAGACTCTGGCATACTTTTAACTATTTTTTTGTAATTAGCGACCTCAACAACCCTTGAATGTCTAATTTTAAGACGTTTCGTTAAATTTTTTATAAATTGCAGTTTTACATGCATATATGGAGCAAAACGCGTCAACTGCCCCAACGCTAACGACGACGTCCGCGCGAGCGCCAAACACGACCTTTTCATCTCGTCGTTTCGACCTCAAAACATTAATAAAAAAATAATTTGAGAACACATTCTTACGTATTTTTTTCTCAGCTTTCCAATGAAAATCGAAAGATCAGACATTTTTACATAAATATAGTTAATAAAAAATAGGGTTTTTTTCGAGTATTTAAACGACGAACACGAAAACGCATGTCGCCGCGCGCCGCGAACGCGAATCATTTCGACTGTATCCACTAAATAATGTAAACAACAGTTATTTAAAGCGGATTAACAGTTCATAAGTCATAGATATGTTTACAGCAATAATTTATTTATTAAATAATTTCATTGATCAGTGAATACAGTCTAAGTGTCTCATGTTCGCGGAGACATGCGTCTTCGTGTTTGTCGTTTAAAAAAAAACAAAAAACCCCATTTTTTTATTAACTATATTTATGTAAAAATGTCTGATCTTTCGATCTAAATAGTCTAAAAAATTCAAGAAACTGAAGATAAAAAGATATAACGCTTTTCAAACTTTTACATTTTTTGAGGTTGAGTAAAAATTCGCTAAAAATAATGGTTTTGAGGCCGAAACGATGAGATGAAAACGTCGTGTTTGGCTCTCGCACGGACGTGTGCGGTAGCATTGGGGCAGTTGACGCGTTTTGCCCCATATGCGCTCTCGGTAGGTTTGCATACACTTGTGACTATTTTTATCATCAGTTATCCCGAAAACTCCCCAGCGACACTTTTTGAGACATTTTACCACTTTCATTAGTTTTTAAAAAATAATGCATTTCTGAATGTATTTTGGGCATTCCAGATGCATTTTAAAAATTGCAAATTTTGAGTAACATTTTTTTAAATACATTTTTAAATACGTTGCAAACCCTAGGTCGGATATGACCGGGGGCATAACTTCTTAGGGAACTGCTAACTTTCCTAGTTCACCTTTAATTCTTACGTCACTCAAAGTGATATTTATTAAATCCAATAAGCATTATTTGGTGTTTTATATTTTTTAACGTCCGTGTTATCTCATCCCCCAATAATATTTTCAATTTTATAAACAGAAGTAGTGCCATAGAATTCTGCTGTAATCAGTTTTGGTCAATTAATTCTGGTCGTTTTCTAAGTTGTGCTTGTTTTCTACTTAAAATTGTAGCTAATATTGTATTTCTGTTGCCAATATCTTGTAGATAACATAAATGTAGCTATAACCATGTATCATTTTTTAAAATTTTTATAAATGTATTTTTCACATAATCTTACATCCACACAAGAAGAAATAAAAATAGACATAAATCTGAAAAAATTACAAAACTCGTGTAAAAACAAATAGCCGCACAAAAACTTAAGAGTACACATATTTTTAGTTTTTTAAAAATTCTGCTTTTCGTTGCTTGTTTAATTAATAGGTGTTCAAGTAGAAAATCGGCTTTGTTTAGTCAAATTCAACTTTATTGAGAAGATACTTGATACAAAGATTAATAATTCAATTCTTTTGCCATTTATCAGATAGATGATGAATGCCTTTGCCATAGAAACTTAGTGATTTCGAAGAAAAATAGTCATCGAGCCATTTTCGCACATCTTGAACTTTCGTGAACCACTTGTCTTTCAAATATGACATCGATTTGAATAAGTGGTAATCTGAAGGAGCCAAGTCTGGAAAATACGCCGCATACTAGACAACTTTCCAGCTTAAGGAAAAGATAACTTCTTGGGTTAGTTTTGCTGTATGTGGACGAGCGTTGTCATGCAGCAATATGTCAACTTTTCGGTTTTAGTTTTCTTTGGTCAGTTTATGAGAAACCTATTTTCCTTCCTTCTGTATCTTTCCCATTGCATATAGTAAAAGTAATATTGCTTGGTGAGTAAGTCCTAACTGTTTTGCAAACTCTTCTTAAGTTTGACATGGATTTTCATCCAATAAAAATTGAGGTTCTTCGTTTTAAATTTTTTTACTGTACCTGGACGTATCTTGCAAACCACTTTGTTACTTTTGAATGACTCACATAATGTTCACCCACAGTCAAATTAGTCAATTCCATAGCTTAAGCAACATTTTTTTTCATTTGAAGACAGAATAGAATGCAATGGCATAAATGTTGTTTCTCTACTTCCATCTCTTATAAAATGTATACACTCGGAATGACATCCTATAAATGACTGGAACTTATGTCATCAAAACAGCAATAACTAAGCTACATATATCCAAAATGGCGAGCGATTGACTGCGTTCAAGTATATTTATTAATGCAACCATCTTCACAGCCGAGTTTCTTCTTGCACACCTATTATATTCATGCAAAATTACATATCTATATGGATTTTGATCAGTAATTTTCGTCATTATGTCATAAAATTGAATCAGTTAGTAAGCATTGATGCCAAATGTAATTTTCTTTAAAATTATATGAAGTAAAGTTTTATTAGTTGTAGCCTTATACATGGTTAATGTGCTGGTGTTTTTCTTACCGGAGATAGTAAATGGCATGGAAGGAAGCTTTGTCCTTGGTAGCTACTTTGATTTTAGCAGAATCATACCAAAGATTGGTTTTATTAAAATTTTTAATTTTATTGAGATGATTACTAAAATTAAGCTTAGCTAACATACTTTGTCGACCGTGTAGATCAGTGTATTATAAAAAAGTTAATAACCTTTCTTTACAACATATTTAATTGCTTGAGAAGTTATAATAACACAATTATGTCTGTAGCGGAGCGAATGCTTCAACAATATTTCCTGTAACGATCATACCTTTAATGGCTTTAGGATTGGCTGGCCTAAACCCGAATTATTCCTTGCCAAATTAATTGGAAGTTTAGGCATTTTATCTGCCAAAATTATAGAAAATATTTTCCTTTATTGCCCCAAGATGGTCAAGTTTCGACCCTCATTTTCGACCGATTCACAAAGGTCAAAAATTAGGATTCAGCCATTGTAACGCGCACATCTGCCTGCTCCAGAGCAGATTCCGGCTAGCCGTAGTTAAGTGCACGTCTAGTCCAGGCGAGGTAGCAAAAAAAGAGTGATTTTTTAAAATAATTAGTTGCGGCACTTTCTCAACGTAATAATTAGGAGAAAAATCGTACGAATCGAATGAAAATGTTTTGGACAAAATCCGATTGTAGGATCATTGCGAAAAAAATTCAAAAAGGTGCGAAAAAAAGGTTTTTTCGGCTTTTAGACACGAAAAAAAACTGAGTAAAAAACAAAAAATACAAAGTTATAGCGCTTGAAAAGACGAATAAAATTGTTTTTGGATCATTAAAATCGGTTGATAACTTTTTGCACAAAAAAAATAAATACCGCGACAAAAAGCGATTTTTCGATGTTCAATTACTCAGTTTGTAATTATCCTAGAAATGTCTTCCGGGGCTCAAATTATAGGGTTTTCAAACACCTTTTCAAAATTAAATATTTGTCAAAAAATATTCATAAGTTTTCGCGCAAATTTCGAAAAAGTAAAAACAGCTACTTTAGTAAAACGACCCCTATTTACACAATAATTGTCGTAGAGCAATTTTGCAAAAAGCTGTCTGTACTTGAAGACTTCCTCTACAACTATATCAAATTTGAAGTCGATCCGATAATAATAAGTACCTCAAAAGCGCGTCTGAAGAACGTGCAATTTTAGAGAGCGGCCGCGTGGACGCACGAGCGAAGGAGAAGTGGCGCGGTGGTGGGGGAACTCTCTTTCCCGCGGGTGGAGCGGGCGCCCGGAAAGCGATCGCGCGCGTTCAAATTTGAGAAGTCCGAAAAAATTGAGATTTCTCGGGATCTACTGAACGAAAATTGATGTTTTTTTTTTTTAACTGGGGTAGCGCACTGAAATATTAATAATGAGCGGAGTGGTTATTTGACATAAGGGATGGTTATGTGCCTATTAATGAAGTTTGTTTACAAAACATTTTTTAATGCTGTTCTTACTTAGGGGATATTTACACATGTTTACATAGTTAACAACATTGGAATGAAGGTAAATAAAAAATTAACAACATAAATATCGTTTAAACAATGTGAACTTTCATATTGCAAACGCCCAATATTAACAAAACATTAAAAAATACAGCGACACAAAATGACTTAACGAAAATATACGCAAACGCGACAAATACATTATCTTTAATAAAAAAAAATATTGGGAATACGTTACATTATAATGATAATGCATAATTATCATTATGCGATTTCCAGTGATACATCGGAATCACTATATGAGTGGCTCTTCATCGTACTGAACAATTTCACTAACGTCTTCGTTTTCTTCGCGTTGATCTGTGCCATCTGCCTCCGTTATTAATTCGAGCAAGTCATTGATTTCCTCTGAATATGCATGTTCCTCTTCCTCTTCGAAGTTGTAGTTTTTCAACGAACTTAAAAAGTTTGTTACTGAATTCTATAAGTCTGTCGGTCTGTCGGTCTGTCTGTCGCTGTCACAAAATTATGGATTTTTTAAAATTTTAAAATGGATTCTTATAGGAAATTTTACGCTGATTTCAAAATAGAAATCAAAAAGTTTCTATCTCGAATAGTTTTCGAGATATTCGACTTCGAATTTAGGGAAAATTTCGACATTGCGATTTTATGAGTAATTCTTAAAGACAATTTTACGCTGATTTCAATAATTAAATCGAAAAAATTCTATGTCGAATAGTTTTCGAGATATTCGACTTCGAATTTCGGGAAAATTTTCGACATTACGATTTTAAATGTGATTCTTATAGGAAATTTTACGCTGAATTCGAAAATGAAGAAAAAATTCTATGTCGAATAATTTTCCAGATATTCGATTTCGAATTTCGGGAACTTAAAAAAACCTTTCGATTTCGATTTCGAATTTCGGGAAAATTCGAAATCGAAATCGAAAGGTTTTTTTAAGTTCGTTTTGGGATTGCTTACAGAGCAATCTCTTCGCCGGCCCCATGTTTTTTCAATGTTTTCGCACGTTTGCGCACGACATTTTGCACAAAAGTCGGTGCAAGGTATGCCATGCTTTTTGCACGTGCACGATTTCCTTTTGCACCCGGTCTTGCATTGACAACTGATGGTAGCTATTAAAACTTGAGGAATCAGCTGCTCCATTGTGAAAATCGGCTCAAGGGTATTGTCAGTTAATTTCCACCCATACTGCGTCGCCAGATTTACCCTTTCTAGCCAAGCTTGTGCTTGTAAATAAACACGTAAACAGTGTTGCTTGGCGGCTCCTTCCGTTGGTGGCAGCAGCTCCAATTTCGTCTTATTAGTGATATTCATACTTTTAAAAATGTCGTGTCGCATATCAGATAAATGTTTTTCGGTGGTTCCATTATTATACAAAATTAGAAATACGTAGACAACACTAACGTCAAAAATCATTGAAAAGTGAAACAGAAGTAATTATAAGATTAAAAAGAAAAAATATTACATAAATAAGCACATAACCATCCTTTATGTCAAATAACCACTCCGCTCATTATTAATATTTCAGTGCACTACCCCAGTTAAAAAAAAACATTAATTTTCGTTTAGTAGATCCCGAGAAATCTCAATTTTTTCGGACTTTCCAAATTTGAACGCGCGCGATCGCTTTCCGGGCGCCCGCTCCACCCGCGGGAAAGAGAGTTCCCCCACCACCGCGCCACTTCTCCTTCGCTCGTGCGTCCACGCGGCCGCTTTCTAAAATTGCACGTTCTTCAGACGCGCTTTTGAGGTACTTATTATTATCGGATCTACTTCAAATTTGATATGGTTATAGAGGAAGTCTTCAAGTACAGACAGCTTTTTGCAAAATTGCTCTACGACAATTATTGTGTAAATAGGGGTCGTTTTACTAAAGTAGCTGTTTTTACTTTTTCGAAATTTGCGCGAAAACTTATGAATATTTTTTGACAAATATTTAATTTTGAAAAGGTGTTTGAAAACCCTATAATTTGAGCCCCGGAAGACATTTCTAGGATAATTATAAACTGAGTAATTGAACATCGAAAAATCGCTTTTTGTCGCGGTATTTATTTTTTTTGTGCAAAAAGTTATCAACCGATTTTAATGATCCAAAAACAATTTTATTCGTCTTTTCAAGCGCTATAACGATATATTTTTTGTTTTTTACTCAATGTTTTTTTTTCGTGTCTAAAATTCAAAAAACCTTTTTTTCTCACCTTTTTGAATTTTTTTCGCAATGATGCTAAAATCGGATTTTGTCCAAAACATGTGCATTCAATTCAGACGATGTTTTTCCTTATAAAACCGTTGAGAAAGTGCCGCAACTAATTATTTTAAAAAATAATCTACGCCGCCTGGACTAGTCTGCCTACTGACATTAGTCGCTAGCTATTTTGGACTTGCCTGCCATAATATCGCGTACATTAAAATATACGTTTCGCACATCGATTGTATTTATATTTGCAATTCACCACCCTAATACTTATAATTGGTAACCTCGACGTAATCTTTTTGTCAAAAAAAGAGAAAAATATAGGGTTTCGTGCGTGAAAATGTAAACGTATAAAGAAAACAGTGCGAGCTAGCGTACAGAAAACTCCAGCGCATAATTACAAAATAGCGGAAAATGGTGGAAACAATGGTCCGGCACACGACGTGGGTTCTACATACGCCGTAACAAACATGCGTTTGTTACCATTTCGCCCGAATAAAGTCATACTGTGGTTCTATCAATTTGAGGTTTAATTTACCGTACATGGGATAGTAAAGGATGATCACTAATTCAGTCGCGTTTTTTCTCAGCTGGATCCAAAATCCGCAAACGAGGTCAAGGATGTTATCACCGCTCCGTCGGTGAAAAGCAACTATAAAAAACTAAAACATAAGCTAATTAAACGTTTGATAATATCCGCATACGAAAACTGTTCAAAAGAGAGGCAATCGGCAATTGCACCCCATCTCAATTTTTTCAATACACGAAAAAACTGACTGGAATTACCGTGTCCGAAGTGTTTGTTGTGAGCGTCCACATAAGACCCAACACGCCCTAACTACTACCAGCGGCCCTTGCTGAGATAGTCGACCGAACACATGAGGTCCCACCCGAAAATAGTCGCATCGCCACAGTTTCAAACAGCTCGAATTTAGATACGACAAACCTGCTCGTGGAAGAAATAAGAAAAATGAGACTCAAAATTAACAAGCTCTTAAAAATCACCAAGAAAATCACGAAATCTCAATCAATTGTAGGATTATAACACCAATCGCTTTTGTAACAAGAGTGCTAATAGAGAGTTATGTTGATACCACCACAAGTTCGCCAAAAAAGCCAGGGTCTGTCGTCCTAAATGCAAGCAATGGAACGAGTGGCTGTCAAAAAACGACCAAAACTATTAGTAAACTCGGCGACGGATACGGCTCTGGGCCTCAACGCACTTTTGTCAGTGACCACCTTACCAAAATAACATTTCTCGTAAATACAGGTGTTATTTATGCGTATATCATCGCAGAAAACTAAGCAGTTATAAAAATAAAAGTAAATACGAACTTTTCTCACGCATCACAACCTACGCTCCGCTAGTATTAAACCTGGACGCTTCTCTTCACAGAAATTCGTAGTCGCAGATGTTAAAACACCGATTATTCGCGTGAATTTCCTCTCACATTATGGCCTTCTTGTCGACCTTCGGAACAAATGCCTAACAGATAGTCAGCAGTCTTTCTGAATACGGTAGTTTAGCAAACACTAAAATCTATTAAAACCGAAACAGAAACTTCAATGTACCATCGGTTCTTAGCAGAATATTCCGACCTTCTCGGCTGCCTTAGTTCAATAGAGCCCAGGTAAAACATAACATCAAGCATCACAGAACTCCGCCTGTACGCTGCAAATTCCGTTGCTTGTCTTCCGACCGGTTTAAGATAGCGAAAATCGAGTTCGGCCTGATGTTGAAGCAAGGAATAATCCGCCCATCAAAGAGTCCATGGATCTTGCCTCTTCACCTCACTCAAAAGAAGGTATCAACCGTAGCTGTCGCCTATATTTATACTTGGATTTATCATTTCGGCTTACCTCTACGTGTAACTACAGAACAGGGACGTAAATTTCAATCAGCTTTATTTAACAAACTGTGTAGATTGTTAGGCTCTCAGCACGTTAGAATAAAGGCTTACCATTCTCAGTCTAACGGTATGATCAAAAGACTGCACTGGCAACTCAAAGCAGTGGTAAAATGCCATCATACTGACAATTGCGTTGAAATTATCCCTACCGCCATTAAGGAGGACTTTAACGCGTGTAGCTGAAACGCTTTACGGTACCGATATTAAACTACTGGCAGAATTCTTAATGACGAATAATGTCGAAGCAAACACCCAATTTTTTGAACGTATAAAAATATAAAACCATCCATTTTTGAAAACTTTGCCTTTTCTATTTATACGATATGATGCTGTTAGAAGCTTGTCGGATCCTCTTTACAACAGACCGTTCAAAGTAGCATCACACGACGACAAAACATAAAAAACGATAAAAACCGACTTCGTTTTGACCGTAATATATAATAATAACGACGAAAAAAAATTTAGTTTGCGCACAAGACTACGCGTCTACTTTCCTGGTCGATTCCAAACAGGATTTAACTAAATTAAATTTAAGTATGCGTTTGTATTAATAATGTATATAAATAATAAACTACCATTAATTTACACCTACTAAAATTGCAAAATTAATTTAATTTATATTATTGTATCCGAGCATAATTTAACATTTATATTATACTAATATCATCGTTAATCTGTTATGTAAGATCTAGTACACATATAGAAAAACCCAAACCCAAAAAATATTATTTTCGTTGTCCCAAGATGGTCAAGCTTCGACCACCGATTTACGAAAGACAAAAATAGAGTAAGCGTTCAGCCGTTGCAACGCGCACATCTGCCTGCGTACATTAGAATATATAATGCTTATATGTCTTTTTTGAAACTTAAGAGCCAGTTATCACTTACAAAATTATTTTCAAAAGTCATTCTCAAGTTACTGGTTACAATAAACCCGCTAACATGTTTCTAAATTATTTTAGAAAAAGTCGAATCTCCGTTTTTTGAAAACTTTGAACTCAGCCATTAATTTGGCTTATTGTTTAGAAAACTTTGAATATAGTAACATTAAGTTGCTGAGTACCTTTACAAGTCGTTAAGTGTCAAGATTGTTTAACTACAATTTTAAAAATGCGGCATGCATTTTACACTTACCCCATTTTAATATACTTTTCATGATATTAAAAATATATTAAAATAACCTTAAATAAGTACAACAATTAAACAAATAAAAATAAAAACTCAAATGAAAACGGAGAGTACGTTCGCAGTTCTACTATAACTAACAATAAATCTAAAAAAAAAAATGAAAAAATTTTAATTCTATTTTGTAAATAGAAAAAGACAAAACTAGAAATAGATTGTCACTAATTCATATTATTCAGCTTTAGTATGCTATAATAAAAATCAAAAATAATATTTTCAGACAAACAAAAGAAAAAATTATTACAGATAAAATAAAAATATAAACGAAATTAAAAAATATAAGAAAATTAAAAATGTAATTAAAAAATGTAGGTTTGCATTTACTTTATATTAAATGTAATTACAGATACATAAAAGGATAATCTATTTACAATTTTCATTAAACTCAAAATAATTATTTAATTTAATTTTTTATAATAAAATAAGTTTGACTTGCTACATTTTTAATTTTAAGACATAATTTTATTTTAATAGCCTAAGGCTTCGTTCTGGAATAAAAAGTGAATTGCTCAAGCAAAGTTAGTGTACACTTCATAACATTGCGCCTTTGTTTGCCTACTCATCCAGAAGATCAAAAGGTTTGCTTATTTCTTTATCATCGACATTAACCGCTTTTACGTGCGTCTCTATTTAACGCAATTTCAAAGACGCGCACGCTGGCTTGCTTACATTATGGGGCTAAGTGAGGTGGGAAATTTTTCAAGAATCTCCTCGGCATCAAACGCGCCTTAATTAAGAGTTTCATTCGTTAGCATAAATTATTGTGAAAGAAGGCAAAGTTTTCAGAAGAAAAATGCCCCGAGTTAATGAATTCCCTCCTAGGCATCGCGGCACAGAAAACTGCAAGAGCTTACCCGATAGCAATTTGATGCCATTGTTTGTCAGCCAGCGTAGTTGGTATTCGAACCACGTCGGTCCCATTGGCAGTAGCATGCACCAACTTGAAGTCAAATCCTGCAATCTCCAACGACAAATAGGTATCTTGTCTTCTCCGCGATCGCAGGCTGAAGATTGTTCCCATGTTGCTCTGGAAATTGGAAAGCGAACTGTTACGCGCGCTATGCGAACCCAACCTCGTTCTAAAGTAATAAGGCATATGCAGTAATAAATGTGATGGAGTTGTGGATTTATCGGTGCTTTTGGGGGGAGCATAATTCTTCCGAAGTAAATAGAGGTGATTCACTATAAGGTATGTAACAGCGAGATTTGCAAGCTGCAAAGAACGCTGGTGCGATGTATCATGACTATGTATGAGAATTTACAAAGGATCGAATAAATTGCTGCGTTGGGGGCAACAAAGGCAAGTGGGGCTGAATGGAACACGGCAATCTGACAGAATGATGAAGAAACTTTCTCCATAATAAATTTACAAGCCCCATCGATTTCTTCTACGTTAGAAGGGTTGCAATAATTGGGTTGTCAATAATGTTTAAATTATACACTATAAAAGGTACGCCACGTGTAATATGCTGTCTTTCTAATTTATATTAAGAAAATATTAATGATAACAATTTAAACTTGGTTCAAATAAGGTTTTAGTTTCATTTTTATATTTTAACAAGCAATTTTTAAAATATATTAGTTTTATTAATTACTCTGTGCAAGAAACTAAGCAAAATTATTAATAATAAAAACATTTTATGTATTCAGTATTTTATACCTCTTTTTCAGTATGATTGTTTATAATTTTTGATTAGTAAGAATTATTATACCACGCTCTTAAAATATTAAATTGCACAAGGAATTTTTCTGTTGGAAATATAAATTATTTTGGTTAAAAAGTTAATAATTGTGTATGGGGCTTAATATACTGTAAATATAATTACAAAAATACATGTAGTTGAAAAAGGAATATTAAGTTTTGATAAAAACATCTGGAGGCTCATTTAATTATTTGTTGCTTCTGGTGTACTTTCTTACTTGCACATACTTTACTCGTCAGTTATATAGGCGTCATAATTATGGAGTCGCAAAGGTAAATCGAGACTTTATTTAGGTTGTATTGCAGGAAAGTCAAAATTCCGACTTATGCGCATACACACTCTCTATTAGGTAGCTTCAGACAATGAGCAACTTACGATATAGTCGACAAAATGAGCCGAGAATACAACTAACTGCTATACTTGAATCGCCAAAAATCGCCGAAAAAATTACTGCGTGCTTTGGCTACAAAAAAATTCAACGTAGCCAACAAATATCATGAATCTAACCACTAGGACTAGGCTACTACTGACAGAGCAACTTGCAGAAGCGATCTAATCGGAAGAGAATTGATAAATTCGTCTGCGAACTAAAACAAAACATCGATCGGAATCCTAACAAAAAAATGGGCGTGGCGAGGTCTATAGTCGGTTTAGCAGTACACTAGGACCTGCCCTACAAGTCTTCCGTCATAAGAAATTGCCAACTGTTAATTGCGAAAAACAAGATGGATAAGAAGTTAAAGGTCTAAGCACTGCCGAATCTCAATTACGATGAATATTAATCGGATTAAAAAATTATCCGGGACAAGAAGAGGAATCGCCAAAATGACCCTTGGATCTATCACGATGCATCTGAAGTGCTTGCCATCGTGCGTGCAAAGTTTCCTGCCTGTGATAATGTTGGGGATTCTGAGCAGCAAAGAGAATATCAAAACGTCCCGCTTCTTTAAATAAGGCCTAAAAGTATCCGCTGGCAGTTGTTAAGCCCTGGATAAAGAAGGTGGTCACTGGGCGCCAGTCACAAGGCAAACAAAACCGAGGCATGGCTACACAACAATTTGGATTACCACTGGTTCCCCGACATATGGCTACCCTCTAGCCTCGATTGTAATTCCCTTGACAGTTTTGAGAATTAGCTACAAAGATGCACTTTTACTGCATGTTTAACGGTCCGTTGTACCAACCTGTTAGTTGAGGTTAACCAGGGCCGTGGGACGATAACATATCCCCAAACAGAATCTTCGTCTGTAAAAATTACATTGCTCCAATCTCGGTCGACATTGTCCTTTGCCCAAGAGTGTCTCTTCACCACAATGATTTTCGCCTAACAAAAGTTTCATTACAGTATTACGTTATTTGATATCATGAGTACGGAGATGGGTTCGAATAGCTACATACGATCTGTTTTTCCACTTTAAGGAGCGCCTTGCATTTGGAACCACGTTCTGGTAAGTCATCGACCGTTTTTGTCTTTTATATCACTGCGCCCATTTACTTACAAATAAATGTTTTAGACTTATTTATGTATTTAGCAGCAGTTGGATGAGACACTTTCGGACTTTTCGGGTGGGTTTCATGGTGCTTTACGCGTTTCTCTAGCAAGAATTTAATGTCAACTAAATCTTTTGTGACGAAGAATCAAGGGCAAACGTACTCTCTATCGACTCATAAGAGAATTAGGACGATATCTTTTACCAGCTGCTAATTATGGCGAACACAATTTTACTTAACTGACTACGTAATAACACATACAAGCAAGAAAGAAGTTAGTTTGCAGCACGGTTAAGTCCTGGCTCGAAAAGATCGTGGCCATTGATGGTGCGACATTGAATAATATGATTCTCAATATTATTTACTTTAGTTGTGATACGTTTTATGTAAATAAATTAATTCTATTGTTAACTTTATCGTTTGTTTATTATTATTTTAATTATTTATTCTTTGCTCTGTCTTAATAACAAAAACTTCTAAGTGTTCATAGAACTGAAATGTTTTTTTTAAATATAATTTTCACTCTATTTATAATCATTTTTATATTTCTCTAATTTCAATTATTTGGTAAATGTTTTGTATATTTACTTTTAATATTTATTTTTTATTATATTATTATAAAAATATCTTTAAAAAAAGTAAAATTATTTTAATTATTTTATCTAGTATTGGAAATGATAACAATAAATAAAAGATTAATAGAATTAAAATTATTATTTATTGAATTAATATTAATTAACATCTTATTTTAATAATGCAGATTTAATAAGAACAATAAAATGAAAGATTTTTAAAAAATTTGAAGCAAAATGCATGCATGCAATGTGGGTTGGTAATAAATGAAAATAAATCAGAGTATATAAATATTACAAAAAGGTTTGGGAATTATTATTAAGTGCAAAAAGCAAAGTGACGGAAAATATGAATTCAAAAAGTTAACACATCTGAGTTTCTTGGTAATATAAGCTACACACAAATTATCGCCTCTTTTTGCACTGCACATGATTTTTTATTTTCATTATGTATCATTATACCATTCGATTTTGTAATTTTTTTGTAAAAAAATTTATTTTGTACTCATTTTTTATCATAAATGTGGTAACTTTCATTATAATTTATTGCGTGTAGTGTTTTCCTGAGTATTGTCCAGACTTCTTAATTAGATGCAATTTTGGTACGTTGCCTGAGGAACAAAAATTAGGTTTTTAACATTAAGGAAACATGCTCTAAATTTGATATACAGTAAAAAAACAAAATTTTCAATAAACCTTTATTTAATAAACTTATTCAACAGAACATATTGGTTAATGGACAGAGTAAAAAATAATAAATAATTATGAAACCTCTAAAGGTAATTTTGAAATATATAACAATTTTAACTCTGCTTGTGCAACTGTTTGGTGGATAGTAAAGCTCAATAGTTGTGTTGCCGGTCTAAAATCCGGATTAAAGAGGAGAGTCATCGGGTTAAGTTAGCTCACTGCGCATGGTAAGAAGAAACAATTATTATAGAATTAAAACTTTGTCTCGGATTAAGACTGGCTCAAAGGAAGTAAGAAAATGATTTTTAAATTAGAAAAGAAAAACATCTTACGCCCCAATACTTAGAACATCAAGTCGTTAAATAACAAAGAGCAAAAAATAAAGTTGGAACTAAAATATATGTGTGTGTGTGTGCATTATAGAAACCAAGAAAGGGACGGAATCAGAAATAATATGAAAATTATATAGTTATATATAGTATGGTGTAGCTAAAGATGAACAAGCAAAAGAGGAAGTTGAGCTAGTAATGAAAAATACAAAGGCGGCATAGAAGACTAACTTACACGTCATCACATACATTAACTGTAAAAGTGCACATAGAAACTCAACTCCTGAACATAATATCGACATACGCACCGGAAGACAATAAACCAAAACGAGAACACGAGAATATTTACAACCAATTTAAAAATATTATTTAGACACTCCCACGAAATAAACCAATTATGATCTTGGGAGATTTTAATGCCCAATGAATGATCTAAAAGTTAAAAATAGCTTTTCGGACAACAAACTACAGTATAAGTATAGGTTTGAGAATACCCGAGGACACTAGTCTCTGATAGATCATACCATAACCAATAGATGCATATACCCTACACAAATAGTAAACCTAAGAATTCTAAATTTTGTTAATGTCGGTGGTGATTGTTACTCAGAAATATAAAAATAGCACTAAAATTCACAAAGTAGTCTAACAAGACAGAAAATAAATAATGAATTACTATTGGACACAACAATAGAAAGAAAAGAGAATCTAATAGATGAGAAAACGACGTTAACAATAGCTGCGAAAAGTTAAAGAAGTATAAAACAATAGTAACTACTGAGACTTTCAAAACACAAAAGGCAGTTCAACAAATAGAACACCATGGTTTAGTAAAATGATCAAGGAAATTGTAAAGAAACAAGAAGACATATTTAAAATGTAGGAAAATACAAACATAATAAGAAAAACTATAAAAATATTTCAAAAAATTTACTTGTATTGTAAACTAAGAATAAATATTGGGAAATCTTCTCAAAAATAACAGAAGGTAATTTGTATGGGTTCCAGAAATGGAGATACTGAGGATACTGAGAACAAGAATAGAAATAAAAACGAGATTGGAAAGAAAGAAAAGAATTAGCACTCCAAAAACAATGATAGACACAAGGATTTTAAAAGAAAAACAAGCACAGTATGAATATGAATTTAAAATCCTCTGAAATACAGGAAATGACAATGAACGACATGAATACTACCATAAACAAATGTATGTTAGACGCAGGCCTTAAAGTAGCCGCAGCTCGTAAGAAAAAAGAAAAAAGTTGGAGTGACAGAACAAGAACTATTCCCTATAAGACGAGAACTGTTGAAAAACGGAAAACGGAACACGATAGAATTTACATAAACCAATAAGACACTGAAGAAATCAATAAGAGAAGATAAAAGGAAACAGTTAGAAGCACAAATTGAAAAAATAATCCAAGAAAATAAAAATATGAAAAGCATAAGAAGATCATTAGGTAGAGCAAATATCACAGCATTTAAAGACAATGAGGAAAAGAAGTAAGAGATAAAAACGAAATTTTAAGGACCATAGAACTATACTATGAAAAGCTATACAAACAAAAACGAAACGCCGAAAGATGTGGAACAGGAATTAAAAAGAAAATAATAAATGTAAATTCAGAAGATATCCCAGAAATTACTAATGAGGAGATTAAATTCAACATAAAGTCCATCAAAAATCACAAGTGCCCTGGACAAGATGGCGTAATAGGCGAGTTAATAAAAGAAGGAGGAGATACGATAATTCAAGCATTACAAATATTCTTTAATAAATGTCTGGAGGAAGGAAGGATTCCTGATGATTGGAGCAACGCACTAATTATCCTCATATACAAAAAGGGAGACAAAACAATACTTGATAATTATAGGCCAATATCTCTATTGCCCCAAATATACAAACTCTTCACAAAAATCATAGTAAACAGATTAGATGCAAAACTAGAATTCTACCAGACGATCGAACAGGCTGGATTTAGGAAAAATTTCAGCACAAACGACCACATCCTCACAATAAGAACATTAATAGAAAAAGCCATCGAATACAATTTACCTTTATATATGGCGCTGGTCGATTTCAAAAAAGCTTTCGACTCGATTGAATTGTGGTCGATAGAAAAAGCCCTGCAAAACAGTAGAATAGACTATAGATACACTAAAATGATCCACTCCATCTATGAAAAATCAACAATGATAGTGAGGTTACACGAAAACACTAATAAAATCCCGGTCGGTAGAGGAGTAAGGAAAGGAGACTCGATGAGTCCTACGTTGTTTATAACAGCACTAGAAGATGTGATAAAGTCACTTAACTGGGAAAACAAAGGAGTGAATATAAACGGCAAAATGCTCAATCACCTGACCTATGCAGATGACCTAATCATCCTATCAAACTCAGCAGTGGACTTACAAAACATGCTCGAAGAACTCAAGAACAAATCAGCAAAAGTTGGGCTAAAAATAAATAAACAAAAAACAAAAATAATGACTAACCAACAAGACAACATAAACATAAAATTGACAACCAAACTGTAGAGACAGTACAAGAATATGTTTATTTAGGTCAATTGATAACATGCAAAAATTTAACCAAAATCTGAAATTGATAGACGCATATCCAAGCATGGTCGGCCTTTGGGAAACAAAATAAAATACTAAAACCAAACAATCCCTTAAAACTGAGAAAAGCTGTATGACCAATGCGTACTCCCAGTACTTACTTACGCGACACAAACATGGACATTAAACAAAACATTAATGGGAAAACTCGCCAAAGCCCAGCGAGCAATGGAAAGGCAAATGCTAAATATAAAGTTGAAAGATAGAATAAGAAATGAGAGTATAAGGGAAAAAACAAAAGTAATAGACGTCAAGAGACATGTAGCATCATTGAAATGGAGATGGGCAGGCCACACCATGAGGCAAAAGGATGAACTATGGAACAAGGTAATACAGGAATGGAGACCATGGATGGGCAGAAGGAGTGTGGGCCGCCCACAAACCAGATGGAAAGATGACATAAAATTAATAGCAGGATTAACATGGATAAGGACAGCTCAAGACAGAGACAAATGGAGATTTAAAGGGGAGGCCTATGTCCAACATTGGATAGATACAGGCTGATAAAGAAGAAGAAGAAGAAGAAATGGAGAGTAATGGAAAACCAAAAAAGAAGCCAATGAATTCCTTATTGCTCATCCTATAGGGAAAAATGTTTGGTTGAAATAGTTAATAAAATATTATCAAAAATAAAATGGAACTAAATATGCCAGAAATAATAATTAACGCCGGCGTCACAACAGAAAAAGTAGATGTAGAAATAATAATTCGAACGCTGCAGAACAGGATGAGTTTGGAATACCCAACTAGCTATTCAAATATAACGTAAAGAAATTAAACTAATTATTAACAATTTTAATTCTTAAGATTCTCTGCCAGCACAAGATTCCGGGTAAATAGAGAATCAGTATAACTGTACTTTTAGTTACGAATTAGTACTTAAAAGGAGTAACACTGTAAATGTTGAAATTTGAGGTATTTCTTGTTTTTAATTAAAAAAAAAAGCTTGATAAATCATTATAAAACTTAGTACGTTTATTATACGAGGTTAATAAAATACAAAAAATATTTTATTTTTTTGGGAAGCTTTGTTTTTTAAAGCGGCTAGTCTAAAATGGCGTCTTCTTAAAATGACCCCTTTGGCGTTCACAGCTTTGCAGCGAAACAAAACGTCTAAAATAAAAAAAACTAAAAAATTCTTTAAATATATGTGCATAGCTATTACGTGACGTGGGAAAATTGAAAAATTTTAATTAGAAAAAAAAAATGGTGGGCAATTGAAAAAAAATAATTTTTGCGTAATTTTTTGTAGTAAACTGTTTATAAAAAATATATATTGCGAGTATCAAAAAACGGCTACGAATACATTTTGAATCAGGTCGATAGGATAAAAACTGTGGGTGCTGTGCTGTGAACGCGGTCAAAGTACATGATTTCGAGAAAAACGCGTTTTAAGTTTTGGAAGGAGAAAATTAACCTCTTAGTCTGTTATCCCTAGACCGTATAGAAGCTCTTCCTCGGTTAAGGGTTGCTGGGAAGCTTGCAGGGCTCGAACACCTTCATACGTGCTGGTTTCTGCTTTATAACTGATGCAAGATGCGCGCTCAGAGCTCCAAACCTCTAGGAGTGTTTGGCGCTCATTTTGAATATTTGTAGTGCGAATTTTTACTTGGGAACAAAAATTTTTTTGACTGCAAAACTATTGATTTAGGCAAAATAAGAAAAAAATCAATTTTTTGAAAAATTTGTTAGTGTTACTCCCCCTTAAGGAAGTTAAGTTAAAGGACGAGCAATCCAACTGCAAGGGAATAAATGTTCTCAAAACTACTCTAAAGGTAACCACCAAATCATTGAGGGTTCAGGTTAGGAAGTTCTTGCACGGACGCTGTATTTCTTATAAAGCAAATAACTAAGAAGTCACCAGAATACAATCGACCAACTTTTATATATTTTATTTACATAGCGAAAGAATTTGTCCAAATTTAATTAAAAGACGTTATACATCTTTTTATGTTAGACAGATATAGCATAACATTATTAAAACAACTGAAAATTTTTATACAGAAAATATTCATATAAAAGCAGAAATGAGTAACAAAGTATCCAAAGAAACATCAGTAAGTATACAATAAAGTGATTTGCAAAGTGCACAGACTGAATTGATATAGAATTGATAACGGAGAATTCAAAATCTTATGCTATGCTGATGATGTATTATTGATCGATAAGAACTTAAACAATATCTAAAGGCTATAAAATCGATTCAATAAAGCCTTAAAACAGTTTGACATAATAATATCAACAACAAAAACAAAATATAAGTCCGTCTTCAAAACGATAATCAGATGCAAGCTCGTTGAGGATAAAATTATACCACAGGAAATAAAATTTACATAAATCGGAATGAAAAAAACGAAAATAAATAACTAAACAACAGAGGTGACAAGGGTTGCGGCATATTTAAACGACACAATATAGAAAAACAAACAAATTGGAATCTAAACAAAATCCCGAATTTATAAGACTACTTTTAGATGTATTATGAATAATACATCAACTTGACGGCTGTTAGGAAGAAAGAAATGAAAATAATATCCAGAATACTTGGTAAAAATTAATGGACAGGTAAAGAAGCGAAAATGTAGAATAGTTCAACACTAATCAATTGGTGCTCAACAGAAAGAAATAATAGAACCAACACATAGATCGTATGATAGAGGAAAGAAATGTTAGAATAACAAGAGAAAAATTGCCGATGGGTCAAAAAAGATAAAGTTATGACATCCAGAATGGATGAACACACGTAAAGAAGTCAAAGGAAAACGGGCAAACTGATTTCTATATATATAAAAAAAGAAGACAAACTAGAACAGGCTGTTCGAATTTGTCCTTGATTTTTGTTATAATTCTGTCAAGTACCATCTCAATATGTTTTATGTAATATTCTGTATTTCCATTCTTGTTCGGATTTTTAAAAGTAAAATAATCATCATAACCCAACATAAAACATTTTTTTAACAACCACCGGTATTTTAAATGTATTTTTTGCTTTTTGATCGCCAATTTTTCAGATGTTGCAATATTTTGTTGTATGTAATACTTATATGTATACTTATTATGTATATACTTATTCCTTGGTATCCTGACAAAATGACATTAATAACAATTAATTTTTTTATATTTATACTTTTGTTGGGTTGTAGAAATTGCCGTTCATTTGCCAAATAGAAAGCAATATTTCTAACGCATATTAAGTTTCATCTTAAGGAAAGCTTTTGGTTTTAAATGTTAAATATCGTCCCTGACATTTATAATACTAAAGAGAATAAAAATATCTATTATTAAAATTAATGTTTGCACTTAACAAAATTTAAAATAATAAAATAGGGGAAAAAATCAATTTGTTTTATATTTCTTAATGTCATTTATAGTGAAACAACAATAGCACAAAGTATAGTGTGGGAGAGATTAGAAATATATGCGATATAATCACATAGGATAAAACAAAAAGATAAAAAATAAATTAAAATCCCACCGGTACAAGAAAACAATAGAAAAAACAAAAAGGAAGAAAGGGCAAAGATAAAGGAATAATACAATAGTGACTTGAGCAAAAGAATAAAAAATGCAATGCATTTTATTTATTTCTTAAATACTTATATAACTTAATTTTTATTTTTTATTTTTTCTATTTATTAAAAATTTATTTTTGTATAATAAAAACTTGTGTTAATATGTTAAATAATTATATTAATGTTTTGATTTATCTAGATTCAACAATTTGTGATTTTAATAATTAGAAAACTGCAAATTATGTTATAAAAATGATATCCCATATTTCGGTAAATATTAAAAAATGTATGTTTTATATAAAAGTTTGAAATCCAAAATATTTTATCAGACAAGTATTAGACGTATACATAATGTCTAGATAAATAAGCTTTTAATAAATATCAGTTCATTTAGTTTTATTTAAATTAAAGGCACTTCGCAGTTGTTTATATTAAACGTCAAGCGTACATTTGGCATTTTCAGTTAAGAATAAATTAAAAAATAAAGTAATTTAAATTTTTATATTCTTATACAAAACACCGAAAAACTCAATTTAGAATATGAGTTTAATTTTTAATTCTTAATTATCAGTTTTGTTTAACATATTCTAATAAATAATATTGTGCGACCGACTGTTTCTGAAAGCCCGAATCGGCTTTAAACCTCAATTAATGACCTTCAAGCGCGTTTTTCCGTTTCGCACCACACAAACAAGCGATTTTTCTCCCGAAACTCCGCAAGAGAAATCAATGATTAATTTCGCAAGTTTTCGGTGGCGCTGGCCCTAATTACATTCCTGCTTTGACGAATTAAAAATCTACGCCGTCCGCATTTCAGTCCTTACATCATTTTGCAGCCGGAGAGTAATGAATAGGGTGAATTCCTTCGGAAAGGCTCGTCCGCTCAGCTGCGGGAACAGTTGGCCGGAGGGAACCCAAATGTAGGAGTTCGGTCGCAGGCGCCAGGCTGTCGGCCGGTCGGGGACTTTCTGCCAGCGGTCCTTGGAGGGGTGGAAGTAGCGCCGCTCCTCCAGCACCAGGGGGCTGACCGTCTCCAGGCATCTAAAGGCCAGGCGGATTATAATTCAATTTAGCGGTGTACAGGGCGCGATCAAAAACAACGTTTGGTGTAAACAATTTCAAACGAACGAATTAAGAAAAACTAATTTGATAAATACTAAAATAAATACTTAAAATAGAAATGCTATCAGATTATATATCTAATATATAATAATAAATGATTGTTAATAATGCACCAGAGAGATGCATTTTATACATGAGAATCAAATGATTGTCACAAAACTGAAGCCATATGGTTATTGCCATCTTACTCAAGTATACACTTCTATTCCAATTTGTTATTTTTACTTTTTTAATTTTCACGTATAAAATATAAACAAAATTAACATTAGAGAGTTCTTTAACGTATCAAAAACAAATTTAAAAATAAGTATTTTAATACTACTAAAACCAGTTTAAAAAGTACCATACATAGATACATGGATTCACATAAACTTAAATAATTTTTTGTATAAAAATTACGTATCTTTTACAACAAATGTCGTTAACGTGATAGCACCGTACTTAAAGTTAATGTTATTTTAGAATAATTTTAATAACAGGGAAATTCAATGAAAAGTCGACAAAGTTTGGGAAAAGTTTTTTGAGACTTCCGATGCTGATTATTTATATGTAAAATTCAATGAAAAGTCGACAAAGTTTGGGAAAAGTTTTGAGACTTCTGATGTTGATTATTTATATGTAAAAATGAATCGGGGTTTGGCGTTTATCTGGTGCTTTTCAGAGATTTTTAATTTTAAATAGAAAATAAAAGTTGGTAATTTGATATAAACAAATAACATTAGAGAGTTCTTAACGATCAAAAATAACTTAAGGATAGGTTTTTAATACTACTAAAACCAGTTTAAAAGTACCATACATAGATACATGGATTCACAAAACTTAAATAATTTTTTTAAATTTTACGTAACTTTGCACAAATGTCGTTAACGTGATAGCACCGTACTTAAAGTTAATGTTATTTTAGAATATTTTTAATAACAGAAATTCAATGAAAAGTCGACAAAGTTTGGGAAAAATTTTTGAGATACGATGCTGATTATTTATATTAAAATTCAATGCAAAGTCGACAAAGTTTGGGAAAAGTTTGAGACTTCTGATGCTGATTATTTATATAAATGAATCGGGATCCGCGTTTATCTGGTGCTTTTCAGAGATTTTAAAAGTAATTGTGAAAATAACAATATCAAATGCAATTGTATCACAAAATAAACTGCATAAACTGATTTTACAAAATAAGCTAGTTGCACTGTTCACTAAATGAAATTTATTTATGGGTCTTAATTAAATTTCAGTTACTTTTAATGGACCCGTAACGTTGTCAGAAAAATTGTATACATACATCGGACCAATGGCTACTTAGAACCAAAAGTTTATGATCATACCTTGCATAGTTTTGTAGAAAAAAATTCCACATATACTAATTTTTCGTATATGGCCAATTTTTTCTGACAACTTACGCGCACGCGAGGTATCTGAAATTTTTTATAAAGACCCATGGCCATAGGCTATATTTATGACACAGTGAACGTGAGGTACTTAGCTATATTTATGTAAAATCAGTTTATTTCTTAAGGCTGTCGTTTGGTAGTAAATTACCAAACTTTTGCTTTTTCACCCGCTTAAAATTAAAAATCTTTGAAAAGCACGCGCTAAATGCCAAACCCCGATTCACTTTTACCTGTAGTCTATGGTCTTACATATAAAAAATCAGCATCTAGATACTCAAAACTTTTCCCAAAATTTGTCGACGTTTCATGGAATTGTCCAACCGTAATAAATTTTTGTTTAAAATTTTTATTTTGTAATTGTTATCTTCCTAACTAAACAAACCGTTAGGTTTATGTTCAGGAATAGTTCAGCAATGGCCATCAAATATTAAAAATATAGTAGCACTTATGACTTATGGAGCATAAAACAGTATCGCCGATTTTATTTGTCTTCTTTTAGAACCAGCACTTCGTTCTGTTTGTCTAGCCTGCTTTATTCACTTGATGATGAAAACCTTTGTTTTCATTGTTTAAGCGAACATCTAGGAGATCTCTTTCCTGGAAGTATCTTATCTTTACATATTTTTGCAATTGTCTCATCAATTCGTTACACGTAAACATTAAATTCTTTTTCCTCTTAGTGTTATTCTTGCAATTGCTCTTAACGCATTTTATTTTCTGTTTTCTTTGTTTTAGGTCTTGTTTCATTCTCATATGAATTAATCGTACAATTGTTTTATAAACTTTTAATTTGCTTTCCTTCGTTAAATATTTATTGTTCGATTTATTGTGTTATTTTCATTGTTTATATAGTTTTTCTAGTTTACTGGTTATTTCTATTCCAAGGTATTTAAATTGTATTATCTGTATTACAACTTTTTTTGATCTTTAATTTAGATCATTACTGAGTTCTTTGAAATTAACAATGTATTTGTCTTAGATACTAATATTTTTATATTATATTTCTCCCGTGTGGTAATGCATCTACATACCAACCTCTATAAATCATTTTTAATATTTGCTTTTATGACAGTATCATTTGCGTAACACAATATTTATATTCTGGTAGCTCTTTTACTGGTTCAATTATTTTGTCCATTACTAGATTGAAGATAAATAGTCTCAGAAAATCGTCTAGTCTTGTACCAGTTTTGATCTTTACAAGTTTTGTGTTTCCGTTCGTGGTGATTATTTCTATTGTGCACTTTGAATTTGAATCATCTTTATAGTTCTTTAAACATCTTTATATACTTGTTTCTCGTTCAATATGTTTAATATGTCTTGTTTTTTTACTCAAAGCAATGTTTTTTGAAAGTTCACATAACACAAGCATAAGTTACCGTATTATGATGTAGTATAGAACTTGCTTCTTTTTTTTCTAAATTATTACTGTTCCTCTGCTCTGGATACAATTTCTGGTTGATTTTGAATTATTAATGCGAATAATTTAAGGCTTGCATTTAACAAGGTAATGCTTGTGTGGGTTTTTCTTGTTTCTTTTTTGTAGATTGTTATCGTAGATCTTTCTTTTCAATGTTGTGGTATTTTTTTTCCTTGTATAATTTTTTTTTATATAATCTATGTACGCGGTTTATCAGGGTAGTTTCTTCATGTATGAGAAGTTTATTGAATATTCCATTAGGCTTTGGCGTATTTGATTTTTTAATTTAATAATAGTTCCTTTAACTACTTCCACCGTTATACTGGTGGTGTCATCATTAAAGTTATTATTTTCATATTTTGCCATTACGACAATCTCTGTATGTGGTTGTCATATGATTTTTGAATATGTTTTATCCATTGGTCTTTCTCTATGTTATTATTTGTACATTCTTACTTCTTTCTTATGATTTCGTAACATTTTATAACTTTGTTTGATATTCTTTACTTTTCAATTTATTTTGTTTCTTACATGTACATAATTCTTTCGAGTCTCTTGTGTATTGCTACTTTTGAATTTAAAAATGTTTTTTCTGATATTTTTAGCTACTGGTTTTACCTTGCTTGAGTTACACCTTCAATGATTATTTTTTCTACGAATAACAGTCTCGTTTTTGAATTTTTATTTTTAATTTTAATTTGCATAGTACCAGTTTGAGACTTAAGCCAAAGGTTGCTGATGTCAGATATTTGACGTCTAGAATCCGTTTGGATTATATTACTATGTTGGATATAACATAATCAATTATACAGGATGGTATCCAAAAGTAGTAGGACTGATTAAAAAAAAATTATTGAACATTTTGGTGCATCGACTTAATACTCTTCAAAATAGCCTCCTTGGGCACCCACACACTTCTGGTAGTGAGCCTTCCAGGTCGCGGAGGCCTTCAGGAAGTCGTCCTCCGGGATGCTGTTCAGCGCCCTCGTTGTTGCCGTTTGGACTGCTTCCACCGAGTCGAAACGATGCCCTTTGAGCTGCCTCTTGATCCGGGGGAACAGGAAGAAGTCCGGCGGTGCCACATCAGGGCTGTAGGGGGGTGAGGAAACGTGGAAACGTCGATTTGGCCAAGAGATCCTCACAATCCACGCTCCGTTGCACGGCACGTTGTCATGGTGGAGCTTCCACTTCCCACCAAGTCTGGTCGCACGGGTGTGATCCGATTTCGCAACCGTGTGAGCACTCCTACGTAAAATCTTGCATTTATAGTCTGTTCAGGAGGTACAAACTCGTTATGGACAATGCCACGACGGTCAAAAAATGCAATCAACATCGATTTCACTTTCGATTTCGACATTCTGGCCTTCTTTTTACGAGGTTATTGTGCGGTGTGCCACTCTTCGCTCTGACGTTTTGTTTCCGGGTCGTATTGGAAGACCCAGGTTTCATTTTCGGTGATGACATTATCGAGAAAATGTTTGTCTTCTTCCAAACAGTTCAGTATTTCTTGGGAAATCTCAACACGCAGTTCTTTTTGCTCGTCATTCAACACATTCGGCACCATTTTCGCGCACACTTTTCTCATCGACAAATGCTCTGTGATGATGCGTTGGACTTTCCCTACAAAAGATTCAGCTCATCACTAATTAATTTAATGCCCAACCGTCGGTCAGAGTTCAAAAATTGTTTAACTTTTAGCACATTGTCGTCGGTTCGCGAGGTTCAAGGGCGCCCGGCGCGTTTGTCTCGACGAACTCCCTCCCATCCCGAAACAACTTGTGCCACTCAAATATCGAGGAACGGCTCATGGTATCCTTCTTGTACGCCTGCGTAAGCATGTCCTTGGTTTCGGTCGCTGATTTTCTAAGTTTGTAGCAAAACTTGATTGCGTACCGCTGCTCCAAATTTCGCTCCATCGCAACCGACGACGAGGCGTCACAACAGGAGGTCACTAAAACAATGGTCCACACTCAACTAACGCACGCAGGCGACTGCCGCAGATCGAAACCTGTTCCCAAGGCCCCCCTCCATAACATCCGGCCTTGCTAACCCCCCTCTATCGATCCGCGCGCGCGGAAAAAAAGCAGTCCTACTACTTCTGGATACAACCCTGTATATTACCATCCTTGGAAATTTGACATTATTTTCTGATGATATGGTAATCATAAAATGTATTATTAATTCTTAATTAATTATTACTTAGATGTCTTTCAAGTTTCCCTTTCGTTTTTAGTTACTGCTTCGCTAAACCGTGATTTTATGCCTGGTAATGTATTATTCCCTATTTCCATTAAAATCCTCTAATAGAATTATGGGATTCCTCTCTATTTTAGGCTTCCTATGCCAGGAGCGTAAGTTGATATAATGCTACTAGTAGAATTTTGTTATTGATGTTCTTAATATACATATATGTTCTTTTTTTATTTACACCATTGTGCACCAGTAAATAATTTTCTCTTATTACCGTTTCCTTTCTTTCTCTTTGTTCCACTAATAGCACATATATAAATATAGTTTTCCAGTTTTGTTATTACTTATTGCTATTTAGCATTCCAAGTATCTATTTCATGTTTCTACTCTTAAAGTGTGTTTTGTTTGCGTAATGAGTCTTAGAGTAATTTAAAAAAGTATAAAAAGGGTGTACATTTTTTGAAATTTGTTAGTGCTATACTATTACTTGAAGATAAGTATTACTACTGGGCACAATTTTTAACAAATCTTGTGTATTTGTGGCTATATAAAACATGTAACATGCTTAACTAGAAGCACTTAAATATAATTAGATCTTATCTAATCTGTGATCATTTCAAAGTTAAAATTTTAAATAGCATATTTAGGTAGAAAAAAATAATAGAGGTGACTAAACAAATTTCAAAATTCGATCAACAGTTATGGAAAAAACTTGTTTCAAAAATGATATCTACTTTGGTATGTGCAGTGTGTAACATTAAAGTACGTCGCCATTTTTTAATTGCTACCCTTCCAAAATAAAAAAAACAAGTAATTAAAATTTAAATACGTTCTGCAGCATTCCTTGTTAGTATATATCAATATGTGTACGAACTAAGGTTAGTTTTAAAATAAGTACGTTATATGTATCTAGATTGTATGCTGCTTTTTAAACACTTCGAACAGACCAAAAATGATTGTTACTGCGACTAATAAATATACTGCGTTCAAAATGGTTTGTGAGCAAGTGACTGAGTGAATATAAGTGGTATAGGAATACGAATAAGTTTTTAGAAGGAGACTGTACAAAAAGGTTTAACATATACAATCAAATTTTAACATTACTTTTTCTATAAAAATTTTAAGGGAAAACATCCTTTTATTCTGCATGATAATTAAACGTTAAACAAACACAAGATTTAATACAGCAGTACTATGATAAAATTTTTTCTCTCAGGAAAAAGGAACACAGAAAATATTAACGCAATTTGGATTTTAAGTGAAAAGGCCTAAACAATATAGGAGAAGTTCTTACTGGAGAAATGATTTAAAACATTAACTTAAGCTCCTTGCATTCAGGTGAATTTGGTACCATAAAAATAATGATATTTAGATGCTGCAGGAAAATAATATTTTGAAATATTGAAATAAACATTGCAGCAAATGGAAAATATCGAACGGTATTCAGATTTTAAAACGGCAATCGCAGTTACTAAGGATAATTGTATCAAAAATGAATAGTTTCTTAGAAAGTATAAAATTCGAACGCAACGGCTGTCAAATTTGAAGCAACTATCTTTAAAAGTACAAAAGTTATGGCGACAGCTGCCTAGGGATTATATCACAATACTGATGCTAAACAAGTTTACGTTGCCGGTCAAAATATAATAATAAGGGCGAAGAGCTTCCGCATTAAGTGAGAACTTAAAAGTACAGTTAACGATGTTATACAATAAAATTTCTATAAACATTTGTTGCTGTATAAAAATAAATACTTTATACAGCATTAGATGTAAGCTACTTCTTTGATAACAAATTTGGTAACTCGTTTTAAAAACTACAAATATAGAAATTAAAAATATTTATGCAAATATTGCTGGAGGAATAATATAATACATATTAAATTCACTGTTTAAGGAATTTTGGTAGTAATAACTATAAAATAAGATTAACAAATAATAAATTAGAAGATGAATGAAAATAAATTTAAATATACATAAAAATAATAAAAACTTTAAAAATATGCATTATAGTGTAATTTTTAATAATGCAAAAATTTAATCGGCAAAATAATAACATGCTTTGATAAAATAAAGTATTTCATAAGCAAATGAATAGTTATAACAAGCACTATACTTTCAAAAATGCATAGCTGAAATGAAAAGGCAATGTGAGAATTATTAAAACTATGTACATACGGAATTCAAAGTAACCATCCCTACCCAAACAAAGAAGCTAGTAAAAATCAATATTTTAAGAGTTTTTGATCAGGTCCTGTACTTTAAGCCAAGCCGCGACATAGGTCCCCATTTAACGGTAGACAATTAGCAAGCAGCTTTCAGCGAGATTAAGTCCAATTATATGTCCTACCCAAACAGATTACAGTGGCTTTTACGAGGTGATTGTGCGGTGGCCACTCTTCGCTCTGACGTTTTGTTTCCGGGTTAGGACCCAGGTTTCATCTTCGGTGATGACATTATCGAGAAAATGTTGTCTTCTTCCAAACAGTTCAGTATTTTTGGGAAATCTCAACACGCAGTTCTTTTGCTCGTCATTCAACACATTCGGCACCATTTTCCCCTTTTCTCATCGACAAATGCTCTGTGATGATGCGTTGGACTTTCCCTACAAAGATTCAGCTCATCACTAATTAATTTAATGCCCAACCGTCGGTCAGAGTTCAAAATTGTTTAACTTTTAGCACATTGTCGTCGGTTCGCGAGGTTCAAAGGGCCCGGCGCGTTTGTCTCGACGAACTCCTCCCATCCCAACTTGTGCCACTCAAATATCGAGGAACGGCTCATGGTATCCTTCTTGTACGCCTGCGTAAGCATGTCCTTGGTTTCGGTCGCCGATTTTCTAAGTTTGTAGCAAAACAATTGCGTACCGCTGCTCCAAATTTCGCTCCATCGCAACCGACGACGAGGCGTCACAACAGGAGGTCACAAAACAATGGTCCACCTCAACTAACGCACGCAGGCGACTGCCGTAATCGAAACCTGTTCCCAAGGCCCCTCCATAACATCCGGCCTTTAACCTCTATCGATCCGCGCGCGGAAAAAAGCAGTCCTTACTTTGGATACAACCCTGTATATTACCATCCTTGGAAATTTGACATTATTTTTGATGATATGGTAATCATAAAATGTATTATTAATTTTTTAATTATTACTTAGATGTCTTTCAAGTTTCCCCGTTTTAGTTACTGCTTCGCTAAACCGTGATTTTTGCCTGGTAATGTATTATTCCCTATTTCCATTAAAATCCTCTAATAGAATTATGATTCTCTATTTTAGGCTTCCTATGCCAGGAGCGTGTTGATATAATGCTACTAGTAGAATTTTGTTATTGATGTTCTTAATATACATATTGTTCTTTTTTTTTACACCATTTAAATAATTAATTTTCTTTATTACCGTTTCCTTTCTTTCTTTTGTTCCACTAATAAATATATTTTTGTTTTGTTATTACTTTTCATTTAGCATTCCAAGTGTTTACATGTTTCTACCCAAAGTTTTTTTGTTTGCGTAATGAGTCTTAGAGTAATTTAAAAAGTATAAAAGGGTGTACATTTTTTGAAATTTTTAGTGCTATACTATTACTTGAAGATAAATTACTACTGGGCACAATTTTTAACAATCTTGTGTATTGTATTAAAAAATGTAACATGCTTAACTAGAAGCACTTAAATATAATTAGATCTTATCTAATCTGTGATCATTTCAAAGTTAAAATTTTAAGTAGCATATTTAGGTAGAAAAAAATAATAGAGATGACTAAACAAATATCAAAATTCGATCAACAGTTATGGAAACAACTTGTTTCAAAAATGATATCTACTTTGGTAGGATCGTATGTGCAGTGTGTAGCATTAAAGTACGTCGCCATTTTTTAATTGCTACCCTTCCAAAATAAAAAAAAACAAGTAATTAAAATTTAAATACGTTCTGCAGCATTCCTTGTTAGAGGTAATTAGAGGTAATATATACAATTGAGTATAGTGATCAATTGTACAATTAGGTCGAAACTTCTGACCACCTTTTTGAACTCCTCATTAAAAGTAGAATAGGAATGTCTCATAAACCTGACCCATTGAAACACCCTAAGAGTTTCCTTATTTATTTTAAAGTGACATATCTCATGAACGATAACATATAGAGTGCTGAGACCTTCATAGTTGATTGGTTGATCTAAGTTTGAGTTTCCAAGGTGTTTATGAGTTTCAACATTTGTATATATTACCGTTTCGCCCCCTGATCTTGTTAGTATATATCAATATGTGTACGAACTAAGGTTAGTTTTAAAAAATAAGTACGTTATATGTATCTAGATTGTATGCTGCTTTTTAAACACTTCGAACAGACCAAATGCGACTAATAAATATACTGCGTTCAAAATGTATGGGAGCAAGTGACTGAGTGAATATAAGTGGTATAAGAATACGAATAAGTTTTTAGAAGGAGACTGTACAAAAAGGTTTAACATATACAATCATATTTTAACATTACTTTTTCTATAAAAATTTTAAGGGAAAACATCCTTTTATTCTCCATGATAATTAAACGTTAAACAAACACAAGATTTAATACAGCAGTACTATGATAAAGTTTCTTCTCTCAGGAAAAAGGAACATTTCAAACAGGAAAAGATGGACCACAGTAAATATTAACGCAATTTGGATTTTAAGTGAAAAGGCCTAAACAATATAGGAGAAGCTCTTATTGGAGAAATGAGTTAAAACATTAACTTAAGCTCCTTGCATTCAGGTGGATTTGGTACCATAAAAATAATGATATTTAGATGCTGCAGGAAAATAATATTTTGAAATATTGAAATAAATATTGCAGCAAATTGAAAATACCGAACGGTATTCAGATTTTAAACGGCCATCGCAGTTACTAAGGATAATTGTATCAAAAATGAATAGTTTCTTAGAAAGTATAAAATTCGAACGCAACGGGTGTCAAATTTGAAGCAACTATCTTTAAAAGTACAAAAGTTATGGGACAGCTACCTGATGCTAAACAAGTTTACGTTGCCGGTCAAAATATAATAATAAGGGCGTAGGTCTTCCGCATTAAGTGAGAACTTAAAAGCACATTTAATGGAAACTTAGCTAAATTAAAGAATATTTTTTAAGTGCTACTATATATATTTATAATAAGCGCCATGTTTTAATGTTACAGACCATATACACGCATAATTATAGTAAGTACATCATATTTTAGTCTTGTAGCTGTATATTATCGGACACTAAAAGAACATAAAGTTTCTTAATTGTAACCATATGTTATTACCTAAAAGGAATGTTTAATACTACCATTTAAACAATGTGTATATGATTATTTTATTAGCTATAGCAAACAGTATCTTTGTTCTTTTTAATTATATATATAAAAAAAATTATGAGTGCTGCTGTCACACAGGTCAAAGGTCAAATCGTTCGTGCCTTTCCGTGCTGACCCGAGCGCCTCCGAAGGACAAATTTCGGCCGCAGCGGCAGGCGCGACCGAGGTAATATATTTCCGGAACCGCAAGCGATGGAAAATTTTCGTTTGAGAGCGGGTAACAAAGCACTTATATATAAAAAAAATTATGAGTGCTGTCACACAGGTCAAAGGTCAAAGGTCAAAGTTCAACTCTAACTGGGTATACGTAAATACGTTGTCATGGCAACGGCGTACGTCAATTATGTCAAACAGAGCTTTTAATCGTGTTTTATTTATTTTAAAACTACTTGAAGGGGCTCAAGCATGGCGGAGTTGGCAAGCCTCGGGGAGGTTGCCAGACCTCGTAGAATTAATAAAAATATTTTTTAGATCCAACTACAAGCAATGCTCTTTTAAATTAGTTGATTTCTGGCAAAAGCTTTTAATATGGGGTTTTCTTCATTCGAACCGAATACAAAATTATTACATTTATTAATTGTAATTTTAATTTTACATTATATTTTCAGGATAAAAACGAAAAGGACAGAATCCTAGAATTACTGAATATTGTTGAGCAAAGCTAGGAAGTTTGGAAGTTTGTAGAGTGACAGCAGTCTCACATTTAAAAAATGGTTACCTTCTAAAGTAAGATTTTAATTTCATTTTTTTAAGTGGTTTTCAGTTATATATTTTCCAACAAGTATAATAATTTAAAAAATGGTTTTATGTTTATCCGTATTTCAATTGATATCAAGCCGATAAATCTAATATTCTTAAGCTTTTTAAAGTGACATCAATCGGTTACAATGGTTACATTTTCAATGCATTCATCTTTTATCAAAAAAAAAAAAACAAACGAAATTTGCTTTCACCCTAAATAAAATAAAAAATACATTTTAATGATGTTATACAATAAAATTTCTATAAACATTTGTTGCTGTATAAAAATAAATACTTTATATAGCATTAGATGTAAGCTACTTCTTTGATAACAAATTTGGTAACTCGTTTTAAAAACTACAAATATAGAAATTAAAAATATTTATGCAAATATTGCTGGAGGAATAATATAATACATATTAAATTCACTGTTTAAGGAATTTTGGTAGTAATAACTATAAAATAAAATTAACAAATAATAAATTAGAAGATGAATGAAAATAAATTTAAATATACATAAAAATAATAAAAACATTAAAAATATGCATTATAGTGTAATTTTTAATAATGAGAAAATTTAATCGGCAAAATAATAACATGCTTTGATAAAATAAAGTATTTCATAAGCAAATGTATAGTTATAACTACAGCACTATACTTTCAAAAATGCATAGCTGAAATGAAAAGGCAATGTGAGAATTATTAAAACTATGTACATACGGAATTCAAAGTAACCATCCCTACCCAAACAAAGAAGCTAGTAAAAATCAATATTTTAAGAGTTTTTGATCAGGTCCTGTACTTTAAGCCAAGCCGCGACATAGGTCACCCATTTAACGGTAGACAATTAGCAAGCAGCTTTCAGCGAGATTAAGTCCAATTATATGTCCTACCCAAACAGATTACAGTGGCGCTGCTCTACATTGAATCCTGGACATTTGTCTTGCAGGCAGTGTCGAAATCTTTGCTGGATCCCCGCAGAACAGGACACGCTGCAGGGCGACCAATCGGTCCATTTGCTCCACCCTGGAAGAAATAAAGACCGCAATAACAAGCACGCTGTGTTTGCGGCTACAGCAATTAAAATACGTATTTAGCAGACAGAAAAACCGTGCACTAATCCGGCCGGCTGTTTTTCTTCATTAGGTAGAACAAAATGACCAATTTAGTTAATTAACCTAGCAAATAGGAGCAATAAAATCGGATTAATTTCAGCAATCTTCATAACAAGCCACTCAAGCGGGTGATGCGGCGGTTTTTGCGTGCTGGCAAAAAGGGCCCCAGATTCTCGTATGGCCCCGAAATCTCCCTGGAGAGTCAGCGGGAGTAAATGCCCAAATGGAGCCGTGGTAATGAGTTAATGCGTCCTGCTTGAGCAGTAAATTAGCCGGCGGGATTTATGCGGACCTTATTAAAGCTCGCAAATGACGGCGAGCCAAATACAACTAAGCGGAATTTTCGCGTTATTGGAATAGTATTTTGGGTTGCGGAGAGGTTTTTATGGCGGAGCGTTGCTTTATTGTAGTCTTCTCGAGGGTGCTGACGTATTATCGCCGGGGTTTAATATAAATATTTTTGACAAAAGGGGCACTTACGGCTAGATGCTTTGTGAACCTCTCTATTGGAATTAATCAGAAGAACCTAAATAAAAAATTTGGACATCCACCAAAATATAAATGAAATCTTCTAGACTAATATAAAATAACGAAAAAACCAAATAGACTATTATCGTATAAATAATTCTGTATTAGTTTACTAATTTGTGTGTCATTATCAAATATAGAATATAACCCTAAACAATTATATTTCGTAATACAAAACACCTTTTAAAGTACTTTAATTTTTATATCTACCAAAATAAAAATTTTAACAATGAAATTAGATCAAAAATAGAATATTTAACTACATCATTTTTATGTATTATATTGTATTTTATCTATTTATATTGTATTACAAAATACTTAAAGTTAAACAATATATACATTGGATAGTCGTTATGAGTGTAAAAAAATGATACTTAGAATTGGGCATTATTATTATTCGAGAAAATAATTATTACGAACAGAATTCGCAAAGAAATCTCCGTTTACACAAGTGCAAAAATAGGCGGTCATAGCGACGATCGTCCTGTGGCTTTGTACGCAGTAATTCACTAAGTTTGCAGTTTGCTTGTTCGCTAGATCAAATGAACGCTTCCGTAGAAAATCTCGCCAAACGTGAAGTGCGGGTAGTAATATTTCTGAACGCGAAAAAACTTTCGGCAGCTGCGTTTCATCTCAAACTGTGTAATATTTATGAATCAAGCGTAATGAGTGAAGATGTCGTATATCAGCGGTGTCGCATGTTTAAAGGTGGACGCACTAACGTGCACCATGAGGCCATATGTAGTCAGCTATAAACTTGTGTAGGAAATTGACAAAAAGGTCCGTTATTTACATGATACAGTGGGTTGCGTTGCACTACAGTAATGATGGTACTGCGCTTCAAGATGCCCCAATTTGCTTGGCGATTATCTTGACAAGTAATGTCCCGTTATAGGTTTCTAATATGTATAATAAGGGTGCTGTTTCTACGCGTGTCTGTCTTTGATAACCAAACGGAGGTTTTTCCGAATTGCTCTCGAATTATTAAATTTTATCAGTCTTTAACAAGTTTAAATTATATTATACATCAAACCCTCAAAAGAACTAATGAAAACACTCAACCTATAAAGCGAGTAAAAATTAGCAGTTACTCTTTTTCTTCTTTAACCTTTAATGCGCCCAAAATTGATCATAGCTCTCCCTTTGTTATATATAGCTGTTATAAAAAATCTAAATAATAACAAGACGACCTAATAACTGCCAAAGAACTTTCAGAAAAGGCAACAAAATTAATAATCGTTATAATCAACACAGTTTTTCGTTTGGAAATCTTTCCAGAATAGAGTAAAGTGGCGCAAGTGGCGACGGTACTAAAATCTGGTAAAAATGTGGAAGATGTAACTTTATACCGCTATATATCTAGAGTTCTTAAAATATTCTACTGCAAAACTAAAGCTGGTCCTTAAAAAAAGAAACATCATACCGAACTATCAGTTTAGTTTTCAAGGAGACCATGGCGCGATAGTTAATAGTGCATAGCGTAACAATGAAAATCATTTATGATTTACATCTAAAAAGATTTTGCTCATCAGTGTTCCTTGGCATAAGCTCAATCAAATATTCAACTAGTCAATGCAAAAGTCCCCGGACAGCATATTAAAGCTCGTATATGGCAGATTAGTTACTTCAGGACATATGCGTTAAAATGTATAAAGCTTAATTATCTTGTGTGCTGTCTATCCTTAAAAATTTGATTGTTTCTAAAATAGAAATAGATAATCGTTTTCATCCCATACATGTAAAGATTTCGATAAAAATCTGAAGAATATATCTGCAAATAATGAATATGGAAATAATATTCCTCAGAAGATGCTTAATCGTTCTTAATTTTTAAAAGGGTGTGGCTGCAATTAAAATTTCATCTTTTGGGCACCTTTCAAGAAATAGCAATGTTAAAATATGTATTTAGGTGCAATTCCAACAGGAAAAAAGTATCAATAAGCGAATAAAACGTTTTCTAGTCTAAAGAAATCGTTGACTTCCAAAATCTTTTTGTACAACCATAAAAGTTAAAACTATTATGTGCAGATGGATTCCTCAAGCAAAAGTAACTTTTCTGATGCCCTCGCTCATCATTCATTAAAACACGAGGTATTATTCAGAAGTTTTGGTGAAGTTCAAGATGGAACATTTAAAATCCATAAAAGCAAAAAATCTGGTGATTATTATAAAATCTGCTAATTTACATAGAATTATGTGATATATGAGAGTATACAGTATTTTCTACCACGCCTATTTTCAGAATGCTCACTGTATAATAAATAACATGAGGCGGTAGCATAGCCGAGTGGTTAAGACCCGAGTTCACTCCCAGAGCTCCCTGCTGTATGGCGGGTAATCTCCTCGCATCATAAATGGTGCGAAACCATTGGGCAAAGGCAAACACGTAAGAGCCTTTACCTCTCAGTTTGCAGGTCAAGCTCTCTTGCGGTACGTTAGAATCATGCCATTATTTTTACAATAACATGAAGAAGTATTAGTGACTTTCAATGAAAATTTCCCGTGAGGGGTAACTAGTCCCCCATCGGGCGCCTCCCTAGGTGGCGGATAGGGGAATGCTCACCAGATATGGTGGGTACTGGGGAAATAAAATACCCGGGGCGGACCAAAACTAGTAGGTATTGGAAAGCAGCAAGTACCACAACTGGACTAAGGCGGAGGAGATGGACTCTGGAACGGCTTACCCCCAGATAGTCATAGGGGACGGCCACATAATGGCCCTACCGATTATGATACTGCGATGAGGAAGGCAACGGAAAACCACCTCATTACTTATGTCCTAGTACAATCATCATGGCTGAGAACATACAAACCACGGCCCTCAGTCCCCGGCAGACCTTCAATGGTCAGAGGGTGCGAAGAATCCCCGGGTCAGCTATGAAAATTGCAACATGGAATGTGCGAAGTATATTTGGAGCAGGAAGACTGCAAAATGTAACCAAAGAGATGAATCGACTACAGCTGGACATTCTCGGAATTAGTGAAGTACGGTGGCCAGGATCTGGTAAAATAAAAACAGATAATGGAGTAATGTACTACTCAGGCAGTAATGAAGCATAACACCAACATGGAATCGGAATAAAAGTCACCAAAGAAACTAACAAAAGCGTCACTATTTTCACACCACTATCTGAAAGAGTAATGTTAATACAACTATGTGCCACAGTAGGTAAAATAAATATAATCCAAGTCTATGCACCTACCAATGAGAAAAACGCTGATGAAGTAGAAGAATTCTATGAACAAATAGACAAATATCCCTAACCAAAAAGAGCGATGTGACATTAATAATAGGAGGCTTTAATGCCAAAATTGGAAAAGGAAGAAGTGGAGAACATGTAGGAGAGTTCGGTCTTGGAATGCGAAATGAAAGGGGTCATAGACTGATCCAATTTTGCCAAGAAAGAGAATTTATAGTAGCCAACACATTCTTTAAACTGCCAGATAGAAGATTATGGACTTGGAAATCACCACAAAACACGCCACAGAATATTTGCCGAAATCAAATTGACTATTTCTTAATTAGAAAACGATACAGAAATAGTATAAAGTCGGCAAAAACATATCCAGGGACAGATATAGCGTCTGATCACAATCCTGTTGTCATAAAAATGCATATAAAACTTAAGAAGATAAAAATAACAACGAAGACAAGTAGAATAGAAGTGCAACACCTGAAGGAAGAAAACATAAGAACACAAGTTAAAAATGAAATAAATAACAATCTAAGTAACATGGGAAGACACTCCTTGGATAACAACGACAACATAGACTCAAGATGGCATACCATAAAAGATGCGATAATGAAACCAGCGAAAGAAATACTCACCGAAAGAAAACCAACAAAGAAAAAAGGTGGATGACAGACGAAATCTTAGAGCTGATGGAAGAGAGAAGAAAAAGTAAGATAAAAGAGGACGGCAAATACAGTGAAATCCATAAATTGATAAGGAAAAAATTAAAACGGAAAAAAAATTGAATGAAACAAGAATGTGAAGAAATAGAAAGGCACAACAGAAACACGATATGTTTAACGTACACAGAAAGATCAAAGATGTCACAGGTACATACAAGAAGAGACAATCAAACATTTTAAAAGACAAACAAGGAATAATTATACTAGATGTAAAACAAAAAATAGAAAGATGGAAAGAGTATTTTGAAGAACTATTCGCCGATGACAGAAAGGAAGACTATAAAACTATTGAAGGAGAACATGGCCCCAAAATAACAAAAGAAGAAGTCATTAAAGCATTTGAAACATCAAAATGCGGTAAAGCAACTGGACCAGATGAAGTTCCAATTAAACTAATTAAACTAACAGACGACGATTGATACAACACCATATACTCAACTGGTATAATACCGAAAGAATGGCTGAATTCAACGTTTATTACAATACCAAAGAAAAACAACCCAAAGGAATGTTGTGAACATAGAACGATAAGCAATGAGCCACACCTTAAAGCCTTTCTAAAGATCATACACGCAAGAATATATAAAAACTAGAAGTAGATATTAGTGAGACACAGTTTGGCTTTAGAAATGGTTTTGGAACAAGAGAAGCATTGTTCACACTAAACATACTAATACAGAGATGCAGAGATATTAATAAAGAAGTATACGCATGCTTCATAGACTACGAAAAAGCGTTCGATAAAGTTAGACACGATAAACTAATGAAACTCCTAAAACAAAAGAACATAGACGTAGAAGACATGCGGATAATTGCAAACTTATATTGGCAACAAAAACAACAGTAAAAGTAGAAAATCAGCTGACAGAAGAAATAAAAATACAGAGAGGAGTTCGGAAAGGTTATATTCTTTCGCCCATGCTGTTCAACCTATACTCGGAAGCAATATTTCAAGAAGCACTAATGGAAGAAAACGGTGGTATAGTAGTAAACGGAAAGATAATTAACAACATACGTTATGCTGATGATACTGTACTTTTAGCAGATAATATTAAAGATTTACAGAGACTTATTGAACGGACAAATGACATCAGCAGAAAATATGGTCTCCGAATGAATTGAAATAAAACTAAATACATGGCAATCACAAAAACACCAGTGAACATTCCTGACATTAGAATAGATAATGTGAATATAGAGAGTAAACAAATATAAATACCTGGGAACATGGGTGAATGATAATTGGGAATACACAAATGAAATAAGGACACGTATTGAAATGGCTAGAGCCACGTTTGTAAAATGAAACAAATTCTAACCAACAGGATTTAAGCTTGGAAATACGATGAGGACAACCAGATGCTATGTTTTCAGTATTCTCTTATATGGAATGGAGGCATGGACCCTAAATAAAGAAATTAGCAGAAAAATAGAAGCATTCGAACTCTGGATATACCGGCGAATACTGAAAATATCATGGATGGATAGAGTGACAAACGAGGAGGTGCTACGACGAATGAACAAGAACAAAGAACTCCTGTATAAAGAAAGAAAGCTGGAATATTTAGGCACGTAATGAGAGGAACAAATACCAAATTCTACAACTGGTAATACAAGGAAAGATACATGGAAAACGAGACGTGGGGAGAAGAAGAATATCCTGGCTTAAAAACCTACGCCAGTGGTACGACTGCACGTCAAGAGAATTGTTTAGAGCAGCAATGTCCAAAGTTAGAATAGCAATGATGATTGCCAACATCCGATAGGATACGGCACCTAAAGAAGAATGAAAATTTGAATAAGGTTATTCTTTTTGATCTCACATGGTCCATTTGATTTGTAACGATAAATCAATAATGTTTGTGATGAAAAACAGCAGAATAACTTTCATAAATTTGTAAATAAACTGAATTGGTAAAGAAGTGTGGTACATATTTCATGTTGTACAGGTTTTTAATACTGTGCACTAACCTTACAAGAAAGAGACCGTTTACCATTATAAATACTGATATAACACATGTTTAATTTTATAGGTGTGCTGTCTTACACTGAGTTAAATGCGCGGATTATGATTATTGGAACTACCGTACCAAACTTTTTTTATCGTTTGCATAAGAAAATCTATCTAAGTCATTCCCATATTCTTTATGGTAATGACTTAATCAACGATTTAGACACACCATTAGCTTTTGTCACTAATTCCGCCCGCGTTTTAAAAGAAAGATACCTTGTGCTTTAAAAATACAAACATTATACAAAAAATTCACTATGTTTGACTACTGAAAGTACAAAAATCCGGTCAAGACCATCATTAAAAAGGTTTGGATAATTAAGTTGGAAATTCCCAACTTGACTGTTAATTCTATATAGAAACTAGTCAAAGTTTTACTAAATACCCAGGGTTGCTATATAAACTAAAAGAGTCATTACCGAGCTACTATTACTTGCTCCTTAAGTCATACCTAACAGACCGCTATTGCTCTGTCAATTGCTATAACGAACTATCCCCATATTACCCTATCAAATCCGGTGTCCCGCAGGGAAGTGTCCTGGGCCCCCTCCTTTACCTTGTCTATACTGCTGACCTGCAAGAAACTGACAGCACTGTGACTGCTACCTTCGCTGACGACACCCATGAAAATGCGGATAGTGCAACTTCCAACCTCCAACAACACCTAAATATAATCAGCACATGGTTAGATAAGTGGCGCATAAAAGTTAATCAATCAAAGTCAGCCTAAATAACATTTACTATAAAAACCAATATTTGCCCGCCTGTCAGTATTAACAATGCTCCAGTACCGGTAAAAACTAAGCGCAAACAATTAAACCTCAGATACCGTGAAATGTACTAAGCTCCTTGGTAGACATTCAAAGCTATCGATCCGAAATAAGCTGCTACTCCACAAAACGATGCTGAAACAAATTTGGACATTTGATATACAACTTTGGAGATGTGCTAAACCGACCAGAATAAAAACACTGCAAAAATTTCAGTTAAAAACCTTCCGCGCAATTGTTGATGCGCCCTGGTTTGTAACCAACCAAACAATCCACCAAGACCTAGATGTCCCATTCGTTGTCGATGAAATCAAAAGATATGCAATGAATTACCACCAGAAGTCACAGCAATCCACTAATTCACCACCTATCCACTTATCATCCACCAATACGAAGATTGAAGAAAACATGGCCTGAAGACCTCACCAACCTCCCGTAAATGGTGCTCCTAGGGAGTGTCATCAATGGATGACTTCTCTTTTCACTGCCTCCCCTAGCATCACATTTACTGGATACTTTTGTTAAGTAGATTGTAAATTAACATTATTGTCAATAAAAAAAATTAAAAATAAATCTAACAATAAACAATTAGTACGTTAACTGTAAAGTTTTTGTGGCATTTTGATTCTTATTAGCAACACATGACAGAGTCGATTAAATGCAGAGATAAATCTGCAAAGTCTAAAGTAACAATAAATTTAGGCAATGGTATACCTTAAAAAATGTAAATAAATTTTCATAATAAAGAACGTAACATTCATCCCACTGAAAATAACAAATTGACATTTACAATTTAACAATTTCCTTTAAGGTTTTCGAACATTTTACTATCCGTAATATATGATATTATAATGTACAAACTAGGACATAGAAAGTTATAAATTAAAATGATGTTACAATCCAACAACAAAAGCAGAAACGTGTGTCTACAGATCATTTGTTCTTGCGAAAATAACTAAGTAATACGAGATGAAACAAGATCTCTCTATATAAATGTTCAAAATAAAACCATGTTTAAAGAAAGAAAGGTTTTGATTGCTGATTTTATTAAATACGCAAATAGATTACTAACTGATGCATATTTTACCATTCTAAACGAATTTACACAACATTTAATACAAAATGTGTGAATTTCTGTCTGACAAAATTATACTTTTACACGATAACACTGCACAAGCACACTGTACTTGTAAAAATTTCTTTGGAACAAGATAATGACAAATTCATGAACAGTGTGCGTGCATTGTTCAGGACGTTGATAATAAAATAAAAGAACTGATAATTCGCGACCAAAAATACGTTTAAGTTAATCATGTTATAAAAATTATTTATACCGTTTTTTATTTATTTGTTCCTAGCCACGACCTATTCATTAGACGATGCCAAAGTAACTATTTTTTGTCGTAAACCAGCGCGAGAAACTTAATTTCAAACCCCAGTTTATAAACGCAGTCCTCCCCGCTATTATAAGGAGAAACTAGAGAACTTCCAAGTCACTAATTAACTTTAACGGCAGAACTGACGTTATTTAGAGACGGCGAACAATTAGACCCGATCGAGTTAGGCACATCTGCGCGATAATTTGCAGATGCATGGATATATTGTTGTATCGGAAATTGCATTTTCATATTCATGCCTACCCTGGCGGGACCCGAGCGAATGGTATAAATGAAAAATTTCCACAAAGGGAATTCTCCGGGGCTGCTTTGATTTTTAGTCGGCGGCCTTTTCATTTTGCATCGGTAATACGCTACTTGCTTTACTTTTACAACTGGGAGGGTCTTTGAAGCTTTTGCTACCTTAATGGCGCTTATGTGTACACAAGCTGCATTGTGAATGTAAACAGATACTTTCAAAGCAAAATTAGTTTTAATAATCTGAATTTTAAATAACAAAGAACGTTAGAGACTCCGCATTTTAAAAGAGTTATTAATAAATTGGTCATAAAACTACGTTATGGTAGAAATTAAAAACATTTAACAAGTTTACCATTTTGGTTTAAATTATGAAATTTGTTGTAAATTGCTGTTTAAATACTTTTAGTTAAACTGATCCAAACAAAGCATTTTGTTTTCAAAAACAAAAAAAAGCATCTGTTTCTTAGGGCTGCAGTATGTTGACATCTTATAATGTTTTCAAGAGTAGATCCCAATTGTAGTTCCTCAGTTTTCATTTTATCCGTTCAATTTAGTTTTAGTAGCTACCAATACGTTCTATATATCTGGAATAGTTCCAGACATTCAAGTATTTGTATAACACAAGGGTTTCCTAAAAGCACGCAGCATTAATCCGGATTTCAGCTGGAGAATGTGAAAGTGAACTTGTGTCTTTATTGCCTATTTCTCAGTTTAACTTTTGCTATTCTGCTAATATAAATCCAATTTTTAGTTATTATTATTTTTCTAATACAACTTATTGTCTTAAATAAATACAAATACTTATTTTCTTCTAGAATGTATTCTTTGTAATAAATCCAGTAGTTTAAATTTCAGTGGTTCCATATAAAGCATAAATATTTTTGTTGCTTTAAATTCTAATACTTGGATTTTCCGTAATATTGCTGTTTGGTTAGTTTAAATAAAAAAATTATTCTTAAATGCTAATTACAAATGAATCCTATTGTTTCTTGAATATTCTGGCAATATTCGTTGTTAAGTTTCTTTCAGATTTACAAAATTATTCAAATTATAAACATATTCCCACATTAATATATATTTTTTCTTTTATTTAATAAGTACCGTAAATATTAACTTATTTTTGTTCTGTTCTTTTAATTATTTTGTTAAAATAATTTATAATTTAAAAAAATTAAATTTTATAGTTATCCATCCATATAACAAATTTTTATTTATAAAGAACATTCTTAAATATTTATTCTTAATAAGTAAATCATATCAGTATTATATATATATTTATTTATTTAATTATTTATTTATAACTTGTTACAGTTATTTAATGGTTACAGTTGCTCACTCATTGTTTTTCAATAAATATAGGAATAAATAAATAAATGGGTGTAACATTGTGTTTTGGTGCTCCGATATCAAAGTCTAATTGAAGCTGTATCGAGCTAACTAAAACGCAAGAAAGTAACCACTCAAGAAAACTAAGGGATAATACTGTAGAAAATTGAAAAATCAAACTCAACATTAACAGAAAACTAAGTAAATTCAACAATAATTAAGAAATAGTTAAGTAAAATAAACAAACCAAAGATACGCCTAAAAATTTTGTAGGATTTCCAAAACATAATATATGACAAAGATGTAAAATAACTTACTCTCAGAAAAATTAAGTACAAGAAAATAAAAGAAATAAGGCAGAATAATTAAATTAAACGATTTATGCGGTAGGTCTTACGACTTGATAACCTATAAATATGATCGGTCTACGGGTGAAAAATTTTGTAAAATGCAAAGTAAGTAAAAAATGTGAAAGCATAACTGAAGAACGGACGACCGGAGAAAACCTAAAATCAAAGTAAAATAAGGGGTAAATTGAAAAACAAAGACTAAAAGTTCAGGATATCATTAAGTTGTAAGTAAATTTAAAAGAACGAAAGTTAGAGAAAATTTAAGATAAGTCTAGTGAAATCACATCCACACCAATAAAGAACAGGTCAGTTAATTGATAGAAAAAAATCGTAAGTACAATGGGGGGATAAAACACTGTAATAAGTAATTAAACAACAGAAATGGTTAATACGGATGGCAATTCAATAGACCGTGAAAAAAAGAAGAGAGGAACAGAAGGGGAAGACAGTGACGTAGAAACAAAATTTTTTGCCAAAAACAAAAAGACGTGCAGACCGTCACCAAAACAGCAGCAAAAGAAAGAGGGCAATTTAGATGGCCTTAGAATTACTGCAACAACTAACACAAAATGTGAACGAAATAAAGCTAGATCAGGTTCAAAAAAATAATAATAATAATCTAAGAGAATTGAGATGGAAAATAATAAATTAAAAAATGAGAATACCAGGATAAAAAGAGATTATGTAGTGATAACAAAGAACTACGTGAAAATAATATGAGAACGGAAGGGCTTAAAAAGGAAAAGAGGCGAAACAATATAGTAGTACAAGATATAATGGTGCACTCCAGTAATCAAAGGAAATAAAAAAAAGAAATAGAGAAGTTCATTAACGCAAAAATAGAAGTGGGTGCAAGAATCAAAACACCAAAATAAACCGAAGGTGTACTTAATTGAACTAGAAAGTTTTGAAAATAAGATGGACGTAATGAGGAACAAAGCGAAATTAAAGAACTTAAGCGAAGACAAGATATATATTAATAACAATTTGACAAAACAAGAAAAGGCAATCGATGCACATTATAAAGAGTTGCAGAAGAGAGAAAACAAGGAAGGAATGTTAAAAGTGTTTGCCAGAAGTTGATTATTTCAGAAGAAATAGAGTATAAAGTGACGAAGACTGCTAATTATACAAAAAAACTAGATACAACTACAAGGACTGAATACAAGCTGACGAAAAGAGCAACAAATATGGATACGAAAATGGATTTCATATCAGAAAAAATCGAAAGAACAAAATATAAATATTAAAATAAAGACAAAGAAACACGAAGTAACCTGAAAAATAGTTACTTTTAACATTAGAAGTTTGGCAGAAAAAGAGAAAGAGTTAGAATAGAAAATCAAAAAAGAAGACTTACTTAGATATCTTAGGGACAACAGAAACTAAAAAGAAAGGAAAAGATAAAATTAAATTGGAAAAAGGACACATTATGATCTACAAGAAAATTGATAAGACCTACCGAGCAAGAGAAGAGGTAAGCTGTATAATCAAAAAAGAGAACGCAAAATACGTAAACAAATAGACTGCTCTGTCGGAGAGAAACTTAAATATACAAATGGAAATAGACAGTCTAACAAATACAACATTAGTAGCGGTTTACGAGCCTAATGAGAATGAAGTGGTAAGAAAGACTTCTGAGACCAATTAGCAGAAACAATAAAAGAAATTAATGGAAGATGAATGGGTAAGCGGGAGAAGCTATAGGGAAACACGCCGAAAACACCAAAAATAATAATGGCATAAAATTTAATGATTTTCGTATAATTAACAATCTTATAGTAACAAATTCCTTCTACGAGTATAAAGATACATACAAGAGTAGTAGTGAGTAGAAATGAAAACATAATGACTACATAATAATAAACAGAGGATTCAGAAATGAAATAAAAGACACAAACGTGAAAAGAGGAGCAGAAATATATTCAAATCACTACTTAGTGCTGTAAAAACTAGTAATAAGAACAAAAAGTTATGTGGAAGTACAAAAGAAGGAAAAGAAGAAAAAAGTAAAAAAACAAAACAAACTGTGGGAAGAAGAGACGACAAAAGCATATAACGTAAGAATGAAGGCAAAGATAAGCAAAGTCAACAAAAACATCAACAACTCATTAACTGAAATAATATGGAAATGCATCAAACAAGTATTAATAACGACAGCAAAATAAGTATGTGAAACCAAAATTATAGAGGGCAAAAAAACAAACGAGTTGGTGGAAAGACAAAATAAAAACAGAAATCAAATTGAAAAAAAAAACAGGAGAAAACTAAGATACATGCAAAGAACAGAGATACAAAATCAAGGAAATGATTAAATAAATGAAACAAAAAATATAGAAAAAATTTAGTGAGAAGGTGGAAGGGACAGTATCGAAAACCAAAAACTATTTTATAGAGTACTCACATAGCTGCAGAAAGGAAAATCAAGCAAAATTATTAACATAAAATCCAAAGATAAAAGAATATCGGAACAAAAGAAATATTATAATAAGATGAAAACATTATTTTAAGAAAATGTTAACGTTATATCAACCACAAGAAACATCAAAAAGGAACACAACGAAGCAAATGACACCGAAAATAGTAAAGACCAAGAAGAACAAAAAGAAACAAAGAAAGAGGAAGTAATAGAAACTGTAAAGAAGTTAAAGAGAGGCAAAGCAGCTGGGCACGATAATATCACAAATTTAGGCAGAAAAGATTAGGAAATGCTAACGACACTATTCTACAAAGGATGGCAGGAGGAAAAGATTCCTAAAGAATGTGAGATAGAAATATTACAACTGTATAAAAAGGCGACAGAAGGGACTGCTCGAATTATAGGGAAATAATTATACGGTCTATACTCGCAAAGATATATGAAAGAATACTGGCTGCGAGATTAGAGAAAATAACGTAATTACAATTGGAAGATTCTCAATTTGGATTTAGAAAAGGCAGATCGTATATGCGTAATAAAAATATTAATAGAAAAATTCATCGAGAATAAAATATGTGTAGCCTTAGAAGGAGAAAAGTAAATGACTAGTTGACATGTATAAAGAGTATATTTAAAAACATATGAAATTACGTGCGAACAGGTAACTATCAATCGAAGGAATTTACAAATAGAGAGAGATTAAGACAAGGAGGAGTAAGGAAATTGAATGTGGGTTTTAGAAACATGGAAATGGTGGAAATAGCAAAAAGCGTATTTGCTGACAATTTAGTGATAGTGATCTACGCAAAGAATAAACATGTTCTGCCACATAACTTGGAAACATGGAATAACGCTTTACTGGTTAGAAGTCTAAAAATAAATGCCGAGAAAACTAAAGCAAATGATAATAGAGAAAGAAGATCTGGACATACCAATACAGCTAAACGGGAAAGAGATAGAGCAAGTATAAACTTTTAACTAATTAACAGTGCTACATAAAAATGGATGCCGAAATAATGACGCTAGAAAGTGCGGCTAGAATATATCACTCTCTAAGTAAATAATTTGTAGGGAAAAGAGAAATATCTAAAAAAACAAAGATCGCTATTTTTAAACCGATTCTGACATAAGTAAATGAAAGATAGGTAATATCAAAGCAAATGGAAAGCAAAATTCAGGTTATGGAAATGAGATACATACGAGGTATTAAGAAAATTACGAGAAGAGGCAGAATCAGAAATGACTTAGTGAGAGAGGAGATAGAAGTAGAAGCTATCATAAAAAGCATCAGTCACCAGAAGCTACGATAGTTTAGTCACATAGTATGGATGGGGGAAAGAAGAACAACAAAAAAATATGGGAGTCTAGATCGCAACAGAAAAGAGAAAGAGGAAGACCAAGAAATACCTGAGACAAAGAACTGGTGAAGAACTTAAGACAAAAAAGACTAACATGGAATGAAGGGAAAAAACTAACAAAAAACAAAAAAGAATAGGCTAACAAAATCTACAGTTAATTTAAATTTAGCACGAATTATATTGTATTGCATTTTGTTTTATTTTGTATTTGAACGGAATGTATATAAAAAATATATAAAAATAAAATATAAATAAAAAGTTTGTTTAAGCTTTCCAGTAGTTTACTTAATAATTTGTCAATTTACCATTTATTTGATTTTCTAACAAATTATTATCTTTAATCTCATTTTCATGTCAGGAAAATTGGATGAAACGTTAAACATAGTTATCAAAAAATATTCATTTAAATAATTTTTATTAGTGAACAAAAGTAGGCAGCATACGTCTTTGGATTGGTGTTTTAACCAGTTGTTCACTTCAGACTTAATGTATTTTACAAAACATTTACTACTACGATAAATTGTTAACAGATCAAATAGGTGATGGTAACTCGAGAATAATTAAAGGCTATAAGTCGAATGAAGGGTGGCAGGTAGACATTCTCTGGGTTAGGTCTACTTCATGAAAGCAAGCCTTTTCCCATTAGGGCTTTGGTTCTCTCTCACCTCTTAATACAAGGAATTTACGTCCGAACACCTTCATCCTACCCATTCCATATTTAATCCCGCATTCCACCCAATTGCTAGCAGGCTCTGGAAGCTAGGCGTTTTAATCTGACAAATACCTCCTAGAACGTATCCATGTGCTCAAATTTCAAAAATTGCTTCAGGTGAATAATGAATCTCACGCTGCTAATATAAATGTCCGCCCCATTTCGGATTCTAAACGGAGAAAAGGTAAAGTTCGGTAAAACATAAACATAAACACAGACAATATCAGACACGCATAATTTATATAGGAACATAATATAAGTACACCAAGTACGAGAAAACACATAGAAAAACTTAATTAGATTAAATGAGATGTTGGGGCCTGATTGAAACCAAACTAATAAAAAAAAAAGAAATGTACAATACTGTTTATAAGCTAACATTTATTTAGGTACAGAACAGAAACTTGGATTACTCAGTGTTTAACCACTACAACATACATATAACAAGCAATTTCAGGCATTTGTGGAGCGTCGGATTCTTCAGAATAGTCTTCGTCCATTGGCAGTTGTTTCATTTCGCACACTACTGGATCCCGCCAAATTTGACACGCCGAAATTTTAATGCCGTTTGTAGATGATTATGCCAACTTCATTCCCCCGAATGGCCTTATCTGGCTAGGTTTTCTTTCTCATTCGGTAGCGCCTACACTTCTCCGCATTTTTGATCGGGTACGCTTTAATTAAACCTGCGTTATGCTGATTCTGCTGCCATTTTCTTTTCATGTACTGCGACATTTCAGTTTTTTTTCAAACTACGCTAAAAATAATGACATGAGTTCTTCAAGACCATTCGGCTTACAATGACTCGTCGTTTTGTTACCTGAGTAAGTTTTCATCTCTCTTGCGTCGTACGAGTGGTGCTTTGCTTATCGCTTTCAACCTTCTGTCAAACGGGGGCTTTCCATTGTTCTCTGTCCAGTAGTTTTTGAGTATTAATGGTTTCAAACTTGACCGTTTTGGTATAGCTCATAATTTTGGAATAACATTCAGTATTTGTACCAAACTTAAACACCTTTTCGTGTTAAAACACAATTTTAAAATCGGAACACGTACTATATCAATTAAATTCTGACAAACTACGGGAATGGAGGAACATCAATTATAATTGATCAATAATAAAATAAAATATTAAGTAATAATACTGTGTTGTTTCCAAAAAGGTCGTGTAAATAGTAATGCAAATGACAAAATGATAGAGATATATGCACCAATAAGTGCATCATAAAATGATAAAGTTGAACAATTATACGACGACACAGTGAAGGCAGAGCAACAAGAAATATCACATATGTAAGCATTAGAGGCGATTTGAACGCTAAAATAGGCGCGAATGATCCAGATAAAGATAGCATATATGTAGGAAAATTCGGTTCGAGAACGCGAAATATAAAAAAAGCAAGCTTAGAAACTAGAAAATTTGTGCTGCTTAAATATATTATTTATGAAACAAGTCCAAAAATGAACACAGATCATCCCGTGCAAAAAATACCAAAAAGAAATTACATTGTAAGTAAAAACAAAAGTGTCAGCATGGATATATTTGTTTTAAGCAATTTTAGTAAGGAGGTTAAACAAATTATGTTTAAAGATCGGAGGATCACTCTCGATGATCTCTGCATTTTGGCTTTCGAAGTTTCTCAAATCATTATTCATAAGACTTTGAGTGAAAAGTGGAATGCTTACAGAAGACCACCATCGACGACGCGTTTACCATTCCCATGAATTTCTTCGACGCTATGCAGACAAAAATCACCCACCTACCCTACAGTCCGAACTTGGCACCTACTTATTCTCTAAGTTGAAAGAACATTGGGCGGGAATGTGCTTCAGCGACAATGACAAGGTGGAAGAAACGGCCCAACGCTTCCTCAACGACATATCGGAGAGCTGGTGTGAAATAAGTATACAGAAACTGCTACAACGCCTACAAAAAATATATCGACGGAAATGACGATTTTATAGAAAATAGAGGAATATTCAAGCTTTAAAATAATGTACCAATTATTAAAAATAAACTTTTTTTATTTATAAAAATTTGGAAACCTTATTTTTGGAGTTTCCCAAAGCAAGATCAAAGTTACGAGCCTAAAAACTACTAACAGTATTTTAGAAATAAATAACAAAAAAATAAAGACTGTAAACCGCTACAACTATCGTTGGACATGATCTAAAACTCGGAAATTTTCATATACCCTCCTTTATCTATTTTTAAAGAAAAATGTAAGTGCCATATGTCGTATGGAGATAATGACTTTAATGAAGAATACTGCTGAGGAGATTAGACTAACACAAAGAACTGTAGAACGTAGGTAAGTAAGTCTAAAGGTGAGGGATAAGCTAAGAAATTAAAATAACCGAAAATGAACCAAGGTAACAGATATTATTGAAATATTGGTGCAATTAAAGAAATGATCCGCATAAATGACTACAATAGTGATGCCTGGATAATGTAAATAAGTATATAGAAAAGCAATGATTTTAAATTCCACAAGCTTGAAGCTCATAAAAAAGAGCAGGAAAGACTATGTCGGGTAATGGACCGCAACAGCATGACCACGATGATTAAGTTAAATGTTATACATCTGTCATTTTAAGTTATTTTATGTTCCTCATTTAGTTGCATTGGCTTCATTGATAGTACACTGAAAACTTAAAAAATCATTCATAAAAATAGCTGTCGTGTATCGTTAGTCTAACAAGCTTTTCCATTCGTGGCAGTCTGAGCAAGACAAATAAGTTGTCTGCGCCAACAAGTTTTATTGTTTTTTAAAGAACTTTTTAATGCAGCTACTGCATTGCAGAAAGCCTTTAGGTTTTATGGAACGTACAACGTTACTCTATCCTTCTATTATTAAACTGAGTCGCATATCACCTAGTCACTTAAAATCAAACTTTTATTAAACTAAATTACGTTGCCTCTAAATACACTTTTATAAGCTTTGCACGACTATTTGCAAACATGTCACATGTTTTATGGTTTATTTTGATAAATTTCCTAGTAAATGCGTTTGTTTTGCACAATATTAGTTATTTTTGTTATTAAAGTGTCACAATATTTATCCATTTTATATTGTCATAAATTTAGATGTTGTGCTACACAATAACAAATAAGTTGTTTGGATAATTAGTGTTATTTCTTTGTAGTTTTGTTAATTTTTTTTGTGAGGATAGAAGCACTATTATATTAGGTTAATTTAAATGTTTCTGTATCATGCTTAAACGAATAGAAATATATTTTTAATTACTATAGTTAAACACTTAAATGGAACAAATTAAAAACACTGAATTTTGAGTTGCATTTATTTTTAATTTAAGTAAGTTGCTTTTTTTATTGTTTTTTGATAGAAACATACATTTCTGAAGGGCGGGTTGAGGTGCGGACGGACATGGGTTCATTCTTGGAACTCTCTGATGTCTGGTGGGTGGCCTACTCAGTCACCAAAAATAATTGAGTACCTGTGTTCACTTCGAACAAGGGGTAATAATGGCGGTCGTCTAAGGCGCGGTGCTTTCTACATTGCCCCGCATCAGAGAGTGGCGAACATATGAGAGCCTTAATCTTTCAGTTAGCAGACCGTGCTTCCACGCAGGGCGTTAGAGTCTTACCATTACATAAATTTTTGTAAAAAATGGAACATAACATTTCACGATTTACGCCAAATACAATTAAATAAGAAATTAAAATTTATATTCGAAATATTAGTTTAGTTTACAACAATGAAAAAAAAATCTGAGTTAGCAATAGATCTGACAATAAATCAGATAAGATTAGACCCTACCGTTCTTGTTTTAAGTGAACTGTAATAGTTTAAAGGTATGTGGCCGCAAATATTCAAATTTTTTTTGATGTAGCTAGCAACTACCAACGCTCGTAGGTCCTCATTACGCTATTACTAATAAACACTTTTTGTTATAATTCATTATCGCAGATATATCCCAACGAATAATATCAGTTTTTGGAAACGTACCTTGTCTTGTTTTATCACATACAACAATCGACGCAAGGTATTTCGTTTATCAATTTGTTAAAAAATTTTATTATAAATTTAGAACAACCAACATAAATTGCGTACGAAACTTAAAACAATTCATTGAATAAGAAACAATAATTTTGTTTCTACTGCTTGTTTCTTTTTAGATACGAGTTTTTATTATCGTTGAGACAACCTTCTGTTAATTTGTTTGGTGATCATCTCAGATTTAACACGTTTTGCTCTAAGTAAAGTGCATTAACACACTGAAAATAAAATTCTCATCTCCAAACAAATATTTATCGCTAAGCAACATATTTTATAATACTTTAAGACATATTGTAGTATTTATTAAAAGAAATATGATAGGGTATTTTATTGTATTGAGTAAACATTTTGGTAAATATTTCTCTCTACTAAACTATATGAATACTATTTATCACTAAATAGCATCTATTGGTAGTGCTACGTGGTTTAGTTTTTATATTGTAACGAATTTCCGAATACGCCCCGTAGAAATATGCGACTGAAGTTTTTTATGTTGCGCTCCGTGTTCTAGAAATGAGCACGTGTTATGTGAAATTGTCAAATGCTACTAGAAACTTCTCGTACATTCTGGAGACGGTTTTGGTTGCTTAAATATCACGCAGCTAAGAGACGTGAAATGGCAAAAGTGAACACGTTCTGAGCCAGTGTAACATAAATAGTGTTATAGGTAAATACAATGTAATTTTACGCTATTAATCCTATGTGTTGTGTACATAAATAGTGTTACGTAATTTTATTTGTCTGTAAGTAAAAAAAAAACTTTAAAAGTACTTTAAGCAAATTTGCATGTGGAATTCATCTTTGTAAAGAACAGTAGACTTACAATATTCTGCATCCGCGATCTATATCGTTTTAATCTACACGCAAACAATATTTGCCTTACATTAAGCTTTACACGCTAACTTTGATAGGTCTGCATTATATTTTTTTACAAATATAATGAGACATAAGTAACATAATAATCAATTTCAAATAATTAAGAAAACTTAAAAAGCATGTGCAAAAACATGTATTATAAATAAACCTAAAATTACAAACTATGTATAAAACATGACAAACGTTGATTGGCGTATAAAAAATTGTATTTTGTTTACATTTTGCTTATTAATATAACTAACTTGCAAATAATTTAATTTTTTTTATTGCTATTAGGTAGGAGAAGACAACGAGTTAAATTTTTAAAAAAAGTTCAATGTAATTTTTCGTTTCATACCCCGAGATTTCAAAACCACTCTTGTTTATAACTTGTTTAAAGGGTAATTATTATTGAATTTGAATAAAATATTGCACACACATTTATCGTACCAATTTCAAAGCTAAATTTGTTAATGAGTAAAATCAATCAAAAAAGTGGAGACAAACAAACTTAAAATGTTCTTTAATTTTTTGTAATTTTCACAGTTACCACAAGTTTTAGATCAAATTTAGCATATATGTTTCTTAGATATAAACTTAGGTAAGTGCAATAATTGTGAGTATCGGATAATGGATAGGAGATAGGACTATAAATATTGATTTTTATGCGTAATTTGCTACGTCTTAGAGAATTTTCTGCGAGGAATTTTTTAAAAATAAAAATATTTAGTCATTGAAAATTGTGCTATAATGAGCATGAATAAATGAGAATGACTTCCCTAGTCGAGTTCTAGGAGTTTGATGCTAATGAGTGAACATATGTATTAAATTCATCCCCAAAAACTATTTGGATGAATCATACATTTTTCGGAAGAATGTAATGAGTGCAGCACGAATAAAAATATGGTATAAACGATTCAAAGGTAACTGATAAACAATTGAAAATAAAACGACCAAAACACAAAAAATGTTAATCATGTATGGTCTACAAGTAACAAAGATGAGCTGGAAACTTTTGAAGAAGTGAAAGCATGAAACGCATCATGGCAAACTTTGTTTCGCGGCTACTGTTAGCAGAGCAGAAAGGATATTATGCATTATTTACTAACAGCTTGCTAGGTAGCTTCACACATTTCACATTTCCTCAAAAAGGTCATAACCGGAAACGAAACGTGGGCCTACTACTGCAATAAAGAACCAAAAAACCACTGAGTAGTGGTTCTGATGAAAGTTTCCTAATTTATTATGAATGAAAACGTGCGCAAAAGTAGTATTAAAGTCAAGGCCCCGTTAACCGTGTTTTTCGATAGAGAAAGTAAGTTTTCCAGGCTAAACAATCACTAAAAAGTACTACCTCGATATTTTTGTCGGTTGCGAGGTGCAGTATAACAAAAATGATTATTGATAGTTTTATCACGATAATATGCCTACCTATTCATAATAGATGGTGTACAATTTTTTCTAAAATGTTAAATTACGCAGCCACTGTAAAGAACAAATTTGTCACCGTGCAATTTCTGATTGTTCGCAAAATTTAAATAATCTTTGCAATGAGAGAGATTTTAGACTGTGGACCAGATTGAAGCCAATACAACAAAGCAGTTATTCGCGATTCCAACGCAAGACTACAGAAGATTTTAAATAATGGACATGACGCTAAAAAAACGTGTAAGATTTCAAGGTATTTTTTTAAATTTGTCTTGCCCCAGTTTTACTAAATATAGAAGATTTTTATTGTAATTGTAATTCTTGTGTTATATAACTCGAAATTTTGAGATAGATCTGTTATTTCTTTTATTTTTGATCTTATACATTAAAATACTTTATTAATTTATATATCCATTATAGTGTTTCAAAGTATTCACGGTTGCATTTAATACAATGGTTATGGTTGCTTATATCATTTTTCATCACTTCTAAACCAGAGTAAACTATTCCTTGGTCGAATAAAAAATTCTTGCTAACCAACCTTTACCACTTCTCCTAAATGTATTAATAATTACAATAAAACTCTTATTTTTTCATACATCCTAAACTGGAACACCAATGGGCTAACGGTCCCGGCAAACATTATTTACAACTTTTCTACCAAGATATAACATAAACCTAGCTTGTATATCGAAGACTCTTTTAACTAATAATGATAGCATCAAATTTCCTGGCTATTCCTGTTATCACAATGATAGAGCGGTAAGATTTGCCTCTGGTGGAGTAGCAATTTTTGTAAAACAAACAATTATCATAAAAATACAACAATCAACATTGCCAATGTAGAAACGGTAGCAATCAAAATAAAAACACAAGAAGGCAACTATATTAAAATAATTAGTATATATTAGCAATCAAACAAACAGCTTCTTGAAAGCGACATATGCAAAAGATTCAACAGTAATGAACCCACAATCAACTCCAAAAATACCATATGGAGATATAAAGCAGGTCACCCAGCTGGAACAAAACTTTAAACAATTGCAAATGTACACGCTCTTCAAATAATAAACCCGAAGAAACCGACATACTACCCATACAGACTAGACTACGAACCAGGTATTCTGGACATAATAATTCAAAAAAATTTTAAATCACAAATATTTCAAGAAGTTTGCGCTAAACTTAACTCAGATTATTTTCCGGTAATAATATCTTTATAATGGCACCTTCTCAAAGATCTAGTGAACGAAGAATAATAAACGGACTAATAGATTAGAACCTTTTTCAGAACTACTGGATAAAAATCTCAAATACCCCAATAAGTTACTAACTCCGCAAGCGATAGATGAAACAATAACTTTGCACACAACATGCATAATACAAAGTATACAAATAGCTACATCTCCACGAAGAAAACAAAAACCCACTAACCATAAAATTCCTTTCTTGCAAATAATTAACTTAATATATCAAAAAGTCAACTGCGTAGAGAGTAGCAACGCACTAAAGATCCTACAACAAATTGAAATGATTAATAACTTATCACAGAAAAGAGAATAAATTCAGAATCAGTACATATCAGAAGCACATTAGTACCTTCGAAATTTCCTCAATAACCTCATGCAATGCAACTTATAACACTGACAAAGAAAGATGTAAACCATTCACTGACCATCTAGAAAAACATTTACTTCTAGCAATCATCAAGATCTATGCTTTACAAACATAGTAGTTAGGCATATAAAACACGCTTTTCACTATCTTCAATAATTAAAATACTTACATTAAACAAAACGCCAGGCGAAGATGGAATACTTAACATAATCCTTAATTCCCCGGAAAGCCTTAGCATACTTAGCTACCATATTTAATGCATGTCTAAGAACGGGACATTTTCCTAACAAATAGAAACATGCATTAATTCTTCTCTTCCCAGATCAGGAAAAAACAAAAAGCTATCGGCATTTACAGCCTATTAGCAACCTCATCAAAATTACTTGAAAAAGTAATCAATAATCAGTTATGTAATAAAATCGAGAGATTACAACTATTACCAGTCTTCCAGTTTGGGTTTAAAAAAGAACTTTCTACATGTCACTAACCAATAAAGCAATAAAAATAGGTTACGAAAATAAGCAATGTATAGTGACATTTTTTGTACATTTAGCACATCAGGGTAAGAGTTGTCCAAGGAGCATCTTAGGTCCTTTATTATTTAATATATTCACCAACGACATCCCTAGCACAAAAGCAGATGATACTGCATTACTCACTAAAAACAACAACCTTCTAGATGCTATCATGCAACTACAACACGTGACAAATGAATTGACAAAATGGTTCAAACGCTGCAACTTAACGATAAATTATAAGTTCACAGTAAAAACATTTACCCTCAGATATATCAACGAACCACCGCCAATAACAATCAATAGCAATCTAATCATGTGGACACACATCACGGGAACAATCAAATACTTAGATATGTATCTAGATACTAGACTCACCTGGAGGATCCACATAGCTAAAAAATTAAACAAAGCTCATGCAAGGCTAGCGCAGCTACATCCGCTTGTCAACAGGCAATCGTCATTAAAACCTGAATGTACAATGTTACTATAAAACACTAATACGACCACTAGTACTTTACGCCTGCGTAATCTGAGGAAACATCTAAAACGAACCTATAAAAAATCCAAGCACTACAAAACAAAATTCTTAGAATCTCGGTGAATGCCCATTGGTATGTTATCAACAGACAATTTCATACAGCACTCGGCTTATTCATGATCTCGAAGTACATCAAAAGGCTAACCATAAACTTTCATGTAAACATTAACAAATGTTCCAGAGCAGTGTTTTATCAACTTGGACAAAGACAAATACACACAAGATTGAAACGTAATTTACCATAAGACATTTATCTAAACCAAACTAATAGTGACAGTGAAGGTGACTAGTTAAACTACATAAACTAATTGTAATAAATCATGAGTGTATCAACAGTAATTTTAAGTGGTGATATTAACCATTGTGTTATTCTGATACATATGTATGTAAATGTGTATACATAATACCTTATTAATCATGTAACACTACCATGTTTCAAAAATAATTTGCTGATCTGGTATAATGTCTAATAAAAAAAAATTAAATAAGCAACGGTCCCTGCTACTAGATTTTCAAAACTTACCTATGGAAGAAATAAGACATTGTTGAGTATTAAATTCGAATTGCATAGCTAATGGCTAAGTAGCAGTATATGCACGAGAACTGTGGTAGTAGACGATAGTCATTCTGTTATATATTAAAATTCTGCAGTACCCAATTATATACTAAAGCTATAATGTGATGTAACAAAATTGTATATGAAAATAAGCAGCACAATACTGTAATAACTGATTTTAGCTTAAAAAAAATTAAATTTTTTGAACCTTAACAATAGAAAACAACGAAAAAGTGAGCACATGAGGCAAATACACTTAAAAATACTAACATTGCTAATTGCTGGTTTAGCTCGTTATACAGAGAGGTATATTATTTATCAGAATATTATATGTTATGTAAAATCATCCTTAAACTAAGCGTTTGTATCGCTCTATATTAACTGGCATAACCCGCATTTTTAGTCAGCGATGATTAAGTAATATCAACATCTTCGGACATTTAACTTGCTACTAATCTTTATATTGCAATATAATACAATCTGTTAGTTATTAATTAAAAATTAATAAGTCATTACCTTACATATATATAAAATATATATATTATACAGTAAAGTAGAGTGCTTCATGCTTAATGCAATTTTGTTGCTTGTTCGCGATTGTGCAGGCAATTAGTTTATTTCTCTTAATTGGATATCAGATTATTGAATTATTCTATAAAATTAAATCATGTGCTGCGTGATGCTGTATCGATTTCTATAATTTGATTGAGCGCACTAAACGAACTGTGATAATGTAATAGTATCAGGCTTGCAGATTGCAGATTTGAGCAGAAACCCCTACAGAATATATCGCTTTATAACAAACGCAATAAAACTGGAAATAGGGGTACAAATTTTCATGATTATAATAAATTGAATGAAAAACTCTATATTTTAATACGGTATTATTTCAAATCAGGTTAAAATACTTGTAGTAAGTGTAGTGATGATTAAAAATGTATATAAATACCTTATTAGTTTTGCGTTATTATAACTATTTCAAAGCAATTTTCTTTTAAGTTACAATTATTTATGTGTATATGTTAGTGTTAAAATTTTCTCCTGTATAAAAGACGAATTATTGGAAGAATCAGAATTTTATTGCTATCAGTGTAAAGTACACACCAAGAAATTACTTATGAAATATGAAGTTCGTCAAATGTCCTTCACGACTCCGATGACATGCAGCCATTCCTTTGGCGAAGTTCCCATAACGCTTTCCCATGAATACGGTTCTGTTTCAGTAATTACACGTCTGACGTGTCTTTTAGTCTTCGAAGAGTAGCAGGTTTGTTGGCATAAACTCCTTCATTTAAGTACCCCTAAAGAAAAAAGTTTAATAGAGTTAATTCTCTCAAGACCGCGGTAGTCAATTGATATCGTTTCTCTGCGAGATAACACGACCAGTAATAATAATAATAATGGTAAGGCCATACGCCCCGCGTTAAGGCTCTCATACGTTCGCTCTCTCTGCCCGGTCGTCGCGCACCATCTCTGATGCGGGGCGATGTGGCAAGCACCGCACCTTAGACGACCGCCATTATTACCCCTCCCTTGTTCGAATGAACGCAAGTACTCGATTATTTTTAATGACTGAGTAGGCCACCCGCCAGGCGTCAGAGAGCACCGGGAATTGAACCTGGGTCCGTCAGCATCGCAGCCCGCCCCTTAACCACGAGACCTCGCTGGCAGCTAACACGACCAGTAAATTTGGTTAAAATGAGTATTTTACGTGTTGTGTGACATGCAGCTCCATTTTGTTGAAAACACATATCATTCGAGTAAAAATTCTTGGTTTTATTGGAAAATAAGTCGTTTGGTATCTTTCAGTAGTATATACCGTTGATACTAACAGGATAGCCAGCTTTGTCCTCAGAAAAATATAAATAAATGATTCCACCACCGGATAATACACACCAAATGGTGCATTTTTGCGGATGCATTAACTTTTCGTGAATAACACTTAGATATTCACAGATACTACAATTCTGACGATTTACAAATTTATTTAAAGGAAAATGAGCTTCATCGCCCATTGGTATTTTTAGTGGTTTTTGGTGGACTTTCCCATATATTTAGATAGCAACTGTACAAATAAAAACTTTCAACGTTCACTGAACGCAATTGAAATCCTTTGGATCACTCTTTATAAGGATTTTTACTATTATGCATAAACACGCGGATTTAGCTTTCTTGTTCAAAGCAAGAAACTATTATAACAATACAAAAATTATTTGAAATAATAATTCTAATTCTACTGTGCTAAAATATGTTAAATTAACATGTTTGATTTCTTTGTTGGTGAATCCGGTGCACATTTGAACGAATAGTTATCTGATGCGCAGACAATAGCAGTATTAATTGTTAGTAGTAACTACAATTTTTAGAATGTTATTTTATTATTTTGCGATTTTCGTTTTCTATAAGTAAATTAAAATTAAAAAAAATGAAACCCCAGCTTTGTCGTGTTATTTATTTTCAATTATTTTACAGCTATTTATTTTTTAATAACACCGTCAGTATAATGCTAGTGTATGGGAGTAAACGATTAGAAAACTGCTTTGTGCTTTTTGCACCACTTGTGCTTAATGAAACTTCTGTTGCTATAACGATATTTTTTTTAGTTTGGGGTCACCGCTATTGTTAGAATTACAAGCCAGTATACTGTTTTTCAGTTAAATAATAAATTAAAGTTTCCTTATTTTTTGTGTTTCTAAATTATTTTTCATTTTACAATGTTAATAGCGTGTTTTAAATAAAAGTTGTATATGAGGTGCGTTCAAGTACTAAGGTCTCTAATTTTTCTTTCATCAGTGAGAGTAAGTAGAAATATGCGGTTAATTTTAAAAGACGCAGGAAATATTTCTGAATTTGTAATTTAGATAGTAGCAACATACAATGTACACAGCTCGAATTACTGCTATTGCAATGAGCGTTATTTTGTATACTTCAAATGGCGTTGATGTTATAGAACATGTTATAGAACGTGTAATCATCCGTTTTATTTTCCTGCATACTAAAATGACCATCGAAATTAATTGCTAATTGAGTAAGACATTATGAAACATAAAAATGTGTTTTCATAAGTACAACAGTTTAAAGAAGGTTCAGAGTTGTGTGACAATGGACCGAAGCAGCCACGACAATGAACGAGTCGAACCGACAACATTATTGCAAGTTGTTGTAGAAGACCGTTGATTAGGTGTTCTTTAAACTTGCCTTTTCGTAGGATCTATAGAGTCAATTTTGCATAAAGTGTAGAAAGTTTCTTCAATGTGGGCCCCATGAATGCTAACCTACAAACGCAAGACTGTGCGGGTGGCAATGTCTCAGGACATGTAGACACGTGATGCCGCCATGAATTTCCGACTATGATCAACACACTTCGTTGTCGCTCATTTTACAATCGAGCCGCTGTTGCATCAGCAATTTTCCAGTAAGCAAAACATACCCTCAAAGAAGTGATCTCAGCAGCTATGAAATCATGGCTACGACGTGAAAAATGTGCAGATCTAGACAAAGATTGCGTTGAGAAGTAACACAAGTGTCAACTTTCTTGGATAAGTACTTCTCAGAAAAAAAAATTGTAGACTTTAAAACTTGAACGCATTTCATATATTTATATTTTTAGAACTTGGTATCATTCTGCAATATAATTACTATTAAATTTTTTCTGTAGTATGTTATCTGGGGCTTTATCTAAGATCGTTGTTGCTCTAGAAAGAGAGCAAGTATTTTGCTTTTTTAATTTGAATACATCTTCACCGTTTTGAAGAAATTTGAATATTTATTATTTCCTTTTAGGATTTTTTTAAATTTTGGCCTTTAATTTTTTTTAACTCTTGATTCTAATTCACGTCACGAAGCTATTGAGCCTAACATACAACCTTAAATCTGAATGAACATAGACATCTCATAAGTTTTAGAGAAATTTGAACTTATTTAAGCCGGGTCTAGCATAGCTACGATACCATTCCGTGAGTATAGGTAAAAATACGATTGCTTCTACCTCGCTTTATAGTAAAGTAATCCGTTTGATATTAGTTTTTTTAGATTGTTTTAACAATTGTGTTATAATACTAATTACTTGGTTTTTAATTTTTGTGAATAGACATGTTGACAATTGAAATTTTGCAAGCTCTTTATTTTTAATCGTTTGATGATTTTTCAGCTTTTTCAATAACAATTTCTTTGTAACCTTGTGTAATTTATTTACAGTTACACACTAAATTACTTCGATAATTAACACATTAGTAACATTGTTTCTTAGGAGCATTAAAATCCATTAGCGTCTAGACAAATCACTATTAATCCTTAATTTATTTTCTTTCCATAAAATAATTATTTGGTTCTTGGGAATGCTCCAACAATTAAAACATTTGTATAGTATTACGTAGTAGAATTTTTATGTATTTGTAATGTTTTTTTAGTAGATTATTGTATTATAAAAAAAAGGATAAACCCAGCAAAATCGGAGTACCGAAAATTAAATGTAACATTATAAGTATACCTACTTATCTAAACAGTCTTCCGAGTCAGCTATATATGATTTATGATAAGGGGAAACTTGCCTAGACGATTCAGTTTCCATGATGTCGAATGAAGTGGAATGTCACAAATTAATTTTGCACAAACACGTCCACAATTTCAACCTGATCACTCGTCAAGTTGTTCGAAAAGCAAATGTTCCTAATTCTGCTGTCTTTCGCGTGCTAAAACAGTTTACAAAACGACTTACGGTGGAAAGTAAACCAGAAACACGGAATGGTTTATTGAAAGAAGTAACAAAGAATGTTGCAGCTTTTTAAAGACAATCTGAAGATTTTTACGCGAAAGGTGACCAAGAAAGTCAAAATGTCTCATTCTTTTGTACAAAAGGTAAATGTTATAAACGGTCTGAAAAGATTTAGTGCTCAAACAGTCCCTGATCAGGATGCAAAACAGAATCAAACAACACAGCCCCGTTCCCGTAAGTTATATGAAAATCTATTGACACAATATCAGTGCGTAGTAATAAGTGATAAAATATATTTCTTTACCAACTTCAATTATATTGCTGGTCAAGATTACTATACTTTTCGCAAGCGACAACATGCTCCAGACCACTGTAAAAGAAGGCAGAAAGCAACATTTCCCTAAAAATACCGTGTCTAGCAAGCCATATGCAGTTGTAGTTTGAAGAGCAGAGCTTTCATCACAACTGGGTCTATCAACTCGGACATCTTCCAAAAAGAGTGTTTGCAAACAGGTATTTTGCCGTTCCTGCATCAACACGATGTTAAACCGTTTTTTTTAGCCAGATCTCGCAACGTGCCACTACTCTTTTTATTATGTACCAAAACAAATAAACCTACTAAACAGTTCAAAACTCAGGCTCATTGAGCGCTATTGATCCATCAGAAAGGGAATATTGAAAACAAGACTAATATGAATTGAATAAATATATTTCCAAATATTTTGCGTAGATTGTCTAAACTTTGGTGCTCAAATTTTGGTATGCTCACCCTTTAACTAGCCCAGTTTTATTCTTTTTATTTTTCTTTTAAAGAACTTAGTAAAAAATCCAAGTACAATGGAGTATATTTTAGGTGTATCTTTTTAAGGAAATTAATAGTAAAAAATCAATACGCAATTTAAACATACTGATAATAGAGAAAGTTGTAAATGCTTTTATTTTTTAATGAAAAACAGTGATTTTTAGAAAAACGGTTTTTAGAACTGACACTTGCTTTTCCCATATTAGACTTGGTGAATAGTTATTCTCAACAGCAAACACAGATACAAGTGAAATATTACACATATAGTATCATAAGGCAAGTACAAAGAATCACACTTCTTCTGAAATGCATTACATTAACATTCTTTTAAAATGGTTCCTTGTTTTTTTACGTTTGTGCTTGTGTTTTATAATTTAGTTTTGTTAGAATTATTTAATTATCTTTATATTTTGTTTTTCCTCTATGATACTAGCAACACCAGCATTAATAAGTTAAGAACAATAAAAAAGAATAGGTGTACTAACCACCAATTCACTATAATTTAAGATTATGACCAATTACTTACTTCTGAGTAACAGCAGTCCTCAGATGAAATGGCTATGCAAATATTTTTTGGTTTATTAATTGGTAAAAATAAATGTATTACAAATAGCTTAATAGAGTAATCTTTATAAAGCAGAAAATACAAATTATTCTACAAAGAGTCTCTTACTGGATAAAAAGTTTACATTGAAAAAAGCGCAAGGCATCCTCTGAACCTATTGAAACAATTTTCTGATAGTTAATATCCTTAATGTAAAACCAGAACTATAGGATTGAACTAAAATTAACAGATTTTTTCGTTTTCTTCTTTCTAAGTAGGAGCCAGACGGCTCCATAACTTTGTAACAACCATGGTGTATTAACGGATTTTTAGTATCTTCAACCAGACTATAGGAAATCCCCAACCACAGAAAAATTAGAACAAGTCTAAGAGAACTTCTTGTATGTAAACATAACATTTCTCCAGCCCCTTTTTAAGTTTTCGTCTAATCATCACATTGATACTGAAGAAAACTTGCATAATAAGAGTGAAGATGAACAGAATGGCTAAAAAATTCTATATCGATAAAAACAAAAAACTAAATGGGAGAAGAAATACAGTTATACATACAATCGCCTAATGTCCTAATATACACATTCAAACAGTTTAAGAAAGATTTCGCAACGTTTCCAAATGAAAAAGAATTGAGGGCATTTTATGCCCCTTAATGTAATTTTACATTTAGTAAATATTTGACCGAAAATGATTAGCTTTAATTTGTTAAGATCAATCCCAAAATGTATTTCGCCAAAACCATCAAAGTATAAAGTCATTTCTACTGGTGCATGTCAAAACGTTTTGTACCCTTAACCCTTAATCCTACATAAATACTCAATTTAAAGGGCCATATCCAGAATATATTATAAAACGTATAGAATGCTAAATTCACAATACAATCAAATTAAGAGTGAAATTCAACTATATTTGAGCAATGCAGAACCAAAAATAAAGATATCCCTAGAGTTTTTATCAAGCTGATATGATTATTGCTTTCTGGATTTTAAGAGAACAACACTTTAGTGTCTTAATTTCCAAATAAAAAAAATATTGATTTTAATTTGCAACATCTACGATGGTGCTGCCTTTGACAAAGGTAATAGAAGACAGCAAAGATCTAAAATGATTGGACGCTCTAATCAAACTGAATATGTTAAAGCAATTTGCTTATAATGAGCATGTAAACTTTATATGCGGAAAATACTCAACTTTAGAATACATTTACATTTACTTTATTCGATGTTCATTCATTTAAAAATTATGATGTAAAATGCAATATGTGCTCCTAATCTGCACAATGCAAGTTTTTCTTTAATTGTACATGATGAAATTTAGTATTCATTGTTTAGTTTGAGTATGATGCTCTGTATAAATTTAATTCAAATTCTAATTTAACTAAATAAAACTTGACGGACTAAGATTTCTAAAAATTACCCTTAATTATTAACTCAACGATATTATGAAATAATATTTCAAGTTATAATTAGAATGTAATGTAAATTATCATCATAATTTGTGTGTGAAAAGTGAGCATTAATTTCAATTTAGATATTATTCGCCTAACTATTACAAATATTAATCATTAAAAACAACAGATGCAATCAATTTAGCAACACATGCAGATTTTGTTAAATGGTGTTTTTGGATGCTTTTTGAATTTAAATAAAAATTATTAACAAAAAACAAAAAATAGCGAACACAAGATAAATCCGATAGGATAATAAAAACGGTACCGCGGTTAACTATGTTTAAATAACTTAGTTCACGGGATGAACCGTGTCTATTTTTGGTGAACTAAGTTGTTTAAACATAGTTAACCGCGAAACCTATCCGAACATTTTATACGCCTCTACGCGGAGGAAACTTTAAACTTAACTAAGCTATCTTCAAAGCTTACATTACGTAAGGCCAAACTTTTGTGTGACCTTGCATTCTTAAAATCCTGCAGAGACCAATAGGTGATACCTGTTGGTTTGCCATCTCCCGTATCCTTAAAAAAGCAGAGCTATCTCTACTTAGAAACTCCATCCATGCTACCCGTAAAAACCTCGCCAATACCAATCTAGAACTTTATGGCCTTTTCCATAAATTAAGTTCCTCCAAAATTCATCCTATTATCTGGGATGCTGTCTCTAGGATTATACACGACAAAGCGTCGTGCATATCCGAAAAGAAAACCGACACTCAGAAATACAAACTTTCCAAGTTGTGCCAAACTAAAATTCCCAATACACAACCATCCCTGACCAACACAACGGTACATAACCTTTCTGACTACCCTGTAAGCAACATAGCTATTCAGGCTCTGGAAAAAGGTTTTAAATTTGCTGTAACACCAAACCGCATTTCCACTGAACAAATTATATCCCAAATAGAATCCTCCATTTCCACCATTCCCGAAAATGTGGCAAATGAAACCAGGCAAGATGTAGCCAAAGTGCTACGTACTGCCGAATTACCAAAACCAAATATCAAAGCCTCCGAATTACGCGCCTTAAAAGCTCTAAAAGAAAATAATAATATTACTATTTTACAGGCAAATAAGGGCAACGCTACAGTGATCCTAAATACTGCGGACTATATCGGTAAGATGCACAATTTACTTAAATCCTCTGATTATCGCTATGTACCTAATAATCCCACTACCTACCTCGAAAAGAAAACCAAAACCCTCATGACTAACTCCAACCTATCATCCCATACCAAGAAACTCCTCATACCGCGAGAAAAATCTTCCAGAATTCCCAAATTGTATGGTCTCCCAAAAATTCAAAAAGAGAACATTCCTTTACGCCCTATAGTTAGTGCGTTCGGTTCTCCCACCCACAACCTAGCCAAATACCTTGCCAAGACTCTCCAACCTCTTACCAAGCAGGCATCATCCTACGTCCGAAACTCCTATCGGTTCCTAGAAATACTGAAAACCTTCCCTATACGCAAAGGTGATATCATGGTCAGCTTTGATGTCGTTTCTTTGTTTACAAACATCCATTCCTGATATCCTACAGTTATTATAGTCAACGTATAATATAAATAACAATATCCTCTCCCTAATAAACCATTGCCTATCCAATACTTACTTTACCTTCCAAAATAAATTTTACCGCCAAACGAATGGTGCTCCCATGGGTTCCCCACTTTCACCTGTCATTGCTAATCTTTTTATGACCGATTTTGAAACAAAAGCTCTTGCCTCCTTTCACCTTAAACCTACCTACTGGATACGATATGTCGATGACACATTTGTTATCTGGCCTCATGGACATGATACCCTTCCAGAATTCCTTTCCCACTTCAACTAATTCCACACCTACATCAAATTTACCATGGAAACTGAACATAACAATTCATTTCCCTTCTTAGATACTTTCATATCAAGAAATCCTTGTAATGGCAGCTTTTATTATATTGTCTACAGAAAACCCACTCACACTAACCGCTATCTAAATGCCAAATCCCATCACCACCCTGCCCAAATCCATTTGGTTGCAAAATCCCTCATAACTAGATCCATCAGACTTTCCGATACGAAAAATCGCCAAACAGAATTCAAATCCATTACACCACCCTACTGCAAAATGGATATTCCAACAAATCCTTAACTAATATAATCAAAAATATAAAGAAAAACACTAACTCTCAATCCCAAAACCCTCCTGACCAACAAAAAGTATTCCTACCTTACATAAAAGGCATCACCGATAGAATAAGCCGCATACTAATGCGGCAAAATATCCGCACGGTCTTTACGACCAATATCCAAATATCTGGGCTTACTCGCTCAGCAAAGGATTACTGCCCCAATAAATCCCAAGGAATGTATGAAATACCTTGTGGAGACTGCCAAAGGACCTACATAGGTCAAACAAATCGGCGAATATCTAGCCGAATAAACGAGCATTCTCTGGCCGTACAAAAAGGCGATACTGGTTAGGCACTTGCCAAACACAGCAAAGAAACAGGCCTCAAAATTAATTTCTCTGGGGCTAAAACAATTGCCCCCATTTCCCATTTTACCACCAGAATAGTACGTGCGGCAAGTGAAATAGAAAAACGCCCACAGTGCCTCAACACAAGAGATGACAGCCAGAGTTTACCTGATGTAGCATCAAGAAAGCAGCTTTTGAAGCTTTAGGAAAAATAGAATGAACAACAATGAAACAAAAATGCAATATTATTGTCGGGACCAGAAAAGAAGTAAGAAAAAAGAAGAAACTATATGAAATGGTTAAATACTAAAACAAAAAAAGATTAAATAAAATATAAGAAAAAAGCAAAGTAGCAAAAACTTGTTCTAAGAAAAAAGAATGAGAATTGGTAAAAAAGTAGGAACAGGTGTATCTCAGAACATCAATTTTTTTTAAAAGTAGATTGAAAAATTATTATATATTGAATTATAGAGGAATTAGTAGACTATCAACAATGGAACGAATTTATGCTAAAGTAATAAGAAATAGATTGAAAAGTAGCATAAAAAGAAAAATAGAAGACCAAAGTTGGATTTACAGTAAGGAGATCAACCATAGATATATAAACAATTAGGTTCACAGGTTAAACGGAATTGATTATTGGGAAATTTTTGACGTTTACGACGTCTAATTTGATGCCATGTTCAAGGGGCTTTAGTTGTTTACTAGTGGTCTCAATTTGCCTACTGCCCAGGGAGAACCAAAAGTAAAAGAAAAAAACTGACTTTATTTATAGAAACAGAAGGGAAAGTTTGACGGGGACATGGGAAAAATTTGTGTGTTGTAACGAGTTACATAAATGATGTCATGCGGTAACTAATGGTTTCCAAATGGTGGGTAAGCGTTGACCATCGTCTTGAGTATTGAGGCATTAAGGATGTTTTTCATTTTCAGTAGCCTCGTAAATAATTCTACTGGTAGGATGAGAGATCGGGGCGAGAAACAGAAGAAAGATCGTCTTTTCGCACAGATGAAAAATGTTTGAGTATTTGATTAAATAGTTGTCTGTTCGTTTGGTCCATATAGGTTCTGTCACAGTAACCACAAAGTATTTTGTAGACACCTTGGGATTGGTGGAAGTAATGGTCCTTAGTAGAGCGGATAAAGTCAGCTAATTTATTGTTGGACCTAAAAACTGTTTGTATCTCTTGTTTATTTAGTATGCGGCCTACTACCTCAGTAATGCCTTTGATGTAAGATAAAAAAGCCTTAGTGTGGTCGGGAAGGTCATATGTTTTGGAAATAGTATTTCTGCTAATGTTTTTAATTATGTGGATTAAAGAGTTTTAAGAATATTCTTTTTGTATTAAGGTTTTGGTAATAGTATTTATTTCAGTTTGTTGGTTCTCACTGTATGAAAGTCTGAAAGATCTGGTAATTAGAAATTTTGCGACTTAGTGGATCTGAGCAGGGTGATGGTGGATTTTGCGTTTAGATAACGATTAATATAGGTAAGTTTTTTGTAGACGATATGCTGTCGGAAAAATTTTCGGTTATAAGAGTATCCAAAAAAAGACGGAAATTGTTATGCTCAAATTCTATTGTAAACATTTTCGTTTGGTGATAGAATTTGTTTTGAAAAGTAAAATAGGTATTGGACAGGCAATAGTTAATTAATTTGTGGGTGTCATCTCCCAAATTGTAGTTATCTTTTAGAACCTGCGAGTCTATAGAACGGGTATATTAGTAAAGAGAGAAACAACATCCAAACTGCCTTTATGTCTTCGTCGCAAATGAAAAAGGATTTGAAAATTTCTAAGAAGTGATAGGACTTTCAGACGTACGATGAGGGTTGTAAGGGGCTGAAGAATTTTGGCTAGATATTTATTTGGCTAAGTTGTGGGTAGGTAAACCAAAGGCACTAACAATAGATGTAAGGGCGTATTTTTCTTGTGGATTTTTGGGAGGCCGTACAATTTGGGTAATCTTGAAGATTTCTCCCTTGATATTAAGAAACCCCTTATTTCTTAATATTAAGGGATAGCTTAGAGTTGTTAATTAAGGTCTTGGTTGTCTTTTCGAGATATGTTGTTGGATTGTTGAGTACTTGGCAATAGTCTGGTGATTTTAGTAAATAGCCCATTTTGGGAATGTAGTCTGTATTGTTGAGAACAATAGCAGCATTACCTTTGTCTGTCGGTAAGCACGCGGTTGTCTTATAATTCAGTCTTGATGTTTTATTTGGGTATCTCAGCTGTGCGTAGAACTTTGAATACATCTTGTCAACGAAATTAAAACGTTCGTTACTGAATTCTATGTCTATCTGTCGGTCTGTCGGTCCGTCACAAAATTTAAGATTTTTTAAAATTTGAAAATGGATTCTTATAGGAAATTTTACGCTGATTTCGAAAATAAAGTCGAAAAAATTCTATGTCGAATAATTTTCGAGATATTCGATTTCGAATTTTCCCGAAATTCGAAATCGAAATCGAAAGGTCTTTTTAAGTTCGTTCTGGGATTGCTTACAGAGCAATCTGTTCGTCGGCCCCATGTTCTGTTTGTATTGACTTATAGTTCTCATTGGAGGGTAGGCAGATTGAGACCTCGATTAATAAACTAAAACCCCTTGAAAATTGTCTCAAAGTAGATGCTAAAAGTCGGAAATTTTCCAATAATCGATGCGGTTCAACCCATGAACCTAATTGTTCATTTATCATTGACTTCGAAAATCTATATATATTACGGAAATCAAATAACCGTAAAGATTAAACAAATAATCACTGACAGTTTCAAAACGACAAAAGGTTTTTTTATTATTTTATTATATATACTATTTAAAATATTTTTGAGCATGCACTAGAAAACCGAAAAGAAAAATATGAAGGCATAGGACTTTTGTTTATATATTAAATTTTGCTGTCGACTAGATGGAGATTGCACAGGAGTAAGAAAGACCTTGGATATATGCTGCAAAAAATTATAGATAAATGCGAAAGGTGGTACTAAAAATTTTTTTAATAAATCGAAATATACCTATAGGAACAGACAAAAACCCTCAAAATTTAGAAATTGAAGAAAATCTTGAAATAAAAGGTAACAATTAATGCAAGTATATTTAGGGTCTATTATAATACAAGGCGCAACAACAGAAGAAGGAATAAAAAGTATATTGGGACAAACGAGTACAGACATAAGACATTTAAATATTATTTTTTGGAATAAACACCTAACAAAAATAACCAAAACAAAAATGTATATAAATGCATAATAACGCACGGGACCGAAACATAGATAACTAATGCAAAAAATGAGAATACAATTACAGCAGTGCTAGTAGAGTATTGGAAGAGGTATTTTAAAATAACACGAACAGATAGAACAGCAAACAAAGAAATCAGAAGAAGAACAAATGTAGAAAAAAAGTAATCTGTTATATTAAAGCAAATAGATTAATTTTGTACTGATACGTTTGAAGAGTGGATTAAAAGAGTAATAGAATGGAGTCCAACGTAAGGATATAAAGGATATAAAGGATATAAGGAATAAAACGTAAACTAAGAATATCTTGGGGAGATAAAGTGAACATTTTAAAATCAATTACTACCACTCCATACTAACATGTAGTCTTACTCGACAGACAAATATTTCATAGAAATGTAACCCAAACCTACAAATATTGGTCAATTCTCAGGCCCTTCTCTCCTGTACAAAACTTTTGTTCTGATTTTGCTTTTTCTCAACTAACTTGTCATCATTTACCATTTTTCTATTTATTTGTGTCTCTAACTTATTTTTTTTGTACTTTACATAACCTTTCTATTGTTTACACTTTTTCAATGTTTTATTTAAGGTTATTTTTTTCAACATATTTTTTCTATTCAAATTTCTACTATATTCCATTCAGTGTTTCTTTTTCCTTCTGTATTTTGATGCTTCATATCATTTATTAAGGTCCTATTTTCATTACACCTTATTATGTTTCCACTGAAAATTTAATCTTTTTAATGTCGGGGATAAATATATAATAATAAAATATGGGGCTATATTTATTAAAGTAATATTGACATAGTACTGTTAAAGATATGTTCAGATAACAAATGGAAATACATGTATAACAAACAAAGATTAAATGTACACAAACAAGAGTAAAAAATAAACAAAATGCAGCAGTAGTGTTAAGTTAAAGAAATATAAATACCAAAAACCACTGAATAAAGCAATATATAAAGTTGCTATTATAATATATATTGTTATATTTGAGACAATTTCCATACACCTTTTTATCCCTAACTTTACATTTTGACAGCAAATTATTACACCTTCAGTTATGATATGTATGTAAAATTTACTCCAGCAACGTAATGTAATAAGAAATGCTCTTGGGAAATCAACAGATGGTGTTTTCTGTTAAAATATATTTTAATCCACGTGCCTTACATGTCAATTTTAATTTACAAGAAAAGGAAATGTGTTACGCAAAACAATATGAACATAAAAACCAACAGTTTCAATATATTGCTACTACTATTTAAAACAGTTTGTTAATTTTAGTAAGTTGGTTATGTTTATGGTTTTAAAGCCCTGCTGACTCCAAAATAGGTAGCACCTTACTCTCTCGCCCTTAAATTATTCATACCGATTGAATTTCATTATATTCCATGGCTTACTCGTTGCTGAATATTTTCCGGCACAACCGCGTTGAAAGAATCCTTTCCAGTGGGTTCCGACGCTTGAATATAACATAGGTTCATACAGTTTGGGGCAGAATGAAATTCTGTATTGAATGCACCCTCGGGTACAACCCACAAAAGACGCTACAAGCGAGTTACGCACCTACCCCCAATCAATTGACGGAGGCGAAGGTTGCAGTGTATAGAAAGAGTACATTTTTAAACCTAAATTTGTTACCTAGGGCGGTCCACACCCTCTGGTCGGTGCTCTCATCCCATTTTGCGATGGACGTCGCTCGCAATTCGTTGTCCACGACGTCGCAGAAAATTATGTATTCTTCAGGAACGGCGGCGACCGAATCGCATTCTGGACTCCGGCCAAAGAAGGAAACATTGACGTTCCTGAAAATAGAGGCGACAAATTAGGGTCGAAAAAATATACACTCAAATGGTGTGGCGTACGAAGTTTGTTATAAAATAAATTAGAGCGGTAAACAAGCGCCTGCAATTTACTGAGTTCAAAAATGGCGGTTAGGGGCCCATTTTCGCTGCTCCCTTACTTTAAAAATATACCTAAAGCAACACGCAGTGTATTTAATATTAAGTGACGATCTTCCATTTTACTTAGTCAGCTTGCGTTTACCTCACCACTTACGAATGAATTAAAAATTTTGGCTTTACGGGTTTGAGAAAATATTTTATTTAACATTCTATCTATTGAACGTTTAATGCTATTTACAGTTTATCTTGATTTATTAGCTCTAACAGATATTTCAAATAATAATTGAATTATTTTATATAACAACGCATTTTCGTTTACTTTTTCATTTTAAATAATTAAAAGCTCAAGTATTTGATATTTACTTTACTACAATTTTTATTATAAAAAAATATTTTTTTTTCAACATTTTCTTAATCTTTAAATTTTTAATTAATATTATCTTTTTAACTATCATTTGTTGCCAGATCAACAATCATTTATTATACATGGCATACGTAAAAGATTTTGTAACATTAATAACTTAGACTACAACTTATGACATTGTGCGACAGAGTAATAGGCGTATGTCTTTGGTTTGCTAGAACTAAGTCCTGGGGTAGTTTATGTTTGAGCCTGGAGTGAATGTTTGTTTTGAAGAGTTTATAAAATTTCGCATCATTATATACACTTGAGATGAATTTTTCCACACAGTTCTTGATCAACGGTTGAGATGCCGAGTTCTTCGTGCAGCTGGGTATTTTTTAATTCTTAGAATCTTTTTTTGGAGGCGTTGCATTTTCAGTATGTTGGTGTTGGAGGTGGTGCACCAGATCGGCGATCCATATAGGGCAAGAGGTCGAATTGGGATTTTGTAGAGTAGTGTTTTACAATCTATTTTTATCGTTTTTAATTTTATATATTATATATTTTTTTAATATTATAAGCTTATTATTATTTTATGTTATTATAGTGATCTGTGGATCACAAGGTCATTTTATGTTCAACCTCTTAGCAAATATATGATGATTGTTGAATCACGGGGAATCCGCCAAAGCACTGAATATTTTAGACTTGAAGTGTTAAAATAGTTTTGCCAATTAAATTTCCTAAATTAAAATTAACTTCATCATTGTCTTTTAAAGTAAGAATCTGTGGATGAACAATAATTTAGATGTTCAACCTAGAAACTAAATATATTAGCCTGTTATATTGTTAATGTTAATGAATCTATTTGTTTTATAAAAAAGGGTTGACCTTAATAAAAGCCTAAATATTTGGGGCTGGAGTATTATTAATAATTAACCACTTGAGAAACCATTTGTTTATTGTATTTTTAAAGGCTATTAAAATATATTTATATGTTACCGAAATAGTATTGTTGCTAAATAGCGTGTTGTGAAATGCAAAATTAAATATAGTAATATTATATTAAAATTATTCACTTAATAAATGTAATTTTAAAAACAAATAGTAATTTAATTAGTTTATCTACAAGGGGATAAAGAGTATCTAGGCATTGGAAATTAGTAATAAAGTTCATATTGCTAATATAAACTTATTGAAGCAAATTGTATATTTATAGTATTAACAAAGAAAATAAAATCAATTCTAAACATTTTCACGTGGGCGCTGGAGCGTCAGCATGTTTCCTAAAACGGTCGGAGATACAATGCACAGCTATTTTAGGGATATTGCTGGAAACGTCCTGAATTAGACCCTCCCAGTTCTCCAGTGTGCGAAGGTTTACCTTGTATATCTCCTCCTTCGTGTAGTCCCGCTGTTAAAATTACATAAACTAAAATCTGGATTTCTTGGAGGTCATTTATAAAGTTTGCGTTGTCCCAGCCAACGTCCTGAAAAATGCTATCTAACCATCTGATGTGAAAAAAAGGTCGCCAATATTATCTTGGCCAAATTCTGTGATCCAAACGTAATTTTCGAACATTTGAATGAAACGATCTATATTCATGTTATCACGTACAAGATTTTTTACGGATTTATTAGCAATTAAAACTTACAATTCTGAGCTAATCTGATAACTTAAGTACTAATGCAGTACTGACTATGACGTGATGAGGTATTTAAGAAGCTGATTTCTTGTCGAACTTCTTTTGGGGTAAATATTTGGATCGGTATAAGATATGGACTGATGAGTCTTGTTGCTAATATTTTGCATCACACGGTCATTTTTGGTCCAGTTTGTATTATCGCAATCATCATTTCGAGGTTGCTATTACGCCCAATAATGGCAGTTATAAAGATTCATGAAACTGCCGACATGGCCTCGTTACTCTAGAGGATGTTATTAAACAATTCGTGCTTATATTTATGGCAATTCAGTGATCTATGTTGTAAATATGAAATTATATTTGCTATCGTCTATTTAAAGACTATTTTTAACATGACTCTAATGACTCTACTACAAGTTTCTATAATTAACTTTAAATGCTTAGTTACTTTTCACCCGTACTGCATGTGGTAGTTCAATACTGATCCTAATAAAATGCTTAAGTGGTGTTTAAAAATATGGCGTTTATTTTTGTATATTTTTTGATATTTTATGTATTCACTAGATAGTCAAGTGTTTTTTGTAAAACCAAATTAATCTAGAAATCTTAACTTAATAAATCAAGAATTAGTCTGTACCAGGTAACATTTCCTAAGATTTTTTCAATGAATACCATTATATGTACTTATATTTTTATTACATCCTGTAATAAAAATTTATTTATCTTACAATTATATATGATTTTTAATAAAATTGCAGTGAAATCTATCGTGCTGATCAGCTCTTTAAAGCGATTACTTCTAAAAGTTCCGATATCTCTTGGAGTCATTGGATTTGTCACCATTTTATTTCTAACTCGGTAGATTTTTATCCTTTGAAGTACGTTCATTTACCTTTTAACGTTACTTAAATTTAAAAATTGCTATATAAAAAAATTTATATAATAATCCCTGTAGTAGCAAGAATTGTTGTATATTTATCTGCATTACTCAATATAAATACATATATTATATTGTAGCTTAAACCCAAGAAACTCGATTTTGTAATTACATTATGTAAAAAGAGTCGTGGGAAATTCGTATCCTTTTTGTGATTTATGTTTATCAGTAGAAAGTGCGAACAAATCGTTTTTTTGAAATTGATCTGCAGTAGCTAGAATCCCACGTCATTCATGTTTCCTATTTTTAGGAAGTGCCTCTTCCATATTCACCATCCCTTTTCAAGGCGACAGATCTGAATCATACTCGACTTTGGTTTTGCCACTTTCTGGACCTAATTTCTAACCAGTTGAAATTATCTATATACAACTCTTGTTAAAAAAATACCGGAAATTATTAAATTTTTATTTAATCATTAATATTTATTTTATCACCTTCAAAATAGGCCCCGTTTGGCAACATACATACGCCAAAGTTTTTTCAGTCTCCGAAACATTTTTTATAGGCACTTTTCGGTATAGTCTTCAGCTCCTTATATGAATGTTGTTTTATAGACTTGCTTAATTCAAAATAGGTACTCCGAAGTGGTAATTTTAGTTTAGAAGTCAGACGGTGACAACTCTGGTGAGTACGGTTGAACGGTGGCAGTTGTCGCGCTTTTGGCCTTAAATTTGGTCACAATTGTTGCTCTATATGATGGTGCATTATCGTCGTGCAAAATCCACAAATTGTTATTCCACAATTTTCTCAGGCAAACGCTTTAATACGGCCAAATAGAATTTTTTATTGACCGTCTATTGTACCGGAACAAATTCATGATGGACCAAATCACGAATATCGAAGAAAACAATGAGTATTACTTTGGCTTTTAAGTGACTTTGACGTAGTTTTTTTAAATTTTGGTTCGTTTTGTCCTCTATTTTGATGCCCGTTGACTTGTTTGCATATCAAACTCATAGACCCACCTCTAATCACCAGTTATGATGCGTTCCATGAATGTGGGATCAGAATTGATGCAATCCAACATGTCTAAAGAGACCTGTTTACAGATCTGTTTTTGTAGGAAATCCAGCTCTTTTGGAACGAGCCGAGCATTGACGCGTCTCATGTCCAAATGATCCACTAAAATTAAAAGAACGGAATTGTGAGAGACCTCAATGTCACCTGCTATCTGTCTTAAGCTGCTATGACGATTATCGAGTACAATTTCCTTCGCTTTTTCGATGTTTTCTTTATATGTTCGGAACGAGGGTTGTCTTCAATGATCTCTCGGTCCTTTTAGAACGCTTTGTACCAATCGTATGCCCATATTTTTGATAAAACTGTTTCACTATAAGCATTTTCTTACATTTTCAGCAAGTTAGCACACGAAATTCCATCCGCAACACAAAATGTAAGGCAAACCTTTTGTTCAATATTTTCGTTCATTGTAAAAACCGTGACGCACTACTGAGGTGTACTGAATCTACCAGCTGCTGTAAACAATCTGGTCGTCAGATCGCGCTTATTTTAAAAATAGTAATTAAGGACAGTGCTACCAACTTTGTTTTTTAATCATTAGCCGGGGCTTTTTAAATTAAAAATTTCCAGTACTTTTTTGACAAAATGTATTAAGACAATTTGAGCAATATTAAGAAGTTTGCCGATTACTCTTGCAACCTTAAAACCACGTACAAAAATCCAGCACTACACAGCCGAGTTATATTTTCGTTGTATCCCAAACCGAACTTTCTGGCTATCAGTATATCCGTATGTTATGTTTTCGAATCTAAATTGGTTGGGCGCTCCGAATCTGTCGACAGCCAACTTTATCTTTCAATTATTTGAAATCTACTATTAGTTCTAAGTGTAAATCTATTAATGCGTATTACATTTAGCTATTTTGGTTTTGTTAATTTCTTATAATTCTAAACATACACTAATTCCAAATAATAATGCTTTTAACAAAACAAAAAAAAATCCCAGTGTAACCTAAAACGAATAAACTACTTTTTCACTAGTTTCTGAAACTGTGAACGTTTCTTTTTCCGTATTGTGTAGATTTTATTTTATTTAGTAAAATATTCCGTGGCGAGAAGCATACCTTTCTTGTTATCACTTTCTCAAAAGAGACTCCTAGTATTAGATATTGGACATTGATGCTCCATCATGTACGTGATATAAAACTTTTTTTTTACTTCTGGACGATTTTAATGGAACCTATTATTGCTTCTAATCCAATAGTAAGTTAAATTTTTATTTTTAGAGTAATTCATAAAATAGTAACTAGTTAACCACCGTAGTTTGTTGCACGTCATCAGTATTTTCCCCTGGTTATGAAGCGTAACTATAGTATTTCTATAATACAATGTTTGTTTCTGGAATTTCTGTTATTCTCTTATTACGATTATGTTAATTTTAATAATCATTGTTAAGATACCAATGATAGTAATGGTGGTATTGTTTAAAATTATGTTAATCTTTAGATCTATGATATAAGGAAGGAGCGTACAGCTTCCAGCAAAATAAAATAAATAACATAATATTTGCTTTAATTGTGCATATCGTACCATATAAAAAGTATTGATATTAAATAATCCAAACAAAAATTATTCCTATATTTTAACGGACTGCGTTACAATTTTGAGTAGACAGATATCAGATGCTTAGTAATTTCTAATACTCCTAACGCAGTTCCTCAAAAACATTTAAAATTGTCTTCTTCTGCTTATCTTCAAATTTTCCAATTTCCATAATTTTCTACAACATTTATCTTCAATTATATTAAATGCAACACTTCATACTTTTGTAATATTAATCGTATTGTTTTTACTTCTCAAATAATACGTCTAAAATATTAATTTATGCCTTCACTTTTTACTCAAATTTCTGCAACTTTTTGTCGTGTTTATTTTTTCCTTAATTTCTAAAAAAAAATCTACGTTTATTTTTATTAATCTTTTTATATTACTAAGTCGTTTCTTTCGCATTTGGTTTTTATTTATTTTCCAAACTTCCCAACAACGCATCTAAGTAACTGATGCTGCACGGTGTTTAAAAGTAACAGTTTTTTAAATTTCTACCGATCTCGATCAGAAGTACTTTTCTAAAGAAACTAGATAAAATCTACACACTTTATTACATAACATATTCAAAGAATGTGTTAATTTGTCGTTTTTTTAAACACTTATCAAATACATATGCGTATGCAATTTTTTTATTGTTTTAATTTCTGTTATTTTCTTTGTATATAATTCAATTTTCCCAAGAAAACTGCTAAATTATGATCATATTAAATTATCTGAGGTATTTTGTATTATAGTACGTTTTGTCTTTGTTCTTCAATTGAATATTGTTCTCCCCAAAGCAATTAGTTTTGTAAAAGGGCCATTTTGAAGAAGAACCAACAGTGGTCGTATTAGAAAAGTTTTACTTTTTAGGAACGTCCGTTATTAAACTTCAGATTTATATAACCTTAAGAGGTGAAATATATCTCCTAGAAAATTTGTTATTAGTAAAGTATTAGGGTACTTTTATCTATCGGAGTTGCTTCAAAAAATTGTATGTACATTTAATAGCTGTTCAGATAATGTATCAGGTTTTTAGTAAGGTACTATAATTTTATTAAAGTTTTTAAACATTTTTTAATAATTTATCTTGTTTCTGTTATGTTTTGTCTAAAACCTGTTATATAATAGTTAAATTAGGCATATTGTTCCATTTAATAGTAATAATTCACGTAAAAGAAATTTACCGACAAAAAATATCCGGTATGCCAATGCCGCCATAATCACATTAAATTGTAAATTTGATTTACATAATACTATTAAGGAATTTATGAATTGTGATTTACTTTGTTGTTGTAATTTTATATCTGATGTTCCTACGTTTGCAATAAAACAGTGTTTTGTTACAACGATAATACGTCGGTTGTAAATAAAGTCACCATGGGATATGATTCCAGTTCATGATAGAGCGGTTATGATGCTCGGCTTTAATATGAACAAATAAATCTTCTATCCTGTGCTCCAGATGCTTAGCTGGAGGTTCACGCATTCATTGGAGCACAGATCAATAATGCAGTTGTTTAAGGCTGTATCTCTCCTGGTTAAAGATAGTATGCAACACCTGGATGGTAGGAACAAAGATATGGAGCTCTTGACCTTCTAGTTCTCAGGTCATATTCCCTGGAGAGCTGCATTTTATTAGGCTTAAATTTAAAATGCTGTTACTTCTTTTCAGTATAGTTTCTAACAAGATCGTGCGCTTGTTCAAAATGTGAGGAATTTTCAAATGTCATCAGTAAGGTGGATTTTATTTATTACGATGCTTAGAGCACTAGTGGAATATAAAAAACTTTGATGCCTTTAAGAATGCCTTTTAATGACAAAGGTCGGTCGTTCCTTCTACTACAATACCATATACTGGATATATATAGTACGAAGGTTATTTTTTTTCAAGGTCCGATTGGTCGCCAAATGAAAATCAGTCAGAATCAAGAAAATTTTATATGGAACAATGTAATACAATATCAAACTACTTTTCGACGTAATCGCCGTTCCGGTTCATACATTTGTCGTAGCGTGGTACCAATTTTCCAGTACCTTTATCATAGAAAGCAGCCGCCTGTGTTTTCAGCCAATTCTGTACGCTAGTCTGCAGCTCGTTGTCTGTGGCGAAAGTTTGTCCTCCTAGCCAGCATTTCATGTTGGCAAAGAGATGAAAATCTGAGAGAGCTAAGTCAGGACTGTGTGGTGGGTGATCAAAAACTTCCCATCCAAAACGCTGCAGGAGGATTGCGTTGCAACTGCAGTATGCGGTCGCGCATTGTCATGAAGAAGGAAAATGTCTGACGACAACATTCCTCTTCTGTTGTTCTGAATTGCCCTTCGAAGACATTGAAGAGTCTTACTGTACGAAGCTGCAATGATGGTTGTGCCACGTAGCATGAATTGCACGTTTACGGTCCCAAAACACTGTAGCCATACACCTTTTGGAACGTGCGCTTGAACTTCACTGGTTTACGACTCGGGAATGCATCCACTGTTTGGATTGCTCTTTCGTTTCTTCAGTTTCGTAATGGACCCATGTCTCATCACCTGTGACAATTTTGTCTAAAAACTCATCTCCGTCGTAATGGTAGCGCTGGAGGAAGGTTAATGCGGCGCCCATTCTCTGAGTTTTGTGATGGACTGACAGCATCTTGGAAACCCATCTCGCGCAGAGTTTGCGGTACTCGAGTCTTTCACTCACAATGGTATAGAGAGCTGGCCGTAAAATTTCCGGAAACAAATCACTCAGCCCAGAAATTGTGGACCGACGATTTCCGCGAATAGCCTGATCTATGCGCTGAACAAGATCATCGGTTGACACTGGCTTCCTTCGCTGGCCGCTTGCATCATGAACATCTGTGCGTCCAGCATCAAAGTTCCTGCACCATTTCCGCACTTTGCTGTCACTCATGAACGTTTCTCCGTACACTTTACTCATTCGTCTATGAATTTCAGCTGCATTGCTTCCTTCAGCATGCAGAAATCGAATGACTGAACGCAATTCACATTTGGCAGGAGACTCTATTTTTTGAAACATGTTTATGTGCTCCCTACGTACTCAGAAATGACAACCACGAATCGACGCGTTCCCTGGGCTAACTACAGACACAGCGCAAGACGTCTGCGCACATACCTAGCGGATTTTCCCCGAAGCGATCAATCGGACCTTAAAAAAATAGCCCCGTATATCTGGATACCAACTCATTATATTATACTACACCAATTCATCCTTATCAGAAGCTTTAAGTAAACCGTGATGACATACCCGTGCATTTTTTTTGCTTTGCAAACAGGCATGTTCTCCTCCCGACAATGTTGTTACTATGTTTATAACCTTTATATTTTAAAACTTCAACGTGAAACCTATTAGATATATTGTAATTACAGTATCAACATCAGGGCTAATAAACAAAAAACATTGAGTAGCACTGTGATAGTAAAGGAGACTAGTGAGTTTAGGCATTAGAAAGGCAACTTAATATTCATCAGAAATTTGGTTTTCTGCAGCTTATGGTGCTGTCAACTGTAAGTAAAAAAAAATTCTAAAGTCGCATAGTGAGATCGGTGGAAGGAAGAAGCTATAAAATCCGTCCTGTCACTAAAGCCGAATCCAGGATCTAATTTTGAATGGATTCCCACAGAAAAATCAGTCAGAAAATAAAATACGTTAACACGGTGTTACTATTATAGCAGCCAGAATATTTGCTCAAAATTTTTGAATGAGTAATAAAATGAACATTTTTAATAACGGTAAAATAAACACTCAATAACACAATTAATTTAACAGAAAAAATACTTAAGTACTTAAAATAGGACAGGAATGTATTAGTATGACAGGGATGAGAAAAAGAAAATTTCCCTTAATGTAGACGTCTTAAAATATTGTTATTTTCTAAAGTACCAAAAGAGGATATATTTAAAAGAGTACTTTAGTAGAATAATTGGAGGCTATAAAAAACATAAATAAAATTTATATTAACATCAAGAAAAAGAGATTGACGAGTAAAAATATACGGACCAATCCAAATAAAAGAAGCATTTCTGAAGATTTATAAGGAGTTATAGAAAAAATTGGAGAAAATAGAACAATAATTGTATTGAGCGATTTTAATGCAGGGGTAAACTCAAAAATAGAAATCAAGTTATACACAAATTTGAAATTAATGACAACAGTAGAAATAAGCTGGTAGTTATGCGTACAGAACAATTTGAAGATAGCAAACGTTTTCTCAAAATAAACATATTCATAGAAATACTTGAAGACAACCAAATAGAAGATTAAAATCAATTATAGATTATATAATACTAGGGCAAAACTTTACTATCAATATAACTAATCTCAGAATATTTAGCGAAGCGGAGCGGGGATCAGACGTAATTTCCATATAAAAAACAAATTTAAATACAAAACAAACGTTTGGAAAAATACAAAAAAAGGAGAATTCAAATAAGCAAATATAATTTACAAAATTCCAATAAAGTGAATATTACATATCTTCATAAACAAAGATTAAAACAAAAATTATAAGAAAATCAACATAATAACAGAAAGAAATTATATAAGCCCCTTAAGTCACTGCATGAAGCAACAAATAAAGCAACTGGAAAAATGAAGAATGTAAAAATCAAGCAAAAATATGTGGTGGAATAAACAAAGATAATTAAAAATAAAGGAAGAAAAGGACGCAACCTAAAATACCTCAAATAGCTTAATTAATTGAGGATAGAGAATATATAAAAAGAAGAAATGAAGTGAGAGGACTAGTTACAAAAGTAAAGTACAAATACTGAGTGGAGGACAAAAATACACAGAATCCTGCAAATTTATTGACAATATTAGAAGAAATAATAAAAAAACTAATGCTGCTACCAATATCTATCTACTAGGAAAGAATATTTAAAAAAGTTATTAATACAAAGCTGAGCAACATTTATGAAGGAAGGAAATACAAATATTAATGTACAATAAAAACCCACTGAGATAAAAGCTACGGAAATTGAAAACGCCATACGAAATGTGAAGAATAAAAACGCTAGCGGTGCAGAAAATATTGTGGTAAAAGTATTAAAAAATTGAAAAGCAAAATTAAAGCGAACAATAACTAAATGATTTAGTAAATGTATAAATAAAAAAATGGTAATAAAATAATAAAAAATAGGCTATATAATATTAATATACAAGAAAGAAGGTACATAAAAAGGTGAAAACTACAGAGTAATTACGATAATACCGACATTTGGTGGCCTGTTTAGAAAAGTACTATGAGAAATTATGGAAAAATAATAAAAACACCATGAAGCTGATTTCAAGCAGGGCGATCATATATGGAAATCTTTCAAAAGGAAATTAATACAGGAAGAGATATGTATTTGCTGTTTACATACTTGGAAAAAGCCTGTAATAGAATACCTATTTCAAAGTTGTGCGAAAGATGTAACAAACAAATATAAATGATGAAAATATAATAATAAAGATTAAGAAAGGCAAATATTTAAGAAAGATATCGAAATAACAAAGAGTCTTAGGCAAGATTGGTCTTTCATTCACTATTTTTAAAGTTTGCGTTGAGCATGTGGTTAAAAAATCGGAAAAGAAATCCACAGGTATGGATATAGCCTTAAAAAATGTAATCATTTATACTTTATAATGCTCGGACAGCCAAGTTCTTTTGAGCTAAAGCAAAAGAGACAAACAAAACTAAGTATTTATATGTATAAGTTGAAGAAAATGAAAATTACAAATACCTGAGGGTAAAAATAACGAAAGATAGAGGAGAGTAACAAGGGATTAGAGAGAAAATTAGAAAAGGCAACAGAAAGACTTATTGAAATACAATAGTATAATTAAATAAAAAAAAGAAAAATACAATGGCTACAGCAAATTATTAAAAGTTTTGCCTTATGTGAAACGAAAATATAGCGAATGAACAAACAAAAAGAGACTAATGGCATTAGAAACTAATACATTAAGAAGATCTTATAGAGTATCTGAATTGAAAAGGGTACCCAACGCCGCAGCAAAACAAAAGATAAATGTTACAGTAAATATCAACTAAAATGCAGAAAAAAATATGATTTTGCAGTCATTTAAAAATTATGCATGAAAATAAACTATCAAGAAAAAATTTTGAATAAGCATTTTTTGAAGAAAGAAAAAGAAGAAACCTCAAAACAAAATTATTGTGCAGCAGCTCACAAACGCGGACAAGCAAGCACGTGTCAGTGCTGCACAAATTCTCTTGGAAATGGTGCACATGGAGCCTGACATTCTGTTTATGTTTTCTGACGAAGCAACATTCCACATGAGCATTTGTGTGAACAAGCACAATTGTGTCATGTGGGCGACTAAGCACTCGAAGGAAGTTCGAAAGCACATACGGATTCCCCCAAGGTAAACGTTTGGTGTGCCGTGCGCAAATTTGGAGTGATGAGACCATTCTTTTTTGAAGAACAGACCATAAGGGGAGAGAATTACCTTGCCATGTTCAGCACGTTCATAGAGGATAATGTACCACTTGCCATTTTTCAGCGAGGGTACTTTCAGTAAGATGGCGCCCCTGCCCATTATAGTCTGATTGTTCGAGATTACCTTAACGACACGTTCGGTAAACGCTGGATTGGTACAGGTGATCCTTTCCCATGACCAAACGTTCACCCAACCTGACGTGATTTTTGTGATTTTTGGCTGTGGGGCATGGTTAAGGATCGGATCTACGCCAGCAAACCTCGCAACTTGACGACCTGAAACACCGCATCATTCACGTCATCGCTGAAATTCCTGTCCAAAAAGCTTTACGAACAACAATGGATAGACTTCATAAGTGCATTGAGAGCGATGGGAGCCAAATTAAAACCCTGTAACCAAATCCCAGGCTTGTAATTTAAAATGATTAAACACCCATTTAATGTTAACATCTTTTTGCTTCACCTTGTATATACACGTATATGTACATATTTGTGTGTATATAGGGAGTTGAATGCATAAGTTGAAAGTATTAGTTCGGGTTAACTAACTACTAAAGTAAAATTGCTGTTACTTTCATTTTTATTGTGGGAGACAACTTCATTTTGATTCACGCTCGTTATTGGTATTTATTTTACTGGTGTAATTAAGAGGCATACAGTTTGATGTTTGTACTTAAAAGCAATGCACTTAAATTAAAATATGTAACAATTAACCACAAATCTCCACAAGCTTGTTTTATTACAGATGGAAAATCCAAATGCTCCGAAATGCAAGGAAAAATCGCAAATGACGCGATGATTTATATTAATAGTTTTATTAATATTTCATTCTTGTAGAAGAATGCAATATCAGTATCAAAATTCAAACATATTTATCTACAGTAATTCCGAATTCATAACAATATTGGTTTTACCTTACTCATTAATAAATAAATGTGTAATTTTAAAAAACGAGTGCTTTATATTATTTTGGATGATTTGGCAGGTATGCTACTCGCAGAAACGTTTGTGTAGTTTAACGATGCGTACATATTTTTATTCTATCTGGTAGCAAAATAGCTTTTCATCCAGTGTTTCCATTTACTGGTCCTTTAGTAAAATGCCTACCTTTCATTACAAATTATTTTTAGTTGCTTATGGTACATTGAGTTAACGGTGTGGTGAACTGAATAAGAAATCTTGTTTCTAAGCAACAAGACTGGGTTCGATTTTCTGTGTAGCCATTGAGCTTTCCTTATATAATGGTAGAACCTGCAGCTATTAAAATCTTATTGAAAACTATATTGATTGCAGTTAAACAACTTGTTCATTTGTATTTTTGGGATTATCAATTTTATCTCTAATTCAAAATATTACCTTGTTTTTAATATGGGACAAGAAAAACAAAAAAAAAATACAAAATTAACATCAGCTAATCTTAATAGGGTGACTGCCCGAAAGTTTACGCTCAGGATTAGTCTGGAAGTAGTAAAAACGTTATAAACATGCTGCTCCAAAAATATAAAATCATTTATAGAAAACCACCAGTAAAAGGTATTAAAGTTCTTTACGGCACGCCTTTCGCCCCTTTAAATAAAATTCACAAACAGCTCATTTTCAAATATTAATTTAAATTTTTATAGAATAATTTAATTAAATAATCAGTTTTCTGAATTTTAATTTTTCACAATTTTTAAAGTACAAATACACATAATAAACGCACTGTGCAGATTATCTGCTAAGTGTCAACAAATGCAGTAGCTAACTATGTATTTAGTCAGTTTAACAAACAAAATTTCTAGTATAACATTAAAAAATGATAATGCACCTATAGTATAATGGTTCTATTATAAAAGTCAACTTAGAAAATATACAAAACAAAAAGAGAGTCTAGTTGACATTTCACTTGACAAAAGTAATTCTTAACGGTATCTAAATCTTTAAAAATGAAATAAATGTTTTATACACTACTTTTCAAAATAACTCTGTTATTAATTAGGAACGTGCAAATTTTTAATGCGTTACATTAATAAAGGGAGTGAGCTGCCTATATGTATTCATCTAAATTTAAATTCCAAAATTAAATCCAAACATTGAACCATCTCGAGTAGAATTAATTCATAATGATGTATAGGAAGCAGAGTAACTTACCTAAAATAGTAAATCAGTTCAGACGAAAATCTAACAGATCACATAATTTGTCGTCTAACCTTAAATATAAGTTAAATAAAACTGAAGATAAAGAAAGAAACCTTTGGTTAGACAACACAAACAGCAGACAGGTAATACGTAAAGTAGTATTGACTGAGATGGCTTATTACAATTAATTGTAAAGATATTTTGGAGAGAGCATAAAATCATCAAATGAAGATGCAAAGAAAAAAGCAGCAGAGGAATTAAAATTCTTTAAAAAAAGCAAAGAACAACCATAACTCAGAAAAATCAATAAAATTAGAAAAGGTGGGAAGGATGACGAAAAGAGCAAACTAAAAAGTATGATGATTGAGATGTTGAAGAAATTGCGGCAGGATCAAAAGTAAAGTAATGGTGAAATTCAAAAAGCACGGAAAGAGATAGCAAAATCGATACAAGAACAACAGTCATACCACGAAGAAATGAGTGCATTAAAACAAGAAAATACTCAGCTAAAAATAAAATTAGAAAAAGCGAATAAAAAACTAAAACGCCTTAACAGCGTAGAATATAGCTATAAATTTATGGCTAGAGAAAAATTGAAAATAACATAATCATTGATTCAAATACAAAAGAAAAAGAAAGAGAAGAGATGAAGACCAAAGTAGGATAGTTTTTGAAAGAAAAACTTAATGTAGAAATAAAGCTTTCAGAAGCTACCAGAATTAGTGACAAACGCTGTATGTTTACCACTGAAAACATGCAAGATAAAATTAAAGTATTAAAGAACAAAAACAAGTTATCAAAATTGGAGAATCACAAATATGTATTTATAAACAAACGACCTTATATTAAAGGACAGAGAAATACAAAGCAAGATAAAGCAGATAGCATTAAAAAAAATAAAATCAGGAAATAAAGCCATAAAGGAGTACCAAAAATTAACAACGTATAGACAACTGTAGAATTGGGTAGTAAAAAAGAGAAACTAATATTGATCAACAATAAAACAGCTTCTAAATATAAGATGAAGAAGCCTATTAATAAGAATATATCGAAAACAATACGAATGACGAAGAAAAAAATTGATAAAAATAAATCGAATAAAAAAACAAGAAAAATATGTAAGTCTAACCGCAGAAAAAGAATAAAATAAAAAAGTTAGAAAATAAGGGGAATAAAAAATTTAATCATGTATTAAAAGAAAGTAGGAAAAATAAAATTTATGCGTATTTCTCAACATGGAATTTACACAAAATTAATAGAATCGGGAGCTGTTAAAAATGTTGCAAGAAGAACAAGACAGTATAAAATACAAATGATGGCTTCACAAGAAACAAACATTAAGACAATTCAATAACCATACTAAAACTTTTTAACTTCGCCGGACAATAAAACAGATTCAAAATCGGGTTGCTAATTCAACAATAAATAAATGGTCGATAAAATTATTGATATAAAAGTATTATACGAAAGAATAAGTTGTAGAAAAATAAATAGGAACAAAGGGAAAATAAGCTTAATTAATGGACATCTACTGACAGAAGAAAACATGGAAACCAAAAAGATTAATTCTATACAAAATTGGAAAATTTTTATGATGATTTCCCAAAATACCATGTGAAAATAAGTGATTACAATGCTAAAATAGTGAATGAAAAATTTATGATGGAATATTTAATATATAATATATAATTTTAAATTTTATAGCAGAAAAAATAGTTAACGCTTCTTATATGGAGCATAAAGACAACGATAAAGGAACATGGATTAATCCAAACAAATAAATCATTAACCATCTCTTTCTTATAGAATTAAAACGCAAAAAGTAACAGACGTAAAAGACAAAAAAGCTGACTTAAATAGTGATCATTTTGTACTCAGAATCTCACTAAAAGAAGAAACAGCAAAAATAAAAAACTGTAAAATGAAATAAATAATGATATAGAGACTAAAAAACGAAGAAGTTAGTGCAGAAAGCTATTAATAAAAAATTAGTCACATATGACAATAAAAAGATATGAATGAAAAATAGAAGTGCTTAGGCAAATTAATGCAAAAGAAAGCAGAAGCAGTGGAATACAAAAACGTATGTAGAAGAGTCATAAAATAAAAATAAAAGGCAAAACTTAAATATTTAAAATACGGTACTGAGGAAGTTGAGATCAAATATTAGGAAACTACGAAAATAACAATATACACTCTCAAAAATGAAAAAGACAAGATAAAAACAAAATAATTAAAAAGATAGAGAAAGATATCCAACATAACCAAATTAAAATGGTTCTATGCAAGACACGATAAATAAAAAAGAAACAGCCTAACCAATAAATTTAAAAAAAGAGGAAAAAATAAGAAGCAAACAAGAAATAAAAAAAAAATAATGGTCAAACATTCAGAACGAGTATTTGAAGACAACGCACAATGAAATATAGAAAAAGAAGAAAGAAAAATAATGAGAAGGATAGTGATGCCCACACTAAAAGAAAACTAATAATATAATTGAAAAATGGTAAGGCAACTGAACATATTCAATAAATTCCTGAAATATAAAGGATCTTCCTTAACCGAAAAAATACATAAATTGGTTATAAAATTTGAAAAAAAGAATGACAAGAATCAATAATATTACTAATATTTAAAAACAGATAATTGTACAAACTATAAAGCAATAAGTCTATAAAATGTAGTTTACAAAGTACTAAGTGTCCCAAAAGAAAGTTTCGATTTGATTGGCTCACTGCGTGAATGCAACAAACCAGAGACGTGAGGCGCATGTCAATGAGTAGTGGGTTTTCAAGAGTGTAGTCGCTATGGAACGTTTTTTGGGAGCGCACCGTGCGTTTTGTGTGGGAGAATTTTACAAAAACAATGCTTCGGTGATTTGCACGGAAAAAGTTCAGTAATCATCATGATTTGCGTAACATATCTCAAGCGGCAAGTGCTTCTCTCATCAGAAAATGGGCGCGTAAGTTTGAAGAATCTGGTTAAACTATGGATAAATCTAAGTCAGTACGACCAAGGTCATCAAGAACTGACGAAAACGTAAAGAGCGTATGATAGTCTGTTCGCGAGACTCCTGACCTATCTGTTAGTAAACGGGCAAGTGTTTTGAATGTGTCTAGATTATCATTACACCGCATCCTGCGCAAATATTTGTGTCTACTCCTATGAAATTTAAAAGGTGCAAGAATTAAAGTCCAACAGTACCACTCAGAGGTTTCAATTTGTTAACGGTGTAACTGAGCATTTCAATTCATTCAACAACATTTTACTTTCGGATGAGGCACATTTTCATCTCAATGGCCACGTTAACAAATATAACTACCGTTATTAGAGCGCCGTGTACCCACGATGCAAACATGAAAAACCCCTTTATTCATCAAAAGTGACTGTATGAATTGCAAATGTCCGCGCGAGGAATAATTGGCCCGTACTTCTTTGAAGATAAAAGGGGCCACCAAAAACTACCAAATTTTCCTGCCTATAATCAAAGAACATAGTTGCAGCAGGATGGAGCACACTTCTAATATGTCTCTGCCATGTGATCGTAAAATGTCTCCCCAAAAATTGATTTCCAGAAGAAGTGATATAAACTGGCCTCCACGTAGCCTTGATTTGACTCCTATAAATTTTTTCTTATGGAAATATCTTAAATCAAGAAAACTCAGCAGCAATCCAGGATATCTGTTTTAAATGAAAGAAAATATCCGTCAAGAAATGACAGCCATTACTGAGACTACGTGCCGTGCAGTGCTCAGAAATTTTGCGCCTCGTTTAAAATAGTCCAAGAACACATTTATATAATATTAATTTTAAAAAATAATTTCTGAAAGGCTGTGGTTTTTTGAGCAACCTGATAAACAATAGACAAATTTGCACTATCAAACAAATACAAGAAGAAAAAGAGAATATTAAATAATATACATTGTGTATCGATTTCCTATAAGCGCTTGTTAGAATCAAAAGAACAAAAGTGGTCCACAATTCCAAAAGTAAGTAAAGACGACACTAAAAAAACATTCAGTAAAGTATGAATTGGCAGAGAAAAAATGGAAAAGTTCCAAACAAGTAGTAAATTGAAGCAAGGAGACCCAATGTTAAGCGTCTTGTTTAATTTAGTTTTAAAAAGTATAATTAGTTAGTTTTGAACTACACAAGAAAAAATATGCATTGCAAGAAATAGTGTCTACTTTTATACAAAATGCAAAGAAATTAGTTTATAAATTAAGGGTTAAAAAGCACAATTTATAGGAGAAACCAAAAGAAATCTACACATCAAAAATAATGAGAAAAGCAGTAAAATACGGTAAGTTAGCAGTGTAGTATATATATATAAGAACAGAAATAACATCCAACGGAAAAATAATCAATGAAATAAAAGCAAGACTGACATGGGACTCAAAGTGCATAGGTGCTTTAAAACATCTTTGAACATCCAAAGAACTTTCAAGGCTAATCAAAGTTAAATTGTTTAAAACATTAATAAGACTCGTTTTGCTCTAAGCGAGTGAGTGCTGGGTCATGTCTGGACAGGAAAAAACTAAATTTAAAGCGTATTTAATAAGGGTATTAAGATTAATATACGGAGGTGTAAATAAATAAGAAAACTAGCAAAGAAGAACAAATAAAAGTATTAAAGCATCATTTCAAAACTCTACAATAACAAACATAGGCAAACAAAGTAGAATAAAATGGTTAGCACATTTAATTAGATTGCAAAAACAAGAACTGGCAGGAAAATTTATAAAGTAAAAGTAGACGGAAGAAATGAAAGAGGAAAACATAAAGGAACACTGAAGAATGAAGTAGAAAAACACTTGAGGAAATTAGATGTTATGAATCATTAGCAATAAACAGGAATAAATAAAAAAAGAGTAGTACAAAAAGCCAAGGAGCCTATGTTCCTGTAGTGCTGATAATAATAATAATAATAATAATAATAATAATAATAATAATAATAATAATAATAATAATAATAATAATAATAATAATAATAGACTTTGTATTTGTAATGATAGACTATCATAAGGTTGCATTAAAAAACATAATTTTAAAAAAGACACTACCTTATAAATGTTCATTATATCTTAAAAGAATGAGTTATGTAGAATATTTACTACCAATTGAAAAACATTAATTATAAACATTTAATTAATTTAATCATTATTCCATTTAATACTAAATAAATTAATTTCCCCTGTTTTAGTTGACTGTCGCGCTCAATGTACTGATGGACGGCCCTTGAGTCGTATCTAATGTTTTGGGCATACAATTTCTGACAGATTGGTTCGGTATTCAAACAAAATCACCCAATGGAACTTGTAGCGGTCGGACATCCAAGAATATCGCAGCAATGAGGCAGGTTGTTATCGCATTGTCACAATGTTAAACTGTTAAACACGCTCTCGCCTTAGAAATATCTGACCGGAGTGTACGGAGAATTTTAGACAGCGATCTCATGATCTCATGATGGTCATCCAAGAATTTAAAAATGTGACTTGTACCATCGACAGGCTGTTTGCGTGGACATGTACCAAGATGTTCTAGATGATGTACTTAGTAATGACGTAGTTCATTTTTATTTATCAAGCTGCGCCAATAAGCAAAATTTTTGGTATTGGACACCGCAAAATCCTCGACAAGTCCATGAGCGACTTCTTCACACTCAACGTATAATTTCTTGATGTATTATTACGGCATTTAATTCCATAAAGCCGTATTTTTTTGAGAAAGCAGTACGTGCGGTAACTATCACATCTAGCCTCTATGTTGTGATGTTACGCAATTTCCTGGAGTCTAAACTCAATGAACATGGAAATGGACTACTATGGTTCTAACAAGAACCACACATGGCAGAAAGTTTCGGCACAAATGTTTCCCAGCTGCCTCGTGTCATTAAATGGTGGCATTGCACTTGAAGGCTGAAGACTTTCAACGCAGGCTATGGACCATTGAGGAATAAAAGGATGCTATTCGCGACGCGATCGCAGCAGTATCAGTAGAACTTTAACATGACGCTACGTCAGTGTATCGCTCGTGCGAGCAAATATTTGGACGATACCATCTTGAAAACTTAATTGACGACTAAATGGCAAGCATTAATCTATGTAATGGTATGATAAAATATTTTTCTTGATGTTTCAAAAAGGAGATATTATTCCGCTAAACTTTGTATTATAAAACTACTTATTAGATGGGATTATATTAGAAAATTTCAAGTTGCGTTCATTGCTAGAAGCATTTTCTAATAATAAATATTGAAATCAATTAAGATAATTGACGTGATATTTCGTAACTTTGTGTGAGTACAGTTAATAGATAACAAAATCGTACAAAAAACGTCGCTATTTCTAGGAAACTAAATTATTTATGGCCTTCTTCACCACTTGACAAACTTAAACCGATAAATCTACATGACAGTGCAAAAGCTCACGTTTATTAAAGCACCATGTACGTATTTTTTAAGTTTAATGTAAAAAGTTTTCCTCGTTCGCCTCTAAATTGATATACTTTTTTGAGCTTTGGATTATTGCTGATAAAGAAATGCTTTGTCGGGCAAAACTCGGTAATTTGCAGACAATGTAAACAAAAAATTCAAAATTTTGGTACGATCAAAATATTCTACGTTTATTTTGCTCACTTATGCAACCTTCTAAGGCCTACCACATTTTTAGATAACTCTTAGCTCTTAAAAAGCCACCTCAAAATAGTATTTTTATTTTTTTGTGTTAAAAAATGTTTGTGAGGGAGCTAAAACTTAATGTAAAAAATTCAGGAAGTTGAGATGTTATCCAAAAATAGATATACTGGATCCCACTTTATTTTTCAATTTATTTTCTCAATATTCCCCTATCTGATCGAACATCAATAAAAAATTTATTAAAAGCTGACAGGATGTGCGCCCGAAGTCCTATATTTGTATACCTCGCGCCGACCCTCCAGCAAACGCCGTAGTCAATAAACGTTCCGCCGAAAACCGCGCGCTAAAAATAGTAATAATCCGAACGGTACCGGCCGCCAAATACGGGCCGTGATAATTGATAAAGTTTGCAGTTGGCCGCCGCCGCCGGAATATAAATTTGCAAAACAAATTACGATCACGTGTTCCTCGGTGCTAATGTCTTTTAAGGTTTTCGCTGAAATTCAATATCCAGGCCTTCGAACTTCGGCGGCAGCTTTATTTCGACGAGAAATGGGATACGTCTAATTTACTAATGCCTACCGCTGTCAGAATTGAATTTCCTATTATGTGATTGTTTTACTTTGCGTGTTTTACTTAAGGCTTAAATGGAACAGTCGTTCTGCTGAAAAGCCCACATTTTGCGTCGCCTACTTTGTTCCATACACACAGCGACTTTAATGCTTAGCGTTTTTATTCTCTGCATATATTTGTCTATAAACAAATTAATTCATGTATCATGCTAATCTAACTATACAAGTAATACGAGTTACCTTATTATCATAAGATTATCATATGCATTAAGATAAATTGAATAGTTTCTAAAATGGAACAATGGTTACACAATTGTTTTATTTTTTAATATAATCTCCTACAAGCTTAAAGCTTTTAAACTTCTTGAATGTTTTAAATTTCCACCTGTAAGCTACTTCCTTAAAAGTCTTTCAAAATACGAGAGTTGTAAAATATTGCAATATTATTAAGAGGAAATTATGTGTTAGCATGCACCCTAAAGAAAAAATTATACGAAAAAATTGTAGCACCTATAACCTTGCAGAGGTACGGAAGCGACACTAGTTCGCACTGTCTGGTTTTCATCTTCCACCTTGTCACATATTGTTGCCAATAGCTGGACCTGCACACGAGTTAAGCGGCAACTGAATAAATAGAGCCACAAAAAATCTACATATGCAAACATGTTTATACTCGTCTAGGAAAACTTTCTACCAGCTTTTAATGTACGTTTGTAGAAATTGCTTTCTATTCTAAGAGTTGCAATTAGTTCAGCCATTGAAGATTAACTATTTCACCTAGCTCGTAATCTATGTTTCAATTCTTCCCAGAAGTGATCAATGAGATTGAGATAGAGACTCTGTAAAGATCAGTTCAGTTTTTCAATACTCATCAAACTGCGATAAAATAGTCATTGCTGTATGAGCAGAACCGTTATATTATTCGAACAGAAAAGGTCCTTCTTCAAGCTATTGCTAAACAGTTCAAAGCACAGAGTTACTAATAATATCAGGATATTATTTCAGTGCTCATTCTTCTGGATAAGAGACCCAGGCCGAACCAAGAAAAACAGCCTCAAATTATAATGAATAAGAACTTATTGTTGGCATAATACACTCGGACAAGAAGTGTTCTGATGTTTGTCACCCCTAGACGCTATTATTGAATTACCAAATCCCATATCCAGATTTATTACCTTTTAGAAGTTGTTTCTATTGTTCCAGTGTCCAGTCGTTGTCATCCGAATTTTTATTACTACGATCATTAAGTTTACGCGTCTTATAACTTTATTTCGCAGCTGCTTAACATTCCAAAGGTTCCATTTTATAATTATACTAGGAGTTGCCCGCCAAAAGATATTTTTGGCGTCCTAGACTGATAATTTTTCACCCGCCTTCCTTCAAATTTTTGCAAGGTGCGAACGTATAAATTTTTAATTAGACCGGCTTTTTCTCTGGATCAGAAACATGGAACAATTTAACGCCCATTCACGATGGACGTAAGCATAAGCCGCCCATGGGAAATACGTAATACGTAAAGTTGAATTAATGCAAAGCTTATGCGCTCGTTCATAATGCACTCCCGTAATTTTTGCGTTTTACGTTCATTTGCAGTAAATTTTAATTTTTCTCTAGATTAATGTTGGCAACAGTAACAGAATGTTTGTTTTTATTCTAAAATAGCTGTACCCGGCCACGCGTTGTTGTGGCTTTGCTTTTACGTCCAACAGATGGTACTGTTTTTCAAAAAAAAAGTTTTTATCTGTCACAGGTGTGACATCTATACAATACAATAATCAAAATATTTACATAATTCAAAAACGGTTAAAGTTAGAAGGCTGATTAGCAAATATAGTTGTGACTGTGATGTGCAAGTTTCAAGGAAATCGGTTGAAGCGTCTAGGAGGAGATAGAATTATAAGTTTAGAAAGAAAGAAAGAAAGTTAGGGAGATAAGAAAATTATATTATAAGAAGATCATTTACAGTTTACTTAAATACCTGTAGCAAGGCTGTTATTTTAGAAACCAATTTGTTTCAACGATTGTACTCATTCATTACGCCAAATTCAAAATCTCTAAACTCTGCCTATTTACTCATTGTTTATTTAACGCATGTATAACTTGCGTATGTTGCTACATGCACTTTTAACTTATTTTATGACGTTTTAGTACGCGTGATAGACCGATTTATGGTACTTCTTCAGAGGTGCGTGCAGACACTTTTGTCCATATAGTGTAATAACATGCGAAAATAACTATGTTATTAGATATACTATAGCTGCAGAAGAAAATATTAACACAGCATACTACCAACGTTCCATTGAGCACTATTTGCGACTAAATTTGGGGAGAAAACATTCATATTTTTTGAGAAATAGTTTACCTTGTATTTTGCAAAACAATGCTCTATATCACATGACATGAGAAGTGACTGATGTATTATAAGAGTGGTATTGAGAGGCTTTTTGTATTTTGATGACATAGACCTTTGTGATTACAACTTATTTTCTTAGTTAAAAGAACTCAGAAACATCATCTTTGTGATAAAGGATTTTCACGTTAATGATGAAACTGGACTGCTCACACACTCTTGGCAGGAGATACAGGAGTTCCATGGAGTTACGTAGAAGAAAAGTAATTAAATTTTACATTTAAGTTTAATAAGCCACTACTTTATTTGCAATCCTTGCAGCCACTTAAAACTTTGACAACAAATAGATATCAGCTAATAAATAAGATGTTTAACTAAAATTTATTTTGTGTTACTACTATCCGCTTATTCGAAAAATTTGTGTATTACTAGTTGTTTCCTCTTTTAGATGATCCGGCCGCAAAATGTAAATTTAAGTTCAAAAATACTAATATACATACCATTTCCACCAGCTGAGTGGCCTTCACTTTTTAAAGTAATTTTCTTTCTACTGTTTTTAATATATTACTAATATTAATATACATTGTTACAATTACGTCTCATTTATAGTCAATTAGAAATGATCATTATAAATACCTTTTAAAATACTCTACCATGTTTCGGTATGAATAAATGCGTGCACAAGATTTTATGTGGTTGAGAAGTACAGAAAATGTTTTGATACATATTCTTATTGTACTACATATACAGTGACTATTAAAAAAAACCAAACCTGCGTTTTATCTAATATTACATAATAACATTTTTGATTTGCTAAAACCACACCATATAATTTTCGAGGATTTCTGGTAAAATAGTTATTTCTTGAATCCCCAAGACATGGTTCTTTTTTGCGAATACATTTTGTCACCAAAATATGGGAAATTGAAATATAATAATTAAAGCGATAGAAACAGTTTTTACTAAGACTTTCAGCTTATCGCGCATTATATCGTCAGTGTAATGTGAAATTAGACGATCTCCTGATCAACCGTTCTTAAAGTAAGAATTTTATCAACCCAAATTTATATATGTAAACTGTAAACGTGCATAAATAAGCCTTATGGTTAACTTTCAAAATATACCAATTTGTTGTAATATCCAACAAGCCCTATCAACTAATAAGATAAATCCAATTCAACTGCCAATGTGATTTGGCACCTAATTAATTCTATAATATTCGTTCCCATAAGTTCAAGTTTCTCAAAAATTAGCGGGTTGTAAAAAATAGAAAACGCCAAAAATAACAGATAACCCTCAATCTGAGGTAAAACAAACAAAATTACATATTACTGTAATTTTTTTGAGAACTTTAGAAATAAAAGTACAAGAATTTACAACCTGAAACAAATCAAGAATAAAAAACCAAATTTTTTATTCTGGGGATATATTTTACTGTTACTAGTATATCCTTTAGAGAGTACAGTCAAAAACAAATATGAGATAAAAGTGTTATATAACAACGAAGTAAAAATATTGCCCACAATATCAGAAAGGTGTAATTCTATAATCAAAGCCAGAAGCAAAATCGCAGCAATATTGTTTTATGTAATAACCATCCCATTACTGATTTTGAAACCTAAAAGGGTATAGAAAACACAAGCATGCAGTTCAAATATATTAAACATTAATGTATGTTCCTACTTTTATTTTATTTTAAACTTAAATAAACATATACAGGGTGGCGCGTAGCCAACTTACATTTTTCAACTAGTCATATATTATACACGGAAGCAGGGAAAAATAAGTAAAAGTGTCTATAAATACAACCAAGTGTGCCATTTATTTACCAAGAAATAACAGTTCCGAACATTTTACAAACTACGGCCATACTCTTTCGCGTGATGTGGGCTGTTGCTCCACCCTGCTGGAAATATAGGTTTTTATGGTCAATGCCAAGCTGTCGTAACTTTTGTTCAACAATGTTTTCCAACATAGTCACATAACTTTTGAATCAACGGTCACTTTGTTTGTTCACTGTCATTTTCAAATAAATATGGGTCTACAATTCCGAAAGCACCAACTCCACACCAAACCGTCAGTTTGAAGAGTACAAGGCCTTTTCGTGCAGTTCCTTAGGGTTCATTGATGACCAGTATCGCATGTTCTGTTTGTTTTCCCAACTATAAACATGAAAATGGGCTTCGTCGGTCATTAGCAAATTATTCAGAATGTCTGGGTTTCCCCGTAACAAACCACTTATGATGGTGCAGAAAGCAAGTCTTGCTTCCTTGTCTCTTTCGTTAATTTATTGCACAACTTGCAGTTTGTAAAGGTAAAATTTTATCTCTTTTAATATTCGATTTAAACTTCTTCTATTGATGCCTGAAATGCGAGATTGCTAGCGCGCTGAACGGCGGGGACTGCGTTCAATAGCTTCCCTCATTGTCTGGATGTTCTCTAGCGTCCGCTCTGTTCATGAAGCTCTATGCTTTACGGCTAACACGCTACCAGTTCCTTCAAATTTCTTCATCCAAGCAAATATGGTATTGCGAGACGGCATGTGACCATGCCGACCAATATTGAACTGTCGCCGATAGACAAGCTGCATTTCCGTGACAGAATTTGTTTTGTAATAACTACGAACACAGGTAACAAGGTGTTGCACGTTCCAATGCTCCATTGCGGTTGACATACCGCGGTGGCGCACGTCATGAAATGGAGCCCCCCCCCTCCCATTTCCCCTCCCACCAACTACGACAAACTGTTGCGGCGGCGCACTATTTAAATTTGAAATATGTAAGTTGGTCCCGCGCCTCTTTGTGTATATACATATATAATAAACAGAAACTTTTGCATTTAATAGTAGACCATATAAAAAAAACTTTTGCAACAGAAGTCCATGCTGCATAAAATGTGCAAATAACCATTTAATTAGATATTTTTATAAAATAACAAGCGCTAAGTTAAGTGCATTCCTTAGAACAAAAACCATCTAGCGAATTACAAATAATGCCCTTCATATGCGCTTTATATAACGAGTTGCAACAGAAAACATTTCCGCTACTCAGACAAAGACAAACAGAATACTATCGATGCTAGTTTAGCCAGGTATCACTTATGCACAAATTTTTAGCGGCAAAGATTACCAAATACAGGAAACAAACAACATTCCTCAACAATAAAGACTAACATCATAGTTATCTCAACTAGATAATGATATTCATAAACTTCAATAGATAATAAGGAAGCCTATAGAACAAATGTCAACTATGCTAAATTTATTAACGCCTCTTGTACTAAAATCGAGACATTTATTTAACAATAATAATATTTATTTAACAATTAAAACCAATTTATCGAAAGAAGCCACTAGAAGATTTATAACTATGCTATTTACGTATGTAAATCAATATTCTAATGGAACCGGACATGCTGACACAGCTATTATTATGAGAAGTACAATAAAGTAACGCGAAATAAACAAGCACTGCGAAGAACACTTCCAAGCGATGTCAGTTGTGGCATGCTAAAAAACTGGAACACTTTGTGCACTACTTCGGTACACTCAAATACCGTTTTATTGTTGATGCCGACTATAAAGCCAAGCACACGTTGAGGTTTCCAGATAACTACCCCAAAGAGCCGTGAACTGATGGCAGATACATTTTTTTTTCTTCAGCCTTGTAGCGCCCAGTATTGAGCATAGGCCTCCCTTTTTGGGGGGGATTTGGCAATTAAACGCCACGCTTGCCGGACGGGTTGGCGAGTGGATAGTGAATGTACTTTTTACGACCGCCAAAAGTGTTTGTATGACGGCAGATACATTACATAACTTAAATTTGATTATTACAGAGGAACCGAATTAGTGATCTTTTGATATCCACAAATTGATTTTCTGGACTTTATAATTATTAGAAATACCTTTGAGTTAACTCCTGACGTGACCTTTCTTTTCGTCATTCTTTAACTCCAGTTACTCTCAGCACTCAATTATGCATAGTAAAATCACCGTTCCTTTTCTGATTGGAATTATTTTACATCTAATCTAGAAGAGTTTATACTTCTAGAAATCTTGCCATAAATGAAAGTGTACTTACAAAATGCAGATGAATATTTTAATAAAATCATGAAAAAAGCCTCCTGGGATGCGACTTCAATCGAGAACGAAGGTACACACAAATAGTTGTTCAGTAGCAGTTCAAAAGATTGCATAATAAAGAAGATTGAGATGACGATCATAGCAAACTAACATACCTCAAGTTGACGTAATGAACTTTAATCGGGTATCGGCCGAAGTGTAATTTTTTTTTAAATAAATAAAAATTAGTCGATTTAACCCTGTCTAGAAAATTTATCCCCTAATGAAGTTACTAATTATTATATAGAAAGTAAAAAAAAATAATCATTGCAACACATTCTACCTCTCCGCAAAGAAAATGGAACCTGGTCAATAAGTACATACTTCTGAAAAAGCGATGGTATTTACAAGCCATATAGGAAAAGTGCATGAGCCTCATCTTTTAAAAGCTACTTCAAAAAAAAGAGAAAAACTAAATACCTTTTAAATAAACCTATCAAGCAAGCTTTCCAGGGCCAAAGAAACCAATCTATAATTTGACCTCTAAATGTTAATAAGTTGCGAGTTAATCACTAGCAAAGTGCTTAAACAATATTTGCCAAGATTATTTAACGCAGTACTTAGACCAGTAAATATATAGTTATGACTGTAATACTCATTCTGAAACCTAAAAAACCACATTAACAGATAATCCTCTACAGAGCAATAAGACTGCTTCCACTCCTTTCAAAAATATTTGAAAAACTATATTATTATTGATAGAAGTCTCTCTATTATCAAAAGTAATTTAAATTCTTTACAAAGCCATTTGGGTTCAGTCTGGATATACAGCCTGCAGTTATGGGTATGATAAGACGTAGTCTTAAAGTAAGTTTGGTTAGCGAAAGAATTAGGAAGATAAGTGACACCTATTGTGGTCGGCTCAGTACACATCCAAATGTTAATAGCTAGTGATCTACTAAAGATTCATAATGAATACGAAGACTAAAAAGGTTCAAATCCTTGGGTCTACAAAATAAATTTGTTTGGAATACATTTTTTTAATTATTAGTTATATTTATATATTTATTAGATTAGTTTATAGTCAATAAAACCTATTTGTTTTGGGGAAATTGATAATTAGGCAACAACCCACCAGACCTTATTATTACCATAATATTTAATGAATATTGTATAAAAATTATAAATAAACCGGTACACAAAAAACTTTATTATAATTGTTTATAAATTAATACAAAGTTGAATTAAATGTTTGACTATGTCATAGTATTTGGCATGCCAGTTTAAACATCTTTGGTAATTAAGGATAGAATTTTTCAAATGTAGTATAGTAAAGTGCCTTTCAACATTCTTTACATCAAAAGATAAAAGCGAATTTAGTAATAATGGTATTTTTTACATCACTTATCAGTAAAAATTATTTTTTTGTATATTCCGAGTTTTATTGCATATACTTCACAAATACGATAGCTGCCCGCATATATACAATTATATATATAAAACCTTTAAACATATATTTTTTGGATCGATATCTCTATTAATTTAGACCCAGCGTGGTTCTTTAGTTGAGGAGTGGGCTGCGATGCTGACGGACCCGAGTTCATTTTCCGATGTTCTCTGATGCCTGGCGTGTAGCTTATTTAGTCACTAAAAATAATTGAGTACCTGCGTGCACTCGAACAAGGAGTAATAATGGCGGTCGACTAAGGGGCGTAGTTTGTCACATCATCCCACATCAGAGATGGTGCGGGACAACCGGGAGAGAGAGAGAGAGAGAGAGAGAGAGAGAGAGAGAGAGAGAAGAGAGAGAGAACATATGACAGTCTTAACCTCTTAGTTCGCAGGCCGTACTCCAAAACGCGGAGAGTTAGATCCGTAACATTATTATCTCCATTAATTTGGTAAATAGGTAGATTATTTAAAATTATCAAAGCTAGTAAGTAGCGTAACGTTTTATATTTGTTTTAAATTCGATGAATTTCACGTCTGTGGATCTGTAGAAATGAAACACACTTTATAAAAACAGAAACAATAAAGATTTTGCGACGATATTTATCAAAAAGGGATATTAATACTGGCTGCTTATTTTTAAATAAATTTTTATCTAACTACTGTTCTATTAAATAATTAATAAAACAAAGATATCATTTGAGAAGATATGTATATAAATTTAAATATCTATTGATTCACAATGTTCAAATGCAGTTCAATAATTAATTAATATACCTTTTAATCGTAATCTATATAAAATGTGTTCTATTCAAAATTACGCAAACAGATTCATAGTTACAAAGAAATGAGGACAGTATTTTTGTCTGCTCTGGATATCTCTAAGCTTTAACAATAATTCTAGCAAAACAAATAATTAACAATAAAATGTTTATCTTATATTAAGTGAATTCTAGAGGTTCCTAACTCTAAATAATAATTGATAATTACAATTTGTAAAAAATTATAGGAAACATGCAACAAGTTATCAAGCATGTGCCGAAATAAAATAACAAATAGTAAAGTTACAATAAAAAAGAGCAAGGAAAAATTCAGTGTGATCTTAATCACAAACGGGATATTCTACAATTTTGCTATACAAATTTGCACGGAGTTTAAGTGTTAATCAGTTTTTATTAGAAGCAGCTTTTTTGCTGTCCTCATCATACGACCATGTTCAGGTATTATCGAAAGTTTCAGCCTGTAAGACGCTCTGCGTTCAGGATACCTATCTTTATCGGTTTTAGAAGCAAACATTGGTGCGAAATCGTATAATGTATAGAGAATAATATTTTAAAAAGTTATATGAACTAAAAGTATATTACAAAACTATTCTAGTAATTCTATGTGTGTTCTGATTTTCTATTTTTAGGACTCAAATTAAAAGTTTGACAAGAGATACATTGAATTAGGGAAATTTTGTCAGTTTAGAGATGTTGCGTAACTAATAGTTGGGGGCAGGTAAGGTTTCTTGTATTTAGTATTGTAGGCATTTTTGTGTTTCAATTTTCTTGTCAATAATTATGCTGGTCAAATGGAAAACAGAGATAATAGTTTTTAATAGCAAATTTAATTTGATGTCCTGTTTCTTTATTATAATTCGCAAGTGCTGAACTGTTATCGCCTTTCCGAACGGGTAAAAAGTGATCATATATTAGGTCAATTTGTTTAACGTACATAATGTTTTTGGCACTCTTCAACAACACATCCAAACCAACAAACTCCCCCACTGTGTTTTTTGACAAACGACATTCTTACCAAAATTTCACTTCTAATCCTATAAGTATTAAAGCAGGACACAAAAGGTCAATCTCCTTCAAGTACTTACAGCTACTGTTAGAAAATAGGTAGATTAAACCTCTTAGTGAAAAGCTATATTTTCTTGAGGATGCTATCAAAACAGATGCTGAAATATGGAGAATTACCTCAAAAACGACGTGGGTTAAGCGTACACAATACATATATATAGATAAACAGTATTTTACTTATTTTATTTATAGACTCTGAACAGTGGGTGATAGGTTTGTACGATTCTACTTCGGTTAGTCGTTTACCTGGCTTAGGAATAAGGATTCGTTGCCCGGGAAAGTATCCAAGCCTTTGGACAAAATTAAAACTTATTGTGATTATGTCACTCATCTAGATACATTTTTAGGATCCCTTCTGTGATAAGATAAAACTCTGGATATTACTTTATATTTAATCAAGTTTGTATTAATTTTACATGTTCCTTTTTCAAACGACTTGATAGGAAATTTGTAAATGTGGGCGGGCGTCTTTACAGACACAATTTCTAAGGGAAAAGGTATAAATTCTGTAATTCGGTGGTGAGCAAATTCTCTCGTTTTTTCATTGTTGCTTGTTGTTGCTCATTCACGTTTACTACTCATGTGAGAGTTTTACATATTTGAGATCAGTTGGCTTTCTTTGTGATCCGCTATAAAGAATATCTTAGATAGTTTTGAATTTTTTCATTTTTTCTTTTAATTCGTTAACAGCCTTGTTTTACCAGATTTATTTTCAAGAGAGCACGCAACACTTGCTATTTGTTTCTGAACATTCTTTTTCCTCTAATCTTGTCTTTGATAATAGCTGCATATTATTGTTTAACACCCAAATTAGCTTTATACAGAGTTGACTCCCAAGCGGCTTTCTGAATTGACTGTTACATTTTGAATTGCCTAATTTAGGTTTTATACCCCTTCACTGAGAGATTTTGAGGGAATTTCGATTTTAGTAATGCTCTAAATAATATCTAGTTTATATACTTATTATGTAATAAATATAGGTGGGCCTATGTCTGAAATTTACGCTGATATCTTTCATTCATTTAAACTGTTTTATCCACCCTACGTAGCCAAAGGCTTTTTCTATGTCTATGAAAGTAATGCACGTTTGTTTTCCTTTTGTCAGCTCTTTTTTATGAAAGTTCTAAGAGATATTATTGCTTTTTTGTGTTGGAATTCTTCTTAAAGCCAAATTGATCTTCTGTAAAGGGTATGTTATACGTTTTTTTTAATTGTACAATATATACTTTCAATAATTATTATTTAGATGAATTATTAGAGCTATTGTGCGGACATTTTTGCAGTTTACACTTATGCCCTTTTGAATATAGGAATATTATTGTATTTGTTGTGTTCAAAAAAATTTTCCATATGACATACCTGGCTTGTAAAGCGTTGATTCTTCTACATTCTTAATAATATTTGCTAAAATTTGATAAATCTCTGTTGTTTTCTTCTTCTTTAGTTCTCAGACTGCTTGAGTGTATTCTGACAAAGTTATCATATCTCCTTTTCTATTTTCATTAACTTCGTCTTTTGGTTCCAGAACGATTTCCTTTTTAATGTTTTTAGCGTATAGTTTTCAACTTTCAGCAATGTTGCTTTGTTCCAATAGAATTTTTCCTATTTTATGTTTTACAATTATCCTTCCCATTTTATTGCTTTATAGGCCTAGTTAATTTTGTTTATTCTAACTCTTCACACTTTTTCGTTGTATATCTTTCTGTTGATTCAGCATGTCCTCTATAATTTTTTTTTAGTTCTCTGTGCTCTTTTAATTCATTATTTGTTTGCAAGTTTCCATGTTTCTTTAGTTATCTGGATAATATCCTTTCTAATCCAAAGTTTTTCTTTACTTTTCTTTAAAACTGCAGTATCTCATCTGGTGTGTTAAGTATGCGTTGCCTTTTGATGTTCCACGTCTATCTCATTTTGTCTTCTGTTATTTTCCCAAATCTCTAAAAATTCTGGTGTCTAATTATTTACTTGTATCTTTATTTTGTTTCAATTAATCTATTTAACATTTTTCTTTTCTTTTATCATTGCTAGATTGCGATCGCTATGCACATGCGCTTAGATATACTTTGGCAATTTTTACCTAATTTTTAAATCTTTGTTTTATAATTTTATTATAAGAATAAATTTGGTATCTTCTAATATATCTTTTATGTGTTATCTTCTACATGAGTGATGATAAAACAGTGTATTTGTTATTACTAAATTGTGCTTTGCATAAAACTCTATTAGACCGAAATTTTACCTTACACTCTTTTGCTAATAGAAATATTTCAACTTTCTACCAATATTAGGTTCTTCTCTTTTTTTGTGTACTTCATTACTTTCTCTATTTTTTCATATATTTTTGCCTCTTAGTTGCCATGTTAGTCTGTAGTTGACATGTTTCCTTGTATTATAACTTACCAATATCACTTTTTCATTCTTGAGATTATTACCTCTCTTCTCTTAATAATTTTTACTTCAATTTATGCATTTACACCAGCAGTATTTATTATTCTGGATTCTTTACTCCACATATTGTTTTCTTGTGACCATCTGACTTAACTTATTCTACGCAGATCTATGTTATTGTATTTAATTTCCTGTTTGATATTTTATAATTTTTTGTTTTTCCAAAATGCTCTGACATTCCACTTACAGTTCTTCTAAATTTAGTTGTTATTTTACTTTTATTAGGTGTAGCCACCCGGCGAACCCAGTGAAAAACAGATTTATTTTCGGAATCTAATTAATGAAAATCTGTTATCGATTTTGATAATCTTGGAAGAGCCAGCTATATCGTGTAGTAGTTTATATAAATAAACATTGCTAAAATATATTTAAGCTGCCCCTTTATTCTTCAACATTGAGCTAAATTAAAGAAAATCATAGATCAGATAATTTAACCTGCTAAAACTTAAAAATAGAAAATTGGAAGCATATATGCTGTAAAGTAGTACACTTTAATACATTCTCTTACATAAACTGGTTTTTGAAGTAATTAATGTTCGTTTCAGACAGCGTTGCACGCAACTTCCTTAATTTCCAATAACTCCATTCTGGCATGGTACCTGCTGCTGCAAAACGCGCTGATACCCGAGACTGGCACGCTACAGAAGCAATTACAAAGCCATCTTTTTCCTTTATGTCGCGCCATTTCTGCGAAATGGTAAAGGACGCCGTTTTCTCGACGGCGATAAAAACGATTTATACAGAAACGAACATAAAATAACCCCCCACTTAATCAAAGGTAATGTAGTGCGTTACACAATTTGGCTTTTCATTTAACAAAGTAACGATGTATTTATCTGTCCTAACGCACTTACGAGATTGACCATTTGGTGAACCCGCCGTTGATCACGCACTGACCCGCGAATCTTCCTGCTTATAATTTGGACACGGATCCTTCGGGGGTTGTTTACATTTTGATTCCAACAAAACTTAATAGAAACTTTACGGAGTTTGCTTATTTACATTGTACGGCTTTATAATTATTTAGATCATTTTAATTCGCAATATGTATGCTTAATATACAGCTGATCAATAAAATATTTTAAAAAATATACATTCCTATTAAAAAAAATTATGCAAATACGTGTGTGCAAGTGCACGTTTATAAAGTTTACAAAGCTTAAGATTGAATAGATCATTCGAATAAAAAATTTTTTATTTGGCATTCCTTGATTTGATTATATTTTGAATAGCTATTTTTTTGCTTGTAGAATATTTTGGTTAGCTTTAGTTTTATGAGTAATATCAAAACATTTTGACCTTCTAGTTATAATATCTAAAAGATTACTCTTTAAAATTTGTACAAAAATTTAATAACTAAAATTTTGAGGTTTGATATCTTAAAAGTATTTAATTTAATAGAATTTATAACAATTGTTTATTGTGATAATTAATTAAATATCTAGGTTTTCGTCTTTCATTATTTTTATTATTTAAATATTAATTGTACTACTTCATATTAAAAAATATTAATAATTAATCTGTTTTATCTCTATTTTGTTGTTTTTATAATGAAAAACAATAAAACTATAATTTTACGGTTTCATACTTTTCCGCATGTGTATTTTTTGCATACGATATGGCTTTATATTGGTGCCTTTGCTGTTTCTTATTGAAAAAATGTCTTTTGTTCTAGATTTCACCAGTAAAAGTCACTATATATATTATAAATTTATAAGATTTTGATCTCCACTCTCATGTGAAGGGAAAGGTGTACTCTTGGAAAAAATCTTTTCAATAATGCAAGTTTAGTGGAAAATTAATTTCTTGTTTGTTTGGATCTAATTTTTTTAAACTTGAAAAATTATTAAATAAAACACAATTTCATAAAAAGTGATTCTTAAAATTTCAAACTATAAATGTTTCAAGATTAAATATTAGAATATTAAATATTAGAAACACAGTAATTCAACTGTTTCATCATTCTTTTTTTAGTTTTCTAAGTTGTTTAAATTAAAATTATGTCAATATAAATTGCAAAATGATAATTAAACGTGCATATAACTTTTATAAAATATATGGTAGATTATTTTTGTAAGGAAAGTACATGAAAGCTTTATTGAGTTTTGAAAAATATTCCAACAAAGAAATACAGATATGCTAAATAAGTTACAAAAATGACGAAAACTAAAACCCTTCTACTTTATCCAGTGAAAGAATTTTAATACTAACAAACACATGAACAATTAGATACAAAAAGAAAATTTTAGAACCTAGGAGAAACAGAACCAATAGTAAAACGCATATTCAAAATGCCAGATAAATTTTTTTAAGAAAATATTTTATTTTAGATGATAACGATTATTTTACTTTTAATTATTATGAGAAAAATATAAATGTATGCTTCTATACCTATAATACTGATACTGTTTCTGACAAAATTATAGCAACAGTAAAAAACTTACCACCATTTTATCTTTAGAGATCTCGCGGTCATTTTTAGCTTTCGTAGCTGGCAGTTAACCACTATGTTTATATAAATAGGTACGTTCAAGAAAGAACGATCCTTTTGTTAAAAAATAACATTTAACAATTGGATATTCTGGTCTCATAAGAATTTTACAAATTACTACCAAGTCCAAAATACCAAAAATAATTTGGCCTGTATACTAGACTTACGTTCAAGTGAGAATTTTTAATCAATAGTCAATGGAATGAGCTACGCAAAAGGTTGGAAATAAAAAAGTTAAAACGTTAAAATATAATTCAGTAAAATATTAAATAAGTGGATATTAGACTAATTCAAAAAATGTTTAAAAACATTAAAAACTGAACCTTGTTTGACGAACTATAATAATTTAATAATTTTTTTATTTCTTTTATTTAATGCAACTGATGTTTTAAAAGTTTAAATAAAAGAGCGTCAATTTAATTAAATGTTGAATTTTTAAGCATTTAGAACTAGTCTCAAATTTGAATGATCGCCCCTTAATTCAATAAACAGTGCTTTCTATGCCATTCTATTATTACGTGTTTGAAGAAAATAAATTGTATCTTGTGCATGTTTTTATAACGTTAATAAAAATGTAATAGAAACTTTTATTGTAGATAAGAACAACAAATATGAAAAAAATTGCTTTCAATGATTTGATCTGTTATGCAGCAAGATACTGTCTAACGGTAATCATGAGCGAACTGCGTTGTTGTCTAGTAACACCAGAAATTTTCTATATCTAATCATGGGTTGATTCTGTGATTCACATCTTTCTCTCAAGCGATTTTAATAAGACCAAGGTTGCTACAAAACTAGCGTTTTAAGATACGTTCTAGTAGAACATTCGAATAAATTTTTTTGACAAAAAAAATAATTTAAAAATATAAAATATTCTGGGCATTTGTCTCAGGCGATATAAACAATTTATAATTTTTCTAAAAAATGTTTAGAATTTTTAAAATTACCAAAGCAGTCATCTCCAGGTATTCATTTTTTAAGTAGAGTATATTTAAGTGTATGAACAACGCATTTTTATCGCAAGGTGATAAGTCCGGACTGTAGGGTTATGGTTCAAAATCTTTACCTTTACAAGTTTGGGTTTTTCGATTGCCTAAACACTACCGTAGATTTATTCCGACCTCAGAAATAATTTCGGCAACCTTTCATCAGCTGCCATCGTCGAGAAAGCGACACACGCACAATGTAAATATTCTTCTTAGTCACACTAGTTTTCCAGTAACGTAGGAGACCTTTATTTACAACTGCTTCTTGTTTCCGCCAGAATTGTGTATCTTTTGCCTACACTTGAGACTTTTCAAAATTTCAAACGGTTTTACGCTTTTAATCAAGAGAAAGTTGATAATAATCCATTACACAACGGTCAAGGGTACATTTTATCCTGTTATCATGATGCTGACTAATAAAGTGGTAGTACAAGGTACCCCCACAACGCCAAAACTAAATTTCACGTTATATTTTATTCACTCATATATACTAACATAATATTGCTCATACTGACCTAAACGTATGAATCATAGCTATTGAGAAGATATTTAAAAGTATAATTTTTGCAGTTTTATAATGTTTAATAAAAAATATTAGGTACTGCGAAATGGGGTCATATCCGAAGAGAGAACATTACAAGAAGTATAAAACCGATAATATTTAAAATAAAAAGTGGCGAATCAAAATTATTGAGACTTGCCGCAAGAATAAATGGAACAGATTGGTCAAAATGATAATGGGGCTGAAAGAAAAGGGAAAAGAAAAATGGGAGGTCATGAGAGATGAATAGGATGATAGGAATTGGAAAAAAGGGCAAATAAACATTAGGACAGCCGGATTCAAACCTAGTATAAGATATAGAGATAGACATAAATATACGGGATGTTTCAGAACTTTGTGTACAAACTTGGAGAGAAGGTAGAGAACATCGTTAAGAACCCTCATGTGATAAAGAGGCACAAAGTCACAATAAGCCTACAATACACAATGTAGTGTAAAACGTTTTATTACAGAACAAAAGAGTACAATGTATGATTTACAAGCATTACATGAGGTGTTCGAAATTGTGCCCATTGTCATTATACAGGCACGACACCTATGCGACATGGATTTGCGAACATTTTCGAAACTATTTGGCGTTTCGTTGATCGTAGCAGTAGCGATGGAGATTTGTGCCACCAGGTCCATTTCAGAATTTACGGGCGTGTCGTACACAATGTTCTTCATGGCACCCCAGAGAAAATAATCAAGAGATAAATCAGGTAATCTGGGAGGCCAAGCGACGGGACCGCCACGCCCAATTCAATTGTTTCCAAATGTCCGGTCCAAATGTTCACATAGACAAGTTGCTTAATGACATGGCACGCCATCATATTGAAACCACATTCTGCGCTGAACATGTGCGGGGACATCGTTAACCATTTTCGGAAGTACCTCTTGAAGAAACACGAGATACTTGCGAACGTTTAGTCGAGGTGATACGATGTATGGCCCGACTAACTGCCCCCCACAATACCCGTCCACACATTAACAGCGAAGCGTTCTTGTGCGGCTCGTGATCGGGTTCCGTGTGGGTTGTCTAAGGCCCACATGCGCTCGTTATGCATATTGGACACACCTTTGCGTAAAAAGGTTGCTTCATCACTGAACATAATAAAACTGGAAAATTGTGCAAACGCAACGCGTCGTGGGTGATCGTCCGGCTGTAATAACTAAACTGCCTGAAGATGAAAGGGATGTAAGACTTTGCCCTGCAGTATGCGATAGACAGTTGATCTAGAAGTTCCGGTGACAGCGGCAAACTCCCGTATACTGATACCGGGATTTTGGTCCACAGACCCTCTTTGAATATGGCTGTTCGTACTGTTCGCTGCCGCTCAGTATCCTGCATCGTGGCTGTAAAGGATCCACGTTCCGCAAGATTCTTATGTACCCGAGCGAATGTTTGATGATTTGGTTGGCATTTTGTTGGATATCTTTCCCGATATAACCGAACGCGTCCATTTCCATCTGCTATGCTATAGATGAAGTGAATGTTCGTCAACTCGGCGTTTGTGAAACGATTCATGTTGATCAGACGCAATTGGCGTCTACAATGAGGAACCACACGTGCCGACCTTGACAGCTCGCGTATAGCACCATCTATCAATCTCCGCCCATGGTTTCCTATGTAATTATGCTTCCCAACGATATTCTCTACCGCTCCTTCACGTTTGTACACAAAATTCTGAGTCACCCTGTATAGACAATGAATCCGACTCTTTAAAATGGAATAAAGATGAGGGAATACCTACGGCCTGATCTTCAGTTTGGTTTTTTAATCTTTTAAAAAAGATGTTTGCTGTAATTTTATAAAACTTTTTCAAAAGTGCCACTTATTTCTATACTTGCTGCTTATAGATCTTCTAGATTTTTATTAATCTGCCAAAGTTAAACATTTTATAGAAATTTTCTTCTTTTCGACCTTTGTAAAAACCATTGTGTCATATATTTTTGTAAATAATATATTTATTGTTTTTATTTATGCTTCTATTATTATTTTTTGCAGGCTGCATTTGGCATTACTTCTGCATCAAATCTAACCACTCTATATTTGTAAGTGATTTTACAATTAAAATGAGTATTCGTTGTTTTTAACTTACATTTTAATGTAAATTCTATTAGTTATTTGTCGTGTGTTTTAAAGTCATATTTGGTTTCGTTTATCTTGTGTTAAGCAAACACATTTCTTAACACATTTTTGCTGATGTATAATAGTAACTTTATTATTATTTATTATTTTTCTTTTTTACTTACAAAGTTAGCTTACTCTTGACTGTGTTATTTATTTTATATATATATTTAGTTTTACTGATTTTTTTATGCCAATATAACTTGTAATGTTGTATAAATCCAGTGTCAGAATATTTACTATGTAGTTTGCTGCTAAATATAATGTACGTGTGTTTTACATTTTTTTGCTTTTATATATTTTTGGAACGCTAGGATCGACATCTGATACTTCATCATTATTTTCTACTGTTCATGGTTCTTATTTTTAATTTTCTTGTCAACGAACTTAAAAAGTTCGTTACTGAATTCTGTATGTCTGTCGGTCTGTCGATCCGTCACAAAAGTTGAGATTTTTAAAATTTGAAAATGGATTCTTCTAGGAAATTTTACGCTGATTTCGAATTCGAAATTAAAAAATTTCTATCTCGAATAATTTTCGAGATATTCGACTACGAATTTCGGGAAAATATATTTCGGGATTCTTATAGGACATTTTACGCTGAATTCGAAAACGAAGTCGAAAAAATTCTATGTCGAATAATTTTCGGGACATTCGATTTCAAATTTGCCCGAAATTCGAAATCGAAATCGAAAGGTTTTTTTAAGTTCGTTCTGGGATTGCTTACAGAACAATCTCTTCGCCGGCCCCATGTTTTTTTCTCTCTTTATTGCTTTCTAAAGTTTTATATGTATTTTGTTTATTCCTGTTATATTAAACTTACCAAGTCTTATAGTTTTTTTTTATATAACTTGTTTTGCTTTTGATTTTTATGTTATGTAAATATTTAGCTTTATTTTTGCACTGTGTTTTTACTTGTTTTTATAATTATTGGATCATTCCGTTCGTTGTTGTTTGTTCACATACCTGTTTGCTGGATTCTTCTTATAAATGTTTTCTTTTCCTATAGCTATAATATGGAATATTCATTTCAATATCTCTCTATTGTATTTCCGATCTCATCAGCTTTGTTGTATTTTATTAATTGGGCGTATTGAGTACTATAGAGCAGGATATCTATAATTTTAAATCTCTTATCCAATCGATATCGTATTGGGATTTTTAAAATATTTAATTACAATGCCAAACGAACGTTAAATGATATTATTTCATTTAGATGTATATCTATTAAACGGAAATGTACTCATCAGTGTTTTTGTTTCAAATGCGGGCCTGTCTTATTTGTCTGTTTATTTGCCCTATCCGCAGCACTGCACAAGAAGGTCGTTCTTTGTAAAGCTAATAAATCGTTCTGCTACGATTAGCGCAAGCATAAATTAAAATACTCTAAACAGTATAAAATTTTTGTTTGCACTACACCACTTGACAATTATTTAAAATAAAATACTAAATTGGTTACTTTAAAATAGTATTTATTATTTATTGATTAAAAAAGTGTATTATTATGGATTTACAAGCTAGAGTACATGATTATTTTATATCAAAAAGTAATAAAGTTATATAAAGACATTTTCACATTTTCTCTTTTTATTTATTTGGAAAATAATACGCCAACCAATTTAGGACGTGTTCCAACAAGTGACGCTAATTAATAACAACTTTCGAAAGCACAATGTTGTTTGCCATTATTAATTTTCGGGCTACAATAGTCTGAGTAAATGTGTGTAATAATCTTTCGTCTAATTCTTAACAAAATAAAAATGAAGAATCTTGAGAAACAACGTATTTGTGTTAAAATTTGCTTTAAACTCGGTAAAACCTTCATGGAGGTATTTTAAATGCTTCAGCAAATACTATAAAGGCTATATAAGCAGAACGTATTACTACAAATAGTTTAATTATTTTAAACAAAGCATTGGTTGATAAAGATTTAAGATGTTTCATGCCAAAAAGACGTGACAATATAATGTAGTTTCTTGTTATATTTAAAAAAAATATTATTACGTGCACTTAATTATGTGAAAATGTTTTGATTAAGTGGGTATTAGCACAAAATCATACCATGCAATTTTGAAGAAGAAACTTGACGTGCATCACAATTTTGCACTAATTAGAAATGGATAAGTCTAAAGTAAATATATTCATAAAATTATTATTACAAAATTTTGTTTTTAAACCTTATATTAATATCAGAAGCTAATAAGCTTTGACTTTTTAATGTGCTCATAGTTTTTTTAAATTTAGTATACCGTTCAATTACGCTACTTCAAAATATTTTTTTTGTTTTTAAATCTTTTTTTAGCAGTCTCATTTGAGTTATTAAACAATTTAAATAACATTTTGCAAAATTTGTCGCCTACAATTACTAACTACTTTAGTAAAGATTAATGTTTTTCAAAATTTTTGAATACGGAGTAACATATTTATTTGATTTTTACTATTAAATACAAGTAATGAAATTAAAGCAGCACACACGTTGAGTAAATTTGTGCAGTGCATTTATAGCATGTCCCACTTTCTCTATGTGTACATATGCCATTTTAGTCAGCGATAACATTCTGCGTATAACTGAACTTAAGACAAATAAGTTTCTTGCAGTACTTCATGTACAAATATATAGTAATAAATGCATATCTTAGAATTTTTTAAAAAATTACCAGCGTTGAGAGCTAAAATATAAAAATTTTTAACTACATAAGCTTTGCGCCGTTTTATCTTAGTGCGTCATTTTAGGTCACCTTCCTTTATATTGAATTACCGATAGAAATCTTTTTATATCGGACTTTAAAAGCCATACTAAAGATACTTTGCTACAATTGTGACAAACGTAATATTCTGTAAGTGCAAAGCTCTAATTGCCTTGGTAATTGTATTACCAGAGAGCTGGAGCGAATGAAACAACAAAAGTCATATTAGTATTCCTTGACCTTGTTAGCAGAGCGCCTGCAATTCCAGCCTTAATTAGATTTTAGTTTTCGCTTCAAGAACATTTAGCTGAAATGAACTGGCTGCTGTGCAATTTTTATTATACTATTATTCAATTTAGCTAAATTGCTTTAGCAAAAATGCATGTTCTTTCCAGTTAAAACGAAAGTGTAAGACAGGGACAATTTGAAACTTCCGAAATAACTTTAGAAGCGTTCTAACAGCGCTCAGAGGAAAGCGGACAAAAAGAAATATGAAAAATTAGGACAATATCACTTGGGAGAGCACTCGGAGCTTCGCATTTAAAAGAATAAAATTGTGTACCACCAAGAATGAAAAAAAAACAAATCTAATATACACGTCTGATCTTAACTTGTAAAAAGGAGCGTAAGAATTTAATTAGTTATCTTAAAGTCAATTTGCTCAAAGGCATTTGGTCACAGACGTTAAATGTGTATACTGTTGCTGTCTGTTAAAAATGTTTGTAATTTGTTTTAAAATTGGCTGTTATTTCGCTTCTATTTTGCATAAAAGAATATTTGATTTAAATCAAAATCCAAAGCAACAATTGAAATATAAAAGATATTAATAAATAAGCAATATTTTGTAATTATGTCGTTCATAATTCTATGATATAGTTCTAGGCTCTTTAAAATTTAATTAAAATTTTAAATACCAAGAACTAAAATTAAATATATTTATTCTTTTAAGCCATACAGCCGTTCCTAAAAACCATCAATTCATCATAATCTAACCAAATTTTACTTAGAAAAAATTAAGATATATGTAAAGTTATAAAAGTAAAGTAAATTAGCTTGTTTTACAACTTTTCGGGTAGTTGCTCTTACATATAATTATGAATATTTATATCATATTAAAAAAGTCAAACAAAACGCCGATATCGTTGCAGAAGGTTTAAAGTAATTTTTCTGAAACAATAATAATAAATTATGATAATTCTCCATATAAAATCAAAAAACAATGTCTCTACGTTTATGACAACTACATATTACATTAATAAAAAGTTAAACTAAGAAGTGTATGCAATTACACAGCTATCATTTTAAAGGACTATTACAGTTAAATAAAAATTTCTGATTATAAAATCTAAATAAAAACACATTAAATCAAGTATTCTGAATTACTAAATAGTTTTTACAAATAAATCAATATAAAGTATATAAATTTCATAAATTGGAATCTGTGTTCAGATTTATTTAATTTTAAAGATAAAATGCAAAAAGGAAAGAATAGGCCATTTGCTTTACTACGTTAACCGAAAAATAATTAGTGCTTAAGATTTTTAGCAATGTAACTAAGCAATTTGTACATTTGTCTAAAAATGTAGAAGAGTAAGATTAAAAAATTGTCATAAAGAATAAGCTTAACAAAATACTTTTGATAAAATACTTAATAAGTGATTGAAATCTCTATTAGTCTTGCACATTTTATATGTAAAATAAAAAATATTTATTATTCAATACTACTACTTAACAAATCAAGTTATTTGTTAATATCTTTATCAAATCAACTTAAAAAATGCTGCATATAAAGAGACCCTCATAAATTTTTTTCATATTACTACCCCAAATTTTCTGAATGTATTAATAATAGATGTCGTAACTTATATTTATAATATAAAAAAATAAAACAGAATAGGATAATGCATACTGAATTGCTATTTATAAACGTATCCTACAAATTATGTTTTACAAGTGACCCGGTTGCTAATTGCTCATTGTCCCTAATAACATTGCCATTACTGATAACAGTTCTGAAGGTTTTGTTGTGTTAAGCGTTTTAAAACATCTATAGCGGGTTTTAAAATAATTTATATTGTATTGTAGCAATAATTCCTTAGCTATCGTTTATTTCATAAAAGTAAAAGTTCGGAAACTTTATGCAAACTAATAATTGCTTTTTTCAATTAAGTACTTGTCAAATTAAAACCCATGGAACCCTTGTTCTATTAAAACTTTGTTTCTGACTAATATTGAAGTTTTGGTGCATCGCGTGGTTGGTTCTCGGGTTATAAGGCCGTGGTCGGAGTTCAGAAACTCTTGACGTTTCGTCCACAACTGCGGCAGGCATCTTCAGAAGAAAATCTTCTAAAAATTAAATGACTGTCCCGTGCGTTTTCGCTTTTATATTCGTGCGTGTATGGTAGAGATAGTGTTGAAGTCACCGGGATGGTAGATGACGTGATCGGGCTAGCTGCTGACGTCAATCGGGACGTTGCAGGTAGTATTTCTGAAGTCACACGCTCTTTCGCCGTATCCCGGTCTGTTTTTTGCCCCTTGAGAGCGACAAACCAAGACCTAGGTAAATTAAATTCGTTAAATTAAAGAACTCCAACATTTGGAACAGGCCTTACGAGAGAATGGCTATTCGAGGACGGAGATAAACAGAGCAATCAAACCCAACAAACGTGCAGGAAAAACGCAACCAAAATCGGCTACGGCAGGCAAAGCTTTTTTACCTTACATCAACAGGGTTACGGACCGGATAGGAAAAATCCTCAACAAACACAAGGTGGAAACCATTTATACTACCACCAACAAGATACGGGATTTGCTTAGACCAGCCAGGATATACACAGGATATACCAGGGGTATACTGCATAGTTTGCTCATGTGAGGAAGTCTACATTGGGATTACGGGCCGAACGATTACCATCAGGATAAAGGAACATAAACGTCGTCTACGCCTTAATCAACCCGATAAATCAACAGTTGCTGAACATGCTTTGGAAAATGCTAACGACGAGATAGAATTCGGGCAAACACAAGTTTTAAACTGTAGGAATTACTACCCGAGATTATACAGAGAGGCGGTGGAAATTTAAAAATATAAAAATAATTTTAACAGGGCCGACAAATTTAATCTACCTAGGTCTTGGTTTGTTGCTCTCAAGGGGCAAAAAACAAACTGCGATACGGCTAAAGAGAGAGTGACGTCAGAAATACTACCTGCAATGTCCCGAATGACGTCAGTAGCTAGCCCGATCACATCATCTACCATCCCGGTGACGTCAACGACACCCCCAACGCCATCTCTACCATACACGCACGAGTATAAAAGCGAAAACGCACGGGACAGTCACTTAATTTTTAGAAGATTTTCTTCTGAAAATGTCTGCCGCAGTTGTGGACGAAACGTCAAGAGTTTCTGAACTCCGACCATGGCCTTATAACCCGAGAACCAACGACACGATGCACCATAACAGCGGCCGTGAAAGCCTTCGCATCCATTTTAGATTTGTTTTTAGCGGTTTTCTCTGGCATATATAAGAACTTTGTTCCAACTAAAAATTGTCAAAGAGAAAGCATCATCTTTATATACGTTTTTCAACAATTCAAACGCTTTTGCGCAGTTTTCATAATTTAAAGTAAAATTTTATAGCGAAGTATTTGCCTGCACTTTTTAGCTAACGCGTTATCTAAACACAAGTTTAAAAATTTTCATAGATTTCCAACATTCTACCGAACGAAACGACTTACTGTAGTTACTTATTGTTATTCAAATAATTACTTATCAACAAAATAATGCGGTGTTGCCGCAAAATGGACAAAAAAATTCAGACTCGTTAGTTGTTACTTCGTATACGCAATACACAAGATAAGCTTCGATTGCCCACAACCTTTACTCAAGTTGAGCAGTGTTCTTAAAAGTGTGTATAGCGACTCCTTGGAGAAGAGTAGCATTAAAGAACTGAGATGAGTCCCGAAAAGACTCCAAAATAAAATAAGAACGCCTTATTAAGACATTTATTTCGCAATTTATATAAAAATTTATCAAGCAAACATCGTGCCTCAGCTACTAACATTAAATCATATTTCGATAAGTTTTTCTTTTTTATTTGAAGTCACAGAATGTTAAATAAAATTTTCTAATAACAGATTTTGTATGAGTTTGTAAATGTCGTAGGTATTTCAAATTTCGTTGGAGAAGTAGGCACAGAATGTTGTTTTAAATCGTACAAACTAACTTGCATGCCTGCAAAAACGTGCCTAGAACTTACTATACTAGCTAAACCTTTTATGTGCGCCTGAATGCACTGGAATGAATTAATCTTCTTTTTCCAATTTAAATATACCATAAATTATTTCTTTTATAAATAATTTTATTTTATCTTTACCTATTATATTAACATCGCAGCCGTGCAAACTATTCTTCAACATATTTACATAACCAGCCTAAGAACCCAAACAAAATTGGAAAATAGGTTTTCGTGTTTGAATTTCTCACCTTGCAAGTACACCAAAGGTTTGTTTTTATTAAAAAACTATTTTTAAACTTACTTATGTGCAATAAAAAATATTTACCTATACAAAACCTATGTCTTAAGAAGTTTTTCCTTTGGTAAACTTTGATAGACCCAATGCTTCTCGACATAAAACACAGTGTAGCGCATTTGGTATTACTTCTGATGTTCTGTCATAACCTTAGTGTCTCATTGCACTTGCGTACCTATATAAAACTAAAATAAAATTTTCAAAAAGTGTCAGTGCTATTTAGCATTTTTTTTATATATAGTGGAAAATAGATTTTGGAAAAAGAAAAAACAAGTAACATTATTTAGTGAAAGATAATTGAAATAAGAAAGAAACAAAATTACCTACTTGGTAACAGATGTTTTAAGTTAATTAGCCGCGCAGTCGCTATTTCATTATGAACGAAGCTATGTATATCAAGACAGGAGTGTCGCCAATAAAAATCTAAAGTAGAGAAAGCGCGACAGGTAATGAAAAAGGATACTACTAATCATGTCAATATCAAATAAATCCACAACTTCTTAGTATTAGTGAGCTTTTAAAATCCGGTTAGCAGGTTTCCGATTAGGAAAATGTTCTATATATAAAAATTCAACACTTCTGCGTATAGAAAAAGCGTAATGAGTAATAAATTGATAAAAAAAAACGAGGCCTATCAATTTTCTTACCGCAAATTATTTTCACGGGTTTGCATAAATTAATTTTCTATCGATTAAGTTATAGCAAAATTTTTGAACGATAAATAGCTAAAATTATTTCTGATGATCATATATATGATATTTTAATATACATATTATAATAATGATAAAAATATTTAAACCGTTTTATGGTGGGAAATAACAATTTTATTGCACATATTGCACTAGATTAGTAACAGTTTATGCAACGACGTAACAGTGGTTCATGAATATGAAACGAAAACTTTTATATATTGTTGAAATTCTGGCAGTTCCAAAATATATAAAGCAAGGAACTATGATAAATGCGAAAGCCTACTATATAAATTTAAACAATCTAAGATACACAATAAACGATTGGAACTCTCTTGCTCCCAGACGTTTTATTATACAGAAGCGAAGTTAGGACCATACCCTGTGCTAACTTTTATTATTCTCTTCATAAGTTATTGAAAGTCTTTTTACGAAAACAGTAGTATTGTCAATGTATTTAATTTTAGTATACATGAATTTTACATGAATGTTTTTATTATTGTTTTTCAGAGCTCTTTCAAATCTATACGCGGTCTGGCAGAGAGGTGTTACATTTTTGAGATAGGTAAAAAAATTTGTGGTAGGGGAACTTCCCCATGTGCTATATGTACTCTTTATTTGCCATTTTAGTATTTATAGAACCATGGACGATTGAACAATGCACTTTTATTTACAACACCTTTGTTGCAACCTGTCATTCGATGCTGCAGACAGCGAATATTTTGAACTCACTTCAATGGTCAAAAATAATCCACAGAAAGTCCATCCAAAGCCCTTACATATTGAAAGGGTAACTGTGGTGCGGAATAGCCTAATTTGGTATAACTCGACCTTAATTTTTCTCAGAAAACAGACATCCTGAAACGGCCAATTGGCAGCGTTACCTTACTATATTGCGAGAATTTTTGATGCTTAAATTGAAAAGACATTGGATTGTCTTTAATAAGCTTTGGTCCTAACAGGATGGTGCTACTTTTCATACTACAAAAGAATCCATGGCTTGTTTAAGGAAACATTTTTCAGAGCACCTCAAGTCATTGCGCGGGGATGTGGAGTGGCCCCCTCGATCACCGGATCTTTCACTGTGTGGTTAATTTTTATAAGGCTACCTGAAAGTTCAGGTTTACATTAAAAAACCACGGCCTCTTAAAGCCCTTTCGGAAGTTACAACTCTAGAAATTCGAGTAATTCCACTCGGTACGCTTGAAATACCTGAACAAGAACGGTCGCCACTTAGATAGCGTCATTTTTCATACCCGAATTACATTAAATTATATTTATTAAATAACATTATATATAAAAACTATGGAAAAAATTTAAATTTTAATTTGTTCAAAAGCATCCATGTTAGACTGTTTTAAAAAATGTAGATCCCCTCTATGGGACCGTGTATTTAAAATAGATATCGAATAATAACAGTGACTATTTAAGAAAACGTTAAATGCAGAAAACATTGTTTAGAAAGTAGAAGTGTTTACTGCGGTCTGCTTGAAAATATCCTAAAGCCCATAATAAAGCGTAGTTGTTGCAAGCAAGTAATGAGTCCCACATTGTAGCTGATTGGGTACAATTTCTAAAGAAGATAATGGAATCAATAGTTTGTATTGACAGTTACAGCGCTAATCTAATCAGAAATATCTAGTCATGCATCAAGCACAGAGTAAACCTTTATTAACTATCAGAAATGTTCTCGATGCAGTCGAGAGATAAGAAGCTCGTTTCCCCGTTCTTACGCTGTAAACTTACTGATCACTCTACGAAATCTCTATGGTAATTGGTCATCTTAGTCGAGCCATTGCAATATTTTGTAAGTACTCAATGAATGATATTTTTTGTTATTTGCCGAATAAAATTTTTCTTAAAATCAACTCTACGTTCTTGTGTAATGTGCAACAATATGCATAATATACTTGGCTTATTAACTCCGCCTAACATTATCTTATTTACTTTTCTTATTTGTACTTAAAAAAAATGTCAGCAATTAATATATTAGTAAAATAAAATGCAAAATAAAAAAAAGTTAAGTATAATTTTGAAGCATTTGAGGTGTTATAAAAATCATAGAAAAGTACAAAACAACAAAAAATGTAGAAAATGTTTTTTCAGAGAGAAACATTTTTATACAACACATCTTTTACTTGTACAAATTACATAAAATATTTAAAATAAATGCCGACGGTAGTTTTAGTAATTATAAAATGGACGCTAGCAAAAATACTTATATTATTCACATAAATAAACTCGGTATGACTGAATGGAAGCAAAATAATAAGTATGCGAATAAATATAAACAATCCATTAAAATGAAATGACAGTTACAAGCGGAAATAAAAAATAAATCAAAACTAATTACTATTTTCGTTTACAAAATTAGAAAAATTTCCTTATGTTCTTTTACAAAGTTCGTGTGCAACTTATTTATTTATGGATCAACTAAATCCCAACAAAATTAAAAATCGAAGTACTTTCTATAAGGGAAGGTTTTCATCAGAGCCGACCAAAAAAATCAATTTTTTTTGTTGCAATTTTTGATAGCTAATTATCCGTAGAATATATTCCCAAAACGGTTTGTATGAAATTATTTTTTTAAAAAAGTTATAGCAAAAAAGTAGCGCGTGTTTTCCGTAATATTTTTGAATTTCTCACCTTTACGACCATACCATGGGTGACCATGGTAAATATAGCTACCTCTAGTGTCACCAGATGTCGGAATATATGCTATTACTTTATGTATATCCTTCTATATATCCTAATATCAACGGTTATAGCGTGTAGTGTTAGTCGACCACGTGCTCCGAATACAAGCAGTTCGTATACCGAAAACTTTAAACGCGTTTTTCTCGAAACACATATTTCAAACTGGGAGGCACGATATTTCAAAAACTACTGAATATATCGTTATATATTTTTTTCGTTTCAAAGTAGATTAAATTTACTGGAGGATGAACCTAAAAATAATTAAATTTATTATTATTTATGTTTTTTACAGCACTTTGAAGAGTAAAAGAAAGCGCGAAAACGCGACACTAAACTTTGCATGTCCGCCATTTTTTAATTTTTTACTTTTTGTTGGTTTTATAGGTTCATCCTCCAACAAATGTAATATATTTCATAAACATTTTTGGATTTCTTATGTCAGATGATAGGAACGAGCGCTAGAGTGGCGCCCGCTTGGATGCTTTTTTTGAGGCTGCCACGTTTCAGTACAAATAAACAATAATTATTACATTATTTTTCAATATAAAAAATGTTTTTCCATACTTTAAGACCTATTAAATAAGTACCAAAAACATCGAGTTCCTCATTTATTTTCTTCCATGGAAAAAAAATTCGAGAAAATCGTGTCATTTTTGGGTCGCTAGATGAGAAACTCCCCTTAAAATCGTTAATGTAACGGAGGTAAAATTTTAAAAGAATTTGTTCATCTTCAAAATTTATTTGGACTAAACTGTGTAAGTGTTATATAAATAAAAAACTTTGTAAGATCAAAAGCTGTCAAATGATACTAAAAACATAAAAAATAGTCAATAAAATGGTAAATTATAGCCTATATTTACAACAATGTTGTAATAATCAACATTAAGCAATCCATTTTTCTGTGGCTAAAATATTAGGAATTTCAATCTATTTAAAACTCTCAATATAATATAAAAACAGTATATTGTCACGTTGAAATACTTATAAATATATTGCGAAATTTAAAACTGTCCGCACAAGTGTAGTAACACAAATAAGATGCAAGATAACTACCAAAAAACTCGTTGCATAACAATCGCCGTCTATACAGTGGTGTCTATATTATTAAAATACCCGTATTTTATTTATGCTCTCATACAGCATCAGATATTGCTGCTAATACTGTTAAAATGCATAAAATTATCATTCTTTAATTATTACATCATTTTTGTGTAAAAAACTGAAAAGAGCAGTGGACTTTCGTTACTAAAATGAAAACAGTTTACTGAGAATATCAAATTTGTCCAATATTGTAATTTTATGCACTTCTAAGTTCTAGTTTTCTAAAATGTGGTTTCCTTATAATCACTTTTAACGGTTACTTTCTTAATTTATACTTTAATAAAAAGGTTTTTGCAAATTCAAAGATACATATAAACCAAAGCAGCTAGTAGTAGTCCTCTGATAAACCTATCGTATTCACGACATATAAAATTACATCTATAGCAAACTGGCGTTATTTTGAACTATAATAATATATAATTATATATTTCCTTGCAAAATGCAGGCCTATTGAGGTTACAATGTTGCCTGTTACGTCTTATAACACATCGTTAAATAAGTCCCGGGACTAACTAAGAAAACAACATTTGTTTCGCAAAATTCATTTTCATCATTCCAACGCTTTTCTAACTTTTCGGTACCATGCTTGTAAAACGATTTATTCTTAGCTTCAAAATAAGCTTCAGTTGCAGCGATTACTTCCTCATTCGAACACATATTTTTCCCTGGGGCATCTTTTTGAGATCAGCAAAGAGCCACTAGTCGCTGGGGGCTAGATCTGGAGAGGTGAAAAGCAGATTGAAGCCCAACTCGTTTAATTTGGCCATTGTTTTCATTGATTTGTGAAAGATGATTTTTTTCTTCTTCATGTACGGTCGTTTTTTGTGATTTCGTCCTTCAAACGCTCCAATAACTCAATGTAATAGCCGCTGTTGATGGATTTTCCATTTTCAAGATAGTCGATGTAAATTATACCGTGCGCATCCCAAAAAACTGACGCCATGACTTTGCTAGCTGACTGTTGCGTTTTCGGACGCTTCTGATGGCTTTCACCGGCTGCGCGCCACTCAGCTGACTGCCGCTTCGATTCCGGAGTAAAGTAATGGATCCATGTTTCGTCCATTGTCACATACCGACGCAAGAAATCCTGTTTATTGCGAGTAAACAGTGACAAACTACTCTCTGAATCGTCGATTCGTTGTTGCTTTTGTTCCATTGTGAGCAAACGCGACACCCATTTGGAAAAGGCCTTTTTGATATCCAATTTTTCGTGTAAAATTGTAGACGTACTTCCAATTGATATGTTTACCATCTCAGCAATCTCCCGAACTTTCAGTTTGCGGTCATCCATCACGATTTTCAAAACTTGCTTAATGTTTTCCGGAGTTACTGCTTCATTTGGCCTACCCGAGCGTTCCGCATCATTTGTATCAGTGCGACCGCGTTTGAAATCAGCATACCACCGGCAAATCGTTATTTTCGACGATGCACATTTTTCAAGCCATTGCTGAGCTTGCACGATATTTTTTCCCATTAAATAGCAATGTTTTATCAACACACGAAATTCGTTTTTTTCCATTTTTTATATAAATGCAAAAGTAGCGTCACTTTCACCACAGTAGCTTTGCTGTTTAGGGTCCGATTGACGTGAAAATTAGACACGTGTCATTTGAAGCTTAGTTTTTTCGAAAAACGACGTGGATTACTAACGCCATGTGTGGGTTAGTCCCGGGACTTATTGAACGATGTGTTAATCGAATTTCAAATTCTTATTTAATATGTATACATTGCCTTTCTGTTATATGACGCCAGAGGAATTGCATTTATGTAGATACTTTACCATATTTTAATTTATTTAATCCTTAACAAGAGTTTTTAATTAACTCTAACTTATCTTTAATAGCCGTTTTGAATGAATTTAGATCAATTTTCATCTTAACAAGTTTAGTGTAATTATACCATCTAATAACAAATAAAGGAAAAATTAATACTAAGAGTCTTGTACCTGTAAATAGCTTATCAAATTGAGAAAAGTATTTAAATACATAATTCTGATTAATTATAATTTAATTAGAATAGTTTTCGTATTACCGTCACGCAAGTTGGTCTATATTCTCTTCTGCAAAAATAAAATATCATTAGCTTTGAATGTTCTAAATCTTCTAATACAATTATAATTTATGAGTTACTGTAATCATTTAATACATAAAGCTATAAGCAATAAATGGTTATGCTTCAAAATGTACTTTACTATATAGCATTAGTAGAAGCATGAGCATTAAAATGCATGATATCTTGTACATTACATGCTTGCTCAAAATATTTATCATTGAAAATAATATAACATAAATATTATTTCTTACTTTTTACTATTTTTATAGTAATTTAAAACTAATAAACACGATATGAAATTAAATACAATCTTCTAGATGAGTAATACAAGATAGCCTTCATAAATTATTCAACAGAAAACATCGCTTTTACGAAGAAATCTACAAGAGTTATAAAGAACATCCTGGTGATGTCATCTTTCAAGAGTATTTATTTCAACATTAATTATGTTATTAATGTTAATAAAATGCACTTATGGTTTGCTGTATCATTAAGTAATTAGTAAAATAATTATATTTTTTCTTTGTATTATATAAGTATTTTAAATAACAGTGTCTAACATTGTAAGTATTTCTTAATGAGCATTTTACACTCGCGCAACATTGACCTTACATCTAATTTATTGGGAAATGTACACAAATGTCAGTGTCTGCCCTTTGCTTGTCCGAGTTTGGCAAACAAATTAAACCGTCCATGCAATTAGCTCTTGAGTTGGATATTTATGGTTACTATATTTGGTAAAATTTTTATAATGGTAACTTTTTTATATGACCTTGCTAATAATATATCTAAATTAAAGAAAAAACAGCCAGTTTATTATTATTATTAAATAAATCGCTTATATATTATTTTTTATGTATGTCACAATGTCATCAGAAAGCTTGTTCATAAAATTTGCAGTTGTATCTAAATGAATATTTATAGATTCCGCTAGTCTGTGACAAACAATTTTAATTAAAAAATTAAATCATAAACGTAGACTCTTAACAGTGAGTAATGGTTGTAATATAAACCAGAATTAAAATAAGTAGTTAAAATATATCACATATAACACGTTGTACATCAATGCACAATTCATAAACAGACTTTGGACATAAAAAACTCAATGCTATCTTAAAATCACATCTATAAAACAGCTATATTATCAAGAGTTTACTATTAAGTAATGTTGCTACTAGACATATTAGATCATAATTGGTCCCGTTTTCACTTTTGAGAATAATTTTAATTATTTTTTCTTAAATTTATCAAAACATTAAAAATTATAAGTTCTAATATATTCGTTGCAGCTAAAATACATTATAATTCACAAAAATATATCTATTAAAAGAATAATTATAAGAGGTACAATGAAAAATCAAAACTTTTGGCAAGATCATAGGAAGATTACAATTTAATAAAAAAAATCATAATTATAATTAACATTGCAAAGCCCTAACGAAAATTTTCATCTAGATTATTTCAATTTATTTTGGGGAAAAAATAACTATAGATATAATAAAGACAATCCTGCATTATTTTTACTTTTAAAGGACAATGTATGTAAATAATAAAAAAAATCGTATTTTCTTGTGGTCTATTGGTTATGAGGGAATAAAAAGATGCCCAAAGAGAAATTCAAATAAAGTGCCACAGAAAAACAAACAAGATTTTTAATAAAAAAAACAAAAATTCCTAGTTGAAAGGCAAAATGTAGAATCAAGAGCTGCCAATGTTTAAAAAAATAAATTTAATAATAGCAGAGCATAAATCCTTCAAGATTTTGTAGATTTGTATATAAAACAATACACATTAGACAAACTTTATAAGCAATGCAAATATAACTTGTAAATTACACATAATACAAACAATAAAATATGCAAGAGAAATTAGTTAAGGAAACACTTATTACAAACTAGTAAGAGATTTGCTTGAAATATAATGAAAATGAAGAAGTTGTGTGAGACATTTTATTCACTGATGCTATGTATAATTTAAAAAATAACATTAAATATTGATAAAATGTGTTAATAAAGAAAACACAAATTAACAAATAACAAACTAAATATTATTCAAATATCTATAATATGAATTATGAGATATACTAATTATGGATTAAAAAAATAGGAGTCTTCTTAAAATAATTTATTTCCGTTAAATCTTATCAAACTGAAATTTCAATGACTAATAGTTAAAATTACATGAACTGCATTAAAACATTTAAATAAAGTGAATATTTATATCATTAACGAATTTATTTATATATTAATTACGATATATAATATTATATGGTTTGGGAAAGTGTGTTATAAAATGAAAAGTCAGAGTTAAATTGTATATTATTTATCTGCAATACATAGTTTTTCATGAAATCTACGTAAGTAGAACACTTCTTACCGCACCATTTTGATAAAACTTAATTAAGAAATATGATATAGAATACATATTGTTTAAAAATTATTTAGGCATTTTTTACTTATTATATTTTTAATTTGATATTTAAAAAACAATATAAATTATTTTACATAAAGTGTAGTTTGCATATGTAGGATATAACTTAAAATACGACTTCATAATTGTACAGCACTAAATTAATTTAATATTGATGCAACTAGCAAAACATTTACAATTTAAATTAAAATAAAAGAACTTTTAGAATACAACAAATATTTACATTATTTATAATATAATATATTTAAATTTTATTAGGATCGTTTATGCATAAGAACAAAATTAATTATAGCAGCAGTTTTCTCCATTTTAGAATGCTAAATACTATTGGGATATAAAGTAATGAAAAAGCTTACTACGTAATCTTTATATCATCCAAATTTTCGTGGTGTGCCTTATTATTACTAACTCGAATCTGATGGTACAACCATAGAAAACTCAAGAAATACTAAAACAGATCGCGATATAGCTGGCTCTCCCAAGATTATCAACACTTATGCTATTAGATCTTTATTAGTTAAATATTTTGGAAGTGAATATATTTTTCAATAGCATCTCCGGGTAAGGACAACTAATAAAGTTAAAAATGCATCCAAATCCAGAACTGTAGCGTGGAATATTAAAGCATAATGAAAAAACAGAAAACTAGAAAATATAAAACAGGAAATAAAATACGTGAAGTGAGATGGTCACAAAAAAGGTACGTGTAGAGCGACAAAGACAAAATAATAAATACTGTTGATGTAAATAGATAAACCTACGTAGGAGCTATTATAAGAAAATAAAGTAGGCCCAGTGAAAAGTTACATTCTCAAGAGTCAAAGAGTAATATTTGTAAGTTATAATACAAATTAATATCAATAACAGACTATCATGAGGATGAAGTGGAGAAAGTATATGAAAAAATAGAGAAAACAGTAAATTACATCAAAAAGAGGAGAATGTAATATTAATGGAGGTTGGAACGCTATTATTAGCGAAGGAGTGTGAAGTAGAATTGGGGTCTGATAGAGTTTTATACAAAGCACAATTTGGTAATAAGAAACACATTGTTTTAATATTACCTACGTAAAAGTTGTTACATGAAAATGTATCAAAATATACCAGATTTATTTTATACTTGTGAAACAAAGATTCAAAAATCAGGTAAAAATTAGCAAAGTATATCTAAGCGCCGATTTGCATGGTGATCTCAATCTAACATGCAAGTTCTAGATTTAAGAACTTAAAACGAAAAAAAATATGCTAAAAGGATTAAATAAAACAAAATGGAGATACGAAAAATAAATAGACAATAGAATTCTTAGAGATTTGGGAAAACAACACAACACAAAATGAGGTAGACGTAGAACATTATAAGCCAACGCACAATTAACACAACAGGTAAAACAAGATAATAGATAAGAAAAGTACCACGAACTAACAAATAAAATCAACAGAAACTATGCTAAAGAAACGAAAGATTATAAAGAAAAGTGGACCCTTTTTAAAGAGCCAAAGTTGACCAGACTTGCAAAGTAGTATAAAAAATTTAAAGGGATAAAAAGGCGTAAAAGATAAAACAAAAAATATATTACTAGAACAATACGATATTGTGTGAAAGATGGAAACCTGCGTTAAAAAACTACACAGTGAAAACAGTAAAGAGGAAATCGTTCTGGAACCAGAACACTAAGTTAACAAACCTAGGAAAGGAGATGTGGTAACTTCCTCAAAAGACACCAAAACAGACGACAACTCAAATTAAACAAAGCAAAAGGGATTAATTATATTCTTGCAAAAATTATTAAAAATTTAAGAAAAAGGATGCTTTAGAGGCTAAATATGTCTATTACACGGAAACTATTTCTGAAAACATTACAAAAATGTCCGCACATACATATAAATAATATTGATTGAAAGTATATATCGTAAAATTAAAAAAAAATGTATAAGATATCCTTTATAAAAGATCAATTTAGCTTCAAGAAGAATTCCGGTACAAATAAAGCAATAATAGATCACAGATTTTCGTAAAAAAGAAGATATTAAAAGAAAAACAAACGTGCATTTCTTCCGTAGACCTAGAAAAGACTTTTAGCAACGTAGAGTGGACAAAAGAGTTTAAATTAAGAAAATATGTTAGCGTAAATATCTGAGATAAACCCACCTATATTTCATAATAAGTAAACACACTAGGAATTATTTAGAGCATTACTAAAATCTCTCATAATCTCTCAATGAAGAGAGAATACCTAGATGAAGCAATTCAAAATTTAACAATTAATTTAAAAATACGGTTGGGAGTCAACTCCACATAAGGCTAATTTGGATATGAAACAATAAAATCCAAATTATTATTATAAAAGATAAGATTGAAAAAAGGAATGCTTAGAAATAAATACTACATGAAAAACTACAAAACTTAAATATCATAAAAATCAAAAAAATTGCTTAAAGCAAGAGGCATTATTGAAAAAGTAAGAAAATTTATATCTAACTAGAGAATTTAAACATTTTTCCTCACAAATTACACCTACTAAATAAGCCCAATATTTACAAATTGCCTATTCCAGATAGATTTGCTTCCAATTAAAAAAGAAGATTTCACAGTTAATACAAACTTGATTAAACTTAAAGAATCACATATAACTAGAATTATGGTAGGTACTTGCCGCTTTTGCCGACCCCATGGTATTAATGTTGCTTATCAAGAAAACTACAGAATCATCTTAGCAGAATATAGTAATAGGTTAAGACATAGTGCATTACAATTAATGAGCAAAAATCTGTTCAGATAATATTTGCAACCTGAAAAGAAGCGTGCCCTATTGTTCTGTTAAATGGAAATCTCTTTCCACAAAAGGAGAAAGCAAATATCTCGGTACTCACCTGGGCTTACGATATATAAAAGACTTCAGCTAGGCCTTACCTTTAAAAAATTCTACTGGTTTATGAAATGCAATTCACAACTCTCACTTGAGAACAAGTCATTCGTACAAAGTTGCTACCAAAACCATTTGATGCTAAAGTATCCAAATATTAACAACCGCAACCTAGCAGAAACTAGCATTACCAATCCAAACAAAAATTTGTATCAAACGGTAGGGTCCAAAAAAATAAAAAATGTAACATTAAATACCATGAAAAGATTAGAAATCACTAAAACCCTTAGGCAGTTACACTCCTGACGATCCAACCAAAAAGAAAATTTAAACTGCACAACCCTCTGGATCTGTGACAGTGGTTCTAAGGTGCTAATTAAAAAAAAGTTGTCATAACTAATAAACAGAGTGTTTCAAAAAGAATCACCCGATTTAAAAAACTATAACTATTTAGCCTTTAATCCGTTTTTATTGAAAAATGTACTGCTAGAAAGAGGGAATTCTCGAGTTTCATGCGTTTGTCGATAAGTAGCACCAGCACGATTCGTTCACCTGCCACTTCAGTGTTTGTCAAGGTGTAGACTGGACGACAGAAATCATTTTGTAAAGTGTGAGTCCGTAACAACTGTTCAGCGTAATTTTCGGCGACAATATGATGTTGGACCTCCTATCGCTCAGAACATTAGGCGATGGTCTAGATAATTCCAAGACACGGGTTGTGTAAAGACAAATCCAGTGGTTTTCTACTGTGCCCCCTTTTCCAACTACAGTGGTCTAACTGCAAAACCGCATAACAGCAGCCGTGGTAGCAGTGGATCTAGACATGCTAACAAAAGTTTGGGTTGGATTTGGCTATGTATGTATGGACATATGTCGTGCATCCCAAGGGGGGCTTATTGAGCACCTATATTTTAGTATGCAAAAAGCGTTAAGATTGGCTCTGCAATATACAATTAATCTTAAGTGTTTATGTTTATTATTTTTCATAATATAAAATTTTTAAATCGGATGATAATTTTTGAAACATCCTGTACTACCCTGTACTACTTTTAAACATACGCGGAATTTGTTTTAGGATCAATCCTCTTACAAACAAAATGTATAATAATAGTGGAATCTAAAATTAAATAAAAAGTATCGGATCTAAACTATTTTTATGCAAAACTACGCCATCAAAAATCATTAAAAAGTAACTTAGTATTTACCATTGCTATAAAAAGCCGCCTTTGTTCACATTGTTTAAACTTTGTCAATGTAGCTTTTGCCGGCGTAATGACCTAAAAATAGAAAAAAAACTTAAAATGGGGAGGACAACGGCGCATAGTGACGCCACGGTAAAAAACCTATAAATATGAAAGCACTCATTTCTGAAAATAATAACATCGTAAAATAAATTTATATTGGTGATAACATTTTACCCATAATGTCCCATTTTCTCCTAGTTTTTTGTTCTTCAATTTTTATGTTGTTTGCAAATGATTAAAATCGTATATTTTATTATACGGGCAGATTTTAATTAACCAGATAAGCGTGCATACGGGATAAAAATCGCATTTCTGTTAAGAAAAGAGAATTTAAAGTTGAAAAAACCGGCGGCAGGTGAGTGTTGATTAATGACAATTGAAGTGCGATTCAGAAATCCGGGCGTTTTAGTAAAAGTAGTGAAAAGCAGTGTGCGCAAAAATTAAAAATATAAACAAGGTGACGAGTAACCAAAAACGCCAAATAAAAACTAAGAGAACAAGAAAAAGAAAAATATAGGTAATAGCACAAATAATAAAAGCGAAAACGATAGCCAGGAAGACAAAAATCATTATGATAAAACTGTTAGAAGAAATTTAAGGAATAAGGTTGATCATAAAGAATACCACAAAAAATTAGACGATATAAAAAGAAAACTGGGTTCTAAAACCAAAATTAGTATCCTTAGAAAGTATAATTTGGGAAAAAAGAAGAAAGAAATAATATTGATATAAGAGGCTTTTATATACAATAAAAGTGAATAACCTGAAAAAGTAAGTTCAAGAATTATTTGAAAGAAGAAGAATAAAAAAATAAAAGAAAATACAATTAGAACGTACTAGCGTGATTCCGTGGTTGAAATAGGGGTTGCGGTAGTATCTGATGCCTGGAAGGTGGCCTACTCTGTCACTAAAAATAATTGAGTACCTACGTTCATTTCGTACAAGGGATAATAATAGCGGTCGTCTGAAGCGCGGCGCTTTACTTATAAGGAACTTGAACTAAACCATAGAAAATTTCCCTATATAAGTGTGATTTCTATAATTTGCAACTAATTACCTTTGTGCTAATTTAATGATATTTTCTATTTATTTATGTTATTAATAGCATAAACATGTTCTTGAGGTACTTTCTATTTAAATTAATAATTGAAGTAGTACTAACCTTAATTTGTTGCAATAAAACTGGCATAACAGTTAAAATAGCAGTAGAAACAAAATATTTGTTATAATTGCATTTGAAGTAATTTAATTTTGCGTTAAAATTAATTACAATGTCAGAACTTTATACTGCACGTTTACGGTTTTGTTATGTAATCCGATCCTAGACTAAACAAATAATAAAGAAGCAATTTTATGAAAATTTTTTTTAAACATGGATGTTTGAAATTTGTTATTTAATAACATAATAAACTAATTCATATTATGTTATGAAACATATTCAATATTATCATATTACTTAGCAAATAATTGAAATTATTGCTATAAACAATTTATAAATGAATTTCAAATAATTATATCAATATATTACAAACTGGTAGTGGAACAGATAATAATATTGAATCCATATATCCCAAAAACCCGTAGTTTTAAAACCCTCTTATATTTATAAACTACAGCAAGCAGCATATAACTCTAAACCTTTAATTATTAAGACTTTCGACCTCGTTAGCCTTCCGCCATTTTATTCGCCAAGTAAATACTAAACTAAAAGAACGCATTCGACAAAGTAAAAGAAATTTAAAAGATACCTTACGAACTAAGCAAAGTTTCGAAAACTAACAATTAACACAGGGTACGTTTAGATCATAAGAGATAAAAATATATACAAATATTAGATTATCTTGTCAATTATACATTTTAAAAGATTATATTTTCATTTTATATAGTATAAATAATAATTAAATTTTAAGCTAGAAGTGTACTTTTGAGCAAATTTAAATTTGTGATGCAGACTTTCTCAGTTACCCCGAATATTGCTTTGAACATTAAATATAAAACCGGAGCACAGCAAAAAGCAATGTGAATAAAAACATCCTACGAATAAACCATGTGCTTTATTTTACTTACTATGATTTTTATTGTGATAACTACTACGACACATTTAGAATAAGTAGTCCAATACAGAAGCTTTTTAACTAGGTATATCCACATTAAATTCCAAGATGTGATTTTTGGGGATATATCCTCTATATACATGTGTTACAATTTATAACTTTACGTTTCATAGTACGACAGAAATTACATACTCTACTAAAGACAAATAAACAAATAATTCAACTCATTTTAAAAAACATTTTTGAATACAAGTTGGCATAGATAAAAAAACTAAAATAAATAACGGAAGCACATCAAAAATATTTTTTAATAATGACTTTATCATAACCAAATTCATCAATACGGTTGTAATGTTAATTAAACAAATTATTGTGATTTTAAAAATAATATTTAGCGATTATCCAATTAATGGGAATGTTAACGAAACCGCCTATTTAGCTATATATTCATACTTTTGTAAACCAGAATTACGCATTTCTATGTACTATAAAAGAATAATCAAACATATTCTTTCTGTTCAAAAGATTTATAAATGTTGGAATAAAGACTTTTGATATCAATGGGTACTTATATGGAACTTGAACTAAACCATAGAAAATTTCCCCTATATAAGTGTGATTTCTATAATTTGCAACTAATTACCTTTGTGCTATTAATAATATATTTTCTATTTATTTATGTTATTAATAGCATAAACATGTTCTTGAGGTACTTTCTATTTAAAATTAATAATTACAAGTAGTACTAACCTTAATTTGTTGCAATAAAACTGGCATAACAGGTAAAATAGCAGTAGAAACAAAATATTTGTTATACATTTGCGCTCATTTGCCAATATTATCTCTCTCGCGAACTTAATACTACACGTTCTGTTTTTTTGTCTATGTAATCCGATCCTAGACTAAACAAAAATAAAGAAGCATTTTATGAGAAAATTTTGTTTCCGAAACATGGATGTTTGAAATTTGTTATTTATTACATCAGCTTACTATGACTAACATATTATGTTAGAAGAGACGAGTCATCACACATTACTTACATAGTTACCATCTTTCATTAACTAAGCTGCATCTACTGTGCTGGAAGTCATTTAAAATAAACAAATAATTATATCAATATATTACAAACTGGTAGTAGAACAGATAATAATATTGAATCCGTATATCCCAAAAACCCGTAGTTGTTGCATAAACCCTGCTTTGCATTTATTTACACCAACAGTAGATTACATGACAAAATATCTCTTAAATCCATAGTATTGAATTTACGACTTTCCCTAGTTAGCCTTCGGCCATTTTATTCGCCAAGTAAATACTAAACTAAAAAGAACGCATTCGACAAAGTAAAAGAAATTTAAAAGATACCTTACGAACTAACAAGAAGTTTCGAAAACTAACAATTAACACAGGGTACGTTTAGATCATAAAAGATAAAAATATATACAAATATTAGATTATCTTGTCAATTATACATTTTTAAAAAGATTATACTTTATCAATTTCATATAATAAACTATTAATAATTTAAATTTTTGTAAAACGTAGAATTTTCAATTATAAACATTTTTTTTTAAATGGTTTAAGAATAGCGTGCGATGTGTGTCCTACTTTGTTTCAAGTATATGTTTCAGATGATTAATTTACCTTCGCAATTTTTGTGGCTTCTATATGCAAAAATGTATAAAGATGATAAACCTCATCTTGGTATAGATTTGGTATTCGCTCTGACTAAATAAAATCGTAGAACTTTCATTTCATCTTTTATTTATTTGTTTAGCAGGTCCACATTGCAAACGTCATCGCAAGATTCGACTTCACCATTAATCGGTCTTCTATGCGCCCGGGAACAACAACCGCAACATTACATTTTTCTATTACAAGAATTCTAAAAATAAAGGGATTTTGGCAAATATCCAGGCTTTATAAAGTCAACTATAAATAATACTTTTATTTCTGTTTTTAAGAGAATATTTCGGAAATTAAAAAATTAAACAAGGAAAATAATTTTTTATTAAACACCGAGTAAAATATTGTAAATTAAAAATTAAATTACAAATTTTAATTTTGAATTTCTGGGAGTAGTATCTAATTAACAACTACATGATATAGCAGCAAAAATCAAAAGAGAGATATGATGTTTGAACAACTACGTGCGAGATAATTAAACTCCACTAAGGCAGATTGAAGCAGCTTTACCACGAACGGTAGCTAAAGACAAAAAGTGTTTAAATAGCTTTTAAGAAATAGTAATATAAACGAGGAAAATGAAATATAAACAAATTGTTTGAGAAATAATAGCAATGCAATATACGCGGTATATAATAAGAAAAGATAATAAATTTTCTAAAAACAACTATAATAATATTGTTGGTTAAAAGTTGTATAAATAATACTATAAGCACATAAAAGCAGGTAAGGCCAAATACTTCAAATTCGGTTAAAAAGTATGCAGAAACATCTTGCATTATAATATAATAATACACAAAAATACGAAAATGTTTAAATTATCTCAAAAATTAAGCATTGAACATTAAGTTATAGGTAAAAGATTAAAGGTACACAGCAAAAAAAATTAACGTATCGTAGAGTCATAAGGTTATAATTTACCACATCGGCTACTTTGTTATAAATTTCTATCTTAAAAAAAGGAAAAATTTCTGCATACTAAGTATATTAAAATAAAAAAACAAAATATCACTTACTATAACTCAAAAATAAAGAGAAATAATTAAATAACAAGCTATTTATTAAAAAAAATTAACGCAACCCTACTAACACAGACAGGAATTATTAATAGGTACAAAAAACTGATAAGTCATGTTAATGTTTATAGACGGATTACTAAAAATAAAAGAGCCGTTTCAATCATAATATTACAGCATATCCAATACAAATTAGGAACGATAATCTACAGTTAGATATCAGAGCAAATATTGAATAATTTTATGCACTAGATGTCTTATCGTTTATCCATAAATCATGTCATAACCAATTAATGTAGGGCACAAATGTTCATAGAAGGCCGAAATTAAACTTACATTACTACCTAGTTGTGTCAAAGGTCTCAAAATTGGGATAAAGATAAAACAATAAACAGATGAAGTTTTATAAAGTATTTATATTACGAAACACTAGTACAAAAAATAATGTATAAAAAAGAGTATAAAGTGTAGCAGATATAATAAATTAAAATCAAATAATTTAAGTTTGTAATAAAAAACGCCTAAAAGCCCCAACTAAAAAAGGAAAACATATAGTAAATGTTTAAAACAAGTACAGAAAAAAAGCTACACAAGGAAAACTACAAATTAAAAAATTTTGACCAAAACTCAATAGGCTAAACAATTACTTTATAAACGACTGAAAGTATCTCTATAAAACTATTAAATGTTTAACTTAAGAAGGCAAATGAGAAAGCTAAAAATAGAAAAATGAAAATATGATGGATTAGAGAGAATACGCACAACTATTAAAATGCGAAAAGTTTTTCATTGAATTAAAGTTTCTTTGTCTGATTAACGAATATTACAGAAATAATATATTATCAGCATAGATGAAAAATAATATTATACTTTTTAAATGTAAAAAGCACATTAAAAATTTTCTAATAATCAGTTTACTTAACTCGGAGTATAAGGTCTGTTTCAGAATAATTTACAATTCGAAAACCATAAACAACACACTGTTATCTAAACAATAGATGAATTTTTAAAGTAGGTCCTTCGATGGAGGCATGGATAATATAAAAACTCATACAACATTATATACTTTAATAAAAGGAATCAGCAAATTAGAAACTCGCAATCTTTAACAAATTATACGTAAAAAAATATATTTGCCACATAACTAAAAATAAATAGACAAACGAACAAAAATGGTAAAACATATACCCATAGAAGTAACACAAAAAGCAAGACTAACTTGCAATTTATTCTGTTTTTTAAATATATAATTAGATTGCATAATTAGGATAAGGAGGATATTAGAGTTTTTAAAATAAATTCCACTATTACATACTTTAAATAACTACATTTTGCATACGACGCGCTATAAAATAAAGAAATACCCATTCAAAGACATATTTTATAAAAAGCAACTAAGGTTAATCACTGAACATAGCGTTATAAAAGCTAAGATTATGGCATATAAAAAAGAGGTGTACAACGTTAAATAGTTGCGATTTCTAGATATTTCGCAGTATAAATAAAACAGGCATAATAAAGACCCGAAATAAATTAGAAAGTACATTTTAGTCAAGTGGATAAATACAAACTAACAATAAGACAAAATTATAAGGGTCATAAAAAACTTGTTAGCAATAAATATAGTTTAACTTTATAAAATTAAAACCAGCATTCATGTCTAATTTGTAATGTGTAGTAAAACAATCTAAAAAATAAAATAAAAATTTTTAGATAATCATAAAATAATACCTAAAATGCTCGGACAAAAAGAAATGTAAACCGCATTTTAAATATATCATTAACACTAAATTAGGCCACTAAATAAATATTTCTTTTGTAATAAAATCATAGTTCTTATAACAACGCAAATGTAGATTAGATATCTAATTTACTCAATTTTAGAAGAATGCCCAAATAAAAAATAATTCTCAACTTGATTTCAATTAAATGTCCATTGTACTTAAATATTGCTTTTGTCATTATGAACGCAATATTAAGTTATATTCTTAAACATAGAAATTACACTGTTTCTCATTAGTGCAACTTATGACATTACCAAGTCATTTTTAAGCAGATTCCGTAGAAGCATTTCGATCATTTTCCTTTAAACCCTACTCAAAACTTTATAACACTGTTGTTTAAAAAAAAATTATGTATTAGGGTGTCAAGAAAAGGTAAAAAATTCTCGTGATCAGTTCCTATGGTAAATTTGATGTTTGTGTAAATTTGCTTTAAGTAGAAAAGAAATTCTAAAAGCGTGTATCGTCCACGAGACAACTAACAAACGATCCATCAATTAAGCCCCCTAGTACAACCATATCTTGTTGGTACCAGATGCGGTACTGGGTACCCTTATTGTCTCCAAACACGACCCGGGAGGTTAGGTCTCCTTACACTATGACCGTAGGTCTGCCACTCATAACGCATGCATCCGGACAATTGTGCAAATCGAGGCTGGTAAGCTTAGGTAGCGAACTAGACGGGTGGTGGAGGCGGGCCAAATTCCCCCCTTCCCTAGTTAAGGATGTGCTTGCACGAGGCTAACAAAGCCCTCCTGTCCCTAAAGCGGTGCCCCCACCCCTAAAAGTCCAACACTATAGAGGGTATAGTTGACTTGCCCCCTCCCCTTAGGTCTCGTGTCGATAAGGTTCCCCTTACCATGTTAAACGAGTATCCGTCGAGGTTACTCGCGTGATACCTCTACCCCTCTGTTACTGTCTAGCGCAATCCGTTGTCCACGGATGTAGGATTGGGCAACTCGTGTCGCTAAAGTCTCCTTTACCACGTTAGACAAGCAGCCGTTGAGTCGCTTAAGCGAGCTTCTACCACATATCGCTACTGCTACCGTCGTCCGTTACCCACTGTGCTGGGACCGGATAGACTGCGTAACAGTTTTAACGGGATAACGTCATGTAGTCTAACGTTTCCGTAGGCCTGGGACCAAAATAGACGTAGCAAATATTCCATGTCAATAGTACTCGTGTTGGCAGGATTCCCCTTCCTTGTTTGACGAGTTGCTGACGTTCATTTGCGTGAACTTCTGCCTCACATTATTACTACGGGCGGCATCTGTTACCCACTGTATGTGGGATGAGGTAGCTCCACCCGCAGCTTTTCAGGATAACCGGTGTGAGATCTCCCGTTTACCCGCAAATGAAACAAAACAATTCCAACCCTTTTATAAACCTCCATATAACAAAAATCCTCCCAACGACAATTTCTGTCACACTTTTTAGAAGAAACCTGTCCATATGAACTATTATTTATATATTAAATCCCATCATAATCTAGTTCAAATTCAGATCCCTCAAACTTGCAACACTAAGAACCGGTAAATTGAAATTAAATTGATTGCTTAAGCTCTAATATAAAACGGATATTCCAAAAAATTCTTGACCCACATTACCAAGAATATTAACAAAATACGAATTCTAAAACTCACGACCCTTCCGGCTAAGTAAAAACGTTCTTATCTTACTTTAGAGATATTGCTGACAGAGTAGGCCGCATACTAAACAAACATGATATACAAATGGTATGTACGACTAACAATAAAATAGCTGACTTTATTCGCTGAACTACGGACATTTACCTTTAGGAATTCCAAGAAATTTACCAAATACCTTGTGATAAATCCTACATAAGCCAAACGAACAAACAAATATCAAGCGGCATATATGAACATTTTTAGCCATACGAAAAAGCGACAATTTTTTAACGCTTGCAAAACAATAAAGAAACCAGCAATAAAATTAATTTTTCCGAATTAAAAACAATCAGTCCTATTTACCCCCCCCCCCCTACATGTAAAATAGTTCGTAAAGCAGCTGAAATATAAAAACATCCTCAATGTCTTAGTAGTTGAGACGATAGTCAACGTTTGACTGTTATTCACAAATCATTAATTATACCACGTCAACAGTTACATAACAACCCAACTCGGAACATTTCTAGCCAAACTATTGAATAAACAGAAAAAATGGACACGGAAAAGACTAGGCCTCCATGGAAAAAGGTATAATGGGTTTTATGACATGTATATTTATTGATTTAATATCTAAATGTTTTTTAATTTTTTATAATTTTGAGTTGAAATTGAAATCCACCGAAACGAACAAACGCCGAAAAAACATTAAAATGGAGAAAACAATATTTAAAATTTAGAATAAATAAAATCTGAAGTATGGTAAATTAGGCATTTGTAAGGAAAATGTAAAAAATTATTATTTTAAATTTATTTTAGGATATTTATAATTAGCAAAAAATGTTGCCTATTTATTTTCTATTGTGGTTCACAAAATTCATATTAGAAACTTAAATTGTTATGTCTTTATGAACTCCAATGATTACGATAATAGAATATATTGGAAAATAAATCGTAAAAGGTAAAACGTCAAAAAAATAATCGGGGAAAAACTACACAGGCCCAATAGAGTAAATCCAAATATTATAAAATAAACTTTAAACTTTCTGCCGTACCTATTTTGAGCAGTTCTAATTTGTTTGAAGTCAGCGACATATCTTCAGTTTATCATCCCCTTCCCATTTTAGGTATATTTTGTGTTCTCTTTCCATGAATGGCAGATATCGCTGTATTACTGCGTTTCATTTTCATTTTAGAAATCGTTTTTAAAGAATTTGGTGTTGGTTTTTATGTTATTTAAACGAATATAATTCTTTCTATTGCACTCTTATGATGAAAAGTCTATTTACATTTGTTTTGGTGAAAAAACACATGTTAATACTAATAATAGCCTTGTCTTTTTTTCTTCTTGGCAGCTTTGTTTTCTTTATTTAGTTTTATTTTTTAGTCTACATATACAGATATATTTTTATACACATTTTTAATGATTCGTCCTTTTACATGAACGTGCTTGTGGTCGTTGGTATTCGTCATCGCATTTGTTTTTGTGATATTTATATTTAACTTCTTTATTTTATGATGTCATCGGCGAATCGTGACTAATTTAAACTTCTTGTAATCAGGTGTGGCAGTATTGTATTTCATAACTTTACATCTTGTTAAGTTAATAAGAATTTTGTGGTTTCTACTATATATTTAAATTTCACTTATTCATTTCTACAGTAAATCACAATTTCCATTATTTGTAACTCCACTGCGTTAAAAGCTTCTTTAGTTGGCAAGACTCAGATACAGTGTGTAATAAGCATTCGCCTTTTCTTTAAATGTTCTTATAATCAACAAATAATCCGAACTGCTACAACCTTTAGAAAAACATATTTGTTTAACCGGTCAATAAGCAGTTTCTAATAATTTACAAAGCTAATTTATACATTTATGATAGGAAAGACATTTTTTTTTATTTATTTAATTAGCAATCAAAATACAAGGTATTCTATAAGCTAATTTGTTAACTTACAATCTAAATTTAGGATTTAGATCGATTAATAACATGATGAGATCTCATCCAGCGATGAGCTCTCTAAATCTATTTATAGGTCAGCTGGCCACTGTCTTTTTAGTCTTCTTATTGCTGTGTCTTCTAGTAAGGGCTGTATTAAAGGATTTGTGTGAGCTTCCAATTTTTGGTGGTGGGTGATGCTTCTCTCATGGGTAACTTCTTTTATAGTTGGTATCTTCAAATCTTTGTGGATCATTTCATTTGCAATATATCATGGGGCATTAACTATCGTTCTTAGTATTTTGGACTGGCACCTTTGGATTATTTCGATATTGGACTTGCTGGCACAGCCCCATAGTTCTATTCCATACGTCCATATGGGTTTGATTACTGATTTGTACAACAATAGTTTGTTTTCTATAGATAGCGGAGATTTTCTACCGATCAACCAATATAGCTCTCTCTGTTTTAGGTTCATTTGCTTTCTTTTTTTGCAGATGTGTTCTCTCCAGTTTAATTTGGAATCTAAGTGTATTCCCACGTATTTTACTGTCACACTTTGTGGTATTACTATGTTGTTTATGTATATGGGTGGACACGGATCTTTTCTCAGGGTAAATGTGGTATGAGTAGATTTTGTCTCGTTTACTTTCACATTCCACTTTTGAAGCCAGTGTTCTAGAACATGCAGATAATCTTGTATTAGAGTGTGTGCTTGGAGGACTACATTGTGGCTAGCCAGTATGACAGTGTCGTCAGCAAATGTGCCCATTGTGATGTTTGGTGAAACTGGAAGATCTGATGTAAATAAGAGATAAAGTAGCGGGCCCAGGACACTGCCCTGTGGTACCCCAGAGTTGATTCTTCCTGTCTTACTTTTGTTCTGAAGTGTCTATCACTTAGGTATGTTTTAAGTAGTTTGTAAAACGCTGGTATGAGTTTTTTAATTTTAAACAGTAATCCTGGGTGCCAGACCCTGTCGAAAGCCTGGCTTACGTCTAGGAATACAGATACGCAGTATTCTTTGTTGTTTAAACTGGCGAGGATAGTTTGCGATATGCGATGACACTGTTGGGTGGTTGAGTGAGCCTGTCGAAATCCAAATTGATAATCGGGTATCCATTCAGTATTGATTCTTTTAAGAACTAGTTTTTCAAGCAATTTTGAAACAGCTGGTAATAAGCTGATAGGTCGATATGATTTTGCGCTATTTGGGTCTTTTCCAGGCTTAAGGATTAAAATTATCTCGGCAGTTTTAATTTTGAGGCCAATATTGGATTCGGAGGATTGCATTAAAGATATACGTCAGTAATACTATGCCTTTTTGGCAGTTCTTTAAGCATTTTGCTGTTATAAGGTCCATGCCCGGGGCTTTTTTGCATTCAGGCGTTTTATTTCCTCCTTTATTTCTTTAGGTGTGACGGGTTTAATTGGTTGCGTTGCTAAAACGGGAGATTCTAATATTTCCATTATTTCCTCGTCCGGGTCATTTTCGTGCGGCTGAAAAACATCGGCAAGGTGTTTCGCAAATACTTCTGCTTTCTCCTTATCACTTTTGCCCACTGTTCTTGTGATGGTTGTTCCATTCTTAAAGGGGTGAAGAGTTATTATTGGTTTGCTTTTAGCTTTGATCGGTTTCCAAATAGAATTGTCATAACGGCTAAGGTTAGATAAATAATCTTTGAGTGACTCTTCTCTCAGAGATTTTAATTTAGATTTCAGCTTATTACTAAGTCTGTTCAATATTTTCTTGTCTGATGGGGTGTGTTTCGTTGCCATTTGGCTCGTGCTTTTCTTTTTCAGCTACCAGTTTTTAATTTCGTGAGGAATATTCGTGATATCTTTTTGTATGTTACTATTGGAGTAGCTTGTTGGGCTGCTTCTTGAAGGGTATTTATAAGACTATTTGTAGCTTCCTCAATTTCATTTGAGTTTTAAGCCTTAGATTTAAATTTATTGTATCTGACAAATTGCGCCTATATTCGTCCCAGTCAGTTTTCGAATTATGTAGTCTAGGTACAGGTTGAATAATATAATGGGTATGTGCTGTAGGTGGCTATTACCGGTGAATGATCTGAGGACAAGTCGTAGCTAGGTGTAATGTCCATATAGGTTGGCGAAATATTGTTTGTGACAAAAAAGTCTAGTAAATCCGGTAACTTATCTCTGTCTGTCGGCCAATATGTTGGAGTTCCCGTAGATAAGTATGTATATCTTTTGTCTTGAATGAGTTTGAATAGCTCCCTTCCTTTTGTGGTGGTTAGTCGGGATCCCCATGCCGTGTTTTTACTATTGTAATCTCCTCCTGCCAGAAATTTGGTGCCTAAAGTGCTGAAGTAGGATTCAAAGTGGTGTTTCTTTATATTATGTTTTGGTGGACAGTAGACTGCACTAACTGTTATTTTACATGGGGAAATGTGGACACGAATTGAGGTAGCTTGGAGATAGTCTTCAGCAAACTTTGGTAGTTCATAGTGACTTATTGTTTGTTTTATTATTATAGCTGTGCCTGCATGTGCAGTGCCATCCGGGTAATTAGTGTGATATACATTATACTTCGGTATTTTGAAATATGTCTTTTCAGTGAAATGAGTTTCACTGATCAGGAGGATATCTATTAAGTTTTGTTTTAAAAATAACTGAATTTCATCTTTGTGTTGAGCAAGGCCATTGGCATTCCATAAAGCTATTCTAAGAGCCATTGTTTTGTTTATTGATTAGCATTGTTAACATATTGAGCACCATACTACTCTGCTGTATCAGTTGGTTGAACATTATTTTAAATTCTTCTAAAAATTTATTTAGTGACATGGTCGATTCAGCGCCTTGAGTTGTATTCTGGGGTTTAGTTGCACGACTATAGCTTCTAGTTTGGGGTCTTGTCGATAGCGGTTGCGGTTGACTTTGTTGTGTTATGTTATTTTGATGTGTTAGGTTGTTTTGATGATTAGGATGGTAATTGTTTGTTTTAGCTTTATAATTTTTTTGGTAATACTCACATCCCCGATAGTTAGCTGGATGTCCACCTCCACATAGGCCACATATAGCTGGCGTATTTTTCCTTTTCTTACAACTTGATGTAATGTGTTGGCCACCGCACTTAACGCACAGGTAGGGTCTATTGCAATAGGCTTTAGTGTGGCCGTATAATTGGCATCTGGTACATTGCACTAAATTGTTGTCTTTTCTTGGTGGTTCTATTTGGATGACACTGTTTAGTAATCTGTTTATTTTGTAGATATCCTTGTTATTCTCTGACGGTTCCAGGTCAACAAAAAACATATTAAGGGGATATTTTGTTACACAATGTTTCATATTTATTATATTTCTCACTTTGTGTCCGTGTTGTGTGATTTCCTGTTTTATATCTTCTAGGTCAATCGAATGGTGTAGGTATTTAATTACAACTCTGTACGACCTTTCTTCCTTCGGTTGGTAGGTGTGATGAATTATATTATTATCTTTCATGTATTTTGCTAATTTTCTAAATGTGTCTGGGCTTTGACAGGTTAACTTCACAGTATTGTTTGCCAAGCTCCTAGTTGTGTATTGTTCTAATTCAACTATTTCTGCTAGTTTATTAATCATTTTTGGTAAATTTGCAACTCCGTACACAAATATGGGAGGGGATTTAGGTGTGCCCTTGCTTGCATTGTTATCTATCTGGCTATTTGCAAGTGCATTGAATGTGTTATTTAGTGGTATCGCTTCTTCTTCATGATTTATGGATTTCCTTTTCTTCCTTCTCTTAGTACCTCTTACTACTTGCCACGGGTTCTCTTTAGTAGAGTAGGTGTTATTTTCTTCATCACTAGTTGAAGTCATTCTTGTGTATTCAGGAGTGCTATTTTGTCTATTTACATGATACATTGGATGTTCTTGCATTATAAATTGTTCTTGTAATATGTCAAATCATAATAATTCGCTTTTTAAGCAGCAAAATAACAACTGCTTTGTTCTAATTCCTAGAGATGTTTTTATTGTAGAGAAATTCCTCGAATAGTTTTTTAATATTTTCTTCCCACTTTTTATTAATATTTTATATTCTTATGGTGCTCTACAATTCTTGATTTCTCTCTTCCGTTATTTTGTATTCTTCTATATTTAGTACTTTTTTATATTTGACGTGTGTGGTCGTTTTTGTTAGACGTTTTATCGTTCCTTTAAATTTGTCGTCGAACTATATAAATTAATACAACACTTTGCTATTATCTATTATCGCAATTTTTCATCGAAGTTATTTGTTTTCGTCTCAAGATCTTCTTGACCCAAATATTCGATTACCTTTTTATTCTTAGTGTATTGTATATTCCATTATTTTTTAACTAATTTCCTTAGAATTTTGGTTGTTACTGCTAATTCTACTATAGTTCTTTTGCTTTGCACTAACAGCATACATTTTGTATTGCCGATATTTTTTTGTTTTTCTCTTCTTTTAAAATACTTTTAATACTACTTTTAAAATCGCTTTTGATAATTATTTCTTTGTCATCTGTAGATGTCTTTCTAATTCTTGCTTTAATATTACTTATTTTGTCATTTTGTCTATTTTTGTTCAATTGTACTTATAGGCGCTGTTCTGTTTACATTTTTGGCCTATTCATAATTTTTGCTATAACTATGGTTACTATCGGTACTAAATATTTTTCATAACGAAGTCTTTAAAAATCTCCTTGTTTGGTAACACGATGTAACCAGTTTTATTTTTTATTGTCTCATCTCTATTTATTCATACCCATTTCCTCTGTAGTTTTTTAAAGAAAGTAATTATAGCATATATCATGAGCTTTTCCATACATTCTTCACTCGTTAGGTTTTGAGTTAGCCTCAATTTTATTATATTTTTTTCTTATTTGATTAGACGTTAATAAATCAATACATAATTATAATAATTCCAAAAAAAAGGTACAACCAAATCACCACCTCAGTATTTTGAGTCTGTAAATAGATTGTCATAACCAGATATGTAAATAGCACAATAAGTAATAATTTTAAACCGTAAAATGTATTTCAAACATAAAATCTAATAATTTAGCAAATTTAAAACAAAACTCAGATGAAGCGAAAATACATAAAACAGAAAGTATAAAAACTTTCAAGTAAGTTAAGAAAAGTTTGTATATCCAAAAATAAATGCTAAAAGGGATAGCGTCAGTGTTGCCAAAAAGAAGATTAATTTTCGATTTTAAATTTTGATAAGACCAATTAGAATTCTACAGATATAAAATAGAATTTAAATAAAACAAATTGCTGACCAACACCCATAAAATATAAACTGCAGAGACAAAAATTATTAATTTTAATAAATCAGACATTTATTAAGGAACGGGAACTAACTAGGGCATAACATATACAATAAATGTAAATTACTTACAATATCTTTGATTTTCAATTAACTACTTTCATAATTTTGCTTAGGTTTGGTTCTTGTAAGATATTTTGAGAATTACTAGTTACTATATTAATACAGAAAAAAGTTTTCTTTCAGTACAACATAGACTAAATCTAGACATCTATCATGCAATTATTTTCGCAAACTTCAAATTTAGCCATCAATCTATTATCTCACTGTACTAGAATTTCTGCTGATATAACATAAATTGCAAGCACTATTTAGATAATTCTAAATAAACCATCACAGATAATTGACGAGGTCAGAATGAGACCCTAATTAACCCACAGACTGACTAAGCAGTAACCTAGGTCTTTAGGATTTTGGGGCCGTAAAATTTTGAGTTTACTAAACGAAAAAGTGAACTCAGTCATACTTGAATAGGTTATAAATATATAACATTTGAATCGTCATCGTTTTAAATTTTTAAAACCATTTATGCTGTAACAGAAATAACATATCACAAAGAAATTATTCAGAAACTTTACAAATGAATGATAACCGCCCGTCATTTCTAGCGGCGCTCCTGAGTTAAAATTCCAGAACCTCCTAATTTGTTCTTGAGCAACTAGATATTTGCGACAACCGAATAAGAGAAGTTATACATCGAACAACAGTGGTGTAAATAAATTAATAACCATTGGCAGTTACGTTAATATTATAGTATAATATATTATAGCTATTGTGCAGCAGACTAGCTCTAGTAAATAAAGTTTAGTTTGAATTTATATTTTATTTAATAAAAAGGCTGAACAATAAGTGGTAAAAATAGCCTAGAAAACGTTCGAAAGTGCGTTTCGAGCAGCAGGATACTGTGGTCAAGAAAATACCAAAAATAGACACTTTTTTCTGGCGTAGAGTGCGGTAGTCGCAATCGTTACCAGCGACTTCAGTGCTTTAAGCTCACAGACCTTTAAAAATAGTCTTAAAAAATAAACCCGATTATATCACTCAATGTCTTTAAAAAATTTAAAAGATAGTATGCCACTCAAAAAAAGTTTGTACTAATTAATTGTTATATAAAAAGTTAATAAATGAAGAACGCATTAAACGAAATTGGTTGGTTTATTCAAAATGAATCAAATGTGTATTTTGTGCGTAGTGAAAACTCTATAGAGAAACGACGTTCTTAGCAGCAAAGCAGTGTAATGGTTGAAAAATAACAGTATAATAAATCATTATGATAATTTTGAACACAAAAAGTGCATTTCAGAATTTATTAGTAGAAGGCGAGTTTTACAAAGAATGGATTGTAAAATAGCAAAATGTTCTCTTTAGAGCTGCTGAGGTTGCAAAGTTTTTAGCTTTTCGTAGTTTGCCAATTTACAGCTAGAATGAAGTATTAGGCTTTATAAGAAATGTATACTTTCTTTGCTTTGTAGAATTGATTTCAAAATTCGATCCTTTTGTAGCTGAACATGTAGCAAAATTTGGAAACAAAGGAAGGGTGTTCTTTTTTACTTATCAAGTACAATTGACAATACATTTATTATAAAAATTAAGGTAGAGGTTGCTTAAGAAATTGTATGATGATAAGTATTATTCCATAATTATAGACTAACTGGCTTTTGTGGTACGTTATGCGCTTCATACGGAAACCCCGGTTGAACAATTTTTGGCTTTTATTTCTGTGACCATAAAGCTGAAAAGATGACTACTGCTGTAATGTTGACCATAGATTTTGTAAGTGTTGATCTAAATAACTGTAGAGCATAGTTTTGACAATGCCAGCAACACGTGTGAATGCTGTAAAGAAATCTTCAGGCTAGAATAAAAGAAGTAAATCCTCTGACCACACACATCCCTTGAGTGGGCCACTCTTTACAACTAGCTAGCTCAGCAACCGCTGAGAGCAACTGGTAATTAGTTGAACTTTTTTCTTTAGAATAACAAATCTATAATTTCTTTAATTCTTCACCTAAAAATGGTATATCTTTCAGTCTTACCTTAAAAAAAGACTTGTCGGGATACCGATGGAGTGCCCGTACTAAGAGCACTAGCATTATACAAATCAAATCAGGAGGTTCTTAATGCTATGACACATATTAAAAAACTGTAATAGAAGAAAACATTGTATGTGTAAATCATTATTGATTTCCATACCTGTTTTGGATTTTTTTACTAATGCTATTGTCACTATTCAAAAATTTATCATATCGTTAAGATTATAGAAAACTTTGTGTCCGGTAATTACAGATTTATGAGTAATTAAAAAATTTAATAATGTTTATAATATCAAATAAATAATAACTATATAATTTCCATTATAACATGTGCCTTACCAAAAATGTTTTGGTAACACACAAAAAGACTGCTTAAAATTTACTATTTAATATTATATACATATTAAAGAAAATTATAGGCTTTTAAGAAAATACTATAAAAGAATTTTTAAACATATAAATATATATAACAATACTATCAGGAACAAGTAAACTTAGACACAATTCAGTTAATTTTGTAAATTAAAAAATTATATAAAGAAATGGAAGATACATTAAATATTCTGACAGTTATAATAACACCAATAGATAAAAATAATATTTATTAACTGTAGAAGAAAGATAGCAAAGTAAAAAATATGTATTTGAGTCATGTTTTAAATTATTAGAAGGTTATTCTATACGTCACTGTTTTTTCTATTAGAAACAATTATTAATCCATTAGGATTATTTCAACAAAAACCATAGAATTACGCTAATTACATATTACCTTCATATGTAAAAAAGATAATAAAGATGGATTCTTTAATTAAAAATACATGCCTAAAAATACTATCTAGAATAAAGTCATACATAGCGGTAACACACTTCAATGTGTTGGTCTTGTTGCATTTTATAGTACATTTTTTTAATGGAAATTAGAGCAATAATACTGATATCGCTCGTTAAAATGTGTATCTTTTGTACCCATAAACGGTGTTGAAGGTAAAGATAATTCCTCCATTAACGAACAGTAACGAAAGCGACATTATGACGCAACCTTAGTTTTTTTTACTTTCCTTATCCTATAAGGAATTATAGCCTCAGAACACCAAAAAAGTCGGTTTGAGCCATTGGTTCGTGTGTGTGTGCGTGCGTGCGCGCGTGGTCTTGTGTCTGTCGGTCTATCAGTAAACAGGATATTTGGAAAACCATAAGAGCTAGAGACTTGAACTTTGGCATGTAAGTTACTTGTATGTAGGGAACGCAGTGCCAAACTTTTGGTAAAAATCGGCCGAGCCGTTTGGTCGTAAGGTTGCAAAATAGGTCGCAAAGCGGTCGCACATCTAAACAGTTGAAGATACAAAAAATTCATGAGAATAAAAATGATTTGTTATCACGAGATAAACATGAATTTAAAGTAAGAGTTGGTAAAATAGGAACTCGAAAAAAAAATTAAAGTCCAGGATTTTTGCCAAAATTACCCAAATAACATAATATAAGGAAAGTAGTGTGATGTCCACACTAGATTTATTACCTTCAAAACTGCTACATACATAAATTTAAATGTATGTTTTAAGAGTTTTGTATTAGTATTTTATGTCAGATATAATTACCAAATTCAAGCTTGCAAGGGAACGCGTAACTTTATAATCCCATATTTACTTCCTGTTACCAAAGTAATCCCCTTAAACCAACTCGGCCAAGTTAATCATTCACTTCGCATCAGTGCAATTCGTCACTCGCACGGTGACGTTGCTGTCCTCGATAATTTGCATATTAACGATAAAGTTTATCGAGACAGTAACTTTAAAAATAGCAATAATGATAAATTGTTCGCGTTGTCTTCACGCTTAAGTATTTCGTTTGCTGCAAACTTAAGACTGAATGTAAATGGGAAATTATAAATGAGCTCGCAAAGAGAGCACAAGATCAATTTCAAAAAATGTCCCAACCTCAAGCTTTCACGAGTGAGTCAATGGGATTTTGCGTTGCGTTGCGTCAGCCGCTGGCGTTGAGTAATTTGATCGTAAAATGCGTGCGTTACTACGTACCTACAGTTGTTGCTGAACCAGACGTCGAGTGCCTCGGCGCCTCTGTACGTGCTTATTAGTTCGAAGTGAGCCCGGAAGACGCCTCGTACATCATTCGGGGACGTCGGCGCCGCAGCGCTGGAGAAGCCGCGGAACACGACGTGAGACTTGGCAGCGCTCTCTTCCACGCTGACTTGCTTCTCGGTGAAGAATTGCTCCAAGTCGCAGCAGTCAGACGCCGGCGCCAGCAAAAATAGGAGCAAACAGCACGGTAGAATCGCCGGATACATCTTGGACCGAACTTGTGCCTTGCTCACTGCCATGGCAGCATATTCTGGCAGATCTTGGCACCTCGCGTCAGTTCTCCGTTCGTGACGCAAACACGCGAAATTAGTTTTATGAATGCATTCTAAATTACACACACTTGCCTATTTCAACTCGTCAAGGTAAACACCTGCTTCGATATGGCATGAGGAGGTGGCAAAAAACGTGTTTGCTAATTCGATGCCCGCGAGTCTCCTCACGCGGCCGCTCTCGCTGGCCACATTCGAAAGTTCCCCGGACCGCCGAACTGCCTGGGAATTATTCTGAATGTATTTTGCGACACTTTCACTTGGTCGCGGGAGCCACCTAATACACTTCTTCCTGTCGCATCGAGTGCCACTAAAGGTCCAACGCGGATTAAAGCGCGTTGAAGTGCCCCCCGGCGAAATTAAAATTCGGACGTGTTAATTCAAACGGCGCAGCCTCTCGACCCCGCGAAGCTCGTCCTAACTTTAATTAACAGCCGAAGTGCCACTGCAGGCATCGCTTTCGGCGCGCTCTCGTTTTGAGGCGAGCTTTCAACCTTTCGAGGACCAGCGCTGGTGTGAGGGCGCCGCCGCTCGCAAGCTCGCAGGATGCGGACTGGAGCCTAGAAGCGCCGTGACGCCGAACTGACACATGCGCCTTGATATGTGACACTTCGAGATGAACCGGTTAACAGCGGCTGGTCCACCTACGGCCCTAGTAAACAATGTTTCTCATCGTCTTTGCGGCTTTGTCGCGTTTCTTGTTGAAATCGTAGTATAAGAACAAAGCTCAACTTAAACCCTGACATGCGATTGCCACTGAACTTAATACAGACAAATAAATTTTAACCTTCAATCGAGCAGAAAGGGAACCAAAGCAAGGACCGTAATTTTTGTGACGAACAAACTTTAGTTAGTAATCGATAATGGTGGAGATATATTTATGTGTAATAAATACGTAGTAGGTTTTGGGAAAATTACTAAAAACTGCAAAACGATAAATTAAATTTTTTTTATTTAACTCTGTTAGTGATTAAAGAGGAAACGAAAAATTTGATTATTTATATTTTATTTGAAACCACTTTATAAATGAATCTTAACCCAAAGACAAACTAATATATTTAGTCAGGCTCAGGCAGAATGATCTCCATTTTTCGAATTAACCGCTGCGCGCAATGTATTAGTAAATAATGCTCGACTCGTACATTCTTGAACAGCACAAAACACATCATTTAGTCTAGACAAATTAGTAAAAAAGCTTGAAATTTTTTGTGGGTACACGTATCGAGACGTTCCAGTGCGCATTCGATTCGGAAACGCCTCACAGAAAAATGCTACCACTTATTTTTTTTTATTATAATGCGAATGTGCATTTGTGCACCCAAAAAATTCATTTATTTGATGCATTTTTTGAAGACCCTAAAAAATATTTTATTTCTCGTTTAATATTAGCCAAAACAAGTTTATTTCCGTTACTAAAACATTTTTGGATTCGCTGATCACGAATATGATATTTTAAAATTGTCCCAATGCACTTGGGGGAAGGAGCATAATCCTGAGGATGGAGCGATTTTGGGTAATTACCCCAAATTTGTTTGTTTTTCGAATTTAAACTGTATACAATGGTCTTTGGGTCGCTGATCACGCATATGATGCTTAGAAGGTGTCCCGATGCACCTGGTGGGGCACAATTCTGGAGCTGGGGGCGATTGTGGGAAACCACCTCAAAGGGTTTTTGGATCCACTGATAACGATTTTAATTCTCAAATTAAGCTCCAATGCACCAAAGTGAGAAAATTCCTTGGGCACTTTGGGAATACGATAGCCTGGGGCGCCTGCGCGTAGGGCATTTTTTCGCTTGAGTATAATTCAATTTTAATTATTTTCAACAACTATTTTATTCCAGATATTATTACGAAAATAATTTTGCCTACACACAGACAACCGTATTAGTGTCCACGTTTTAACAGTATTAAATAAATAGGAATTTTCAAGGTTTAAAAACTGGTTTTCAAGGTTCTATTTTAAGTAAAAAAATCAAAAGTGATAAAATATCTTCAAATTTGAATTTCACATGGTTTTCTTAGCCTTTCCTTTTATGAAAGTTATTTGAAATTTTCATAAAGCAATGATAGTCATTTTGAGCAAGAAATGTAGAAAGAAAAACGTTACAATGATTACAATTTTACAGTAAATCTTCTCTGTTGCAAATGCAATATATCATATATATATATATTAAATATATATATATAAATATTATATATATATATATATATATATATATATAGTTATAAATAAGTTCTCAGCTTTTTTCTGCAAAATTAAAGTTTTATTTAAAAATAAACAAAAAACGCTTAAATATCAAAGTATTCTCCGTTGGCATCGATGACCTTTTGCTATCTTTCGGGTAGCTTGCGAATTCCCTGGTGATAGAGGCTCACCGGCTTCGAGACGATAAAGTTATCGATGCATTTTCGGACTTCTTCTTCTGTTTTGAAGTGCGTATCAGTCAAATGATGCTATAATGACCGGAATAAATGATAATCGGAAGGGGCCATATCTGGGCTGTACGCCTCATGTGGGAGAAGTTCCCAGCCTAACGCGTCTGCAGCTCGTTCGTGTCAAATGTTTGAGGGCGTCCAGCGCGTGGTTGATCTTCAAGACTAAACTCTACTCCGCGAAATCTTTGGTACCACTTTTTGCACGTTGCATGACTTACAGCATTCTTACCATATGCAGCACAAATCACTTCGGTGGCTTCAGCAGCGTTTTTCTTAAGATAAAACGCGAAGTGGATAGAAAATCGAATGTGCTCTTTTGTGATTGCCATCGTGAACACAGCTGATTATTGAAATAATGTGCATCAAACGCCAAATCGCATAATATTTCTAAAGACCAAATGTCATTGCTTTAAAACTGCAAGAGGGCGTACTAATACGTTTCATGTAAACGGTGCTTTGCGTCCTGTGAATTCTAAAGCTGAAAACTTATTTATACACCTATCGTATATATGATATATATATATATATATATATATATATATATATATATATATATATATATATATATATATATATATATATATTCATTTTCAATCATTAAAATTTTTAACCTAAACTTACATGCGCTGAAACGCGATTTTCTTTTTTACTAAAAACAGAACGTTTGTAAACCTTGAAAAAAAATTGAAAACTTTTATTTATTTAATACTGCTGATAAGTGACCACCCTGATGGGGTTGTCTGTGTGCAAGGAAAATTTGTTTAGTAATAATATCTAAAAAAAAAATTGCTTTTTAAAATATTTCAAATTGTATCATATTCAAATGAAACAATGCACTACTCGTACCCTGGTGGCCCAGGATATCCTTTCCCCAAAGTTCCCCAGGGAATTTTCTCACTTCGGTGCATTAGAGCTTAATTTGAGAATCAACATCGTTATCAGCGACCCCAAAATCCCTTATTCAGACAGTTTAAACTTGGAACACCAAAAAATTTAGGTAATTTTTTTAAATCACCCCCATTCCCAGAATTATGGCTTCTCAAGTTCATCGGAGCACCTTATAAGCATTATGTTTGTGATTAGTGACCGAAAAAACTCTTGTATAGACAGTTTAAACTCGAAAAACAAACAAATTTGAGGTTATTCCCTAAAATCGCCCCCATCCCCAGAATTATGCCCCCTCCCCAAGTGCATTGAGGCACTTTCTAAGAATCATATTTGTAATCAGCGACCCAAAAAACCCTTGCATAGACAGTTTAAACTCGAAAAATAAACAAATTTAAAGTTATTCCCCACAATCGCCCCCCTCCCTAGGATTACGCTCCCCTCCAAGTGCATTGTGGTACTTTCTAAGCATCGTATTCGTGATCAGCGAACCCCAAAACTTCTTAGTAACGGAAAGAAGCTTATTTTGGCCAATACAAAGCGATAAATAGAATATTCTTCAGGGTCTGCAAAAAATGCGTCAAATAAATGCATTTTTTGCGTGCACAAATGCACTTTCCCATTATAACAAAAAAATAAGTGCTAACATTTTTTTCTGGGACTTATCCGTATCGAATGCGCCCTAGAGCGTCTCGATACGTATACCCACAAAAAATTTCGAGTTTTCAGCGTTTTTTTTTACTAATTTGACTCGACTAATTTTAGTTCTTATCATGGCGTGAAGTGGTGAACACAGTGTGTTTATGTTGGCTGTGTTATTTTAAAAATTGTTATTCTGTGATTAAGTCGTGGCATTTTCTTGAAAACTTCATGAGCGACTTCTCCACAGTTAGCGTGTTGTTACAGAATTTCCTATCATTCGAGAAATTCGGAGATAAATTTTTTCAAGCCGCCTCATCCCATTACAAAGTGATATTCCATGACCCGCTATATCACCAGACCTACCTCCTTGCAATTTCTTTCTGCGAGGACACTCAAAAACCGAAGTCTTTAAATTAAAGAATTAAAAAATGCTATTCGCAATGCAATCGCAGTAGTACCGGTGCAAACAGCTCGGCAAGCAATGTGGAACTTTAAGGTGAAGCTGCAGGAGTCTATCGCTCGTGTGGGCAAACATTTCGACAATATCATCTTCAAAACAAGGTGATGACTAAATGATAAGCATCGTTCTGTGTGAAGCTACAATAGGACATCGATCAAAACTTATATTATTCTTTTTATTGCTGTTTAAAAAGCAGAGATAGTTCTGAGAACTTTGTATTAGAATAACGTAGCATTTGTTAATTTTAACTGTTGTAATTTAAAAATATACTTTAGAGACTTACTGCTTATAGAAGAAGTAAGAAATCAAAATTTCTAATTGTGCCTTATTTATTAAGTACACGTAACAGATGATTTAAAAAAAAAAGAATCAATTTAAAATAATAATAATTTGCTTATAATGTGGCTATTATTAGCCTAGTGTTATAATAGCAGAGGTATTGATTTTTTTTTAGATCTGCTTATTTACGATCTATTCGTTACAAGTAATAATGTGCAATTTACGTCACATAAAGGTGTCCGGCCAATATCAGTTTTCCCACGATTTAACATTATACCTGGATGATTACAAGGATAGGTCTTGTAGATATTGCCTTTTTAATCTTCTAGTGACGGTCGGCTGGTTTCTGAACTGATCAATAAGATTACTTACATGTCTTGGCAACTTGTTGATATATTATTTCGTAAGTCACTGGATTTTGTTGGCTACTTATGATATCCCCAGATCGTTGTGTAAAGTTTCATTTCTAACATACCATGGAGCATTTGTTATTGATTTAAGAATCTGCGATTGGCATCTTTGTAGTTTTTGGCATGGGAAGTCTTTGCGCAGGTCCACAGTTAGATTCCAAATGTCAAAAAGTTTTAATCTTCTTCTTTAACCCTCATTGCGCCCAGTATTGGGCATAGGTCTCCCTCAAATTCTTCCATGTAGCGCGATTCTGTGCGACTCTCATCCATGGCAGTCCTGCTACTCTCTTAATGTCGTCTTGTCATCTCATTATTGGCCTGCCACGCTGTCTCTTGCCTGTCCATGGTCTCCATTGGAGGATTTTAACGTTCCACCTACTGTCTTTGATCCGAGCTGTATGTCCTGCATATTCCCATTTCAATTTCGTCACTCTTTTCACTACATCCGCGACCCCAGTTCTATCTCTTATCCATTTATTTCTTTTTTTGTCTTGTATTGTAATTCTAATCATTGCTCTCTCCGTTGCTCGCTGAGTGACTTCCAGTTTTGTTTTTACTTGTTTCGTTAATGTCCATGTTTGAGCGCCGTATATCATTATGGTAAGTATACATTGGTCATATACCTTAGTTCGCAAGCGTTGGGGTATTTTGTTGTTTTTTTAAAATATAAGCTAGCTTTCCAAAAGCTGCCCACGCCAGACGTCTTCTTCTATCTATCTCGTGTTCTCTGTTTTCCTTCCTTAATGTTACAGTTTGTCCTAGATATATATACTCGTTGACGTTTTCTAGGATAGTTCCATTTATGTTTATTTGTGGGTTCTCAAGACACATTGTCTTCGTCTTATTCAAATTTACTTTTAGACCTATTTTCTTAGACGTTTCTTCTAATTCGTTTATCATAATTTGTAGGTCGTCTTTGTTGTCTGCAAATAGAACTACGTCGTCGGCAAATCTTAAATGATTCATTTTTCCCCATTTACATTAATACCCTATTTGACCAGTCCAGATTTTTAAATATTCCTTCAAGTGCCAAATTAAATAATTTTGGAGACATTGTGTCTCCTTGTCTAATACCTCTATCAATTGAGAATTTATTACTATATGCATTTAATTTAATTGTTGCTGTAGTGTGTTTGTATATATTACTTATCAGTGCTGTATATCGGGAATCTATTCTAGAAAACTTAAGTTCCTTCATTATTGCCCAGTGTTCAACGCAGTCAAACGCCTTCTCATAATCAATAAAAGCCATGAACAAAGGCAGGTTATATTCGATGGATTTCTCGATTAGAATTTTAACAGTAAGTAAATGGTCACAGGTACCATATCCCTTTCTGAAAGCTGCTTGCTCTACTGTCTGATAATCATCTAATTTTTGTGATAATCTGTTAGTCAAGATCTTTGTTAACAATTTATACATTTGAGAAAGTAGGCTGATAGGGCGGTAATTTTGTAATAATAATGCGTCCCCTTTTTTAAACAAAATTACTATCACGGCGTTATCCCAGTTATCTGGTATTCTCCCTTGTTGTAGGCACATGTTAAATAGGATTTTTAGCTTGGGGATTACTATTTCTTTGGCTTCTTTGATCATTTCTATTATTATATTATCATCTCCCGGCGCTTTATTGTTTTTCATCGTCTGCAGGGCATGCAAAATTTCGTCTTCACTGATCTCCGGCATATCCTCAGATCCTACATTTACTATTTTAGAATTCTCTTTTGGCCCCTCAGGTTGTTTAATGTGCGACCCATATAGTGTTTTATAGTATTTCTCCGTAGCTTTTAGGATCTCGTCTGTGTTTCTTATTTCTGTTCCGGCGAAGTCTTTCACTACAATGATTTCTCGTTTCCCATATCTTCTTTTCAGGCACTTCATGCTTTTGTTGTCCTCTATTACTTGCTCTATTTGTTCTTCATAGAATTTTTCTAAATCTTTTCTTATCATACGCCTCGCTTCTTTTCTCACTTCTCGATATTCATCAGTTGCATATTTTCCTTCTTTATATAACTCTCTTCTTTCTTCTATTTTTGTTTTGTTTGTTGAGTAATTTTATTTATCTTTTGGCATGTCGTCTTTGTGATTTTTCCGACGCTTCTGTTAATGCTAGTGTCAGATCACGAGATATTTGGTTTAGATTGTTGTCATTATATTCCTTTAATAGCAATGATTGTCGTATGTACTTTTGATAGGTTTCCCTGTTTTGTTTGAGTGTCTGGGCATTTATCGTTCTTTTATATCTATATTTATATCTGTTAAACTTTTGAACAGTAACCTTTGCCCTTACGAGCCGATGGTCGCTTCCCGTGTTAAATGAATTTAAGACTGTGACATCGTTTATGCTTAACTTTTGGATGAGAGTATATAGTCAATTTCATTCTTGGTCTGCCCATTTGGGCTTATCCACGTCCACTTGCGCTGGGCTTTTTACTGAAAAAGGTGTTCATGGCGTACAATTTTGATCTGCCAAGAAGCTGCTAGCATATTTCCTTTGGGTTTCTTTCGCCCAATCCATATTTTCTGATGTATTCTTCCTCCTCTTTTATATGTCCTATAATCGCATTGAAGTCGCCCATGACTATATCAAGATTAGACATTCCCTCTTTCCTCGCATTTATAATGTCCTCGTATAATATTTCAACATCCTCGTCAGTATATGCCGAAGTAGGTGCATAAACTTGTATTATTTTTATGCGGTAGTTCTTTGGTGTTTCTATGATCATATACGCTACTCATTCAGATATTCCTTTGAAGCTAATAATATTTGGTATTATTGAAGTGGAGGTAGGGGCAAATCATTGCTCGCATAAGGCAGGGCCGCGTCCCTGTAATAGGTCTGTTCCATGCCGGGATCGCATAGAAGTACCTATCTGCTACCTTTCAAAAGGTTTAATAATAACTTTATATAAGAGTAATTTGTTAGACAAAGATAGTTGGGGTCGTCAGCCAGTTTATTTTTTAATCTTTAAGTCTATTTTCTTCCTTTTGGCTTTCATATGTGCACTTTATGTTTGTTTCTAGTCCGGATACAGTTTGGTCTTCTGGGGTATTAAAACATCGTTAATTCTGACTTGTAGGCAAGCAGTACGCCTGTTGGTGAACGTCACATGAGCAGATTTATCACTGTTTACTGCTATTCGCCATTTGTAAAACCAAGCCTGCAGAGTATCTAGGTGGGCTTGTAAATAAGCTATTTCTGATCTTTCGTTAGCTGAGAAGATAGCCGTGTCATCAGCGAACACGGCTACTAAAGTATTGGTTGTAGTTTGTGTTAGATGTGTAAAATAAATAGAGTAACAGACCAAGTACACTTCCCTGAGGTAATTTTAGGATATTATGACACAGTATTATTGATTTTGACTGGGTAGGTCCTCTCGGTCAGGTACGATTTTGGGATTAGGTACAACTGGCTTGGAAAGTGTAGTATAATCTTGTATAGTAGGTCTTCATGCCATACCCTATCAAAAGCCTTTTTTATGTCTAAAAATGCGGCTGTACATACGTGTTTTGTTTCTAAACTCTCCATAAGTTGTCAAATGATATTGTCGGAAGCCGAATTGATAGGATGGGATTATACTATCTAGGTCTACAGTTGCTTAAATTCTTTTAAAAAGCAACTTTTCGAAAATCCTGGACAGTAAGAGCGGGAGACTGGTTAGTCTATAGGAGGAAGGTTGTGTAGGCTCAGCAATCATGATGATCTGGGCGTATTTTCAATGAGCAAGGAACTAGCATAGTTGTAGAATGATATTGTAAATGATGGTAAGCAATACTACAGTTTTTCGAGGAAGATTTTGTAACACTTCACCTATCAGATCATATTTAGAAGATTTTAGAATATTGATAAGTTTAGTTTGTTTAACTGGTAATGTCATCTGACATGGTGCTGTGAAAAATGATTTAATTTCAGTATAATCATGAGTAACTTGGGACTGTAGTGTTATGAAAACAGTAGCGAGATGCTCAAAAGGTGTCTGCTTTTTCTGTTTTAGATATGGCTCAGTTACTGTCAAGCTCGTGAGTGAGTCCATTGTAAGTGATTTATCATGTCTGTTTTTAGTTAGTTGTCACTTCTTCCCTGCTGCGTTTTTCAGCAACAATATCACGTATATAATGAAAAATGTTGCTACCTATCAAATAGTTGATTGTTGTATTAGGCGTAGCTTGCCAGGTAGTATTTTGTATCGTTGTTAGATGTTGGGTTGCTTCGTCGAGATCTTGAATGTCTTTGATTCATACAGATGGATTAATTTCATTTACTAGTAGACTTCAGAAAAGATAACTGCAGTTGAGATTTTGCATTGCATGTAAGAGATTACGTCCTTTTGGGGTAGTTATTTGCAATTCCCAAGCAGTATTTTTGGGGTTACAGTCTCCTCCAATGATAAACTTAGTTTCGATTGGTTGTAGAAAGTCTTTATATTCCTCAGTGAAAATAGCATGCCTGGGTGGGCTATAAACTGCTACAATTGTTAGTGGATAAGGAAAACTGGAAATGTTATGCTAGCACTTTGTATTTTATTAGTCTGATGAGATTCCTATTCATAATGAGCAATTTTATTTTTAACAACTACAGCTGATCCACCGTGAGCTGTGTCGTCTGGATAGTTGCAAAGGTATAGCGCGAGATTTTGATTACTGTTCTAGGTGTAGCGTGGGTTTCGGATACAAGTAAGATGTGCATTTGTAAAAAGACTTTATTTCGAAAATATGATTTGAAATGCCGTTGGCGTTTCAAAGAGGTCGCCATTTTAAGTTAGTTTGTTTGTTACAGTCGTGAGTATATTTAGAACCATACCATTTTGGCTGACGAGTTTGGAGAACATTGCTTCAAATTCTATGAGAAAGTTAGAAAGCATTTGATGTTTGTCTGTGGTTCATTGTTTAGGTGGTTACTAGGTTAGTTAGCTTGGTATAATATTTGTGATATCTTTGTTTGTGTTACGCGTCTGTGGTTCAATCATTGGAAAATCTTTTACATTTAATGGGGCTTGTTGTGGAGGCCAAGCTTTTATAGTTAGCCAGGTGGTTTCCATAACATAGAATGCATTTGGCTTGCAAGTCCTCCATCACATTTTACACAAGCAAATAATTTGTTACAATAAGTTTTGTGTGGCCGTAGCCTTGACACCAAATGCACTGTGGTATAGTGTTTGTTTGGGTTGTTCTATCGAGATGATTATGTTACGTACATGTTTTACATCAAATACGCCCAATTCTTTAATGATTTCTTCCGTTGATAGTGTGATGGAGATTTTGGATAGTCCCACCCTATATGATCTCTCTTGGTTTAGCTGGTAGGTATGATATATTATGTTTTTATCTTTAAGATGTTTAGTAAGTTTTCTGTACGAATCTAACGTGATCGTATTGATTTTAACGGTATTATTTGCTAACGTCGTTCTGTAATATCGTTCTTTTTTTAGTATCATTATCATTACATTACAAATATTTAAGACGGCTGTTTCTATTCATACACTCAAGGTATCTTTTAAATTTATTTACTGCATATTTACTAGTCTAACCAGACTAACAAGCAAATGAGTTGGCGTACATAACATATAGGGAGAAACACCAAGAGTGGCCTCCTGTGATTATATTAGGTATACAAGTTTTACATATTTGTTAGCTCACTAAACTTTAGCATTATTTAATAAGTTTGTCACTAGAACATTAGAGTGACCACTAATCCAATCTTTGTATCTGCTGCAGCGATCTTTGATGACATCTTTAATTCATGGGATGTTCAGATTTTTATGTAATGTGCGGTTGTTCACATACCATTCGGTGTTTGCTATTGCGCGAATTGTTTTGCTTTGAAAAGTTGTAAGATCTTGATGTTCGATGACTTAGCAGATTTCCAAGACTGGATCCCATATGTCCATATCGGCACTATTATTGTTTTTTTATAACAACACCTTGTTTGTTAGTTTGAGCCTGAACATCTTCACAGGAATATTTAGTTATTTTCGGTTAGGCTGTATAAGTTTTCTCCAAGTAAGTTTGTTGTCGAGATGTATACCGAGGTATCCGATGTTTTCTTTGTGTGGTATATTAGTACCGCTAAAAGTTATAAGAGGCAGATTTACTTTGCGGAAGGTGAAAACCACTGATACCAATTTATTTTCATTTATTTTTGTCCAGCTGTCTAATACTTCTAGAGCATTTTGTAGATAAACTGATGCCTGAAATGGATCTCTATGTAAGGATGATACAGCTCTGTCATTTGAAATTACAACATTGTCAGTGGCAGGTAAGTCCGCCGTAAACAATTGGTATAATGTTGGTCCTAATATACTACCTTGCGGTACATCTATCTCGACTGGGTAGATTTGTAAATGGCTGTCGTTATCCACCGTCCTATGGAGTTGTTTCAACGTTGAATATTTCTGCGAAAACCGAATTGATGGCCAGGAATTAAATGCAGGTCTTCTAAGTTCTAGTCCTTTTAGTAGGATTCGTTCAAATATCTGTCTGTAAGAAGCTAGTGATTGAGCTGGCTTGCCTGGCTTTTGAATGACAATAACTTTAGCAAATTTCCATTGAATTGGATAGCATTGGGTTCTTAAAATTGCATTATATATCCGTGTTGTAGCTGTCCAAGAAGCATATTGTAAGATTTGTGTTAGTTGTTTATTGCTGTTATTGCCAAAAAATTTTAATCAGTACTACTGTTGTGTAGGGTGGGCTTTGCGAGTTTGTTGATTATGAAGGTACTTAACATACATATTATAGCGGAGTGATCATAGTTTAGGTTGTAGCAATCAGCAACATCAATGTAGTTTGGTGAAAGATTTTTTATTATCGCTTATCCAATATGTGAGTTTACCTGTTGCTAATGCATTATAGTTGTTATCTAAGATGGTTTTATATAGTTGCCTTCCCTTTGGGTTAATTAATCTGAAAATCTATAAGGAATATTTAGAATTGAAATCACCACCTGCTATAAACTTATCTCTGAAGAAGTCTTCGAATTGATTCTGCGTTATTGAATGTCGGGAAGGGCAGTATACTGCTGATACTATTATGTCTCCAACGCTGTCTTAAATTTTGACATTTGTGACTTGTATATGATTTGTTTCAAACTTCGCCATTTGTAATGTGATAATAGTTGTACTCAGTAAAGTGTGCTTCAGATACCAGGAGAAAATTGACTTTTCAGAAAGTTTCAGTTTAGAAACGCTTCTACTTCTACTTCTAAACGGCGATATAAAAGTCCGTTTGTATTCTATACATCTATTCTTAGTGTAGCCATTATTGGAAGATTTTGGTTATCAGACTAGTAAGTAGGTTGAGCATCATAATATTCTGTTGCATTAACTGGCTAAACATAGTTTCAAATTTGGAAACGAACTGAAACAAGGAAATGTCATTGCTGTTTTGATTTTGAATTGGAGTGTTGTATTAGTCTGATGTTGTCCAACAACGGCTGCAGCATAGCTAGTTGGGGATTTGTTTGCCCTGTTTATGTTTGATTGAATTGTCGCCGTCTTTGGAGTTTGTGCTACTTGAATTCTAGAGATCTTTTTCTCTTTTTCACTATTTGCCAATCGTGAGAGCTCATCGTGTTTCGGTCATTTTGGATGCTGAATGCTAGTTATTAAGATTCCATGGTGGCTAGTGCTTGAATTGTGAGATATTATGCGTATAAAATGCATATGGAACATATGTTTAACTTGATAATTGTTGAATGTGCGGGTTAGTGCTAGGGATTAATAGCTGGTTTGCGTACAATAATTGTTGTTGAGAAAATGGAATTTGTTGTTGGGTATAGGCATTTGTGGTTAACATTAAAAAATATTTAAAACAAATAAAATAAACTCAGTGAATAATGCGAGTCGCCGGCAATCGATTGCATGCATAGATAACAGGCGCTCTACTGGCTTACATCCACTCGGCTGTGAGGCCAGCGGTCAACTCCACTCAAGGTATTGAATGAAAAATACAAAAATCTAATGTTGTCGAATTTTGCAGCCCTTTTTAAAAATAAAACTATATTGATTAAAATAAGAATACCTATGTAAATTTGAGCTAATAATCTGTAACGAGGTCGATAAAATTGTGCTATATAACTTCCAAAAAATGTTATTCATGTAATTAAACAGATTAACAGAAATTTCTGGTGTATCCCCCTATTATTGCTAGATTAGAGTGGTTCGTTAATAAGATATAATATAAAGCTAGTCCTTTTCTCATTAGATAGAAGAAATGATATATTCTTTTAGGCTTCTATACATTAAAATAGAAGCCTTATGTAGAGAGTAATGGCGTCTGTCTCGCCATCTGTCCGTCCTTTTATTTTTCAACTTTTGATCAAGGCAGTTTTCACGATGGAGACTAGCTTCTATTTCTGCCATTTCTCACATCTGTTAAGCCGTATAATCTTTGATCTGTGATAGATAGAAAAATAACGTTTTCAGTATTCAACTAAGGACCAAAAGTCAAGTACAGACGCCAAAAATCAGCCTGATGGGAAAATTTCGAGACAGGTTTGACCGAAAGTGGCCGCAAATTTTTGTTTATGTATCGAAGCCCCGGACATCTGTGGAACCGGAGTTCCACGTCTACTTGTTTTATTTTTCTTACTTAAATACTGTTTGCCAATCCTAAAATTGCCGCACTTTATCCGCGTTAGCCGAAAATTTAACTACGGCTATCAAAAGTCATACAACAGTCCTAAGTTAACTTTTAAAAAATCTATGACATTCAATTAGATGATTTAAATAAACACAAATTTACGTATGCAATTCAGCTATATTTTAATGAAAAAAGGTTTATGATGCATGCAATCTTATTTTTGTTAGTTGTTATTTTATGGTATAAAGTATTACATTTTTCACAGCTTATATTTAGGATCATAAAACGAAACCAGTAACACAAATATAGCAATATGTAGGTATTAAAAATTTTTAGTAATAGATAATAATGTCGTAATTAAAATACAACTCAAGAATGAAAATTATCAATGTATAACAACGATGGTAAAAATTTTGCCAAACAAAGGGGCGGCAAAAAATAATACCATTTATGAATGCTGCTTTACGACGTTTTCTGGTTCCTTCTGTTAAACCCAAAATAGGCAAAAATACTGTGCAGCGGGAGACTGCAGGGAATTGAAGCGCAGAAAGCCTTGCGAGTGCTACATAAATAGTGCTATAGATAAATGCAGTGCAATTTTACCTTACTAGTTTTACGTGTTGTGTACATAAAGTGTTAATTTACTTTGTTTGTCTGTAAGTAAAATGAATAAGTACTTTTAATAAATTTACGCGTGTTATTCACTACTATGAAGAGCAAAAGCATTACAATATGCAGAAAGTCTTCCAATGAGAAATGCCTATAAGAATTTACAAAATAAAAGTTACTAATATGAATAAAGGACAACCAAAATTAAATGTTAAAATTTAGTGTGACTACCTTAGTCGAATCCATTAGAAAGATCCAATACTTCTTTAATCTTCGTCACCTAATAGTGAATTTATCAGGACATTAGAATGCGTATGGTGTCACAATGGGACATATTATTCTCTTTCATTTCGATGATTTTCAGTTGTTTGCGTTTGGTGAATATATACTTCTTTCAGATCAGTTGCTTATCTAGGTAAAGAACAAGGTACTTAGTTGCATGCACTTAAAGTATTTGCTGGGACTTGAGCTTTACTGGAGGGCAGGTACTTTTTCTTAGAAGAAATTCTCTTTAATCTAATATCTTTAAAGCGCGATGCGGAGGTCCTCGGTCTCCGGTCCCCCGGCCGTGTGAAAAGCATTGGTTGCCAGAGCAACGCGTTCGGGGCCACGCTGAAATACAGAAACGATCGTCGTACCTTTAAAGCATACTCAATATTAAACACTTAAATTAAAATTAAATTATTTATCTTACTATTTTAGTTTTTCTTTTGCAAATAAGCATTCTTTGGTATGGAACGGGTACAAACAGCTGAGCACCACAGAAATTACATGATAAAACGAAGATGTGAACAGACTATGGATGAAAGGACAGCATTAAATGAAGCGCGGCGACGTATATGCGCCGAAAGAACTCCGGAGGAAGTTGAAGTAGGAAACCAAGCAAGACGACAACGACGTTCTCAAAGTACACCGGAAGAAATAGGTGCAGAGAACGAAGCAAGGCGGCAGTAAAGAAATAGCAGCAAGAGACCGAGCAAGGGGACTGCGATGTTCTCAAAGAACATCAGAAGAAATAGGCGCAGAATAGTAACGATTGCTACAGAAAGTTCGTAACACCTGCATTCTCTATAGCAACCAAGCGTAGCTGGCAAAAAATACTCTCGATTAAGTTTGTATTTTAAATAATATTTAACGGTATGAGTTAAGGATTTGTTGAAATGCCTGTTTTGTGTTAGATTTTGTGTTTGATTGGTTTTACTACTAATGAACTTAACTGAGATATTTGCCAATTAAATTGTAGAAAAAACAATGCCATTAATTATAAGATGCAACGGAATAATTATTTATAAATTTTTGAGAAATTATATAATAGTGGAATTATTAAAACATTTTTTTTAGGATAAAAGCAACTTATTCGTTTTGAAAGGAAGATTTAAAATAGTTTTAAGTGTCTGTTTTACCTGTCTTACCTTAAATATTGTAAAGAACCCAATTCGGTACTTGATTTTGGTAATACGGCTGTGCATAATACCACAGTTGCATTTTGTTTGATCTCACATTTTCAAATAGGTAAATTCTATCGGAGATATGAAATGTTGAGTAAATGTACGATTTTGGATAACAGTATCAAGAAATCTTTATGTAAGGGCAGAAGACAGTTGGTTCACTTATAAAATAATCGAAGGAGTTATATACAGTGTAGTTGATTTTGGAAATCTATATCCGATATTTTAATTTTATTTTCAGCTTTTTCATATATGTATTACCAAAGTTAAGAAATTTTAAATAACAGCATAAATCTGAAAGACTTTAAGTTATCCAAACATTTCATAAACGCAGAATAGAATTACTTTTTTAAATAATTTTTTAATAGGCGGAATTTAAAGGAGAGAGATGAAAAACAATTATAAACATTTTTATTTTACATTTTGTTACAATTTTTACTTTATGCATTTGAATTATAATATTAATTTTATTCTAAATTTCTACTACATTTTTTATGGTAATTCCACTGTTTATCCAATTAATTTATTTTATGTACATTTTCTTATTCTTACTTATACCTATTAATTTATTATTTTAAATTCTTTGACATTTTATCACTATATTTTATAATCTATACTATATTTTTTATAGTTAATTTATTTGTCAAATGTTTAAGACCCAGATTATGTTTTCTTTTTGTCTTTTTACTTTTGTTTTTTTAAGTATTCGAATTTATTTTTAGTTTGTATTTTTTTCTACTTAATTCTAATTGTTGTATTTGCCAACGTACTACTTATCTCCTTTAATTTACTTTTCCTTGAACTATTAGCTGATTTTTACTTTTGACTTTTTCGTTAGTCGCACCGGTTATTGTGCCTACTAACATGCAACTTATATTCTACGACGTTACATAGATCCATGAGTTCTCGGCGAGACTCGAGCTTACGAAGTATCTACGACTCAAGATTACTTGGTGCGTGTACTTATATCGTTATTGCATTCCTAGATGCAGAAGATTAATTAAATTTTAGTTTTTAATACACTCCAGTTTTTTTAAACTGCGACAAAAATAAGTTTCCTACAAGCGCATGTTACATTGCAAAATTTCTCAAAGTTTGAAGTCGTTAGGGCTATTTTTTTACAACTGCTTTTTACAAACTTGCTTAGATTTTTTACTATATACAAACTCATTATTTTTAATTTATCTTATTTTCTTTCCTCTCAATGCGTTAGGCAACATTTTAATAGCTTAAAAAAATTGTAAATAAAAATAATAGTACAAATCTATATAACTTGGGAAATTTTTGTGCTCTTGACTGTACTTTTCGATGTATAACAAAAAATCCGCATTCTTTTCTTATATGCAAACAATAAAATCGAAGGCTTGTTATTTTGACAAATAATTTTGATTACAACGACTATAATCTACTTTACGTTAGTAAAAGCAAAAGTCTAATGTAATATTAAATTAACTCAATTTTATTCATAGAGGGCATTTCCTGCAAAATTTAGGGTCTAACATCATTAAGTTTGTTCTCACTATTCGACCATTGTGCTCCATCTCTGATATGGTCCGGGAAGACAAGCACTGCGCCTCTAATAAACGCATTTTATCCTTATGGTGATTTTATATGTATTTGTAGTACCTAAAAATAGAGTTGCACATATGTCACTACCACATAATACTATCTACATAATGGTTGCTAGGCTACAGGTGCAAATTAAATAATTAAAAATGTATATATATATATAAAACTACTTAAAAATGTGTTGAATACGCACATTGATTATTTAGATATTTTAATTAATTCTACCGACAACTTTTATATACACGTAGTGTTTAAGTAGATGATAGATATTACGTGCTCGGCAATAATGAACAAGTCACGTCAGATAGTATTTGAGATGCTGGCTTTTTATAGTTGAGTTTCGAAGATTAATTTTATTGCATTATAGCATCTTTGTGGATATTGTACAAATATCCAATCATTTTTTAGTGTCAAAATGGTAGTTCGGCACCGAACTTTAGTCAGTTTTATCGCAATCGATTAGCTTAACTTCTTGGCCATGAATAACATAGCAAATTACTTATTAATATAAAGCTAATTATAAAAATTAAGTATACTTTGTACTTTTTGTAGTACACGATTTTGCAGATATATTAACTAGAAGAGAACAGAAAACACGTAATAAATTGCTTAGCACAAATAATAGTCCGAAATATTAAGACAGGTTAAATTTGTGAATATAAAAATAATCAGAAACCTGTTAATCCTTTGAAGTTCATAGATCTGATGTTATAAAAAAATTGTTTACTCAATTTAACCATTAAAGCGTGATTTACAATCACTATTATACTTCCAAGCGTAAATAAAGTGAGTGAGTACAGAATTTAACCTTCGGTTGTACACGTTTTGCTTTTAAATGTAATGTGTTTTCACTACAGAAAATCCTCACACATGTTAGTGTTAATTTACGATTTGGTCCCGCTTTAATTTGTTTACAGGAGCTTAACGCCGAGCGTCCTTGCCAATAAAACATTAAAAGGCATTTAGCGACTGCACTTGGTCTGGAAAGTTGGGGCTTACTGATAATGAAGTTTTGCAAATAGCTAAATCTTTCATGCCTCACTCTGACTTAACTTTGGTTAAGTTTAAAGTTTTGTGCATCTCTACCAGCGTTTTTATTTAAGTTATCAAAAACGATTGCCTTTATTTATCTGAAAAGTTAATAATAGAGAATTACTTTAACCATTTATCTTCATCATAAAATATAAAAACAAACTTCATTTATTAACAAATGATAACTCTTTATAATCAAAAGCACAACACAAATAATACATCTCAATTAACTAACATTATTATTATAAAAATATATTTAATCAGCTTACGCATCAGAATAACATAGTATTAAACATACTTACAATGCTGATAACAGAAAATAATGACTAAATTTCTGACAGTTGCTTTCTGGAACACCAACGAATAATCCAACATAAAAAAGAAATTAAAATCTTTCCCCATCAATATAAAATCGACATTTTATTAATCAGAGAAACTCACTTCACTGAACGATCAAATTTTGCTATGCTAATTATCCAGGCAACACTACTTATGACGGAAGTGCAATAAAAAAAACTTGACCATACGACTTAACAATTTTCTTGCCCACTTCATAACTTAGGGTATGAAAACTTTGTAGATTTCTTTCTAAGCTAAGTAGACAAATGTAACGGTAAAAATGTATTTTTGTTTTCTCGCACTTACAAGCACTGCAACCTCAAGGGGTTATTGTGCCCACTAACATGCGCTTAAATGCTAGGACATTCACACACACCCATGGTTTGAGCGAGACTCGAACTCGCGCGCGCCGCCTAGAGGACAGAGCCAACTGGTTGAACCATTTAAGCCACCGCGCCCCTTAAAAATGTATTATAGGGCTCAAGGCTCACTATCATAAAAGATAGGGAATTAGCTAAAGACAAAAAATATTCATTACTTTGCAAAAACACTAGACCTCTTGGGTTTCTTTGTTATCAGTGGAATTTTTGAATCATATCACGAATGTCTTGCCAATTTATAATCTCTCTTTATGCTGCACACCAATAACTGCTACATTAAGCAAAACAATAACAAGTCTTAAAGAGACACCTAAACTGCACAAACCAAAAACTAATTGGGACGAATCTAGAAATAAAATTAACAAACCATAAACCTTACAATTAGTGTCAAATACCATAAACATAAATATACATGAAAAAGAAGCCATTAGAAAATTAATGTATTTTCTACAACAAGCCTCCCTCCCTCCCCCAAACTAGAGACTTACAAAAGTATCACAACAATCTCTTTAGAGATATAAAAGTGTATTGTTAAAAAAGGAAAATCCTTACAACCAGTTTGAATTGAAAACTTTTCAACTGTCTAACAATCATCGGGTCGCCCACGTAAAAAACAAATCTTTCTAAGATAAAATATTCTGTATTTCTGTATTTTTGAACACCAATGTAGCATTTGATAAAATATAGCATGTTGACCTACTCTATAAAATTAAATTAGCACAACCATCATATTTCAACCTTTTAAACGGTACTTGGGCAACCCACAACTCAAGATCAAGATTTAACAGCGAATACTCGAATATTTTTATAATTAAAGCTGGAGTGTTTTGGGGAAGTACATTCAGGTCAAACATCTTACATATTTTATTCGTCTGATCTACCCACCACAACTAATACTCTCACTGGGACGACACAGTTATATTTGTAAGCCACGCAAATTCTACAAATGCGTTTTCATACATATAAAACCAAACATGAGTTAATGAGTAAAAAATCAAGGTTAATTAAACTAAGTCAATACATATAACCTTTTATATTAAGGAAGTAATTTTTGTCTTTCAGTTTCTATCAACAACAAGCAGTATATTATTACTTAGAATTAAAACCAGATAAAATACTCAATTTTAAGAACACATATCTAAGAAAAGGAAACCAATAGACTTTAGATTCAACGATTCATACTGGTTACTTAAAAGAAGATTCCAACGTTATCTCTATCTACAAGGCAGTTATTAACTGAACATATAACATCGAACTATAGGGGTTTTGCAAGTATGTTCAATGTATCAACCTTCCAAAGAATCCAGTCTAAGATTCTTTGTACAGTGGACAATGTCTTGATATATATCTAACCAAACGTTTTTCGTGAACCTTTGTATCCCATTTGTGAACGATGTCATTCAAGTAAAGCAGTAAAAAGCAGCTTGCCAGGCCAAAATCTCACAGTAATCCCCTAGTGGCATTTCTAATGCAACGAAAAGAAAACAGAAGATTAAAAAGATGTTAAGGCATTAAATAAGTGAAAACTTGTAATAAGGCACAAATATCGTATATCAAATGTTACGTACAATAACTTCCATAACTTAACGTTTAAGTTTGATCATTGCCGACATACTATAAAAGTTTACTTCGGAACATTTGGGCTTCAAAATTAAAATGCAGTTATAACCAACTGAGGAGTAAAATTAATATTAATAAAAATATTTTTTAGGCTTACTAACAAATTTGAGTTATACTTTAAATGTGATTAAAACAAAAGGAAAATTAAAATTAGTAAACTTAAAACTGTTTTTATTTTATTTTATATTTACAACCAGTTTCCATTCTGAATTTCAAAGTGAGCACGTCTGCTACGCATTGTTATATTTGGAAGTGCCGAGTGTCGAACTATTTATTGATAACACGCATTATACCACTTCAGAACTGTATGTGCAATTTAAATCTATTACTGTAAAATAAGTATGTGTTAACTCACGTTTCCAATGGAAAACGGTTTCCGGAGGCACCAGCAGCTCTTGAAAATTACGGTTTTATGTTTAACATTTCTAATGCACAAGCATATCAATTTACCCAACTACAAAACAATTACAATAGCCAACCTAATCTACAGCCCGCATATCTCAAGCATTATCAAACATACCAGTCATTTCCCTTTTTTATTAATTCGCAACCACTTTTTTCGTGCGGTGCAAAATAGCATATACCAACAAATAATGAATATCTCAAACAATAATAAAACAATAATACGCACGTAAATGAAAATTTAATAGAAGAATTGGATACATATACAAGCAGCCTTCAAGGCACGAAATATAATAATGGTAAGGCTCTACGCCCCGCGTGGGAGCACGGCCTGCGAACTGAGAGGTTAAGGCTCTTATACGTTCGCTCTCTCTGCCCGGTCGTCGCGCACCATCTCTGATGCGGGGCGATGTGGCAAGCACCGCGCCTAAGACGACCGCCATTATTACACTTTGTTCGAATGAACGCAGGTACTCAATTATTTTTAGTGACTGAGTAGGCCACCCGCCAGGCATCAGAGAGCACCGGGAATTGAACCCGGGCCAACCACGGGACCACGCTGGCTCAGGCACGAAATATAACTCAACAAAATCAAAACATGGTTGGCGAACAATTAAAAAAGGGAAAGAAACCACTCAAATCCACGCTTTAATCGACAACAACCCATCTCTACGAGTACATCAAACAAAAATTTGAGATTCTCTCACAAACTCAACTCGACAATACTAGTCAAGATCAAGCTCCTAATAATCAACAAACTAAAATCCTAAAGCCATTACCGGTTTATTTTCTCAGAATAAACTACAACAAAATTATTAACAATATTAGTAAAATTCTAGAGTATAAACGATACTATACAACCACTTTGCCAAACGATAAAATGAAAATCACTACTAATACAACAGACTCATACAAAAAACTTACCAAATACCTTAAGAATAAAAATATATTTTATCACACTTACCAGCTAAAAGAAGAACATGCATACAGGTTAGCTATTTGTAACCTTCACCGTTCTATACCATATATATATTATATAATAAAAGAACTTGGGGCTTTTGGCCACATAACATTATTAACATACGTTATAGAGTGACCAAAAAACATTTATCACTGTTTATGGTAGACCTAGAACCTAAAAAAATTAGTCAATTTTCAATATAAAACATCTAAGTGATATGATTATTACAGATGAACATTCCAGGAAGACACAAACAGTCCACTTGCTGTCAAGGGTATAGCGATACGAAAGCATATTGTAATAAACCATTTGTCTGTGTCAAGTCCGGTGGTCACGCAACTCGTTTATGCAAAAAACCCAGCCACTTTTATTCAATGAACAACACCCGGCCAATTACAAGAGGTGCTCTGTATACTAAGACAACCAGAGACCAAAAAACTCAACATTCAGAGGATTTACAAACAAAACCAGACCATACTAGTCGCCACCAAGCATAACCAAATTCCCACCACTTGCAAAACAAAATGTTAACTGAAACTCAAAAGCCATAAACAATCCTTACCACAGACCTCCCTTCTCGCAACTATCAGACAGAAAACCTCCAACGAACAGCAGACAAGCATCAATCAAATATTTTTTAACTTTTTAATAAAATTTAAAACAATGTTTTTGCATCTTATAAGTCAAAAGAGTATGGTTTTAAACATGCTCTCGACTGTTGATAATAGCGAACTCCCTCCGTCTAGCGCTCTGGTACTTCAATGGCATATCAAACCACATACCTAAAATAATAACATTTTTGCAACTACAAGATATCGACGTGTTACTTGTTTCCGAAACCCATGCAACCGCTAGAACGGTAATAAAAATTCTGCGCTATTCTGCATATCTCTCCAACCATCCAGATCACAATCTCCCACCATTAATGGAACTCCTTTCAAACTGACAAAATCCAAAGATCCAGTATAAAAGTTCAAGTCCTACTCTACCCATTAATCATAGCAGCAGTATATAGTCCGCTTCAACACGCTATGTTCACCGAAGAATACGTAAAGCTGCTACAATCTCTTGATACGAAATTCACCATAGGAGAAGAGCGGAACCCCAAGAACAGCCTGGAGATCGAGACTAACTAATTCAAAAGAACGTAACTTCCGAGCAATACAAAATCACAATTGCAACTACTTGCCAACCGGAGAATCCACTTACTCGCCTACAGACACAAACAAAATTCCTACTTTTCTCGACTTTGCTATTTCCTGTGGTGTGGCGAGTACATACATTAAAGTAAAATCAAACTATGGCTCGTCCTCTAACCAAACCCCAATTTTAATTATCTTAAGTGCCTCCATTATTACCAGAAAAATAACCCTAAAATTCTGCACCAAAAACACCAATTTTAACCATTTTAGAAGTGTACTGGACGACAAAATTATTCTAGCTCTCCGAATTAAGGACGCTCACAACCTAGACGAAACAACTCAGTACTTAACCACAACGTGACAAAACACGGCATGACAAGCCACACCCAGTGCAACAAGCATCCACCCAGCAGATATCAACATTCCTTGTGACATCTTGTCACAGAAAAACGCAAGGCACAAAAAAGGTGACAGGAAAATAAGCAAGGACAAGTCAAGGCCATATATAATAGGGTCGCTCATTAATTCTACACTGAACTATTAAAAGTTCGAAATGACACTTTTCAGCATTACATCACTAACTTATCACCTGTTCATCACACGATATGAAAGACAACAAAAAAATTCAAAAGATCAACAGTACCGATACATCCAATCAAGAACGATGATACATGGGCTAGGTCAGACAAGAAAAAACCAGACACACTTGCCCACCATCTTGCTACTGAGTTTTCAATACCTCAACCGGTAGATAACAATGATGTCACCGAAACTGTATCATTTCTTGGTGTGCCCTGCCAAATGTTTCTACTACTCACACCATTTTCACTAGCCAAAGCAATCCAACAAATTAAACTATCTAATCCTCGCAAAGCACCTGGCTACGACCTAATCGTAGGAGACGTTTTGAAAAATTTTTTTCGGAAAATTCTAATGCTATTTACCACCATATACAACAGCATCCTACGTCTTTGCCACTTCTCTGTCAAGTGAAAACATGCCTTAATCATTATGCTTTCTAAACATAAAAAATCCACATAACTTTCCTACTACAGGCCCATCATAAAATATTTGAAAAGTTGCTCCTCGCAAGAATCCAAAAAACTGTATACCTATACCAAATTATCTCAAACTAACCGTTTGACTTCCGGCAGCATCATTCAGATATTCACCAAGGGCATCAAATTAACAGTATTATGAAAACCTTGGAGACTAAACGCGTTTGTACAACGGTATGGCTAGTCATAGAGCAGGCCTTCAACAAAGTCTGGCACACGGGTCTGCTCTATAAAATTAAACTCTATTTTCCAAGCCATTTATATCTAATATTAAAATAATATTTAACTGAGAGAATCTTCCAAGTCAAAATAAACAACATAACTTCTGAATATCATGAAATTGCAGGGGAGCGTTCAAGGGCCACTACTTAATTTTTTGTATACCTCTAACACACCTACAACTAACATTACTGTGCTTTCCATGTTTGCTGATGATATAACTATCTTCTCATTAAACTAAAACTTAATAACTGCAGCAGCCCATTTACAAACTCACCTTACAAAACTGGTTTAATAAATGGCGAATTACAGTCAGTAGCGATAAATCAGCACAAATTACGTTCACTCATAGACGCATTGTAAGTCCACGAAACAGTATCAACAATACTCTCATATCTCAGAAAATAGACATAAAATATCTTGAGTTACATCTGGACCACAAGCTAACATGGAGCATACATAAAAGCCAAACCAAAATAAATAGAGCTCAGAATTAAGCAAATATATTGGCTCATTGACAGACGCTCTCAACTCTCACCTTCGAACAACCTAATGCTATATAAATGTATTACTAACCTGTCTGGACATATGGGATCCAGCTGTAGTGCTGCGCTAAAGCCTTCCACACCAAAATCCTGCAGCGATGCCAGTCAAAAATCCTTCTTACAATAACCAATGCTCCATGGTACGTCACTAATGAAACCCTTCATACCGATCTAAGAATAACATACGTAGGCTCAGAGACACAAAGGCTTGCTCGAACATACATAAACTGCCAAAAAATGGAAATCAGCTAATAGAACAGCTCTCTAACCAGCCGAACGTCACCAGACTATTAAAACGCCATTGACCACAAGACCTATCTGTGTAACCACCCAGAACTACCTAATGTTTAGCCTATGGGAAGAAAGGCGCTGGCCGAATTCCCTACTGACATGTCAAACTACATAAGACTTACTTATTACTCGCGTGCAACTTCAAATAAAAAATAAAAAATATTTACAACCGCTCGGTAATTTTAAACTTAAAAAAATGCTAGTTTCATTTAATCTCTCCGTTTGGTTGCAACGACAATAATTGTAATCAATAAAGCTGTTTAGCAAAATTATTAATATAATTATAATATAGTACATTTTGATTATAATATCAAAGTAATTAAAAATAGGTTTTTCCTTTTGGACATGTTACTCCATTTATTTATTTTTTAGAACAAATCTACAAATTTAATATCAAAGGAAAAGTCATTTTAATTGCTAAATGCTTTTGTAAAAAGTACTGTTTGCTGTGTGCTAACGGTTTGCTTTTTGTTTGCCAATATAAAAAAGCTTTTAATTTAATGAAAAAAGCAATACATTTTAGTGTCCTCAGATAATTTGCATTTTGCTTTTATAGCCAGTAAATATTTGTGCTTAATTAGCTTTATCTCACAAGAACTTTTTAAAATAATTTTTGGTCCTGATCATTAAAAAAATATCTACACTATTGTAATACGTACCCAAGCATTATAAAAATCATAAATAGAAGTCACTAAAAACTGTATTAGGAAAGTACGTCATTTCAATTCCAGTTTTCTAAATTGCATTTTAAAAATTAGACTTTTATGCACGAGAGTGTTGTCTTGACTGAACACAAACATAATTTTCGTGTTTTAAAACATCAAAGTTTATAAAATAATGATGAATATTATATATATATACTAGAGTCGGACTTTACTTTTTTGTAATTGTAGTTTTACTTAGCGTAAAATAATCGGAGAGTGATCTGAGTTTAGATCGAAGTTCAGTACTTATAATTTTCGTTATTTTTTGTTATAAATAAGTCCAGTAAGTCTGGTATCTTGGATCTGTAGGCCAATAAGTAGGCTTTCCTGTTGAAAAATAGAGGCATCTCAACTCTGCTGCTGCTTTCTTTTCTTTATTGGCACCTGGGTCTAAGTCCTTAATCTTCTTTTTCCGGGAAGGCCTGTTGTTGTATGTTGGTGGCCTCTTGGGCTTAGCAGAACCATTCAAAATTTTTATTATTTTAATTCCATTGGACAATTCTGCTATTGTAGGTCTAATGCTATTATTTGTTTTCTTTTATAGACGTCTGAGGTTTGAACACCTGTTTTATCAAAGACTTCTTATACTTTGGATTGGTTGGATTTGTTCTCCGTCTCTGCTATTCCAAAAATAATTAAAGTTTCCCTTTTTAATTCTTTTTCTTAACTCGCTATTCTCGTGCTTTCTTTCCTCATTTTTATTTTTCAATGTCGTTAGTTTCATTTATATGTTATCCAGTTTCTTTTCGACCCGTCCATTGCATTCCTCCATTCTTTGGTCCCCTTTTTCCATCCTACTCAATTTCTCTCTTAGTTCTATCATAGCTTTCTCCACAATGCCAGTTGGGTTGCCAGTACACAAGCTAACTAAATCCGACTTTTAATTTCAAAACGCGGTTGATTTAATATACGGGTATTACTCCTTAATCTATCTTTGAACACTTCGCTTATTCGTATTGGCGTTAATGTATATATATACCTTTTATCGGCGCCAGAGTGATCCAAGCGGTTGAGTCTCGGACTGCGATGCGAACGCATCCGGGTTCCATTACCGGAGCTCTCTGATGCTTGGCAGGTAACCTACTCGGTCACTAAAAATAATAGAGTACCTGCGTTTACTCGAACAAGGGGTAATAATTTGCGGTGGTCTAAGGCACGGTGCTTCCCATATGGCCCCGCACCAGTGAGATGTCGAACCCAATAAAACCTTAACCTCTCAGTTCGCAGGTCGTGCTCCCACGCGGGGCGTTAGGTCCTTACCATTATTATTATTATTGTTATTATTATTACTATTATTATTATTATTATTATTATTATATAGTTTTTATATTTGCCTGAAGAGAAATTTATTTCAATATTAAATATAAATCTACAAAATACTTTCTTTTATAAAACAAAATTTATCATTTATTTTTTGCTTTTCGAATATACCTAAATAGAAATTTCTACTTTTATAATTCACTGTAAAGTAACAAGTTTTAGTTTTACTTTCTTACGAGTTTATACAGCCCTTTATATTTTTCTATTCATAGTAGGTTGCCTATCTGGTTTACAGAAAAATTGGGATTCCAAAGCCTTGAAATTTTATCTATTTGCTCTTATCACTATTGCTGCATGCAAAATTGTTATTACTGTTTCATAACCTATAATATTGTTAATGGAGAGGGATTTTACTCACAGTTTCGTTAATTAAACGTTTTCGCTTCCTTTCTGTGCCTCCCGCAGCAATCCTCTAACTGATGTATATATAATATATTTATTAATCACTTGAGATCCTTTTCATTCATTATCTACACCTATTTCCTTAAAAGTGCCCTCACCACTCCTCATTAGTAGTAGACTACCCATTAGTTATTTTACAAGTAATGAGTAGTGGTTTATCGATTCGCTTTGGTGCATTAACTAAGCTTATTATAACAATTAGAATTTTTCGTATTTTTTAAACTCTTATTTTAGTGTACTTTTATCTCACAATATCTTTTGGTATTTAACTTATAAGTAACTAAGTAATGTAAATATCAAAAATTAATTTTAGTTGTAATGCATTTTATATAGAAATACATTTTACTAACAAAAAAAAACTTTTAAGTAAAGTATTACAAAGAGGTTCTTACAATTAAGAAAAACATGAAGAAATAAGGCTAAAATTCGATAAAACGTTTTTTTTTGTGCATTTGATTTTTCTATTTAATTTTATTTTAAAAGATTTGTTTGAGTTTCGTAGCCCTTGTTTTGTTGACTACATTCTCAAGTAATTTTTTTAAGGTTTTCGGTTAGCTGTCATAATCGAATTTGATATCGAAGTAATATGCAGCGTACCAGACCAGGGTCTAGCGCCAGCGTTTTATTTCTAATTTCATTTCTAATTCTTACCAAATAAAAACTCCCGTACTTGGAGCATCAGGATTATCTCAACAACCAAAACTCTTAAATAATTTCCAATTGTACTAAAATTATTCCTCGTCGATGATTAACTGTCAGCAATAGTTCCCACAAGCGACCACTTATCAACAACAATTGCCGCAGTCATTCTCGGCAAATATTCAAAATCAGAATTATACAGACATAGAAGTGTGTACCGAGTCAGATAATAAAACTTTAAATAAAAAAATAGTGAGCAAGATATGAGTAGAGTTAAGCGCAATAGAGCAACACTAAGTCACTCTAAGAAATAACTTAATATTAAAAGGCCAGTTAATACCTAAACCAGTAATGCTATACCGTTACATATTACCCTAATATGGTAAAAATGTAAGTTTTACACTTTCACCAACAGGATAAAATTCAAAATAAATGGCAGACAATAAAGTTACAATTAACGTCAATATAATTAAACATAATCGAAAATTAAGTAAATACTCACAAGACAACAATATCAAACACTACACGTACCAATTCAAAACAATAAAAAGCTTATTGTGTAGTTATAAGGTACCTACATTCTAAGAAAAAGTTAAAGGAGAACTTCAAAATCAGGGTTTTGTAGCTAGAAACATCCATAATATTAAAAGTAGGGTGACTACATTTCTTGCCGCTATTCTTTATAGATTTAGAACTTGCAGAAAATAATAAGAATATCTACAATCTTAAATATATACAAAATATGTCCACTCAGGTTGAACCTCCACGTAAAAAAGTCGAACTAGTGCAGTACACAATATGTCAGTCAAATAATCACATAAAATTCTACTATTATCGTGCATTTGTCTGTGCGAAATGGGAAGGAACACACGACTAAAATTTATAGAAAAATAACAAAGCTTGTACGACCTCTCAGAACTTTCAAAAGAAAGTAAGACAACCTACTAAATTAATAATATTGTCGTTTCTATCTACAAACATCCAAGATATGCCAATCAATGTCCTTAAAACAAATCATGCGCCATTATATTCTTCGACTATATCACGAAACTTACTCATAGGATCAAAAATATCTTTAATCGAGTTCCTAGATGTATTTAAAATTTTATTTAATTAACTACTTCATTAAAATAATATGATATTGTCTATGCTCATTACCACCATTAACAAATTCAACACAAAAATAAACTATTTAACTTTTTTAAACTAAAACAACATGGATGTCATGCTCATTTTAAAAACTAATTTTACTGCAGGAACGTACTTTAGAGTACCTCAGTACCTCCCAATACTGCTCACAAATGGCGGCAAATAAATCAACCACTCTACAAAAGTTAACCCTAATGAATTGGAACGCTAACGGTATAAAGACTCAGAGATCTACCTTCATATCATTCCTCGCAAGACATGGCGTAGACATTGCGTGTGTTACCGAAACCCACCTCATACAAAACGAGAAATTCACAATTCCGGGCTATCGCATTATTCGGAAGGACAGAGAGGCAGCAATAGGATGGGGCGGTTCTGCAATAATCATAAACCAAAACATCGTAGCCACCCCTATTGAACTAACAGGCGTTCATCAACTTGAAGCTATCGCCACAAAATTAACCTTTAAGAATAACTCTTTAATTAACATAATTTCGGCTTACAAACCACCCACAAATAAACTCATATTAGAAGAACTGGTAAAAATATTTGACAACCAGCAGCCCACAATACTGGTCGGAGATTTAAATTGCAAAAACACAATCTGGGGATGCAGGGCCAACAACCCCAACGGAATAAAACTGAACACACTAGCGTCCCAACTGGCTTTACAAATTTCAGCCCCTAGAGATTACACTTATTTCCCCTACCGCACAAACCACTTGCCGGACATCCTAGATATAATAATACATAAAAACCTGCAATTGCCAATAAACCAAACCGTAATAACTGAACTTGACTCTGATCATCTGCCGGTAATATTCACTCTTAACTGCACTCCTTATTATTACCGGGAAATTCCAAGGCTAATCAACGGACCAGTTAACTGGGAACTTTTCCGTAATATCATGGACGAACAAATCAAGTGCCCTCTTACCATATCTACCACAGCTGAAATTGAATTCTTAAAAAAAAACAACAAATGAGGCTATCAAACAATCTACTCTAGTCTCTCAAACAAACAAATCTGTCAATAACCAAACACCCCCACTCCGAATTTTAAAATTAATAAAAGAAAAAAACTCCACCCGAAGGAAGTGGCAACGTCCTAGGAACCCTGCAGATAAACACTATCTAAATGTGCTGATCCGACAGGTTAAAAACGAACTCGATCAGTTCAGAATAAACTCTTATAAACAATATCTAGAATCGTTCGAACCTGGAGACGCCAACATGTGGAAAGCCACCAAACGGATCCTAAAGCTACCCACGGTTACCCCCACACTAAAATACAATGGCCAAACAATATCGGAAGATAAGGACAAACCTGAAATATTCGCAAAACATCTCGAAGCAACATTTACCATCGCATATTTTAACAATGATCCCAATCATATCAGACAGGTTGAAATGGAATCTCAAAATATTACATCCCAAGAACAAATGCTAGATAACCCTATCTCCCCAACAGAAATTAAAGAATGTATAAAAAAACTTAAAACCAAAAAAGCACCAGGAATCGACATGATCCCCAACATAATTCTGAAAAATCTATCGCAAAAAAGTATATGTTTACAGCCATATTTAATTCCTGCTTAAGATTGGGTTACTTCCCTACCGAATGGAAGCGAACACTAATTCAAATGATTCCCAAACCAAATAAACTGCATGACAACCCTAACAACTACCGACCCAACAACCTGCTGTCCACAATTTCTAAAGTTTTTGAACGAACCATTCAAAGCCGATTAAACCAGCTTTTAAAAGATAATGCAGTCCTGCCCAAATTCCAATTTGGTTTTAGAAGCGCACACTCTACTGGTCATCAAATCTTACGACTCACTAAGATAATTGAAAAGGGTTACGAAAACAAAATGCACACGATAATGGCATTTGTAGATATGACGCAAGCCTTTGATCGTGTATGGATAAACGGCTTATTATACAAAATGAAAGATTTGGCAATCCCTGTTTACCTATTAAACATAGTTAAATCATTTTTAACTAACAGAACGTTCCAGACAAGAATAAAAGGATATACCTCACCAGTACGTAAAATCAATGCGGCAGGGATCCGTACTGAGTCCCTTGTTATTCAATATTTTCATGCACGATGCTCCTACAACACCAAACTCTGACATCGCAATGTATGCCGACGATACAGCAATCATAACTCAAGACTACGACATTAACCTAGCCGCAAACAATCTGCAACAAAGTCTGAATCATCTTAACTCATGGTTTAACAAATGGTTTATACGAATTAATCCCAGCAAATGTGATGCCAAAATCTTTACCTTGCGTCACCCACAAGACCCACCTAACATCGTTATCAATAATGTACCTATCCCTTGGAATCCGAAAGATAGCGCGGTGAAATACCTAGGGGTCTTTCTCGACCGTAGATTAACATGAAATTTCCACACCAATAAAAAACTGACTGAATCATACCCAAGACTGGCCGTGCTCTATCCCATCATCAACAAGAAGTCAACATTGAAAATAAAATGTGGGGTTCTCATCTACACGACCATCATTCGACCAATTTTTACATACGGGTGCAGTGTTTGGTGCGCGACATCAAAAACTAATCTTCGCAAACTCCAAGTGTTACAAAATAAAATTATCCGTATAATAATAAATGCACAGTGGTACGCAAGAAACTTGCAGCTCCACCGAGAGACAGGAATCCTAACAGTGGAATAATTCATAAAGAAAACAGCCCAAAAATTTTATGATAACATAAATCAATGCAGTGGTGCGATTCACTACAACTTAGGCACTGAAAACTTACACACCAGACTTAAAAGGAAGTTACCTAAATAGTGAAAATAACTAATTTAATTGTCAAAACCACAATGAACTATCTATTTTAGTGATATAAATGTTAAAAATCTTTTAACCTTGCCATGTAATAGCAAAGGTAATGCTGATCTGGCATAACCCCTATTAATAAAAAAAAGAGTACCTCAATTCGAAGTTTACCATACGGAGTAACCAGATGACATAGCATATGGTAGTTTAGGTATTATTATAAGAAAAACAAGCATTTATCATGAATTATCGAAGTATGAAAAAAAGTTTTTGGAAGCTTCAATACTACAGATTAGGTTACCTGCTCCATTAGTCGTCTTTATAATTTCGCCTTTCTTCGACGCACTGGAACCTTGATCTTCCATAGCAACAGACTTGAATGAGAAGCATACCCACTGGTTATCCGAATTGATAAGCACAAGATGTCGAGAAGTATACAATGTTATTCATGAAAGAAATTACTCTTACTTATCATCAGGTACCACCACGTACTTACCTAGCGATTCAAATAAAATCTCAGATTTTTCAGATTTTTTTTTGTAATATATGGTATTTTAAAGAACTATACCAACGTTGCAACTAGTTATGATTTATTATTAGACCACTCAGCAGTTATAATTATTCTTAATACTACCACTATTTAAAAAAAAACTTTGCCCAGCAATGTATTAATTGGGATGCATTTTGAGAACATGTTAAACGCAATTGTGACTTAAATGTTAGCTTAAAAAAGCCAAAATAACCAGAAAAATACAAGAACTAAGCTGAAATGCTACTTCACTCAATAAATGTGCGAGACAAACTTCAATAAATACGAGATGCATTTAAGTTATAACACCTCCGAATTTTTTTCTCAAGACTGGGAACAGATAGAAACACGCGGTTTATTTCAAAATATGCGCGCTTTCTTTGTAAATGCGTGACAGAGATAGCAGCACTGCACAGCACACATGATTCTAGCGATAGCGACGGGAGTGAGGACTGGCGACGTTTTCATTAATAGAACAGCGTGTAATCATTCATTTTCTCTATTTGCGTGGTATGACACCGATTGAAGATCATCGCCAGTTGAATGAGAATGATGGTTTTTTGGATGTCTAATGCGCGTTTGTAGGTGGGACAGTTCAAAGAACGCAGAACGTTCTGTGACAACAAACCAAAACAATCTCGGTCTCGCACCATCCGGTCTGACGACATAATCAAGCGAGTGGAGAAACTTGTTTTGGGGGATTGCCGAATGAATGTGGAACAAATCGCCTCCAAAGTTGGCATTTCCTTGGGATCTGTGCACACAATCCTGCATGAAGTCCTGAAAATGCGAAAAGTGTTCTCCAGGTGGGTGCCACGAATGCTGACAACTTTGAAGTGATTTATTATGCTCGCTGCTCACCTGACCTGGTTTCTAGCGACTTTTGGCTGTTTCCAACGATGAAAGACACTATCCGTTGTCGAAAATTCGCCAGTCGTGCATCTACAGCATAGGCGATTTTCCAGTGGTCAAAGAAGACTCCTAAAAAAGCGTTCGCAACGGCCATGGAATCATGGTATCGACGTTGTGAAAAATGTGTGCGTCTGCAGGAAGTTTACGTCGAGAAGTGATACAAGTTTCACAGTTGTCGTTTGATTAGTTTGTGAGAAAAAAAATCGGAGGTGTTATAACTTGAATGCACCTCGTATTTCACCTGAAAACAAAAGACCGGTAGTCGAAAAGCATAAAGCACAAGCGATGTAGCGAATTACCCATAATACTTTGATCAAGAGACGATACAATTGTTTAAATAATCAGTTAAAAAGAAACTAAGGAAAGCACAAAGTCAACAATTAAAAACATGCTTTAGCACGTCATTAATATATAAACACTAAATAGTTATAAAAAAATCATAAAGGGTCGTTACATAATCTACCTATAATGAACCAAATGGAACTCTCGGCACGCTCTGGCCTTAACAAAGCAATTGCCGTTGTTGGACATTTTGCAGAAGTTTTTAATCTCTATTCAAATTAAGCTGGCCTAAAAGTGAAAAACTATTTAATTATGCCATTACAGATTAGTACCAATTTAACCCTTTTTATCCGCAGAAATATTAAAAGAAATTAAACACTTAAATAGCAGAAAAACTCTGGATTGTGACCTCGCAACTAGTCAAGTCTGAAAAGAACTGCCTAATCATCTAAAAATACTACACAATGCAATTCTTCGCCTAATGTACTGACCCTCACAGCTCAAATATCTGTATATTTTTATGACACAAAAAACCAAGAAAACCGATAAATGAGGTAATTTTCTACAAACCCGTTAGTTTACTTTCCGTAATATCTAAACTCTCGGAAAAATTAATTATTAAAAGTAATTATGAAGATAACGGTAGAGTGGTCCAAGTGGTTGAGGCGCGGACGCAAAGCTCTTTGATGTCTGGCGGGTGACTTACTCAGTCACTAAAAATGATTAAATACCTGCGTTCACTCGAACAAGGAGTAATAATTCTTATTACATCGCCCCGCATCATAGATGGTGCTCGACGATCGGGCAGTAAAGTCAAACATATAAGAGCCTTAACCTCTCAGTTCGTAGGCCGTGCTCCCACGCAGGGCGTTAGAGCCTTATCATTACTATTACTTATAAAGATACATTTTTAGAAGAATTGCTTCCTCAACAGTAGTTTACCTTGGTCACGAGCACTCCACCATTCAACTTCAATCAAAGAATACGGTATACATAGAAATACACATGGACAGCAGATTTACGTGAAAAGTATATGTCCTAAAAGAAAAGAAAATAGACCCGAAAATAAAAAAATTATATTATCTTATAATCCGTTTATTATTAAATAAACTAGTAAATCAAAATTGTGTCGCATGTGCCTACTAACGACAATAATTGGCCACGTAGTGCATGAAACACCTATAGGTAGCGTAAACTGTCTAATTACTTTATGATAATTTATGTTTTGACCTATAACAGGTTAATGTGATCTAAATCAAAAATCTAAAACCTTTTGCGAAGTTTGCCAACAAACCGGTTCGAATAAGATATTGACCTTTGAAATCGGTTTTTAACTGTAGGAGGAGTTGCAATATTAGTTACAAACAAACACACATAGATAGTCACATTTCTGCAGGCTTATAGAGTAGATGCCTTATTGTTTTTAAATATTATCTACTAAGTTACAATTGATTTTTGACTCAATATTACCATATAACCATTTTGTTTCTCTATAATATCTTAAATTGTATTTGTTTTTAAATTTATATTAAACTTTTATTGCTCACAAATACAATATTTATTAAAAAATTTATTTTAAACATAATTATGAAATGCGTTTTAGAAGTATATAAAGTTAAATTATATCAGTGATATCATGCACTGAAGCGTGAAATGTCAAACAAATCTAAGAAATTTATTTTTAAGATAAAGCAAATAAAAGTAAAATAATTCCATGTTTGTTTAATAGAATAATCCAAGATATATAAATTTTTGACGATTAATTTGGCCGCAAGGAATCAACTTTTTCAAGGATGCCATTAAAATAATCGAGGCGAAATTATTATTTAACAACTTTCAAATTCGAAATCGTACCCTCAGAATGTTATGCTCATTAAACCCGGTGCTTCCAAAAGTTGTAAACGCTCAATTCACCCAATTAGGTAAATTATGGTTGGAGCTTATTCTGATTAAATTTGCCGCGCGATTTGCAGTACCTTTCGGGAAAGTTTCCCAAATACACCTTTGAGGAGCGCAGAGGGCCGGCTATAAATTTTCACCATTAAGACACTAAAACTTCTTCGAAGTGTTTCCCGACGCCTCTGCTGTAAGCAGAATGCAGGAGACGGTCTATTTCTTTGGCTTCAAAATAATTCACGATGTCGGGGGTAATTGTAATGCTAAACCACCTACAACTGTACGAGCTTAAAGGGTATCATGAATATTAATGGCTTTCCAGGCGGTGTCGTTTGGAGTCACTTCAAACCTTATTACAGTAACAATTTCAAAGTAAAATGAAGCGGATATTTACTTAATAAGTAGAATAGCGCTAATAGCAGCGAATTTTGTTTATTTAATTGTGTGCGACGTTTTGGGCCTATGAATTACGTATTGTTTCATTTACGGATTTACACCTACAATTAGCGAGTAGCAAAATGTATTATTTTAATTCGTTTCTTGGTAATGCTTAGTTTGTTAGGTTCTGGTAACTAGCAATGCACCGAGCAAAATGATTGTGGAAGAAAAACCTAATTAAGCATAAAAAGCTACGGTGTTTACTTTTAATTAAAAACGTCTGTCCGTTAGCAATTTTATTCAGAATGAAAAGCACAAGGATGCAATTAATCTTTTGTTTAATTTAATTTAATATTGTGGTTACCAAGGATTTAGAATATAGTTAAGCATATAATGATTTTTAAATGTACGGGTAAGAGAAAAATAAATAAAACATATACAGTAAACAACAATTGCACACTTTAACATGTAAATTATTATGTGTGTTTAAGTGGACTACTTTCTACAATCGTGATATTAGTCCACTTTGACTGTGATAACAAATTTATAGCACTAAATGTACAGTACAACCACATTTACAATTTACAAGTTACTATTTGAACTTTAAATACATTGTTTGGTATAAACATTTAGAAAACGTAATAAGGTTAATTTGAAACCTTATTTTTCATTGTTGTGAAAATACAAATAATAAATAGGTAAGTAATAATACATTTTTATTATTTTTAGGTTAAGCCCCAGCGTAGTTGTGCGGTTAGAGCGCTTGGTCGCAGTATGGGTGGATCTGGATTTAATTTTCGGGTTCAGATAAAAATAATTAAATACCTGCGTTCACTTTGAGCAAGGGGTAATAAAGCGGTCGTTTTGATGCGTAGTGCTTGCCACTTTGTCATGTATTAAAGATGGTGAACCACGACGGGGCAGTAAGGGCGAACATATTGAGAGTTTGCAGACCCTGCCCCCATGTAGAACGTAATGTCTCATCTTTATTTATTTATTATAATTATTTTTAGGATAAAAATAATACAAAAGGAATGAAATTAATTTAAAATATCGCAATCAATTTTACATATATAAATATTATAATTATAAGTAGAAAGTCTTTAGGCTCCTGAGTATAAAATTTTAAGTTTTTGTAAGAAAGAATCACGCATGTACTTACTCAGATGTTACGACACGTGTGGCATCATTAGGAATCCATATATAAAACGTATAAAATATGTTTAAAATTTCACAAAATGCTCTACGCACCGATGTAGGCCTTTCTGCTATATCTATCATAGTTATTGCGCTGTCGGGTCTTAAAACGACAGTATTTTAATGAAAATTAAATAGATAAGTAAATAAAACTAATAATGTTTGCTTTTCAGACATCTCTGGTTTATATTCTAAAAAAATTAATTAAGTGACGAACGAACGCGAAGGTCAAAGTCTCCAAAATAGCGCAGTTACTAATTTTGGTATTCTGGTATATGTGTGTAAAGTTCCTTAACTTCCTATTAATTTAGAGAAATGTTTAAGATTTACATACATGCAGCTGTTGTGATAGAAGTATTGAAAAAGATGGCATCCATTATGCGAAACCGGAATCACAACAAACAAAGTTTATTTGAATGAAGGGATTTTTGATGTGTTGAATAAGAATTTCATTTGTCCAAATATTTAAACTTTGAGAACTCTTGTGAAGATATGCCTCAACTATAAGTAGTCCATAGTGCTCAAAGTTTACTAAAAAATATTGACCAGGCTCATTGAACTTATTAACTACAGAGTTTTTTTGGGGGCTACGTTAATACATGGGCAGTCTAAAAGTTTTGAGCCTAACATAGAAACAAGTATTTTTTCTGTAAAATTCAATTTTACTTTTAAATTCTTCTTTTTGATGTCAACTTCTTCCTTGGAGGCTGCTGATGAGCAGAGCGATTTTTTTTTGAAAGGGCTGTGCATATTAAATGTACAGATGAAAGCCCGGACCAATTACGTAAGTTGCGCAACTAGGAAATCCGTCGTCCGACACTTTTTCATCCAATTATTTTGCCCTGCATGATAATCTGCAGATTTTCGTTCTTAGCATTGTGTGAGATGTGGCCGAGGAACTTTAACGTTCTTTTCTTGATAGTGAATTGAACTCCTAATTCTTTGTTCATTTTGTCTAAGACCTGTTCGTTTGCAATGCGATCGATCCGTCCACGAAATTTTTAGCATACATATATACATATCCAGAACTGAAACGATTCTCGCCTGTTTGTGATTTCTTTGTTTAAAGTCTATCCTTTAAGATCGTATAATAGTACTGGGAACACATAGCATCTGACCATTCTTTCTCTCAAGGCTAGCGGAAGATTTTAAGCTGTTAATAGTTTTCTCAATTTAATGAACGTTTGCAATATTTTGGTCTTATGTGTGATATTCTGAATAATTGTAATACTGAGGTACTTAAAATGCTAAACATTTTCCACTGTTCTATTATCAATGGTTAGGTTGCATGCATTGTTATTTCTTTTTAAAATCACCATCATTTTCGCTTTATTAATATTGATAGGTAGTCCATATTATTCGCTAACTATTATTACTTTATTTACCAGTCTCTGCAGATCTTCCATAATACCCGCATTCAGGTCAGTGTTATCAGCGTACCTAATGCTATTAATTGGCCTATTTATTGCCATACTTGCTGATTCATCTTTAAATGCTTCTCAAAATATCAATTTCGAATAGATGTTGAACAGCATTGGAGAAAGGACACAACCCTGTCTAAATATTTTTAGGATATCATATCATATTATCATATCTTACTTTTGCATTCTGTCCCCAGTAAAGATTGGCTATTATCTGTATGTCGTAATAATCAATGTTGATACTTTGTAGTATATTCAGTATGTTGAAAATCTTGCTGTACTCAATAAAACAGATGTATTAATCTCTGTTAATATCTGGACATCTCTATGATAGGACATTTAAAGCAAAAATGGCTTTTCTGGTACCCATCTCGTTACGAAACCCAAACTGTGTATCTGATGTCTATGTTTCGCATTTAGTGTAGATTCTAGTATGTATGATTCTTAAGAAGACTTTTAAATCCTGATTCATTAGATTTGTAAATCTGTGTTTATCGCACTTAGTTGTTCGAGGTTGTTTTGGTATAAGAAAAAAGTTAGAGAGGAGCCATTCCTGAGGAATCTGCTCTGTTCTATAGATATCATTAAAGAATTCTACTGTAACAGTAACTAAATGTTCGTCCAACAATTTCAAGACTTCGCGGGGCATCTCGTCTAGTCCCACTGCTTTGCCGAATTTTTTAACTTTTATGGCATGTTTTACTTCTTACCGTGTAATTTTTGGTGCGTCTTATGATTTGATAGCATTGCATTGACCTGATCTTTGGTCTTGAAATAATTTGTTTATGTATTGTTGCCATCAGTTTAGCTTCTTTTTTAAATCAATAATTATTCTATCTTAGGCATTCTTTAATATACTTGTTTGTCTAATTTTTGTATTTCTTGTGACTTCTTTTATCTTTTTATGCAAGTTAAAACTGTCATGTTTTTTCTCCAACTTCTTAGTCTCTGTACAGTTTTCAGCCATCCAAGTGTCTTTTGTCAGCCTTATTTTGCGTTTTATTGTGTTCTGTATCTCTTTATATTTGATGGTGTCCTTATTTTTTTATTTTTATTTTTTTGTTCATTATTGTCAAAATTAACTTTGTTATTTTTTTTTTGTATTTTTAGCTCTCACATCGGTTTCCTGTTGAGTTAATATTAATGGTTTTTTTTTTATTTACTTTTATTCACTTTGCCTCCTCATCTACATTAGCAACATGTTTTTGTTGCAGTTTATAATTTTTCTTATTTTATAGTTTTGGTAATCCCTTTGCGGATTTCTGGTGCCTGCAGACTTTGGATGTCCAACCTATTATTTTGCATTTGCTTCTGCTTTGCCTTTAGTATGATTCGCATATTCATAACAGGGTTATGGTCACTACTAATACCTGCATCCGGATATGTTTTCACTGTTTATATGCTGTATAAGTATATAATCAGTTTGATTTCGAATTGTTCGGTCTTTACTGCCACCAGATGCTTTCACGTGTAATGTAGTTTAAATGAGGTATTACTTATAACTGAGATTAAATTTGTAAGAATAAGGTGTGTTATAGAGGCTCCGATATCTAAAGTTTAATTTGAACTATATCAAGTTATTTTAAAACACAATGGAGTGGTTAAGCAGAAGAAGTAAAGTGTACTACGAGTTCAAAAAGATATATTGTAGTTAAAAGTGTCGGATTAGTAAGTAAATGGAATTTAATTATACTAATTTGAGATTGAGAAAATTAGAAATAGGGTGGTAAGTTGCATTCAGTAATCAGCATTGTACAGGGTTTTTATTATATCACGCAAAAGAGTTTTTATTACCATGGTCAAACTTTTCAGCCAATTTTATGTTTGACGTTAGTTATAGCTAGGTCAATATTTGAGTTTTGTTTATATTTTAGGTCAACACTGAATATAGCGTCAGCTAAGATCAACTGAAGAAATGGTCTTTATTGTGGCGCATTTCACGAGAAGAGCCGATATGATAGTGGAGCGTTAAGTGCTTTTAAGGACAAGTTGAGAAGCACACTACTTTGTGTCTGTCGCTACAATAGCAAAATGAAATAATCAAATTTGCTCTATAATTATTTTACCATATTATAATAAACTAATTGAAAAATTTCAGAAAACAAGAAGTGGACTGGACAGCAATTTGTCAAGAACGGGCAGACCAGTCATTCTGACTACTCCCAAAACCATAGAACAAGGTCGGGATCTTTATAAACACAAGACCACAACCTCAATCTGTAAAGGCGCATCTCAACTCGGTACGAGTGCGAACTATATGCACATCACCCTCAACAAGAAATTTAATCTATTTTCATATAATATTCAATTGCAAACGCCTTTGACTGAAAAATATTCACTTTAAAAAAGTCATCATGGAAATGGTTTAGGCCAAAAAGTTGAACATGGAGCACGTACATTTAACGGATAAGGCCTATTTTCAACTAGATGGGTATATCAACAAACAAAATTACAGATATCGGGGTACCAAAAACCCACATTCGACCGAAGTTTGTCGATTGCACCCAGAAAAGGTTAGTGTAGGTATAGTGTGCATTTTTTCCTATGGAATTATCGGCCCACTGTTTCCTAGAAAATACGTGAATAAAGAAGATTATCGTTCAGAACTTCTCGAGAAATTCATTCTAATTGCAAAAACAAAAGGCAAGACAACCAATACTGACTTCAACAAGATAGAGCCACCGCCCATCGAACTCAGGGTATCTTTGACATCCTCGTAGAACTCTTTGAAAAGAGCATCATAAGTCTAGATGCCCCCCGTAAGATAGAAGGTACCATCGAATGGCCCCCAAATTCCTCCGATTTAAATCCATGTGATTTCATCGTATGGAGTTATAATAAGGATAAGGTTTATCGAAAAAAAATCTACTGGCAAACTTAAGCATCGCATTACAGAACAGGTTCTGGCACATCAGAAAAAGCTGTAATTAAGAATTTCGGGGAAAGGGTTGAAATGACCATCTCTAGTGAAGGCACATTTTGAAAACATAATGCAATGAACTCCATTAATTGATCATCATAATAAAGAAAGAATTGGAATTTTATCTGCGTAGTTCCTTTATAACGAATTTTTTATCGTTTGCGTCACACAATGAAAGCCCTGCAATAAGGATTTACTTTTTAACTATTTTATAAATTGTTTCTTATTGTCTTAAAATGGAATTTTAAAATGTTTTAAAACTGTTTTAAATATGAATGGTATTTTTGTTAATTTTTATATGTTTTTATAAATATTTTATATTAAAATGTGTCTTTTCTAAACCTGTAAGTTTCTAATCTTTAAATCGGTTTTTTATTAGGGAAAGATACTTACAAATACAAGTAAAAGTGATTTTGAAAGTATTTTTTAATCCAGTAGTTTATTATACAATAAGAGTTTTAATCAATTATAGATATAAAAAAAATTATGAGTGCTGCTGCTGCTGCTGCTGCTGTCACACAGGTCAAAGTCCAACTCTAACTATACTATTGTTGTCAATGATGTAGTAATTTGAGGGAAGGGCTAATAAAATAAACAAATGAGTCAAAACGTAACGTTGTATAAATATTTAAGGCATCGTACAGAAGAGCATATTTCGACATTAATATGTGCGTTGTATTTAGTACATAACCAAAGATTATGTGGAACTATCCATTGGTTGTCGACTTGTATTCTAAAAGGCAATAGTTTCTTCCAAAATAACTTTGCTTTCTCTTATTGAGAATATTTGTTGATTGTTAGTATCTTTTCTAAATACATGCTTATAGTTTTATTGCAAGCTCTATGTTGGATTCAATTTCAACAGTTTGAGTTCTACAAATAGAAACATCAGTTTTATATCTCTCGGACTTTAATGTATTCTATAAAAATCAAAAACCCGACCCTGGAACGAAATAAGCACTTCAAAGTGTACGTCTGCTTTGTATTCATCTAACGGAAATTAGATTATTCAAATATTGCCGTACATACATTTACTTTAGAATGAAAAAGTCTCATCTTCAACTAAATTTTATTGGCTTTATCGCTCGTGAGGCTTTGCTAGAAACGAGCTGAAATTTTTCCTCGAGCACTTGGGAGGGCCTTTAATACATTAATTTATTCTAAATTGCTGTTTGAAGGTTTTAAATTGTTTCTAGGCAACTTATAAGTAAAAAGTTTGACAAAAAATTTGATTACGCAGAAGTTTGCATTATTTAATTTATATTGTAAGTGCAAGATGTTTCTTCTATTTACGTAATTTTTGTTTTATGTTACAAATGATATACTTGAAATTTTAAATGTTTGCTCTTTAGAATTTTATTTTGTTTTATTTTTTATTTTTATTATTGGAAATATCCATTCTCCTACTTCGTTAACTTTGCATAATGTGGTTTTGTTTTTGAGTTTATTGTAGTTCTTTCATTGCGGAGTTTTTCTTCTAAAATATTTCCACATTTTTAACTTTATTTGGTGTAATTAATTACCTTGATGGGCTATTAAATCCAAATTCTGGCAAAATGTGGATACACCACAACTATGTAAAATCACCTTTCTGGGAAAAGTCGTAAAAAATGAATGCACGGTGGACCACGAATGCCTTAAAAAGGATTACCACTTAAATTAGGCCCTTAATTATTTGAAAGTGGTATATAAAACCATTACAATGGTATCTGAGAGATTAAACGAGTTTAATTTTAGGTTTATGTGAGAGAAATATGTGGATTTTCAAGACTGTATTCATATTAGAATAAAATACAAGTACTATTTTTAGACGTATGTGTAAACTAATAAAAAAAAATTGTATACAGATTATGGCCAGACCCAACCTCTAATATAATTATTGCCTTTTACGAGCACCTGTTTGGAATGTAAGGATGGTGACAGGTAACAATACAATAATTTTTCTTGTATAGTGTTTGTCGTAAGTTAGGACAATCTGTAGTTATTGCGCCATTTTTTACTTGTTTACCCTTGACCTTGTCAAAACCATGCGTTATAGTGTTAATGTTAATTTTAATTACAGAAATGGCATTCGATATTATTACTACATTTGTATTTGTATATCAATGACTTAGAGAATATTATTAAAAAGTCAGTGTATAGAAAAATTAAACTTGCTTAAAAATTTAAATTAAATCTAAACATTCTAAAACAGAAATAAATATAAAAATAATTAAAAAAGAAACAAATTGTGAAATTTGGAGTAAACAAAGCATTCATTGGTACACTAACGGACGTTCTTTCTTGAAGTCTATCTTTACCATAAAGCACCACAACGCAATTTCTATTATTTTCTGCTTATTACCAGCCAAATGACAAAAGTTATGTTAGCAACATTAAAAACTTTTTAACTAATTCTTAGTCCATAAAATGTGATAACAAATTTCAAAAACCTCGACGTTTCTGAATCGCTCACGTCTATCTCTGTTTTGAGAAGTTTATTTTGCGGGTTATGTTTAATTTTATATTTTACTTTTTATTTGGGTCATCTGTAATTTTCCTTAATTTAATTTGGTTTTAGTCGAAATTTACGACTAATTTTAATTTTTAGTTGTCGTGAATGCGGTTTTAGTTTACATAATTAAAAAAGAGACATTTTAGGGCATACATTCTTTTGGACTAACTAAATGCAAATGCAGTAACTAGCGTCTTTGGTAAAAGTTTTGGAAAAATAGTAAAAAAAATAATAGAGCAGCAATACATCAAACAAGTCGAAGAACAATGTAGATTCCGGGCCGGAAGGTCCTGCGTAGACAACCTCTTAATTTAACTTCATTGATACAGAAAAAGCTAGAGACTGGGAGAGAACTAAATTTACTGTTCCTAGACGTGGCAAAAGCATTCGATAATATACCCCAATCAAAGCTATGGGAAGTGTTGAAAGACAGGGACATCAATAAAACATTGATTAGAGCCGTGCAAAACCTATATAAAGATCAAAAAGCAAAAGTAAAGGTAGGAGCCTAGCTGATCACAACATTTCAAATGACAAAAGAACTGAGACAGAGCTGCTAAAATTCTCCAACGTTATTTAAAATATATATCGATAAAGTACTAGAGAGATAGAGAACAAAATGCAAAGGAATAGAAATACCGATAGTAGAAAACTCCACACTTTACACTTACAATTCGCAGATGACCAAGTTATCGTAGCGCGGTATCAAGAAGGCTTAGAATATGTGATAAGACAAGCCGAAGAAGAATGCACAAAATGGGGATTGACAATTAACACAAAAAAAGTATTTATGTATAGGGAAAGAAAATGACATGAAAACTCTGGAAACAGGCGAGAATATAAATGCGCGCTCAGAAGTGAAATACCTGGGAGTTACGACAGGTAAGCAAGGGCTTTATAAAATAAAAGTTAAAGAAATATTGAAACAAGAACGACAAGCAATTGGCGTTTTTAATGGAATTTTGTTTAAGAAAAACATACGGAGGAATACGAAAAAAATATATGTAAATCAATAGTCTAGAGTATAGTATTGTATGGAACAGAAGTATGACAGTTAAGCGGAAGACACAAAGCATAGTTAAATGCACTAGAAATAGATTATTGGAAAAGTACACCAGAAATATCTAGGTTAGAAAGAAAAAGGAATGACTATGTAAAAGAAGTAATGGAAACTAATAACGAAATAGAAAAACGCCAATTATTATGATATAGACACGTAAATAGAATGAAAGATGATCGAATACCAAACAAAGTAATAAGATGACAACGGAAAGAAAGACGTAAAAGGGGTAGACCACAAAAAGGATGAAAGGAAATTATGCACCACTAACTACTAAACTGGAATATATAACATGGTGCGTGGGAAAATAGACAACAGTGGAAGGAAATACTGGACACCAAAAGACCCGGATAGAGGTCATAAAGCGGTGAAAAGAGAGAAACTAAATATGAGATGTAAAATTAATATCTATTTTAACCATGAATATATTTCAAGATGTTCTTAATGCATAAATATGTTTATTTTTTAATTTTATTAACATACTGGGTTACAAACAGAAAATATTCCGTTAAAGCGTAGTTAAAAACATTTCTGAAACAGTGTGATACATTAGAAATCTTAATTATTAAATCAAAGGTGACGAATTTTAGTGATTTTATGTTATCTTGCTAAAGGAATGGAGGATAAATTAGTTGCTTTTGGATGTACAGGAAGCTGTAACTAAATTGAATTACATCCTTACGTCAATAGATTAACTTTTTTTGAAAAAGTTTTAGTTTTAATGACATGAAAACCTTTTATTATTAAAAACATCTAGGAAGCTGAAAATGGCCAACCTGCCCCCGTAAACCGTTTTTGCCTAAAATTTCTTTTTGTTTTTAAATTATAAACAAAATACGATCCTGTCTCTATTTAAGTTATGCAAACCTGATTACATTATTATTTAAATTAGTGCAAATTTTATTTTAAATGAAAACCTTGCTGATTAAATATAAATATAATACAATTGTGGATAGGCGACGAGGGCGCTGATAGCGGATCCCAGTGCAAGCTTGGACTTAAAATATAATTAATTTTTTAGTGGTTATTCGGTGTTAAGTAAGTCTAATTTTTTCGGTTTAAAAATAATAATAATAGTTCCCCGTAACAGGCCACGAAGGCCTATAGGGTCGTAACAGGACAGGTCTGCTATAATCTAGAGCCTACGGTACACAAGGGTAATACCGTGGCTAGCGCTACGTACCGACAGCCTATTATTACCCCAGAGTTTAAGATGTAAGAATATCAAACTAAATGTATTCAAATAAATAATTCGGCTTTGTCGTTAAATAACTGAACACTAAAATGCACGCACACAACAAAGCCAAAAAATAGCGCTATCAAATGAAGTAAATGCTTTTCCCTAAATATTAACTACTAATCCCACTGTCAGCAGCAAACTGTCCTACAAATTCCATAATATTAGCAAGCACTATATACTATATTTAACCAAAATTGAAATGCACCTTATTATGAATCAGAAAGGTCAAAGTGAAGACAACGACTTAACGGAAAATTCCCACCCATGGCAAGTAATAAAGAAAAGGAAAATATGGAAAACATATCAGACAATACAAGAAATAATACCACATCTGTGGTATTTAAAGATGTTTTCACGTCAATATATATATATATATATATATACATATATATATTGACGTGAAAACATCTTTAAATTCGGTGCGAATACTGAATGTCATTCTAAAATTATGAGTGGCACTAAAACGGTCGAGTTTGAAACAACCAACACTCGAAGGCTACTGGACGGAGGACAACGGGGAGGGCAGCGTCCGACAGAGAAAGGTTGAAGGTGATAAGCAAACCAGCCGAAATTTTCCCCTGCCCCTTGTACGTTGTAAGGAAGGAGAAAACATAATTCGGCAAAGAAACGATGAGTCTGTACACGCCGAGTTGTTTTGAAAAGCGCATATTATTGTTTAAAGCGTGGTTTGAAAAAAAAACTTTACGTTAGTAGCTCCGACTACTAGCCACCCATTCATAGTGTGTGCCCACAACACAAGATGGCGCTGTAATGTTTTGCAATTGCACTGAGAGCAATATTAAATTAGTAGTCAGTTAACAACCGTCCAGAATGAATGTGAGGCGAGTAGAATAGCTTTCGTATAGCAAAATAGCCGTTCTCCGCAAAAGCTGTCAGGAATAATACTCTTTTATACCGAACAGTAGCGAGATGGGTAGTAGTTTCAGCCAGGACGCGAAGCAACCAGCGACTGGCAACGGGCGAGAAGAGTAATCTATAGTATGTATTACTGTTTATTGCGGGCAGATTATATTTATGAAAAACCGAATTAAAGAATACATTAGGGTCATGTATAATGATTAGGCGTTTTTGAAAGACAATTTTTATATAAATTCTAAAAAATTATTGCTCGTCAATTGATTTAGTGATAGTATGGAATATTTAAAACAATTTTTTTACTCGCTCGTTGGCTTTTTTATTCATTTATTTCGGCTTTTTGAATGTTTGTTTATTATAATAACTATAAAAAATGTAATAAAGTTTCCACAATAAATTGTGTGTGATAAAACAAAAAGTGCTTATTTAAGTTACTTTAGGTTAACAATTTTAGCCTTATTTACTTTTACAATGTAATAAAAATTTGTCTGTTTGTCTGCTTATGCATGTATCAACTCAAAAACCACGTAAGGTAGAGGTATAACATTTTACCAAATAATTAAGATTCTTGAGAAATCTCAAAAACCTCAAAAAAAACATTAAAAGATAGTTTGCAAGCTGAGATCCATATGTCAGCTAACAGACTCTAATTGGGGATCTACGTCTATTTTCTTCTTATTTCAGAATAGCTATTATTTTTCAAAATTTTGTTTTCATTAATCAACTCTCCACTTTTAGCACATGCCTAATTTGAACAGCACTGCAATGAATTTCTAATCAAAAAGAAAAAATTACTTTTGATGTTTCTTACGTGCATCAGAATCATAATTCTAACGAATAATTATTTACATATTTGTTGAATAAAATTAGTTGAAAAGGACCCAGAAAATGTTTTAAGTAATATAAGGTTGCTCATCGACATCACATGGTAGTAATAATTTCTATAAACTTTCTGATAGGAAATATAAATTAAATAATACACAATATCAAAGGTAAGAAGAAATTTTGGGGTAAGCCAACTTAAGGTTTTCTCGAAATTACGCGGGGCTAAACGTTTGTCTTTTTAATTTTTTGTTTATTCTTAAATAAACAATTTGTGCATGTTGTGCTTGGAAATAAATAACGTTAACCTTATTTGAAGTGAGTAAAAGGCACCTATGTGATATAATCGGTGTTTCTCGTCAAATGGTTTTTAAGACAGTAAAACGGTTTCAGTGGCCCAGATATAATTTAGACGACTCCAAGTAGAAGCGGAAAGTGAATCGTTAAAAGCCATACATTTCCACAACACAATCAAAATAAAAATTTAGCGATATCTAAAAATTTCAATGAAAAACATTACCAAGAAATGTTATAAATTGTTATAAATTGAGAATCGCTTGTTAACAAAAAAGAATTTTTGTTTGGTCACATATAAAGTTAGGCTTTAAAGATTCCGACAACTAAAATGTCGCGTAGCTGTCGGTCAACAAATGCACTTTTAACTAACAAGAAAGTATTTATATTCAAACAGATTTACAATAATCCTATATGATAATGAGCGATATAGTAAACTTTTGTGCATCGTCAGTTATTTGTCATGGAATTCCTCTTATTTTCACACTTAAAAGACATCAATCAGAATTTATACCGTAATAACATATTTGAAAATATATTATATTACTTTGGAAATATCAACATTTTAGCGATCAAATTTAAATATTTCACCAGATTTCTGCCTTTGTTCACAAAATATGAAAAATAACCACAGAATTTGTCTAATCTGAATTCTGTGGAGAATAGCGTACATTTCATTAGTCCTAAACCTATACAAAGTCTCGTAGGAGTTTGGACCAACCAAATTGGTTTCTTTTATTGAAGTAAGACAATTTGACAGTGCATGAGATGCTGTCCCTAACTAATATTCCCCCGTATCCTTTAGCGCTATGTAGTAATGTAAGGTTATTCAAAACATTTTAAAATCTTGTAGTGTAATTATAATATTATAATTCGAGAGATTAAGGCAGGTCATATGTTCGCCTTTTCTGTCTAATCGTCGCGCACCATTCCAGATGCGCGTCGGTGTAGCAAGCACCGCACATTAGACGATTTCCATTATTACTCTTTGTTCGAAATAAACACAGGTACTCAATTATTTTTAGTGATTGGGTAGACTACCCACCAGGCATCAGGGAGCTCCACTAATGAACCTGGATTCGTCAGCATCGCAGCCATATGTCTCAACTACGCGGTTACACTGGTGATAATCACTAAAAAATCTTTAAAACAAACGTTTCAAAAGTGTTGTCAAAATAAGTATAACCGAGTCAAATATGAAATTCTTGGAATGCTTATTTATTATGCGTTTTAGTTGAAATAAATCCTGAAAACAAATAAATAATGAATATAACATTAAAATACGAGAAAATTAAATTTATTTTTATAAAACCTAGTAAAATTCACAGTAGCCTTCATCAACAGCCACAACTTCCTCCTTGTCCATATATGTAATTACCACTATAATAAAAGCTCTTAAGCTGTCCTTGGGACTATGATGCGTCTCATTGACAAGTTACAAAATCTAACACAACTTTGTAAGCATGATGGTAGGCACTTTAGAAACATCTTGGTAGATCCAACAATGATTTTGGTGATTCGCCTTTCTGCCCTGGGTCTGAAAAGAATTTCAAGAAACCAGCGCTGCTGTGTCTAATGCCATTTAGCAGTGATTAGGTATTTAGCTTTTTATCTATCTTGTTTTGCTCAGTCAATAGTTGACGGTTCTTCAGGGCAAAAACTTGTAGTGCAGGTCCTGATGCACTACTAGATCAACGTTGCCACGCCAATTGATTTTGCCAGGTCAGTTATGTTATGAGCAGAATCCTGATCGATTTTTCTTTCCATTCAAGCACAAATTCATCACTTCCCAGATTGTGACTTGTCCTGTCAGCAGTTACCTCCTTCTAGTGGTCAGATACTTTGTACTTCTTGCCTACCTCATAAGTCTGGGTCTTTTTGTAGCCAAACTGCGCAATAATTTATGTCGGTGATTTTCCAAAGCAAAGTGATTCGAGTATACTGACTCTGCGGTTATATTCTTAGCTGATTTTATCAACAATCGTAAGTTGTTGATTATGTGAAGCGAACCATTTGTGTTGCCTAATAATAAATTGCGCATAAAACGATCTCTCGGCTTTCCTTTAATACAACCTAAAAGAATTCCTGATTTACCTCTACGACCCTGTACATTACATACCATTTAAATCGGGTTCTCTATATTATTCTAACACAATTAAAATTTCACTGGAAACTTTCTTTTAAAATTAAAATGCCACGTAGAATGAAACAAAAATGACTATACATTTTAATGAAACAGTAAGAGACTACTATTTTTTGCAAAATAAAAATTTTTAGTAATATCCACAGCAATAAAATTGGAAGAAAAGCAAGTTATTTAAATTTGTGGCTTTAGATCCTTAAACTGTGAGTTCTGATTTAATGTTTTATAATTCTAAGATGCATACTCACCCACTTTTCTTATAATTTGGAGAAGCATTTAAACATGTGTTTTGAATTCTATTGATAGAGGTTAAATGTTTTTATTTTCTACTTAAAACCACATCTGTAATAGAGTTTTTCTAGTTTCTTTTTACAAGCTATTTGTTATTCTTCTAGTACTCCAAGTACACGGCCAATATATCCTATTCAAGTGCTCATTTTAAACTATTTATTGCAGCGTGTTATTTTATTGGAAAAACCGATTGGTTAATGAATTTTACATGATACATTTTCTGCCTTAAACATTACTTCCCACAAATAATTATTAAACATCTTCTTTGAATCATTTTCTTATCAAATTTGTTTTCTAATTTTTAATTAATTCCATTCAAAACCACAACAACTTTTTATGACTTACTTGCATACTAATAAATGAACTATAAACTTATGAGTATCTACAATATAATATTAACTTAAAAATTTATAATCTGGTTATTGACTTTTAATTGCTTCGAAGGAAGTTTAAACTGTATAATGAAGCTAATAACTATGCAATAATTACAGCTTACTTGTCGATAACCAATGAATCTGCGCGTAATAACACACTTTAACGGTCGACCATCAATTAAAAGTTAGCCAATCCCCTATTCTTAACTCTTTTTAATTGTAGGGTATTTTAATTAGAGCCTATAAATAATATAAAGTAACCCGCATAGGCGTCCACCCTAACGCATTTATGTATGCATTAATTTAGCATTAATAATATTCGGAAATAGTTAATACAATATTAAATACAACATAAACGTTATGCTGATTATTATTATTACTATTATTATTATTATTATTATTATTATTATTATAATTATTATTATTATTATTGCAATTATTTTCTATTTAAATATAATATGTTATGTGCAGGACCAACGTATTAAATATGTAACACTATTTTACAAGTAAGTCTATAATGCTACGCTACTGCCTGCGTCACTAATTATAAATGTGAAAATTTGTGGGCACGCAAGTAAACCTATAAAGAGAATTTTCCTGTAGTAATGTCTTAAATAGTGTTTAAAATGGCTAAAACTAAAAGTTACACATTTTTGCACATGAATGTGAAGATTTTAAGTGCATTGTCGATGTATCCATTAGAAACAAATGCAAGTACATTGAGGAAGATACTATTTCAGTTTGCTTATTACAGCTGTATTTTTGTTACATATCTTATGACAATTCCTGTGTGCTTGTCTATTTTCATAAATAAACACGATATAGTAAATTTAGCACTAAACGCTTTAAATGTGGGTGAGTATAATTTGTTAGTAGATGTAGTAATAAATAAAAGTAAGATGTTTAAAAACCGTTTAATTTGATTAAGAAGTTTAACTAACACAAACCATTATATTTTGTTTTGTCAGATAGAATTAATTTTGAAAATTATTTATTGTCGTATAAAATTATTTTTTGAATAAATATTATATTTTTAAATAGTAAATTTTAATATAGATACCTCATTCAGTTATTAATCGAATAATAAAAAAGATTATCTGGTAAAAATATCAATGGCAACTTTTTATTTTTTGGGCTCATTTATTTTAAAACAAGCTAAAATCGTTAAATTACGTTCTTACAGAAACTAAAGTAAAAACAGTTTTAATAAAAAATGCTGTTTACTATAACCAAAATTGAAATTAAATTTTAATTTTAATATTTTGCGGGTTTAGTTGCTAACAAATATAACTGAAATTAAACGATTTGTTCAATACTCTTGTTTAATTTGTACATCTTTTCAGAAACTCTTAAATAAAGAATAAGCATAGTTAACATATATGATAAAAGTAATAACAAAATTGACTATTTTAGGTATTTACGTCAGTTCAACCCTACTAATGCATATGTTACAACGAGGAAAGGCAACGATGAAGAAATTAATTGTTGAAGTAAATCGTGTTTTTAAAGAAGAGTCTAATGAAGCAATTGCCAACGTTTCAATGAAAGGAATTAACAAGTTTACAGAGATGCTAACTTTGTGGTGGTACATAGCTATCATAATTTGTGCTCAAATTATGGCGTTTTATCCTTTATATTTGAAACAAACCAGCGAAAGGTAAATGCAAATTAATAATAAAGTAAGTTGATAATTTAAGCATAAAAATAGTAATGTGTTTCTATTGTTTTATAATAAAAACGATGCTAAAATTATGACATGCTAACTTTTTTAAAGGCATTTTCAATAACTAAATACCGCTAGCATAACCTTAAAGTAATTTTTTGAATAATTTATGAGTACAATGGCAACTAATTTAATTTATAGTTATTTATATTAGTGGGATTCAAAGGGGTAGCATGCGAAACATATGGCGAGTTTCCAGCTATCGCCGATTTAGCCTCTCCTACTCAATCTCGACTCTCACCTTCCCGGTGGTGAGCTCTGGAAATCCAAGCAATTATGTGGAAGATTGAGTAACCAATTTCAGTGAAAAACAAGGTCGGAACCAAACGAATGTGGAATACTCTCCAGGGAACAAAAAGACTCACTTACATCACGACTTTGACTAATGAAATGGACAACGATTTAGAATGATGGAAATACTTTTTGCTAAATGGAAAATCACAAATTATAAACAAGAATAATGGATACACAACAAAGAAAAGCCTCGAATAGGATGGAACTTACAGTTGACAACCGCAAACGAATTAAAGAAAAGAAATGTTAAACAAAAGACTAATCTACACATAGGCACATGGAATGTATCTGAATCAAATAATAAACTACAAGAAAAACTAACAAAAAGTAAAATAGATATAGTTCTGATAACGGAGACAAAAAAGAAACTAAAAGGCACCCAAGACCAAAAAATACACGCTAATATATAGCGAAGTAAGGCAAGACACGAGAGGCGCAGTTGGCTTGGCAATTATAATAAATAAAAAATGGGGACAAAATAAAAACATAGAAATTAATGAACGAAAAAATTACAAGCATAATATGCGAATAAGAACGAGGATACTATACTATTGTATGTGCATATGCCCCAGAAGAAGAAAAAAGAGAAAAAAGCGCACTATATTTTGAAAAGATCTAACAATATTTTAATCGAACAAACAAGAATGGCTACACAATAATTGGCGGAGACCTCAACGCTCGCATCTGTAAAGAGAAATTTAAAAATATCATTGGAGCAAATGGCGAAACGCACCTTAAACATAATAGAAAAAAGTTCAGAGATTTTCTGCTACAACATAAGAATTATGAAACCTTATTAAACATAAACCACATACATATACCTGAAAGTAAGAGACCAAAAAGCAATAATCAATTACTTCTAGCAAATGAAAAAACTGTTCCACTATTTAATGACACACGGGTATATACAGGAATAAGTGTATATATAAACCATTACTTCTTAGAAGCCAAAGTAAGACTACACGCAAAATAGGAAAAAATAAAAAACGGACATCATTAGAACAAAATTAGAAAATAGAATTGCTCCAAGAAGCGTACGTTAAAACTTTTATCAAAAAGGTGAAAACATAGTAGACGATTCCTAGAATCTGACAACGTAGAAAAAGAATGGACAAACATAAATAATATAATTGAAAAAGTAACATCAGAAGCCCTTGGAAAGCGAAATACGAAATATAATAATAAAAAAATATATCCTGAAGAATATTCAGAAGAACAACAAAAGGCAGTTGAATATAAGAACAGGACTTACCACTTATGGCTACAAAATAAAACAAAAAGAAACAAAAGAGAACATAATAAAATAATGCAAACAGTAAAGAATCTAAACCGCCAAGCATAGCAAAATAGATGGGATACCTTCATATGAAGAATACAGAACGTTGTACATGAACGACAACAGATGGCGTACAAAATTATGAGACATCTGAACAGCGAATGAAAAGACACAGCATAAATAAACATAATAACACACACCTAATGGTTAAAGCACTATAAAAACATATGGTTCCTAGATGAACTGACAGAAGAGGGCCAAGAAGAAGAAAACGAAAAGGTAGAAGTAGATCCAATAGAAACTGAAGGACTAAATGATGCGCTATTAAACACTTTATAAAATTCAAAATATAATATATAAAGTAGCTCTACAGGCTTAGAAGACCTATGGCATAGTTTTCTATCTCTAGCTTTATCTTTCCATTCGCTAATCTTCAGTTGGTTCAGATTATCTTGGACTTCTTTCTTCCGTTGTGATCTTGGCCTTTCTCTGCGTTTTGTTTCTCTTATATCCGCTTTCTATATTTTGTAATATGCCCTTTCCTTGTTCACTCTGGTTAAATGTCCCAGCCATCTAATTCGTTGTGCTTTTACTATTCCAATAATGTTAGGCTTACCATATAATTCCTGTAGTTTTTGATTTATTTGTCTTTCCCAGTGTTCTTCAACTTTCTTCCCACCGTATACTTTTCTGAAGATTTTTCTTTCATAACATTAGCTGCTTCTGTTTTTTTAATGTCCATACTTCACTCGCGTGTATAACCGTGGGTTTCACAATCGTTTTGTACACTCTTAGTTTTAGTTTTCTTGAAAACATTTTACCCGATAATATATTTTTTAATGCTTGTGCGCTTTAAATTCTTTACCTGGTATCTGGTTTTAATATTGTTGTTTCTAAATAAATAAAGTTTTCTACTTGTTCAAACTCGTTTTTTGCGTCTTTATTTATTTTTACAAACAAACTTCCATTTTCTTGGAAAGGTTTGTTATTCCAAATCATATATTTTGTTTTCTAGTCATTAATTTCTAATCCAATGTCATACGTTGCTATTAGTAGTTTCCACATTATTTTCTGTAACTCCCCTTTTGTTCTTGTTAGTATGGTGAGATCATCGGCAAAGGCGGGGCATTAGTGTGTTCGATGGTAAATTGTGCCAGTTCTATTAACGCCATCTTTTTTCATAATTGATTCCAGTGCTAAATTAAATCATGTTGCCTTTATTCTTACTTTATTTGCTATTTTATTTAGTCATTATTACTATTTTGGTTATTTTACTTGGGATTTCTAATTGGTGTAATGCCAAATACAGTTTTCACATATTATGCTGTCATATACTTGTTTAAAATTTAGGTATAATATATGTGTACTTAGTTTGTGTCCTGACTTGTGGCCTGAATTTCTTTGAGAGCAAATATTTGGTCTGACTCTCCGGAATCCACTCTGGTATTCACTTAAAATATTCTCTGTATACTTTATCATTCAGTTTTTTACTACTGTAGCTAATATTTTGTACATAACATTTTATAATGCTATTCCTGGTAATTTTCACAGTTTTTTTTGTTGCCTTTTTATGAATAGGGCTTGTTAAAACTTGTGTCTAGGCCTTTGGAATTTGTTCTGTGTTCCATATTTCTTGTATTATTTCACAAACTATTCTTTCTAGTTTTTCAGCCAGTAAACCATTTGGCCAACAGCCCTGTTGTTTGTTAATTTATGTATTATGGTAGTTATTTCTTTATATTTAGGAGTTTCTTCTGTTTATCATTTATATATTGTCTTATTTGTTTTATATACACCCCCTCTTTGCTATGTTTTATTTTGTTCAGTCGTTCGTCAAAGTACTCTGCATTATCTCTTCAATACCGCCAATTAAATTACCTTATTTTCCTTTACAAAATATTGTTTCCTCTAATATTTTGATTTTATATTTTCGTTTATTTTCTCTATATATTTGTTTGTTTTTTCTTTGTTCTTTGTAGGACCTTCTACTTCTTTTTGTTCGGTCAATTAGCATTTTTTATCTTGCCTTTTTCTCGCATATTTACATGGTTTTTGCAATCCAGGTCAAACTATTTGTGACTTTTCCTGTTTTTATCTTTAATTTGAGACTTAACTGCCTTTTTATGACTTTTTATAGTTCTGTTACTCTCTCTTTTATGTTTGATTTCTCTTTCATTGTTTTCAGTGTTTCATTAATTTGTTCTTTCAATTTTACTTGATCCTGCCTTTGAGTAAGTTGTACATTTTCCTGTTTCCCTCTTTCAGAATCTTCTTGGTTTTTGTTATTTGCTATCAAATGTTGGAGTTTGATTCCCACAAAAAGTGATCTGAATCACAATTTGCACTCTTATAGCTTTGTAAATTTTTAACACGTTTCTAATTTCTGTTCTCTATTAAGACATTAGTAGTGTTACTATCCGGACTGAACCATGTCACTTTATGAATGTCTCTGTGTTTATAAGTGCTTTCGATTTTCATGTCTTTTTCGATAGCAAAATTTGTTAGTAATTTTCCATTTATATTAGTGTTATGGTGAGACTATGTTTTCCGATTGTTGGATAGTACATTGCTTCTCTTCCTATTTTAGCATTACAGTCACCCATTAGTATTTTCATATCGCATTTTGGGATTGATTTGTAAACCCTATTCAAGGTATCATAGAACTGTTCTTTAATTGCCATTTCTTGTTCTTCTAATGGAGCGTGTACGTTTATAAGGCTTATTTTTTTGTAAGGACCTCTTAGTCTTAACCAGCATAATCTATCCAGTATTGGTAGGAAGCTTATTACTGTCTCTCTTATTTTTGCACTTATTGAGAAACCGGTTTCCAGTCTTCTGCTTTTCCCAATACTCATAAAGAAGGTATATCCATCTATGTCAATAATGTTGTTTCCTTTTCGTTTTGTCTACTGCAAAACTAGAATATCTATTTTATAATTTTTTAGTGTTTTTATAAGGTTTTTCAAAGCTCCATGTTCAAATGTGCGTTCAATTTTGCTATAAATAAATTTTTAGATCTCATATCTTTACGCCTTTCTTGCTATGGTCGTCATCTTTGGTTATGGGCATACCGCCTAGTTCCGTGTTTTGTTTTTTGATATCTGTTTAGTCATTTTATGGGCCGGTTCATTCGCGCCCCTATGTTGTTCTTGTGGGGACTCTCACTTGTTATTTCCATAGGTAACTCTGGAGGTTGTTCCTTCTCGCATTCCTCTAATTGTTCAACTGTATATTTGTTGTATCTTACAAAGGCCTTATTTCCACTTTGTTTTGCTCTTTTCATATGCTCTACTAGTATTTTTCATTTTTCCTGCACTTTCTTGGGAGATCTTTTGTAGTAGAGATCTGAGTTCCTCTCAATTTTTTTGTTGCTTTTAATATTTCTGAGCCTACACCGATTATGTCTTTGAAAACCAATTCTTCTTATGTGCTGTACCTCCGTCTCAATATTTATCTGAATTTCCGTATTTCTTAAAGTAGTTCTTACTTTTTCTTTCAGTTCTAATTTAACTTCTTGTGGCGATTCAACTGGTCCATGCATTACCAATTTCTTTTTTCGTACTTCTTTTTTTAAACTTCTACTTTATTTCTTTGTTCCTTTAGTAGTTGCTTTATCTCGGCATTCTCGGCTTTTAATGCGGCATATTCATTTCCTAACATTTCTGCCTTTTTTTGATAATTGTCTAATTTCTCTTCTATCCGTTTACCCCTTTCATCCATTTCTCTTGATCTTTTTTTGATTTTATCTAATATTTGTTCAAATTTCTCGCTATTTTAATTAATAATTATTTTACTTTTATTTTGCTACTCATCAGTCTGAAGTGATATTATAAAATTCGTTGTATTTTATAAATTACTTTTAGAAACGCCTATTTTTCTGCACATTTAGCAAAAATGATGGCGGTACTTGTTTATTGCTTTTAAGCAAGTAAGTACCCACATTTACATTACTTGAGCATATTGAACTTTGTAGTTTTTGTTTACACTTTTACTCCTACTTGATCTATGATTATTAATATTGTTTTTGACCTAAAGTTATTAAAAATAGTTCACAATTTCACCTTAAATTTTAATTTTCTGTAGCTAGTGTGATAGTTCGTGCTTACGAGTACGAGTCGCCACATTAACCTCCGCAAAATACACTGTAATATTATATTACAAGACCAGACAGCTAATATATTTTTCTAAGAATAATATAATCACAACAAAACAAAACAAATAGTAGAGAAACATCGAGAATTCAACAAAAAAACACATGATGTTCGTAAACTACATCAAAGCTTTCGATAAAATCTACCGTAAAAAACTGGAAAATAATGAACAGACCCACACATCTAATTAAAGTCTTTAGAAACATGTATGTGCGTATAGAAATAATAATATATGACGATAGAAACAAATCAAAAACACAAATCTTGAACTAAGACAGGGATGCAGCTTGTCCCCAATTCTATATCGACGATGTTGTGAGGCGGTGGATTGATAATATAAAAACTTATATGTATAATCTAAATAAAATAAAATACGTTGCCACGTTTGTTTTGGCAGGCGATCAGCTTGCAGATGCAGATTTAGAAAATTCACTTCGACTAGCCGCTTATAAACTATAACAAATAATGGAAATATATAACTTGAAAATATCCATCAATAAAACAAAAGTAGCGGCTTTTTGCGGCAATCAACCGGTCCGATCAAAGACAGTACTAGATAAAAAAATAATCAAATAGGTGGTGTTTTAAATTTTTAGACTGTTCAATATCTTACATGGAAGAGGTCGACATCTAAAAAAAATCGAAAAATTTGACTACTACAATGTCCCAAGCCTAGCATATAAGGTAGTAAATGATGAACCATTATCAAAAACAACGAACGTAAAATAACTACATTAGAAATGCTATTCCTGCGATTAACTCCCTGATACAATCTCAAAGATAGAATAAAAAATATATAGAAAAGAACTAAAAATGTTCAACATTGTGGACAAATTAAAAGACTTAGACAGCAATGGAAAAAACATTTATAACGAAGGGAAAACGACAGACTACCCAAAATATACTATAGATATAGAGCAAAGGAAGACGAAGCTTGGGTAGACCAAAAAAGAGATGGAAGGAGCAAGTATAAAAATACAGAATCGTAGTGTCGCAACGAATTATATCCAAAGCATAATGGAGAAGAAGAAGAAGATTTATATTAGTTTTAAAATTATTTCATTACTTGTACATTTATACATAAATTATTTATTACTTGTACAATAGTGTTACCTTACAAGAACACTTTAACAAGAAGCTATTTAAACAATTCCCAATTCTCTAAATTGCCATTCATTTCTTCAATAATGCATATTTAGTCCTATACTCTATGACATTATTCTAAAGTACATTTATTTAATCAATATTATTACTTTAATTAGTTTTTGAAAATATCTTTATTGTTTTAATTTAACAACAAATAGAATACTTAAACTTTTGATTTAAATAACTTTTACATAATGATAAGAATCACTAAAAACAATAAAATTTATAATAAATTTGATAAATCAAAACTGATTTTGCGTTTAAGCAATGTGCCAAAAATTAGCACACTTTTGTTTGTCGTTATTGATCCGCCTACCTCTTATAAGCTACCCCCACGCTGTCAATATTCTTTAGTGCTGCAATACTAACGTAACACTTATCTAATAGAAAACTTTTGCTTCTATTTGGTACTGGTATTAAATATTTATAGTTGGGAAAATTTGTAATATTTATCCGTAATATGTTATGGTAAATGTATGTTAATAAATCTTCAAGGAACCGATGTCTGCTGCACCATTTTTAACTATATTTTTCATATTAATTTTAACCAAAGTTCGTACCAAATTTGTTACTTTTAATTTTATTTTAGTTTATATAAAAAATAGTTGCAAAAATAATTTGTAATTTAACAATGATAGAGAACATAATTTTTTTAATGAAGTTACATTTTATGTATTACAAATTAAGGTAACGGCACCTATAGTGGACATTTTAATGATTTTTTTTGCTTTTTCTACTCATACATCTAAGTTTTTAAACAAATAACAAAGATAGATGTTTACTTACGATCTTTGTGTCTTCCCATAACAGATTAAGATGCACATTTATCCTTAACTTAAGCGTAGGATTTGTTTTTTAATTTTATATCGGATATGGTTTTGGCACCTGAAGTGGACAGTGAAAACTATGATGGTACCTAAAGGTAACATTTTTGGAACCTAAAGATGACAGCCTACTTTTTGAACTTTATCTAATTGTTACAGCGCTAGAAATCCCTGAATTCCCTCCGCAGCTATTCCCTGACACTTATTTGGATACAAACATGTTATCTACAGGTACTTAGTTAACTGAACTGTGTATTGAAAATTGAACAAAAAAGTACAATTCGAAATTATTTCAAATCAAACTTGTACCTTGTACTTACTTAAGTAATTGGAAAAATTCAGTACATAAATGTCATTTACTTAGTCTAATTAAGTTCTTCTAACTCCAGAACTGAAAAATTTCCTTCGGCTACTAAATTTGGAAGGCGGCGAAATGTGGCCTAAAATATCGTCCGCCCGGCTATAAAATAAAATGTCGTCCCTCTCTGGCCATTTCCACAGCCGCCCATTTTTCTTCATTGCCTTCACCTTAGCACCATTTTGGAGAACTTTCATCACTACTCCAGGGAAGACGTTCTCGTCGTAGCGCATCGCTACAAATTTACCTTTCTCTTTTTTAGCAGGAAGCAGCGACAGTCCAGTGTTTTCAGCGCCTGAAATATCGTCATCCGAGTCACTACCGCCTGAAGATGAATTTAGGCTTATCAACGCTTCATGCTCTGAATCTGTGTCGAGGGAGTTAAACGATTTTATTGCATGTTTTTTTTTGGAGGGAACAGTTTCCTATTGACATTTTTTAATTGTGCAGCTTTAGCTTTGTCTTGTCTCTTTTGTAGGCGAGCTACCAAACGTGCTTTCTTTTCTTCCTCCTTCTTTTCCTTCTCAGCAGACTTTTTTTGTGTATACAATGTCCACTCTGCTGACGTGATTACACTAGCCATTTTTCTCTTGGCTTCCTACCACCGCGTTGGTTTTCTTTAGCTAAAAAAGGCTCCTTTTGAAAGGTGATGTCACAAGGTGTTTGGTGGTTCCACAGCTGGGTTTTCTGGTGATGGCACGGAGGTGTTTGGACTTGTGAACCACCAAGGTTCCTCAGCTTGATTTTCAATACCTACATGTTGATGTAGTGGATAGAAGTCTATTTGCAGTGTGCCAGATTTTTCGGTCTCAGATCTTTGTTTGCAGGCGATCTTCCACACTGCGAATAGACTTCTATCCTCGACATCAACATTCCCTTGGTAAAATAACTTCACTTTTTCGGAACCCACGACTGACTCCAGCCAGTCCAGACGATCATTTTTCCGTACTTGCAAGCTGTCCATCACAGGAGTACTCGGGTCTCGTTCGATTTGTACTGCCGTTGGACACCATGGAACAAGTCCACACTTTCTAAATCCATTCTGTAGAATTGAAGGCTGATTTATTAACTTTTCTTCAATTAACTCTTTTAATAAGGGCGCAAACGTAGTTTTCGTGACGTTTTCATCGTTGTGCATACGATAATTTCGAACTTTTTCTTGCCAATTCATTTTCAAGGATCGAAACACCGCCACGTCCATGGGCTGTATTAAATGTGTGGCATTTGACAGAAGAGCCACAAGCACAATGCCCTTCTCTTTGCAAAATTGACTCAATTCCACTGATAAATGAGAGACGTGCCCATCAAGAAAAAACACTACTGGCCTCTCAATTTCATTTTTCAGCAACCATGAGAAAAATATGTTTGCCATGTATTCATAAAATAGTTGGCAGGTCATCCACCCTTTTTTCTGACTTTCCTACACCCCAGTCTTTTGGGGCAGTGTCGTATATCAATGAGGGCACCCTCGTGTAACGATACACAATCATGGGAGGTGCAAGTTCACCAGCGGCATTGCCTGTTATCAGGACGGTTAAATTTTCTTTTTCGTCGTTCCCAGCACATTGAAATATTGCTTTATCACCTTTAGCGGCCAAAACTTTCCCACCTTTTGGATTCAAGAAAGAAGCAGTCTCATCGGCATTAAAAACACGCCGGGTTCCACACTCCTCAAGAATGTGGGCCACCCCATCTCTCTCCAAAATCGAAAAAACTTCTTCTTGCCATGCACGAATTTTTTCTTGCGTCACAGCAGCCCGACTCGTAGTCAAATTCTGACAAATTCTTTCTGCAATAACAGGGTGCCTGGCCATAAAACAATGATACCATTTTTTGGAAGGTGGCTTTTCAACAAATGTTTCCTTCTTTAGTTCCTTGGCCAGATTGCTCACACTATACAGAAGTTGTGATCTTGATAGAGGAAATCCTCTCTTGGCGAGCTCCAACGCCCACTCCTTAAGTCGTAATTCTTCTTCCGCGCTAAAAACAGTTCCAGCACCCATCTTCTTAGAAATTGGGGTTATTCCTTTGAATTTTGAGCGAAGTGTTGAACGCGGAATCCTCCACTTTTTTGCAACCCTTCCAACAGGTTGTCCTTTAGCGCAGTCTTCCAGTGCAGAACGCATAGCATCCTCGTCATACTGCAATATTTTAACCGGAGGCATCTGAAATTACACTGGCTGTCAACTTAAGGTTCCCGTCATAATTACACATTTGTTTTCAAATATATTTCAGAAGAATCTACAGCACTGATGTTTAAGCACTCAATTTCAATACGAGTAAAATAACCTATAGTTGACACATCTGTCAACTTTAGGGGAGACTTGCGGTTTATGGAACCTGAAGATGACAGTATCCTGAAATAGTACACCAAATTACGGCATTGAGTGAAATGTTCCATAAACCTATTCTTCAATATCTGTTTTTGTCGGATATTCTACCAAAACAAGTAAAAAAAACATCATGTTTACATTAAACCTTAATTACCGGAACCACTTACCTTAATTTTTCTGCACGGACTATTCAGCTATTTTGCAAGTTGTATTAAAAAAAAAAATTTTTTGACAAAACAAAATGGTTGTTTTTGTTTATGCTGCTCATTTGCTATCGTCAATAGCAAGGTGCCATCCTAGTAAATAAAAAAGCGCCAAATTTAAAACATATTTCTTATTTTTTCAAGTTTTAGTACGAAGTGTCATCTATTGGTGCCGTGTCCGCTATAGGTGCCGTTACCTTAGTTATTCAGCAGCAATTTACTATTTTGTTAAATTACTATTCTTGAGTTTATCAAAAAGAGTTGAACAAAAACAGTTTAACAGTTACAAAGCAAGTTATTTTAAATTCAAAAAACTTTCAATACGTCATCTTGTTTTCTGCTCTTTCTGACATAAGTGAACAAAAGTTGGCATTAAACGAATATCGCTTAAATTATAACGGTAGTCCAATTACTACAAAATTTCCCATAATTTTTATCCGTAAAGATAAAAACAGGACGAGTGACTTTATTGCAGTATTTTTACTTTTTAATTATTTTGTCCACAGTTATGTTTTGTTTTATCGCTATAAAACCTGATTTTTTTGAATAAGCTCATCCTTGCTCTTTTAATACCCAATTATTCAAATTTGGTTTTTGCTGATCATTTTATGGCTGAATGATTTTCGCAACTTTGTTTCTTTATTTTATTCAATATATACTAGCCAATAGAAAACATAAATATTACTTAAACAAGAAACATCTTTTGCAAAAGTATAATGTTTTGTTACAAAACATATATACATTTTGTGATTCACCATAGTAACAGCAACAATAATAATCACATTAGCAATAACGCTCAGTAACTGTTGTTTCAGAGTTCTGGCTGTACCTACATGGTATCCTTTTAATTGGACTGTGTCCCCGATGTACGAAACACTGTTTGCAATCCAATGCATCGGGCAGTTTAATCTTACCAATATTTACGGAATGGCCGACACAATCATAATGGCGGTTTGCTTAATAACTGGAAAACAGCTGGAGCTGCTGGGATTTAATTTTGAAAACTGCATTTACCACACGCTCCTAAAGCACGGAATTCCGCGGTCATCTGTTTTGCGTTTCAGCAGGAAATTTAATTTGTATGGCAACGAACAAGCGTACGTAAAGATGTTTACGCTTCCGCCTACTGCTTATGTAGTCAGTGTTGATTTTAGTTATTCGCTAGTTTCAACTAACGACGACATAATGGATTTGGATGAAGATAAAATATACGACTTTATAAAATCAAAGGAATTCAAAGCTGATTTGAAAAACGTGACCAAAAATAATATTAAGCACCATCAAGACCTACTTTGCTTTATCAACAAATTTGAGGATTTTATATGGCCTCTCATGTTAGTTAAAATGGTAGCATCGACATCATACCACGCTCTAATTTGCTTTATGTTAGTTTTTGTAAGTTGTTCCATGTTTCAACGAATTTAAATTTATTTATGTAATTTGTAGTCTACAGGAGAGTCATTTCTTTACACTTTAGGCCAATATGAAATAATGGCTATTTATCAATTGCTCCTGGTGTCATATTTTGGTCAATATCTAATAAACAAGGTAGCTACATTTATTTATAATAAAATAAAATAGATATAATAATTATTAATAGGGAGAAGAATTAAGATGGCAGGTATATAATTGTCCATGGTACATAATTGACCTCGACTTCCAAAAATCCTATTTGCCTGTGCTGATTCGCAGCCTTCGCCCTTCTCGCTTGACTATTGGAAAATTAAGCAGTGTATCACTCGGAACGTTTCTCGCAGTAAGTTGATAGAAATTTGATAGGTACATTAATACGAAAGTGAATAACTGTGTACTTTCAGATAATCAAAACGTCCACGTCTTATTTTACTGTTCTGAGACAAACAGTTCAGCGTTAGCAAATGTATAATCTTATATAGCATTATTAAACCCCTGAAACAAGTTAGCACTAACTATTATATACAAAATAGAAACAATTAGAAATACACAGCATATTATAAATAATAATGATGTTTAATTTTAAATGTTTAAATATGCACACGTGTGCGCTTATACATAATATTTTAATTGATTAAAATTAAATTACAAAGAAAAATCGTAATCCCAAAAATAAAATTCAATTATAAGCAGAATAAATAGCCAATTTATTTATGAAACAAAAGTGCAGACAAAAGGAAACTTTGTTGCATTAATGTTTTTATAATTTTTATTGTTATTCACTTACAAAACATTATTAAAGTTCGAATAAAATGATAGTTGTAACACAAGCTATCTTTCGGTGCTCAACCAAATGCGTTTTAGTTATGAGATGTTGTTTGTTTATGCTTACTTTAGAACTAATACACAAAATAATTCTAGTACAAATTAATAATTGCACATATAATGTAAATTTGGATAATAAACTAGTAAATAAAAAAGCAATGGTTAAAAATATGTTAATGGAACGAAGCAAATACCGCTAAGTTAAACACAATTTTTGTTAATTTAATTTTGATATTTAAAAATAACAAAATTTCCCTACCAATTGAATTATAAAACGTAGATTAATATTTACAGTTTGGATTTTAAAACCCTTTAAAGTAAATGTGACTCTTTGACGTCTGCCCCCTTTAAATTCAACAAACTAAAATAAACAGTAGCATAATGTAAAAAAATTAAACAAATAAAACCAATACACAAAAATATTTTATGGCAAAGCTTCAAAGAAATAGGTCGATTTGAGCGATGTGAATCTACTCAGAGTTTAATGTGTGGGAATCAAAACATTTATAGTCATATCTTCTCATTGCCTCACCCAATCCCCTTTATTTTTTTATTGTATATACTTATATATAAGAAATGTAGATGCTAAATCTAATCTCAATCTGGTAAAAACTGTGGAAGTTATATACACTACAGCTCATGGAAGTATAGACACGTTATTAAAATTCAGTTGTACAGTAAATAACTATACTTTTTGTAATAAATTTTCTTTTGTTTAACTCTTTGCCATTTTCTTAAAAAATGTTGTTTTGAATAAAATTAATTAGTCATTTATAAAAAATTTTATAAGTATTTGTTGGGTTAAAACTAGAATAAAAAAATCATAATGCATTTACGTTCTTGAGCTAATACTCAACACTTCAAATCTTTCTTTCTGTCTCCATCCCTTGTTTTAGATGTTTGTTTATATTAAAAAAAAAAAACTGTTCGCCGTTCGAAGCTCCAACTTTCGAGCTCTCCAGTTTCTATAAGATTCGGTGCCGCTTATTCGAGTTTTTGGGCACGTCTCGTTTTCGATTTTGTGCATTCAATAGCTCGTAGTAAGCCTCTCTCTATAGAAACTCGTTCAACCATTTGATGGTGAATCTTATATTACAACGGTACAAAGAGACGGGCAGTCTTAAGAGATCGCCATCCTCCTGGGCCATCACGATTAACATCCGATGCAGAGATAAATCAATATAAGTCAGCACAATAAATCGGGGTCTTCAGGAGGGTAATCTTCATAGTCGTGTTGCAACTAAAAAATCGTTGTTACAGCGTGGTATGGCATTTCTGAACAATTTAACAGTGGAAAAACATTTTCATTCAGAAACGGAGAAGCTTCATGTTGTTCTAAATATCAAGCACAAAGGTGGGGCTGTTTTAGTGTGGGGGTGATTGTCTTTGGCTGGTGTTAAGGACTTAGTAAAAATTTATGGCATTATAAGAAAAAACATTATGAAAAAATTTTAAAGAAAAACGCTATACCATCTGGGTTGCGGTTAATCGGGAAGGGATTTGTAATGATGCAAGATAATGATCCTAACTATACATCGAAGCGTTGTAAGGACTCTTTAGCAAATTAAAAAGAACAAAAAATGCTCAAAATAAAATAATGACATAGCCACCACAGAATCCAGACCTCAACCCCATAGAGTTCCTATGGGATGAGTTGCACGGAACAGTAAGAAAGGAGCATCCCGCGTCCAAAAATCATGTTTGGAGTCTTCTTCAAAGTGGCCGGAAAGATATAAAAATTAAAAAAGTAAACGCAATGTAATGGCTAATATTCAAGTTAATGTTTTCCAGTGTTTATGGTGATTTGTATTTGTTTTTTGTGTTGTATAGTAATATATTATATAATAAATTGCTCTGTTGCATTAAAGTGTATAAATATATTTGTTATTAGTGTTCATACTTTCATGAGCGGCAGTGTATATGCCAAATTTAATCTAACTGGCAAAAATTGTTCGGGTTCGGGTTCAACGGTGTCGATTTGTGGAAATTTTTGACATTTTGATATTTACTTTGATTACATAAGCCTTCAAAATTTGGGTTGTGTCATGTTTTTTAACTTTTGATCATTTATTTCTATGTATTGTTTAGTGCTGTTTTTTCTGTCGTATTAAGATTTTTCGCAAATAGCAAATTTCAAAATTTATAAAAGTGAAAAAATTGCAAAAATATGAGACTTCGAAACAAACTTAAAACAGTTTTTTCTTTATAATTTATTAATTTTTTTGGCTTGTACTATGCATTCTTATAGCTAAACAGTTAAGGAGTCTGAAAAAGAAGGGAGGGAGGTCATTGATCGCTTAATTTCTAATGAAAATTTTCACATTATCAGCCTAAATTTCTATTTTAATAGATACGTCATGCCTTTGGAAACTAGTTCCCCTCTTCACCCATCCTTAATAACAAAGTATGTAAAATACTTACCATTTTATTTTATGCGTCGAAGTTTCTTTGGACGGCCCATGCTTCGCGCTTTTCCTTTTATGTTCTCTATGGGGTTCATCTCGGTGTAACATCCAGCAATAGTCAGCCATCATCGTAGTAACCCATTTTCCTTGATACCTTTTTTTGATGTTCTGATGTAATCTCCCATTCATCTTTTCGCTAACGCTACTCAGATTTTTAGGAAAATAGTCCACATGTGAATTTAGGAAGTGAACCCACAAGCTCATGGAACAGCCTAAGTTTTTGTACTGCAGCATGTTCTCAACGATTGACTTGAAGTTTGGATCCTTCTTATTGTCCGGAAACTTGGTTATTACGTCTTTAAAGGGTCCTGAAGCTTCTCTTTCTGCAGCTTCTATTTGTTTCTCAAAATTACCATCTTCGAGAAGTTTACTAATTTTATTAAAATTTGTAACAGATGTATTTAAAACATTTATCTTCTTTTGGTAAGACTTTGACAAATTGCTTCATCAAGCCTAACGTGATATACAAAGGTGGAAGGAGAACTTTATTTTGATCTATGACAGCTTTTTGGGGCACATTTTTGGTTCCAGGTTTTAATGGATTTCTTTTTGGCCAATCTTTTTTTATCCAATGATTTAGAGGGAAGGGGGCGGGGATTATAAACACAATGTGCCTTTTAAAAATTAAAAGAAATAATAAAAATACATAAAAAGTGTAATAAAATAGAAAAATAGCAATTTTCCTTAGAAAACTTAAGGAGACAATGAACCCGCTCTGCCCCTAATCCGGCTTCTTAACTGTTTTGCTATAAGAATGCATAGTATAATTTCGGATTGAGCGCGAAAAAATACATAAGAATTATCAAAAACTAAAAAAACACAACCATCGCAGGCTTGCAGTACTAAATAATTGTAGTTTTTCTATTCGGGCTTTCAATCTGCCTCAAACTTTCCAAAGAAAATTATGAGTCAAAATAAAAGATTGGAAGTGAAAATTTGAGGGAAATATGTGTTAGACTGGAAAAAGTTTATTAACTAATTTCGTAACTGATAACCTCTTATAATAATTAATGGTTTTCAAATAACAAGTAAACGCTAACCGTAATCTTTATTATTGGGGCATTAAATGTGTGTTTCTATTTTAATATCGTCACCACTAATTCTGCTAGTGCTAGTGCTTTAAAATTATTTTTATATCCTGTTTGTTTAACATGTTTGGCCAGTGCCAAAATATTATCGCCCTTTCTCACAGCTAAATAATGTTCGTATATACGGCTTTATATTTGTCTGTTTGTTTGGTGTATGTACGTTTTGTCAGAGTCACCACAAGATAATTTGTAGATTCCTTGGAATTTGTGGAGATAATGATCCTCAGCTATGCTGATAAACACATATTTTATTGTGTCATGAAAATAGTTTCTATATTTTGTTTGTTTATTATGCGACCTATTTTGTCAGTATCTCTAATGTGAGGTAAAAACACTTTTGCTTGATCGAAAAAAGTCGGAAGTTTTTAAATTTGTGTTTTTGTTAATATTCTTAATTATGTGGTTTAAGAATTTTTGAGAATATTTATTTTTTATTAGGATTTTGGTGATGGTTCTTAGGGTCTAAAAGTTTGGGAGATCTAAAATAATGGATTTTGCTACTGAGGGATTTGGGCAAGGCGATTTTGGGATATTGCGTTTAGATAACGATTCCTGTGGGCAGGCTTCCTGTAGATGACATGATAGAAACTGTCATTAGAAGGATTTTTTCTTATAAGTGTGTCCAAAGGACAGGTTAGATAGGAAGAAAATTGGGAAAGGCGTATCTTGATTATGAAGCTAAATAACACATGTATTGTCACTTTTTAAATAAAGAGACAGGAAGATTTTGGTTTGAAGATTTACTACATTCTCATAATTCAATTTCGTATGTCTAGAAAGACATTCGGATTTCTTTATACAGTAACAGCTTATGTTCCTAAGTCAGTTGTAATTTACATCCGCTTAATCAATACCTAATTCTTTATCTTCAGGTTAGCTATAGCTTAGTTTATATTTGGGCTTTTAATTCAGATTTCTACTCAAAAGAAGCTTTAGGTGCCTCTCCTAATCATTATCATTATTATTATATATATTTAAGACGACTGTTTGTATTCATATATATTTGTCACAATCGAAATTAAATGTTGCTATCTACATGTGCAAAGACCGGGGTCTGTTTAATATGATGGCGCAGTATTTTTCTTCTAAGTAAGGTTTTAAAAGAGGTAAGTTTATTAAATTATTTTGTTTAGTTTTTTTTATAAAAGTTTGCTAATGTTCTTAGATAACAATGAAGCGTTATCTAAGAACACAAAGTACATATTTGTTTACATCAAAGTTTAAATTATTAGTGGACTGGAGACTGGAACAATAAGTTCTCTGAAGATGCTTGATTAAATCTTTATTAAATTGATCTGCCTTTCTTAACGATATTACGAAACTTTTTTACTTTACGATCTGTATTTTCTATTACTAGTTGCTTAATGTGTCGTATAGTATGTTGTTATTTTAGGTGTAGCTTGCTAGGCTACTTCTTAAATTACTTTTGTGAGATACTCTAAGGATTTATTTGAGCTCCAGGCAGTATGTTTAACATTTTAGTTGCTTGCTGTAAGAAAATAATGTCCTTATATATAACAAATTCTTGATATTTCTCAGCTAAGATGGTATATCTAAGTGGACAACAAATTTCCATTAGATTGAATTTTGTTGACTGTATAATATGGTAACATGTAGTAATCTATAGCTGTTCTGGTTATGATTGCTAAACTTACATGAATTGTCCCTTCACGATAATTTACATAACATGTACTATATTAAAAGTGAGATTTTATTACTGTATTTAATGTAGTGTAGTTTTTATTAATACAAGGTGGTTCAAATATGATCAAGACTGATTTATGTGTAAACAAGCCGCACTATGCCACAGCTGTGCAACCTTAAAAGAGTGGAGCCACAACCTCCAAGTTAGAATCTGATCAGTCCTGTTGTTAAAGTGATAAGCTTAAAGAAGGTACCGTGGAGTATGGAACAACGTATTGTGATCAAATTCCTTGTTGAAGAAAATCCCGTTCGCTGAAATTTAACAGTATTGAGACGAGTGTTTCTCACGGACCTGTGGGGTGTACGAGGGTAAGGTGAAAAGTTCTCGGCCTGACACAGAGATGGTGCTGCAATCGGCAAACAATTATGCTTCCTTCTTGGGTACATGTGTTATTAGTTCGTATGACTAGTTTCAACTTGTTCGCTCAAGTAGTTCGTTTGCACGAATTTTTTCAGTAGACATGTTGCATGTTTTTTGTTAAAATGGACCGCCAAAAACCTCAACCACACCGGAAACCATCAAAAAGTGCATGATATTGTGTTGGACGATAGGCGAGTGAAGGTGAGTGAGATAGCTGAGGCTGTGGGGATATCGGATGAAAGGGTGCGAAACATCTTGCACGAAGAATTAGGGATGCGAAAGCTCTGCGCAAGATGAGTGCCGCACTTGCTGAATGCGCAAACGATTTTCGCAGCAATCTTTGGACCGATTCAACAGGGATCCAACCGATTTTGTGCGGCGATTTATCACCATGGATGAGACATGAAGCCTGTGGTTCAGCGCCAAAGAAAGCGAAGTCGATCACATCTGCCGGAAAGGTGGTCAGCGTGTTTTGGGATGCAAAAGGGATCCTGTTAATTAATTATCTTGTAAAAGGCAGAACAATTACAGGCAAATATTACTCCAACCTTCTTGACCAGCTGGATGCCAAAATTCGCGAAGAAAGGCCTGGCTTGAAGAAGAAAAAAATCATCTTTCACCAGGCCAACGCATCTGCGTTGGCGATGGGAAAACTGCGGAATTTGGGGTATGACTTGCTCGGCCATCTCTCCTATTCTCCTGATTTGGCACCCTCAGACTTCCATCTGTTCCCAAACTTAAAAAAATTTGTTTCTGGGAAGCTTGCATCCAATGTAAGTTGATGAATATTTTCACAATCTTCCAGATTCTCACTTCGAAAAACTGATGTTGGAGGCGCTGGATCAATGTGAAATCAAGGAGATTATGTAGAAAAATAAAATCATTTTCTAACTGAAAGTCGCAGCCTTCATTGTCAGGTCGAGAACTTTTCACCTTACCCTCGTAATGCTTTAGAGAGGCAGAGAACCAAAATGAACCGCATAATCGTCGACAGCAAACATTCGTCACCGAGACAAACATTGATCATGGTAGACGAGTTTATTCGTGAGAATAGGCGCAGCTCTATCAAGGATGCAGTCCATCAGTGTTGGTAGTCTGTAAAATATCGTGAAAAACCACCTGTACTATCGCAAAGTTAATGTGTCCAGGTATTCTAACGGACATGAGCAAAATGGTGCGCATGCAATTTTCCAGTCGCCTCCTACAGCAGTTTGAAGACAAAGGAGATGCATTTTTTAAGTCTGTAGTGACCACCGATAAAATTTGGGTACACTACTTTATTACCGAGTCCCAGCAGTAATCACGCGAGTGGCGACATACCAGTTCTTTCAAACCCAAGAGAGCGCGAAAGAGTCGTCCGACAGGAAAAGTAATAGCAACGTTCTTCTGGGACTGGCAGGAGATTATCTCGTGACAGATGCCAGAACAGTGAATGCAGCTTATTAGCCAGACCTGACAACAGACATAAAGGAAAAGATGCGATGCAAGTGAAGACAAGTGAAAAGCGGGAAGCTTTTCTTCAAGACAATGCACGCCTCCATTCGGCCAAAACAGCAATGGCAACCCACCTGAAATTAAAATGGAATCTTTTACTACATCCGCCGTACAGTCCAGATTTGGTCCCAAGTGATTTCTACCTGTTCGAAAAGCTCGAATCAGACTTGCAAGGCATGCGGTTTGCGGTGAACGACACCGTCATTCAATCTGTTCGGGAGTGGATAAGCCACCAACCTAAAGAAGACTTTTTTGAAAAGAGCATCAAGATTCTTCCAGAACGTTGGAAAAATGTGTTGAGGAGAGTACGTTGAAGACAGTGTTTGACAATTTGTTTTCAAAAAGTTATAAACGCATTGGAAACAAACAAGTACCTATAAGAATATTGTAGAAACATGAAAACAATTAACCTAAATTTTATTATACGTTTCTATACTGGAACTTACTAAATATTTTTCTAAATTGTCAATAGTTAAACATTGTTTTTGATTGCTTAACAAATTGTAGCTTGAAAATGTGTGTTAAATTTTGCAAAGAATAACAGGTGCGTACTTAAATGCACATATTGTAATTGGATCCAATTCTAGATCATCCTTCTGTTCAAAGTTAATTTTTTTAACATGATGTAGTCAAGTTTTGTCAAAACAGAGTTTAGTTGTGTTTCAACTTTTTTAAAATTTTACCACCAACTTCAGGAATTGTGCTTTTCAAGCTTTTAATAATGTTTAAACTTTTATGTAGTAAAGTTCTGGGTTCTTTAATTTTTCATGGCAGTTGCGATATAAACAAAATTAGATTTAATGTAAGCTAACTGCTGTTTATTTTTGAATCTTCAAAATATCTCTAAAATTGCAGCTGAACTTTGAGAACCAAACTAACATACGATATCTTTGATTTCAGTGTAATTCTTGCAAGAAAATCTACACATTTAAACCAGGTACCCCATTTTGTTAAGATCGGCTCTCGTGGTAAAGGGAGCTTAGGGTATTTTTTCTTATACACTTGAACTCTAAAAGGTGCTTTAATAAAAATCCCTTTAACGTTTGAAACTCAACTGTTAACTAAATTATATTAGAGTCTAACAGTTTCAGCAACGCGGTTTAAACCGTGAGCTAGATAGTACAGTGATAGAAAAAAAAACTTTTAAATTTTGCGATGCTTTTATCATATACGTTGCATTATTTTATCCATCAGCATTTGATTCGGCAAATAAAAATTACTTATTGATCATTAACTAATATAGCTATCTTTACATTATTGTTTTTTCTAGAGCTTTTACGCTGACCAAATAATTTCTTCCAAATTCATTTTCATTCAACCCACCCAACACAATATTAGCTGTATACCGACCTTTAACATCAATTATTACATCTACCGATAATCATACAAATCAACGGTCGATGTGCTTTTCAATTTCAGCCATTACGCCTTGATAATTAACGTCGACATATTATTTTTTTAATATTGAAGCGCTAGGAACAATAACAGTGTGCTTAGAAGTGCAGTGTTTTACAAAAAAATTTGAAATAAGGGATGATTTAGTTTATGAAGTAAAATATATAACCTACAAAAGCACCATACAACTCTTTGGAAAATTTTGTTTATTTTTCTTGCACGGAATTGTTAGAAACTGATTAAAGAACAGTGATTTTAACTAGTTTTTGTAAATGAATCAATAAAATTAATAAAATAAAGTGCCTTTAAATATGCAAAATATTATTTTATAAAGAAAAAACTATTAAAATATGCATTTTGCATATATTTCAAGCTTTAGATAAAAGCATGATTAGAATTATTTTGTTCTAATTTACTAATTAGAAAAAAATATTTTTAAATTCATTTTATCAAGTACGTCGTTTTTTTTACTGTAGTTTGTAGATATTTTGATATATTCTAAGATATCCAATTTCTGCTGGCGTTTCTTAAGATAGTAGGCTGAACCTCCTATTGTACTTACTTTTTACTGAGAACATACTGACTACGCCGAGCGCAACGATGAAAACATTTTGATATTACACTGCCATTCTCGTATATTACGTAAATCCTCACTTTGCATCAAATTTCTTGCAAGAAAAATTAAATGCTATTACACAACGACCGATATATATACCTGTAATACTTAATAACATTTTTATAACATAAGCAAGTGAAGATGAATACTTGAGTCTACATTTGAATAAAACATTAACGTAAAATACGCATATGTTAAAAAACGTAAGGAAATTGACATCCGAATTAAAAAATGTATTGGATTGCAAGAGAAACCTCTAGCTGTCACCAGAAAAAAAAACTATTTTATACGACGTATTTAGACTTATAGATGTAAATTTTGGGCTTATGCTAATTCAACTATTTTAATTGAAGACCCTGAATAACAGCTTTAATGCTCTCTTGTATGTTTACAACTATATCTTTCACACAGACTAAAACAAAAAATATGTGAAAGACGTAAGCTGCCATGATCAACTGTTAGATACAAATAATGTAGTTACACTCCCAATGCAACAACTAATAATAGAAAACTGCACTTATAAGTGGTCATAGGACCTAAAAATATAAGGAGATAAATCCTTTGTCACCACTTCTCGTCGCTGATAGAGGAAATACTGGTACCGTAGGGTATTTATTTTTTTAAATGTTTTTATAAGTAAGATCTCTTTTAGATACATGAGCACATCACATAAAAAGAGACAGCCAAATTTGACGTAGAATCCATTGCAAGTGTCCTGGCTCCTTTGTACAACGGGCAAAAATTCCGCTCAAACAAATCAGCGTAAAAATGCGCTTTTCCGCTGTGCCCGGTTGGTCGAGTTGGTAGTGCGTTTGCTTAGGAATGCGAGGTTCGCGGATTCAATCCCTTTGGTGGTTGCCCTTCATTTGCAGTCTTTTGGAATAAAAAAATTTACAATAATTTAAAAATTGGTACATAGATCATTTGTTATTAATATCAGTAAATAATATATCAAAAAAAATTAACCCTCATTCAATTGGATATGGCCCAGTTGACTATCGCCTGTGAATCCTAGTGTATCCTAATATGATTGTGTAATAGAACTACACAAAGTGCTTCACGCAAGTTAAAAACAATTAAAAATATTTTAAAGAAAAATCTTATTATTAGTAGAAAGCTAGAAGAAAATCCAAACAAATATTGGAATAAATATATTAATTACATAATCAAGCAAATTATAAATAAAATGACGTGATAGAGACAATCTAAATGTTAAAAGAAAGGTTTCTTTATATTACTTTAATTTATATATTAAATTTTTGTATTCATAAAAATCAGTTTATCGTGGAATGTTACATGTTTAATTAGTTTCAAGAAAAAAACGCAGGATTTATATAGTGCGCCATTTTTCTGCTTTGTAACATTTTACAGTGAACACATTGTGGTTAATATGGAGCGCAACTTAACAGAGAAGCGAGTGACAGTTTTTAAAGCTCATTACAAACACGGAGAATGTTTCGCCTAGACTATGTAAAAATTACTTGACATTTTCATAAAAAAGATATAGACCAAAGTAAATACATGTGAAAAAACTAATTAAAATATTTGAATATGTCAACAAGCGATAATGTCGCATTTGGGACATAAAAATGACTGGGTTATTCAATAACCTAATGTATACCTAAACAGTAACAGTTCGTTGTGGATTTTATGTTGATGAAGTTATGGGGCCGTTATTTCTTGAAAATGAGGCTGAAAATGCAGTGAATATCAATACTAAATATTATCGTGAGATGATAGTGGATTTTTTTGACCCCGTTTAGGACAACACGGATTTGAATCATTTGTGGTTTTAGCAAGACGGTGTCACCTGTCATATGACGCGTGAAACTATCTAATTCTTGGAGCAGAAATTTAATAGGCAATTTATCTCCTAAATTTGAGAAGTAAATTGACCACCAAGATCTTGTGACACTATATCGTGCAATTTTTTCTCTAAGAATTTATATATTACAATTTAATTGTTTACACTTTAAAATAATATCATAATTTTGTAAACTAATCTAAAAACTAATCTATAACATTGCAAGTTTTCTATAGTTATAAACTGATTTCAAAGGTCAATACCTCATTCGAACCGGTTTGTTGCCGAACCTCGCATTAATTTGATAGTTTGCGCCAACTGTCAATTCTTGTCGTTAGTAGGCGCATGAGGCATAACTTTGATTTATGTAGAACAGAATACAGCCAAACAAATGTCATTCTTAAATATGACTGATAAAACGATTATTCTTAGTCTTAGGGATGGGTCTATTTACTAGTAAATAAATAAAATGTGTTTTATAGATTTAAATTGATGTTTCTTTTGGAACATTTTTAATTATGATTTTATAATTGAATATTGCTTTTTATTTTGACGTGAAAACGTTTTAAGTTCAGTATATAAAAACTGAACGCCATTCCAAAATTATTAGCGATACTAAAACAGTCGAGTTTAAAACGACTGATACTCGACTACTACTGGACAGAAGACAACGGGAAGGTCAGTGTTCGAAAGAGGTAGGTTGAAAGCTTCCGAAATTTTTACAAAAGTTTTTTTTTCTATTTTTGTATCCGGGTTTTTACTGTAGGAGTATAAACTTGCAAAATGTTACTGTTAACAAGACTGCCGTACAGTTAAAACAAAGAAATTCTTTCATCTATAATTAATACATTCATTTTAGTTATATCGTCAGGCAACCCAAAGCAGTAGGGAACATAACTATTAGACTTGCTCGAGATGAGCTTTAGCTATCTTGCTTGATGACAATTTGAATGTTCAGCCTACTCATTGTATGGTTTTTCAGCTTCTGACACGGTCTGTATATTTTATGTAGCATATTTTATTAATATTCAATTTAGAAATTTTTTATTTGGTTGTAAATTTAAAATAATTATTTTTGAAATAATTGTACAGTATTTTTGCTCTTGTTTTCTTCGCTACAGCACTAGAAGCTTTAAGTAAAGTAAGAGTTAAACACCCTATGAGGAACAATAACCTAAAACCTTTTCTTGTCATAAAAATGACTACGTAGACTAAAAGGTACTACCCCTGTAGTATGATCTTACAACCCACTTTTAACTATTGTTAACTAAAATCTTATTAGGTATATTTTGTCTTAATATTATCTATTGTAGACTATAATTTTTGTTTCATGTTTTATTTACCATGTACCATAATATTAAACAAAATTGATATTAATGACAATGATACAAAATATGCAACAACATATTTATTATCAATCCGATTAATTTAGCATTGGTTGTTTTTCGAGTGCGTCAGTTTATTTTGGGTTGTTTTCGTCATGGAACAATTTATAAGAGAGACAACGTTCTTATTGTTAAAATATTTTACCAAAACGGTGAAAGTGCGATTATCAGAAGAAATAAAGCACCCAATAAATCTAGTTTGAAGCAAAACAGTACCACTAAAAAATCAGTTCGCCGAAGTTCGCAGCAATTAGACATTCCGACAACTCCGTTACTTCGAATTTTGTATGAAAATCTCAATATACATGCATTCAACTGACGCAACATGAGAAATAAAACCGATTTGATGAGTGGGTTGTGGAGAAAATGGCAGCGAATAAAATTTTGCAAAAAGATTTAGTAATGAAGGTCACTTTTATTTTAGTGGTTCGTCGATAAACTGAACTGTCGGATTTGAAAAATAAAAATCCTCGAATAATTCAAGAGCGTGAAATGTGTCTACCAAAAACGATTGTGTGGTGTAGTCTTTGAGCAGGTGGATGATGAGGAGACTGCAGTTACTGTCACTGAAAAATGTTACCATAACATGATACCCAAACGGTAGTAGCCTACTTTTGGTTTCAACAAGATGGAGTGACCTGCCACGTTTTGCGGGAGACGGTTGCCTTCTTCTTTTTCTGTAGACGCCGCTCCAATTAGTAAAAGTTGGCTGTCATTTTTGCAAATCTTTATCTGTTTCTTGCTATGTTAAAAAGGGTGTTGACTCTTCTGATCCCCGTCCATTCTCTTATATTTCTGAGCCACGACATCTTTCTTCTCTCCACTCCTCTTGTACTTTCTATATTTCCCATCATTATTTTTTTTAGTTGCCTACTCCACGAGAAATTTCTTCAACAAGTGAGTTTTTTGCACGTAACCAGAAGTTGCCGGCAAGATCTTGTGATCTTACACCCGGCAATTTCTTCTTATGAAGATTTTAAAATCACAAGTGTACGCTAACAAACCAGGCATAATTCTGGAACTAAAGGCGAAAATCATACCCGTGATTAGGGGCATCGGGCCAAATATCAATAATTATAAGGAACACATAAGTGCATGCAGGTGGACATATTGCTAACATCGTGTTTCATACATACAGGTATGTTGAATATAACCCCTTTATGAAAATTTGACTGATTTATTGAATTTTGTTGTTCAGCGCCCTTTATAGAATATCCTTTATTATAAAGCACCGGTCAGTTTAAAAATTTTCTTGCTTATTTTTCACACTGCAGTTTTATTAAAATTTTGTAAATTTTTTTGCAAAGTTTGATATTTAAATGCAATTATACCCTTGGATGTATTTGTTTTAATTTATTAGACCCATATTAATTAATAACCATTAACTAAAAATTTACTTATGTCAGTTATTGTTTAATAACAGAAAAACAATTATGCAAGCTTTAACAGCATGTATTTCATCTTATTTATTTGTATTGCATCATTTCGTTTTTTTTCTATAAATTTTTAATAACATTTATTTTTTTCCATAGCTCTTTACATGGTAGAATAATGTCTGGTTGCTTTTATTTACCCTGCATTTTACCGTTTTCGCTCTTTGTTTTTTCTTTCTCGCGTGTTCCTTATAATCTGTATAACTAATGCATTTAAATTTGTTTATTGTATTTTTAAATTTCTAATTTTATATCAATTGGTTTTTCTTATTTTTTTTCTTTTGTTAGCTTTATATTTGTAAGTAAAGTAATTTGTTTTAATGGAATTAAGCATCACTCAGTTGCAAGTACAGGGGACCTCTTACTTAATTTTAACGTTCAATTGATTCTGTCCAAAGCAGGAACGTGCATTAGCACCTGGGCGAGCAATTACAAACAAGACTGGTGTAAAATATACATTATCAATTATTTTATCTATTTAGCTTCTTAATAACACTTGCCTGTCAAGCGCAAATGGCATTCAAAGTTGCTGACAGAATCTGGAAAATACCGCCCATAAAGACATTAATTACCCAAACGCTTCTATTTACAAAATTAGTCTTGTCTGTATCTACGCTGATTACATTTCGATATAAATATAAATGTAACAGACAGCTCTGTGTTTGAAATTTCAAGCTTCTAAATATATCTAAGCTTCTATTCGCTAGAACATATTAAACCTACGTCCATTAATTGAATGATAGTCGGGTTCGGGTTTTGTTAGCGCTTAGAATAAATTTATTTCCAATTGAACTACCCAACAGACAACAATATCAATAAATTAGCAGAGTGGCCTCAACAATGTCATATAAAATAAATTCATCGTCTGGCTCTGAGCTCGTTAGAGATTATTAGAGGGTTTGCAGGTTTCTTCATTCTGCATTCAACAAAGTCCTCTAATGAACTTTATCTGTTGCTTTTAAAGTTGCCTAGTATAAATTACAAACGCATCTGCGTTTTAATTTTATGGAATTTTGTTTTATAAAGAATGTCACTTTTTAAGAAATTGTGAGCAAAAAAACAATAAATGCAAAATTATGTTTGAAAAACGGCAAACGGCCAATTTACTCGACAAATTTAATTATCTTGTAACCGAATCTATCCGAAATGAGTCTCCGAATGAGGAGGGGTCGTCTACCGAGTTGGGAAACTATCGAAACGAGAATTTCGTTTATCGCATCCGCAATAGGAATTGAATTCTGACGATCGCGTTGCGGCAAAACCTGCTGCAATAAAGGTCTAGTGTACGCTGTACTTCAATACTATTGGGAAATTGCGTTGAAGACAATGGCATTAAGAGTAGGAGCGGCGGATAACTATCGAGTTTGGCCTTTATAAGCAATTCGCTTCTAGTGTCTTAATTTATCTGTACTTCTACAAGTGGAATTAAATTCTCTTGTTATGCTACTATATACAAAGTAACTATACAGTAAGTTATAATTATAGCAATTAATTTGTTTTTCTATTACATTTATGATATATGATATTACATTCTTCAGTAATATTAATATATATAAACAAAAATTAATTTAATTTATTATTTCTTCTCCATAAATTAAGGCAATAAAGATGGAAGTTTTGCAAAATATTTTTGTTATATTATCTAACCTTTTAACTTTTGTGCTAGCTACAATTTAAACTTAAAGAAAATTATTAATATACCACTATCTAATAAAATACATGTGCAAAATACTTTAAAAGCATTCATTAAAACTGAACCTCCATAATTAATAAAAACTTACCGTAAAAGTATTCTGTAACACTTTTGAATACTTCGTTCACAGCAGCTCGCAGTTCCGCCCTTATTTAAGGCTATTGACTGACTGTATTTCTTATTAAAATTAAGTTAAGGTCTGAAACTGCATGATCATAAACACTTTATTGAATCTTATTTTTTTATAGTCCTGTTAATGGATTCTAGGAAACGTTTTAAAATATTCTAGTAAGGCTATGCATCAGTCAATTTGTTTAAAAGTTTAAAAAACCAATGCTAAATTTTATGGTAGAATTTGGTACCAGCTCGTAAATTTTGAACAATTCAACATTAGTTTAAAATAAGTACGACGAAAGATATCTGATAATTTGAGCCTTAATCTGCTGATCTAAAGTTATGTCTGCACGTTTTTTGTATCTACAAGAGTTGATAAATCTATTTAAAAAATTTAAGAAGGATGTAAATAGATTTTGGCTGTAAAATTTGATGATACCATAAGTGTTAAAATTATTCTAAATAGTTTTGGAACAAAATTTGAAATGAAAATGTTTCATTACTTAAGTATGCAACCTTGCCATTACAAAAAAGTCGCTCCTTTAAATATTCTGAAATTGCAAATAATTTTGATGCACATAACAGATATTTTTAAATATCATAAATATGGATAGTTATAAGCACTGTCTTAAAATACCACACAGAAAGAACAAGATCTGGTGATGTTAACTCAAAATTGCAATGAACTGTCACGTCCACTAAAAAATAACTGTAAGCTACACAACTAAATTAATGGGTGTTTTAAAAGAAACAGAAGATTTAAATTGTGTCCCATTTTTTCCTGCAAGGTTGGTATCATTCTAAGAATGTTTTATAGTAACCACATTGCGGTAAGTCAATGGAAAGCGCTACTAGATGAACTATTGTTAAAATTTATTACATACATAGAAAATGTTTCTACGAAACTACGTGCAAATTACGTGGTATTATTGAAATAAAAAGTCATCAAATAAAACATCTGTAAAAAGACTTAAAAAATTTGAACAAACAGATTTGGTTGCACAACAAAAAAACAGATCGACCTCGTACCAACCGTTCTGAACATTTCAAAGACACCATGCAGCGGATTTTAACAAAAGATCTGTATCTGCACTTATTCAAGATTCAGCCAAATCAGAGACTAAAGCCAGACCATTTGAAATGCCAAGCATCAAAACATTGACGGCAAATTTTCTATGAAAATTATCTGTAACGATCTTTAGTGGGTATGTCAATAGGCAAAATTATCAAATTTGAGGCATATAAAATACTTATGTTATTTAAAAATGGTCTATGCATAGCAAAAGACTAACAATTTGGTGTGGATATTATGGTGGTGGAGTAATTAACACAACACTCAATAAGTTTGTGGGATGACTAATAAAACAGCAACTGTTAAGCAAAATTTGACTTTATTCGTTAAGATGGTTTCTTTCAAGAGTAACACATTCATTCCAATGCTTCTCTAACATTTCGATGCCTTTTTTGTAGAACGATTTATCTTTGGCCTCAAAATAGGCTTCAGTTTTGGAAATAATAAAGATTGTATCAAAAGCGCAAAGTTTAATTTAAAAAAAAACATTTTATATATTTATTATACGATATTATGACATTATTGTAAAGGATAAACATTGACATTAAATGTGGAATAAAATATTTTACAAATATCCTTTAGGGGTCAATTGATACTCTCGAATTCTTTCAACAAACTTTTTGATCACTTTTTTCGCATAAACGTGGCTCAATTTTGTCGATAATTCTTCAAATTTATGCTTCTAGTTCAAGAATTATTCCTATTTTCGTAGCATAAATTTCAGTCTGCACGAATTCTTAGAGGAAGAACTCGCACGGCGTGAGGTCATTAGATCTTGGTGGCTAGTTTAGTTTACTGTGTTGAAAGATAAGTTGTCCATTACATTTTTGCTCCAACAGGATTGTTTTACGCATCATATGACAAATAGCACTGTCTCGATGAAAGCATGTTATCCAAATCTATACAGATCAAAGAAGGTTATAAAAATCTACTATCGTTTACCATTGATAGTCTCTGCATTTTCAGACTCATTTTTAAAGTAAAAATACTTAACACATTGCTCAATAAGTACGTGGGATGATTGATCCATATAATTTTTAGAAAATACTAACCTTCAAATGGTACGTGTCAAAATTTCATAACAAGTTGACGTTTAGTTCACAAGTTACAGTGGTTTCAGAGACGCTACTTTTGTAATTTTCAAAACAATCGAAAAATCTGAATTTTGTGTTGGTAAAGCATTGCTTTTTCATGAGAAAAAATATTATTCAAGCAAAGCAATGGCTTAACAAATGTTATTCAGACTCAGCTCTATCGAAGCAAATGGTAAATAAGTAGTTTGCTGATTTTAAACGGGACCGTACAAATACCGATGATGCTGAACGCTCTTGTTGCCCAAATACGGCAGTTGTTCCAGAAAATAAAAGAAGTCCATAAAATACTTTTGGCCGATTGTAAATTAAAGTTGCGTGAGATAGCTGACACCTTAAAGATATCAGAAGGCAATGTATTCACCATTTTACATGAATATTTGTTCATGAGAAAGCTCTGTTCGAAGTGGATACCGCGTTTTCTCACAGTCGCTTAAAAACAACAACGCGTCGACGTTCGGAGCGCTGTTTGGAGTTTTTCCGGCGCAATAAAAAAGATTTTTTATGAGCTATATGACAATAGATTAAACATGGTTTTATCACTATACTCTGCAGTTAGATGAGTGAACAGGAAAAGGTGAAAACTGCCCAAAGTGACCAAAAGCGCAAATCTTAGCTGGTAAGGTTTTGGGCTCCGTATTTTGGGATGCGTACGGTATTGTGTTTATCAATTATTTTGAAAAGAAAGGAAGAACCATCAATAGCGAATATTATATGGCTTATTAATGCGTTTGAAGAAAGAAATTGGAAAAAAACGACTCCAAATAAAGAAAAAAGTGCTCTTTCACCAAGCCAACGTACCGTGTCACATGTCGATCACAATAATAGCAAAATTGCACAAATCACAGTTTGAATTGCTTCCCGATCCACCACATTCTTCGGTTCTGGCTCCCAGTGACCACTACCTGTTTGCAAACCTAAAAAAATGGTCTAGAAAAATAAAAACATCGTTTACACTACAATTCATTTTAACATTTTTTATCGCAAAACAATTATGCAAAATATGTTTTCTGTATTAAATTATTTTGCCATTAAACCCGTCCTTCATTAGCAAAACATTTCACAAACTTATTTCAAAGATATTTAACATCCCGCTGCTCGTGTTAATTTTGAGATCTATTAGCCCTTAAACTTCAATAATCTCATCTGAATTCGTGTCATTTAATTGCGTTTAATATATGAATCTTGAGATCCTAAAGACAATAGCATTTTAAAACGAGGATATTCACATGTTTAATGCCTTTCAAATTTATAGCGGAACGAAAAATTCGAAATCTATTTAACAGTATGCCAAACTCATTTTTGATTATTTTTCTAGCCCTCTATAACATATAATATGTAGTTAAAGACCATTCGCTCACAATTTAACTGTTTCTTATTAAATAGTTTTAATAAGTTTTGCCGTAACGCAAAAGTCTCGCCTCCCACGAATATATACGAAAGCTTGGTAGTACTATCTATTGTAATTTCATCAGAGGGTATCTATAGGTGTATAAATAAGTTCTCAGCTTTAGATTTCACAGGACGCAAATCACCGTTTACATGTAACGTATTAGTCCGCCCTCTTGTGATTTTAAAGCAATGACATTTGGTCTTTCGAAACATCATGCGATTTGGTGTTTGATGCACATAACTTCAATAATCAGCTGTGTTCACGATGGCAATCACAAAAGAGCATATTCGATTTTCATCTTAAGAAAAACGCTGCTGAAGCCACCGAAATGATTTGTGCTGCATATGGTGAGAATTCTGTAAGTCATGCAACGAACAAAAAGTAGTACCAAAGATTTCGCGGAGGAGAGTTTAGTCTTGAAGATCAACCACGCGCTGGACGCCCTCAAACATTTGACACGGATAAGCTGCAGACGCGTTAGGCTGGGAACTTCTCCCACATGCGGCATGTAACCCAGACATGGTCCCTTCCGATTATCATTTATTCCGGTCGTTACAGCGTCACTTGGCTGATACGCACTTCAAAACAGAAGAAGTCCGAAAATGCATCGATAACTTTATCGTCTCGAAGCCGGTGAGCTTCTATCACCAGGGAGTTCGCAAGTTACCCGAAAGATGGCAAAAGGTCATCGATGCCAACGGAGAATACTTTGATACTTAAGCTTTTTTTGTTTGTTTTTAAATAAAACTTTAATTTTGCAGAAAAAAAAAAGTGAGAGCTTATTTATACACCTATTATAATGTGTTGGCAGTTAATCTTTTGAACAATTTAGTATTGAGCCACCATCTGATATGCTTTCATTTGTACCAATATCACACATTATTAATTTGTAGTTCAAATTTACAATAGCCACGAGGACAATGCTATAAAACTTCTTGTGATTCCAATATAGTGATTCACTTTCTGTTGTAGGAATAATGCATACATGCTTTCCATCGGCAGCTTTTAGGCAATTTGGATACTGCCACCTTTTAGAAAAACCATCAATAAGTTTTCTCCATTCAAATTCATTTTTTGGAATTAAAACAAAAACAATGTACTGTAGGTATAGAAATTTCTGTATTAATTTAAACTTTGTAAAGTACAACTAGTTTAATAGGTCTTCTGATGTTTTCAGCGGTTATAAGTATACAAAATGTGCGAATAACAGTAGAAATGGCAGAGACGCAAGCAGGATTACTGCTACAAATGTCACAAATGAAAAGATCGAACAGTCGTATTTGCTTTTCCAAGTAAGATACCAATTGGGTCATAACATTATTATTTTTTTACTTTCAGGAACACTCACACTCAATCATATATAAAGATGGAGCTGATGACAATAGTTCTAAAAATGTTCCATAATCAGATTAAGAATTTACAAGTCCATCCCCAACTTCATCTACAGTGAGCGGAGGAAGCAGACGGCCAGCGAGTAGTAACAAGAAATACGTAACTTCAACCAAAACAATGCTTCAATTTGTAGCTGAAAACTCGAAAAAGTTTGATGATATAAGAGTAAGGAAGCATGACAGCTCCAAGAATTGACTAATATGCCACCTGAAATGGTACCTTATGTCAAAAATTATAAACATTGTTATATTTGAGTGCTAAAACAATGCTTTGGGCAAATTTATGGAATTCTGTAAGTCTGCAACGAACAAAATAGTACCAAAGATTACTCGCGTTCAAATACAATTAAAAAATTAAAAAATTAAAAAAATCTTAAAAAAATTTAAAATACCCAAGTTAATTTTCCTTAATGATTTTTCTTTACAATAATGTCATAATATCGTATAATAAATATATAAAATGTTTTCTTTCTAAAATTAAACTTTGAGCTTTTGGTACAATCTTTATTATTAATACAAACTTACACTTCATCACTACATGCGTTAGTTTAACAGCCATAAATAAATAGGAGAAGAATGTCTAAGTGACCAATATAAAATAACATACAATATACAAGAATAATATTGACATTTCTGATTATTTAAATTGCAAATTGGATTTTTAAACAAGTATATATTATTATATGTTTTGGTGTAGCTGTAAATGCTTTATAAATAATTTATAAACAAAGGCGTTAATAAATAAAATATATTATTAAATAAAACATAAAATCACTGCAATATAAACATAGAAGTATTTAATTCTTATTGTAGAGTCATATAGACATAATTTTGGGGCAAAAACTCGCTATAAACTCAATAAGAACGCATTCCTTTAACTGAACGTCCGTGTCACTTGTCATTTTGGTATTTGCAGTAGGACCACATAATATAAAGGTTTTTTACACGATTATACCAGTTCTCAGTTTAATTTCAATTTTAGTGGAACTGTAATTTTTTTCCTTCTAGTAAAAACTGAAAACTAAAAAGACAACTGAAACGGAGATGGAAATTTGATGTGATGGACAGACCTATTTGTTTTATTTCAGTTCTAGAAATTTCTATGTGTAAACAAACCCGACATGCCTCAGTCCGTTTTCTCACGTCAGTTCTCTTTAAAGTTTGGTTCAGTGTACAACTGTCGCTATGTCCAAGAAATATCACAATTTTGTTGAGAAGTTCATTGAGCTTACAAACATTATCACAATGCAAACATTAGGAAGGCTGCCTACAATCTCCTATTGAATAAATACCAAGAATATAACGAAGAGGTTACAAAGACGATGGTAAAGTCTAAAATTAACAGCCTGCGCTCAATTTTCAACAAAGAACATAGAAAAGTTAAAGATAGTAATAAAGTGGAGCAAGAACTGAAAAATGCAAACCATCACTGGTATTAAGATTTGGTTCAAGAAAGACGACTGGAACAAGTATCAATACTATGGACTACAAGAATGAAAATCGAAGGAAGTATTTAGAATCATAGCTAGAAATAATCAAGAAATAATGTAGTTCACATTTTATAAATTATCTGAAACATCGTTTACACTACAATTCATTAAACATTTTTTAAAATTATCCAAAATATGTTTTCTGTATTAAATATTTTCATTAAACTCCTTCATTAAAAACATTTCACAAACTTATTTCAAAGATATTTAACATCCCGCTGTTCGTATTTAATTGCGTTTAATGTATGAATCTTGAGATCCTAAAGATAATAGCATGTTAAAACGAGGATATTACTAAGTAACACTGGCCTTTCAAAATTTGACACGGATAAGCTGCAGACGCGTAATTGAATTTATGCGGCATTAACAGATGGTGCCAAACTCGATTCATCATTTATTCCGGTCGTTCAGCCCTGGCTAGATACTACTATCAAAAGCAAAGATCCAATTCGCATCGATAACTTTATCGTCTCGAAGCCGGTGAGCTTTCTTATTAAATGGTTTTAATAAGTTTGCCGAAAGATGGCAAAAGGTCATCGATGCTCAACGGACGAATACTTTGATACGGAAGCTTTTTGTTTGTTTTAATAAACTTTAATTTTCGTCAGAAAAAGGGATATACACCTATTATAATGTGTTGACAGTTAATCTTTTGAACAATTTAGTATTGAACCACCATCTGATAATCTTTCATTTGTACCAATATCACACATTATTAATTTGTAGTTCAAATTTACAATAGCCACGAGGACAATCTATAAAACTTCTTATGATTCCAATATAGTGATTCACTTTCTGTTGTAGGATAATGCATACATGTCTTTCCATCGACAGCTTTTAGACAATTTGGATACTGCCACCTTTCATAAAACCATCAATAAGTTTACTCCATTCAAATTCATTTTGGAATTAAAACAAAACCAATGTCATGATAAGGTATAGAAATTTCTGTATTCATTTAAACTTTGTAAAGTACAACTAGTTTAATAAGTCTTCTGATATTTTCAGGGTTAAAGTATACAAAATGTGCTGAATAACAGTAGAAATGGCAGAGATGCAAGCAGGATTACTGCTACAAATGTCACAAATGAAAAGATCGAACAGTTCTGTATTTAGGCGTTTTCCAAGTAAGATACCAATTGGGTCATAACATTATTATTTTTTTACTTTCAGGAACACTCACACTCAATCATATATAAAGATGGAGCTGATGACAATAGTTCTAAAAATGTTCCATAATCAGATTAAGAATTTACAAGTCCATCCCCAACTTCATCTACAGTGAGCGGAGGAAGCAGACGGCCAGCGAGTAGTAACAAGAAATACGTAACTTCAACCAAAACAATGCTTCAATTTGTAGCTGAAAACTCGAAAAAGTTTGATGATATAAGAGTAAGGAAGCATGACAGCTCCAAGAATTGACTAATATGCCACCTGAAATGGTACCTTATGTCAAAAAAATTATAAACATTGTTATATTTGAGAGACACATGAAAACCTTAAATACATCTTTATCAACAGTGACGCAAAGAATGTCAGGCCAATTTAGCTGTTATTCAATCACCACAGAACCACAACTCGTTTCCGCAGCAATCACAGAGCTATTTTTCGAAGCCAATGAGGCACTTTTTATCTTTGCAGCCACCACAAAACATTTTTTTTAGTATAGAGCCAATGCAAAGCCAAATTTACCCTTCACCTTCAAGGGTCCAAAAAGCCACAAATCTGTTTTACATTTTTTAAATATTTTTCGAACAAATAATATCCTTACTACAAAACACATGATTTCATGTAAACTATTTGCTCTTCTATTATTTTTGATTCTTTTAAATACATTATTAAAAACTGTGAACTTTTGCTAAATTACTTACGTTTATATAATCCTTGATTACTTCAATAATAATCTTTACTTAGACTTGGTGTTAATATCAGTGTGTGAAGTCTAAAATTTTGCACTTAGTAAATATCACAGTGTCGTACTTAATCTTTCACGAAAACTTATATCCCCCCTTATATCAGTATACTGTTTTGATACAATAGGCGTCAAAAGGCTTACTAACAGGAGATACGCATCCTAATTCATCTGTAAATAGTTCAACCAATTATATGCTTCTAAGCAGGGTTGACATTAAAATTCCTTTTAAGGCATCAAGCTTTGCTCTCTAGATCCTTGTTTTCTGCTCTTTCCTTAGCGTCAAAGCTAAGACTAGTGCAATAAGACAATCTTTATCCACGACCAGTGTAGTAAAAAGCCTTAAGTACATTTTGAACATACGTACATTTTGAAAAAGCATCTCGGATTGAACAGAGAACTGAACGGATCTTGTAAAAACAAACTTTCTTCCGGACTGAAATAAAACGAAAACGGAAACTGAAACTGGAAAAGTATGCAAACCATCACTATGGTATTAAGATTTTTGGTTCGTCAGAAAGCAATAGACGACTGGAACAAGTATCAATACTATGGACTACAAGAATGAAAATCAGGAAGTAGTAAGTATTTAGAAATGCATAGCTAGAGCAAATAATCAAGAAATAATGTAGTTCACATTTTATAAATTATCTGAAACATCGTTTACACTACAATTCATTTTAAACATTTTTTTATTGCAAAAACATTATCCAAAATATGTTTTCTGTATTAAATTATTTTGCCATTAAACCCGTCCTTCATTAGCAAAACATTTCACAAACTTATTTCAAAGATATTTAACATCCCGCTGTTCGTGTTATTTAATTGCGTTTAATGTATGAATCTTGAGATCCTAAAGATAATAGCATGTTAAAACGAGGATATTCACATGTTTAATGCCTTTCAAATTTATAGCGGAACGAAAAATTCGAAATTTATTTAACAGTGTGCCAAACTCATTCTTGATTATTTTTCTAGCCCTCTAGAATATATAATATGTAGTTAAAGACCATTCGCTCATAATTTAACTGTTTCTTATTAAATGGTTTTAATAAGTTTTGCCGTAACGCAAAAGTCTCGTCTCTCACGAATATATACGGAAGCTTGGTGGTACTATCTATTGTATTTTCGTCAGAGGGTATCTGTAATGTGTTGACAGTTAATCTTTTGAAAAATTTAGTATTGAACCACCATCTGATAATCTTTCATTTGTACCAATATCACACATTATTAATTTGTAGTTCAAATTTACAATAGCCACGAGGACAATACTATAAAACTTCTTATGATTCCAATATAGTGATTCACTTTCTGTTGTAGGGATAATGCATACATGTTTTCCATCGACAGCTTTTAGACAATTTGGATACTGCCGCCTTTCATAAAACCCATCAATAAGTTTACTCCATTCAAATTCATTTTGTGAAATTAAAACAAAACCAATGTCATGATAAGGTATAGAAATTTCTGTATTCATTTAAACTTTGTAAAGTACAACTAGTCTAATAAGTCTTCTGATATTTTTGGAGGTTACAAGTATACAAAATGTGCTTGTAAGTGCGTATAACAGTAAAAATGGCAGAGATGCAAGCAGGATTACTGCTACAAATGTCACAAATGAAAAGATCGAACAGTCGTATTTGCTTGCTTATTTACAGGACGACGCAAATTAAGGAAATATGTATTTTCCAAGTAAGATACCAATTGGGTCATAACAGTTATTATTATTTTTTTACTTTCAGGAACACTCACACCCAATCATATATAAAGATGGAGCTGATGATAATAGTTCTAAAAATGTTCCATAATCAGATTAAGAATTTACAAGTTCATCCCCAACTTCATCTACAGTGAGCGGAGGAAGCAGTCGGCTAGCGAGTAGTAATAAGAAATACGTAACTTCAACCAAAAAAATGCTTCAATTGGTAGCTGAAAATTCGAAAAAGTTTGATGATATAAGAGTAAGAAAGCATTACAGCTCCAAGAACTGACTAATATGCCACCTGAAATGGTACCTTATGTCAAAAAATTATAAACATTGTTATATTTGAGAAACACATGAAAACCTTGAATACATCTTTATCAACAATGACGCAAAAAATGTCAGGCCAATTTAGCTGTTATGCGATCACCACAGAGCCACCACTCGTTTCCGCAGCAATCACAGAGCTATTTTTCGAAGCCAATGAGGCACTTTTTATCTTTGCAGCCACCACAAAACAATTTTTCTAGTATAAAGCCAATGCAAAGCCAAATTTACCCATCACCTTCAAGGATCCAAAAAGCCACAAATCTGTTTTACATTTTTTAAATATTTTTCGAACAAATAATATTCTTACTACAAAACACATGATTTCATGTAAACTATTTGCTCTTCTATGATTTTTGATTCTTTTAAATACATTATCAAAAACTGTGAACTTTTGCTAAATTACTTACGTTTATATAATCCTTGATTACCTCAATAATAATCTTTACTTAGACTTGGTGTTAATATCTGTGTGAAGTCTAAGATTTTGCACTTAGTAAATATGACAGTGTCGTACTTAATCTTTCACGAAAACTTATATCCCCCCTCATATCAGTATACTGTTTTGATACAATAGGCGTCAAAAGGCTTAATAACAGGAGATACGCATCCTCATTCATCTGTAAATAGTTCAACCAATTATATGCTTCTAAGCAGGGTTGACATTAAAATTCCTTTTAAGGTATCAAGCTTTGCTCTACTAGATCCTTGTTTTCTGCTCTTTCCTCAGCGTCAAAGCTAAGACTAGTGCAATAAGACAATCTTTATCCATGACCAGTGTAGTAAAAAGCCTTAAGCACAATTGGAACATACGTACATTTTGAAAACGCATCTCGGATTGAACAGAGAACTGAACGGATCTTGTAAAAACAAACTTTCTTCCGGACTGAAATAAAACGAAAACGGAAACTGAAACTGAACTGAAAGCTGATATGACCGTGTAAAAGGCCCTTTACGAAGAAACAGTACAGAGCGGTTTGGTAGTCGATGAGTTAAAGAATATTATGATACTAGAAGGCAAGAGTTTTCTACATACTTGTATGTAGATATTTATTAAGTGGCGAAGCGAAGCGGAGTCACTAACTTCATGTTGTCCGTCCGTCTGTCCGTCTGACCGTCCGTCCGTCCGAGCAATAACTCGAGAACGGCTGGGAATTTCCAAATTATGTTTTTACCAATCGACAGGTGACCAAAAAGGCTTGTTTTCTAATGATTTTGAAACTGATTTGTCAAAGGTCAGCTAGACTAGAGGGTTCTCAAATTTGGAAGACTGCTTCGCCACTTCGCTATGCGTTAAGCTTTGCAGGTTTATTTATTAACTCAATTGTTAAGAAGAAATGTAATATGCTAACATTAATGAAAACGCTGCTGCCTACAAAATTTTAAATTGTTTTTTTTAAAGGATTTTATTATGCATTTACTGAGATGTTAATAATTAGATTAATTGTAACGTGAGTTTTCAAAAGCAAACTTTGCTCGGGAAATGCCAAAAGAAGCTTTAAGTCGGGCAGAGATCTTGTAAACAAATTTTGCATTTATTTGATATATTTACCGACATCGCCGCGGGGTATAAAATATTTTGCATGCTAATATTTTCTCTTGCATCTTAATTTTTATCTAAAAGGGCTCTAATTCGAATCAATGATTTTTCCACAAATATGAAAATAATTATTGGTTACAACCGACATTTTTATATACTTATTACGTAAGGGCATACTACGCAATTAATGAATTTTTTGTTGTTGCAAATTTTTAAAACAAGTACAATATAATAATTGTAATATGTTGTTAAGTTCATCAAAAAAGGAAAAAAAGCATGTACTTTAAATAAGTGATTTTACAAACAGCACTTTATGTCCCATAAATTTAAGTTTTCAATCGACAAGCGTATCGTTATAATTGCTTGTTTTGATATTGTGTTTCATTATTATTAACCCTCTTTACTTAGAATCTAACTGTTTGGAAAAAATAATTAGTATAACCAGCAACAATAACTTGCAGGAAGTGCTTCCATTGACAGTAATGCACACGTGATATGATAATTATATAACTATATAAGTCTGTCTATTAATTCATTGAGCTTCAAATGTTTTAGTCCTTTTCAAGCAAAGTGCTTGGGAGAACAATTGGATGCACTGTACTTATAGGATTGCATTTTTCATTACATTTCTTTAATAGACGCATCTCTTGAAATTAGGTAGTTGATGACATACCATAGAGCCTCAACTATTGTTCTCAAGAATTTGAATTACTAGCTGTACCCAACAACTGTATCTTACATATCCATACAGGTTTCACGATAATCTTCCGCAGCAGAAATTTATGTCTACCACCATTATTTAAATTTTATTTGTTGCTTTATTTTGTAAATAACTGCTTCTACCGACTAAGCGTTTGTTTATATGTATGTCAAGATATTTTTTTACCTGCTTGTAAATGTTACATAAATCGATTTCGATTCTTTTACCTTGATTTTTTCGTTGGTTAATCAGGTTTGTAATTTATTTTTGTTGTGGATGTAAGGCAATGACTGAGCTTTTATGTACTGCTAGTATTGCAGTATCATCTAGCTTATGTAGTAAACATAGTATTGTTTTCTACCAGGGCAAATCCTCAGTATACAAAGGGTACAGGATAGGACCGATGACACTCTCTTGCGAGACTCCATATTTTATGGATGGCAATATAGTGTGTTCAACCTAATACTTTACAAGAAAATGTCTATTTGTTACTTTCAACTTAAGAATAATACAAAACTATGTAGAAAACTTTTTTGAACAGAAGCTTTTCCTGCCTATCTTCGTCGTAATATTGACTAATATAAATAAATGCTACCGGGCAAAATATTTTTCTTCAGGTGATTGATCACATTAACTTGTTTAAAAGTCTCATGTTGGTTTTAAAACCAAATTGGTAATTATGAATTAGCTTGTTGTTATCTTCGATGGGTTTTATTTTTTTAAAATATTTTTTCAACCATATTTGAAAGAATCGGCATCAACGTAATTGAATAAGAAGCACTTTAGTTCGATTGTTTACAGCATAATTGTTTGTGCTACTTTCGAAAGACTATGTAGCTAAAGAAATATGCATTAAAGATATGTTGTACCGTTTTAAATTCTTTAATTGTAAGTTCTGGTAACGATTCGTAAAATTGTCTGCATAACTTCTGTAAGGTTAATGTTTTTTATGGAGAGATTTATTCGTATGGTACTTTAAGGTATTTTTAAATTTATTGTTTATGGTTGGTAACGTATAATTTGTATTATTGGAAAAATTTTCTAAACGGTTTATAAATATTGTAACCTTTTCTTTGTTACTTCAAGCTAATTCATAGTAGTGGTCTTTGATTGGTATACCTGAGACCTCTTCAACTTATTTTTGATTTTCTGTCGTGAAGAATCTGGTGCTTCTGATGTTAATTTATTGAAGTTCCTCTTATCGTTTTCAGTTCTTGTACTGTTATGTTTTTGGAGCTTTTTCGTAATTTTTTTGTGTTATTATTAAAGAGCAATTTTTTTAAGAGTACAGTTGTTGCTAACTATGTTGTTTTCTATATTATTTCAATGAGATTATATACTACCAAGTCAACTTTTTAAATGTTTTCAGCGATTCAAGTTAATTAGCACCACTATTGTTGTTTTGTACATTTCCAATCTGTATATTGCTGTATAGTGTTTGTTCCTTTTGTTTATCTAAGATTTAGATATGAAATGTGATTATAACTAGTAAATGATGAGATGACAGAACAAAACAATATTTTAATTTCAAGTTGTTTACGTTATTTTGTTATTCCAAAATCTAATAAGTCAGGAATTTTTGTGCTGTAAATCGGCCAGTATGTAGGTTCTCTTATTGTTACTGTAGTTAGAATGTTTACTGTTAAAATAGTTAATAATTGTCTGCCATTTGGTGTTATTATTTGTATTTATAATTGTCCTTGTTGTTTTTGTATTTTAGCGGTTAGTAAACAAGTAATATGTTGAAAATTTACTTGTTATTTTCTAGGGGTTGTTGCTTGCAAAAGTTTTGAGTTACAATTTTATAACTCGTAATGTTTAATAACTTCTCAAATGATAATTGCTATTTTAATGTGTGCTGTACTATTGGGCTGTATAGTGCTATATATTCTGTATTTTAGTATTTGTAAATAACCCTTGGGAGTTAAGGTGAGCTTATTACACTAATAGCACATATGTATTGTTGATTTGATATTTATTATGTATGTTGACACAAAGTCATTGTCACTTCGTACAGCTATTTTTAATATTACCATTATGACATTTTTTAACTAACGTTGAGATAAGATTTATCATAGTACGTATCTGACTGAAGAGATCTTTGCCATATTTTAAGTTATTATACTTCCATTTTGTTGTATTTGGTTTCGTTTCATTAAAGTTGTTTTTTTGTTTATGGCTGTGTTCCATAGTTTGCCCAAACATTATATTAGGTTGTATATGTAGAGTTGTAATTGGTGTTTGTTTAGTCCTTATCTGAGCATAAATTTTCTGCTACAACTACAAAATGCATACTTTGGAATTAACTGAATAGTTTCTATTACAAGTGACATATTGTACATGTCTTTTATATTTCCTGTGGGTCTCTTTAAGTATTGATTTATATATTTCAAGCACAGTGGACATATTGTTTGCTTTACACATATTGCGGTATATCCTGTTTTATATGTGATCCTTCAAATGTCACGCAAGGGTTCATCAGCAGTTTCACTTTATAACTTTCTTACTATTATTTTTTAGTTTTAAGTCAACAAGAAATATAAGAAGGCGTATATCGGTTCCTAATTTTTTGATATTTCACACGTTTGTGATTTTATGTTTCAAGTCTTGAATACTTTGTTTTATTTCTTCTATATTGGTGGAGTAGTAGACATACAACTTAAAAGCATTTCCTTGGTTTGGCTTTATAGTTGTGATATTGAGTGTTTAAGTCTTTTAATATTTTTGTAATATTAATTGGATGTTTGGATATTTTAAATTCCATCTTAACTTGATTATTATTCAGTGCTTCAGTCCAATATTTGCCATCTATTATTTAATTTAATTCTACGATTAGTGGGTTTATTTTTTTCAGAGTGGCAAATGTTTTAATTCCTTTTTTCTTCTTTATTTTATGTATTTGTTTACATTTAATCCTCCTTACTCAAGGCTACTGAATTGATTATTTAAGGTAATACTGTTACAATATTTGTTTACTTTAGTTTGATTTGAACGACATTGGTCGTCCATTCTTTTTTGTCGTTTGTTATTTTTGACAATTTGTCAATCGTTACTAAATAATGTGTGAAATAGTATTGATTCTCGTAGCATGTTATATATTAATTTTACTTTTTTGGTACTTACCCGTAAAAAATACGCAACTACAATGGTGACTAAAAAATTGTGACATTGTTGATCCACCTAAAAAGCTAAATATCAAGTATGTATAATTTATATATAAATTATGGTTTATACTAACTGCTCTACCGAGTTAAATAAGTTTATGTGGTGGCCTTGCATATTTCATATTTTTTACTCTCCTTCACAGATTATTTGTCTTTGTCGGAATGACCAAATTTTACAATAAATACAGTCCTATTATATCTTTAATGACTGATAAATTTTGAAATCATTAGCCTGTAAAATAATTGGAAGTTTTGTTTTTTGAAAAAGGCCAGTACAGAATAAACGATTTGTGGAAGAATATTGGTTTACTGAAGTAGTCCACCGAAAACCCTCCGCATATAGGAGCGCTTATAACTTAATTAATTAGTAATATAATGGAGTGAGAGATTTATAGATTTAAAGTAAACCGTAAGTGATAAGTGATTCTTACGGCGACGTGGGTATGAAGACGTTTTCGAGATCGCCATTACATATAAATATGGCTATTGCGTTGGTACAAGTTAAAACTAAATTTGTCGGAAAGTATCATGTAATACCTTTTGTATAGTTAAAATAGAAATTTTTGGAACCATAGCAAATGGACTTGATAGTTTTGATATTGTAACAAATTTTTGAACGCTTCCATAACACGGCGAATAGACATCTGCATTGCTCTACGTTCAGCTATGTAGCTGGTGGCACATGTTCGCAAAGATACTGGAAGGTTCTAGTACAGCGTTCTCAAAGGTTCACGGTTAGTCGGGTATATCGGTGATATAACCTGGCGAACCGGCGGTACAAATTTTGAATTTAGACTTTAATTCCGGGTTTTAAGTGGAGCAAGCTGGTAAATCCAGACGGGAGCTGTGTTTTCATAATAATGTGCAGTTAGTTGTGAATAGTGCGTGGTACATAAATAGTGTTATAAAATTGCATTATTGTAAGTACAATTAATAAGTAGTTTTAGGTAAATTAGTACATTTCATTCACCACCACCAAGAGCATAAACATTATAAAATGTTAAGTGTAAACAAAACAGCAGATACCGCGATACCAATCTAAATAGTAGGGAAGAATAATTGCTATACTCTTAAGTCCGCTTTAAATGGACAAATTGATCATCGATGTAAGTTACACTCTAAAATTTATAATAAAATGCCTATCTAAACGTTTCTATAATATAGGTATAACAGTAACCAACGAGTTGACTTCATAAAAGGTTACATAATTATTATGATTCCTGGGTAAGAACTCGTGCAATCTTAAAGAGCTACTTGCAAGTAGCAGCGAACTACTAGGAAATTGGTAAGACGGGACAACTACAATCTGAGCATAGCGCAGTATCTTGTTGACCGGTTCACAGTCTGCATTTACAATTAGTAGTATCAGAATGTTGTTTCTATATCTGCTTTGTACAAATCTACTATTTATCCACGTTCAAACTCGTAAACTTGTCCACATACTCCTCATACTCAACTATGAGTCATCGTAGTGTATTTGTTTGTTAGATTTAAGTACTTTAACCTCTAAGGTTTACCTTCGTCTAAAATATTGTACTTTACCACCATTTTCATATATCTTATGACTTTTTTAAGTGTAAATGCATCTACTTGCAATTATAATTATTTATTTCATTTTTGTTTTAATTTGGACTAGATATTGTAATTTTAGCTATCAATATATTTGGATACTTATTAATTACAATAGAATTAAACGTTCAAGTGCCTTATAATATTTTATTTATTATAATAAATATAATCTTATCAAATATTTAAAAATCAAAAACTATACAATTTTGTACTACACACGCTTTATAAATATAAAGCAACGTTGTCAAAAATATGTACCAAATATTATAATAAACGCAATGCTGCATAATACTTGTTTAATAATGGCCTTCAACGACTACTATTATGTTTCCTAGTCTAAGACCTATTTAAATTTCTTTAAACTTTTTAATAAGAGAATGTCAGCTAGAAATTTAATCTAAAAATGTTAAAAGCAACATTTTTAAAGAAGTTGTTTACATCAATACTACGACTCGAGTTGTATTGTACAAGAACAGGTTCAAGTGTACTGAAAATGATAATTAGAATTGCTACTTATCACATGATCCTGTAATTGATCTTAATTTAAAGTGGGTCCGTTATTAGCTTCAATAATAGCCTTAACTTTATAAAAATAACCCTCCATCAGGTATTAAAGCTCAGGAAAAGACTTCTTATCAAAAACTAGATGAAATCTAGAGCAAATTCGTAGTTTTAATTCATCCAAAATATTTTCAACGGGGTTTATATTTAAACTATAAACAAATCCATTGCAAAATGTAAATGTAATGTAAAATTAATGTTCAAAAATTACTCTCCTTAAAGTTATTTTTTATAATAAGACAAAAATAACGAAACTGGTCAAAATCCGACTACTTTTAAACGAATAGTGTAGTTTTAGTTTATTACAATTTGTATACATTTATATTCTAGTGTAACTTTATACCATTTCAAATAGCCAAAGAAATTGTTGTTGTTATAACCCATATTTTACCTGAGCACTATTTTATTCTCTCACTATTTTCAAATCTTATTTTATTATTACTATGTGCACCATAATATTGCAATGTATTTTTATATATATTGTAAGTAGTTTTTTATTTTTAAACTGAATGGTTTCGTTAAATTAGGGCAGTGTTTTACTTTATGGTATAATTCTAGATCTCAGTATGCTCATTCTCATACATCAGTTAAATTTAACATATACAACAAAATATTATTTATATTTTATTATTTACATCACTGTGACAAGAGGTAGACATTTTCTTGTGATCCTGACAGAGATAGGTCTGCTTCAGGAAAGCGACCCTGGCTACGCGAGCATGGCTCTCTCTCTCTCTCTCTCTCATCCACATTGAGAAAGAAACGCGGTCCTACTCCACCCACACCATCCTTTCCGTTTCCTAAACCCATGCACTAAGACACATAGTGGTGTATTATGGCTAAAAACTCCCCAAAACGAAAGCAACGGCTGTTAGTCCGCAGCAGCCTCATATCTCCCGATTACGACAACGGTTGGACAAGGAGAAAGGCAAATGGTGCTAAGAATACCTACGTTGGACTTGATCCCCATGGATAAACAAACAATTCATAGAAACGGGCCATGTACATAGCGAACATATAACGTAAAAATTTTATCTACAGAAGAGAAACTAGAAGAGTTTAATTTAAATTCAAAATAAATATTTTACAATAAAAAACAGACTAAAACAAAAACTAACGGGGTTGGCCTATCCGATAGAATTGCGTATATAACAATTAATTTAAAAAAAAAAGAAAAACTCATCGTTATACAGCTATACGCATCTACGAGCGAGTCGGAAGAAGACAGAAAGTTTTTACAAAGAATTAACTGAATGTCTCTAACAGAACCAAATCACTTATTCGTTAATAATTGAAGACTTTCATGCGAAGGTAATCAAAAAGCAGGAAGAAACTAAAAACAGTATGGGCCTACATGGAATAGACTACAAAACTATATAGGAAATGCGTTAGTAAATTTTGCAGAATCAAGCAACCTTTACATAATGAACACGTTTTTCAAAAAAACACAAATGGACATGGCAAAACCCTGACCATAAGATATATTTTATAAAGTTTTACCTTAAAAAAATAATACAAGACGTATCAGTCCTAAGCAAATGTACAGTTGGTAGTGACCTCGGAATAGTCTAAGCAAAGCTATACATTAATCTCAATCACTTAGAGCTAAAAAATTTAAAAATAGAAAAAAAAACGATTGACACTAACAAACTGACCAAAAATAATTTACTCTTTCAGGAGTAATAAGCCAAGAAACAGAAAACCCCATAAATACGAAAAAATATAATAAAATTTAAAATAAAGACTATGCTAGAAACATTGAAAGAAAATAAAAGACTTAAAACTTTAAAAAGCGTCTTAGAATAAGCCAAACAGAAATTTTAAAGATCAAAAACAAAGAAAATACAACATCAACAAAAAAGACACCATAAAAAACAAAATCGAAAAGTATTACTTTGAACTCCATGAATCAAAAATAAACTCAGTCAAGAGACAAATTGCAGTCTCAAAAAGGAAAATCTTAAATGTAGGTTTGGAGGAAATACTGGAAATAACAGACAAAAATGCCTTAAGAAAAATGAAGAACACTAAATCTCCAAAATCAGATAGTACTATTGAGGAAACGCTGAAAGAAGCGGGAGAGAAGCTATATCAACAACTTTTAAAAATATATAATAAATTCTTGGAAACTTAAAAATATTTAATTCATAAAAAACAGCGTCCATAAGAAAGGAGATATTGCAGACTTAAATAACTACAGACCAATAGGCCTTTTGTCGCAACTTTATAAGCTGTTCATAAGAATAATCACTAACCGATTGACGATCAAGTTCGATGACAATCGGCAATAGAGCAAGCGAGATTTAGAACAGGATTCAATACATACTACCGCTTTCAAACAATGTAAAACTTACTAGAAAAAAGCAACGAATATAACAGTGCATTTATACACAGCTCTTATAGACTTCGAACAGGTAGAAATCAGGGCAATAGTCAACTCTTTGGTCAACTACGGAATAGACTGAAAATACAACCAATTAATAAAGAACATCTACAACAATGCAAATATGTATATAAAAACAAACCAACTGCAACTGCAGATAACATACCTATACAGAGAGGAATAAGATAAGAGGATGTGATGTTCTCAAATCTATTTAACTGCGTGCTAAAAGATATCTTTCCTTAAATAAATTGGTCGAATAAAGGTACTAAATATATGACGAAGAAACTTGAGACTAATTGAGTCGCATAAAATATCATTTTAGAAGGTACCACCTAGAACTTGTTGAAAATTATATACTTACGAACTAAAAATATTAACAAACCGCTCAAAATAGTTGGTCTACATTTGGAAAGCTCAGACTTCAAAAATGAAAACGCAAAGAAGTTCCAAATTATTTAAAAGCAAAGTTTTACAACCAATATGTCACCCCGACAATCACATATGGCTGTGATAACCTGAAGACTCAACAGATAAGAGAAAACAGTGGTCCCGAGAACAAAAAGGAATGAAAGGCAATATGCTTGGAATAAATCTAATAGATAATAAACGAAACACTTGAATACGCCAACAAATGAAGTTAACAATATTATGGAAAGAATTACAGAGCTATCATGACAATGGACTGGCCATTTGGCACGTAGACAAGATAATAGACTAATAGATAATAGATGGCGAGATGACATACAAGACGTAGCAGGAATACAATGGATGACGTTAGCTATGGACAGTGAAATTTGGAAAATTTTGGAAAAGATTTACGTCTAACAATAGATGAAAAAAAAGCTCATCATGATCTTGATCGTGATCTACACTATTATTACAGCTTATTAAATCTATTATTAAATTGATTATTAAAATGATTTTACGCTTAAGGCAACAGGTAACTTGAAAGCTTAAAGTTGAGATAACAAATTATTTTAGACTTTCTTAAAAAATAATTACAATATGTAAGTTGGCTGTTCGTGGACATCGAAAGGCGTTTGACTCAATTGAAATACACGCGTCCCAAGCACTAAATAACGCAAGAGTTGACTCAGATACTGCAGCTAATTAAACACATCTACGAAGAGGCTACATTTCACGTAAAGGTAGATGAAGACCTTCAAACTAACAAAATAAAGGTTGAAAAGGATGTCGTCAAGGACACAATAGTTCCAAAATTGTTCACGTCGGCGATGGAGGATGTGTTCAAGCAAATGAATTGGGAAGGATGGTATTAACATTGACGGATGTCTGCTAAACCACCTGAGATTTGCGGACGACATCGTACTGATTTCTAGCAATATTGACGAACTTGAAGCTATGCTAATACAATTAAATGAGGCATCCAAGACCGTAGGGCTGGAGATAAATATAAATAAAACCAAAATAATGACAAACAGCGATGCAGTTGTTTTATTGATAATCAACCGGTTGAAAGAGTGGACGAATATATTTATCTGGGTCATTCAATTAGGATTGGAAAGAAAACCAAACATCTGAAATTAGAAGAAGAATAAGAGCCACCTGGTCAGCCTTTGGGAGGCACAGCATATTCTCAAAAATTCCGATATTCCAATAGCCTGAAAAAAAGGTGATGAAACATGTATACTGCCCGTGGCAACCTATGGTTAGAGACGGTGACGTAACCCAGAAGAGCGCCGAGCACTAAGAGTTTGCCAAAAGAGCGATGGAGCGCAGAATGTTGGGAGTGAGTCTAAGAGATAGACTGAAAACGAGGAAATAAGGCGTAGAACGAAAATACCCGATATAATGCAGAGAGTAGCTCAAAAAGTGGCAATGGTGGGACATATAGCACGGCATGAACCAAATCCGCTGGACCTCAAAACTCTTGAGATGGAGGCCGTTTAACGAAAAGAGGTGTAGGAAGACCACCAAAAGATGGAGCGACGATATCCGAGACTTTTGTAAGAGATTGGATCCAGAAGGCTCAAGACAGAAATGCATGGAAACAAAGTAGAGACCTACGTCCAACGATGGACGGTTGCAGGCTGATGAATGATGATGATGTATGTAAGTTTAGTTGTATGTATTATTAATAACATTGATAGAGGTGGGAGTAGCCTAAAATAAAGAGCCTTTTTCGAACCACAAGTGTTTAAAGTTTTATTTATTAGATTTTCTTGTGAAAAAAGTAAAAAAGTATATATTGTTTTGTTATAATCCCCCGATTACATTTGTATGTGGAGGGAGGTGGAGGTGTGAGAAGCAACGACTACACAGCTGTTATTTCAGGAATACATACATACGTACATTTTGATAGAATATAGTCACATTTAAACTTTAGGTCGTACTGGTTTACTACAAAACTCAAAAAATAAATGAAAACACTTTAGCAACTAAAAACTTACATATATAATCGTAAGTAGCGTTTACAGCACTCAATTTTTCATTTATAACGTGAACTTTCTGCAAAACTGTTACGCGATTAGACAGATGTGTTTACAGATTTGTTTTAGACAGACGGTCTCCATAAGCCACATAATATTTATTATTTCATTACAAGCATATTTTTTACGGTTAAAAATAAAAATGTGGCTATTTATCCCAGAAGAAAATAAAAAAGTACGACTTTGATAATAATATTCATGACTACAGTTGAATAGTGTTTTCAAAAGCTAGATATATTTATTTAGACTTTTTATTATAGGAACGATAATCAGGTATGCATATTTTTGAGTATAATAAAGAGTGGCAAGGCATTATGCCAACAGGTACTTAATTAAGCGTGCTTTCATGCAAGCAAAATTAAACAGAAGAACAAAGGTCTGCTCTTCAGCCGCAGCCCTAAATAATTATTTTGCACCGGCGCGAACCGTTTATCAATGCCGAAAGACTGAATCGATAAACTGCTCCAGGGCTCTTGATTAAAACAAGATTGACAAGCTGATAATCCTAGATTATTTGCAATTAACTGCCATGCGCCGCATCTGCCCGCGAAACTGATACAGGGGGACAGCGCCACGCACTATGAAAACAAATGGCTGGCATTAATAACGATTACGCGGATGCAAAATTTTATTTCTCGCCTTGTAGCCCTAAGCGCCCCTTGATGGACGACAAGAAAGAGAAGACAGCGAACGATTTACTGACTAACCAAGCTCCATTTTTTATCGGCAAAGATATGTCCAAAGGTGGAAGGTAAGCTTCCGCTAAAAAACGACTGGTACTCGTAAAATACGGCATAAAAGAACGGTCGGAACGACAAAATTTATAGCCGTAAGCAGCAAAAGTTTACAGTACATAAATCCGCATACCAGAATAGAAGAAAATTCGACTTAATTAAATTTGCGTTTTTGCGCATCGCAGCCCCGGCCACCTTGTTTTAATTAAAAGTCGCCCCAGAGCTGGTTTTTAAATTTTCCAATTACCAAGTTAATGACTAATGTATGTATCTATATACATACTGAACTACAAGGAAAACACCACTTAAATGTAAGCAATTAATCATACCTTTGCTATGAATTGCGCACAAGTACCTGTATAAACAGGAGATTATCTAAAATTACCAATCCTCACTCGGATCTCCGCGACTAATTTACATATGTCTGCGTTTAGATAACAGCGTTTGGTACAATATCATATTGTGTATTTGCTACCCAAGTCTAATCCCAATTAACATCAGATGTTAAGGATTAAAGTTAATTAACACCCTCGAATTTTGCTGCGTAACTGCAAACATACCTGCTATTACAGCAATATAAGATACCTAAACATTGTCAATGGTTGATATTTATGGAAATTTTTTATAATAGTTACATATAAAACTACAGCAAAATAAATAATACAAAATATTGCATTAATATACAATCTACATAACTATACTAATTTAGCTTTTATATACTAAATATTATTATTTGCTGTACATTATAATCATTTAATGATATTCTAAAAATTAATTACGTATACAAAATAGTTATTTTAAGTTTATTATTATTATTATTAACCTGTTAATAAAAATCGATGATAAGTTCATTTTCAAATTTATAGAAAAGTTTAACTCGTGCATCGAGACGGGAATGTGTTTACAGGCCAGTCCGTATCTGCAAAATCGCAGCGCGAGCGACCGGAGCCTTGCTTAAGTGCAATGTTGTGCCCAACAGTAGCTAAAGTCAATCGATAAAGATAAGCGAGTGACCCTGCGGTCACTTACTTGATAAGTGCATTTAAGCGAGCTACCTGCCACCATCAATTAATCAATACACACCAGCAAATTCAGAAATTCCTTTTAACTTTCCTAACGCTCAAGCATGTCACTTGGTACAGCAACAAACTGAATGCGATAATGCATTGCTTTGAGTACGTGACCGTTCGGTTGTTTATTTGTGTTTGTTGTCTCAATCATCCAGATATATTTTACTATATATGTGGCTATTACACGATAGGAAAACAGAGACAAAATATTACGCCTTCCGTAAAAAATGCTTATTTTTAATTCTTCTAGATTAAACTAGCAGATCAGGACAAAGCGTGAGATTCTCACAAAGTATACCGTGTAATGTAGAAAGGTTGAGGAACTGGGAAAGTAAAAAAAGGAAATCAATGCCACTGTTGTACCTGTGGTGTGGTGTGAACCAACAAATTACAATAACCACTGCTACTTCTGCACAGTGAAGATCGGGGGGCCATACCAGTACCAGTAAGCGTAACACTGTGTATTTCAATATCTTATCTATTATGAAACCAGTACCCTATAGTGAACCCATACCTGTACCATCCCCGTCCAATGTCAAGTCCTAAACAGACACCGATTTAGACGGTGATACAAGTGATGAGATGTACAAACCGGACAGTATGGAGGATAAAACACTAGTGCCATTTACCCAATATGAACTGAAAGATTTGGTTTGCGATCTGAATTTACCTAAAGACGCAACAAAGGTTTTAGAATTACGCCTTTATAAAAAGAATTTACTGTACTTATTCTAATACGAGATTCTCCTAGTACAGACACTGAGAAGCTGAATTAATTTCGTTTTTTGCTAAAAAAAGATGGTTTGGTATATTGTTGAGGCATTCCGGCAGTCATAAAATACTTCAACATTAATTACAATTCAGGGCAGCGGAGGTTGTTTATAGATGCCAGCAAATCCAGTTTAAAAATGTTTCATTACACAATACTAACATTTATCCATTCCAGTAGCACATTTTGCAACTTTGGAAGAAACAGAAAAACCTTAAATTTATGCTGTGTAAAGTGTGCAGTACAAGCTTCATGGATGGTTTGAGTGCGGGGATTTTAAAGTAATTGGAATATTTCTCGGTTAACAAGCAGGTAACACCAAATTTCCTTGATTTCTATGTTACTTTTGGGACTCTAAAGCTAGGATGGGACATTTGGTTTGAAAGTAGTAGCCAGTCAGAAGTACATTCACACCTGGCGAAAAAACATTGTTTTACTTCCACTAGTTGACTCCTCAAAAATACTGTTTCTACATTTACACATCAAACTTGGCTTAATGAAGCAATTCGTGACAGAGAGAGTAAATGCCTTCAGTATCTTGGTGTTAAGTTTCCATCAATCACGTCTGAAAAAATTAAAGCTAGCATTTTTATAGGCCCACAAATACCATGAGTGAATAAGAATTTCGAGCATGAGCTACATTTAAAAATGTGGTATAAAGCTTTTTGGAAAGCATAAAGGCTGCAAATTGCACCATTTTAGTCGAAGAGATGTTGGAATCTTATAAACTGTTTGGTCGCAACATAAACGTCAAAGTTCATTTTCTATATGCTCATCTAAATTACTTTCTTGACAATCTGGGTGATTTTACAGATAAACATAGCTAGTGCTTCCATCAAGATATTAAAGTGATGGAAAAGAGATATCAAACAAAGTGAACTGTACTTGTGATGGCTAACTGTTGTTGAAAAGAGACTATACGGACGAACATCGAAAACAATCCAAGAAGAGGAAGTTTCAAGGAGTTTCAGTGGTAAATGTATGTTTGCTTTTAAATATGTATTTATGTGTATCTATTCTTTTCCCATTCATTCCGTCTCTCCGGAGAACATTTTCGCGCGTTACAAACATTGCCATAGATCAATGTTATTAAAAAATGTTTTTTATATTTATATTTTTTTGATTTGTGGAAAAATATGACGTTATACGGAATTTTAAACGTCATTTTCGTTATACCCTTAATTTAAAACAACAAAACCTTGTATCTTAGTGTAATTAACAAAACTGACAAGTTCTTTACACTGCTTACATGCAAAACAGGAAAAAACAATGCGTTTTGACAATACTTCTTTTTCCAGAGATGACTACAGTGTAATATCACTATTATCATCATCTGCTTATATCTATCCGTAGTCGGATGTAGTCCTCTCCAAGTATTTACTATTGTTATTTGTTTTGCGCTTTCTGTAACCAATTATAATCAACTGTTCTTTTTATGTTATCTGTTCACTTGATTGGGGATCTTACTCTGGTTTTTTTCTTGTCCTCGGTCTCCATTGCACTATTTTTTAGTCCATCTAATATTTTCTGTTCTTTAAATGTGCCCAACATTTGCTTTAGTGCCTTCAAGCAGACCGAACGTGCGTGCCGAGCTATACCTGAGTTATCAGAACGGCGGAGCCGCAGCCGTAGACTTGCTTAAGGTCAGGCAAATTTATATATTTAATAATTTAATTTCAAAAACTCGTGTACTTTTTTTAAACGTCAATCAACGTTTAGTCGCATATTATTGCAATCCATTAAACTGTACGTATAAACATACATATTCTAATATACGTAAGCTGTTAACTCATGTTTCCAATTATTGGAAACGGGTGCGGTCCCGATCCTCCCGGTCCACCCGGTACAACATTCAATGCTCAAACCCCTCGAGAAAATTATGGCTACACATTTAAATTTCCCATCATGCAAAATTTTCCGCATGTACAACAGCAAGACCTATATAGACTTCAAACAACCCCGCAATTTGTAAACGCACCTCAAAATCAAACCTGACTGCCGCCCCCCTCCCACACAATAAATCCGTACACAAATACATTCCCCCAGGAGATGCAAACGATTACAAGCCAACAAACACATAATTCTGAAAATACCGGCAATACTGACGAACAAGACGATACAAGTTTAACCGACTGCCCTAATTATGACGATCAGAATAACCCAACCCCAAAACACAGCTGGCAAACGACTGCTAAGAAAAGGAGAAGAAATTCACAGACAACACTTAACTCACAACAAGCTAGTCAAACCTTGACTTCTAACAGATTTGATATACTCGCAAATAAGAAGTGATAACAACCCTGAAACAATTCCCAGTAACTCACCCCAAAATCCCCAAACCTCCACCGATATACAATTATGGAGTTAATAATTATGACGAGATGATTAACGAATTCACGAACGTTATTGAGAAAGAGCAATACTATACAGTAGCACTGGCCAACAATGTGGTCAAAGTCAATGCCCGAACTATAGATGCTTATCGAAAACTTACGACACACCTTAGAAACGAGAATAAAGTGCACCATACTTATCAAATTAAGGAAGAAAGGGCATACAGAATTGCTATTCGCAACCTTCACCACACTATACCAACTAAACTAATAATGGAAGAGCTAGCAGCTCTGGGACATAAAGTACGTAACATCATAAATATAAGACAGAACAACTAAACTGTCACTGCCGCTATTTATGGTAGATTTGGAGCCAAACGAGAATAATAAAAAAGATATTTGATGTAGGGTATTTAAGTAACATAAAAGTTATCATTGAACCGCCTAGAACTAAAAATACTATACCGCAATGTATGCGCTGTCAGAATTATGGCCATACTAAAACGTACTGCAATAGACCATATAATTGTGTTAAATGCGGTGCAACACATAGCACTTCTGTATGCAAGAAATCTCCAGACAATCCAGCAAAATGCGCTCTATGCCAAGGAAGCCACCCGGCCAACTATAAAGGGTGTACTGTATATAAAAATCTGCAGAGATCTAGAAATACAACATATAGAGCAGTAACAAATAACCCACGTCAAACCCACCAGGTGCCCCCCACCATGGATAACCTGAACTTCCCACCCCTTAGAAATAGGACCGGCAACGCAAACAACGCAGCTAGCACATATACTCCTCAAAACACACTAACGTATCAACAAGCAGTTACAGGACAAAACAACATTAATGATCTACTTTCCAACTTCCTTGCAGAATTTAAAGCAATGTTCGCGCAACTTATAAGCCAGAACAGCATGGTGCTCAACATGCTCTCCACAGTAATTAACAAAATAGCATAAAATGGCTAATTACCTACGTATTGGTACCTGGAATGCCAATGGCATTACCCGACACATCCCGGAAATAATTACCTTCCTACAAATGCAACAAATCGATATCCTATTAATTTCCGAAACCCATGCAACAGAAAGAACAATAGTTAAAATCCGAAATATACTACTTACCTTGCCAATCATCCAGACGGCACAGCTCACGCTGGATCAGCTATAATTGTCAAAAACACAATTTCCCACTACGAGATGGAGCCTTTTATAACTAACAAAATACAAAGTGCAAAAATTAAAATAGAAGTTCTCCCGTACCCCCTGGTCATTGCGTCCATCTACAGCCCACCACGTCACCCCATCACAATTGAAGAATACGAGGAATTCCTACTAACCCTGGGGCCAAAATTTATTGCAGCGGGTGATTGGAACTCAAGCATACTGCTTGGGGCTCAAGGATTGCCACCCCGAAAGGACGGAGACTGCTAGCTGCAATCCAACGAAACAACTACAACTACCTATCAACTGGTGAACCAACATACTGGCCCAGTGACCCACATAAACTGCCAGACTTACTTGACCATGCAGTTACCAATGGCATAGCGAATACTTATCAACAAACGGAATCCAACTTCGATCTATCCTCTGACCATACGCCAATCATTATAAGTATCAGCACGACTGTCATTAAGAAAGACCCTCCTTTAAAATTATGCAACAAGCATACCGACTGGGAATATTTTAGGAACTACCTAGAAAATGAAATTAAACTCGAGATCAGAATAAAAACGCTCAAGACATTGATGAGGCAACCCAGTACTTAACTACCATTATACAAGAAGCTGCATGGCAAGCCACCCCGTTCGAAAACCATCACCTGAAACAGACAACATTCCTCTGAACGTACGGAACCTCATTTCTGTGAAACGAAGGGCACGGAAAAATGGCAGAGAACCAAAGATAGACGAGACAAAACCCACTATAATAGACTAACGCATCAACTGCAAAAGGCGCTAGCGGAAGCTCGCAATGAAACATTCAGTCAATACATCACCCATCTCTCTCCTGATGACAACTCTATATGGAAGGCAACAAAGAAATTCAAGCGGCCAATAGCAACTATTCCTGCTATCAAAAACCCCGACGATACCTGGGCCAGATCTGATACTGATAAAGCCAATTCATTTGCGAAACACCTTGCTAACGTGTTTTCAACACCACAAGTACAAGGTCATGTTGACGATAAAGAAATTGAATCCTTCATTGATACTGCGTGCCAATTGTCACCGCCAATCAAGCCCTTTACGCCAGCAGAAGTTTCTCAACAAATACAACTAACAAACGTGCGTAAAGCACCAGGATATGACCTAAGGGTTGAAGAAGTACTTAAAAACCTTCCCAGAAAAGCGATTGTACTAATTACCACAATATTTAACAGAATACTACAACTCTGCTACTTCCCTATTTTATGGAAACATGCCCAGATAATAATGATTGCGAAACCTGGCAAACCGCCCACCCAAGCACAATCCTACAGACCAATAAGTCTCCTGCCTCTCCTTTCCAAACTTCTTGAACGGCTACTCCTCAAGCGCATTAAGAAATCTGTAGACCTAGACCAGCTTATCCCACTGCACCAGTTTGGATTCCGTGATAGCCATTCCACCATTCACCAAAGCCACCGAATCATCATTCATATAATGGAAAGCATGGAGAAGAAGAATGTATGCCCAGCGGTGTTCCTAGACATTAAGCAAGCGTTCGACAAAGTGTGGCATACTGGCTTGTTATACAAACTCAAATTACACCCCACTCAGCTATACGTACTACTCAAGTCATACCTCACAGACCGAACCTACCAAGTCAAAATGAACAGTGCAGTCTCAGATATCCATCCAATCAAGTCCGGAGTCCCGCAGACAACACTATACTTGCGACATTTGCTGACGACACGGCCATCCTTTCAGTCAACCAATCTCCTGAACTTGCTGTGAAACATCTTCAACAGCATCTAGACTCACTGCAAGCCTGGTTCCATAAGTGGAGATTTACAGTCAATACTGATAAATCGCCTCAAATAACCTTCACTATAAGACGTATCGAATGCGCTCAAACCAGCATAAATAACACCCCAATTCCAATCCATAGGGAAGTAAAATACCTCGGCTTGCACCTCGACCAAAAACTCAATTTGAGCTCGCATATCAAAGCCAAAAGGAAGCAATTAGATCTTAAAATCAAACAAATGGCATGGTTACTTGGAAAACATTCCCAACTCTCTCTATCAAACAAGGTTTTGCTGTATAAAGTCATCCTGTAGCCCATATGGTCCTACGGGATTCAACTCTGGGAATGCGCCAAAGCGACACACACTAAAATCCTTCAAAGATTCCAGTCCAAAACCCTCCGTATGCTGGCCAATGCACCATGGTACATAAAGAACGACACCCTTCATAACGACCTAGGAGTTCCCTACGTAGATAGTGAAATCAAAAGGCTCTCAACTAACTATAGCAGTAACTTGGCAGGACACTCATTGAACAACTCTCCAATCAACCGGACATCGCAAGAAGGCTCAAACGACAATGGCCGCTGGACCTCGCACAACCTAATTAAAACTGATGTAATCATTAGGGAGACTAGCACTGGCTAGAGCTCCCCGCATGACATTGTATTGTTATACAATTTTACTTAATACTCAAATTAGGAGTAGATTGTAAATACGCTGGTTAAATTAATAAAAAAAAAATGTGCCCAGCTTATGACCATTTTAATTTAAATGTTTTTTCAAATGTACATATCTTTTTTTCTTTAGTATACGAATAACTGCAAAATGATTTAAGAATTTGTAGATACATATACGTATATTATGGCATTTAAGCTAAGTCAGAGCAAGAAAAAGCTAACCTATTTGAGAAACGTCTACCGAAGGTATTTAAATCCAACTCTAAAAAAACAGATTTAGCACTAAACGCTTTTTTTGAAAGTTCAAGGAGCAATAGACGAGGTGTAGTACACAGAGTTGTTTAATAAAATATAAGTATTATTTTCACACCAACAGTATCTCCTTTTTTAATCCCACTTTTCTATTACGATTTTCAAATAAAATTTAGAAACAAAACTTTGACGCTACTGTCAATTACCGCAAGGATTTTTAAAGGAAACGTTATCAGCCCAATCCTTAACTTAGTTTTTGTTGGTAATATGCCAACCACATGGTATACGGAAATGGAAACATTTGCAAATTATATTGCTGTCACTACGTGCAATAAGGACCTTGTGCAAAAGCTACAATATTACTACAAAAACGCATGCATATATTAGAAGAATGATCGGATAAATTTAAAATTAAATTAAATGAAACAGTCAGTACATATAACTTTAGAATCCGAAGAGAATTGTGCTTTCTTGTTACAACAAAACAACATCACTACTAAGATATGAACAACTAACATACTTGGAATTACATTGAAATAAAAATTAACTTGAAAATAATACTTAAAAAAGAAACACAAAACAATGGATTTGTAAATAAAAAAATATACTAGATAATAGATTGAACATCACTCCTAGTAACAAAGAGCAAACTTCTTATGTACAAAACCATCTTATTATTTATATTAATATATGGATGCGAGCTGTGGAGCTGCTCTAGCTACTGTAATATAGATATTATTCAAAGGTTCCAATATAAGACATTGCTAACCCTTATGGAAGCGCCATGATACATGACAAATCTGCCACTTACATAGAAACTCCAATACCCCATACGTGCGCGATGCAACCTGACACTGGTAGAATTTGAAATAATTTAACACCCAAAAAACATTGTTGAGCTGGTAACCCTACAAGTTAGCTTTCGAAAATCAAAGCGGAAATAATTTTGGGAGTTATAAATTAACTTGAATCCCCTAGAGTAAATTCGTCATTCTCAACCAACAACCTGAGGTAACAGCGAGGTACCAGCAGTGGTCATCAAGTCAACCAAATTTATGAATCCCTTGAAATTTTGATTACTGTTGTATCATATTTAAATAAACAAATCAATTAAAATTTTTTAATTAAAACTGAAGCTTTTAGCAAGATTCGATCTTAACTAGTAATAATTAAGTAACTTTTCAGAAATTTAATATAAGTGACACAGCACTTTTAATATGGACGGTTTATTATTATTAAAAGGTAGCCCAAATATGGCCTTACTGAAGCACTATGTGATAAATTTAATATAATATTTCTGGTACATTAAACAGCCCCAAAGATTTTTTTGGCACATCAGAATACATTAATCAGGTCTAAGAACCGAATAGGAAAGAAAATGGACTACTAAGAGGATATTCTTGTTTTTACCAGATATTTACCATAAATTATACTTATACATAACTTACTACAATAGTAATAAAATAATAACAACTTATTATATCAGAATGAAGAGACGTACATATTTTGCTCCAGTTAGGTTTTAATATTCTGTGCGAAGCAGCAAATGTGCAGATTTCGAGACCGTCACTCTCCAGAATAATATTTCTGGTTCGCATAAGGCTATTGGATGTTTAATGTTACGACATCCTCGTGCTTTATTAGAAAAAGCGAGCAAATTTATGATATGAATTATTTATATTTGATATCGAACACAGGCCTAACCTAATTTCCAATTTAAATGTTGGAAAATGCTTTGTGCTTTACAGAATGCTTTTAAATTTTCGAATAAAATGCATTCGCAGTAAAAGCGGGAAGTAGATAAATTGTTCTCGGAAAATGCTTAAAACCTTAATGTTTTAAATGCTTTACGAAATCTTAAAAAGCATTACAGTGGGAACAATCAAAGATAAGTACAAGTTAAGCTATTACGGTATTATTTATAACACAACTTTAGTTTTTCACGATGATTATTGAAGTTTCCTTTCCAAATCTTACAAACGAAGGATTATAGTAAAACAAAAATTAACTATAAAGTAAAAAAAACCTAAGCTTAAACCACTTTATGCAAGTTTTCTCAGCAAGTGTTAATGACATATAAGAGAATAAGTAAAATAATATGAATTTTAAAAATTGTCACTATTTTCGGCGGACATCACCTAAACTTCAAACGCAACGATTTTAGCATATAACAAATTTTAAAGCTAATTTTGTGTGGAGAGTATTTACAAAAACGCCAATATCTAAGGTCAATTGTAATTTATAAAAAAATCAAATCTTGTTTATGATTAGCATGAAAGTTTTTATTATAAGAAAGAATAGCTGACGTGAAGTAAGTGCTCGTTTAAATATGTTAATATGAGCCCCACCCATAACACAAACTAATTATTTGCATTTTTGTACAATAGTGTAACGTGTTTGCTCTCAACAGTGGTAAATAATGCACTAAATTGATTAATATTACTTTATTTACAGCAAATTTATATTATTTAATAATATTTATGTAAACTACGCAAAGAATTATTAACGTCAAATTAGACCCTATAACTAACTGTATGTATAACAATTTATGTCACACTATCACACTTGAACCGCTGTTTATACAATTGATACCGGTTCTGGGGCCTACACGAACCACTTGATAAACATCTGGAAATTTTTGCATTATTCAAGTTCTCAAACGTGCGCAAGCACCACGGTAGCCACTCGTAAAGTATTGTGTTCGCCGATTCACTGCAACAGCTCGGTGGCAACAAAAACTGTTTTTGCAAACGGTGCGCCTGCGGGGGGCATAAAAATAATTACTGTAGTTAATAAATATATTTAATTTCGTATTAATAAATCAATATATTGAGAGTAAATCTACGAGATTATGCAACTAGGTCACTAAGGTCTACTTATCCTTTTATTACTATTTATACCACCTTGTGTAATCTATAATGCGCATCTAATATTTATTGGTGCCATAGTTAAGCTGATTTAGATGACCATTTTATTCATTTGGAAAAAATAATTAATTCAATAAACCTAGTGTCTAAAATTGTATAAAAACTAATTTCAACTATTCAATAATAAGTTTTTCACATTGTCACCTTATTTCTAATACATTCAAATCTGTTGGTAAATGCAAATTATCCACCAATTGACAAATTTATATTTTACCTGACCCATAATGTTTCTCTGTAAAACTGTTATTTGTTATTATTATCTGGTGCACCTTCTTTTTACAATTCTATAATATGTGAAACAATTTTTATTTTAATATCAATTTATACTCATAGGGATGCCAGTTTTTGTAATATTGAATTAGTGTATAAATAAAATTTCATCATATTTTTTAAATTAAATATAAAAATGTATTTATAGTTTATAGTTTAAAAACTAAACTAAAATATTTTTTGTCTGCCTGTTAAATACAGCTAAAACGCTTCTACACTTTAACAAAATTAAAAGACACTCAAAAATGTGGTCTAAGCTTCTTACAGGTCATAACAGCTCGGATGATCGAGTAATCTCACCCTAGTCAAACACAGGTACTCGCTAGAGTTAGTGCTACTGCAACTTTTTTGCAAAATATTGCACAGGACAGTAGCACAATTTCTGTCTCAAATTGCTATTTTCTATAAAAATGTTTTACTAATATTCATTTATGCTGCAATTATCTAATTTAATTTTGAGCATTGGTAGCAATTTTTATAATTTTATTTTCTACATTTGCAAATATAATAATATATTATTATCACTCCTAAACATTGTTACTTTTATCAAATTAACCAAGGCATATTCTTTTGAATTGTGTCCAATAATGACTATTAATTTAAATGTTTACGTTTTAGTCATATAGCTAACTATGTTACTATTGGTTCTGAACTACTTGGGAACAATATCCCGAAATGTGTACATAGTGACATTGATGGCTTTACACATGTTTTCTGTCAACCTTTCTGCGCCAAAATTTTAAATACGACGAAAATAAAGAAGATAGCAATTTTTAAGTTTCCAGTCTAAAATTTCAGATGCGGGCGCTACTTCAGCATCGTGATTTGCTAGAAATAGTTGAAATCCGTAGAAAATAACCATGTAATAACTCAGTTGTCAATACCGTCTCGGGCAAATCTCAGGCATCAGTTCAAAATTTATGATCTAATACGCACTCGAAACAGCCATCGTGTATCAAGTGGTAAACAAAAAACAGTGGCTAAAATATGATGGTGGCCCTCTACTATCTACGAACAGAGGAACAAGAAGTCGATTTACCAGCTATCGATACAGATCAGGCGTAAGAATATGACGTCATAAAAAGGCTCAAAAATTAGCCGACCTTGGCCAATCACCCAGGAAATTTCAAGTTTGTCCACAAGGCGCTCTATACGTTGTCGTTGGTAGGACCATCAAGAGTCGATGCCTAACTTGAGAAAAAAAAATTTAGCGAGTTTCTAACATATTCTTTTTATATATTTACGCATTATTAATATCAAAATAAATGTTAGGTAATAAAATCACTATATTGTAATTTTAACAACACATATACTAAGCCAATTCAAATTGTTATCACATTGTACTTTTCTGCAGGCGCAAATGATAAGCATACATAATTTGTTTCAAAATATCCAACCAATGTTAATATGATGTAAACAAGTTGCGTGGTGAGCGAACACACGCGGGGTGTAATCCTCCTATTTGCAATGACTGAGCCAATAGAGTAACAGATCTACATCAAATCTTATGCGAAGCTGAAACATTGGACTAGAAAAATTATTCAGATGATTTCGAAGGTTTCTAGAACGAATTAATTACTGTAGTACAAATAAAATCTTCAGAGTTGGTTGTAAATCTATTAAACGTGATCCGTGTTCTAGAAGACCGGCAACAAGCAGGAAATCAAAAAATGTTAAATGTATAAGCTATAATCAACAAGGATCGCCAATTGACAGTTCTAGAACTAGAAGATGTGTCATAATACAATTTGTCATCTTGCGACTTTGGATTGTTTCCAAAAATTAAATTATATTTGAAAGAAAAGAGATTCCAGACCACCTAAGAGATATAAACTAATACAACTAAACAGTTATTCGTGATTTCAATACAGAATTTTACAAAATACCGTGAAGCGTGAAAATAGCCAGCCGATGTTAATATGATAAAAATAGTTTGCGATTGCGATGTAACTCGACAGAAAACGAAAGTGGACTATAATACGCATATACGAACGACTTCATTGACCAAGTGAGTCTGAAGTTAGACATAGCTAACTGAGCACATGTAGTATGTGATCATATGTGCAATAACTGAGCAAATGAAATAATGAATTATCACCAAATTTTGTTTGTAAAACTGGAACATTCGTCTACAGAAACTATTCGGATAATTTAAAAAACTTCTAAAAACGATAAAATTAGTGCAAGTATAAATAAAGGCACAGTACAAACGATTCAGAAATGATTAGGAATTTGTTGAATGTATTCCATATTTTGGTAGACAAGCAATGAACAGAACACCAGGAAATGTAAAAATAAACGAATTCCAATAAATAAAAATCCCTGATTGACAGACCGAGAAGTAAAAGATGAACTGAGAATTCTAAAAACTAAGTTGTGGGACATTTTGATACATTTGCATAAAATTAAAATACGGACTCCTAAGCCCTTGTTTAAAAAATGGCGAATTTTATTAATATAAAGAACAACATATTGAAATGTACCCAGGTCCCTATGAATAACGGGCTTGGGGATTCTACTACCTCTCCTCCTATTTCTTTAAGGATCTGGCTGTCGGCCATCTACAAGAACTCGAAGAAGAGATGCTGAACAAAATGGAAGAGTTAGTTATCAACGAGAACATAACATACAAAAGCCAACGTAATAGTAAGCCGGAATGGCAGCAAAGCGATAGTTAAAGTGACCAACAGCGCAAAAATAACCATTTTGGTGGCAAATGACATTTCTGTCAGACCACAAGTAGACCGATTGCTGTAAGTTCAAGAGTGTACAAAATAAAAAAACAGCCAAGCCACTTCAACAATAGACATCGGCGTAGATTATTAATGGCCAATTTGATATCGAATGTAAGTGAATGCGACAAATAGTACCTACACAGACTCGGGCTGGTTTTACCATTTGACCTTTCAGTGAGAGTGGTTAAATGACGAAACAGAAATGTATGAGCAAGGCTGTGTGTACATTAACTCGTATATAAATGGTCAAATCATTTAAAAACGCAAAAATAATGTATAATACTGTCCGTAAATTGGTAAAAACTTATTTTTTAATGTGATGATTGTGCAAAAAAAATAGTTATAAATTTCAAAGACAAAAAATAATGTGTGGGTTGACACATATCACAAGAACGAAAACCACACTTTTGAACTACATTTTTATACGTGCAGAAGGCTAGCAGCGTTCGTGGTTACCACTACTACAGTTCTCTTCTCTTCTCTCTTTCTCTTTTTCCCATTTATGCCTTACAGCGTTGGGGCCTCTATCCATTTCTTGTAGTTGGTTCTTTGCATCGCTAACGTCCTAGCTTCCTGAATGGTCTTTCCTCTTTTCCTTGCCAACTCTTTGATATTATCCTCCCATTTGATTCGGGGCCTGCCTCTCTTCCTCTGTCCTTCTGGTTTGGTTTCAAAAATTTTTCTCGGGTATGAGTCAGCTCTCATCCGCATAAGGTGTCCGTACCATTTTAATTGTTTGTTCTCTATTTCTTCTATTATTGGCTGCTGTTCTAATTCGTCCCTTACGCTTTTGTTCCTAACTCTATCTCTCCTGGTCTTGCCCACCACTTTCCGTAGATATTTCATCTCAGAAGCTGTTATTTTTGATCTTAGTTTATCCACTAATGTCCAAGATTCCGTTCCGTATATTAGTGCAGGTGTATAGATGGTTTTATATAAATGCATTTTTGTTCTAACTTTAAGCTCTTTCTTGCCTATTAAAGTGTTATTTATTTGGTAGTATATTTTGTTTGCTTTACTTATTCTGTGTCTAATTTCCTCTTCTATTTTTCCATCTTTACTGATGATTGTTCCAAGGTATTCCATTTTATCCGCATACTCCAGTTGTTTATCTTCTATTAGAATGGCAGTTTGTTCTATATTATCTTCTCTTGTAATGTGCATAACCTTACTCTTATTAGTGTTTATCTCCATTCCTTTTTCCTCCAGGTTTCTTTTCCAAATGTTTATGTTATTTAGTAGTGTTTGTGCATTTCCGGCTATTAGGAGTATGTCATCTGGATAAATTAAATCTTGGGTCATTACTGGTGTTAAATTATGATATTCTATTCTTGTTCTTCTGGTTTCATTTTTGCATTTTGTTATTATATTATTCATGTATATGATGAATAGCAGTGGACTGGGACTGTCTCCCTGCTTTACCCCTCTATTCATGTTGAATTCCTCAGACTTGTGTCCATTTAGTCTTACTTTGCCTACTACTTTTTGTTGATGCTTTTATTATTCGTATTAACTTTTGGCTTGTCTCTAATTCTTCCAGTGCATTCCATATGTGCCTTCTTGGTACCAGATCAAAAGCAGCCCTAAGGTCTATAAAGGCCAAGAAAGTGTCTCTGTTTTTGTCTATTGTTTTTCTATTATGTTTCGTATTGTGAATATATGGTCCTGGGTTTGTCTGCCGGGCCTGAACGCTGCTTGTTCCTGCTCCATTTTGTCCTCAATCTCATTTCTTAATCGTTTTCTATGACTTTCGAGTACACTTTACCGGGCACTGATGATAAACATATTGCTCTATAGTTGTTGCAATTAACTGTTTCTCCTTTCTTATATATGGGCACTATGATATTTTTCTCCCAGTCCTCCGGTATCTTTTCTGTTCTCCACGCTTGTTGAAATATTATCTGGAGCCATTTTATGATTGTTTCTCCTCCTATCTTGAGCATTTCTGATGTAATCTCGTCTTCCCCGGGTGCTTTTCCATTTCGTGTTGTTTTTAGTGCTTGTTTTATTTCTTCTTCTGTAATATCATCGTTTTCATTCTCCTGATCTACTCTTTCCATTTCTGGTTCTTCTTGAATATCTTCTTGGTTCTTAAATTTATTGTGGTAGTGGTCCCTCCATGCTCTTAAAACTCCTTCGGTCGTTGTTTCTAGTTTTCCTTCTTTGTTCTTTATATTTCTTATCTGTTTTGCTTGATTGCCTTTTAGTCTTTTAATTATGTTCCAGAACTGTTTTTGGTTTTCTACATAGTTCTGTTCTATCTTTGTGCCGAATTGTTCCCAGGAGGCCTGCTTTGCTTGTTTTACCGCCTCTTTTGCTTGATTTCTTTTTTGTATATAAAGGTTTCTGTCTTCTTCTGTATTTGTTCTTTTATATCTGCACCATGCTTCTTTCTTCAACTTAATCTTCGCTTTTATTTCTTCGGTCCACCATCTTGTTCTTTTCTTTAGACTGCTTTGATTTACCATTTTTGTTCCACATATTTCTCTGGCTGTTTTAAGTGTGGTTTCTTTGAATTTCTGCCATTTCTCTTCTAGCTTCCAGGGGTCTCTAGCTGCCCTTCTTGTGTTTCGAGGTTATTTAATCTATCTGTAATTATTCTTCTATATTGTTCTCTTGTTAGTGGGTTTTCTAGATTTTCTAATTTGATTTTTCGTACTTCTTCGGTACTTCTATTTTTGGTTTTCTAAATATTGTATCTGCTATCACTAGTCTATGGTTTGTGCTTAACTCTGCTCCTCTTATCACCTTGACATCATGTAATGCATATCTCATGCTTTTGGTTATGGTTATATAGTCCACTACGGTTTTGTGTCCAAGTTGTTCGGCTTCGTAGGTTATTTTGTGTATCGTTTTATGTTTAAACAGAGTGTTTCCGATGAGTAGTTCATTAGTGATGCAGAAATCGATCATACGCTCTCCATTGTTGTTTATTTCTCCCTCTACTCCGTGTTCCCCATTGTTCCGTGTTCCCATCTCTTTGTTGTTTCCGATGTGGGCATTCCAGTCTCCCATTATTATTAGATGGCGGTTCTTGTTTTGCATTTTTTCTACTGTTCTTTGTAGGTCTTCATAGAACTGTTTTCTTTTCATTCAAGTTAGAACTTTCTGTAGGTGCATATATTTGTACTATCCTCACTTTCTCTTGCAATGCTAAGTCTACTGTTATTATTCTGGGCCTTATGGCCTCCCAGTTGATCACTTTTGATTCTACGTCGTTGCTTAGAATGATTCCCACTCCTTCTGTTATTCTATTTCCTACCGGGGTTCCTGCATACCGAAGTGTGTACCCTTTATCTAGTATCCTTATACCATTTCCTCTCTTTTTTATTTCTGCTACTCCCAATATTTGTGTTTTGTATTTTATCATCTCCTCTACTATTTCTTCCTCTTTTTCATTAAGTGTGGTAATATTCCATATTCCTATTCGTAACCTATTTCTCGCCTGTTGTTGCCTTTTATTCCGTCCTAGTCCGAGGCTTCCTATTTTTCTCTGAATCATCGTACCTCAAGTGGGTGATTAGCCCAACGTCAAGGGCCCCGTTACCTCGGGACAACTGATGCCGGGTTATACCCCCCGGTACTGGGTCGCCTGAGCCTCGTCAGTTTTCTAGCAGGGTATACCGGGTGGTGTAGACTACCACCTCTCGTGCAGGTGAGGTTGACATTTGGGGCCTTTAGGATGTTGTTGGCCCCCTTACACCCCCACTACTATAGTTAATTTAGTTAATTGACATGAGCCACTTGCCCACACAGATTCTGATGTGAAAGACGTGGCGAAAAGTAAATGTGTTTCGAAGGTGCACATAAAAAATTACCAGCAAAACCGCAAGCGGGAGAGCCAGGCGAATAAGTTTACTTCGACATCATCCTGACTGACAAAGTATTTGGCCAATCATTTATTGTTGCGACCTGCATGACGGTGTTTACAGACGACAATAGGGGTATGCTGTTTCCGGTGCCGATGCAGACGAAGGTCGAAGTAGTAGACGTGACAACAGATGTTTTGGCTACCGCCAAACCATACAAGCTTACAGTTTAGCACGTGCATTCGAATAATCCGCCAAAAGATTTTACGACAAAACTTAGTTCACTGGGAGGTAACAGTGCCGTACGTACCTCAAACCAATGACCAGCCGAATGTTCAAATAAAACTATAAATAAAATTATTTGCTCGATAATAGCAATGGAAAAAACTATTGTGCAGCATGTGGAGCTAAATTATTTGAACGTCCGTACTTATTAGAAATTGTACGCCGCCAAAGCGACTTGATGGCTGCACATTATACCAAATTTGGACTAGCTAAAAGCCCGACAACTACGCAATATGTGAATGGTAGTGGGTTACAAATACTCTTCAAAGGCTTACCGGCTACGGCTATGGGTAGTCAGAATGGTTAACCATATAAGAAAAAGTTAAAAATTAAGGTCAATAATTGTAGGGCCAAGAAAGTTATTAAAAAGTAGGCATCAAGAAGTATGCGTTAATTGCAGAAGCGTTAACTTTTGTGAACGAAATTACTCCGATAAGCGTGGTTTAGACCAAATCACTCCCTACTTGGAAAGAGTGGGACATAGCCATGATAGAAGAAACTGTACTAACAACGACAATTTTTGTGTTACCTGTAAATTGGACGAACAGCAATCAAGTGTATGTAGATATTTGTTATCAAAGCAAATCCTGATGACAATGTATATAAATAATCTTTGATTCTGTGCCTGTGTTGTTGAACATAGACAGATACATCAGCTGGACGTAAAAACGTTTCTCCACGGTGAGTCTCAAGAAGAAACTTACATGGAACAGCCAATGAGCCGCAAAAGGCGTCGCTCACGTTCCATATGGAGATATATGGTGTGTTAAATAAATTTGAAATGAAGTTAGTCATCGAGCGCTGACAAGAAACTTTATCTAGTCTTGTATGTGGATGATACCGTTACACTTGACCATAATCTATCGCTTGTTAGTTAACTGAACAACTAAACCTAAAAATTGAAAAATTTAACTTCTAATAAGTGCATTCAACGTCACCAGCAGTTTAGCCATCTGTTATCTGGGTCTCAAACAACATATATTGCGAATTTCCCAGACGACATATATGCGAAATGTTTTTTGTATAAATAATTGCAACAACCAGCCGATCCAAATCTGTGCTACAAACGAATGTCAACGAGAATTGTCAACCGGAGGAGCAGTTAAATTGCTTTACCGGCAGAATGTCGTTTGGCTTTTGTATTCGGCGACCTAACTCAACTTATCGAAATGTCGTCAAACGCATCTTCCATTATTTAAAAAGAAGTTTGAACATCGGCACCACCTGCAATGGGAGTGACCACCTGATCAATCAATTATGAATCATAATCGCACAAAACACACCGATATTAAATATTATTTTATGGGGAATCAATATATTTCCATGAAATCGCTAGATAAAATAAAATTTATAGCAAAGAAAGATTTAACTATTTTTTATTCATATTTTAATTATCAATGAAAATAAATAATTAATTCTATAAGATAATTTGCTGGTAATAGACTAAAGTTACAACATTATTTTAGTCCAGGAAATAACATGATGAGGACTTTTCTAGTCACTTTAGTCGATAAGTAATTTTCTATTATCTGGTTGATGTAAGAAATGATTAAGATGTTCCTCTAGTCTTTGGAGGCGTTTTTCACTTCACTTTTCTATCACCTTTTGAATGAATAGCTCACTAACATTGTTATGAAGGTGTTGTTTGACAGATATCACTGTGCGTCTGTGATTGCCCTTAGGAGTTTTTTATTAAGCTCTCTGTAGTCGATTCCGTAATCTATATTGGTTTTATTACACTTTTGCACACTAACTTGTTTTCTAAGTTATTTGTGTAAACTTTAATTCGTTAATTTTATCTTCCACTTTTTGCTCATTCTTGTAGTTCTGGTAATATAAATAATTCGATGAAATTTTATGGCTTGCGATTATACCCGTATCATCAAAGATTAATGTTTACCTTTAACTTATGTTTTATAGAATGTTTAACTTTGTAAAGGAAAACATCATATCAAACCTTCTCAAAGGCTTGACTTGTATCAATATTTCATGTTACATGAATTATTTGGTGGCATTGTTGGGTGGTTGAATGTGACCGACGATACCCAAACTTGATGGCCAAGAATTTCATTTAGGAGTCGACTAATGTTTTGTAACAGAAGTTTTTTAGTAAATTTTGAAATAGTAGATAAAAGATTAATTTTGTTCTATAAGAGGTTACATGGTTGGGATTTATTTTTAGTGCCAGTCTGCACTAGGACCGTGGTACTATGTGTTCGATCTCTTTGAAAATATAAGTTAAAAATTACCTAAAATTTTTGATTTATATATAAATGAAATTCTTGTGTCTTATTTTGTTTGCACAACACTAATTTATCTTTTACTATCACTGCGATTTTCCATGTGTTGATACGCGTAAAGGCAGAGTCGTTTTTAATTATCTTGAAATAAATTTTTATTTGGTTTTGCATTTATTTCATTTAATTGTTTAGTTTTGAAAAATTTTGTAGTTTGTGCTCTTGAAATTTTGCAGCTGACTTAGTTAATTACGTAGTTGCACCAGAGCGAATCGAAGTATTGAAGATATGTTAGTATTTGCTCTGGCTAACGGCTATTTTCCGAGTTAACGTCCCAGCGGAATTTTTACTGGTTGTACGTGCAATAGCACTTCTCTGTACTGGCTCAGCACTTATTTCATATTATGTCACCTCAAATTTGCCATTCCTCGTTAAGTTTCTTTTGGTTCTCAATAAAGTTTAACCGTTATTTTTTCAGCCAATAGAATTTATTAAAATTAATAGGACCTAATGACATTTTCGGTTCATTTCGGAATAACAGGAGGACTGTTAACTTTGTTTAAAAGACGTGTTTTGTTAACAAAAGCTGAAATCAGCAAGAGAAATTGAGAACATTGTTAATTATTTTTATTACGCTTATTGACAAGTCTAATACTGAAATTAAGTTTTACGTGCATTTTTAATGTACATTTTCGAAATTCTATGCATACATATTGAAAGTACGAAGACGCTTATGAATTTAACAGACACTATCACCTGTAGAATAGATGCAGTTTGCATTAAACTTCTACTCAGGTGTGGGAAAAATTAATCTGCAAAAAATCCTTTAAGTTTTAATTTCTTTCTTGCATTGATTAAAAAATGGATTCTAAAACTAATCTTTCCATGTAGTAATTTTTATACTGTAATTTTTCGCACAGAACACTTCTTTGAAAGTCAGATGCTTCTGCGATATAATATCCAACAACTTTTGAATGAGCTTTAGTCATCTCAATCCTTTTATACTATTCTGGATTATTTATTTTATTTTTAACACCATATAATTATCAGGAAATAAATTAACATCTATTTTTGTTATATATTTAATTTATGCTTCTTCTTTGTAATAAAGAGGGTTTTTTTTAATTTCCGTGGACTTCCTGTATCATCTTGGTTTGTGGAAAATCTTACAACTTTAGTCTCATGCAACTGGCTAACATTGCAAAGTTTCTGGGTACGTAGCTTTCAAAAATGTATTAATAAACATGAATGTCACTTGCTATTTCCCTTTACTTCATTCGTCGGAGTTTCTCAGACTTTCAAATAGATTTTCTTATTATAGTTTCTAAACAATAAAATATAAACCCAACAGATAGGTTATTCATAGATGGATTTGCTTAAATGAACTACTTTTATATTTTTTCTTCTTCTTTTTCTTTCTAGCCCTCATTCGTCCATTCATTCGTCCACAAAGGTCTCCCCCATTCATTGCCAATTTTCTCGGTTTTATGTGCTTTATGTGGTCGTCCTTTTATATTTATAGAAAAGCAAATATTTTTACGTGTGATAGGTTTAGTTAAGATTTATTTCACCTTTTCCTTAAATTTGTTTAAAAATACCAAATGTTCATGTTCACCCCTTTTATGGTTTCCGATGATATACCTTATTTTTATCATTTTCACAACTTTATTAAAAATTATTTTTGTCATCTTTATAGATCGTTAATCATAAAAAAATATCTCAAGATTCATAGATTTTATGAACTAATCATCAGGCGCCATCCTTTAAGTTTGTATGTATTAAAAGAATTAAATAGGGTCTTGTTCCAATAAAATTGTAAAATAAATATAAAAATATGTTATTGCAGCCCTTCTTCAAATTTAAAAACAAATGTTGTATTAATTGCCAATCTCTCGCTGTAAAAATAATAATTGTAAATAGGTTCCGACTCCAGTATGTGTTATTATTTATAATTTGTTGACCCCTGCTCAGTTACTTATTTTGTTTCAAAAATTTTCAATATTTTAGACATTATATTAAGAAGTCATAATAATATATCTTGTTCTTTTTAAAATAGTGACAATTTCTAAATCGAATTCAGACCACTGTGAAATATCACGAAGTCATTAATAAAGTTTTGCAAATTTTCTATGCAAAGAATATTTATAATTTAAGAAAGTTATTTTAGCATTAGTATAGGCGGAGCTAAACTTGTCATTCAAAGCTAAAAACTATCAGAGTAATACTTTCCTGTAAAAATAACGTAAACATGGATGTACCTATCTCTTTAAGATGTCGCTCTAACATTAACTTTAAAATTGCATTATGCACAAACAGGAGTGACGGCGAAATTTGGTTGTTAAGCACAACTACTTGAAAGTACGTTTGTATAGAAATTTAAAAGCAGTTGTAATATTGAAGAATATTTATTATGTTACTTTAATTACTACAATTTGTTATTGTCCAATTCACACCTATCTAGTTCATAACACTAAAAATGCATGATAAATTACTTTTCATAATTAAAATTTTTTATAGATTTAAAAATTTTTAAATTTTGTATTATTATTTACTTTAATAAAAGAATACTGACTAAAAGACTAGAAATAATAACAGAAGGGCAACTAAAAAACTTCCGGTGTGGGTTCAGAAAGGGAAGTACAATATTACACATTTGTAAGAAAACCACTTATCGCAAAGTGTATTAACAATAGGGTATTTATGGTCTTCCTAAATGTTAAAAAAAAGCGTTTGACAGTGACTCTACGTAGGTAGTGCAGAACAGTTTAAATAGAAGAAGCGTGAATAATAAATTACAGAAATGTATAAAAAGCCTTTACGAAACAAGAAACTATGTGAGAACGGGTAATGCACGATCGGAGTAGTTTACAACTAAGAAAGGTTCAAGACAAGAAGATGTACTGAGCCCAGTCGTATTCAATTTAGTGATGTATAACAACCCAGAATGTTAATAGACAAGTAAAAAAAAAACTAAAGGTGGGATCTGGGATCTACGCTACTAATAAAAGGAATCTGTTAGACAGCATCGAGATAAGAACGAACGCTCCGCTCACAAGAAGTCTAAGAGTCATTGTAGGAAAAACAAAAAAAATGGTAATAAAATATATATATAGCAATAAAATTAAACAGGAAAAATGTTGAACAAGTGGACGCATACAAATACCTAGGAGAAGAAATAGTAAATTGCAAGCGAAAATAAAGGATCCACTGGAAAGTGCAATACAACTGTATTTTTTATTAAGTAACTTCTTTGTAAAAAGAGAAAATTAAAGAAAGAAAACAAAAATTACTGTATACAAAACCATTTTTAAACCCATCCTAACATACGGGTGCGAAAGCTGGGTATTAACAACACAAATTGAAAGAAAAGTGCAAGCGGTGGAAATGAGAGAGATGAGGGGCACAATGGGGATAACGAGAAAAAACAAATAAGAAATGATATAATAAGAGAAGGGCTATGGATGGAGTGGTTCTAGCACGTGGAGGAAAAGAGGTCAAAAAATAGGATATGGCATGCAAGGTCGCAACAAAAAATATTTAAAAAAAGGTCAAACAAAACAGGGGATACACAAATAACAGAAAACCTAAGAGAAAAGAGTTTGACATGGAATGAGGAGAGAAGATTGGTAAAAAAACAGAAAGAATGGGCCAAGACAATTTATACTAGTTAGAAGTTATAGTGTGTGTATTACAGAAGATACTTATTTCATATTATACTTTGTAATTATTGTATGCTATGTATCTATCTATATTTTAACACCTTAATTAGGTAGAATAATCTTAAGATAGCCACCTAGGATAACATAAGAAAGCAACTTAATACTTTAAGTAACTGCCACATATGAGCTGTCGCTTTTGCTCATACGGACAAGACCTTTGTTCTTCTGTCCGCGAGCCGGCGCAGGCGAGTTTGAGTCTCGCTGGAAACTCATGGGTGTGTGTGTAACGCCCTAGAATAAGTGCATGTTAGTAGACACAATAAGCCCTTGAGGTTGCAGTGCCAGTAAGTGCGCTAAAAAAACTGCCACATACTAACTATTTATAATTAATATTGTTTTAAATTGTAAAGGTGTTACATTAATTTCAACATTTATCTATATTTCCCTTAATTATTAATAAAAACTAAAAGTTTTATTATATAACACAAACCAGCAACGCTTAGAAAAATATAGTAAATAAATTATACGAATAAATTAGACAAGTTCTAGAAATATACAAATAAGTTGCACATTTTTATTTATCAAGACTTAATCGCAATGGTATAGCGTGTTTCAGTGTAATATAAATATAGAAATCATTATCGTGCACAAAGAATTTTAATGAAGCAGGTTAATAACACTTAACATTAAAGGTCACAAACGTTGTACATAGGTATTTGACGCAACTTATCGATTATTAGTATTTAGTTTATTATAATTGCTGTAATTTTTTTCTTTACGGGGTTATATTTTTTTATTGGCTTAAAATACGCTAAAACATTCTTAGATTCATAATCAAAAACTTTTTTGCATGAGAAAGACTCGGAAATATCCGTAAAATTAATTTTTCCGGAGTTCGTGAGCGCGTCGGCAAAGAAACTCAAACTTGATGATAAGTGTGAAAGAGAAGTAAATGAATATTTTGGGTGTCGTTTCATTGATTGCATGACCATGTTTACTGCCCTTTCACAAGTGGTGATATGTAAAGAGTGCAAAGGAGATGTACCATTTTCGAAGGAGAGCAGACGTGGACTTGGGTCGAAAATCATAGTAAAAGTTACAGCGTTCTCAAACTTCAAACGCGTTTTTCTCGAAACCATGCTTTTGAAACCGGCGAGCAGCAGAACTCGCAGAGTTTTCATCCGATTGACTTAAAAATTGAATTCTAACTTCAATGTGTGATTATTTATTAAAGTACACACGAATTTTACAATTGGTTAACAGGATTTTTTTATTAACAATCAAAATCGATTTCTTTGTTAAAAATTCGAATTTTTTGTTCAAGGTCTCGCCAGTTTGCGAAACAAATTTCTAAAATTATGGTCGTGTGTACTTCACTAGCTAAACTCAAGTAATTTATGGAAAAAAAATTTATGCCTCCAGATGATAATCCAGGGGACTTCTACTGGCCGCCACGGAAGATCTTTGAAAAATTTAGTTTTGTTTATGCGCTCCTACAGACGCTATCTTGCGACAAATTTTCAAAAAAAAAATTTTTTTCTTACTCTTGAAAAGTTGTTTAATTGATTGGTGTATTGGTTGCTCATGATTATCATAAAAAAATGCTCAAAAACATTCTCTAGAAGAAGCCTTTTTTCGGGCTCCAAAGTGATATAACCCCTTAAACAGGTTCTTCATCCTTTTTTACAGACTTTCTTTCAATTTCGTTTTCCAAAAGGTTACACGCAAAGGTTATTTATGGTTTCTTTGCTTTTCCTATTATGCTGCAATTCAATAATTTTATTTTTCTAAGCATTAAAATTTACTACCTTTGTTGATACACACACACACACACACCGACTATAATTAACTAGCTTTGATATATTTCTTCACTGCTATCGCCTTTTAACTTTTTCTTGTTTTAGGTATATTTTTCTTTGTTATTTTATCAGTTTTTCTTAATAGTTTTATTTTGCTAGCTTATAGTCTTTGTTTTAATCCATGACTCGTTGTTGTATGTAAAACTTTGGATAATTATTGTATTGCAAACTTTAATTTCCGCCTACTTTGCATATATTGGAACTTTTATTCTGTTAGTCATTTGCTGATTGTATATTCTCTTGCCGCGTCTTGTTGTCCTTATTTAAAATAATTTATTGGTTGTTCTCCATTATACAGTATAATTTAGCTCTTTATGTTTTATTGATATGATCATTAATACAATCTTTTTTATATTTATTTCTATGTCCTTTTCGTCAAATACTGGTTTTCAGCAGTTGGAGTTTTTCTATTTCATTGAGTTGACTAATATTGCTAAATTATTTGCAAAAAGATTCGAACATTAATACCTGCTTGATACTTATATCCTATTTGCAAACTGTTTATTTTTCTCTCTATTCCTTTTGTTACTATGTCAAATATCTTGAAAAACAGGAGTTTTGTCTCTTTGTGCATTGTAAGCTTTGTTAAACTTTATAGTTACTTGTTCATATAAAGAATTCCTTATGTTATGATCTATTAGTCTGACCTTATGATTTGTAAAAGTAACGCATTTTTAACGCCCCCGTTGGAGCATCGTTGTTAGTGACCGCAATCTTTTGTTGAACCTAGTCATCACGGTCGAATGGCTTGTACACTTGGGGGACTCAAGCGATGCAAAAATTCTAGGCGTTTCCAGGTCCTTCCGGGAGACTGCAAATAAGTATAAATATCACACAGCGAAGCAGGCACTAGAAAGCGAAGTAAAGTGCCGTCAAGTAAAACGTAAATAATGTTGTAGATAAATATAGAGTACTTTTACGTTACTAATTGTATGTGTTATGTACATAAATAGTATTAAGAACCCTCAATTGCCTGCAAGTAAAATAAATAAGTAGCTTAACTAAATTTTGCTAAGGCTAGTCGTCACAGTAGAAGCCAGCAACATTACAGTATTAAATTGTTTCTCAATCAATTCTAAATACTGTAACAAATGTTTTAGCACAACCAGAAAGCAGTTATAAAACTTTTAATCATATGTAATACTTTTTTATTATTTGTTCAAGTCCAAAACTGAAGGAAGAATATTACCTTAAAAATTTTAAATTATTTTTAGTAAATGCCACATTTGTCAATATTGCATAAACCACAAATCAACATCAAAGCATGTCTATTCTCTAAAATTTATATTAATAGAACTATTACAAAACTATAAATGAAAGTAGCCACTTACAGTTTAGCGTTATGGCGTAAAACGTCTTTAAGTTTAGTATGAATACTGAGTATCATTTCAAAATTACGAGCAACACCAAAACAGTCGAGTGTGAAACAATTAATATGCGAAGACTACTGGACGGAGAACAACGGAAAGAGCAGCGTTCAACAGAGGAAAGTTAAAAGCGATAAGTAAAAAATGCAAGGGAGGAGGAAACTTAGTTCGATACTGAAACAATGTTGACACATGATTCCGCCATAAAGGACACTGTCCGTGGCCGCTCGTATTCCAATCAAGCCGCTGTTCCATCAACAATTTTTTGGTGGGAAGAACACACTTCTAAAAAAGTGTTCTCAGAAATTATGAAATCATGTCAACAACAAAAAACGTGGAGGCATTATAATTTGAACGCACCTCGTATTTAATCCTAATCTGTCTGCTCAACTGTATGCTGGTATACCCATGATATATAATACATTTTCTTAAAAATCTTAATTGAATACTGATTTAAACGTAGATAGTACAGAAACAGAAACAACGCCTGATGAAAACTCTACGCCGAAAGTAAATAATAAAATAAACGGCAACGCGTAGAAGTCTCTTACTTATCAAAAAAAAACTCAAAGTATCACAAGCTGTTACTGAGACAAATTTTCCATGTCAATTAAGTAGATTCGACATATTATCAAAGGTTAAAACAACCCAGGATTCAGATACATCCACAACAAATAGTGAGACTACTAAACCTTTTCATATTTTTGTACAGGGAGTTACTAATCATCTAGAAATGACCAAATCTTTAAACACTATAATAAAACTAACAAATTTTCCTTATAAGCTATGAATGATTAAGTAATTAAAATAAGCGTACACTCGCTGGGTAATTGTCACTAACTAAGTAAACATAAAAATAGTACGTTGCACGTATCAATAAAAACAAGGAAAAGTATATTTTTGGTTATTAGACATAAAAACAGAATTTGAACAACTGGATCAGCGCGGTCCAAACCGCGGCCTATACCTCAAATTCAAAATGTATATAAGAGGGAACCAAGATACGGCCGGCCTAATTTAAAAATTAAATAAAATAATTTGAGATTGGCGCGAACAGCAAACAATACTCTAGAGATTCAGTCAGATGTAGTTATGTACATAGCAATGTACTTTAAAAAAATATATTTGTAACACTTAACAAAAAAAAAACTTAACATTTGAGTTAAGAAAATATATTGGTTAACAGAAAATTCCTACTTGCCAATATATTAAGGTAACATAAAAATCGATAGCATTCCCATCCAAATGAAATAGCCCGACACTAAATAAATAAAACCATGCACAAAATATTTGAAGGTAAGTGGGCAATCATTTTATATAAGTAATAGACATTATTTACTTGATTTACATTAAAAAAAACTATACCGTTAGCTATGTTTTTCTTTAAGGTTTAGTTATAGACGTACAATTAGCATATAGAATTTTTTCACAAATAAGCTTATTTTCTGAGTGTTAATAAAAAAATGGCTACAAAATATGTATACATTTATTTAAGTCCTTTATTTTTTGCAGTTACTATGCTGTTACAGAAACGTTAAAACGTTGGCATCTTTAAATTCTTAGCAGCATGTAGCCTACAAATGTAACTGTAAATGAACACTTTTAAAAATCACTAAATCTCGTTTTACTGAAAAACATTTCTTCGATACGATTATCTTAGAATAATATAGTTAGATTTTTTTATATTGTAACGTTTTTACTCTCCACAGTGGCGATTTACACGAGTAGATTTATTGAATCTATTTATTTATTTTACTTACAGTCAACCAAAGCTATTTAATACTATTTATGTACATGACACATAGAATTAACATACTAACGTAAAATTACACTCTAGAACTGTATTTATCTGCAATATTATTTATGTGACAGTCGTACAGAATATTTCGCTTTCGACTCTTGACTCCCCTGGGTTGTTTTGCTGCGTGGTACCTAAGCAATTTTGTATCGGTTCTACGGCCTACGAGAAATACCTGGAAACGCTTGAAATGTTTGCGTTGTTCGAGTTCTCGTATGTGTACAAGCGGTGCTCGACCGTGATGAAACAAAACAAAAGATGTTTGTAAGACGATGCACCTATATTGGGGCGTTTGGATATTTGCTATAATATTTAATTTACAATTCTACATTAGGACGTTATTACTCGTACTATTAAATGTTCTTTTTCTTACATTATAGTAAAAATATCTTAACAAACTAAAATGATTAATAAAACACAACTGTACTGATCAACAAAAAGTATTACCTTAACTTTTTAATGCAAATATGTATCTTGATATTACACGTTACATAATTTAAAAAGATAAAATAAATTGGCTGTTATTAAATGCCTATAAGAAGTGCAAAATATATACTGTAACGTTTCTACTCTTGACAGTGATGAATAAGACGTGCAAATCAACTTAAACTACTTATTTATTTTACTTACAGGTTATTAAAATTATTAATTACTACTTATGTATTCAACACGCACAACTAATAACGTAAAACTACACAGTATTTATTTGCGACACTATTTATGTTACACGCGTAAGCTTCCGCATTTGAATTCACTTCCTGTTGTCACTTCGAATTCGAATATATTTGCCACCCCACTGCGCGATATTTAAATAGCTTGGAGGGACCAAAAGTGTTGCGAAATATATGGAGACGCCGAACTAAAACTTCCTGGAATATTCGCGACACACGTGTGTCCTAGAAGACATTATGTAGGCCGTCGAACATGATGGGTGCGGATAGAAGTAACAGTCCACGGTCTTCTGTGGAATTACCGGCTTCTTGAAACAGCTCCTCTATCATGTTTCTAACTATTCTCTAGTCGAGGCCGTTCAATCTACATGCAAGTTTTTTTGCAATATTTAAATAACCTTGTCATGTAATTAAAAATAGCATAAAATAATGTAATAACTAAATTAACTAGATATTCTATTAGCTAAGTGGTGTGGCGGCCTTTCGCCCTTAAGCCGTCTGTGTTTGTCTGTGATGTGAGTGGCCTATGATATCTACCGGAGGGCGTTTTGCTATCGCAAACGAGAACGGCAGATGGGCCTTTTTCGCTCGAAGTGCGAGCCTGCATGCTCCATCGGCCGCACTTTTAAAATACATTCCGACAATTGTTGTTGTGAACTGGAACGCATTATAATTTTCCCGCAAAGCCAGGCGCGAAGCGAATTGGACATACGGTGCCGACCAGGAAGATTGCGCAGAATTCACCAGTCCCAAGCCAATACAGGTGAGCGATTCAGCAATTTTACTCGTTGGTTTTGGTATCGGATGCCGACTTCCATTTTGCAATCACGCGGGCTGTTTAAGGACGATCTGGGCCCCAGCGTCTCCCCGCTACGGGCCGTAATTTGGTTCCCATTATCGCTACACGAGAGCACGGCTATTTACACGCCTGTTACTCCACTAAGTGTCGGTCAAATCTTTTTATAACCAATATTACTTAAACATTTTTCTTCTTTTTAAAGCATAATGTAAATATTTGCATGTAAAAATAATAAAAAATGTCATAAAAAGCACAACAAATATAAGTGAAAATAAAATTTTAATATTTAACTTCAGGGGAAATATTAGAAGACAAATGCGTACTTAGCATAATATTTTATACCTTTTAGTAAGAAAGGAGTAACGTAACTGAAATGTATAACAAGAACTAGAAATAAATTCAAGTTATTGTGTAACAAACGACGCTGTATATGGAAATTCGCAATTCGCGCGTGGCTGCACTTTCCGTCCTCACACGCGTTCCCTGAAGACTTTTAAATCACAGTGGGTAGGCGAAAGAACAAACACATTCGCGGCTATTGTTGCAAAAGTTTCCTTTTCACAAAGCTCGCCAAAAGTTTCGGCTGCGCCGTGAATATGAAACATCACAAGTCGAATGTGTTCATTATGCGTCGACGTGCCACCGACCGCTGCTGCCGTAGAAACCGCATACTTTCCCGGAGCCACAGGGGGCAGTTACTTTAAGTCATGTCGTTCCAAACATGCTTATGCCGAGATGAGGGCCGCACGTGCGCTGGAATTATCATATTAATTAAATCTTAACCGCATACCAGCGTAATGGGGTGAAGTTGGGAGAAACATAAATGCAACAATTCGCGCGGCATTTTGTTAATCGTATTAACAATGTCGGGAAAAAGCTTGCTTAAGTTACGCTAACAACCTGAGCCGACTGTAATAACAATTTGAATTTTATATTGTCTATTAATTTACAAGCACTATATAAAAACAATTAACCACTTCAATAGCTTTAAAATCTTATTTTTATATATATATATATATATATATATATATATATATATATATATATATAATTATTCTTTATTGAAATTGAAATGCCATTAAAAACAAAATATATTACATTCAAACTTTTATATTAAATTAAATATGATAACCCATATGTTGCTACACGGAATTTTTTGCATTAGTTACTACCCTAGGATACCTGGGTAGCCTGTCTAAATATTCGTCTCTTTGTATGTTCCTACGTTACATATAACGCAGAAAAATACTCGAACAATAAAAGCATAGTTTTTTTAAATCAGTATTTTTTACAACAATATCCGTTTTTGTTTATACCTGCGACAGTTAGATTGCTCTCGACTAGTGTACGCATCAAATTTTTCACTGTTTGTTTATGGTTAATTACTAACTGACTGCGCCCAGTGTGAGCGTATGTTCTACGCACTTTGTTAGTTGTTGAAATTTAAATTGGTGTGGTTGGGATTATTTAATAAAGAAAAACTTTTGCTAAAATGGAGGAACTATCAACAAAGGAAATATGCAAGCTAATTATGTAATTTTCATATTAATATCTTTATTTTTATTCTGAAGTTCTGATCTAAGACATTTAAGACTTTTATGGTAACTTTATGGTGCGTAGCGAACCTCGCTTTACATAGAGACTGCATCAATCCATACGTATGTAATTTAATTAGGGAATGAGCGACCAGATACCATAATATGTGGACTGCTCGATATCTATTGAGAAATGGCAACCCTGCGTGTGCTAGGTGCGATCTGGAGTTTGCACCATGCAGTTTGACGTTTGGTCATACAGACGATACTTGTTTTGTTATCATTAAATTGAAAATGGCTAAAAAATAGAATCAACTCGTGAACGTTTCCGTGTCATGATTTTTACCACCTTTGGAGTGGATTATTTCAACAACAACGCGTTTATTAACATACTTCGAGATTTGGTGATGAAGCCCCACCCAGAGCCACTGTATATCATTGGTTTGATAAATTTAATCGTAGTCTTGGTTTACTGGCGGATGAATTTAAAGAACACCGTTCAAAATCGGCTGTGGTGCCAGCAAACATCGAAACCGTGCGCGAAGTGATAAAACGAGATTGTCAAGTGACTTATCGAGAAATTCAGCTATCCTTAGGCATTAGTATGACTAGCGCTCAAAGCACTTCAAAGCAAATGGTCGCCGTTTTTTTCTTTTTTGAAAAAATTAAACATGTTGCAACCGAGGTTTTAAAGAATCATAAAACGGTCAATTCTAAATGGTACACAACTATTTGTTTGCCAGAATATTTTGGAGAAATAATAAAAACCAACGTGCAACGCAAGATCATTCTCCACCACGACAATGTAAGCTCACACATATCGACGCAAACGACTTGCTTTTTGAACAATCAAAACCTTCAATTGATGGGTGATTCACCATACAGTCTTAAATTGGCCCCTAACGATTTCGTTTCGTTCACCCAAGTAAAGAATAAACTGCGTGGATAACGATTTTAGACTCTGGAAGAAGCGGTTGATCCGTTTAAAACCGATGTTTTGGAGATGCATAACTGACTCATTATAGAAAAAATGCTATGAAAGTTTATTTCAGCGTATAAAACGATATATTGACCGTTAGAAAGAATATTGTCAAAAACAATAAAAAATTTACCAATATTAAACATTAAATCTATTTAATACGCTATTTAACAATTCGCAATAACAGACGCCCTCCGAATAGCAACTTAAAACGCCAATGGACTTACCCAGCGTCGTATCAAAATTCAGTTATTTCTTCAAGAGCAAAAGATTGATATTTTATTGATTTTCAAAACACATTTTACAGACAGTTTCTTTAATATCTACAAATATAAAACATACTACACAAACCATTCCGATGGAACCGTTTATGCTGGTTCATTAGTGACAAATTGTGCCGCCATAAAATGGAAAAGTTTACAACAAATTATCTGCAAGCAACAATTATTAACATTAAGATTAGCATCGGATCTATAGTGATATCAGCACTCTACTGCCCAAGCAGACACCCCATTAAGCAAAACCAATACAAAACATTCTTTCAAAAATTAGGCAACCAATTTATAGCCGGTGGATATTTTAAAGCAAAACATCCTGTATGGGGTTCCAGGCTAACCATGCCAAAAGAAAGGGAACTATACAAAATTATATTAGCAAATAACTATAACCAACCGGTGAGCCTACTTATTGGCCATCTGACATAAATAAAATGCCAGATGCCGTAAAGTTATTTGTCACCAAAGGATTATCATCAAATTACTGCAAAGTGTCCATAGTAACCATACTCAGCACTTCTATCATCACAAAAGAAAGAAAACCATTACTTTATAACGGTCGCACAAATTGGGAAATATTTAGAGAATACTTAACAGACAATACAATAATTAAAGTTTCGCTAAAAACTGAAAACGAAATCGACACTGCAGTTGAAAATTTTACTTGTAACATACAAAATGTATCCAGATGTGATTGTTGATAATTATCCTTTAGACATCAAAACAAACGTTGCTGAGAAAAGAGGAGCTAAAAAGTTTGCCAGCAAACCAGGCCTCCCATAACATAGATTAAATAGCTTAACCAGGGAACTGAGCAATTCATTGAAAGATTAAAAAATTGAAACGTTCGACGAATACGTAAGTAATCTATCACCGTCTTTACACAATGATTATACTTTGTAGAGAGCAACGAAAAAAACTAAAATGGCTCAAAAATCTTATTCTACAATTAGGAAAGTCGATAACACGTGGGCAAGACCAAAAAAAGAGAAGGCGGAGCTCTCTTTAATATTTTCCAACTATATCATTCAAAACTAACGCGTTACAAAGAAAAGGAGATTGCAATTAAATCCACTCCTACAACATTTTATGCTTGAAGAAATAAAATCGGAAATTAAAAATCTCGATGATAAAGGCGCCAGGTTACGATCTCATTATTGAACCATTGAAAAAACTGCCTAAAAAGGCATTAATGGCAATTACACAAAATATTTAATGCAGTAATAAAATTACAGTGCTTTCCAATGCAGTGGAAATTTGGACAAATTTTGTTTATATAAATAATCTTAAATCTCTGAAAGTTTTTCACCGATTGCTTTGAAATTTTGAAACAACGTTGCATTCGAATATTCACGTATTTTTATATACCTATATTATATAGATGTCACACTGTGGCAGGTAAAAACATGCTTTTTTTGAAAATCCGCGCCATCTGTTACAATCTCTATATCTTCACAGACAACGGAATAATAAAAATATTATATACCTACAAACGTGAAATTAAACAGAAACGTGCGCTTTCTCTGTTTTTTCTTTTCTATTTACCCAGACTGAGCCACAGCAATGCGTGGCTGGGTAGAGCTAGTTAATACATAAACCAGGAAAACCCCCACCTGAAGTTACCTCATATAGGCCGATAACACTCTTGCCAGTATTATCAAAATTGCTTGAGAAGCTCATATTGAAAAAGCCAATACCCACAATAGATAAGCAAAAACTCATCCCTCAGCATTAATTAGGATTTAGACTCAAATACTTTACACAGAGTTGTGGATGTAAAATATATTCAAGAACACCGATATTGTGTGGCAATGTTTTTAGATGTAAGCCAGGCATTTAACCGACCCTGGCTTACTGTTCATAATTAAGCGTTCTTACCATATCAATATTACCTACTCATAAAATCATATTTAAATGAGAGGTGTTTTAGGTGAAATGTGGTGACAGTCATTCTAACTTATATTCAGTCAGCTCTGGTGTTCCACATGGAAGCGTTTTGGGACCCATGCTATACCAAATATTACAGCAGATCTATCATACAACGGGAATGTTGTCACGGTTACGTTCGCAGACGATACTTCGCGTACAGATTCTACACAAGTAGCGGTACAACTACAAAGATTGCTTAATAACTTGCAGAAATGGTTATACAAGTGGGGCATAAAATTAATGAGAATAAATCAATAGCAATAACATTCACTACAAAGCGCGATAATTCACCATCGATCACACTAAATGGCTATACAAATTCTAGACAAGCAAGAAGCTAAGTACCTTGGTATGTAGGTATTTATACAGAATAATCACCTGTAAAAGACACTTTACAAAAAGAGAACAGAGTTGGACATCAAAATAAAAAACATGAATTGGCTCTTGGGCAGAAAATCTGAATTGTCGCTGAATAATAAAGTGCTATTCTACAAAGTAGTGTTAAAACCTGTGTGGACTTATGGAATCCAATTCTAGGGTTCCGCAAAAACATCGAATATTGAAATTATACAAAGATTTCAAAGCAAGACTCTTCGAAGCCAGCAATAAGACGCTTCAGGCCGATCTCAAAGTTCCAGAAGTCAGAGACGATATCAAAAGATATGCAACCAATTATGTAAACAGACTACACAGTCACTCTAGTGTGTTAGTGACAAATCTTCTAGAAGATGGAAATACCACTAGATATTTAAATAGATAAAAAACACCAGATCTTACTAATTATTGATTAGTAATTACAGGAAATTGCCGCTGAGCGATATTCTCTTCTCATGTTATTGTAGTACTATAAACTATCACCTTTACTTGTTAGTCCTACGACTAGTGTAAATAGAAAATAAAAAAATTAAATATTGGTATTTGTTATTTTTTCGCAATAGATACCGTGCAGCCTACATAGACTTTCAATAATCCAACATCCAACCGACATTGTAGAACTACTAATGCTACAAGAAAACTTTTGTAGATAAAAGCTGAAATGGCCTTACTTACAAACTAACGTAGATCCTTCGGAGTAAATTTATTATTCTCAACCAACGGATGGAACTAATGGTGAAGTTCTACTAATTGGTACCATCTTTATCAACAAATTAACTCGTATAATCTACTTCTAAGTACACAGTAATAAGTAAATTATATACAAAAATATAACATGAGTAGAATAATTGTCTACTGACCATTCTCTAGAATACCACTAGTAGGTTAGGTTTAACTAATTCACGTCATGAATCTCTTGTCTTAGGTTTGTAGGTCACAGTCTTTGAGTTCCCTCTCTGCTTTTGGGGATTGATTATTTCTACTACTAGGTTATTTTCGTGTACTTAAATTTGTTTAAAGTATAGCGTCGAAAGTTTCTTGATTTTCTCTGTGATAGATGGAATGTTCAGGTCATTGTATAGGGTAAAGTTCAACACGTATCCTGGAGCATTGATGATAGAACGTAAGATTTTAGACTAACTTTTTGAATTATTTTTTGGTCAGAAAATTTTGTAGACTCCCATAATTGTATTCCATAAGTCCATATGAACTTAAGGATGCATTTGTATAATAATAGTATCTATTAATAATTTAGATCTTCGTCCCGTGACATATCTCTAAATTTTAAGTTAATTTACTGGTGTTTCGTTTTGGCATGTTTCCTGCAAGTCAGTTTTTGGTCTAGATATAATCCTAAGTATTTTACTTTATTTTTTACTAGTATTTGAGTATTGCTTAGAAAAACTGGCAAACATACTATGCGTTTTGTAACTAAAGTTGTACTGTTTTTGTCTCGTTTATCTCAATTTTCCATTTATCAATCCAGTTCTGTAATAGGTTAAGGTGATTCTGTAGGTTCTGTGTTGCAGCCACTGAATTAATTTTTATTGACAGCACGACAGAATCGTCCACAAATGTTGCTGTAATAGTATTGTTTATTGTTGGTAAATCCGAGGTATAATAAATCCTGATTGTACTTGTTGGTAATTGGAATAACTGGAGTATTTTATTTGAAATTATCGTTCTGACATGTATGATCTTGGCAAATGGTAATACGGACTAAGAAACACGCTTCTGATTTTATATAAAAGACCATGTGCCAGACTGTCAAAAGCTGACGACATCTAGAAAAACAGCAGTACATAATTCCTTGACCTTGAGACTTTTGATTATACTATTTACAATTATGTGTTTGTTGTACAGTTGACTAGCGTTTCCAGGAATCAAATTAATAGTCATGTATAATTGTTAATAGTTCCAAGTCAGTTTTAATTCTTCTCATTCGGAGTTTTTCGAAAATCTTAGACAAAATAGGAAGAAAGCTAATTGGGTAATATGAGCTTGTTTCATTAGCAACATAATAATTTAGAAAAACCAGCTTATAGGATAATATGTTAGTCTTAACATACTATTATATATGATTGTTAGCAGTACTAAGTACTGCCTTTCTTGATAGGTGTTTAAGAACTTTACTTGTAATTAGATTATACCCGGGTACTTTATGTGTATTTATTTTTTGATTTATTCAAACGTTTCTTGGAGTGAAAAAGCTTTAATTGTAAGTGACATTTCACGGGGTATGTTAAGGAAATCCTCAAAAACACTATTATCGTTGTTAACGTTGGGTTCAGGTGGTCTAAATATTTGGGCGAAATGTGCTTTGAACGTTTCTGCCTTTTATGAGTTGTTTTTGGTCCAGCTTCTGTCCGATTCTCTGTCAATTTTCCGATTGAAGGTACTGCGATCTTCAGTATTTTAAAATTTTTTGGAGCCTTTTATATCGTGTGATCATCTTTAAGAGTGAATTTATATGATGTTTAAATGTTGCGTTTTTGGCTTTATGGGGAGTTTTGTATAACCTTTGTTTTAGTCTGTTGTATATTATTGTATCATTATTGTTCTAGGATCTCTGCTATCTGCTTGGTGCTCTTAGATTTTCACACACCAATTTCCGAATATAAAGGGGTGTGTTATCATATTTTTTATTTCTTGTTTGTTTTGAAATTGAGTATCAGACACCCTTTTGGATGAATGTGCTTAGGCACTTAGCAGCCCAATTCAATTTGTTGGCCTATTTAATTAATCTGATCTTTGATACAATTTTGAAAGTTAACCCAACCCATTGCATTATTGATTAATGCTGGTAATACGTTTTTTATTTATTAATATACGTATTTATTCTAATGATGTTTTCTGATTGGATTTAACGTGTAAATAGTTTGTTGTAATACTATTGTACACAAAAAATCTAAGAGCTAAGGTACCTTATTGGGGTCCGTCGGGTCAAAGTTGGTTCGCCGGTTGGTAAATAATCGTAGTTAAGTTCCTTTATAGCCTTTAGTAGACTTCTAACTTTAGTTGTTACTATCCTGGTTCTGCTGGGGCTGTGGTTGCAGGCTACCAGCGGGGTCACAGATGGCGGATAGTGAACGGCCTCAAGATATTGAGGTTAGCTGCGAAATAAGCAGACTTGTCTGACGAATAAGCAGTCCCCGACCAAGCAACAACAATCAACGACCGAATGACCGCCGGTATAAGTGGTCCCCTCTTGCTAATCAACAGCTTCGGGTGGAGGAATTAGCAAGGGTTAGGGCACCCTCTTGCCCTGGGGCGAAAATCGTCCCTAAAGGCGGAAGAACTAACATTGACGAATATATTAGTGAACGGCATGAAGATACGGAAGGCAACGGGAAACCACCGTATTAAAGATCATAAGATATCCTAGTACAGATAAAATCATGGCTGATTTCAAGACGAAATGTTCCGGAGTTTATAGTCCCCAATCGGATCTCGGGGGAGACAGTTTTGAATAATGCTGAGAGAAAAGTAGTGAAAGGAAATGAAGAACAAAAATAGCGACGTGGAATGTGAAAAGCTTGTTTACAGGGGCAAAATAGACAACACTGTCCTTGAAATGAGACGTTTAAAATAAATATATTAGGTATTAGTGATGTACAATGGCCGGGGACGGAAAGTACCAAACTACAAACGGCATGATGTATTACTCTAATAATGACGACCCATCACATCGATACGGAGGGAATCATTGTGGATAAGGCAACCAATAAAACAGTGACGAATTTTACGCCTATCTCTGAAAGAGTTATGCTAATAAAACTAGAAGCACAACCAACTAAAATAAACATAATTCAGGTCTACGCTCCAACAGCTGAAAAACGAAAACGAAATCGAGACATTCTATGAACAGTTAAATTCTGCACTAAAGTTAACAAAACAACATGAAGTTACAATAATCCAAGGTGATTTCAATGCAAAAGTCGGCCGAGGAAGCATCGATACCTGTGTAGGAGAATATGGACTAGGCACACAAAATGAAAGAGGGAAAGACTAGTCGAGTTCTGTCAAACCAACAACTTTGCAATAATGAACACGTTTTCAAACTTCCAAACAGGAGACTATACACTTGGAAGGCTCCTGCAGATGGGATAAGGGTATTATAAGGAACCAAATAGATTACATACTCATAAACCAAAGATATAAAAACTCTATAAGATCAACAAAAACATATCCAGGGCAGACGTCTCCTCGGATCACAACCCAGTAGTAGCAACATGTGAAGTAAAATTTAAAAAGTAAAAAGACAAAGTTAAGCAATAGAATTGACACCGCAAAACTAAAAATATGGAGATACGTAAAAAGTAGAAGAACAAGTCAACAGCAACCTAACTAATGCAAAACCAAATATTAAGCAAACAAAAATGTCAACGAGAAATGGAAATACATACAAACAGCAATTATGGATGCCGGTAAAAAGATCATGATGACAACAAAGAAAGCTAAAAAGAGATGGATGAATGAGGAAATACTTAAACTAATGGAAGAAAGGCAAAAACACAAGACCACAGATCCCACACGATATCAGAATATCAATAAGAATATAAAAAGATAAATAAAAGAAGCCAAAGAGAAATGGTTGTCCGATAGATGTGAAGAAATAGAAGATTGCGAAAGAAAACACGACAACTTCAATTTACATAAGAAAGTAAAAGATATGGCGGGAATAAGAAGAATAAACCAATCATATATTCTGAAAGACGAAAATGAGAATACCGTAACGAGTGTAGAACAGAAACTTAAGACATGGACAAAATACATAAAAGACACGTTTAACGATGAAAGAACTAATACACCGCAGTGGGATACTAATAATAAAATAGGCCCCGAAATACTTAAAAGCGAGTTACTACATGCGACCAAACAAGTAAAGAGTAGTAAGGCGGTCGGGCCTGATGAAACACCAATTGAACTAATAAAACTGATAGAAGAAGAGACAATAGATGTGCTACTTGAGCTATTTAACTTAATCTACCAAACAGGCATGATACCAAAAGACTGGCTAACCTCAACTTTTGTAGTACTCCCCAAGAAGAGGAACGCAAACAAGTGCTCAGAATGCAGGACTATAGCATTAATGAGCCACACCTTAAAAATATTTCTGAGAGTAATACACAACAGAATATCCAGAACACTTGATTATGATATCAGTAACACACAGTTTGGCTTCAGAAACGCTATGGGAACTAGAGAGGTGCTGTTCGGTATAAATGTGTTGATGCAGCGATGTTTGGACATGAACTATGAGATCTATGCCTGTTTCGTGGACTTCGAAAAGGCATTTGACAAAGTCCAACATGAAAAACTAATAGAGATTTTAAAATCAAAAGATGTGGATGAAAATGACATCAAGATCATATGTAATCTATACAGGGGCCAAACAGCAAGGATTAGAATTGACAATGAAACATCAGAGGAGATTGAAATTCTCCGGGGAGTAAGACAAGGCTGTGTGATGTCGCCTTTATTATTTAACGTATATAGTGAGGCCATCTTTCAGGAAACCCTAGAAGAACGCAAGGAAGGGTAATAATCAATGGCGAAATCGTCAATAATATAAGATTCGCAGACGATACCGTTATAATAACAAACAACATAGATGATTTACAAGTTCTAATACATAACATTGAACATCAAATGCATGGAGTACGGGTTAAATTTGAATCTGAGCAAGACTAAATTTATGGTAGTAACTAGAACAGCAAATGCTAATGCAAATATTACCATAAATAACACAATAATAGAAAAGGTAGACACATATAAATACTTAGGAACATGGGTAACTAACGATGAAAATCACTCAAAAGAAATAAAGACAAGGATAGAAATAGCCAGAAATACTTTTGTAAAGCTCAAAGGTTTCCTTTGTAATAGAGACCTCAACTTAAATCTTAGAACAAGAATATTACGCTGCTACGTCTTCTCAACCCTATTATATGGAGCCGAGGCTTGGACCGTAAGACAGAACGAAGTCAAGAAAATAGAAGCCTTCGAGAGATGGTGTTATAGAAGAATGCTTCGCATTTCATGGGTGGACCATATCACAAATGCCATAGTCCTACAAAGAATGGGCAAAGAAGAAGAAGTAATAAAAACAATAAAACGGAGGAAGCTAGAATACTTGGGACACATAATGAGGGGCGAGAGGTACGAGGTGCTAAGACTGATAATGGACGGAAAATGTCCTGACTTCGAAATCTTAGAGAATGGTTCGGGATAACATCGGCAAAACTTTTCAGAATTGCTGTAAACAAAGTGAAGATGGCCATGATGATCTCCAACCTCCGTTAGGAGACGGAACATCAAGAAGAAGATCCTGGTTCTCCAAATTGTATTTTTGGCATTCGAATCTTCTCCTATAAAGAATCTAGGTCCCAGTGATGCAAGACACTCAGCATATTCTTCTTCAGATATGGTATGTCTAGGTGGATAGTAAATAGATGAGATTGTCAAGAGTCCCAATTTGGTATCTACCCTGAATTTAGCTGATTGTATTTTGTTTGTCTGTTGATGAATAATCTCATAATGGGATATTGAGTTGCGGATTATGACTGCTGCACTATCGTGTGCCATATCATCTGGTTGAGTTACGTGATGCACCTTATAATGTGATATTTTAAACATTGTTCTCAAGGTAAAATGTGTTTCTGAAATTAAAGCGATATCTATTTTTGTTCATAGTTTAATAAACCATTAGTATTCCATGTAATTATTCATAGTGGGTGCGCCATTATTGTGCCATATTTGTAGCATATTTAATACTGTGCAGTTTTAATTAATCAGTTGATTAAACATTAATTTGAATTTATTTAAGAATACTAAAGTTGTTTTAGCTTGTTTGAAAGTTCTAATTTTGGATATTTACTTGAGAGTATTTAAGCCAACCATTAGTTAGAAGTTTATCTTTTAGGTAGATTGTGCGTAATGATGAAAATTGGTCATTATCATTTAAGTTTAGATAAGGTGTATTGTGACGTGGCTAGTTAGTTGTTTTTCTTTTAATTTCTTGTAGATGTCGCTGGCAGTGTGATTATCCTAACAAAGCACACATCTAGAGATATATTTGGTTTTATTTGCCCTTTTTTTATTGTGATTGTTTCTACATGACCTTGTACACTAAGTTTCTGTGTGACCCAATTGACATCTGGTGCACTACGGTATTGTGTTTCTCTTTCTTGGGGCTTCGACTGTGATTCTCTTATTACTTAGGTATTTGACATTATAAATGCTTTTATTATTATCTTGAGGTTCCAGGATTACAAAAAGCAATTATAGGGGAACTTTAGTTTTGTGACATCTGATGTTTAATATGTTACGGAGTTTGTGCCCTTTTTATTCTAGTTCTTCTTTTATCTCTTGCTCCGGTATTGAGTGATGTAAGTGTCTAATTACTATTCTGTAAGCTCTCTCTTGTCTGATTTAGTATGTGTGGCAGACTACCCCATCTTCTTTTAATTGTCTGATTAGTTTTCAGTAAGATTCAGGTCGTCATTATTAGAGTAATACATCATGCCGTTTGTAGTTTGGTACTTTCCCGTCCCCGGCCATTGTACATCACTAATACCTAATATATTTATTTTTAAACGTCTCATTTCAAGGACAGTGTTGTCTATTTTGCCCGCTGTAAACAAGCTTTTCACATTCCACGTCGCTATTTTTGTTCTTCATTTTCCTTTCACTACTTTTCTCTCAGCATCATTCAAAACTGTGCCCGAGATCCGATTGGGGACTATAACGGAACATTTCGTCTTGAAATCAGCCATGATTTTATCTGTACTAGGGATATCTTATGATCTTTAATACGGTGGTTTGTTGCCTTGTATCTTCATGCCGTTCACTAATATATTGTCAATGTTAGTTCTTCCGCCTTTAGACGATTTTCGAGGACAAGAGTCTAATGCTAATTTCCACCCATGTGATTAGCAAGAGGGGACCACTTTTACCGGCGGTCATTCGGTCGTTGATTGTGTTGCTTGGTCGGGACTGCTATTCGTCAAGTCTGCTTATTTCGCAGCTAACCTCAATATCTTGAGGCCGTTCACTATCCGCCACCTGTGCTGGTAGCCTGCAACCACAGCCCCAGCAGAACCAGGATAGTAACATCTAAAGTTAGAAGTCTACTAAAGGCTATAAAGGAACTTAACTACGATTATTTACCAACAATTCGACAATTAGTCGATTGTGTTGCTGGTGTATTGTTTTTGTTGTCTTCTTTAGTATTAATATCTTCATCGTTATCGGTTAGGTTTAACAATTTGTCATGTCTGTTTTTGGTATTAAAATGGTGCGGATTCTTCTCAGTTCTTATTTCGGGAGATAACTTTTTTTTCGGTTTGTTTGGGTAATTTTGTCTCTTGTTAAAGAATTAGTTGTGGGTTGTACTGACTTGTATGATAATGATAATTCATTGCGTTTTTATTATGATAGAGTTGTTGCATATTTATCATATTAAAATAGAGTTGCTGATTTGGATTTATTGTTAACTGTTGCAAGACTGGTTGTTGCAACTTTGGTATTTGCTACGTTGTTGTATTATTTGTTCTTGTCCGTTAAAATTGCGGACCGGGCTCACTGCACAATAGTTTATTTAGGATTGCGGTAACATTTTTATTTCATTATAAATTAAACCATTTGTCTCTTTGATATTTAATAGAGACCGGTTTGATGTTTTCAGGTAATCAATCGCTCAAGGCCAGCAGTTCAATTTTTAAGTGCCTTTTGGCGCACACGTTTACTTATCACTTGTAATTACACAGACATGATTTATGCGACCTTACCCCGTGACATTCAAATGCGTACCGTTTGTATAGAACAAATAAAATATTTTTTTATTTTTCTATTAATTTTTTTATTATAACATATATGCAATTTTTGATAATTTATATAGCAAGAAAGAGTTGTAAAAACATAAATTAACAAAATGAATTCTTGTTTTAATGCTTTAAAATCGTATCTTCAAAAACAAAATTTTCTTTTCTATTACAAGTTTGCACTTAAATATAATTCAAATATTGGAAAAATCCAATTATCTGTAAAGATAATTATAATTCCTCTTGTTATAAGCAACATTATATTTATATAATGATTTCATTTCTATGTTTTCTAATAACATATGGCACAAATTTTATTTTATCATTTCATGCCAAAGAGTAGAATAATGACAATTATAATTTTTTTATTAAGTCTCAAAATTGTAATTACTTTGTTAGATTTTACGACAATATATTAAAAAATGGAAACAGTTTAAATATTGTAAAAGTTCAAATTCAAACACTAATTAAATGAGTTAGAAAAACTTTACAAAGCTTTTCGATTGAAATACATGTTTAGAGTTAAAAATTATGCTTTGTTGATTTTAGCAGTTTGCTTTTTTTGGATTTGGTTTTTTTGTTGTAAAAATAAATCTAAAGCAAACTGCGCTAAGCGTTAATTTAGGTACATCCCTTATTTATCACAACGACAGATCAAATAAAATATTTACAAAATCTTATACCTTGTATTTATTTATAAGTTTATTGTGTTTGTTTATAAAATTTAATAAAAATTTTATTTGTTTGCGTTTATTTGTAACTGCTAAAATGTAAAAACACTTATATATTATACCTTCAGAAATCAAATGATCCTTATAAAAACTCAACTGCTCAGTTATCTACAATTAAATAAGCTCACCTGCAAGCAATGTAAAATTAATGAAATGGGCTTTTGTAAAATTAATTATTATTTACCTGCAAGCCTTTTCTATAAAAATAAGCTGGTGACATTAATTTAAGTTATGCGAAATTACGTGGTACTTGCCTCAGTATCTTACATACACATTTTATCTATGTCATTTATTTGGTTATATAGCTTATGGTTAAAAAAGTCTAAACCTCTACATGGTGGATAACAATCCCGAAAAATTTAAAATATATTTTAAGGAATTTTGTCCTTTGAGCTGAATTAATGAAAAATTTAAATGTCATAAGCTGGGGTACAAAAATAAAATATTTATACATGTTTTCGTACAGCCAGTAGAATAGTGATCTTCCGAAAGATAGCATCTGGCGCACACACAAGGAAAATATAGCGTAGTATTCAGAGTTATGCCACAATTCTCAGATGTTGAATTTTATAGATGATTCAGTTGAAATTGTCACACTAATTATATGCATTTTAGTACATTATAAACATAAATGTCAAAAATTTATAAAACAAGTTGTTTTTGCAGAAATTTACAAAGAAACAATGTACATTGTAGCTTATATTTCAATTCAAAAAACTAAAATTGCAGCTGATCTATTAGTTTTATTTACAAGTTCTTAATTAAACATATCTAGAAACGTTAAAATAATTTTTAGAAAACTTTAAAAAGGGGTAAAACAAAGGCAGTAAAATATATTTTCTTTTGCGGTTATTAGCTACATCAGATTCATTATCCTAAATCTAAGGAAATTAATAATGAAAGTGATTATTGTCAAAAACAGTGTACGGAACTATGGTTTTTCTATGTCAACTTACCACAATTATGACGAATTAATGAAAGAAAATTTTGATTAACAATTTTAGGTATACATTTTTTGTTAAATAATTATAAATTATTATTTACATAATTCATGTATACACTTACAAGCATCGGATAAAATAACGGAAACACTTATCAAAAGTAAGAGTTATTTTTACTGTGTTTGGTAACGCTGGGCACTGAGTTTGTTGCAGGTAGTACAAACTGTGCACTAATACTAGAGTGTAAAGAAAAATTAAAAATAATAATACAAAAGTTGACACGGTAATTAATAATACACATGGCATTAAATATGTTTTAAATTTCAGTCCGGGCTGCTTACGGAAAAGGCGAAGAAATCAACGAAGATAGTGCTTGTATATGACGATTATGTTTATTAACAAATATTTTAAGATGCTTTTAAGATGCAATACTCAAACAGCTATCTACCTCGCAAGTGATCTACATTCTGTAAATTTCTAAGCCGACATCCTTCACAAAACGTCAGGCACCAAGACACCCCTTTCCACGTAGACAAAAAAAAATTTATTTCAATACGTTCCAGGCATACTTTGTATATTTTTTCTTTTATTTTTGATATCAAATTTACAGCGAAAAGTATGATAAAAAATGTATAGATTTTTATTTGTCAATGTTTGTAAACATGACACCTTTATATTTGATATTTTAATTAAAATTGTAATTAGAAACCTCAAAAAGATGTGGTTACGTAATGTTACACTAATTCAGTTTTTTTCAATATTCATATACGTTGTGTTGGTTATCCATTTTTTATTTTCCAGAATTATTTTAACAATCGATTAGTTAAACAGTTACCTCAAAAAACAAATTAAAATTGCTTTTATATTTTAAGTAGATTTGGAACTTGCAACCATTATACAAGGTGTCCCAGATTTGATTGGATTTGGGGGTTACACCTAGTTTTCTTAGAAATTAGAAAAACTAGCTACGCAATCATTAGACGGTTTTTAAAAAGAAATCGATTAGCGCAAACTCCATCTCGATATCTAACCAATCGTTTTGGAGATAGAAGGTTTTTACGAATATTTCGATGACATTTTTCACCTGTTAAAAGTTTTGAGATATAAGATAAACCTGTATTTTTTTAATGGGAACCATAGTTGACTATGACACTTAAAATTGCTTATTTTTTAGTTTTTTTTAAATGTTAAGTTTGTTTCTTTTATTTAGAATATTATGATATTTATAGTCATTGCACTAACATTCTTAAACGTTTTACGAATTTTCCCGTACTCCATTTAGGACATTGGAGCACGGCTACAAGAGTGCGGCCGTTAGGGCGCGAGGATATTGAGGCGTGAAGAGACTAGAGTGCGGAGACATTGGAACGCGAAGACATTAGAGCGCGAAATATAAAATTACATGAAAGAGTAATATTAAGCATGATAAAATCAAAATTTAAAGCTGTTAACAATTAGTATAGATGTACGTATGTATGTAGTGGTTCAAAGCGTTCTTAATCTTGCGGCCTTTATTTGTTTATTAATTTTTATTTCTGTGTTTAATTCGGTTACAACTGTTTACTGTTTGTTCATTAGCCGGGAGACCCCAAAAAATAATGCTTTGTTAAGTAATTGCATAGTGTAGTCCTTCTCAAAAGTAATGAATGTTAATGTGTATTTTAAAAGTCATTATTTATTTTCAATGCGCCGGATTTTTGTGAAACTTGAGAAGGATACGTGAAAGGTTACAATTAAGAGAGAATAACTCCTTGAGTTGCCCTATACTTAACGACTAACTAATAAATTTGTCATAATATGGAGATGCCCTCTCTTGTAAAATTCTTTTGAAGTGCAATATGTTCATTAAGTTTACAGTTTTAACTTATCTATAGTTAACTTGTTCTCTAAACTTTAGTTACGCGGTATTCTTTCTCTTGAAGATTAAGTGCAAAAGTATTTTATCCCGAAATGGTAAACAAAAACATTGTTTAGAAGGTTACATGTATTGATTCGATCGAAACAGTGCCTGTGAAACAAATAATTTTTGGACATGCTCAATCAAATCTTGCAAAGTACGATTTTATACCACTGTTAAAAAACTATTTTGCAGTAAGTAAACCAACACTCTCACGACTGTTGTGCCGCTGCAATTACAATTAGTGTTGTAGTAAATGAGATTAAAACTCGAGCTTTAGAAACTATGGAGACAACTTCGCAAATCATCAATTACTGTATCAGTCAAAATTTTGGTATTTTATCTAGAGTTTAAGTAGCGTTGCCAAGCAGTGGTTTCCCCAAGAAAAAAAAAACAAATTAATGCCACTCCTGCAGTACCTCAAGTATTGGATGATATAACAAGTTCGGAGTCATGAGATGTACAAATGCCCTGACGGACAATGAAGTATCAAGCCGAATATTAATATTTGGACTTAAAAACATTTTAAAGATATGTGGTACCTCATATTTTTGTGTTCAAATATATCTATTACAAAATATATGCAATTTAATTGATTTCTTCAACACTATAATTATTTTCAAAACTCAATTACTTTTTCTTTGATTCATTTGCTCGTATATATTATTGCATTTCAAATAATGTTTTTACTATAACTTGTACCCTACGTATAATGTTCTAAATAATTGCGTATTTTCAGATCTTGGGCGAATCTGAGTATTCGTTCATTGGCGGAACTTTCAAAGCAACACCCAAGCCATTCTACTAAGTATACACCATATTAGCGAAAAAATGTCCATCCTATATTGTATGCTCTCTCCGAATAAACAGTAAGCATAATATAAATTCATGATCGACATAATAAAAGATTTAGGCCTTAGGCTGCAGCCGAAGAGGATATCAGTGGATTATAAACTGGCGTCAATAAATTCATTCAAAGAGGCTTTCTCAATCGCCAAAATATTCTTCCATTTGACGAAAAATGTAAAAAACGACTGAGAGATTACCAACAACGACGCCGAATTCGCCGAGAATGTCAGGATGATATAGGCATTGACTTTTGTATGCATCGCTGATTTGGACGAAGCTGTTGACAAAATTTCGGCGGCGCTTCCAAACGAATTACAAGGACTCATTCAATGGCTTGAGGACTATTATATCAGGCATCCCAATCGCAGAGGCAATGAACAGCAGCCTCTTTTATTTTATCCCGAGATATGGTCAGTCTATAACAGAGTCATATCTGTAACTGATTGTACCAATAGTCATGCAGAAGCCACACACTGAAGACTACAATGTGAATTATCGATGGACCATCCAACAATATGAAAATTTATCGATACATTAAAAAAATCAATGTGGTCGCTATGTACTTTAAGAAAAATTAACGTCAGGATTTAAACCTCCTCATAAATCTAAAAAGTATGTTCAAGCAAATATTTGGATTAAAAACATTGTAATTGAATATACCACTACCCGTACTTTTGTAGAATTTTTGAAGATAATTGTTCACAATTATGAAATGTTTAACTAAAAAATATTTTAATTATCTACATGTACAAAAAATTATTTTATTTTTTTAGTTTATAATAAATATTGTTCACTAGAAATACGTATTTTCCTACCACCTATTTTAGTAATTTAAAATTTATTAAACAGTTTAAAATCAACAAGTAACTGGAGGAATTTTATTTTTGATCGCACGTTGCTAATGGTTAAAAGCTTTAAATTTTGCGTTATCATGCTTAATATTGCTCTATCATGTAATTTTATATTTCGCCCTCTAAAATTCTCGCGCTCCAATGTCCTCGCGCTCTAGTCCTCCTCACGCTCTAATCTCCTCGCGCTCTAACGGCCGCGCTCCAATGTCCCATCCCGTCCTGTACCATATTGGGTTTACATGGCAATGCATAAAAATAAGTAGAAAAACAAAATAAATATTTCAAGCACTTTATTTTTGTATTGGTGGTTTTACAAAAACTTAATAGCGTTGAAGTTTAACATTTGTAAATTTATAATCCAAGAAATTTATTATAAAATAAACTTAAACAAAAAAAAATATTTTCAATTATTAAAGATAATTACAATAACTAAACCTGGCTTTAATTTCTAAAAAACGTTTTTACACTTACTTCTGATCCTTAAGTTCTGAGAACTGTTTTATAGCATCGATATTTTATAAAATTCGAAATCACAAACCTAAAGATGTAACAACTAGAGACCTAGCGAGTTAACGAGTAGAACAATAAGTTGGTATGCAATTGTTTCCGAAACTGTTTGTTAAATATTGAATTGCAATCCCTGTGTTATGAACTAGTGCTTCCCCGAGCTGAAAATAAATGGAAATGCGTAACTAGTTTCCTAATTTCTACGCAACTCGGGGTAACCTCTAAATCTTAACAAATCTGGGACACCTTGTACACCAAATATAAATAAATTTATCTACTTCTTATCTAGGCTAAAAAATTGTTAATCAATTTTAAAAAATCATCCTCTAATTTGTTTTGTAATAAAAATAAAAACGCCAACGTGCGTTTCAAAAAAAAATTATTAAAATTTACGTAAGCTGCTCACAACTATTTTAAATGTAGGGTGATTCAAATTGAACTTTACGATACCTGAATAAAACAAAATATGTGAACAATCCAAATTTTATTGCTATAAGTGTAGAGTAGTTGCTAACTACGTATAAAATCTAATGGCCATATACCCTTTACGATTTCTCTGACATGCGATCTTTTCTTTAAGGAAGTTTTTCATAATACTTTTCCATATATGCAACTCTATATTACTAATTACACGTCAGATGTTTTTTATAGCTATAAAATTATAGCAGGTTTGTTGACATAAACCCCTTCCTTCAAACGGTCCCAGAAAAAGTAGTCTAATGGGGTCACATTGCAAAACCGTAGTGGCCAATCGATGTCACCCCTCTACGAGATAAACAAGACCACCAAATTTGATTTAAAATAAAGCGAGTGTTTCACGTGGTGTGTTAAAACCACGTGCCATATAGGTTTAAATTGTTGGTTTTACTGAAATAAATTTGTTTAGCAACGCCCACTAATGTACGTCATTAACAGTAACAGCGTTGCCAGCTTCGTTCTCAAAAAAGTACGGACCAGTGGTTCTTTCAACTCACAATGCACACCAAAACTGTGAATTTTCGTGAATGCATTACTTTTTCGTAAATATCACGTGGATTTTTACTACCCTAGATGTGACAATTTTGATCATTTACAGAAATATTTAAAGAAAAATGAGCTCTAAGTGTTGTTTTCATCATAAACTCGAATTATGTTAATGTGATACTACGCAGTATACAGCGTCATAACGACTTTTCCAAATATAATACCAAGTGTACAAATACAAGCTTCCCGCGTTTGTAGAACACAAACAGCGTGCTATTCAAATCTTAAAGCTTAATTTGGATCACCTTTTAGTATTTAACTTGCGATAACCTTGCAATCGAAACTAAACACAAGTATACTTTACTAAAACTAAAAAATAGTTTTTCTATGCTTATCAAGGAAGAATCTGATGATTACAAAATGAAATACCAATTTATCAATTTAACATCGGTTGGATATTGTAGATATTTCCTACTAAGTTGCTTTTAAGTTTCTTTAAGATATACATATTACATTTCCAATGAAATAAATAATAGACAATTATTTATAAAACTTTAATGTAATATTCATGCACATCAAAAGTACTTAAACGTGTTTTTTTTATTTGTCTGCTGTTTTAAATAAAAGCCAAAATTATACATGTTATGATATTTATTACATTTTGTGTATTATTCTTAAAATATATAATTTTTACACCTAATGTATTATTGTATTTTTGTGCTACGATATTTTCTATTGACAAAAATATGTTAACACTTTGCAATACATAATTTTGCACCAAAACTACAAGCATTGTTCAATTGTTTTGTATTAACGCTTATAATATAAATTGCAAAGCCTCATCCGCATTTAAAATGTAAACATTTTAGCAGACAAAATTTAATATGTTGCAGTCACCAAATTGGACAAAGCACAAAGATGCTTTGAAATCACAAATCTCGAGTTTCAAATAGGCTGCCTCAAAAAGCCAAGCACCCTGTAAACAAGGATTTCGTTGCCGGCGAGCTTTTATCTAGAAAAATCCATTAATTTTTAGCTCAACTGTGCGCCAAGCTGCAAGATTCAAACAATGTAATAAATTAGGGTGAATATCAAAAAAGAGCACGATAAATCATGGATTTAGAAAAATCAGCTCCCGCGAGAGCTTTAACCTTTGTAAATTATAGGATTTGCCCATAGCGCTCTCGGATTCCCGGTGTCCTTGCGGATCCATTATGTACATGCAGATGCAATAAATCAGGATTAGCGTCCGCCTAATTTACCTTTGTAGATTGCGTTTTTAATCGCATTACAATTGTTTCGGTCGAGATTGCTTTTTAAAGTGGCCCAATTTCCCGACCTCGTTGTTGCCTAACGAGGCGTCCGCTCGCCGCGGGAAAAAACGCCAATACATCGCAAGCCACGGCAACTAGGATGTGATACCGACTGCCGTCACGTTATCGATAAATTTATAGCTTAAAAACTTTATGAAAGCCGAGCTCGTACCCGGGCGTGAAATATTCCGCTAGAAATTGCGTTAACGTAACAGAGACCTGGAGAGTTTTATCAATTGCCCGTCGTAAATATCGGCTAGGCATAATTTACGGCCCCGAAATGGGTCAAAAGGCAGTAAAGCTGGAAATATGGACCTTTTAGAGGTAGATTCCGGGACCTTATTGCGGATTCCTAATAATGGCGCCCGCTGCGGCCGCAGAGCTTCCGAACAGCACGGCGCCGCCGATGTACAAGCCCTGATTTCTCATATATATTCCGCGGTCTTCGGGGCGTCGGGCGTGAAATCAGACTTCAATTTCCGGCAGCGCTTTGCTTCCTGCTTTGCGAGGAGTGCTTTCTTTCCGCCCTTTTATGAAGTTTTATCAACGCCGCGGACAAAATCGTCAAAGGATAAGTGTCGTATCGTCGCCGGATAGAAATAGAAGGCTCCGTTTTGAATCCGCTTAAATTATCTTTCGCTTTCGTAGAAGGAAAATTGAGTGGTAGATGCGCGGCGGCCTGGAAAGTATCGTGAATAGCAGAGAAGCACTTTGTATAAGTCATAAACAACTTTATTTGCCTGATTTTTCGATGACTGCTGAAATTTACAGAGCATAATTTTTAGGTTGTCTAAATTCAGAGACGATGAATTAAACATTTAAACCAACAAATATCTCAAACTCCAACCAAAATAATATGGTGTGGTGTTTTTATTATTTAATAAACAGAATACATGTAAATATAACTGAAATGCGTACACTAACAATTAGACATATTTGTCTGTTTATAACAAACGAAATAGAACAAAGAACCAAATAAACCAATATACAATTTAGTAGTGTTTGTTAGTCATTATTTGTAAAACAGTTGTATTTTTATTTCTGTGGGCAACACTATGTAGGTTTAATGTTGCTATGTCACTATCATTATTGTTAAAGGAGGGCGATACATGTAAAATAAAAATAAATATTAAAATTGTTTTTACATAATATATTAATATAAAATGTTAAGAATATGCTCTTAAAACTTTAGAACCAAAATTTAAATATTAAGCGAGATATGGCATTTAAATCGAGCAACTGTCCGAGTATCAGGTATACGCGATCGCTTGCGAGAGCGTGTTTTTCTAATTAATATTAACCTAAAATATTAAGACCACGCGTTTGAATTCAATTCCTAACATTTATTTGCATCATAAAGCAGTTTTACTTAGTTAATTTTCTTACAAACGAGTTATCCAAAACAAAATAAAAGTGAACGGCTTCAATCATTTAGACCTCGTAAAAGAATAGTTTAAAGCAATTAGTTCACGAATAAAAATAATTAAAGTGAAGAAACTAGTAGTGCTAGTACAAGAAAAATCTCTAGCAGCTATAGTGAAGATGTTATGGTTATCGTTTGATCTAATTTTTTATTGTTTTTACAGCATTTTCCAACTTAGTTATTTGTCGAGAATGCAAATAAAATATAAAGTTTAAAGAAGCTGAAAACCGAGGTCTAGGTTTTAAACTACATCGTCGTAATATTGATTCAGGACCTTTTATTAAAAATGGATACGATAATTGTCAAATTGTATTTGCCGCTAGCCTCTTAGGTTTGGGTCTAAAAGACATTAATTTATTTTGTAATCTTATGGACATCTGTAACGGAATAAACTAGAGCATACAATAGTATCATCGAGCATCTGTATTTATCGACAAAGAAAGCTTTTAATCGTCTTTGTATAAAGGCTGTGGAAGAAGAAAAAGAATAGAATAAAGATCATGAAAAATCCATCTCAGAACTAAAAGTGTCTGGTGATGGCTTTTGAAAAAATCGCGGAATTAAATCGCGTGATTAAAAAGCAGTTGGTGTCCAGCATGTGCATTTTTGAAAAGAAATAAAATACTACAGAATACCTAACTTGGTATAAAGATCACTATTAAGAATATTCTAATAATCACGAAGGATCTTCAGTCAAAATGGAAGTATCTACGATTACAAAAATGTTTTTAAGATCAGACGAAAAGTATAGTGTTAGATAAGCGTTTTACATTTGAGATCAAAAACGTTTAAGGCCATTCTAAACACCAATCCTTATGAAGATTTACAAGTTGCAAAAAGTGAGTGACACTCGCGTTCAAAATGTGAAAAAAAAATCTTTAATGCAAAAATTAACAACTTACTGGTTTAGCTATTAGAAGAAATGTAAATAATGTTGAAGAAATGAGAAGAGGTTCATGGCCACCTACTATTATTTATGTTCTACTATTGAAAATCTACAGCATTATTACTGTCCACCAGATAAATACAGTTGGTGCGCTTGGCAAAAAAGTTTGTGTTATGGGAAAAACTGAAGCTTTTTTTGCATCCTGTGCCACTTGATCTAATCATCCAAGAACATATTTTTTCCATTTACCAAGACTTATTAAAAGAAGAATTTCAACGATGCTTAAGAACTGACACTAAAATGCGAATGAAAGTTTTAAGTCGATGACCTGGAGACTAGCCCCAAAGCACCAGAATTCTTGCTTAAAAATCGTTTAAATATCAACTTATATTGCTGCTGGACTCTTCAATACTACAAATTATGCAATAGCTAGAAATAGTTATTGGACACCAGAGCATAAAATACGCCAATGATTATGATTAGCGGCAGCTGGTCCGAGAGAAGCGACACAGCTATTTATCTTCCTAAGAGGCTCGTATAGGCCGCAGAGTGAAACAAATGGAAAAAAATAATTTCTTCGGTGAGGTTGATGGATTATTATATGGCTCTGTAATTGCTCTATAGAAGTAAAAAGCACTTTTTTATCGAATTTTTACACTGGTTTTTCTCAAATTCGTGCTTTCTAAATTTCTAAAAGCGTGAATTTGAAAAATATTCAACTGATTTTAATACATTTTTGAATATCACTTTCTAATACCATAAGCTTATATGTGAACTTGGTTTTAGAATTTGATAAAAAAGTATTTTTCATTGAATAAATAAGCTAAATGAAGTGAAAAAACTTTTTAAACATATAATTTTTTAAATTCTAATTTTTTATTTCTAGGGGCTCATAGAATTTATTTTAATTTTTTCAGATAAATCTAGCAGGTGCTATAATACACGCCAATTAACAACTCCCAAATGGACGCGCTGAACAAAAGCCACCATGATCAAGAAAATTTTAATTAGTTAAAAGTTCAAATAATATTTTAGTAAATAGCAAAATTAAACATTTTATTCTTTGCCCCCAACAAAATTCATAAAATTTGTACTTTTTTGAGCTTTTTATATGTATCGCCCCCCTTAAATGCTAGGAGAGTATCTCTATAATAATCCAAAAAGTTCTAAATTGAAATTCGATGTAGTTTTAACGTTATGGCCCGTCACTCAACTTTTTGCATTCGACAACTGGCATTAAACAAACCTTGCAAGAAAAAGAACACGAAGTAACAAACATATAGAATGTAAAACAAAAAGGAAGAAAACGCTATTATCAATGCATTTTATAGACATTAAGTCTAACAGTAATAACAAAGAAATATATAATAATTTAAAGTACCACAGTGTATGCCCTACCAGAAGTTAAGTAAAAAATGTTAATGTAAAAATAAATAAAAGTAAATGATACAGGAAAATAAAAAATAATAAAATTAAGTGCGCAAACTATAAGGAAAAGCGTTCTACAAACTATAAAGGATGTCTGATTCAACCAGATGTGGCATATGCTCAGTCAGTTCAAAGACAGATAAGAGAACTAAATCAAATTACCATAACACCACCCACAAACAACTTGAAACAAATGATGAATAATCTTATAGATTAAATAAGTATAAATTTGATGTTAATGCTTGTTACCAAAAACAAATAATAGTCCAATGATTAAAGATAGCACTACGGAACACCAGTGGCCTGTGTCAATATGTTCAGAAAATAAAATTATTAGTGCAAACATTTGATAGTTCCTCTAATTTCATAAACGTACTTTACTAATAGGAATCATATAAAATACCAATTTATATTATATACAAGACAAATCACCCAGACAAAACGGCAGATGGGGTACAGCGTAACAATTAGACAAAATATTACACATTATGAAAGAGTTGAATACAGATATAACAGCAAGCTACTAATATTATCATTGTAAACAATATAGAGGAAACAACATCAGCAATACCCTGTCCATCATGACATAACAACAAATACGATGATTACAATAATTTATTAGAAAACCGATTTTTAGCTAAAGTAACAAAAAAAACACTTTATAATTATCTAAGTTTACAAACACCAAAGGAAAAGAGCTATTAATGTTATACAAAATAACAATTTAAATTATCTGCCAACGTTGCATCCAACATATTGGACTTCTGAAACTAACAAAATACTAGACCTCTTAAACTTCTGTATAGTCAAGAGCTTTAATACCAAAAATTTCTGGTGGATTCATACTTAGAGCTAACTCACATACTGAGCAAATCTAAGAAACCACTGTTTTATGGTGGAAGAATCGACTGAAAGTATTTTAAAAAAAAATTTAAGCCTAGAGACATCATTAAAAACCAAAATTGATATAGAAGGAGCCATGGTAGGCATAAGAAAAGAGATACAAAACAAGCAACCGCAAACACAAATAAAGAAAACCTAAGAAAAATGTACTATAATAATAAATAAAAAATATCAGAAAACAAAAGGCTAGAAAAAGATGGCAGGGAACAAGATCCTCACTTTATATAATTTTTTTTTATTATTAACATTATTGCCGATTTACAACTAGCCTAGGAGCTAATAAGCAAATGTGATCTAAGACTATATATGACATGTAGGAGGAAACCGCCCAGCGGCGGGCCCCGCATGCTGCTTAATGTTAGTTATCTTAGTCTAAAATCTTACATCTATTTAATCTTCTAATTATATTTGTGTTATCGAATAGGTTGAGTGCTAGCACATTTGGGTGAGAATGAATTCTGGTAACATAGTTAGTTTTATATCTATCGATTACATCTCTAATCCATGCTATCTTTAGGTCGTTGTGCAGAGTAAGGTTTGAGATGAACCATTCCGCATTGGCTATAGTGCGTAGTTTTATTTTGAAATCTCTGTAAGATTGCAATATTTGAGGGTTTTGAGCATCCCCACATTTGAATCCCGTATGCCCAAACTGGAATTATCACTGTTTTATACACTAACACTTTGTTTGATAATTTAGATCTTCGTCCTAGGAGCCAGTTCATTTTTTTAATTTTGAGATCTAATTCTTTTCTCTTCTTAGTGATGTGAACTTTCCATGTGAGCCGCTTATTCCTTCCGCTTCGTCCTTGGTTGGTATTTGAGCGCCTATCAGGTAGAGCGGAGGCGTGATACCGTGTTTAGTCGTAAATGTTATGGCTGTCGATTTTGTTGCATTTATTTTTATGCGCCATTTGTTTAGCCATTCTTGCAAATTGTTGAGGTAGCTTTGAAGTATAGACGATGCTTGTACAGGATCGGTGTCAGATACTAATAGAGCAGTATCATCCGCATACGTGGCAGTAACAACATGTTCTTTTTGAGGAAGATCAGCTGTGAAGATTAGATATAGCGCAGGTCCCATGACGCTGCCCTGGGGGACACCAGCTTCAACAATGTGGATGTTCGACAGGCTTTCTGCGTGTTTGACCTGATAGTATCTTTCACTTAAGTAGGATTTAATGAGATGGTAATATTAGTGAGACAGAGATTGCTTTGTAGAGTAGACCGGGATGCCAAACTCTATCAAATGCTTGACTGGCATCTAGAAAAACGTCTACACAGTACCTTTTTTCTTCGAAATCCTGTTCTTTAACGTCAACCACCCTATGTACCTGTTCTATGGTGGAATGTTGTTATCGGAACCCGAACTGATGTTGGGGAATTAGTCCTTGTTTTTCAATTATAGGTAGCATTCTTTTCAGTATTAGTTTCTGTAGTACTTTAGAGTACTAATAGAGTTATTGGTCTGCATGATGTGGTTTCATGTGCAGGTTTGCCCGGTTTAGGAAAAAGAATTATTTGACCAAACTTCCATTGTATAGGAAAATATTATGACTGCATTACATATTTGAGTGAGAGCCATTATACAATTATATTGCACGAAACGTACTTCTAAGTCTTCGTGGATAGTCTGGTTAGTGACATACCAGAATGCATTAAGTATCGAATGTAGGATTTTAAATAAAAATCACTGGATAATTATAATGTTATATTTCTTAGCACGTTTATAGAGACCATGTTGGTATAATTTTATATAGGAGAAATCTGTTTTCGGTTAATAATGTTGATATTCTATCAAGCAACCAATACATCTGCCTCAATTTTATGTTAAATTGGTATTTTCGTTTACATGTATTTTTTCAACGTCATCTCTTTTAGATGCAGTACTAAGTATTTTACTTCATTATTATCAGGAATGGGAGTATGGTGGATGTTACCCGGCGGATAAATGATGGTTTTTGTATTAAAAGTAAGTTGCGTGGATTTGGTTTTGTTGGAGTTAATTTGTATGGATGAAACCATCCATTAATAAATTTAAGTGTACTTGGAGGTCTTTGCTGTCTATGTTTAGATCTATATAAACGGATAAAAAGACACTGTTGTTAGTGAAGGTAGTAATTAGGATGTTCCTGTCTCTGGTGTCAAAACTAAATAATAGATAAAAGACTGGTTTAAATACATTATCCTACGGGACACTGGAAATGGTGGAATGATACTTGGAAATTATATTCATGTATTTTACTAAATGATATGTGTTTGGGAGTAGTTTATTTAGTTTAAAATACCACACCTTATCAAATGAATATAATTTGTATTTTTTTTATCCAAGCAATAGTAAATGCTCTATGGTACATAACAAAGGCGATACATACCAATCTGAACATACCAACTATTTGCAAATAAATCACAAAAATTAGCACCAAGTCCAAAAATAAATTAACAGTACATCCAAATCAAATGGCAACCACATTACTACAAGAACAGAAAGAGCCAAAAAGATTAAACATATCAGACTCGCTGATCTAAGAACGCGATTTAAGCGAATAAAATTAGGTAATTAGTTATAACAAATAAAAAAATGTATAGAGACTATTCACTAGAACATTACATGTCATGTAATTATTAATTCAGTTTTTAGATTAAGCGAAAACAAGTTATAGTTTGTGAAAAGATCTATTGTAGAAATAAAAAAAATATTAAAAAATAAATAGAGTTTTACATGAAGATCTACAAAACTACTGCCTTCTTATCTACGAAGATCTTTCTTAGAAATATCTTTTTAAAAGCACCTTTATCACTGTTTAAACTTAATTGATATACTATCTGATCTAATTTGGCTACTAGATCCTTTAATAAAGGCTACAGTTATTTTCTACAAGTGATCGTTAGCGAAGTACGGCAAAAATACGCGCTGACAAGAAGTCTGCAATCATGACACGAGTGTCAACTTCTTCAGAAAAACATGATATAGGAAGAAATTAGAAAGACAATTCTATGGTCTCGGAATCGCTAAATAAATGGTAAGTTATAGAAATTATCAATTTCTTGCTACTCGAAACTTTAAACATGTTTTCCTCAAACCACATTTTCAAAATTATCGTGTAAGATAATTCAAAAACTAATATTTTTAATATTTGCACACGTATAAATAGCATTATTATCTTCTAATAAACTTATAGATTTAAAAAAATTTTAGCGGGGCGAATACTCGAAAAATATTTTTTGTAACGGTTGAGAAGCATTGAGTCCAATTAACAACATTAGGTATGCTGATGATACTGTTCTGATTGGGTAGTCTGGAAGTTCCGCAGAGATTGGTAAATAAAGTAACAATAGTTAGCGAATTATATGGATACCTACTAATATTAATAAAAAAATGATGCTGGTTCAAAAAATAACAATGCAAGCAACCTTAACCACTGGTAATAGAACTTTGGAAAATGTTCAGCATTTCAAGTAGCATTTCAAGCTATACAAACATTCATTAAATTGAGAAAACTACTAACAGCTCAGAATCTTTGACTAATCTTGAGAGAATTATAGTCAGATGCTGTGTGGCTCCACTACTATTGTACGGTTTTCAAGGATAGACGTTGAATAAAGAAACCACAAAGAGGTTAGGGATCTTTCGAGCTCTGGGTATATAGACGAATGCTAAAAATTTTCTGGGCGGATCGCATTGCAAACCAATAAATCTTAGAGAAAATGAACAAAGAATTAAAGGTTCTATTCACCATCAACAAAAGAAAGTTAGAGTTCTTCCACCACATCTTACGCAATGTTAAATACGGCAAAATAACTGGACGAAGAAGTGTCGAACGACGAAGGATTTTCTGGTTGCGCAACTTACGTGATTGGTTCGGGCTTTTATCTGTGACAGTTCTTCCGTATAGTCCTTTAAAAATAAGAATCGCTGATCACCAACTTTTGAGGAACAAGTTGACATCAAGAAGAAGATAACTGTCATTTATAATGGCTTAAGATCGCAATTATCCCGTGTCAAATTAATTAGGCATTTGGTTCCTTTTACTTGACAAAATTATAGAAAATATTTTCCTTTATTATCTCCAAGACGGTCAAGTTTTGATCCTTACCTTCTATCAGAAGTACGCGAACCTGCAATAACTACAGAGCACTCGATGCCAGAACAATTCACAACAATTACTGGCCACCCCACTTCCAAGACATACCACATGGAAAGAAATCTTTTCTAAAATAGATTTGGTAAGAGCATATAATCAAATACTAGTTCGAGAGTCTGCCATAGAAAAAACTATATATAATAACTCCGTTTGGCCTATTTATTTACTAGTTTTGGTTTACGAAAAGGAGCACAAATATGTCAAATTTTTATCGATCAAATTACTCGTTATTTAACAATTTATTTTTGTCTACCTCGACGATTTTTTAGTTGCATCAAAAAACAAGAATTTACATTTAGAACATCTTAAACTGCTTTTTGATTGATTAAGCCAATATGGAGTTATTAATAGTCCCGCAAAATGTATTTTCAGTACGAATAAACTAATCTTTCTCGGATACATCGTCAATTTGCAGGGAATAAAGCCTTTAGGTGAAATGTAGAATCAATCGAAAAATTTTCGTAGCCAAAAACTATTAAACAATAACAACAATTTTTGGCATATAAGTTTTTATCGTCGATTTATTCCGAGAGCTGCCAAGATTTTACAACCGTTGAACGATATGTTAAAGTGTCCAAAGGAAGGACATAGACCTGTTGAATGAAACGAAACGCCAAGGTCGCTTTTTCAAACGCAAAAGTTGCCTTGCAAACGCGACAATGTTAGCACATTCAGTAGCAGACGTGCCTGTTAATTTAATAGTAGACACTTCCGATTACGCCATAGATGCACCCTTTAATGCTGACAACGTATGGTAATCTTTAGGTTTTTTCAGAAAGTCTTTAACTTCGGCAGAAGTAGCACAGTACTTACTCGCGATGTATAGCGCTGTAAAACGTTTCAGACACGCTGTTGAAGGTAGAAAATTTATAATTTTTATAGACCACAAGCCACTAATTTATATTTTTAAACGAAAGTTAGATAAACGTATATAGATTTCATCGGTTAATTTACTACCGACATTTATGATATTAAAGGTACTAAAAACAATGTTGACAATGGATTGTCTAGAATTGAGGCCATCTTTACGACTGTAGATCATCAGACTTTACAAAACGTACAAAATTGAAACAGTGACTTGCTCGAAATGGTTGCTTCTCAATCTTGTTTATTAAAATTTTAAAAAGTTTACTTTAATGATCATAATGTAATCCTTTACTGTGATGTATCAAGCGACGTTTTACGCCCTTTCGTACCAAAATCTTTGCAAGACACGGTTTTCAATTTCTCGCACATATCTGTCACATCCGAATATACGCGATACGCAAAAACTTATTACTAGCAAGTTTCGCTGGCCCTTGGTTAATAAAAATGGCCGCGACTAGGCACGATATTAGTAGGCCGTTTCAAACACGTACACATATACATAATTACTAGAATTATTCGCAGGGTTGTTGATATGGCTTACGTGTATCTATTGCTTTTTTCGAAGCTATACCTATAGCCGATATGGAAGCACCAACCGTAGTTTCGCTTTTATTAATACTTGTATTTCCGTTTCCGCACACTCCTGCGTATAACTACAGATCAGGGACGTCAATTTTAATCCTCTTATTTAACAAAATGCGTAAATTGTTGGGCTCTAAGCACATTAGAACAACAGCTTACCATCCGCAGTCTAACTGTATGATACTGACAATTGGGTCGAAATTCTCCAAATAATATGATTAGACATACGCATCGCCATTAAGGAGGACTTAAACGCAAGCTCAGCTACACTACCCACAGAATTTTTTATAACAAGTAATTTCACAGCAAACACCAAATTTTTTGAGTGCTTAAAAGAAACCTATCATCTGATTCTCGACACAGCATGAAAAATATTTTTATTTACAAGGATCTCTAAACTTCACCTTTCGTATTTATACGAAATGATGCTGTTGTAAGCCCGTCGAATCCTCCTTACGACGGACCGTTCAAAGTATTAGGTATATAAATAAGTTCTCAGCTTTCGATTTCACAGGACACAAATCACCGTTTACATGTGACGTATTAGTCCGCCCTCTTGAGGTTTTAAAACAATGACATTTGGTCTTTCGAAACATCATACGATTTGGCGTTTGATCCACATAACCTCAATAATCAGCTGTGTTCAGGATGGCAATCACAAAAGAGCATATTCGATTTTCTATCCACTTCGCGTTTCGTCTTGAGTAAAACGCTGCTGAAGCCACCGAAATGATTTGTGCTGCATATGGTGAGAATGCTGTAAGTCATGCAACGTGCAAAAAGTGGTACCAAAGATTTCGCGGAGGAGAGTTTAGTCTTAAAGATCAACCACGCGCTGGGCACCCTCAAACATTGCTGCAGACATTGCTGGATCAAAACAATGCGCACACTGAAAAAGAGCTTGCAGAACAGATTGGCGTCACTCAGCCAGTCATTTCCATACGTTTGCATGCAATTGGTAAGATACAAAAGGAAGGCAGATGGGATCCACATAAACTGTCCGAAGACAACAAAAATCGACGGCGTGACACCGCACTCCATTTGCTTTCAAGGAACCGAAAAAAGGATTTTCTGCATAAAATTATTACGGGCGATAAAAATGGATCTTGTACGACAATTCCAAGCTCAAAAACTCATGGGTAGACCCTGGCAAACCTTCGACATCGACTCCAAAGCCCAATATCCACGCCAAAAAGAATTTGCTCTGTATTTGGTGGGATTGGAAATGTGTGCTGTACTATGAACTCTTGAAACCAGGTGAAACAGTTACGGCGGATCGCTACCAACAGCAACTCATCAATTTGAGAGACGCAATCGAAGAAAAGAGGCCATTTACTGGACAAGGAAGTCGCAAAGTCATCCTGCTCCATGATAATGCCCGACCACATGTTGCGAAGGCTACGCAAGAACACATCTTCCCATTAGGCTGGGAACTTCTCCCACATGCGGCGTATAGCCCAGACATGTCCGGTCGTTACAGCATCACTTGGCTGATACGCACTTCAAAACAGAAGAAGTCCGAAAATGCATCGCTAACTTTATCGTCTCGAAGCCGGTGAGCTTCTATCACCAGGGAAATCGCAAGCTACCCGAAAGATGGCAAAAGGTCATCGATGCCAACGGAGAATACTTTGATACTTAAGCTTTTTTTGTTTGTTTTTAAATAAAACTTTAATTTTGCAGAAAAAAGCTAAGAACTTATTTATACACGCAATAGTATAATAAAAAATGCAGCGACAAAAATTGCCTTGTTATTAGAGGTAATTGGGAGTATACGTATACAAATGAGTTACACCCCCATGTGTAGTTTTGGTTTGGGCGATCGGACTACCTGGAATCGACAGATCGGCCATATCCAAGATTTTATGTTAGGTATATCGATGGTCCGCATCGACTTCTTCGTGGTGAAAAGAGCGGTCAAAGATTTAAAAAAAATTTCCAGATCTCGGCAACGGCAAGAGATAGCGGGACGCGGTCTTCACTGTTCTTTACTTTGATCCTTTTCTACCAAGACGACGTTGTCGGCGCGCGTGCAGAATGATACCGGGTGCGCCAGAAACGGCTTGCAACAAAAGTCTAAATTTCAATCTTCTGGCAGCCCCCCTTCTGGGTCGAGTACCCTCACGGATTTTTCATATTTTGTAGCTAGGCCGAGGGAAAGTCTCCCTCCAAAGTTTAATTAAAATCTGATGACTGGGAGCGGCGCAATCGGGGCTCGAATGAAATTTTTTTTTTTGCACATATCGACTTGCCGTATGCGGCATGTTGTAGACCCATTAAGTGGCTTCAAAAAACGCTTAATAACCATTGCCCTTTCTCGCCCCCTTCCCGCCCAAAAACGCCCCCAAAGTTGGAAAAAATCACATTTTCGCTTACATCTGCGAAACGGCAAGAGATACGGACACGGCTCCTCTAGCACGTTGTGGAGCCTAAAAGGGGGCACTTTTTTCGTTCGAGACTTTTTCGCGCAGCTCGTACGGGGTCGCCGGAATTTGACATTTCCCGAACCGGAAGCGATAAAAATTTTTCGCTTGCCGGAAAATGGAAAGCCGACCGTAATGCACGCGTATACCGAATCTCATAATTCTGCGATTATTACTTCGGCCAGAATTCGCAGTGTTAAGTTTGACATTTCCCAGGTCGCCGCCGTCCAGCCAAAAGAAGGGCAAATTCGACGGTGCCCGCGATAATTTCGTTCGCGCGTCACCTACTTCCGTCTCGCTCCGACACATTGATGAAATACGCGTTGACGTTATGTTGACATTTCAAAGTATATAGCAAAAATCGTTCGTGCCTTTCCGCGCCGACCCGAGCGCCTCCGAATGACAAATTTCTGCCCGCGGCAGCCGCTGCCGAGGTATTATATTTCCGGAACCGCAAGCGATAGAAAATTTTCGTTTGCCACATAATTGAGAGCGGACAATAGAGCACTCGTGTGCCAAAAATCATCTTTCGCAGGTTATTCGTTCGGTCGGTATTCGCGAGTCAAGTTCCGCCGGGCCGCGGCCGCCGCGGGCGCTCGCCGCGGCGGTCCCTGCCGCAGCGGCCGCCTGCCAAAGACCGCGGGAAAGCATTTAACGTTTTGTAATTGCATCTCGACTTGATTGATAATACGAAATTAATATTTTAAATACATGTAATAAGTTGTGTGGAAAGTAAATAGAGAAAATTATAAATAAATTAAAATTTTATTTGGTCATTTTTTAGTCCCTACATTGTGTAAAGTTGGTAACCAATATGCAAAATTATATGCGGTTGGTAACTAAAAATCAAAATGACATTTGTAACGTCAAATCAACATTTGAAACGTCAAAATGACGTTTGTCTTGTCAAATTTTCTCACTTTAGGTTAGGGAACATTTGAAACGTCAAAATGACGTTTGATTTGTCAAATTCTCTCACTTTAGGTTAGGGAATGTGTCAAAACGAAATACGGAGTGGACCAATTTGTGATATACGGGTTGATTGAATATTAAACGAGAAAAAATTATATGAAAATCATAATTATTAATTTTTTTATAGTTTGTTTATCAATTGCTTGATGCAAATGCACGTGCGATTGATTAGTAACCATGTGTGATAGATTAGTAATTAGAAAAAGCAATATTAAACGGTGCAATTTCAAATAATAAATTTTTTTTCCAGGGAAAATTAAATAAAATTAAAAATCTTATATTTCTATACTTATACTCCCATGTCGCCCGCTTGCCGGGCCGCGGCTGCCGCGGGCGCTGGCCGCCGCGGTCCCTGCCGCGGCGGCCGCCTGCCAAAGTCCGCGGGAAAGCAATTAACGTTTTGTAAATGCATCTGGACTTCACGGATAACACGAATTTAACTTTGTAAATTTTATTTGGTCATTTTTTAGTACCTAAATTATGTACGGTTGGTAACCAATATGCAAAATTATATGCGGTTGGTAACTAAAAATTAAAATGACATTTGTAACGTCAAATCAACATTTGAAACGTCAAAATGACGTTTGTCTTGTCAAATTTTCTCACTTTAGGTTAGGGAACATTTGAAACGTCAAAATGACGTTTGTTTTGTCAAATTCTCTCACTTTAGGTTAGGGAATGTGTCAAAACAAAATACAGAGTGGACCAATTTGTGATATACGGGTTGCTTGAATATTAAACGAGAAAAAAAGTTAAATTATATGAAAATCATAATTATTAATTTTTTTATAGTTTGTTTATCAATTGCTTGATGCAAATGCACGTGCGATTGATTAGTAACCATGTGTGATAGATTAGTAATTAGAAAAAGCAGTATTAAACGGTGGAAATTCAAATAAAAAAAAACATTTTTCTAGTAAATATTAAATAAAATTAAAAATTTAATATTTCTATACTTATACTCCCATGTCGCCCGCTTGCCGGGCCGCGGCTGCCGCGGGCGCTGGCCGCCGCGGTCCCTGCCGCGGCGGCCGCCTGCCAAAGTCCGCGGGAAAGCAATTAACGTTTTGTAAATGCATCTGGACTTCACGGATAACAACGGATAATAAGTTGTTTCGATAGTAAAAAAAGAGAAAATTATAAATAAATTAAAATTTTATTTGGTCATTTTTTAGTACCTAAATTATGTACGGTTGGTAACCAATATGCCTAATTATATGCGGTTGGTAACTAAAAATCAAAATGACATTTGTAACGTCAAATCAACATTTGAAACGTCAAAATGACGTTTGTCTTGTCAAATTTTCTCACTTTAGGTTAGGGAACATTTGAAACGTCAAAATGACGTTTGTTTTGTCAAATTCTCTCACTTTAGGTTAGGGAATGTGTCAAAACAAAATACAGAGTGGACCAATTTGTGATATACGGGTTGATTGAATATTAAACGAGAAAAAAATTAAATTATATGAAAATCATAATTATTAATTTTTTTATAGTTTGTTTATCAATTACTTGATGCACATCGACGTGTGATTGATTAGTAACCATGTGCGATCGATTAGTAAATAGAACAAGCAATATTAAACGGTGGAATTTCAAATAAAAAAAAAACATTTTTCTAGTAAATATTAAATAAAATTAAAAATTTAATATTTCTATACTTATACTCCCATGTCGCCCGCTTTAGAAGTAATATATACAATTGAGTATAGTGATCAATTGTACAATTAGGTCGAAACTTCTGACCACCTTTTTTGAACTCCTCATTAAAAAGTAGAATAGGAATGTCTCATAAACCCGACCCATTGAAACACCCCTAAGGGGGGTTTTCCTGCTTTTTTTATTTTAAAGTGACATATCTCATGAACGATAATATATAGAGTGCTGAGACCTTCATAGTTGATTGGTTGGTCTAAGTTTGAGTTTCCAAGGTGTTTATGAGTTTCAACATTTGTATATATTACCGTTTCGCCCCCTGATCTTGTTTAATTGGCTATTAACTCGCAAACGTAAGCACAACAATCCTTGACAGAATAATTAGTACGTTACAGGTTAAACTTCATGTGTGAAAACATTTTATTAAGGTGTGTAGACGTTAATTAGAAATATTTTGTTAATTCTTTATGTATACACACTAACTAAAGAATGCCATAAAACAAAATTAAATATTAGTCTTCAAGGTGATTGAGATCAAAGATTACCAAATTAACAAAAAATTAACAACAACAATTGTATTCGGGATCTAATATTTTTAATGACAAGGGTGAATCAAATTAAACCGGAATTTCTTTTTTACTCCTTGTTAGATGAACGGAGAGGGCGCGGCTTCTGAACGTTACAGGGAGGGGTGTCGGGCAAGAGGTTCTCTCGGGCAAGTCTCTCACGACGGGGAGCATCAAGCTATCTAGTTAGAGGTAATATATGCAATTGAGTATAGTGATCAATTGTACAATTAGGTCGAAACTTCTGACCACCTTTTTTGAACTCCTCATTAAAAAGTAGAATAGAAATGTCTCATAAACTCGACCCATTGAAACACCCCTAAGGGGGGTTTTCCTGCTTTTTTTTATTTTAAAGTGACATATCTCATGAACGATAATATATAGAGTGCTGAGACCTTCATAGTTGATTGGTTGCTCTAAGTTTGAGTTTCCAAGGTGTTTATGAGTTTCAACATTTGTTGTTTCGCCCCCTGATCTGGTTAAAATTAACGGTAAGCAAAGTGTGAACGTGGGACAATGCTCCACAGATATCCCGTGCGTTTATACATATACATTTTTATTATTAAATCGTTATGATATTAGGATGGTCGATTGGTCTAAGGCGCTGCGTTCAGTCTACTTTATGAGCGTGTGTTTGAAATCCTCTTCTCACAAGTTACTTTTTAATTTAAATAAAAATCTGAAAAAAGCGACGAAAATACAGACGGACAGACAGTTTGGCTTTAATTTTTATATGTATAAAAGCCTAAAATGTACATGTGTTCATCAATCGTTTAAAACTGGCTTTCGTAATGTAGTTTTGAATCTGTTAATCCTATAAATCAACTAAATAAAAATAATGATAGTAACTATAAAAAATTACCTTGACGACGTGTACGCCTTCCTGATCGATCCCAATCAGGATTTAACTAAATTTAATTTTAGTATTTACTTGTAATAATAATGTATTAAAAATAATAAACAAGCATTAATTTACACCTACTAAAATTGTAAAAAACCTAATTTAACATTTATGCCATACTAAAAAATTATTGTTAAACTTTTTCTCTATAAACAGCCGATATTTAATGTATCTTAGAAATACCTCCTAGTAGAATTTGCAGATAAATCATATGTACTGATCCGGGTTTATAATATTTTGTATGTATCGTTGTCATTCGTAAGGGGGTAATGTAGGGTAGCGAATAATCGAAAAAGTATTTTTTATAACGGTCGTATTTTTAATGGCTTATCCCGTGCCAAATTAATTGGACATTTGACTCCTTTTACCTGCCAAAGTTATAGAAAATATTTTTCTTCATCGTTTGCAAGACGGTCAAATTTCAACCCTTAGCTTCGACCTATTTATGAACAACAAAATAGGGAGTTAGCATTCAGCCATTGCAACGCACACATCCGCCTGCTCTAGAGTAGATCGCAACGGGCCGTAGCCAGATGCACATCTGCCTACTGAAATTTGTTGGTAGCCATTTTGGTTTGCCTACCACGGTATAGCATACATTTCGCACATCGATTGTGTTTATATTCACTAATCGCCCCTCTAATACCTATAAAATTATTATAAAAAATAAATTTTTATTGAAAAGAATTGGTGTAAAATTTGAAATTATTTTTCATATCCATCAAAAGTCTTTAATTTCCAAAATATGTTATTTTTTATAAGATCATTGACGAACTACTAATTTTAGTAACACAAAAGGTCATGCCCTTTATTACAAGCTAATAATTGGTGGCGCTAATTTCTACACCAACTGCTAAATCCTGCCTCAACCTTCCTAGAAAAGAAGGGCATATGCACGCTAATTTCTAATTTAAAAAATATTATATTTTTAATTAGTTTGAACGTACTACTTTAAGTGACTAAAGTTTAATTTAATAAAACTTTATTGTTTCTTGAGAAAAACAATCTTAAATTTTGTTTATTTTTACCCGTCTAAAGGTATTTTTCTCCTTAAATAATACTAACAATAGCTCAACATACATTAAACAATGTTGGTGCAATTGGGGAAATTCTACAAAATAATTTAGAATAATATATATAATTTTTAAGTATAAAAATATAATTACACATATTGCTTTGGCTGTGCTAACAAAAGTGAAACCCTTATAACAAAACACAAATATAATACGATTGTAGAATGACGTACAAATATTTTTTAATAAAAAGTTTTCTTTTTTATGCAGATAAACAAAAATATTTCGCCAACTGGCAATACAGAAATAAATTATTATTAACAGTAATGTTTTGCTTATTGATTTTCAAATGTAACATAATTATAAAATATCAATTTTACTGACTATTTATCTTTTAATTCGGCAAAATAATAGTATTGGACTTATATATACATATATATATATATATATATATATATATATATATATATATATATATATATATATATATATATATATATATATATAATCAAAAGACATTTACCAAATTGGTGTTGGCTTATAAAATAAACTAAAATAAAATAAAATAAATACATTATGTGTTATAATACCTATATACCTACTTTCTTAACTTAATTAACTTATTTAGTTATGTACAAATTTATACCATTCTTTTCTGTTACTTGTCATTGTCTTTGCCTCCATCATTGTTTTTCATTTCCTTGTTAGTATTTTTCCTATGACATTGTCCCATGTTTCTTGTGGCCTTCCCTGTTTCATTTTGCCTACTTTCCTCGTTTCCCATGTTTGTTTAACTTTTCTATCTTGATCCATCCGTTGCAAATGACCACACCACGCTAACTGTCGTCCTTCGATAAAACTTGTTATTGGGTTGATCTCTAATTCTTCCCTTATCTGCTTGCTTCTTATTCTATTTCTCAGGGTGACACCTTTCACTCTTCTCAGGTATTTCATTTCTGTGACTTCCAATCTTGATTTCATTTTTTGTGTCAGTACCCACGATTCGCATCCATAGGTCATGATGGGTCTAAAGATTGTTTTATACACTGTAAGTTTGGTTTTTTGTGACACCTCTCGTTTATTTATAAAGTTTACATTGATTGCATAATAAAATTTGTTACATTTCTCTATCCGTTCAGTTATGTCTATTTCTTGTCTTCCACTATCATCGATAGTAACCCTTAGATACTTAAAATTTTTTATCTGTTCGATCTCCTCTCCATTTATCTGTATATTTATCTGATGGTGATCTTTCCCACTGGTCATTACTTTTGTTTTGCGGATATTCATCTTCATTCCGTTATATGTTAATTCTTCGTTCCATATCAGTAGGTTTCGCTGTAGTTCTTCTTCTCTTCGTGCCATTACTATAATATCATCTGCAAATGCACAATCTTGTATGAATGTGGGTTGTAATTTTCTGTATCCTACATTTAACCCTTTGATTCTCTGGTGGCATGTTCGTATTATTTCGTCTCAAAAGATGTTGAATAGTACCGGGCTCATTACCCCTCCTTGTCCTAGACTTTCATTTGTGTCAAACTCTTCTGATATTCTGTTATTATTTATCACGTAATTCCTTGTCTTTTGGTACAAACTTTTAATTACACGCGTTACTTTTGAGCTTACTCCTCTATTGCTCAAACTTTTCCACACTCTCTCTCTAGGCGTTCTATCGAAAGCTTTCTCGAGATCAATAAATGCAAAGGCAGCTTTCTCGTTGTATTGGAGTGTTTTTGTAATTATTTGTTTAACAGTAAATATATGGTCTTGTACGCTTCTACCCTTACGGAAACCGTTCTGTGCTTCTGATAACGTTGGTTCTATTACAGTTCGGAGTTTACCTTCAAGTATTTGTTCATACAGTTTTAAAGAAATACTGAGCAGCGTTATGCCTCTGTAGTTGTTACATATCTTTCTATCTCCTTTCTTAAATATTGGGGCAATCTGTCTTACTTCCCAGTTTTTTGGTATTTTCTCCTCTTTCCATATTTTATTAAACATTTTTAGTAGTATCTTAATTCCTTGTTCTCCCATTTTTTTTAACATTTCGCCTGTGATTCCGTCATATCCTGGTGACTTTCCATTTTTGATTTTCTTTAATGCTGTTACTAACTCTTCTTCCGTTATACCTTCTTCTTCATTTTCTGTATTCTGGCGTCTATATTCTATCTGTGAACTTTCTTCTTTAATCATGACTTGGGTCTGTAGAAGTTCTTGAAAATATTGCCTCGATCTGTTCATTATTTCTGTTGATTTTATCAATACCTTTCCATTTTTATCTTTTATTACTGTGTTCTCTGTTGTTTTCTTTTTTTTAGGTTTTTTAAAATTTTATAAAATAGTTTCTGATTTGCCCTACTGTTCTTTTCTAGTTTTTCGCCAAAGTCTTTCTACGCCTTTCCTTTCGCTTCTCTAACCATGTGTTTTACTATAGTCCCTTGTTCTTTGTACGCATTGTAGGTATCTTCTGATTTTTTCCTAAGTAGTCTGTCCACCTCTTCTTCTTTAGTTTAACTTTTCCTTTTATTTCTTCGTTCCACCAGGCGGTTCTTTTCATATGTTTGTTTGTCTTAATTACACCGAATGCGTACCTTGCTGCTTTTAATAGAGTATTCTTTATCTTGTTTCACATCTCTTCTACCTTTAACTGTTCAAACTTCTCTTCATCTACCAGTAGGTCTCTGCTTATTATGTTCTCATACTCCCTTGCTGTTTCTGTTTCTTGTAGTTTATAGGTTCTTATTGTTTCTTTCTGAACTGTGTATTCTTCTTTTACTGTTTGCTTCTGGTCTTCTGGCCTTTTTATTTTTCCTACTAAGAGGTAATGGTCGCTGTATATCTCAGCTCCTCTTTTAACTCTAACATCTTTCACTGTATGTATGTTGTTTTTTTCTACTAGTATGTATTCTAATATAGATCTCTCATCTCTACTTTTAACCTCTCGTTACACACATACACAAGTGTGTATCTTTTTATGTTGGAAGAATGAGTTTTTTATAATCAGGTTGTTTTGGGAGCAGTATTCTATTAATCTCTTTCTGTTGTTATTCCTTTTATCTTCACCAAATTTTCCTATCACTTTTTCTGTATCATTTTCTCTCTTCCCCACTCTACTGTTGAAGTCACCTGCTACCAATATTTTCCCTTTGCTCCTTTCTGTTATCATTGTTAATTCATCCTAGAATTAATCTTTTACTTCTTTTTTCTCGTTTTCATCGGGTCCATAGACTGCAATTATCGTTATACTTTCTTTTCCTTGCATTTCTAGTTCTGCCGTGAGAATTCCTTCTGACCGCCCTGTCCAGTTTGTGATCTTATCACTCAAATTCCTGTTTATAATGCATGCCTTCTGCCGCTCTTACATTTCCTTTCACTCCGGTGTATATTAAACTGTGTCCATCCATTAATATCATTTCACCTTTCCCTTTTTTCTTTGTCTCTGCTAGTACTAGTATATCTATTCCTGTTCTGTTAAGCTCGTATATAACTTCTTCTTCTTTTCTCGTTAGGCTTCTTGTATTCCAAACTCCAAGTTTCCAATCCTGTAGTTCATTACCCTTTTCCATTGCCAGTTTCGTTGTCGCTACCCCCCTGCATATCTATACCTAATAGTTTTTTCGTCCAGTTTGGGTTATTTTTCTTATTTGTTTCTCAAAACTTGTTCCTTCTGGCGATCTCTCCGTTACCGTCCTTTTTAATGCATTGCTTTCAGTCCTATCGTCCTTTACCAATTCTTCCTTATTTACCAAATAATTTGCTCTGTATATTTCATCGTTAATTATCAATTTATTACATTTTGGTTGTAGTCTATATCCTTTATTCCTAGCTTCTTTCATTTGTGGGATTAACATTTTTCTTTCCTCTAATACCTCCTTGGTGTCTGTTCCCTTGAGCTTTCTCGCATTTTGTAGTATTGATACTTTTAAGTTGACTTTAGTTAACTTAACTAAAATTGGTCTTTTCTTGTCTTTTATATATTTTCCGATTCTTCTCGTTTGGTCTAAATCATCATTTTGGTCTACGTCAATTCCTATATTTTGTATTATACTAGTTACTTTTTCCTCTGTCCTACTTGTGCTTTCATTTTCCTCATCTACTACTCCTTTTATTATAATATTATTCCTCCTGATCTCTCTTTCTAAGTTAGCTATTCTCCCCTCCTGTTGTACCGTGTTCTCTTTTAGTTTCTTATTGTCATCCTCACTTGTTTGATTTCTATTACAAACGTATCAAATTTCTCGTTCACTTGCTATTTGTTGGAACATCTTCTCAATTTTCTCCATCTCATTCATCTTCAAGTCTGCTGTTGATTGCGTAAACTGACAGACTCCAGTCCGCCCGTCGCAGGTCTGTCACCTATCTATCAACAGTCCTCTTCTCGTTGCTATGCTGTTTCAATTTAAACTTTATTTACACTAACATTTGTAAATTACATTATTTTGGTGTATAATGTGTTGCCTACCCAAAAATTTTTGTTGTGGAGGTCACTCCAGTTGTATTTATTTCTCTTATCTCTTATCTACACTTGTCTAATGCAATTTTCGACTTTATTCTCAAAATCCTTAACCTCAATTAATTATTATATACATCAATTTACTCATTGTTCATCTGTTATTTGCGTTTTCTCTGCTCTCCCTCACTTTCTGCTAAATCACTCTTCCTAATTCTCTGCTTTCTTTTGCCTCTGCTTACTCAATATGGCCCTATTTGGACTTTAATATTGTAGTCAACAGACGGCGTATCGTGTTGCAGCTTCAATAAGGTAGGTTATATTTGTTACTCATTTTTGATCTTACTCGTAGATGTAACTAACTATATTAACAAACATAAATAGATAATAAATTTAAAATAAGGGGCTCCTCGCTTAGGGGTGTCTAGTGCATAAATTTTTACAGTGTGATTATCATAATTATGATTGTCATAATTAAAGTGAGCGTAGTATAGGCTACAGACACAAAATAACCTATAAAATAGATGATTATGTACTTTTTGTCAAATTTTTGTAGTCAGTTAACTAGTTCAAGAAAACTTTCATGCAATACCAACAACTACACCCAATATTAACGCAGCCTCCGTCCCAATTTTTTTTTGTCTCAGTCAAAAAAAGCACATCTTTCATAAAACTTATAGTCTAGCAAAGTGAAATTATACCATTACAAATAAATGGCAAACAACAAGGCATTCTATTCTAAATAGTTATGCACAAAACAAAAAAAAAAGATTACTGGTTAGGTGCTCCACATACAACAAACAGATTTTTAGCGCAGTCAAATATTCGTCTAAGAAGGTGACGAAGAATTTAAGAAACAAAACTACTACTTTTGTTCGTCTGTAGTGCTCATAAACTAAAACATCTAACAAATGTTAGATATACCAGTCAAGAACAAATACTTTGCAATTACAAAAAAATGTGCAAAACAAAATTTAACAAAGTCATACTAAGGATTATATTTAGTATCGTCTATATCCCGATTATTCTGCCACGAAACATAGGGAGGTCTCAACTTGTCTCTATCTGACTCTAATTTTGGCGACGTGCTTAACTTTTCTCTAACATTTTCTTATCCTTTTTAACTCTTCGAAGATTATCCTCTTCCAAGTTATTTTTAAACGACATCTGCTGCTAGTTGCTTAGGAATTTCAATCAATGGCTTGCTGTTTCTGGGTTCCAAAGGGTATGTTCTATCTATTCTCACCTTCTATATTTAAGACCTTTTCAGGCCAGAATATGCATAGTATTCTCCGTAAACATTTGTTTATAAAAATGTAAAATTTTTTAGTAATTCCCACGGTAACTTTCCAAGACTCGCAGCCGTATAGGAAGACAGGTTTGACGGTGGAATTGTAGATGCGGACTTTAGTTTTATTGTTGTATATTCTTGATTTCTAAATGTTCCTTGGCATTTTAAAGGATTTCTTGGCTCTCTGCATTATCTCTTTAACGTGGCATTTAGTGTCTATAGTATTAAAGCATTTATAATAAAGCCTAAGTAAACAATTTCTATTGGACGGTTGTCTATGGGAATGGGTTTGATATTTTGTGTATTGAATCGGATATGTTTTGTTTTATTTATAATTATCTTAAGACCTATTTTGTGAGTTTTCCGCTGCAGTGATCTCTACCTTTCCTCTCATTTCTATCAAGGAATGGGATAATAATCAAATGTTGTCGGCATAGGTTAAAACTTCTAAGCATCCGTAAAGACCCCGCTATATTTTTCTTGATACATTATTTATTCTTCGTAGGAAAAACGAAGCCTTACTTGAATTAATTGTTTATTGGGATATCGGAAATCGCTCTTCTTTCATGTACAGTTAGAGCTTTTGTAAGATTCCTGGTGATTCTTACTATTTTGTCTGGAAGTTCTTTTTCCGTAAGTTGTTATTCTCTACAGTAGTTTTGGTTTCTGGCTTCTTTAAATTATCTACCTAGTCTCTTTTTGTCCTGTCTTACGCTCCTTTTAACGGTAATATTACTTTTCTAAATTTATCGTACAGTCTTCGATTTTCTTCTTCATTTTTAATTTATTTAATTTTTTCAATTTTGGAATATTGTATATTATATTGTATTAGTTTTTCAAAATACCTGCTTATTGTTTTGTCTTATAGGCGTTTAGTGTTCAATTTTCCCCTATTACTTTTATTATATATCTTACGAGGTATAGTTTTAAGTCTTATTTGTCCGATTACCAAGTAGTGGTCGGTAGCCACGTTTGCTCCTCTGAAGCTTCTTGATTTTAAGCGAAAGCTTCTTTACTTTGTGTCTATTGTGGTATGGTATATTTGATTTTCGGTTGTGTTTTTGCAATTCTCGTTACTTCCGTTAATAAACGTGTCATAATAATTCTGTCTATAATTTTGCTTTTATTTGTTAATTTACGAAATATGATGTCTGCGCCGCTCTTATATCTTTCATTTTCTGCTCTGCCAGATTAGCTTAGGAGTTTTCCGTCTTTGGTATGGTGTTCACCTGAGCCATTCCATTTGGTTTCGCTTAACTCCAAAAATTGAAGGTTAGATTTACGTATTTATTTAGTAACTTGGGCTAACCGGAAGATTTTATTATCGTCTTAACGTTTCAACAGCCAAATCGTGTCGTGTGTCCTTTACCTATTATTGTTTTCAAAAGATTGGCCCGGTTACTTCTTAAGAGGCTTTCTAAAATCAATATTTTTTAATAACCAAATGATTGCCCTACTGCATCCTAATCTGGTGTCAAGGCTGCTGACCTGTCTCGACTAAAGTCGACTGGAGTTATACGGCTCATAGTTGATCATCGAAGCCTCGTTAGTTTTACGCAAGATTTATCACGTGAAGGGCAGACTAACATTTGCGTGACAGAAGCTATATATTGCATGACACTATCCCAATGCACTACAAAAATAAAAATACTTAATTTTATTTCTTCCATCATAAACAATATAGAAAATTCAAAGTAAAATATCATGTAACATGCGTTTTATAATAAATTTTAATAAATCAGCTAATAAAATTAATAACCGTAGAAATAAAGTCATTAAAAGACACTTCCCAAATAATAAAGAGAACTACAACATAAAATTTTCAATAAAATCAAGAATAGCATTTAAACCCCCACACGCAAACATTTATTATCTTAATAGTCAAGTATTTGGGCACTTTTATATTTTTATTTTATTTATTTTCCAAAAACTTCTAAATACATTAGGCGTGTTAAAGAATATCTAACAACAAACTGTAAAAAAAGTAAAAACGTAAAATATATTAACAATCAAGGTAACCATCCTGCAAACTATAGAAAATCCTCAAAAGTCAAACAAATTTTAAACAAAAATTTTTGCTCCTGAAACCAAGACAACATTTGCAATCAGTATAACCAGGTATAAAGTCCACAACCACAAGTAGACAACCAGCAACAAATATAACATGAAATTAGCAGTATACAATAACGAAATTAAAGCACTAATTTAATTAAATTTTCTACCACTCTTAATAGCATTTCTGATGTTATTGCTTCAATTTGCTTCGTGATTGCTTCGTAGAGATCCGCTATCAACCGAATTTGTTTTCTGTGCAGGTCATTCTTTAGATATCCCTACAAGAAGTACTCACAAGGATTTAGATCAGGAGAGTAGGGTACCTATTCAATGCCATATCCGTTGTATTCAGCAGAATCTAATGCGATGATTCTTTCACCAAAGTGCTCCTCTAGAAGATTAAGATTTTTTCAATACCGGTTACCGTTAACCTTTCCAAAGCCCATTAAGGAGGGAAAAACTTCTTTCTTAAGCATTTAAAAATAGCGATCACTAGTTGTTTTCGTTTATAAAAGTCTTACTACGTCTGCGCAAATCGCACAACAAACGGTAATTCCCTTCGAATTTAAGAGCCTTGCTATTGAAAATTGAGGATTTTTGCTTTTTGCTATTTGTTCACATAACCTTTAAAGTAAAAGTAGGCTTTGTCCATCAAAATTCGTAAAACAAATATTCATCCTGACTATTAATGATTTTTCTATTAACTAGATTAAATTAGTAAATATAAATCTTTTCTAAGCTGAGTTTTTGTTAATTAGCTGGTTTATTTGTATTTTATATGGCTTCAGTCGTTGATTTTCCTTCATTATCCTTTGGAACGATGATCTGCTAATGGCGAACTTACGGCTAAACTTGTAAGACGGTAGCATTCCTTCTTTTAACTCTTTTGATTTTTTCGCTAGTTCTAACTGTCCTTTCCTTTGACTTAATTTTCTCGATATCAATACCAGAACATTTCCTCTACCCAAACATTTCTCGTTCGTCTTGTTAAAGATAATTATGAAAAAAGTTGAAGGTTAGTTGACAGTTTTATCTTACCTTTTAACAGTCGTATTGTCCAAGAATGGTGGTTGCCAAACTTCTTCTTGAACTGACGAACTGTTTCAACCGGAGACTAGTTAACATAATACATTAGAAGAATAAAGGTTTTACATTCTATAGTATATTTTTTCATTGTATGTAAAATCTCGGAAAAGAAGAGTAATTTTTTTTGAATTCTTACTAAATTGCACCAACAGTAAACACAAAATTTTTAATAGAGCATAGCTAATTACAAACTTCTTGTGTCTTTGATTTTTAAACACTTTTTATCAAAGGATTCGTCGTCAGGGTGTTAAGGACAACGAAAATCTCATCTAATATACCCATTAGGCCAGTTAAAATCACGAAATTGAAGCGGAGAAAAAATACCACGTTTGATAAGGAAAACATTTTTATCGATGGATTCACGCTTAGGGGATTAGGCATAACCATTTAAAATAAACACTCATCTAGCGTACCCATTGGATCACGTTGTGTCTACCAATGCATTCAGATAGGCAGCTTACCTAAAAGACGCATATTTGAAAGATCAAGACTAAAATTTGAGACAACTGCATTGGTTAACAAGATCGTAAATTTCAACTAACAATAGAAACCTTTTACTTGATATATGTATAATTAAACCAATATGGATCACTCAACTAGCAATTTTAAGAACAATTACCAACGAACCGAAATATGTCATAAACTATCTAATCTAGCGATAGTTTCTTATACCGACCACAGAAGTGTATTTAGTTTAAATTATTTGTAATACAAAAACATTGGTCAGTCATGAAAAATTTATTAAGAGTGAAAAATGAGGGAAAACTATAAAAATATGAAAAATCAGTAATTAAGTAACTAATTAGAATTTAATTTTATAGTTTTAAACAGCTGCCTTGTATTAGAAAACTTCAAGTTTTGTAAAGAAAAGGAAAAAACTCTGGCATTTGTAAAATAGTATTTCTAATAATAAAGTCAAATTTGCTAAAATTTATTTTTATGTCGACAATCCATTAGAATGTAAATATAAAAAGACACTCTTTTTAAACTGCCCTGTAGAGGACAATAACCTGGATGTACAGGCGAAGAATTACAGAAGGACGTTAAAAAATCATAAATCCAAAATTGCGCCGTCTTTCCGTATAAGCCTTAAATCATTCATTAACAGAATTCATTAAATCACGGCGGATTTAGAGCGCACGGAAGACTGCCCTTAAAGATTCATTTTAATCTTCTGACACCGGGCTAGCCAAATGGCAAAGGAGTTCTTTCCGAGTTAGTGTCGCTTTAATCGCCGAAAAAGAAGCAAAAAGCGGGCGGTCGCGCAATTTGCCCCGAATTTCCCGGAATTCAATTAATTCTCTAAGTTGTGGACAAACTAAGAAGGTTAAACCTCGGATCTTAACGGCGCCAGAGGATGTACCTACGCTGTTTCGTCCCTATTTTAGCTTCTATATTGCTCAACTTTGAAACTCGCAATTATAGTTGTTATCCGTTTATTAGTTTATCTACACGCAGCCTGCAGAACACGCACACACTGCTGCGGTTACATCATACGCCTTCTAATAAAACCGCTGCTTGAAATTGATACGAATAGTTTTGAAGTGATTTGCATTTAATGAGGAAAGTTAAACCAAATTGCCTTCAATAGACTTTGTGTATGGAGAAATTTAATATCAGCCAATTTTAATCTATAGCTCCATTTATTTGGGTATTTTTAACACTGAATATTGTCCAAAATTAATAAATTACATAATAAGCGAATTATTACTTCAGCAGCATAGTACATCGAAATTATTTGAGTTTAAAATACAATTCTTTCTTTTTAGACAATTATGTCTTTAGGCAACCAAATATACACTGGTATTGCTTTTTAAATTAGGTTACAATTCCAGTTTAATTAACACAAAAATTTGTTTAAAATTAAAATGACATTAACCACTAACCTACACTAACAACTGTTATTTCAGCACCGCTTATTTCTCAATTTAGCATCACAAAGGATGTCGCCGATTTGTCAGCCAACTTCAATTACAAAACGAATGCGTTTATTCCAAGCCGGTGCCAACGGGCCCCTAAAGGGCGCAATATAAATTTGCAACAAAGCGTGCTAATTTTGTTAATTACACGTTGCCAGTGGCAACATGCGAGCGGCGGCTACCGGGTAATTCGAGCACCTATACTCCGATATCGATTTTGGCATTATGTTCGGAACTCGACGTGCTGCAAATTAAATGCAAATCACAGGTAAGACCCAAACCGGCGATTATGCACTGCCAGATGGAGTTGGGATTAATAGGCGACGTCATCAGCGGGTTGGCCAAATTGTTAATTATTTGAGATTGCCTCTCTGGAGAAATGAAATCGTGATTGCGAAAGGCCCTTTGATGTCGAGCGAAGGTGATACAGGCAATAATTTGTAACGCAGATTAATATTAAAATCTGTAAGACATGAAAGCAAACCCTAATATCACAAGGAAATTTAATAACTTTAATGTTTCATCATGAAAGTACATATTTTTTACAAAAGAATCAAAAGCTTATGAAATAATGGAAATATATTAAAGTACAACTTTTTGTCTTCAAATTATTTAATCTATTTTAGAGAGATATAAATTAATTTTAGAACATCTAGTAACTATCAACGTATTGGTTGGTAAATATTTCACTTATATCAAACATCATATAGCAGAAACAAAAACTAGCAAAACATAAAAATTAACAGAAATTCTAACAGAAAAATATACTAGAGTTAATAATAATAATAATAATGGTCAGGCTCTAACGCCCTACGGAAAAGCACAGCCTACGAACTGAGAAGTTAAGGCGTTCATATGTTCTCCACTTTGTCCAGTCGTTGCGCACCATTTCTGATGCAGAGCAATGTAGCAAGGACCGCATCTTAGTCGACCGCCATTATTACTCCTTGTTCAAAGTTAACGCAGGTAGTCAAATTACTTTTAGTGACTGAGTAGGCTTTCCGCCAGGTATTAGAGAGCTCTGAAAATAAATCCGGGTCCGTCTACACTGCAGCCCGCCTCTCAGCCACGGGACCACACTGGCGTTAATGAAGTGAAATATTTAAAAGGAATACAAAAACAGGCTTGTGGAGATATTTATACGAGGTAATTTCAAAAATATGCGCATGCGCAATTTTCATATTAAATAACACAAGTTAGTTTAACGTACTCTACAACCTGCGGTTGCTACAGAGCTGCTACACTTGGATCACTTTGTTTCGGAAAATCAGCAACAGACATTATTGCCTGGTTTAACAACAAAAAGACCCAAGTTTATGACGTAGCCAAAAAATTAAGATAAATTCGTTCAAGAATTAAAAAGGACAAAAAACATGGGTGTGGAGAGACCGACGATTAGTCTATTTTGTCCTAAAAAAACAGCAACTGTTGGCTGAGGAAAACAACATGAACAGAATGAAAAAAGACCAAGTACTGCTGAACGATATCAAGCACAACAGCTCGCGTTCTGAAATTCTTTTCGAACAAAAAAAAACTTCATTCAAGACAGGAAGATAAATATCCAAGATATCTCTAAAGTGCCTACTGCCGTGCATACAAATTTCCTTTTTGTGACTCTGGACAGAGGAGGTGATCGCTAGACCAGAGTACGTGTTCCAGCAAGACTTACTCCAGCCCATAAGGCAAGGAAAACCCTGGCACAGCTATGTAACAATTTGTATTACCACTGGTTTCCCGAATTGTGCGCACTCTCCAGTCCCGACTGTAACTTTGTTGAACACTACGTCTAGGGCATTATAATAGCAAGAACAGCTTGAAGGCCTTCATTATAAATGTAGCGACACATACGTACAAGAAGAAAGTTGTGTTGACCTGCACCAGGTTTAGATCCCGACTGGAGGAAGTCGTGCCTGTTGATAGAGGCTACATTGAATAAAGTGATTTTTAATCCTATTGATATTAACTGCATTTAATGCAAATAAATTTAATTTTTCTAGAATTTTAATGTTATTTTAAGAACTAGTATAAACCTAGCTGTACTAGATTTGAAATATTTACTGATCAAAATTATTGTAAATTTTCTGAGAGTAAATAAATGTAACTCACATACATGATTTGATATATGTTTTATAAACTTCAAATGTATTTTTTGTTTTAACTTACTCAAATGGTTACTAACCTAAAATGAACTAATATATTGAATTATAAAATCTAGTAACAAATAATATATTTCTATAACCAAAGATAAGATTAAGATAAAATAAAACAAAAAAATAAATAAAAATCCATAAAAAGCATTCACACATTTTTTTAATCGTACACTACATTAAATGACTTTTTTTATGAAAACTTTGCGAACGAGGTTTAGAACATAAAATAATTAATTTTGTCCATAGCATTAAATTAATCCAGAATCCTTCATTTATAAATAATTGCATTACATAAAAAATATTTATAATAAACATCAAAAAACAACATTAGAAAGCTGAATAGCGGAAAAACATTTCCAAAAAAAAATGGAAACAGAAATAAAGAGTACTCGGATGTGAAAAACCGGATCTGAAAAAATAAACATTCGTCTGTCGTGTTTGTTTAAATCACTTTAAAAAATTGAAAAGTGTAATCGATCAAAAAGCCATTTGCTAAAAGGTTCGCAACGATTCTCGGAAGTTCGGTGTAATAAAGGAAAATTTCAACAATTTTTTCGGTACGTCGAGATGGAGTAGTAAGAATTTCAGAATCAAGTGTTTAGGTATTCAAAAGTGTAAGGAAACTATTAAAAGAAATTGTAGGACAGTTCATGTTGTGATCAAATACGCTGAGGGGCAGACTAGCGAGTGGAAATAAATAATAAATATTGGTGGATTAGTTAATATATTGTAAATCTACTCTAAAGATAAATAGTGTACATTGTTAAATAATTGTTAAGTAAAAATAAATATCTGAACGCATAAACTGAGTTGGTTAGAACTGGTGTCAGAAACAGGATCCATCGAAACTTAAGAAGAAAGATAAAACGTGGACAGAAACAACGAGATTAGCAGAGGACAGAAAGGAATGTAAGAAGTTTATAATAAAAGAATAAAAAATATAAACTGTAAATTGTAAATGGTAAATTGTTAATTGCAACCCTTACACCCTCGGGGTAAAAAAAAAGAGATTCTAATTATATATATTAGCTTTGAGTCTGCACATCACTCAAGGTTCCAAATTTATTTAAGTAACACGAAATTTAGATTTTCTTTACTCTTTCATATCTTTAAAACTGTAAAACAAACTCATTTTTGTTATTTGTAATATTTTATTTAAGATACAATAAAATATTACAAAATAAACAATTTATGTCCTTTATATAATTAAAAATTAATTTTCAATGAAACAAAGAGATCTAAAAGGTATAGAAAATAAGGCAGAATTTTTTTCTAATAGCTTATTGTTTTCGTATTAGAAAACAGCGCCTCGTCTCTTCGTTAATTCTGGTCATTTTGTTCTGATTGCTTACTTCAATTTGTCCAGAGAACAATATTTTGTTGAATTCACCTGGAAGCAGTTTATAATAAATGACACCCTTCATAAAAACGTTTTTGGGGTAAAGGGCAGAGTTTGCTACTGTTATAGGCTTTTTATTACTGAAACAAGAACTTTTGCTAATCAAAGGCTTATCTCCTCTTTGAAAATGTTTTTTCAATCAAGCTTATGGTAGTTATTTTAATGTTTCATACATACTTAGTATATATATAATAATGGTAAGGCTCTAACGTCCTGCGTGGAAGCAAGGTCTGCGAAATGCGAAGTTAAGGTTCTTATATGCTCGACTTTACTGCCCGATCGTCGCCCACCAAGTCTGATGCGGGGGAATGTGATGACCGCCGTTATTACCCTTTGCTCAAAAGAGCGCAGGCACTCAATTATTTTCAGTGACTGAGTAAGTCAGGCATCAGAGAGCTCCGGGAATAAAACCTGCGTCCGCACCTCAACCGCTTAGACCACTCTGGCGATATATACACACTTAATACAGCCCAATAATAAAAGTAATAATCAGGGTTATCTCAAACTTACTTTAAATTTATTTAGCTTCTTATATTTTCACATTAATAACTATTTAAATAGAACAATAGCTTTATAACTTTATCTTCGTATGACTCTGAATCCATATCTTATAGGGCTTTATATGAGTGAAAACCCATGGTTGTATACCTAAAGACTTAGAACATTCTGTCGACCACGCCATTATGCCAACCAGTGAATCGTTATATACCAATAATGTTTGGCTAAGACAACACTCTTTTAAGCTGATTCTATCAAATTTACATTATAATAACTGTCTTTGCACTACACCAAATCTCCTTTGTTTACCTGTCCTTAATAGGAACGCATAATTGATTTTTTTCCAGATGCAGCATTTTCGTCGGCCTGGAAAACTTCTTAAACACCTCATCGCAATAACTATTTGGTGCGATTGTAAGGTTTGTTTTGGTTAAAATTATGTCTTCGATGGAAATTAGGCCATCGACGTAAAACGGAATTTCTCCAAAATATAATGAAAGCGTGCGGACTGCACCTAAACAAAAATAGACCAATCTGAAAGAGTAATAGTGCCATCTTCCAAATTACCTGTAACCATCGCAATTTCTTTCCCTGATTTATGTAACGATATTGCATGCATAGCGGCGTACAAATACGTGCTGGGGTAGCCATGTCTGTGAAAATGTATTATTTTGTGTTTTTTTTCGGAAACGACATACTCGACTGGATATACACTAGCATTGTGGAATGTTCCTAAAGTCCCTACTCTCATGTGTGTATATGGATACCTACGTATAATTATTGTTATCTACTGTTATATGAGACTCATTAAACAGTGAGCAAATACATTGCTATTGCATACACACTTTCCAAAAAAAACTAACAAATGTTTAGGTAACTTAAATAAATGACTCAGCAAGGAGTTTGAAAAAACGGAAATATTTCTTGTCATTATTTTGAAGAATTGACGTAATGTTTAAAAATCTTTCACAATGTTGTGAATTCGTCAGCATACCAATAACCAATTATATAATTTTGAACAGGCCAAATTAGTGATATGAAAGACCAAATTTTCCATAAGAATTATAACAAGTTAAAAATATGTTGCTAAAGTACATGTTAATATAACTAAATGATCAGAAATAACAGATCTAAAATATTGACATTTTCATTTTTGCGTGTGCTAAAACTAATTCACCGTAAAGTGAGGCATTAGAATAAACCTAGTAAGTTTTCATGTTGAGTGCAAGTTAAATCACATGCATATGCTTAGCTCAAACTGTTAATCGAATTTACATATCACCGTAGTGTAAAAAGCAAATGCGTTAAGTGCAAAAAGTGAGATTAATTCTATTTTAGTAAGATAAACAAAGAGCGGTAAACCATTGAAGTGAAGCCCTTGCTTTGTTGATAACATGTGTAATATTATTAAATGACTGTTGTTAAATTTGTAAGAAATCCCGCAAAATTTGCAAAATCTTAGCTTTTGGCTTGGGATGAGACACCTCAAATTGATATTATCTTATTGATAGTGTATTATGACTAGTGAATGAGTGTATGAGGAACAATTTTAATTTTAATTTTAGTTGTATCATATTAAAATGCTAATAAAAATAAATAAAAACACATATCATATTAAAATGTTTCGTTTTTGTTGGAAAGTAGTGTATGCATAAATTAATATACCAAATTATTTCAGATATTTTTAAAAAAAATATCTTTTTGCGAAAGCAGATTACATTTTGTCTATTTCCTTTTTAAATCAGACAAATGGAAATACTTACCCCCGATCTGTTATGCAATTTCCCAAAACCCACCAACTGCTAATAATAACTGCTTTACATGTGATACTAGAAATAGCATCGTTTAACAGGATCGCTATGAAACTATAGTCAATATTATGATTGGTCAGATTTTGCAAAAGATTCGTTCCAGTATCGAACATATCTGACCCGTCGTTATCCATAGCATTGTAGCTGGCGAAAACTCGGAAGAAGCAATCAACAAAATACATTAAAAAAAGTAAAAAGTCACCAATTTTAGGCATTATCAAAATCTATAGTAATCAGACTTCACAAAAAAATGCTTTTATAGCCCGAGAACCAAAATTAAAAGAGCAATTGTATTCACTCTACATAAATACATTACATGATTAATACAGTAAAAAGTGCTGTTATTGAATATTTATCGTACAACTAGTTACTTTTTACAGCATTTTAATAACCAATTATTAGTGTTTTTATGCTTATTAAACCCAGCAGCTTATTAATATAATGTCTACTAAATAATTTTATAGTGATTAAGTATTGAATAAAAAACAGTTTTACGTGTAAAAGTAATATTCTGGAAAATAACTGTACTAAAATATTTTTATAACATTTTAAGTAAAAAGATTTATTCGATAATAGAACTTTACAAAAATATTAAATGAATCAAAAAATCATCAGATTTTACTAAAAAATGGAATGTAAGAACTTGAATACTCACAATCACGTAGAAAAATAAAAATAAAACAAACTAATTATTTCAAAAGTCGCAAAAAGTGCATACAGTACATGTTTTACAATATTAAGTAATTTTGGAAATAATCACTTTAAAACTAATTAACTGTTTTAAACAAAATATTTTTATATCAGATTGAAGAAAACTATATAAAATGTTAAAATTAAAAGTTATAAATAATTAAATCACGCACTTTACACACGAAAATAGATACACACATCCACATACATATATACATATGTGTGTATGTATAAAATTTATAATAAAAAGCAATGACATGTGAAAGCAGCTCGGAAAGAAACTTCTATTTGTGCATACAGGAGAAATAGATGTAGGTAACAACGTCCGTCTTGTGGTACTGTACACAGTAGTTCAATAAACAGTGCGAAATAGAAAAACATGGTTGTATTACAGTTTATTTATCCGCTAGACCAATTGAAAATAAGCGCTGCCATAGAAAATGACGCTAAATATTAAGTGCGAAATGCATCGGTTCATGATATCTGAACTTTACGTACTCTTTCACCAACATTTAGGATTGTTTTCTACAAAGTAGTGACAAAAAATTTGGGATACAGTCAGTTCTGTGACCGTTACATACCAAAATTTCTGTCTGGAGATCACAAAATACAACGAAAGGATTCGGCTTCGTACTTTTTCTCCCGAAAACCATTTATAAGTATTATTACGACCAGCGAAGAGCCCTGAGTGTCGCACTTCTTTAACGATGATACTGCGCTTCAAGATACTGTTACAGGCTTTATTCCCAAGAGAGAGATCGAATTTTAAACCTAATAAGATTTTATAATAAGTACCTCAATTTTCATAGTGATTATATACAAAACTAATGTGCTGTTATGGATTTCTAATTTGTATAATAAAGATTGTATATCTATATCTATTTTTATCTCAAATAGGATGGTATATTTGGCCATTTCTGGCCACGAAAGCCAGACAAATAGCTAAGTGGTTTGTATAGGTATGAATGTGTTGGTTGATTTAGAAATCAGCCAATAGGACATAATTCTCTCTTTTGATGGAAGAAACCTAATGTTTGCAAGGGCAGAGCTGCTCAGCCCCTAAGGTAATCCTGTTCTTCATCGAGATCATGGAAATGTGCCTACATTATAGGATTTAAGTGTCAGAAGAACAGGTATGCACAAAGTTAGCAACCGAAACTATACTGTTTTATATACAAAACCGAAAACAACGATATCGCCGGTGTAGGGTTTGCAATTCACAAAAAAAAAGAAAAAGCATAATAAAACTATCTGGAATTATTTATGTGATATTACAAATATCCAAACGCCACAAACTCAAAATTGTTCAAAAATATGCACCTACTTATAAAATACATAATAAAATAGATTTTGCTATACATAATCACTAACTGACGTGACTGTTATTAACATATTTCTATCAGGAAATGACCACAAGCTTGTGAGAGCAAAGTTGCAGATAAACATACGAAACGAATGACGAAAAATAATAAAGATGTAAAAAATAAAACAGACAGAGACATCCTTGCAGAACACGTGGGAAGATACAAAGGAGAATTAAAGAGAAATATATGCAGCAACAACACAAGAATACAAAGCAACGTACACAATAGCAATTATTCAGTCAATATTCAATAGCAAAACTTGGAAATAAAAACACAAAAACGCAGAAAGTATGTAAAAAAATAATTGGCGAAAACAAAAGGTTTAAAAAGAATGGTAGACGACAAAGAAAGTATAATGAACAACAACATACAAGAATAGTAAAATAACGCAAGCAAATAGAAATAATGGATATAACTGAAAATTAGTATAGAAAACTATACACGTCAAAAAAGAGGAACCGGCAGAAATAAAGACAAAAATAACAAACTTAGGATCAGAAGAAATACCCGAGATAGAAATAGTACAAATAGAAAAAGTGATAAAAGATTTAAAAATCAACCGTGAGCGAGAAAAAGATGGGATAACTTTAGAACTAATAAAATACGCAGACAAAATTTTATTGGGATGCCTCAAAACCCTGTTTAGTTATTTTTTAAATGAAAAAAAAACACCGTCGGTGTAGAATAATGCAATGGTGGTCCTAATACAAAGGAAATGAAGACAAAAGCTAACTTTATAACCACAGACCAATAAGTTCATTATGTCAGGTATATAAACTACTTACTAAAATATTAGAAATCAGATTGATACACAAATTCAACTAATAATAACCTCCGAAGTTAGTGATTTTAGAAAGAAATATTACACAATATATCACTTACAAAGAAAACAATACATAACTTATGTCGACTACAATAAAACGTTCAGCACGGTAGAGACCTGGACCATAAGAAATTTACTACAGAACTGTCAAAGGTATATTAAGTTAATAAAAAATATATACATAAGGATGCAACGAGAACTCCAAAACTACATAAGTTAAAAATTGGAAAATCCGGAATTTAATTATCCACGGCGAAAAATTGAATATTGCATTATATTAATAATCGATAATGCAAACAGAGCATCAGAAGAAATTGGGTTCTCAATGAATATGAATAAAATAAAGATATTACGAAGAACGTTGTGCCTAAGAAATAAAACTAAAAGACGAAGTTGTTGAAACAGTCAATAAACCTGAAAACACAAGTATTTCGACAATGCATAGAACTTGAACTTACATATGTCACACAAATGTGGGCATTTACAAAAAAAAATTATTACATAAGCTACAAGTTACTCAACAAAATACTGCACGAGCAATATTAAATATAAAACTGAAAGACAAAAATCTATAAAATTGATAGGACAAAAACAAAAATGGAAGGTATTGGATAAAAATAATGAGAAATAAATGGCAATGGGACTATAGCGAGAATGGAAATTTAATATGTGGACATGAATAACAACAGAATAGAAACCGTGAGTAAGAAAATAAAGTAGAGGCCGCACATTAATCAGATGATTTGATGACCTAAGGAAAATAGATGCGAAAAGATAGATAATAGTAGATTAGAAACGAGAATTATGGAAAGAAAAAGAAGAGGCATTTGTTTGCACAAAAAAAGTTAAATGCTAATTAAAGAAGAAAACGAAAGTGTGTTTGTCATTGATAACCAAACAAAAATTCCTTTCCGAATTTCCCTCGTATAATATATATACAATCAAAATAATTGAATATATTATTTAATTTAAAAAAAATTACAATTAAGATTTAAGCAATATGTAACACTGTGAAATGTTTTAATATATTATTGTTTCTTCACAAGAAATAATGGTTTTTACTATAATAGTCTATCCCAACTGAGGTAAGATTTTTGTAGTGGTCTAAATGTAACCTAGGGGAATAAACAGTTAATAATTGTGTTAGTAATTAACTGCCAACCTACTTTAAAAATAAATAATGGTTATATAATGTTAAATAGAAGTGAAAATAAATAATTGTACTCATAAACTAAGTATCTTACAACAAGTGTCAGAATTGGGATTCTAAGAAATAATTAATTAAATATTATGCCAAAAGTTGCATGAACTAAAAAGCCCGTTAAAAGATCTAGATTTAAAAACAGCGGAGAATAAAACCCACTATAGGAAAAATTGCGGCTGTTTAAACTTAGATCTAGATACATTAATACGAAACCTTAAAGAAAATTAGAAAAACATTCCAAAACCCTGAAAAAAGAATTTAAAAAACATAAAATTTTGAAAGCAATATTTAACGGAAATTTCTGAAAAATAAATGTTTTAGTAAGTTTATAAAAGAATTAAATAGACTTACAAAAATTTAAAAGAAATATAAAAAAATAATTAAAAATCAAAGACATACAGAAAAAGAAACGAAAAGCTTGTCAAAAGAGTTAGAGTGAAAACAAGAACTTCAGTAAAAACTAATTCTAGTGTTTGAAAGTCACAATGGAAAAATTAGCTTATTAAATTCAATAATAAGTGATATTCAGGCATAATTTTGAAGTTACAAGATGGTCTTTTTGAGAGAACTTTGGAGAATGTCAATAATTCTAAATTCAGAGAGAGGTTATTAGTACTGTGTTAAAAGTCTTATATCATTTAAATAATTGCACATCAGAAGAACATTTTGAAATCAAGAAAACGTTGCAGAAAATTTTTATAACTGTAAAGAAAAGTAAAGAAAGGTTGCCAAAAGTATAAAGTGTGTGAATTAGAAACCCTAAGAAAGAGGAAAACGATGAACATATGTGACCCATGGTCAGAGACTGACAACGATAACTAAGATACTCTAAGAAGGCATAGCGATTCCTCCATAACTGTTTTTACAAATAGTATAGGTCGTGGAAGTTATGAAACAGAACAGCTTTAAGGAAGCAACAGTATAACGGTAGATTACATAAAGCCAAACTACCCTGGAAAGACTGCAGGTAAGTGCGTAAAAATAAATGTTTGTGACTACGCAGCGGTTACAAAAGAAGGTTTCAGTAAGGTATTTGAGTGTATACGAGCAACAATCAAGAAGGCGATGTGGTCGGCGAAGGTTATGGTAAGCGAGAATTACTCAGAGCTAGCAGGATGCAGCTTTGGCCGAGGGGCAGGAGTTCATATAGAAATGGGCACGAAGCGGCAGAGTACTGACAACTTCTTCGAAAAAATAAATAATATACATTAGTGGTAAGACGCAAGAGGACCATAGGAGAAAAAACTCTCGCAAACCACCTAACTTAACATATCACTCTGGACCTGCTTTAAAGCTCTCGATGGGATACTCCAGATAATAGCAACATTGTCGGTAGTCCTCTAGAACAGAAACTGTTGGACGAAGCTGCTAAAAGCGATCCACAAAAAGAGTATAAAACACCCCAAAACAAAGAATCTAACCAACTCCATAAGCATAGCGCCGGCTACCGAGGAGAACTATTCCCCTATCGCAGTTATCCATTGCGGTCAGAGAAATCGATCTGGGTAGTCCTTAACGGAGTCCCGGAAAACTTCTTCCATGAATGAATAAAGGAAGATATGCTAACTCAAGGCATATCTGCAACAACTCTTAGGAAGAATACGACGCACGGGGAACAAACGCCCCATGCCTCGTATTTGAAAAGACCAACCAATGAAGCAAAAACATTTACAAACTCCAAAAAACCCAAAGAATGCACGTGGATGTAGATTAGCTAAATCGAAGAAAATAAACAGAGAAGTGTCATCGCTACCAAGAATTCGGCCATACACAGAAATGCTGTCACGTTTCACCAGAGCGCTGCGGAAAACTGCTAGCTACTTCATACTGATTTTTCATTTGTACTAAATTCAAGGGACCCCACCCTATCAGTTATAGAAACTGCTCGAGCTTTCCAAAGATTGTCTCGGCGAGACTGTCGTGAAATCACACAAACAACTCAACTGTACCGATTGCGGCCACCAAGCCCGCCTGAACAACTGTAGGAAACTACGCCAGCATGCTGGGAGGCGACTCGTAAGTCATCCTTGAGGCAACGGTAGTACCAGTATCCGCTAAATCAACAGTAACATCTTAGGCCAGCCTGTAAACTCCGGGAATCTCAACAATCTTTCAGCTGATTTAGAAGCCGGATATGCAAAAGCTTCTGAAGCTTATCCTTTGATCTCGGGTTTCTGGATTTACTACCGCTCAGACCTAAAGACAGATATGGCGACGATGTTATACATGGATTATTAAAAAGTTATTGTGGGTGATTATAGATTTGACAAGTACAAATTATGATATTGGTGCAGCAATCATTATTGTTATATTACAATAACATTTACATTTATTTATTATTTTGGTGTGACAATAACGATTTATATATTGATGCGTATTATAATTTATTTTCCAATTAAATAACTTTTTAAATGATCTATTCAAGTATTAAATATCTCAAACAAATGCCTTCAGTAACAAAAAAGACAAATAAGCCAAGGATTCTTGTTGTATTGGTTGACCAATAGGTAAGCTTATATATATAGAAGTAATCGAGATGGTAGTGAATCTCCTCTGCGCCTACAACAGGGAACCGATTATCTAATAATTGAATATATTTTACAGACCATATTTGTTAGGGTGATGCCCAAAATAATAGTTATCTACAGAGATAGTGATCTTACCCAACCTTCTACAATTATGCTGGTAGCTTTAATGAATTCTGAGCTATAGATTTGGATTTAGTGGTGTTTTATATGATGTTTTATGATTATAGTTACTGCTCTAATTATCAAATTGGTGTTGGATGTATCATATCCCTACATTTTGAAAAGTGTTTAATAAGATTTGTTTTGTAAATCAAAAAAATATTTATTTTATTCTATAGTATAAGGGCATTGACTTTTTGGCGATGGTTTACTAGACCGTTAAAGTTCTATTAGGTTATTTTAAGTAGTTACGCCATTTTTTCTCGTTATAGTTTACTAAATGTTTTACTAGCTCATTTAAGATGACCATAATCTAGAGTTTGTTGTATGAAAATTACTAGATTATTTTGATATTGTAGAAAACTTTGTAATTCTTGTTGGGGATCCATAGGTTAGCTTGTGTATTAGAATGAAGAACTTAAGTACGTATTGTACTGGATCTAATTTCTGACTGATTATTTATTGAAATTAGTTTGTTATGACTCGTTTTTATTTAAGAAAAGGAAATCTTGTTCCTAATTTATTTGTAAATTGTACAGCCCTTGTAGTTTGATAAATTATTTTTTTGGCAGAGGACACGTTTAGCTTTGCTGCCGTATTCTTTCTTAGAACTTGTTTTATAATTGTGATTTTCGACATATTTCAAAGCGATAATGGCTTGTGCAGTAGTTTCAAGTGTGGGCTTAGCATTAGCATTTTAATTTTAAAAATAACATTTAGAAAGGAGTCAATGTTATTACTTATTTATTATTTTTCTGTTCCATGACTAGCACTGCATTAATTAATTTTATATGTGTCGACTGTCTGGACTAGTAATTTCATAGTACCGCCTTTTATAGCTTCATTTTGATATTCATCTTTTTTGAAGTGAGTACCAAGAAAATTTTGTAACGAATCTGTATTTGTTGCAAGGTGAATAACAATTGGTGATAATCTAACATTTTTTTTTTTCCGGGGACTCTGTTGAATATGTTAAAAATTAAAGTATATTACTTGTAGAGATCGGAAGAAAATTGTTTAGTTTATTTCCTTTTGTCAATTTTATTTCATTGAAATCGTTGGGTTTTAATATAGTAGTTGTTTCTACGCTTATAACATATATAGTATCTACGTCAGGGTTAGGGGTTGTTGGTAATAAGAAAGCTAATTCTTACTTAAATACCGTACCACTTTAATAACTTAGGAGAAAGCTGTATATAACAGTAACTGGCTTTGTAGATAGGTTTGACTGGTGGTGGTTGGTTGAGTTAGATAAAATTTTTTGTTGGAGCAGCTTCCAAAATTTGCAACAAATAGAGACCTATTTATGGTTGTAAATATGTGTATCATTGTTGTGGTTGAGATGGTAAAATTATTGCTGCTGGAAAGTAATTTTATATCGGCTGCGAAAGGTATCCCTTTGTTTTGTAAGGATTTTAATGTTTGGCCTGGATTTAACACATATATATGTCTGGTCTGTTGCAGAAGATTCACTTTTTGCTGCATGTAACAATTCGTTTTTTGAAACGATTCTTTTAAAGATTTGTAAAAAATTATTGACAATTATTTTCTGTGCTTGTGCTTGAATTAAATCATACGATAAAACTCTATAGCCTTTTTTTATCTACTCACTCTCAGGTATAATGTGGAGGCAATACACAGATAATTTAAAAAGCCCCAACTTTATCTAATAACATACGTATATTTGTGGTCGGATTGGCTCGAATAGCTAAATATATGAAGTTTTAATCCACTCTACTAGTTTCTCCGAAAAATATTAATTTTAGAGATCGTAGTCGCCACGTTTAAATTTTTAGAACGATATCTTTAGCTTATGGTAACTGATAACGTCTGATTAAAAAAACTACATATTAAATTATGATAAATAAACGAATTATTTCTCCTAAAATTTGCTTTACTTAAAAAATAATAGTAAAACAAAATAAAAATATTGGAAAATTCTGAGGCACCTTATGCAGCTGTTTTTATCAAATGATGAATATACAGTTAGTAATAGGTCATTTACTACTTTGCCCACTAGAATAAAGTAAATTAGGTTTTAATAAAATTCATCGTAAAAATTTTATTGCCTTAATTGGTTCTTAATTATTAACAAACTAAAGTGTTACGATTTTCACATTAAGTTGCTAACGAAATTTTATAAGCCATAAATTATCTCATTATTTTTGATATACAAATGCATTTTAAGCTTCTTGAGTTTATCGCCACAAATGATACTTTTTGGCAGCTTTGCCTTCCTTTTTATTCTAGCGAAGTATACCACAGCTCAATGTTACAAAGAGAATTGGCAATATTGTTCCACAGTTGGGAGGAACATGGATAAGGACAACTTAAATTCTGTTGTTGAGAATTTTGAATTCATCGCAGTTTTATATACACCGCAGGTACCGAATGTGACATGCCCTGCTGCAATTATACATTCTCACTGGCTTATAGATAACTGTTTGGACGGAAATAAGTAAACAGGTAAATTAATTGCCAGAAACTTTAATTAACTTTAAATTTTTAGGTTTACATATCAATACGCAGCTACGGGTAGTTTAGTACCAGATACACACATTGATGTATTCAATATAGTAAGACGTGTCAAATGGAAGCGTTACACCAAAGTAAATTTTGATATACCCGATATTGACACAAAGGAAGTATTTGCTGCGAAGCATGCCATTATGTTGCACAAAACTGACAATTCCATGTTGACGTCAGGTAATATGATAGCAGCATACGAAGGACAACGCTTAATTAATATTAATATTAACCTATCCTTTAAAGGTTACGCTAACAAAATTTCAATTGCAACATGCACAGCGGTTAGAAATAATGTCAAAGTTATATACATGCACAACGGAGTCATGCACAGCAGAGCCTTTCGTAGGATAAACAACCGGTGCTGCAATGGAGCTTATAGCGATTACTTCACATCAAATCCTCCACTGTGTATAGATTCCAGGCAATTTTGCGTTGCAAATGATAGGTATCGATGCAATCACAGCAATAATTCTAAAGTAAAATGCAATGCAAATTCAGATTGTCCGTCGACGAATGCCGTCACAGCCAGGCATTTGCAGTACGTCGAAATAAGTTGATAGGTGTCATGGCTTGGTCCTCTATCTGCTCAGACGAATACGGTTTAACTCCTTGGGTCTTCACGCATTTAAATCACTACAAAAACAAGATTCAACACATCGTTTGCAAATATTCGAGATGTATATAATAATATTTATTATTTGTGTTTATATACGGTAGTACAAAATTAAATTTTCAGTTATTGGACATGTTTGAATTTTAATTTAATTTTATCTCTTTGTTTAGGAGCCTGTAAAATTCTTTATTTAATAATATTTATGTTTAGGTGACCTTATAAAAAAATATTTTTCAGAGCAAAATTGCTAAAATTATGTACCTACTTTTTTGACCATAACTTACTTAGTTAATGAAGGGATTAATATTTTAAAATTACATATCATTCTTGTATTCCTCGTCATGTATATCTATGTGTCCATTCTTGAATGTCTTACAAATCTGTAGCAGCAGCACTCATAACGTTGTTACTAACGTTGCACTAAATTGTGCCTTAATACATTGCAGATCACCAGTTGTAATAACAGTATTTATTTTATTTGATCGCTACATGTACATAGCTACACAAAATCGATTTGCCATTTAACAAAATAAAATTTCTGAATGATGGACGTAATTTACTTTTATTGACCAATTGAAAGTGAATTTTAAAATCTCCCCCGTATATAAATATGAAAATATTATTATGATTGAAGTACACAAATCCATATTGGCGAACAAATATTTATGTTTATATTCAGCGACTTTATAGCGGTTGTTACATAAAAATAAATGATACAAAATAAAACGAAGCAAACTCTCATAAATCCAATTTAAGCACAACGTGACTTTCGATGTAAATTTTATTATATAAAATAAAATAAAACAAACTTTTTATTGATTGTACTTATTTATAAGTTTTTTTATAATTCGGTTATATTAAATTTTTATCACGCAAATACATATTATTTTGCTTACTAAATTATTTTTCAATGGGCAAACTCATAATTAAATGCTCTTGTTTCCCAATGTCACAGATAACTGACTTCTCTTATCAACCAGAAAATTTTACCATTAAAAGAATCAAAACATACGGGACAATTATTTTAGTTTAATTCAGTGTCGATGTTAGTAACTGTACTGTACACTGTAGAGTGCATTATATATTTTAGAATAGTATTAGTCTTAAATTAGTGGAAGATAGGTAAAGATGGGTCACATAACTGATGTTTACTTAATTAGAAAACTTTTGAGAATTGGTTCTTCTTATAACTTATCTTCTTCTTCTTCTGTCGTCAAGACTTAGGCCATTCTGCCTGTTCCGAACTTCATTTGAGTAGGACCATCTTTTCTTCGGTCTTCCTACATCTCTGCGTCCTCTTGGGTGGTAGTTTAGGATTTGTTTCGGTATTCTTTCTTCTGTCATCCTATTAACGTGTTGTCTCCAATTGTTTCTGTATTCTTCTATTTTGTCGTTAACGTTGAAAATTTCTAGTTCTTCCCTTATTTCTTCATTTCTTATCCTATCATTCCTTGTGCAACCTTTAACATTTCTGAGGAACCTCATTTCCGCTGCTTGTATGCTAGATTTGTTTTTTGTGTTTGTTATCCACGATTCGCTTCCATAAGTGAGTATAGGGACGGCCATGGTCTTGTAAAATTTCATTCTTGTTTCTTTTCTTGTTTTGTGTTTTAGCGTTCTATTTATTGTCCCGCAAATTGCTTGGAATTTATGAATCTTGTTTTCTACATCTTTATCATTTTCGTATGTGGTGTCGCAGCCTAAGTAGTTGAAATGAGATATCTGTTCTAAAGTCTTTCCATCTATTATTATTTTCGATCGCACTGGTTGTTTTCCTTGGAAGGCCATTATCTTTGTTTTGTCTTTAGATATTTTCAAATTGTAGTTTTCGCAGAGTAATTTGAGACGGTAAATTGATCTTTGCAGATCGTCTTCGTTCTTTTGAATTATTGTTAAATCATCGGCATATAGCAGTAAGTTTATGTTTTTGTCGTCTCGTAGTTTTATCCCTGGGTTTACTTGTGGTTTCCAAAGTTTAACCACGTCGTCGATATAAATATTAAATAAAGTGGGTGATAGCCCACACCCTTGTCTTAGTCCTTGATTTGTTTGAATTTTATCAGACTTACTGCCGTTGTTGTTTATTACTATGTTTGTGCTAATATATAATGATCTTATGATTTCTATAAGGTGGTTAGGGAATCCTTTTTCTTTCATTATTTCAAGGAGTTTATGTCTGTCTACGCAGTCAAAAGCTTTTTCGAAATCTATAAATGCAAGGTGGGTTTCCAAGTTGAATTCTCTTCTTTTTTCAATTAATCTCTTTAAAACGAATATGTTGTCACTACATGAGCGGCCTTTGCGAAATCCAGATTGCCCTTCGTCTAGTAATACCTCAGCTATGGGTTTTGTTCTTTCATTAATTATTTTGGAGTATAATTTATAGGTGGTGTTTAGGAGGCTGATTCCTCGATAATTTGAGCATTTTGAGCGGTCTCCCTTTTTAAATATTGATATGACTTCTGCTGTCTGCCATTCTGTTGGGATCTTCTTCTTTCGCCAACATTCATTTAAAAGATGTAGTATTCTGAATTCTAGAAGTGGTCCTCCATATTTCAATAATTCTATACTAATTCCATCGGGCCCTGCAGCCTTCCGGTTTTCTATTTTCTTTAGGCATTTTCTTAGTTCTTCTATGGTAATCATGTCAATTGTAAAATCAGTTTCATCAATATCTTCCTGTATTAAAATATCCTGTTCGTTGATTTCTCGATTATTCCATAGGTTTGTGTAGTGTTCCTTCCACTCTTTGTCGTTAATCGTTTTTAATTTTGCTACGTCCTTTACTGTGCTGTTCAAATGTTTCATCATTTTATAAGCGAATTCCTGTCTTCCATATACGTCGTGTTCTATGTTGCTTATCAGTTTTTCCCAAGATTCTTCGTGGGCTTGTCTTACGATCTGTTTTACTAAGTTTCGTTTTTCATTGTAGCGTTGTTTATTTTCGGGGGTTCTTCTTTGTAGATATATTAGATATGCTTCTTTTTTCTCTTTTATTGCGTTCTCTACTTCTTCATTCCATATTTTTAATCCTCTAGTTTTCTTTCTTTTCTTTTCTTCCTACTGCTTCATTCGCTGCTTTAATGATGCCGATCTTTATATTATCCCATTCTTCATTGATTTCATTACTAGTGGGTGTACGTAGTAAGTGTTCTTGTAGTCTGTTTTGATATAAATATCGGGTACTTTCCTCTCTAAGGAGATGTATTTTGAAAACTTCTTCTGGGTTATTTGTGTTTGTGGTTTTTCGTTTCTTCCATTTTGTTAATAGGGTTATAGGGACTACTAGAAGATAGTGATCTGAATTTATATCACTTCCCCTGTAAACTCTTGCGTCTTGCACGAGGTTTGTCATCTTGTTATTGATTATTACATAGTCTATGATTGATCTTAATCCTCTTACCTGACCAGGTGTATTTGTGTACATCTTTTTTCTTGAAAAACGTGTTTGTTAGTTTTAGTTCGTTGAAAGTAGCGAAATGTCGTAGTTCTTGTCCATTATTGTTGATTACGTTCCTGGGATGGGGTCTTTTCCCACTCTTGCATTTAGGTCTCCACTTAATATGAGGTGGTCTGCCTTTGCATACTTGTTTACTACTTTCTGTAGTTGTTTGTAGAGCTGCTCTGTTTCCTCTTTCTTTCCCTCTTCAGGGGCGTATAATCCTATAACCATCATGTGTCCTCTATCTATTTTCATTCTGGTAGTTACTATTCTTACATTGATATATTCGTAGCTTACTATTTTGTTTCTCCATTTTTTATTGACCATGATTGCGACTCCACTACTTGCCCGTCTGTTTTGAGGTATTCCGCTGTAGATCATTATATAATTATTAGTTTCTTTAGTGCCTTTTAGTTTCTTTTTTGTTTCACTTATAACTGCTATGTCTACTTTTCTCTGCATAAGTTCTTTGTCTAATTCAGTTTCTTTTATTCCTAGCCCTCTAACATTCCACGTGGCTATCTGTATTCTCTCCTTAATTCCAGCTCGTTTGTCCTTTTCGCGCCTTTTTCGTCTACTTGGTGATCCGTCCGGTTGATTCTCATGAAGTTTGCCAGTAATTTAAAATCCCCTGGCAGCGTTACGAGCGCTGTGCAGGTTAAGCCGGTAGTGGGGCTGCCACTTTTCTGCCTCCGGCAGGCAGAGCAATTTCTCAGGTTACTATCCCTTAGACATGTTGCCTTCTCTACGGCTGTTGAGCCGTGTCTGCTCATTGCAACCGCCCATTCTGGGTCAGACGTTGCAGACTCTTTACCATATCTGGTTACCCTCACTTATTTAGCCTCCGGGTCAACGCAGTTTCCAGGGTGTGGCACGTGGAGCCATAAGTGAGGGTTGGGCACCCTGCGGGGACCAGTTACCGGGAACCATCTCCCATTTATAACGCTCGATGTGACCGTCCCGGCAAAAGGTACTACCCCTTCAGCGTGAACCCCAACACCCTTATAACTTATATAACTTATCTATTTATATAATTAGAACAGTTTCCTAAAAGTGGAAGTATTACATCTAACCATACCAATTAAGAGATAATTGAAAAATTTGCCAAGGATAGTTATTACTTTTAGGTATTATTAGGTATGTACCTATAGATCAGTCAATTATAAAAGAGAATTTCTTTAGGATTGGGATGCTCAAAAGAAATTCTCTCGAAAAGTATCTCGCACTACCGTTTTTGATTCCGCCTAGATGCAATAACAGCTGAGATAATCAAAGCAGCAGACTAAATAGGAATTGAAGAGCTATACACCTTATGCAACAAGATATGGTACACTCAACAATGGCCTAAAGAATAGACTAAAACTATGTTTATAACGATCTACAAAAAAGATAGCAGTTACTAAATGCGAAAACTACCGAAAATCGCATTAATATCACACACCAGCAAGATCCTCCTGCACATAATTAACGAAAGGCTCAAAACCTATTTAAATTTCTAAATACCAACGGAACAAGCAGGTTTCATAACAAGAAGAGGCACTAGAGATCATATAATGAAACTGAGACAACTAATAGAAAAAGCCAGGGAATTCAACATCCCCCTATACATCTGCTGCATTGACTGTCGTAAGGCATTTGATAAAGTTAAATGGCACAAACTATGGGAAGTATTAGACGAAATGGGAGTACTTCAACATATAATATCTCTCATAAACAGCTTATATAGAAATAGCACAGGCAGAGTCAAAGTGAACGAAATGCTATCCGACGAATTCCACCTACAATGTGGGGCGAAGCAAGTCTGTATCCTGGTGCCGCAGATCTTTAACATATATAGAGAATTTGTAATGAGAAGAGCCACAGAAAACTTTGAAGGTGGTTCCTCAACCAACGGACAAAAAGTAAACAACTTAAGATATGCCGATGATTCGGCTCTGCTCGCAAGCAACGAAGAAGAACAACAATATATCATAGGACGGGTAGAAAGAGAAAGCTCTAAATTAGGACTGGGACTAAACATGTCTAAAACAAAGATCTTGATTATAGACAGACCACTTAACAACAGACCCGACATAAACAAATAAACAATTACCAAGTAGTACAACAATACACAAACCTGGGGTCACTAATAACAAATGACGATTTGACAGAAAAAGAAATCAGAAAGAGTTGTGAAATAACTAGAACGGCTATGAAAAAATTAACAAGAATATGGAAAGACAACAACATATAGAAGAAAATAAAATGCAAACTGATACAATGTTTAATCTTCCCTATACTAACATATGACAGCAAATCCTGGATTCTCAGACAAAAAGAGAGGAAGAAAATTGATGCCGCAGAAATTTTCTGTTAGCGAAGAATGCTGACCATCTCATGGACAGAACATCGAACAAATATATCAATACTCCAAGAGCTTAACGTTAAGAGACGACTGTCGAGCGAAATACAACTCAAAACATTAAGATCCTTTGGACATATTATATATATATATATATATATATATATATATATATATATATATTCATGCCGCTTTGTCATCGGCTTTGATGCTATTTTCACAAAAAAACAGGCCACAAAATTAATTTCTCTGGGGCTAAAATCATTGCCCCCATTTCCCATTTCACCAGCAGAATAGTACGTGAGGCAATTGAAATAGAACAAAGTCCACAGTGCCTCAACACAAGAGATGACAGCCAACGTTTACCTACCATATGAAAATCCCTTATCACTCCGCACCGCCAATTACGCAACACCTTTAATCCTACAAACTTTCCCCAACCCAACGCATCTTCTGCCAAACAAACTTTCACTTCCAGCTCTATAAAAGACCAAGCAGGTCACAAGAAAGGTCAGTCTTACTCAAAGACTCGTAGCTCTCCTTGGGGAGTAGGCAGATTGAGTCTCCAAGTAAAGAGCTAAACTCTTGAAAATGGCATCACATCTGATGCCGAAACGTCGAGAATTTTTTCAAAATAGACGTGATTCATCATATATATAAATCAATTCCTCATCTACCGTAAAGTGTAGAGGATTGAACATATTATAACGAAAAAACCTGACAACATAGAAAAATTAGTAATACAGGGAAGGTAGAAGGAAAAATATCCAGAGCTCAATTACCTACCAGATGGGTGGATCAAATGACAAAGCTAACCGGAAAATCTATACATACACTCACAATCGAAGCACAAGACCGAGTAAAATGGAAAGAAGCAATTCAAGATGCCACAGTGCCATTACATTCCTACTGGGAATTAAGAATGAGGAGCAGGAGAATCACGATACTAAAGCAAGGGATATTTTTCTGCAATCAATAATTATCAAATTATTATTATCCACACCTTTTGTTCATAATTTTGAGAAGATTTAAATGGCAGTTAGAGGACAACAACATTAAGAAAGGTGTATGCGTAGAATAAACCACTTTTGGAAGAACAAGAAGAGTTGAAAATTAAGGTCACCAAAATCGCCATATAACCAATATTCGTATCGATTGCCGTCTTTTCAGTAATGATTACCGACTAATGGTTATTGAAATTTCTTCTAAGGTAACCTACTCAAGTTTTACAAAAAATAAGGAAAGATGCTCTAGTCTGCACTGGAACATTCTCTCTACAATACAGACTTGTCGTCCTCAGATTACCATTTAGACCATTAAAAAAAATACATTGAGATTTAATAACAATGTTACTGTCAAAGTACTTGTGCCGAATTGTCTAGTATCACAAGTACTTGATTTTACGATGGCAGTATAAAAACTATCTATTTATCATTAAAAATGTACTTTAAGTAGATGAAGTAGATTATGCAGAAATAAACTACCTATTTGTATTTTTATTATGTGCCAATAGTTTTGAAAAAATATTTTTGGTTATATTTGATGTACTGGCGTAACAGTTCTGCAATGCCTTAAAATTATTTATTAAGATTTCTACGAGGTGCAACAATATTGCGTCCTAGGGCAAGTAAAATAATGCGACCTTTAGGCGTTCTACAGCATAGGCATACGGCTGATCCTTCAGTATACTGAATATTCGTTAATTTGTTCTTTATGTTAATCCATTTGCTTGTCGTATCAATTTGTACTCATAGCAAGCAGCAAGATTAGTTACTTCATAAGGGCCATGCTCAAGCAAATACTTACGATGATTATAAAATTCATTAATAACAAATAAAATCCAAAAACAAATAAAAAAGTTAAAGAAGTTTTATCAAAAATAGCTTTAACGCTTTTTATCTTATCATGATATGATCGAAAACAACAAGTGATCTCCACACTGTAAACACTAAACTGTTACAAATATAAAAAAAAGTGAGTCTCAAAAAAGTTAAGCTAATTTTTTCTAAAGAAATCGTTAACAATAGAAATACATTACAAAAAAGGTAATTGCATAAAGCTGTATCAAACTGTTTGAGAAATTGAAGAAATCTATAATGAAACAATAGTATCGGTGGAAGCGTTTCAAATTAAATAATATTTTAAACGAAATTTAATGCGTAGTCCAATAACGGGACAATATATTGTCCGTTTATTGTCCACTTAAAAATTAAAAATTTAGGAGACTCATACAAGTCAACAGAGAAGTATTTTTACTCGTTTGAACAAAAACTTGCCAAAAACCCAATATACTTGAAGCATACGTGAAAATATTAAGCTAGAGCATATGATCGAGATCAAACTACACGTTTCGGCATCGGCTTTGATGCCATTTTCAAGAGTTTAGCTCTTCACTCGAGGTCTCAATCTGCCTACTCCCTAAGGGGAGCTACAAGTCTTTGAGTAAGACTGATCTTTATGTGTCCTGCTAGTAAAATGGGAAATGAGAGCAATGGTTTTAGCATCCGAAAAATTAATTTTGTGGCCTGTTTCTTTGTTATGTTTGTTATATATTATTTTGCAGTAGGGTGGTGGTAATGATTATAATTTCTGTTTGGCGGTTTTTCGTATCGGAAAGTCTAATGGATCTGGTGATGAGGGATTTTACAACTGAATGAATTTGGGCAGGGTGGTGATGGGATTTGACATTTAGGTAGCGGTTAGTGTGAGTGGGTTTTCCATAGACAGTGTTATGAAAGCTGTCATTATAAGGATTTCTTGTTATAAGATTATCTAGGAAGGGAAGGAAATTATTATGTTCGATTAGTATGGTAAATTTGATATTGGTATGGATTTGGTTTAAGTGGAAAACAAATTCTGGAAGGGTATCATGAGGCTAAATAACAAAAGTGTCATCGACATATTGTATCCAGCAGGTAGGTTTAAGATGAAAGGAGGTGAGAGCTTTTGTTTCAAAATTGGCCATAAAAAGGTTATCAATGACAGGTGAAAGTGGGGAACCCATGGGAGCATCATTAATTTGGCGGTAAAATTTATTTTGGAAGGTAAAGTAAGTATTGAATAATATTAGGGAGACAATATTGTTATTTATATTATAAGTTGACTTTAATAACTTTAGGGTATCAGCAATTTGGATATTTGTAAACAGAGAAAGGACATCAAAGCTGACCATATCACCTTTGCGTAAAGAGAAGGTTTTTAGTATTTCTAGAAAATAATAGAAGTTTCGGACGTAGTATGATGCCTGCTTGGTAAGAGAGAGAGTCTTGGCAAGGTATTTGTCTAGGTTGTGGGTGGAAAAACCAAACGCACTGGCTATGGGGCGTAAAGGAATGTTCTCTTTATGATTTTTTTTTTGAGAGACCATACAATTTAAGAATTCTAGAGAATTTTTCTCGGGGGATAAGGAGTTTCTTTGTATCAGATGATAGATTGGAATTAGTAATGAGGGTTTTGGTTTTCTGTTCAAGGTAGGTAGTGGGATTATTGAGTTCATGGCGATAATTAAAAGATTCAAGTAAATTGTGCATCTTGCCGATGTAGTTTGCTATATTTAGGATCACTGTAGAGTTGTCCTTATCTGCCTGTAAAATTGTAATATTATTATTTTGTTTCAGAGCTTTTAAGGCGCGTAATTCAGGGGCTTTGATATTTGGTTTTGGTAGTTCGGCTGTACGAAGCACTTTAGCTGCATCTTTCCTGGTTTTGTTTGAAACGATTTGAGATATAATTTGGGGAATGTGATTTGACGTTGCAGCAAAATTAAAAAAACCTTTTTCCAGGGCCTGAATAGCTAAGTCGCTTAGGGTAGTCAGAAAGGTTAAGTACCGTGGTATTGGTCAGAGATGGTTGGATATTAGGAAGTTTACTTTGACACAACTTGGAAAATTTGTGTTTCAGGGTGTCGATTCTTTTTTCGGATATACACGACGCTTTGTTGTGTATCATCCTAGAGAAAGTATTCCAGATAATAGGATGAATATTGGAGGAACTTAATTTCTGGAAAAGACCGTAAAGTATATATATAAATTGGCTTTCTTGTCCAAAAGCGAGAATGTTACACTGACAATTTCTTCCGGTGGTTGTATGCGGTGGCACATTGCTATCTTGCTTAGCAACCTGTAACCAAGGATGAAAAAATCCAATTTTCCAAATGCTAGTTTAATCCTGAAACATAGCTGTTGACAGTGCAATAATAAACGCCTATTATGTCAAAGATGCTAGAAAATAAAAAAAATTATTTTAAGACAATTACTTCCAAAGGACCTCCAAGTCGTGGAATATACGTAGTTAAGATATATATTTTAATTAACATTCTTGAGCATCAGAATACCGTTTCCGGCTGTCCTGTAACAGCTTGCCTGGAAATCATAAACTAGTATTTTTATTCGGAAGACTCACCACAGCGTTCTGTACATTCTTAACAGTCCCACAATAATGTCATTTCAAGCTATATTTAGAAACAAAAAGAAGTTGGGTAGGGCCAGGTCTGGACCGTGAGAAGGTTTGGAGAGTGTTGGCTCGGCACTACTATCAACACTTATTTGGATGTCAGAGTCCAAAATCTCTTTCTCCTTAGCCATAATTTCCAAAGTGTGAGACATTAATCTCTGAGCTGCTCATCCTCGACGTTTTCTCTTACTTCCCTGTCACCTAAACAGTTATATTTTCCATAAAGCATCTTTTCCGTAGACTATTTGCAACGCAAAATTTTATCACTTACTACTGATCCGCAAATATTAATCCACTTTACAAGCCATCCGCACCCTGTACAAATTGAAAGGCAAATAAGCTGTACCAGACCATTTATATTCTAAAATCTGCACGTAACAAATTGTCAGTAGTAGATCTTTATGGTTAGTTTGATGTAACCGATTGTGATTAATAGTATTTCGACTGTAAGGTACATTTATAGGTTAGTTTTGATGTCGATTCGTTGTTTAATTGTGAGTAGCATAAATCTTGTATTAGTTTTCGTTTCGGCTTAGATGAATTCTTCTTTTTTCTAGGTTATAATGTATTACAAGCATTCGTGTACGTTAAGTGTAAATTTCCGAATTACCTTTTTATGGGATGTATCTGATTATTTCTGGCAAACTGGGGCAATTGAATATTATTATTAGTACTTTATTTTAAAACACTTGAATTTTATTTAACTGTATTTGGAGCCATTCTCTCTCTAAATCAAATAACAATAAGTAAGTAAATCAAAGGAGCCGCCGCTGTAGTTCATTGGTCATCAACGAAGGCTTCTATGTCTGAGAACCCAACTCACGGGCGAATTCAAGTCTCGCTAGAAATTTATAGATATATCGATAAATCCGGCTTTTATGTTTTACAAAATTCAGTATCCCAATTAATGTAAATTGTTATATTTGAGGTGTTTTTTGGGTAACTGTTGCTATATGAGTAGAATATTTTATATAATTAATTTAATATAACCTATGGCAACAATATCAATGTGTTCTGAAGTACTGTTTTCTTTGTACATTCATAAATCATTTAGAGGTTTTGCTATAGAAAGGCTATATTAAAGCATATGAGAAAATAACATTAGTGCCAGTAATCAGAATCAATTTCTGCTAGAACCTGTTTGTACATAGGCTTAGGAAAATTCTTGCGCAGCAATATGTTAAGTTGTCTGCCTTGCTGATAAGTACGTGTATTAGTCTGAAGCTGATCTATATATCGCGTGCACGGTCTGATTAAAATTTTAAATGCCCTGACCTAACAAATTTTCACTGGCCTTTCCTCAAAATTTGCATGTTCAAGATATTATCAAAAAATTACCTAGGTTTATTGTGTAAACAAAACGTTTATTTAATTTTTCAATTCTCATTACGTACATACATTTCAATACAATGTTTACATACATTTGTATATCAATTATGAAAAGCACAAGCACATATACATTTTATCTAATAATTTTTATTTAAAAAACACGTCTTTTTCTGAATTCAGAATAACAAACCCCCGGTCTGTGTCATCAAAAAAAAAAGATTATTTGGAACTTACTCTCAATAAATAAAGAAGTGCAAGGCCCGTCAGTTTTTCCTGTAGTAACGTTGATCTTAAAAAGTTTTTCAATCTTGTAAGCGGTAAAAATGATCTTTCTCTGGTACAGTTATTAGTAATTGTCAGAAAATTTTCTAATTAGTATTAGAAAAAGTAGACTTTATGTCCCATAACTTCAATAATGCTAGGAGTCTTTGTAATTCCAATTGCGTTTTTTTTTGGTATTTTTTTTTTGTCAACACTGTTATTAGTCCTTAAGAAATGTTTTATATAAATCCAGTAGCTGATTTGTGCATTCATTTTTCATTTGAATGATTTTCTATAGAAATCTAAAATCCTTATATATTTCTGTATTCCATACTATATATTTCTATGGTGAAAGACTGTCGTCCAGAAAATTCGTAATTTCTATTTTTGTCTTTATCAAAAAGAACTTTTGTGAACAGTTTCACACATCAATTTTGCTTTGCTTTCTAGATTCGTTTGAGCTTTTTTCTTAAAACCTTTTACTTACTTCTCAATCCTACTAGTTGTAGAGTGGCATGCACAAGAAATGTATGTGATCAGAAGATTTACTTTTTTTATTCTAACCTATTCCAACCATTGAAGGATTAAATGTTGAAATCCGTTCTTTACAACCAAGAAAGTTACCATTTCTTACAGAGCCTAATATTCTATTATCGTCATGAATCGGCAGTACCCGAGAAGCTAAAAATTTACAGCTGCAACAACTTTTAAACATTTCGCCTCTTACTTGTACTGCTCTGCTATTTTATAATTCACGCTTTGTGTAACTCGGCTTCTATTAAGAAATTTTTAAATGCACTCTTTTTGCTCATAGTTGTTATCATGATTGTTTATTACATGGTTATTTTCGATCATTAAACCCCTTAGTTGCTACAAATGTTCTTCCATAGAGTCTGCACAGCGCACAAAGTGCTCGTCCGTTTAATTTCGTTTGATGCATTCTCCATTAATAAACTTTTTATAAAACACCTGATAGATACAAAAAATTTTTGAGTGTCATATTAGCTTTCGGTTTATTTAAAGTTGGAGTCCTTGTTCTGTTAAATGGAATTGTAGGTTACCATCATCACACGATGCCGGATGATCGAGTGATATAATCGGATTTACCTCTTTGAGTAGTTTTAGTGCTCTGTGAATTCGGAGCCTCTGACAGCAGTACATTTTAAGCCCTACAATTTGCCTTGATGTCACTGAAATCTATGGAGAAAATTGTGATTGCGGGAGACTACGTGAGAAATAAATATTTAGTTTTTGTTAGTTTTTTAGATCACATAATCCTGCCGTTCAAGACGGAACGTTGTCTGAATTTTCAACACGTGTTTTTTTTTTAACAAATCTTGACCACCTTTGTCACTTGTTTAGCCTTTATAATAAATAAAATGTGAATTGAACGACGATTTGGTTTAAAACTAAACTTTATTGACAAGGGCTGCACTCCTCTACAATAATTATAAATTATAATCAATTTTGCCCCAAAAAGCGCGGAATTTAATATTATAAGAAACATTTTATTTAATTGTTATTTAGCAAAGTTATGACATTATTTCAAAAGGTAAATATTACCATTACAAGTGGAATAATATATTTGACAAATGTCTTTCACGACTCATTTGACACTCTCGAATTTTTTTGACATAATTCTAGATTACTTTCGCACAACTATAGCCCAATTTTGTTTATAACTTTTAAAGTTTTGCTTTAACTTAGAAATTGTTGTGTAAAACGAATTAGAAAGTTCTATAATTTCAACTCAAGGGCACCGCTAAAATGGCGCGAACGGTGATCGATCCTGGAAGGTTCCTGAATAATTTCTTTGTGATGTAGTATATGTTACAATATAAATATGTTTTTAAAAATTTATTAAATGTAGATAAACTATAAGTATACAATTTTAATGTTTATAACATTATAATCTATTCAAATATTTTTGTTTATTCAACTTAAAATTGTGCCCCCCAAATTCTGACATCCGAAGCTGCAACTTACTCAGCCTAAGGTTTAATCATGAATAGTAGAGTAACAAATTAATTTTATGCCATTGAGTTATGTACTGAATAACCAAATAACTTATATTTACTATTAATCTAATTACTCTAATCGGTAGAGCACTGTTATTATTACTAAATATGCTAAAAGATCTTTCTGGCCTAACCTGTGGTTTTGTTGTTTATAATCGGCTATTATTTTTAGCTATATATTGTCCTTTAAGTATATAGAAATTGCAGTAGCTTCTGTATTTGTTAGATGTATGTCAGGTAATTTTGTTTAATTATAATGGCAACGCCTCCGGAGACCATTGCTGCAACTCTATTGTATTTATAAATTACATAATCCGGCAATTTAAATGTTTTGTTTTTTATTAAGTGTGTCCAATATGCAAGCTACGCATTATTATACCTGACCAGAAAACTGCATTCCAGTTTAAAATATTTATGTTGTTTATGATGTATATACAATTTATTTAGATGCATACTGAATCAATAGAGTGTTATTATAAAAGGTTTTAATTTTATAAAAATGCGTTGTACCTAAATCAATAACTAGTTCAGTGGTCGTTATAATAACATTTGTTAAATTATTAGTTTGATTTGTCGCTATAAATCAAAATTATTATTGCCATCTTGAGTTGACTAAATTCTATTATTTTTATTCTGTATTACTGCTAGTTTTTGCATTATAAGAAAACTTTTGTGGCCAATTAATCTACACTATTGTTCTTTTACAAACCGTAGCAAATCTACTGAATATATTAGAAAGTAAGTCTTAATACCTTTTGATAATTTGTTCGTCAGTGTACATAAATGGATGTTATTTCAGTTTGCTTATTGATTTCTTTATTTGTTTCTGTATGGCTCTTGTTTAATACGTATAGCATGGTTACATAATCTGATAGAAAGTATGGATTAGCTTTAATAGGTTATTAGGGATCAAATAGATACCTTTTATTAACAACCGTAATGAGATAGAATACTGCTGTCTCATTTTATGTTTAATTAAGCCCTCTAAGCCCAGTTTCAAGTACGTTAGCCAGGGGTCTTATATTACTAAATTATTTGTCACAATATTTTAAATATATCAAAGATTGAAAGTTACAAGTTATCTCACATAAACACTGCCGTGAAATTGGTGAAACTCCAATTGGACGATTCATATGCGACTTATATAAACACTAATAAGAACATTCATTAGCAATAAACTTATATAAAACAAAAAGAAAATAGCGTCTAATTTCCTTCTGAAATTATGAAAATATTTTTGTCTAAGAAAATTCTACCAAAGAAAATACAAAATTACATAAAACGCATTCCTACACTAGTCATAATTAGTATGAAGTTGTCATTTGGGTTGCATACGTATAACAAGTAGCAATTGAATATTTTTTTTCAACAAAGTATAAAGAAATAAAAAGTATAATCTGTATGTATAAGAAATATAACAATTGTTTTAGTATATTAATTAGTGTTTCTTATATTTACACTATTTTGTAAACATTTTACAACATTAAATATTTAAAATAATCATTCTTATCTTATTATTTATTATTGTTTTGTATTATAATTCTTTTAATTTTTAACCGTTGTTGTTGCTATTGACTACTTATTTATTATTTATGTCTGCACTGACATTCCACATTTCTCTTAATTAATTTGCAATACTTTACAACTCCTTTAATTCAATTGGACTCGGATTCAATCTACCGACGACAATTACTTTAAGATAAAATGTAGTTTAACTATTTTGCTAGACCATCTACTTCAAATAATTTATATTACTAGACAGTCTTCTATGGTTTTACATTGTGACCTATTTGGAAGTATGGTAGAGAGTGCGTTTAAACAAATATTAATATATTTTAATGTGTACAATTTAGTCCTACATTAAGACAAATTACTAACAGGCAAATTCTGTAGATATGTCAGTAACTTGAAATAATTTTGTCCGTTGGTGCTGCTCCTAAATAAAAGGCTTAATTCTATATAGGGTTTGTGTGAGGTTATGCGGCCATTGGCGTTTTAATCTTCTTAATGCGGTTGGCTCACAATCTAGTTAATATAAAATACCATTTTCGTGAGAAAAAATAAAAATATTTTGCGAGGTACGTGGGCTGCACTGTATCTATTGCGAATTGGCAACCCTGCGTGTGCTAGGGGAGGTCTAACGTTTGTATCATACAGTTTCACATTTTTGTCGGCAGACGTACTTGGAATGTTTTGCCGTGCGGACGCTAACTTTGTTTTGTTATCATTAAGTTGAACATTTTCTTTCTACCAAAAATAAAATTTTTGTGCAATTATTTTTACGACTTTCAACGTGGATTATCTCAACAACAGTGGGTCGATCAACTCACTTTGAGTTTTATTGATGAAGCTCCACATGGGGTATTGTAATCGTTAGTTCAATGAATTTAATCGTGGCCGTAGTTTACTGGCGGAAAAACTTAAAGCAGGCCGGCCAAAACCGGCTTTAGTGCCAGCAAACGTCGGTGCTGTGCGCGAACTGATAAAGCAAGATCGTCATGAGACATCGTAAAATTTAGGTATTAGCATACTTTGATATTGGATGAACTTTTAACCGTAAAAAAACTGTGTGCACGATCGTTCAAAAAATGCTTTTGTCTTTTAGTCAAAAGAAATGCCCAAGAAATACAATAGCGGTGCTTCAAAAACTGTTAACAGTATCGTGATGACAACAGATAACAAATCTTGGATTTATGCATATGAGTCTGGAAGTAAACAGCAATCGACTGTCTTCCAAAATAAAACAATTCCAACAAAAGTCGTTCACGCTCGAAACACTTTAAAGCAAAGGATCGCCGTTTTTTTTTTGAAAAACTAAACATGACACAACCGTGGCTTTAGAGGATTGTAAAACGGTCAATTCTAAATGGTACACAACAATTTGTTTACCAAAAGTCTTTAAAGAAATAAAAAAACCAACACACGACGCCGGACTATTTTTCAGGAGACTGCAAAACGTCGAATTGAAGAGTCATCTACTGTACAGTCTAGATGTGGATCCTAATAATTTTTTTTTGCTCCTCACGTGTGGGAAAGTAGCGGTTCATGCATTCAAACCCTATGTTTCGTAGATACCTGATTCTATATAGAAGAAATTCTAAGAAATATGGGTTTCACGGTATGCAACAATGTATTGACCATTAGAGAAAACATTTTGGAAAACAATAAAAAAAATTTCAACATTACACATTTGTTTTTGTTAGCTTTTCGCTATAGATATCGTTCAGCACACGTATCTATGGGATTCTAAGGTTGCCGGCATATCAAGAAGCGTTTACTATCATAAGTATTTCGAATTTAAACCCTAAAAAATGTTTGCTGGAATTGTTTTTTTAAACTTTTGACTTTCTATATCGAATAACTGATAAGTTAGTAAATATTTAAATATTTTATTATGCGTTTTTTTCAATAGAAGAGTGAGCCTATTGTACATTGTTTGGTCTTAAATATTTCTAGCATTTACTTTTCAGCAATAGTTCTTTTAAGTGGCAAGTTATATTATCAGTTTCAATGTGTTGGTTAGATTATATCGGTCTAGCTTACTTATTATGCATCATTTGTGTAATGTATCCTACTACAACGTCCAGTTCGTTACGTTCTTTAATTTTAATTATAAGCTTGATCCATTCGTTTAACAATTGTTGAAATAATTTTCACTTTGCGTGTTTAAAAGTAAACATCGGTGGATTTCCTTTATAAATCACACTAGAACTTACAATTAAGTGATCATATAATAAATCATGGTTTAATTCGGTTTTGAATATTATGTTACCAGTCTTTTGTTAATGGAACCTCTAATGGGTCGGTATATTATTAAAATCATTAGACCAATATGTTGATTTGTAAGTTAATATACAATATTTCCAAAACGTAATTTATTCAACCAAATAATGGTTCTAAGTCTTTTGAAAGTAACCCTCTCGATTATCTGTGCTCAGCTGTTACCGTTTCTGAAGGTAATGGAAAGAAGCAAAAAAAGATTTATTCTTGACGCTTCTTAGCACATTTGACACAGCCATTTGGATTGCTGTAAGACTTGCTGTAAGATTAAAGTTCAGTTTTTTTTAATATGATTTGCACATCAACACGACAGTAGTCTTGCAGTAACTCACTTATAGGTTCCACAGTTGCAGCGATATGTAATATTAACGGGTGGTCGATTTTAGGATCGGCTTTTTGATAACTCTTTGTCACCATATGCATCATATTCCATGTTTTAGTAATGTTTTCCCCTAAATTAACACAGAAAGTAATGTCGACTTTTCTCGAAATCCGTGTCCATTACGTCACCCGTTACTGTCTCTCTCCACATGCCATTTTCACCGGAGAGTCTACTTTCAATAATTTAGTAACAAATACGTAACTATCGGTAGCTGAAACGGCAAACATACTACATGAGAAAACAGAAAATCTATTACGTGCCATTGAAAACTTAAATTTATATTAGGCAACCTCTGTCAGAAAAATTTCAATGCATTTTTTTTTAATTGTTAACTTGCTGTATACGATCTCACTAAGTGACAGTACTGTGCTTAACAACCCACTGTTCGTCTTGTTGGCTTATTTAGTGGGAATTTATACATAATTACCATGATTGAACGATAGATACTGTGCTCTGTGAATTTTATAGGTGTGATATAATTGATTATTTAGATGACTTATAAAATACTGTAAAATTTGATATTTTAATTATAGTACACTAATAGCATGCATTTCGGAGATGGGTACTGTATCAATTTTTTATAATTATAAAAATATTGTTATTCCTGGTATCTGATTATTTATTCAACTTGTTTTCTACAATACTATGCAATTTTTAAGCTAGTTTAGATATAACAATAAAATGTATGTTTAAAACCATGTCATTTTGATAAATTAGCTAAACAAAAATGTTTTAAATTCACATTATAGTTGTACTTTAATTTATATTTGTTGTTTTCTCTTAGTATGGATATTATTTTATTTATTAATTATTTATATCTAATACATTCTGCTTTTTGATAAGTTCGGTAGAAGCCCAGTTTGGTATCAATTTGTTAAAGGAAAAAAGTCATAATAAATTGGTGTTTGTCACTAACGACAATTAACATACTTTTTCTAGAAATTTTTTTGGCTTTTGTTGGTTTTTATAAATTGAACAGTTTTTGTAATTACTTGTGTGGTTTTGGTTACATAAAGCACATTTAGCATAGGTATTAGTAGTTTTTTAACAAGCGGTGCTACATTTAACACAAGCAAACTTGAAGCCCCTTCCGTAGGTGTAGATTGATGTAGGTTTCTAATTACAACTCTGTAAGACTTTCTTAGATTGTTAGATATGATAAATTATTTTATCACCTGTAACATGTTTTGTAGTTTTCGGTAAGCAGCTGCGGTTTGAATGTTAATTATGATTGTGTTTGTTAAAGTTTTGGTAAACAATTGTTATTTTGTTACAGCTCATAATAAATTATTCATTGTTTCCTCACAGTTGTACTCCATATACTATATAAAGGTAGTTAATGGTTTGGGCGTTTTAGATTGTTCAGCGGTATTATTTTCTCCAAATTCGCTATTATCTTTTTATTGAGACTGAATAAAATTTGTTACTGGTATTAATTATTAAAAATTATTTTATTTCTGGTAAATAGTTAATTCTCCTTTTTCTTTAAATGTTTGACCTTAAGATACATGTTGCTATTCTGTTGGTTATTTATGTTCACGTATTGTTTCCATTATGTTATGTAGTACAAATATTTATTTTCTAATTAAAAACTGCTCTTGATAGATCACGATAACACAGTATGAACTAATGACGCAGATTTTAGCCTATACATCACAACTGTGTAAACCGAATGACGAATTTAAGTTTTTAACACGCGCTTTTGATTTCCACACGCTATTCACATAACCATATGCTGCTGACAAATGTTCATAGAAAAATGCCCTTACTTTGAGTTAATTATTTGAATAGATATAGGGAACACAAATCTCTGCATTTAGTCAGCATTAAAATATCAATAATTTTCCACCCATAGCTGAAATACCTAGTGCTTACGGGAAAAAATATCTTACAAAAGATAAAATTTCAGAGGAACAGTTAGCGGATACATTATCTGATGTTCTTATTAACGTTAAGAATGAAATACTTAAAATAAAATTATTATTATTATTATTATCAAGTTACAGTGACAGTGAACAGTGTACAAACAAATGTGACGACGACGATGATGACACACTAAATTCGGCGGTTTCTAGATAGACAAAAACATATAAATATCATATTAGAGCCATTTACCGAAAACCCAAGTATCACATTCTTTGATATGTTGTTTGACGAAAATAATCCGCTTACAAAATCAGGAAAAGTATATTACTGGTTCTAAGAGGTCAGATGTCACCGTTGCAAAAATTAAAAAAAATTCATGAATTATTCTAATAGAGCAAGTCAGGAAATATAAACTGAAGGACTATTGGTTTACGGGTCCATTTGTACTACTCCTATTTTCAGGAAATAGATTTTAATAGATTTAAACAAATTTTGTTATGTTTATATTTTGATGACGATGAATTTCTGCAGCAATCAACTAACAGGCTTTTCAAAATTCAGACCTTATTGGAGTTTTTTTTTTTTGAAATATTCAGACTATTTCTAAGGTAAAGTAATAACTTTCCTTAGATAAAGCAATGATTTCTTGGAGGGGCAGGCTTCGTATATGGCTTACTTGTTCATAAAGTCACTGAATGCACCTCAGGCTATATGTTGAATTTAGAAATTTATACTCCTTTTTTAAGACAAGTTAAAGTATGTAAATAATTAAAGTAAATAGGGATCGTCTTCCAGAAACAATAAACGAATCACAGTCTCTGAATTATGGCAAGACCACATTCAGCAGAATTGATGAATGCTTCAATCCTAGGGAAACACTCGTGTTGTCGATTAATTTCTACAGTTTACTATTCAAGACTGGTTGATGATCTAGGAAAAAAGTAAACTACTTGTATTTTTTTTTAGTATATGTTCATGAAAAGTGGTGATAGAACAGATCGGTACTTGTCTTATTATTCTCTCTTGAAAAAACAGTAAAGTAGCCAAAGAAAGTTGCATTTATACTTATAAATTGTGCACTTTCTAATACTTTTTGAATCTATTAAAAATTAAACCCTACGTCAAAAATGAATACAAAAAATTTACGCTGCAAATGGCAAAAAACTGGACTACAAATAAGGTGAATACAGGCTCAGACACAGACACAGAAGCGGTACGGCTAGAAACATTAACCCAAACCTATCGTATGCCTCATGATAAACCACCCTCCCCCTCTTCTGAAAGACTTTCGGCTGATATGCACAAACATGTGTTAGAGAATATTGATGAAAGCGAAGGAGGGAAAAAATAATAATCTGCTAAGAGGTGCCACGTTTGTGCCGTCCACAAAAAAGTGAAACTCGGTACATCTGCGAGTTCTGCTTAGTGCCATTTTACAGGGATTTCCAGAGATATCACACTTTCAAGCCCAACTAGGGTCTTTGGTGAGCATTTCCTGAAAATTTCACTCCATAAAATAGTTAGCAAATTTGTTATAATGTTTTAAAGAAACACAGTATAAAATTTGATTTATATAGTTTAAACCCCAGGAATATCCATTTAAACAATTTAAATTATGTGTTCCATTTCTTAAGATTGCTAAACAGCTTAACATAAAATCTAACATATTTAGTTTAAACCTCTGTTAAATTGTTGGCAACTATTACGAAAGCTCCTATCTTAACCATATAATAGATTCTTGACCATTATTACTATGAAACTGTTTTTCACAAAATGAAGCTTGCCAATAAGCTCACCGACTACTGCATGATTGAAATAGAATGATATTGTTTGCATAACCTAACAGCATTTTTCTTAATTTACTTGTAAACTTCTAACATACACATCTTGCAAATTACAATCAAAGGGCTTTTTTATACTAAACAATTTTTTGTCTGTACATTTTTCAGCAGTCATTATTTTGGGTAATATCTTTGCAAAAAAATGACATTCAGGTTATTTGAACTTATTTAACTCTAGATCACTTCTCAAGTTGCAAAAAAAATACAAGTTTAAGATACGTTCATAAACAAATTTTTTTAATAATTATTCAACCATTTTTTAGTTAAATGCAAAATTCGTTAACTTTGACCAACAATTGTGATAACATAATTCGACATATAATTTTTTTTATACTCTAACTACTCTGTACTAAGTGAGCAATATGTTATTTTTTGTTGAATTTACCAGCTTATGTAAAGTTTAGTTTAATTTTAAATAATTAATTTTACTTCTTTGTTGAATAAAAAAACAATGCATTTATTGGATACTTAAATACTTTAAATTACATCAAATTTGACTTTCTGCTTTTAATGAAATATGAAATTCAAGGTTTGCTTAGTGCCCACTATAATACTACAAATGTAAATTTAAAATAGTCTCCGTGGTAACATAACCTGCAAAATATCACTGAAGTTTCATAACAACACATATATGCGGAGGCGCTTAAAGATAAAGGAACTTGGAAACTAGTGAGCTGGTCGGCGCATTATTAGTTTAATCAAGCTAAACGCCAATTTAAAGTTTTACTGCATATTTCGTGCAAGTTATAGTTTCAAAACAATTAGCACGCACGTCCTTAATGCTTGAACAGGACCGGCGCACATGTGGAGACTCCTTCCGGTACAGTTGAAGCTTCAGGTTATTTTTCAACGCATCTTAATTATCGTCTTTCAGAGACAAGTCTGACTAAGTGAGCTACGCCCACATATGGAACGGATTTTACACGCGCTTTAGTCTTTCGTCTCCACTTTCCAATACACCCTTCACCTGAAATCGCAACCGAAGGGTTGCGACGTTTTTAAATTCCGAGCGAGGCGCCGTTGTAGGTCCCGACGGCAGCTAGGCGCGGCTGACAGGAATGTATGAAGCAAATCCGAAGCCGCGATAGCTCTTCCCGAATGCCTCCAATATTAATAGTCCCTCTGTCATTCCTTAATTTCGAGCCCTGACAGTGGCTCATAACCTTCCCGCGCCATAAATCAACGAGCAGAACCTGGGGCACGGATGACATCGCGTATCTAACGGTGAACGAACTCGCGGCTAATGCGCGCCCATAGGAGCACCCAACTAATAAAAACGGAGCAGAAAAAAAACACGAACTTCCCATGCTAAAAATAGGTTCGTGAACGAAACTTTAAATATATCCCCGTGGGCTGTGATGGTGCTGCTAGTCTTCTCCGGGGTACAGGAGCACCCAGTGCTGAAACGCGTCCCGCCGCGCCGACACCCAAATTCTCGTGATGACGTCCGCGGCTCCAGTGCAATACCTTTGACTTTGGTGCAGTCACCGAACAGTAAGTGATTTTCTAAAGCTATCGCGGCTGTTCTTTGAACTAGTTATCTTTATTTAGACATGAAATTTATTCACCTGTAAAAAGGCATCACATAAAAAATTATTGGAAAAAAAATTTGTAGGTAACAACATACAGTTCGAGCAATAATTCTAATCATTGCAATCAATTGCTGACGTAATTAGTACAATATATTCTAATATTTTAAGCATGTTCATCTGCCTTGCAATAAGGATATTGCATTATAGAATATAAACTGCGTTTTTGGTCTAATATTATTATAAATGTCTCTATCAGGGTTACTCATAAAGTATTATATATCTATTAAAAGCCTTATCACGTTCACAATTACACGTTGAATAAAAAATATAACTAAGTTTAAATTACATAATTCTTTTTCAAAATTAATTTGTAAATTTTCATACAACTCAGTAAATGAAATAGTATCAGAAACAGAGAAGAACATAAAGTGCTATTTGCTACAGCCAATGTGTAGCGGATTAAGACATAAGAAACAAGTTGAATAATTTGTATCCTAATAGATATGTGTACATCGTTTTCCTTAGTTTATTCTGCAATTCGATTAAGTTAAAACGATGATACTTTTCTATAAAAAAAAAGCTCAGGATAAGACTCGCTCTGCAACACAAATGGATTGGTCGACACAGACCGGTATTGTGGTCTTCTTGTTCTCCATAAAAAGAAAGGGATCAAAAACCACTAATACAGCAACCTAAGAACTTATTGCACTACTTATCTCTTTAATTATTTAATTTTTTTATTTTTATTTTACCTAATTACAACCTCTTGAAAGCTGTTTTTTACAGAAGGGAATATTTTTATCAAAGGAGAACTTCATTCTCCTTAAATCAGGTATGTCAATAACAACTCTCTACTACCACCCCTACCACATGTGCACGAGTATAAAAGCAAAACCGCACGACACAGTAACTTCATTTTTAGAAGTTTTCCAAAGTTCAACCACGGCCTAATAATCTGAAAACCAACAATGCGATGCATCAAAACACCGGCCGTGAAAGTCTTTGCATCTACAAGTTGGTTTTTCTCTATACACATCTATTATGTGTATATGCTGATCTAGATTACAGTGCCTAGAACTCAGTCACAAACCTAATTTGTCTGTTTATTTGCCGTATGTCATCCGTTATTTTCTTAGAGAGTGTTATATCTCTATTGTATTTTAATCCTACTCAATTTTAGTAGTTCTGCTAAAATTTATATATCCAATTATTTAACCAACTGTGAACTGGAATTTTGGTTATACCAAACACTAGGTAAAGTTTAGTGAAAGTAGTTTCTATTCACTTTTTTTTACAAGAGTATCAGTTTTATAATTTTCCGGCATGTTCTTATACCCTAACCCCAACACAAGAGTATGGTTTTTGCCAACATTCCTAGATTGGTTTAAAATTCATCTTGTAACTAACTAGAGCTTTTTTGCAGCTTGAGTGTCTGACAAGGCAATGATGACTTTGCCTTTTGAGTCACATTCCTTGTAACCCTATACCAATTTTTTTCAGGACTGCGTGAAACAAAAGCTTTTAATTTATGTATATATTAGATTTATTTTGTTTCCCGACAGTAGAAGCTTTTCATTTCAGTTTAGCTGGATTTTAAAGTTATTGAAATTTTGCCTAGTTGGCTTGCTCATTCCTAGCAGTAGTTAGCTAGCAACTGGGCTGGTTTGTTAGTTTCCATTACATTTCAGCATGCAGCAAAATCATCTTCGGTTCCTCTTTGACTAAAAATTCTAAAAGAAACATGCTTAATAGGGCTTCCGCTAATGCTGTTTAGGTGCCTCCCATTGTATTTGTAATATAGAAACATGCAAGTTTCTAAAGTTTAGCTAGTTCTAACTAAACTGATCTGTGTTTTAGTTCACGCAACTATGCTAGCAATCTAAAGTCTTACCACCATATATATAAGTTTCAGTTTTCGTCTTATATTAGTTTCAAATACTTAGGTTCCTGACTTACTCACAGTTGTTTTTTGAAGAAATATGATCATTTTCACTTACCCAATATCCTTCTACTCATAATGGTACCAGTATTTTCTAAGAATTTACATTTAGATTTTCCTCGGCACATCGTCTATCCACAATCTCAGGAAGTTTTGAGACTGTATTAGTTCCCCCAAATTGTTGGTATATCCCTGAGTGTAATAACCACGCCTGGTCAAGTCAATAAGTAGCTTGTTCACACAAAGGGTAATAATACTCCCACTTAGGGGTATCCTTCTGCAACAACTAACTTTATCTATTAGATAGGATTGACTGTATCTTTCTGTCGGACAACATATTACTTATCTACTTCCATATGGTGTCCTCTGTTACACGTCTTTCGATAAGGTCAAAAAAATTAAAACTAAAGATCTTACATAACGTTTCCATCTCTTTTATTAATATCTCAATAAATCCCGTTGCTACGCTTGTTCTTAAAAATCTAAAAAACTTTCGTATGCTGAAGTTTTTTTTTCTCTATTATAGAAATTACAGGTGTGGCTTCATTAGGGCCAGACGTTTTGAATAGTATGAAGATGTCTGTGGTGCATTCTACTCTATCATAAATAATTTTATTCGCAATTCATTTGGATGCTCCTATAATAAAATTTATGAAATTAAGCTGACATTACTGAGTCCGGAAAATATATTTAAAGTAGCATCTCCAGCGTTTCCTTGTTTGTCTCGATGTATTTTCTATTTAGCTTAATTGTTGTCTTTTAGAGTCGTACTGATTTAAAAATATTTTAAATCCTTGAAAGTTTTTTTCCTGCAACAAAATAGTATATACCAGCCCGTAATATTATGGCAAAATGAGTGTAAGAGTGAAAAATGCTATCCAGGTCATTTTAGACTCACCGAAAGTGTCTACTGAAGTACAAGAATCATTATTATGCTGCACGCTTGTCTGCATAAACAATGATTACCATTTCGAACATTTTTTCTAACAATGTTATTTGGGTACGTAGTCTTTGCTACGCAATTTTTGACAGTTTTTACGTAAGTACTTAATTTTTACTTAGTTACAAGCGCTTCCAGTAACCATCAAATAGCTTTAATATTTTTCCAAATCTTTATTTGAAATTGTCAAATATATTTGGCGGCTGTGAAGTATGGTATTTGAACATAATTTATATTAAACAAGATCGGGGGGCGAAACGGTAATATATACAAATGTTGAAACTCATAAACACCTTGGAAACTCAAATTTAAACCAACCAATCAACTATGAAGGTCTCAGCACTCTATATATTATCGTTCATGAGATATGTCACTTTAAAATAAAAAAAGCAGGAAAACCCCCCTTAGGGGTGTTTCAATGGGTCGGGTTTATGAGACATTCCTATTCTACTTTTTAATGAGGAGTTCAAAAAAGGTGGTCAGTAGTTTCAACCTAATTGTACAATTGATCACTACTCAATTGTATATATTACCTCTAATTACCTTTGATGATTTACGCTAGATATTTATTTATTATATATTATTGATAATAATACTATTACTATCACTATTACATACTGGTTGCTCTAAATGTTTTTTTAGTTATTGTATAAAAAATTAATTAATTGCTGCACAGCGATTATATTAAAATTGCATGTATTTCTGTAATTGGAAATTGACACATTCTTTTATTTTACTTTTTTAAAGGATCAAGCTTCACAAATATAGTACGTTTGCCAACATTTATTAAAAATCACAACTGCATATCTGATCATTCTCACTCACATTTTTTCATTTTTTGCTACTTTGTATTTTACATAAATGATCAACACCGTTTTCTTTGTTTCTAATTCACCAAAATTATTATACTAGGCTAGACATATCACATCATTTTTTTTGTTCTGAAGTGTAGTTGGTGCATCGTGTGGTTGGTTCTAAAAATTTTTAGGTGATTTTCTTCTGAAGATGTCTGCCGCAGTTGTGGACGAAACGTCAAGAGTTTCTGAACTCCGACCACGGCCTTATAACCCGAGAACCAACCACACGATGCACCATAACACCAGCCATGAAAGCCTTCGCATTTATCTGAAGTGTAGTTCTTTGCATTATACGTTTAACTCTTATTTTTACTAAAATCAAGATTTATTTGTTTATTGCTAAAATTAAAATGATTAACACATATAAGTTATATTACTTTATTTGAAAGAAAATCGGACAAAAAATAATGTATAATGAAAATAAATTTATGTGTGTGGTTTACGTTTAAAGTAACTAATTAAACCGGTATGTCTTGTAATCCAACTGCCGTAATGAGCAATATTTGTGAATACCCAAGGATCTACGCCAAATTTTTTAGAGCAGCCAGTGGACCACGCCATTGTTCCTATTAGGATGTTGTCACTGACGAGAACAGCTTGACTTTTGCAACACTTCTTGTAGCTTATTCTACAAGATATAAAACAATGTAAAAATTATATATAAATATAAAGAAAAGTACGTTTTGTCAACCATAAAAACTGATTTACCCTTTAGGTTTAATACAGATAAAACTCGAATCCAGTAGCATTTGCTTTCCTCGATCAAAATAGGATTTAAAGTAGTCGTTACAATATTTTGCACCTGCAATAGGCATCACCTTTTTCTTCAAACTCTTCTTACTTAAAAATATAACTTGCACTTTATCAGGTAAATTCTTTTGATTATTTAAAGTTATTGGCCTGACTAATTCTGTAATATACAAAGAAACAGTCATACCAATTTTAGCTAAACCAATAACATTAGATACCTGGAAGAAACTTAATTTGTGTCTCAGAGCGATGTAAAAATACAGCATGTTTTGCTGCAAATAAATTGCTTGCATTGAAAGATGTTTGTGTGAAGTCGACCCTTGTGTATGCGTTATAATGTATGGCCTCTATTATTTTATAACTGATAGTAGTAGGATTTACCTTATCAGCCCAACCAACGCTGAAGTAGTTATATTTATATCTGAATACAAATAAATTTGTAACACACTACGCACTAATTTATTTAAGGTATACTTTGGAAAGTCCTGGCAGAAATCCAAAATCCAAAAATCACTGATTATGACTCCCATACAAGATCTTTCCGGCTTTTTTGAGTTATAAAGAAGTGCTGCAAAGCCGTAATCTTCGCCCAATCCTTGATTCTGTTTCATTGAATTATTAGGATATTTAGAATAATCTTCGTCATCGGTACGTCTAGGACCTTCGTATGAAAATAAATTTGACTTAGCAGCAAGTGATTCCGGCATCAATATTTGTAAAAAACTAACAAACATTAACATTTTTACCAGCACTGTAGGCATTTGAAAATTCTGTTGTACCTGCTCTTTACATTGTTAAAGAAATTAATTATGTAAAGCTGCATTTAACTTTTTATGACGCCGTAAACATTTTTTGCAAATTTACTGCCTATTAGCAGCACGCGCTATCGCAATCTAAAATTAACTCTGGCGAAATCCTAACGAATTCCAATCGCCATTACTGAACTTTTGATTAAACGAGCGCAACTACTTCACCCGCATGCCTTTTCGGTAAATGGGTCGTTAATTATCAAAGACTGTAGAAGCGCACAATTTGGTCGTACGAATTGCTTGCTGACAAAGCTCGGACTCGGCAAATTTGGTCGAAGAGCCGGCGCAAAATGAGACTGGAAAAAATTAGTCGCCCTGGGGCGCAGTAGTTTCATCTTTGCAAGTTTACGGTTGCTTCGGATAGGAAGCCCATGCGCCGGCATCGGCAAAATCGTCTGGGTCTAATACCTGGGACACCCAATTTTTCATGCCGCAGCCCTGAATTTTTTACAGCGCCGCATTCGTCGCAAATGCGCCCCAAAACGTGGCGCAGAGAGCACATTTGGTGTATCATTTGTCAGGTGTGAGCCAGAGTGATTCGATTTCAGCACGCGCCCCTGCCGTATGTTAGGGTGTAACACCCTTTTATGATGGTCTCCTGCAACCACTCCAGCGAGCGCCCTTTGAGTCTGACGGCACTAAGTGGTGCGGCACGTGAGGCGTGGGTCGCCGTTTTATCGGAGGTCGCCTGTCGCCTCGTGCGCCTTCTGGCTTTGTCCTTCATTTATGCGAAAGTTCAAATTGCCATGGATTTATTACATTACCAACGTTTATTATAACTACCCTTTATATTAGAACATTAATTTTTATTGATATAGATATTGTTTCCAAAAAATTATTCATCTGTTTATCTGCTTTTTATACATTAATAATTGTAATTTATGTCTATTTAACAATATTTTATTTAATATTATTTTGCTGATAGTTATAACTAATTTAATAATAAATAAGAGACAATAAATAACGGGTGTTCTTTAAAATTTAAAAATATATAGTGCCAAAAATAATAAAAACTTATAGAAAATGTAGAAAATAGATATAGCCGAGCAATATGATATGTCGGGTTAGAAAAGCAGTAAAAATACAAACTTTATACCTGAAATAATTTAATATTGGGTTGCAAAACTGTGCATTCGAGTACTTCCTACTCGTTGCTATCAACATCATCGTTTACATTATTTTCAGCGTTCTTTTTTAAAAATTTTTGTATGATTGTCTTTATTTAACCTGCATGTAGCCGTACCTATATTTATATCTAGGTTTTCTCCTACCCATATGCAATTTTAAAAATTTTTGATGTATCTTTCTTCTTAGCCCCACACAGAAATATTGCCTTTTTACATTAAAAACTAAACCTCCTTTCATGTAACCGTTCTCAACTCTTGTAGAAGTGACGGTGATGATTTTTAAAACTTGAGGATGCTCTAACCAACTGTCTTCAAATAAAACCTTAAAATTCAATTTCGGTAATTTATCATCCTGTACTGAAATTTTTAGAAATTATCCAAACTTTTTTAATAGAAAATTAATTTACTTGAATACTACTTTCGAGGATGTCTGCTAAATTTCTTTTATAAATACGTTTTATAAGGCTTAAACACTATATTTTTATAATTACATGAGAAATTAAACAAATGGTATACACGAAAGCATACTTCTCGATGCTCATGATGACCTCCTTCCTTCTTGCTACGTTGAATCCTTGAGAACTTTTAATATTCTTAAAAACAGCAAGAATTTTTAGATTTTTTGGTAAGCAGCAAATATAACTTCCCGTCATATTGACGCATATAAAACTGCAAACGACTTTTTAATAGTTCCCCATTAATAAAATTATTATTTTTAAATTTTAAAGTTCCATCTGGTGTTAAATTAAATTTTAAACCAGCCCTGCCAGCGTTATATACGTCTTTTTTACTGAACAGTTATTAAAAGTTAGGCCATGCATTTGTTAACCATTTGTCTGTAATACCAATATCAACTGATTTTATTTTTTTACGATCAATGTTATCGTGATTTTTGAAAAGGTCCTGTCAAACATTATTCTATTTAAAATACTTGTAACTAAATTTGTGCTTTTAAAATAAATGTATGGATAGGTACAATGATATTTTTGACAGCAGCTTTATTAATGGTGTATTGGTACTCGTTTCTCTGTTTTTTTACGGTGTAGATAAGATAGATAACAATAATCTATATTTTTATACATTACTAATTGTTTAAACAAACTTTCTAACACTGGTATTATGGTGACTTTTCGTGATTAAAAAACGTTTTGTGTATAACGTTGCCATTCTTTCCCTAACACATCTGGCGAAATCAGCAAACCAATTAGCAACACACTTAAAAAATGATATAAAACGTAAAATACTTGAAAACATGTCGCGATATAAGTAAGAACAAGAATTGCTAAGGAACGGAACAAATGCCTCAACATACATGTGTTGAGTTTTTATAAAATTTAACGTAAACAAGGCCAAGAGATTTAAAAGAATTTTTGTTGTTTATTATACACTACAATCTATCACATATGGACAATCAACAGTTGTTTTGACTTACATAATAATTATCGAACATGAAGGTTGTGTATCCAATGATAACACACCTATATTAATCTTAATATTAATTTAGCATTTCTAAGTATATATTTAAGTAAAATACAATTTAAACTATTATTACTATTGTCACTGCTGTTCAAATCTGTTTGTCAAGTCGAGCGGTTTAAACCTTTTTAGACGCGATTGCACCTCATGTTAGGATGATCACTGATTCTATCACTATAACGCGCACTAAATTTTTGTATTTCCTTGTTAATGGTAGGTATTGCGAGATCCTGTATTATTGTATCGTTGATTACATACCATGGTGCGTTTGTTATTGCTCTAAGCGCCTTAGATACTGGCTGTACCCCATAGATGTATGCCGTAAGTCCAAATGGGCTTTCCAGAGAGAGTTGTGATTTTTTTCCTATCAGCCAGTACATTTTTTGAAGTTTCAGGCCCAATTGCTTACGCTTTGTCCATATGTGGGTCTTCCAGGAACGTTTTTTGTCTAGGTGAATGCCGAGGTACTTTGCGCTGTCAGCTTGAGGTATTTGTTTGTTATTAAACCTAACCGGAGGACATATGCCCCTTCTTAAGGTGTAAGTTACGTGCACTGATTTCGTTTCGTTTATTAGGGTATGCCACTTATTGCACCAGTTCTGTATCTCGTCTAGATGTATCTGTAGTTGCTGAGATGCCAGGATTGGATCTGTGTTGGATGTGAGTATCGTCGTATCGTCGGCGTAAGTAGTGATCATGTTGCCTGGTATTGTCGGAAGATCTGCTGTAAACATAAGGTACAATACTGGGTCTAGCACGCTGCCCTGAGGAACTTCAGAGTTGACGGGGAATGGATTTGATATTATACTGCCATATCGGATAATAAACTGCCTATTGGTTAGATGTGACCATATAATTTCGAAGTAATCAGTAGGTAAGATTGCTGCACAGTATTTACGTTCTTCAAAGTCCTTGGTAATTTTGGATACCACCCTGTGGATTTGTTCTATTGTTGCATGTTGTTTGCGGAAACCAAATTGATGGTCTGGTAGAATGTGATTGTCCAAAATAAATGGGGAGAGTTTCTAACACCTTTGACAAGACTGGTAATAGGCAGATTGGTCTATATGATGACGGTTGGTCTGTAGGTTTCCCTTGCTTAGGGATAAGTATTGTTATTTCGACTTTCTATTGTTCAGGAAAGTGCCGGAGTCGTAGTATTCCATTAAAGAGAAAGGTTATAAATTGGTAGCCTTTATGTGGTAGTTCTCGGAGAATTTTACCCGTAATTAGGTCTTAACCAAGGGCTTTGTGTGTTTTAATTTGTGAGATTTTGAATGGTTTAATCGGTGGGCTCATTTCATCGTCGTCCGTCGGAGGTGGTGTGAACGTATTAGCTAGATGTTCTGCGAAGGTCCTCGCCTTCTCGCTGTCGCTTTTAGCCCAGGTGTTGTTGGAAGTTCGGATTGGTGCTTTATGCTGTTGAGGATGTTTTAAATATCTGGTTGCTTTCCATAGCGAATAGTCATTGGCTTCGAGCGGAGACAACTGTCTCAAATATTTTTGTACGTTTTGGTTTCTAATTTCAGATAGGAGATTTTTAAGTTCTGTAGAAGCCCGATTTAGGTTTCGCTTGTCATCCGGGTGCTTTGATATTTGCCATCTTCTTCTTAGTCTACGTTTTTCTGCGATTTTTTTCATTACTATGATCGGGCAGTTTGTTGAATTAATGTACTTGACCGGTTTCGGTGTGGCCTGGCAAGCTGCATTTTGGACAACCCGATTAAAGAGTGCCACCGCGTCTTACAAATCCTTAGTCGATTTTTATCAGTATTCAGGATTTCTTAGATTATTGCTAGGAAAAGGCTCCAGTTTGTATGTTTGTTATTAAATACGGGTGACTTCTCCTTGAGTTGTATGTTGGTGCCTAGTGTTGCCAGTATTCGTGAGTGATCCGTTGAAAGATCAAGACAGGATCTAATATTAAGGAGGTTTAGATTTATATTTTTTACAAAGCAAAGGACGAGTAGATCTGGTAGTTTGTTGGGGTCTGTAGGCCAGTATGTGGGTTCACCTGTAGTCAGGGGTAGTATTTTCAAGTTATTTATAGCTTTCAGCATTTCTCTACCTTTCGTAGTACTTGTTTTCGAGCTCCAGTGGGTATTCTTCGCATTATAATCGCCTCCGGAAATGAATCTGTTGCCTAGTGTATGGAAATAATGTTCATAGTTTTGTTGTTTGTTGTTGTATCGTGGTGGGCAATATACGGCAGATAGAGTAAGTGGCGCTAGCCAATCTTCGATAACTATGGATGTGGCTTGTAGGTGGAGTTCGCTGTATTTAAGGAGTTCGTGGTGTTTGATAGCATTTTTAACAATTATGCCGGTGCCAGCATGGGCAGTACTGTCTGGATGTTGTGTTACGTAAAGGGCAAAGCCTGGTATTTTAAAGTAGCTGCGTTCGGTAAAATGAACTTCTGATATCAATACTACGTCGAGGCAATGAATATTAGTAAATACAGTGAGTTCTTCTTTGTGGTGTATCAGCCCGTTGGCATTCCATAGAGCTATTTTAACGTGTTCCATCAATTGTTTCATCATCTGTTTCAGATCTGCTATGTCGTTAAGGTGTTGTGGTGGTCCTGAGTTCGGTAGGTTGGTTGCTTTGCTGACGTTGTATTGGGTATTGTTTGTAGCTGCTTGAGCATAAGTGAGGCCCGGTTGGTATATATTTGTAATTGAGATAATTTTTGGTCTTTGTGAAGGAAACATTTTCAGGTAAAGTTCCTTGTAAACAGGACAACCTTTATAACTTGCGGGGTGATTTCCATTGCAGTTTACACAAGTAACTTCTTTGTACTTAGTTGTGTGTTCGCATTGTGAGGTGGAGTGTAGACCAGTGCATTTAACGCATCTGGGTGTGCGATTACAACAGTTTTTTGTGTGACCATGTTTTTGGCACCTAGAACATTGAGGTATGTTTCTTTTAGGACGTTAAAAGAATGATGAACAATTTTAACAGACTTATAAAATTTAAAATATCCATTCTTGTAAAAAATGGACTACTAGAAACTTTAAAAAAGAGACTAAAATACGAATAATTATACTGGCCACACCATATCTTAAGCACAATGTTACGTAAATCACTTACAATTCTGAGAACGTTACCATAAAAAGTACCAACAATAGTTATTTACAGCTTAGTGCCTGTGATGTCTTTTGATTCATATGGTTTATCTTTGAAAATGCTTATTTTAATAGAATAGTGTCTGAATAAATAATTGAAAAAAGCACATGAATTGTTTGGAATTAAGCTCTTTGTCACAAACTACATATTGATTATTTGAATTTGTATATAAATCATGAATCGGGATGCGTCTACAAATTAAACAATGTCTAGTTTAATTATAAATTTTAGACATTTTCTGAAGCCATACAAAAAATTCTCAATAATACACTTAAATATGCGCAACGGCAGGTAGAATTATCGTTAGGCAACTTGAAGACCGATTAGTTTAAAATGAGTTTTTTGTAATAATTATTACTTCTATAAAATTTGCTGTTTTTGTCTATATCTATAAGACTTAATAGTTTTAACCGATAAATATCAGGAACAAATGTAATATGTAATCAACCACTTAATTCTATATCTACTCGTTATACCTAGCAATCTTGTAGCACCTGGGTTTCTCTTAGCTGAATACGGCAGTACCTATAAAAAAATAATTACCAGCATTACAGAGGACAATATTATTTCAATTGGAATAGAAGCAGTTTTAGAAAAATATATTACAAAATAATGTCACAAAATACGGCAGAAGAAGAGGAAACAAATTAACATTATACTTAGAAATTTCAATGCTAACATTGCCAATTAGTCGTATGGGGTATTTTGAAAAAACATGGCTTTTATGTTCAACGTAGTAAAAATATAAATTTAATTTATTTTTAAAAAAGAAAATAATGAGTACAAACTATAACATACTAAACTTAAAAATAAAATGTACACAACTAATTCAAAAATAAACAAGCTGCATAATAAATCACAATACAAGTGGTCATGTCGTTAAAAGCAAAAATAGCTTAATAATAACAGCTGATAATTGAACAAAACCAGAAAGAATAAAAAATTTAAATATTAATCAGACAACAGTTTGGTAAAAACAACTTAGAAATGTACCCTATTAATATATTAAAAACCTGGAGAAACAAAAAAGAAAGTTAAGAAATAGAAATAAATGATAAAATTGCATAATAAAGACAACAGTAAATACAAAGTATAAAAATATAACACTTTTACTAGCTAAACCACAAATAAAAGAACAAAAAAGTATTGGAGATTTTTGTAAATAAGAAAAGAAATTATAAAAACTACAATATAGAAAATTAGTAAAATGACAAAGAAATTAAACAAGAATGTCAATGAAAACAAAATACTAATTCATTTTATTATTACAATATTTACTGATTTGATTATATTAACAATGTATAACTACAATCTACAGTATAGGAATAAATTCGCATAATTGGTTAACAACATTTGCGGTATTCCTGAAGAAAGTAACTGAAAAAATTTAATTTATTGTTTGAAATCTCGTCAGTAAGTACATAGTTTAAGTAATGATTCAAATCACTATATAAAGTTTGGGCGCGGTTGCGAAAGCAAGCGGGCATGAATTATTTTGCGGAAAGTGTACTTATCAATAACCTCGCTTGTCTGACCCAGTGATAATTTCATAGCAGCATTCAAAGCTCGCGATGCAGGCACCAAGGGAATTTCAATCCAGACTTGGAAATCCGCCAAACCAGATATTTAATTATAACAATTACCCAAATCAAGGGTACTACCATCGACAGCAATATGCACATAGCAGTCAACAAAATCCTGACGATATGAAGGTAGTATATATCTCTTAATCAAACACCCGAAATAAAATGATCATATTACTAACACCGAAAACCAAATCGAAGACGAATTTTTACCCCTAAATAAAAATACTAACGACGAAAGTTGTACCAGCATATTAAACAGATTAACAATTTTATAAACAGAAAACAACAAAGAAACAGAGGAACAGTCTAATTAATAAAAAATGCCTAAATCGCCACTAGTATACATTTATGATTTGAGAATTTCGAAGAAATTATAGAAAATATATAGAGGAGCAATATTATCTAGATGATTGTCAGCTAACACGGTAAAGATTAATACAAAAGAACCTAGCGCATACCGTTCACTTGTACATCATCTCAAAGAAGAAAAAGTAATCCACCGTATTCATCATAAATTAGAGGTTCTTTAAATTTCTTCAAATTAATACAATAAATATTATCCTCATCTCCGAAATACATTTTACTGAGAGAAGTAAAACTGCTATAATTCAACTAAACTTAATGCTCTATCTCATAGTAATGGCTGTATTATATTCACCCCATAGGAGGAACACAGAGAGTTTCTTGTTGCTGCGGAAAATAGAATTTTAAATAGTAGCGAGTAAAATGTTAAACATGCAAAATGGGGCTCCAGATTAACCTCGACAAAAGAAAAGAACCTCATTCTAGCGCTGGAACTACTCAGTTGTAGTTATCTATCCACCGGAGAACCGACTTACTGGCCCAGCGGCTCAAATAAATTATCGTATTTTCTAGACTTTGGCATAATTCGACGATTGCCAAACACTTATACTAAAACAGAATCCAACCTAGATTACACAACAATCATAACACTCAGCTGAACTAAAATTGAGAAGGTTACCGTACAAAGTATGTGCACCAACAAAACTGATTGACCTTGTACTTGCAATATCTGGAAATAAATATAAATCTAAACATTCTACTAAAACAACAAGCAGATCTGAGTAGAGCTACAGTACACTTCACACAACTCCTACAAAAAGCAGCTACTCGGGCAACTCCATCTAACCCACAAGCTCTAAGAGAACTTGACAACGTTTTCGATATATACGTGAACCAGTCATAGAAAAACGTAGAGCTAGAGAAAGATGGGAAACTTAAAGAAATCCAACAGATAAAACCGAATATAACAAACTCACACATCTCTGCTCCATGGAACTATTTCTCAAGTAAAAAGAAAGAATTCACTAAATACATTCCAAACTTGTCCAAAGAGGTTTATACAATTTGAAAGACTACAAAAAAATTTAAGACCAAAAGTTCTCATCCTGCTAATTCCACCAAAAACAAGACAGCAGCTGGGCACCGTCAGACAAAGAAAAAGCACATTCCTTGAATACCCTTCTCTAATTATCTCACGCAACCAGATTCTGAAACAAATTTTCACAAGTTATTATGATTCCGAGCTATAAGTTTTTTGTTTATACCATCCAAACTATATAAAAAATTACTTCTCAACCAATTAAAAAAATTACATTGATATAAACGATATTATACTGGTCAACCGGCTCGGGTTCCTTAAAAGACAATTAAGCGTTCAGCAAATACACAGGATATTAATCACAATTACAAGAAACCTAAAACAGCACAAGTACTAAATGAAACTTTATCTTCCTAGACCTCACTACTTTCCTCCTAAAATGCTTTCTTATAGATATTACCAGATAATACAATAACAAAACATCTGACTATCACTAAATCCACACTGGAGTCCGTCATGGTAGAGTTCTAAGGTCGTTGTTGTACTTGCTAATCACAGCCGATATCCATACCAGTAAAAGTATCATGGTGTCCATAATCATAGACGATATGGCGATGCTAACATCAAATTCACATGAAGCATCACTCAACTTAGAGACACATTTCCCCAAGTACAGATGTAAAATATTTGGAACCAACAACTAACATGGAGGACTCGAATTCATGTAAAAAATAAATTTAAAACTAAAGCAATTATACTGGCTGCTCGGAAAAAGCTCTCAACTGTTATTAGTAAATAAAATTTTACTTTATAAAACAACAGTCAAACCAATTTGGACGTATGGTGTTCAATTTTAGGATTGCGTAAAACCGCCAAATACCAAAATTTTGCAAAGCTTTTAGTTCGAAATGTTAAGAATTATAGTTAATGCTTTTTGGTATATAAGAAACTAGATGTTACAAGCGAACCTGTTAATCAATCAATTTTTACTATTTTTTAATTTTAAAATTATTTCATATTAGTTTCAACATTACCAATAAAGAATAGCATATAATATTAGTGAAAAACTAGAGCGATCAAATTACGCTTTTTAATCGAACGTCCCACATTAATTACAATCTGAACACCACCTTTCATTTGCGGTTAATGAAATAGTGGAATATGATAATTTAGACCCAGTTATGCGATTTTCAAGCCCCGTGCGTACATGCAAATTAAATCCAGCATAACAGCGACACGTTAATAGAAAAGCTGTTCCATTCATCATGCCATGTTGTAGGGCGGCAATCACAACTACAATATAGGCGAGCAGAAGTTCCTGGGCACATTTGATAATTCGTCCGTAACTTGCTGCATAATCCAAAACAGAAAGTTGGGCGCGAATGATAATCAATACCTCTAAATTAATTCTCCTCAGCTTCCATTCGGAATCTTGCTGGAACTTTAATATCGCGAATTTGCAGCGCGCATACTGCTTATGAGTTCGTTATCTGTAGACTTGTACTTGCCCTGCGGAATACGCAAACACCTCAAGTACACAATAAGTTTGTTTCATGCTTTTAAATAAGATATTAAAAAATGTTATAGGTTTTCGTGATCAAAATGAACAAAATTATCAAGGAATTTTTGAAATTCCTTATCTGATAAGCATTTCTTAAATTATCTAAAAGTATGTTACATAACGATGCACTGCAAAAATTAAAGATAGAGAAAAAAATACAAATATTATTTTTTTTAATTAAATCGGGTCTATTAGCTCAAGTTGTGCTTGTAAGCATGGTGGGCGTATTACTCAAGCTATATAGGCAGTCAATGACAACAATTTTTTTATATTATTTTATACTTTGACATTCGAATATATTAAGTGTATGCGTGCTGTCATCGGCAACCGGCGACCGTGCAATTATCAATTAAGCGCAGTCAAACACTTATTAAAAATGACATGCACCTATTTAAGACCAATATACAATATATTAGCCAAATATAAACAATTGTGGAGAATAAAAACTTTCAATATCCTTCATGTAAGTACCAACAATCTTATTTTATTTATAATCAATAGCAATACATGGAAAATGCAACCATATACAGTAATCACAGTAAATCTAGTACTGTCGCAAAGCTCGCCTCACATACCAAATTCAAATGCAGCAATGATAATAAATTTCATACCGTAAAAAACAATATAGAAGCATTAAAAATAAGAACCTTAAACTACAAAAAGCAGGAATACTGTATCAGAGGTAATAAATATAGTAAATACAAAAGAAAACAATATGATAAAAAAAAATACAAAAACCACTAAACCAAGACTACCATCTATATTCATATCAGCAGTTAAAAATATAAAATTCTGGCTTAAGCTGTTAAGTGAAATTGTTAAATGCAAACATATACTACAAACTACACTTCGATATATGAACTATATAATAAAAGTACCAACAGAAATAGTACATTACGATATGAGTGTGCAAAGTAGGTCATCCCGCACGAGCGCACGAGTATCATATACTGTTTTTCCTATTGAGTGCGCAAAGTTCGATACTGCTGCGCTGCGTGGGCAGAGGGCGGAGGAAAGGGGGGTTCGGAGAGGCGAAGCCCTCCCGATTAAAAAAAAATGTAAAAAGCTGTTTCAATATTTTTTACGATAAATTAAAAAATAAATAAAAAAAACCAGCGAGTGAGAAGACAAAATATAGATGCAGGTTTTAACAGGTCTACTTAGTAAGATCAAACTAGCGAGATGTAAACAAACCCGCACGCTCATCTACTTTCCCGCACGCTCAGCTGTAGGGATAAAAGCGTGCGGGAAAGTAGTAGTTTGGGCACGCAAATACGTGCTCAAACTCAAACTTTGAGCACGATAGTAGGAAAAGAAAACAACATTGCATATTTATAAGTCTAAAATTGAAAGATATTTTAGAGCAACCCTCAAAAATATCTAATCAACAACTGAAATAGAAGATATAAACAAAATTTGATATAAAGAAATTGTATTTTTGTGGTCTTTTTGGTTTTCCAAGAGCGAGAGTTAATGTGAAAATTATTATTCGTATATGATCAGATCTAAAATTAAGACAAGTTTTATCTAAGAGGTCGAACCTCTTTACAATAAAGAAATCCAACAGATCCGGAATTTTATTGGAATAAGATGGCTAATTTGTCCGCTAGCTTGTTCTTAGGTAGATTAAATTTAAGTTTTGAATGGTATGAAGAAGTTCCCCCCTTTAGTTGTGATGGTTTTGAGTTTTAAATTGTGTGATTAGCGTTAAAATCTTCTCTAACAATAAATTTGTGTTCTAATGTTTTAAAGCATTTAGTAAAGTCAACTTGTTTATTATTGTTTAGGCGGAAAATAAATTCTACAATGATAGTAGTGGCTCTTGTGTTGACAACTTTATAATCAGTACACCTAAGATGTTTAATTGATTGGCTAATAATTGTTGCTGTGTCCCCATATGCCCTGTCGTTGGGATAATTTGTGCTGTACACAAAATTTTTTGTCCAACTTCTATTAATAAAGTCAGTTTCAGATATTAAAAGTATATCGATATTTATAATTGGAATAAAATTTTATTTCTTGTACATCTTAATACAAGCTATTAGCATTCTATTCTGCGAGTTTTAATAAAGGAGTTATTATTTGGTTTCGCTGATAATCATTGAGATGAGGTATATTAAATCTTTTATCATTTTACGAACTTTGGGTAAGCCGTTTACACTCTCGTAGCGTCAAGCAGAATTTATGTTGTAATTTTTTGAAAAGACTACGCAAAGAAATAGAAAGAATAGATAAAACCTGGGACAAAAAATATTAGACAGAACGACATTGTCATTAGACAAGTAAGATAAATAAAAAATGGCCAAAAAAGTATATTATTACAAACAATATTTGCTAAAGAAATAAAAACAATAATAAAAAACCATCTTATATATTAAAATCTTTGTAATATGTAGCTTTACTTTTAAATAACAAACATACAAAAAGCATATCAATTTTAACGGTCGAAATAAAAGACCAACACACAGTGACTCATATATAACATATCAATATGAACGAGGATAAAAGAAACAATGCACATTAATAAACGTAATCACCATAAAACAACAAAATTATTATAATACTGTTGCACAAAAAAGGGGAGAAAACAAATTTAAAAAATTACTGGGCGATGTTTTTTGTAACAAATATACAAACTAATATATAAAAAAACTACTTAAATATTGGATCAGTACCATTCAAAAGAACAGGTCGACATAGACAATAATATGTCTATACATTTAAACAGAAAGTAAACAAACAAATGCGTGGTTCTCGCCTCTGATTTCCGTGCGTAGTAAACAAAAAAGAAAAGTAAACAAGGACGGCCGATATGAAATTTGGCGTGGCGTTTAATTTACAAGAGGAGGTCCATGTGCTTCTTGCCGAAGGGCCGTTCGGCCGCGGCCATTGCGCCCCTGCATTGTCGAACACAGAATGCTCGTCTGCTGTACCCATTTGGTTTGCTTTTGTAGAGTGGAACTTCGATAGTAAGGTTCCCAATCTAGGAAAAAAGCCCATTCAGTTAAAAATTTATACGTTCCCACCTTGCAACAATTTGTGCGTCAGCCTAAGACGCCAAAAATACCTTTTGGCAAACAACCCCCAGTACAATACATATGACCATCTTTTAACAATGAAAATCTTAACTAAAGAAACAATAGAATATAATCCAATTATCTATATAAACCATGAACTTTTAGAAAACGTTCGATACTCTGGAACAATAGGTCACACTAGTGCTGAAAATTATGGCACTCAAATAACACAGAAATTTATTTAAAAAAATAAATAATTGAAATATCTCTTACACAAAGAAACAGAAGCGAATTTATAAGAGACTTAACCAAAATGAAATATTTTAAGGAAGCAATAATATAAGTGGAATTTTCCTGGCCTTCTAGGTGTCAAAATGACTGACAGTGGGGACCATAAAAAGAAAGCAACTCAGAAAACAATCGCCTAAGCGCTGGACAGAAAAAAACTCATTACAGATCTAGCATGGATCTCGTAGGTACAGAATAAAAATAAATAGAATTGAAATTGGAATAAAGACGAATGGGAGCCAACGAGGGCGACCTATGTTCAGGAATAGACCAAATGAGGGCTGCTAAAAAAGCGGTTAGGTAATCAACTTCGCTTCTTTAATACAACAAAATTTAAGAACACATCTTGTTTTAATTTTCAACTTAGACATTCTACAAATACCGTGCATAGCGAGTTTTTATTTTCTAGACTTAAACAAAGATATTTGTACTAAAATTTGTATTTTAGCAAATTTGGCTAGTAAACATTAATCTCTAATACGTAAATCTGCGTAATGCTTTAATTTGGTATTCGTAGTTCAAAATCTTCGTGCAATTTGCCTTAAAATATATTTTTTTAATTATATATAAATATTTATTCTTGATTCGGGTTTTTATTAGCACGTTGATTAACATTAGCTTGTTATAAAAATAAGTTAATAAAATTAATCAAAGCATAAGGAAAAAGTTAAACTACAACTATTAAGCAGGGGAATAAGAAAACAAATAAAAGTTATAGAAAAACCCAGAACTAAAATAATTTTTAATATGAAAAATAAAGATGGCGTAAAAGTTAGACTTCTGGAAATGTAACATCATTGTTTAAATATAAGTTTTCTGCAAAAATCAATTATTGAACATTACAAAGCAAACAGAAAATATATTTAAACAAGCTGAATAATAGCTGCAAATTTACGAAAAATGTAGAATATAAATCGTTTAAAAAATGGAGTTTTTAGCATAGTTTAGCATATGAAGTTTGATGTTCTAAAACGCTAAACAGAATTGCATTTAATTAGAAGAAATGCCGAGAAATGGCTTTTGAGTATTGCGTATTAATAAGCTTTTATTATTAATAATACAATGAACTTCTAATATTTAAAAAAGTTTATTTTCTAACAAAATTATGTAAAGCAAGATACCCTTAAAAAATGCTATACTATAAAGTCGAACAATGTACTCTGATAAGTTACAACTTTTCTGGGTTTAAATTACTCTTTCAGAATCAGCCTAACTAACGTGCTAAGTTGCTCAAAGACACTAGCGTATAACTTAGAATTAGAACAGATGGATATATAATAGAGCAAATAGAGCAATTCCGTTACCTAGGAAGCGCTGTAAAAAAAAAAGAAGATCCAAGACAAAAATTAAAAAATACAAGCTAAACACATACTTCTTAAGAAGAAAATATACTAACATCAAATACAAATTCTTTACGGTTGTGAGACGTAGACAATCGCCAATGAGAAGAAGAGAATTGAGGCTTTCGAGATATGGTGTTATAAATATATGGTGAGGAAGGGCTGAGTACACAGTAATTGAATAAGCAAAAAAAAACGAGAGAAGTATCTTAGGTGTATAAATAAGTGCTCAGATTTAGATTTCACAGGACGCAAATCACCGTTTACATGTAACGTATTAGTCCGCCCTCTTGCGGTTTTAAAGCAATGAAATTTGATCTTTCGAAACATCATGCGATTTGGCGTTTGATGCGCATAACCTCAATAATCAGCTGTGTTCACGATTGCAATCACAAAAGAGCATATTCTATTTTCTATCCACTTCGCGTTTCATCTTAAGAAAAACGTTACTGAAGTCACCGAAATGATTTGTGCTGCATATGGTGAGAATGCTGTAAGTCATGCAACGTGCAAAAAGTGGTACCAAAGATTTCGCGGAGGAGAGTTTAGTCTTGAAGATCAACCACGCGCTGGACGCCCTCAAACATTTGACACGGATGAGCTGCAGACATTGCTGGATCAAAACAATGCGCAAACTGAAAAAGAGCTTGCAGAACAGCTTGGCTTCACTCAGCCAGCCATTTCCATACCTTTGCATGCAATAGGTAAGATACAAAATGAAGGCAGATGGGTTCCCCATAAACTGTCCGAAAACAACAAAAATCGACGGCGTGACACCGCACTCCATTTGCTTTCAAGGAACCGAAAAAATGCATAAAATTATTACGGGCGATAAAAAATGGATCTTGTACGACAATCCCAAGCGCAAAAAATCACGGGTAGACCCTGGCAAACCTTCGACATCGACTCCAAAGCCAAATATCCACGCCAAAAAGAATTTGTTCTGTATCTGGTGGGATTGAAAAGGTGTGCTGTACTATGAACTCTTGAAACGAGGTGAAACAGTTACGGCGGATCGCTACCAACAGCAACCCATCAATTTGAGCGACGCAATCGAAGAAAAGAGGCTATTTACTGGACAAGGAACTTGCAAAGTCATCCTGTTCCAATGTGATGCCCAACCACATGTTGAGAAGGCGATGCAAGAACACATCTTTGCGTTAGGCTGGGAACTTCTCCCACATGCGGCGTATAGCCCAGACATGGCCCCTTCCGATTATCATTTATTCCGGTCGTTACAGCATCACTTGGCTGATACGCACTTCAAAATGCATCGATAACTTTATCGTCTGGAAGCCGCTGAGCTTCTATCACCAGGGAATTCGCATGCTACCCGAAAGATGGCAAAAGGTCATCGATGCCAACGGAGAACACTTTGATACTTAAGCTTCTTTTGTTTGTTTTTAAATAAAACTTTAATTTTTCACATAAAAGCTGAGAACTTATTTATACACCTACTAAATAGTATAAAAAAGTCAACTTAGAGACTATTGTAAAAGCAACAATTGATGGACAAAATGTACAAAAAAGACCAAGGTTACGATATATATCTCAAATCATGGAAGACGTGCAGTGCAACAATTAAACTAACTTGTAAATGCTGGCTAATAATAAAAGAAGATGTAGTGGAGTCAAACCAATTAAAAAAATTGATAACTGGGGGAGAATTTAGAATAAAATCCAAAGCACTACTGTGCGAGATGTACTTAGTTAATGCCTTTAAAGTTGACATGTGTAAACTCAGAGTGAACAATTCGGCAAAACGGTTATCTTCAATGAGGTATTGAATAAAAATTGAATTTTCTTAATAACGAAAGTGATAAAATGTTAAGATGGTATTTACTGCATTACAAAACACGAAATCAACTTACAACGGTTATTTGTAATTGACAGAAAGATTTTGACCTCGTCATTCTGCTCAGAACCTATTTGAACCTTTAGTAGCTTACTATTTTCTAATAAAATACTCATTTGGTTACAATATAACAGAATTTTGTAAAACAGATTATACGTGTATTTCTCTTAGGTATGTGCCAAATATATAGCCATTGATTTGTATATCAGAATAGTAACCTCAAAATAGAAAATTATTTGTTTTGCTTTACAGTTTTCTTAAACTTCCTTAAGAAGTAATGCTAACTGCCGTTTCTAAATTTTATAATATGCTATTGACTTTTTCGGTTAACCCTCAAGTAAATCGCATAGATTTATTGATATAATCTAGTCATTTCTTAATTCTTAAATAGTCAACATAACTTTATCAACTAAATAATATTAAGAAAAAGAAAAAACTTAAATATAGTACATAAACTTTTGTAAATTCATGTAATGCAAAAAAGTAGTTAGAGTGATAAAAATAAAATATAAACTTAACATGTTTATTGATGTAATATTTAAACGTACTTTTCAACTTTATACCAATAATTACTAAAATACCTATACAACAAAATGAAATAAATTATACTAACATCAATACACTAAAATTATTAATTGTTGTTGATTAAAAACAATTAGAGCTAATACACGCCGTTCAAATGTAATTGAAGTTTGAAAACTTCACTGTTTTAAAAATAACACAAAGCTTAAAACAAAGGTGGTAACACTGTCTTCTTATTCTCTAAACAACACTCCAGCTGATTTAGTGTATGAGTAGTCACCAGGTGAGTAGAGCGAACTGTACAGAGGTGTCATCTAACTTTAAATTGCCCTCCGTCGTCTAATTTTTGAGAAAAAAAATATAATTGAAGTAAAATTCATCATTAAATTGTTGAAGTAATATGGTGGGAATGAAACGTTATGCTCCTATTTACAAAACGTTATTAAGAGAGGGAAGAACATATATGAAGGACAAACCCCGCGCCGAACAATCTTTAATTATGAACATTATCGACAACACAGAACAAATAAATAAAATCATTTGTGCCAATTGCGCTGTTGTAATTAAAGAAAAAAAATTATTTACAGACATAAAATCGACAGCACAGTCACTCAAATGAAAATTTCCTAGAAAACTTGGATAATAACATAGAAAAGTTTAATATTTATAGTTGTTGCCAATAACTTTTCGCTTGTGTATTTATTGTATAGATAAAAGGATGTGATTTACTTTTTAGTTTATTCTTGTATATTTGTGTTATTATAATAAAAATGTGTACGATAATTATCTAATCTCAGCATTTGTGCCATCTACCGAAATTTAAAAATATTTATCATTAAATATTTATTAAACATTTGTGTATAAAATATTTATTTTAAGAAAAGCCGATGGCTTTCTCTTATTCGGAATGTTAAAACACATTAACATCTCTATTTATAAAATTTGTTATTTAATTGAGCTGCAGAAACTGCTGCAACAGATACGTTAATGAATGTATAATTCTAAATATTAGTTATAAAAGCCAATGCAGTTGAATTCTTTTTAACCAAAAATAAAACAATTATTTCATTTTTTTACAAGATGAGACAAGTCGAAAACTTTTACAACCACATTACAAAAACAATTTTTAGTTTGTTATCGTTCATATACAAATAATCTAAAGCGATATAATTCCTTCAAAAAAAATAGCTGATAAATTAAACTTTGTTTACAATTTACGCTTATAAAATAAAACTTCTGTACAATTATAATTACTTTGCTCTCATTACATCAATCTAATAGCAAATATAAAAACATCGTTTATTCTTATAATTTATACCTTGTTGAGATAATTACGTCTAGGCCGCAGCTTATTTATAAGCCAACACCACGAAATAAAAATCATAAACATAGAACTGGGGTTGTCATATTCGAATGATATTTTAAAATAGAACTTGCGACATGTGCTGTAACTACATTTGTAACAAACACCAAATGTATATACGTACATTACACCTCTATATGTCACAATAATTTAACTAAAAAGAACAAAAATATATACATTTAAAAAATACATTTTTTATATTTTTTACTTTTTAGGAGCACAAAACAGAAGATTCTATCAAATTTGTATTTCTACAAAAATTGTTTCATAATTTACGGGTTTTCAACATATTATTAACACAAAAACTCTACGAATTTTTCATTAGAATCTGGTATAATTTGTTACTTTATTTTCTCAAGTTTCATAGTGTCACATTATATTTATAATCAACGAACTTAAAAAGTTCGTTACTGAATTCCATATGTCTGTCGGTCTGCCGCTGTCACAAAATTATGGATTTTTTAAAACTTGAAAATGGATTCTTATAGGAAATTTTACGCTGATTTCAAATTCGAAATCAAAAAGTTTCTATCTCGAATAGTTTTCGAGATATTCGACTTCGAATTTCGGGAAAATTTCGACATTGCGATTTTAAATGTGGTTCTTATAGGAAATTTTACGCTGAATTCGAAAATGAAGAAAAAATTCTATGTCGAATAATTTTCCAGATATTCGATTTCGAATTTTCCTGAAATTCGAAATCGAAATCGAAAGGTTTTTTTAAGTTCGTTCCGGGATTGCTTACAGAGCAATCTCTTCGCCGGTCCCATGTTTTTAATTTGAATTAACAAACGTGTGCCTTAATTATAAAATAAATAATTGTATAAAAATTTAAAGCTCAAATTATATTTTCTGTACAAGTAGAATATAACTACAAACATAATAAATAATTGAGATTTGCCAATTTGGGCAGGCACTGTTAATAATATTTATACCGAGACACCTTAAACAATTCATTTATTTACGAATGAAAGAGAGCAACACCATCAAAATCAATTAAACAACCGCTGTTCTTTAAAAGTGAGAAATGTCGATAATACTCAAAATTACATATATCATTTGAAAAAGTGGATTTTGTATGTTGTCCAGGTACAGTTGTTTGTGTGGTATTTGTTATAGGTTGTGATGGAGCTGACTGTATCTTAGTTTTTTGTGTGAAGCTTGATATAGATTTTACTTGAGCTTTGCCTTTTTTAGGTCGCATTGTCAAGGATTTGCGTATTTCTTGGTAGACTTTCATCTTTTCTAATGCATCGGATGCATCACAAAGTGGATATTTGGCTGAAACGTTTTGATTTACAATTTTATGTAGAATGAGCACTTTTATATTTAGCTTGTTTGTCGCGTATTTATAATATTTCTATATGTTCATAGTTTTGTGGCACCTTCCTTTTTTGGCAATGGGGTTCTCTGGTTACTTTCATAAGTTATAGGTGCTTAACTTCGTATATTTTCTTATTGAATTTAATAGACACCAGATCAATAACAAACATAAGTAGGCTACATAGAAAAAATCGATATTTTATGTACAACTTTGTGACAAATTAAGTTTATTTCTTTCTTTAATTCATTTATGCGTCTAGAGTAATGAGTAATGAATTTGATTACTACGCTAAAGTTGCATTCTCATTTGATTAATACTTATGCAATTGTACTTTTAGATCCTTTAGTCTAGCTTAAAATTTGTTAGTAATATTGATTTTTGGTACGTTTTTCTAGGTTATTTTTGGTCTCTTAGGCGTTTAAAATCTGTTTTGCTGTTTTTTTTGTTACTGCTGTCCATTCTGTAATATTGTAATCTGACGTGTATTGGTTATTAGCTAGGTTATATTACTTTATGGCTGCGTTTTGTCCTACATGGTGGTTATAACGACGATTTTACGTACTGATGTTGCAGCATTTAAGGTGTTCAAAATATGATTTGAGATTAGTGAGTGGTGATATTGTATTTGGTGCTGCATTATAGATGTAAATTGCATATAAGATATATTTAGTTAAAACTTACATGCATCACAAAGTATTTTTAACACATTCAAATAAACGCTTTATATGCATGCAAACATGCACTATAAAATAGTTAAAATGTGCAAAATAAGAATATGTTTTAAATAATTACTTTTATTTTACAATATTGACACATATATTACACATATACTTATACAAAAAGTTACAAACGCATTTTTAATGGGCAAAAATAACTATAAGAATATTTTATAAACATAAAAATGTTGTTACTCTACATTTTTATTACACGTTTATACACCGAAATTTACTAAATGTTTTTCTAAATTGCCAATAGTTTAACATTGTCTTCGATCGCATGACAAATGTTTGTAGCTATGAAAATGTGCGTTCAACCTCGCAAGAATTAACAAGTGCGTACTTAAATGCATATATCGTAACTTGATCTAATTCTAGATATCCCTACGCTCGCCATTTAATACATCTTTATTTTTTAATATGATGTAGCCTTCATTTATTGTTAAAAAAGTTTACCTTTGTTTAAACTTTTTTAAAATTTACCTTTTCAAGCGCAATTGCAGAAATAATGCTTAAACTTTCATGTAATGAAATTTTTCAGTGACAGTTGCAATGCACACAAAATTAGATTTAATGTGAGCTAACCCTCTTTAATTGTTGGATCTCTAAAATACTTAATGCAGTTTTCAATTGCAGCTGAACTTTGAGAATCAAACTGACATACGACATTATTAATTTTAGTGTAATTCGTTGGAAGGAAGTCTATAGATCTTGACCATTAACTCCATCTTGCTAAGATTGGCTCCGGTGGTAAAGGGACTTTAGTGTACTTTTTCTTAGACACTTTAACTTTAAGAGGTGTTTTAATAAAAAAAATGAACATTTAAAGTTAAACTATTAACTAAATTATATTCGAGTATAAAAGTTTTAGCAACGCCATTTAAACCGCGAGCTAAACGACTACAATGAATTAAATTAGGAAAAAACTTTTAAATTTTATTATGATTTTATTATACACATTGCATCTATAATCATTTACATTACTTTATCTGTTGGTATTTGATTCGGTAAATAAAAATTACTTAACAATTTATTAACAAATCTAGCTATCGTTACATTATTGATTTTTTCTAGAGCTTTTACACTGACCAAATAACCTCTTCCAGGTTCATTTTCATTCAACGTACTAACACAAGATTAGTTATATATTGATGTTTAACTTTTTTTTCTACTGGAAACCATACAAATTAACGGCCCATGTGCTTTTTAATTTCAGCCATTGCGTCGCGATAATTAGTATCGACCTATTTTTTCTTATCATTTAAGAACTAGAAACATTAGCAGTGTGCTTAAAAGTGAAGTGTTTTTAAGAAAATTTTGAAATAAAGGATTTCTAGTGTATAAAAGCAAATATTGCAACACAACACGTTGAAAAATGTCGTCTATTTCTTCTGTGCGAAATTGTTGACATTTGATGTTAATAACTGCTGCAATATATTTTCGAACAATTTTTTTGTATATGCAAAGTTGTTTCTAAATGTTGCACTATTTGAACTGCTTTATCGCACGTTATCTAAAACAAAATTTAATTATGAAACCTTTTTTGATTTTAAAACTTTTTATATTTATATAAATTCAAACATATTATTATTATAATTATAATACCAAATAGCAAAAATAAACTTACTCCTTTATAACAATTGGCGCAAAAATGTGAGAGGAGTCAATAATTTTCAAGTCCGTATAATTTTGACACCATTTTTGTATAAAACACTTCTCGCGACTAGCGTTTGGGCATTCTTAAACAGATACTGTTTTTACAGAATTAAACAAGCACTTCAGGTTAGAAAAACTTACTTTACAAACTGTTCAAAGACAAATCAAATGAAACTATCACTATGGCTATTCTAACAAACACAATAGATATAAAAGCTGTTATATAGTTTTTATATTTTTATAAATTTTCCTATTGCTTTTAAAAACATTATAAATAGTGTACTTATCGAAAAGTAACCCGGGATTACCTTAAGGTACTACTAATTAATTAACAGTGAAGCAAAGTGTAAATAGATATCGCATGAACCTTCTTGGAAGCTGTTATAAGAGTATTTCGACTAGCCCCTATATGTATTTACTGAAAATAAAACAATTTTTTGTAAATAAAAAGAAATTAATAAAACAAACTTGAGTGCCCTTAAATATGCAAAATAATATTTTGCATAAGCATTTATAAAAAAACTCAAAATATACACGAGTACAAAAATCTTCATTTTTCACATATTCCAACTCTAGGTATTATTAGTAATTTTAATAGAAGCACGATAAATGTAACTTTATTTAAACGGCAGATAAAAAAATGTCTTTAAAAATAATTTAAATGTTAAAATATTTATGTATTACTTCTAAATTGCTAGTGGTGTGAGAAACTGTGTAACAAGATTTATGTTTAAAAGTTTTGACAACAAAAAATAAATAAAAAAGAAAACTTGGAATAGAATCGTTGCTCGAAGGACTTTAGTTTTAAAAATAATTAATCTTAAATAATTTTGTTGCTAAACATATTTGTCCTTAATGTTATACTGAAATTGGTCGTCTTACTTACACACTAAATTATCATTAATAACCTGTTTTATTTCCTTATTTTGTTTTTAATTAGTCTAGAGTATAGGTTTAAATTATTATATTTTTAAGGTAAAATGTTTACCCTACTGTACATGTTTTGACACTATCTTGCTAAAATAATGTTATTTGTACCAAGCCATCCAACATCATTAAATCCAAATGTGTATATTGCCATATTTATAAGCAAGCATTACAGCATGATAGCTTTCTTCAAAAAATTAATACGTCAATTAAACAGCTATCTTCCTAAAATGTAAAGAGCTTTCATAACAAATTCACAGGATTTTCTTGCGTTCCATACTTAAAATTTGTTTGTCTACGTCTCGATTAATATGACAGTAAATTTTATTAGAGGTATATCAAATATATATGATTTTTGAGATAAATAAATCCTTAAAATTTGCAAAAATTGATTACAGAAATTAATTTAAGCATCTGTGCATAGCATCCTCAAATCTATTTATAAATTTTGTTTTCCAAGAGTCTTACATTACAAAAAATTGGAGACTAAGCGTGTTATGCTAATATTTCCGATCTATTAAACTATTCCAATTGAAAAACTTTTACGTTATCAGTAACACAAAAATTGCATTTTTTTTTAAATATAATAACTATATACTATTATTAATTAAAAATTGAATTATTTTTGCTTCAAAATCTACTCAAAACCGTTATATTATGTCACATAACATTCTATTATTTAATAATTTATAACAAAGGTTAAAAAAACATAATGCTAAAACGTATTAGCAACTATTTGTAATTACAATTCATTTTTTGTAGTATTTCAAGTAACTTTAAAAGAAAAACCTGGGTGCCCCCAAGAATACCATTAACCATTCCTTCATTATGTTTTTCTTAATAGCATAATTATGTTAGAAACATCTTTTTATTTCTGTGTAATTATTGCGTTTTTATTAACTTGAAAATTGGAACTTACTGTTGTAAAACCTTTATTAACTTAAATTTAATTATCGCTGCTCCAGAAACGCAGAAATCAAATTATATTAAAAGCAAACATAACAAAAACACTTTAAAGTGATACTGGGAAGATTCTCTTTGGAACGCTTCCGCTGGAGGTATATTTTGATTAGTTTTCCAACAACTCCCCAAGGAAAAATCCGCCCAAGCAGCTTTGCGCCGCTGAAAATAAACACCCGCTCAAACATGTTTTAAATTAATATTATTTACTCTGCTAGGGCTGGGGCCGGCGCCGCTCTCTTCAATAACGTAATCAGCGAGCAGGGGTCCGGATTCAAAGCCGTAAACGATCTTCCCCGGCTGACGATTTCGGTTAAAAGAGCTCACATAATGAGAAACGGAACTCGCGAGCGCGCGAGATTAAAAAGTGTGGAAAAACAATGGAGAGCATCGGAAGACGTCAAAGCAATTTACTTCCTCTGGATGCTGCGCCGTGTCACTCACCCCGTTGTAGGCGTCGCGATGCACGCTGCAGCTGCCGGGATAATGCGGGCGCCCGGGCGACTCCTCGGTTTGATCTTAAAATTAGCGTCTGTTGCCGTCCCCTCGGCGGGAATTCGGAAATTAACATGGAAATGAAGCCAAACGAGAAAATGAACGAAGTCGGCGGAAGCTGCATAAATTCGATCAACAGCTTCTCTTTTTCAATCTGCGGGGATTATCTAATTTGGAGAAGGAGTTTGGATTCCAATCGCGGCGAGGGTTCAACGCTCTGGGCCCAATGGTTACCCCGCACAGATGGCACGGCTTTTTTCGCCTATCCGGTAGGAAATGGCACCGAGCACCTTCACGAAACTACAGGAACGCGCGCGGCATGGGGCGCCGAAGGGGCATGTCGCATAGGCGAGCGGGGCGAGCCGCACGCATATTTTTAATGCCGACTTCCAATTTCGAGGATGAAACGCCCGATTTCACATTCAATAAGCAAACAGAATTTCATACAGACTGCTCGAATATCTTCCTGTCTGAGATTCTGCATGTGCTTTTTATTGCTTCTCGGCGGGTCGAAATATCTCTCTTTATCATCTGCGGCCGGAGCGTACTTCGAATATCTCAAAATGGAAAAATGACGTTCACAACTTCAGCGAGTGCAGCTTTCAAACCGAGCCGTTAATTTCCTCGACTCCGATGTTTCTCTTATCCGTCGACGCGGCTTCGTCGTTGGTATTTTGATTGTTTATCTTTGCAGCGGTTACACTTGCACACATGCATCTAAACATTCTGCGCTTAAAAAATTAACTAGCCTCCCACGGTTAAACAAACCTTACTAATATGGCACTTATTTATGTTGCAAGACGCAAATAACATGACTCTCTAGTGCATTTATCTAATGTTCTTTAATTGATTTTTAACTTTTATTTGGACTTTTAATTAATTCAAATTATCTGATTTAAATAATAATTACAATAATATTAACTTTTAGTATATAAAAATATATACAACTATTAATTGGCTAATCAGCTTTTATAAGATATAAAAATAACAAAATAGAATACCTTGTTATCGTTATGGATGCCAATATGATTTAAACAAAGTAATAATTTACATGATACAACAGAATACTAACCTAGTAACAGATTTCTGGCAACTTAATAGCTTCGTTTCTCTGCTTTATTATAATTAAAATTAACACAAATCCTCTATATTTTTGATTCGGACTATTCTTAGATTTTCTGTTTTTTTATTAAGTAATCTAAAAGAATTAAACAAAAACGCTTTAAAAGCCAAATTTCAAAGTTTATTCAAATTTTTTCTAGATAAAAATTATTTTCTTTTTTGAAAAATAGCACCCTCCTGTGACGTTGTTCGTCTTAGTGTAAGTTCTACTTCTATTTGCTGCATTACGCTTCCTTTAATATTGATTTTTTGTTCTTTTAACTATTTCTTTATTTCCGTTTATTTCTTTTTTTTGTTTTATATTTTCTTTTATTATACTACTCTGTTCAAAAAACTTTTTAATTTAAAACTTGTGTAAAAGTTGTTCAAAAAACTTTTTTATGTTGGCACAACCTTCAGAAAAATCAATTTTTTACTTTTTCGATTTGATAAATGTCTTATATTGTTGACAAGAAAGTCGTGTTAAATTTTATGATAAAAATAACATTAACGGCACTGAAACATTTAAAATGGCACAGAAAACATTCCGTGATTTTTATCGAAAATAACTATATTTAAGTGAAATAAATAAATCTTTAGAAGATGAACGTCCTTTTCGTCGTCCATCAACATCTATAACAAAGAAAATATTATAAAAACTAGAAATAAAGTAATGCAAAGTCGTCATTTGGCTATAAGAGAACTTGATGATGATCTTGGTAATTTTAAGTGATGTTTTTCGCAAAAAATTAAAAACTATTGCTCCACAATAACCGCCTTCTTCAGATATGACATCATACGACTTTTTTATTTAGTCAACTAAGAAAACCACTTCCAAGAACCTGATTTGACTCAGTTGAATCGATACAATAAAAATCAAAGGAGATACTGACAAAAATTTCAAAAAATAAATATGAAAAATGTTTCCGAGATCGGGTTAAATGTTGATGTATGTGCATCGCAACGGGGGGGAATTACTTTACAAGAGACAAAATACATTTGGACGAATAAATAATCTTCTGTTATAGATCCAGATACACTTTTAATTTTATATAAATTTTGTTACAAAACTTGCATTAGCTAGAACTAATTGTAAGTAGTTTTTTCACTCTAGATTTTAATTCTGCCCGCATACATATTTGTTATCGTGCTTTTTAAAAATACTCTTTTGTAGATCATTTCTTGTGTCTTTTTTAAGTTCTTAAACATTAATGTATATTTTTTAAACAACATAATTTTCTCTTTGTTTATATTACCTCTATAATAGAGTATCTTAAGCTGCTATTGGTGTCATAATGCCTCTTATTGATCTTCGGCTCAACCACGCCCCACACGTAGTAGTCAAAAAGATTACAGTTGAAATTGAAGGTGGTTACAAGTCCTTATTTTGCGGACTAGAATGGAGTTTTGCTATTTTCTCCAAACAACCACCTCCTCTATCCAGGACTTGACAACTATCTCCAACACGTTGATATAGCTGTCCGTGGTCACTTTCAAACCTTGATCATGACATCCCTTTCGCTGCTCATAAGTCCAGCACCATCACATAGACGGAAAAGTTTGTATGCCGGACTGTAGGTTCAGGGGCATTTTGATAGATCCATTGGGCATTTTGGTGATTTACCCTCCTATTCTGTATAAAATTCTTTTCGTCCGAAAATAATCTCAGAAGATCAGCACTGTCGTGCTTGATGTCGTTTAGCTTAGGTCTTTTACTTCCTGTCTGCCTTGTTTTTCTCAATCAACAGTTAGCAATTCCTCAGAACGAAAGACTTGCAGTACAGGCCCTGGTGTATTACTAGACTGTCCGTCGACCTCGCCACGCGTATTTCTTTTATTAGGTCAGTCATGCTCCGCTCAGGATCCTGATCGATCTTCTCTTTCAATTCGCGAATTAATTTATTACTATTTTCGGTTTATTTTGTAGGTTGTTGATTATAGGAAGATAACTTATTGTGTTACGTAATAGGAAATTGCGTATGCGTATAAGATGGCATTTCTGTTTTTCTGAAATACAAATTAAAAAATTCTGAATTTACCTTGATGACCCTTATATTCCCATTATGTTGACTTCTTTTAATAGATTGGTAATTTCGTTATCTTGTTTTCAATAAATTTATTTTACTAGAAACATACAAATCAGTTGCTTAAATATTCACTCTATGTTTTTCAGACAATTTAATGATAATGTGGTTTGGCAATTTGTTTTATTAGCGTTGCATAAAAGTAATCAAAGCAAAACTATTTTCTTTATGTTGTAAAATGCTTGTTCTACTAAACTGAACTTCAATTATGAGTGCGCCTTAATTAAAAGTTGTACTTTTGTTTTCAAAACATATTTTAGAGTGCACATTTATTACAGTTTTACTGTATTTTACTTTATGTCTTACTAGTAAAAAGCCGAGTCCCAAAGACGGACCACCTAAATCAAAGCTAGAAAAAAAGGTCGTATGCATTGCGTAACACTTGATATATGAACCCTTAAATACGAATTAAAAGCGTTTAAAGTCAATGACCTTCGATTGTGACAGATATATATGAATACAAACAGTCGTCTTAAATATATGTAATGATGTAATGATACATTGCAGCGTCACTAATTTCGCTCTTTTAAATTGATTCTTTTCCAAGTGTTTTTGTTGTTTAGCTCATGTTCCCAACAATTTGTTTATTTTATCCTGTAAGGGGCATTTTTCTTACTTTCTGCCAGCAGGAAGATTAAAATTTTGTTAAAGGTATAACATTTTTGAAGATTCTACTTAATTACTTCCTTATCGACGAACTCTTTTCTACCTTTCGGTGTTGAGGTTAACATATGCTTTCCATTTCTTCATATTACTGGCCCATGACCTTGCTTCGCTACAGGTAGTTCCTACCCCCTCTAGAATTATTCCAAAAATTGTTTAGATGTTTTTACAAGTGGAGAGTCCTTCAGACTTACTTGGCTATTGCATCTTGTTTCTTTCTAACAACATGTTCTATCTATGATAGTTGTATTTATTTGAAATATTTGTTTAATTTTAGTATTTCTTAGTCCATGTATTTTTCATTAGTCCTCAAAATTTTTATTTCGCAGGATTGCAGTTTGCTTACAGTTTAATACCCAGGACTCACTTCCGTAGGGTAGGAATGAAACAATTACTGCTTTGTATATTTTGACTTTGGTTTTCATAGTAATTTTTTTAAAAATAAAGTATATGTACATTGTTCTATATATTTTTATGGTATTCTGACGTTAACTTTGCTTTTGTTATCTCCTTTTTCCAATTTAATTCTATTTACTTTAGGTTTTTGTTTTCTATTACTGTAATTATATTTTTATCGTCTCTAGATATCAGCTTAAGTTTAAATTTAACTATATTTACCTTCATTCTCTTCTGTTAATGTTGCGATCTATGTATATACCTTAATTCCTCTGTAAATTATTTAGTTTGCTTGCAAAAATTATGAGATCGTCAGTATATAGAAAGTTTCTAATTTTGAATAACCTAAATATTTTGTAACCAATAACCATATCCTCATACGCCTTTTCTAACAATACTATATTAAACAGCAACGCACTTAAGATCTCACCTTACTTCTCTATGTGAGGCACTATCAAGGCTCGCAACTTGCAATCTAGAATCCTTTCATAAATTTTGTATACAAAAAAAAAAGAAAGTAAGAAAATGTTTCCTTAATTATTACAATTTGCAGACTCACCTTTTTTGTGAATTGCTGTATTTGGTTAAATAATTTATGTAGCCATTAACTCCTGAATTATCTTATGGTTTTATGGTATCAATATCTGGCCATTTATTTATTTTTTGCTTTTAAGCACCTCTTTTATTTCTTCTGTTAAGATTTCTTAGATGTTTACATCATACATGTTTTATTCTTTTTATACAGTAATTGATAACTCTCTATCCTACAAACCTGAAAAGTAGTATTTCCATCTCTAATTTACTCTTTCTTCATCTAATAATAGTTTTCTATCTTTTGCTTTAATTGCTCTAAAATTATTATTTTAATAATTTTGCATTACCTTTATTTTAGCTTTCCATTTTTTCCCAATATCCCCCAAGGTCTCTGTTTAACTTCTTTTACCATGGTTTTAGTATGTGTTTTCTGTATTTAGTATATCTCATAGTCTTCTTCTGTGCTTGTGTTGAGGTATTTTCTTCAAACCATTTTCTTCTTTTTAATTACATTTTATTTTTATTTTATTTGTTCGTCTGGGACTACCACACGTGGTGATGGCAAAACTTAGTATAATTTCTTAGAATATTCTCCACTGATCTCTTTTTACTTCTTTCATCCCCTCCATATCCATATTGCTAAAACTCTTTTCCGACTCCTCTACATATAATGATCTAATATCCATATATTCCAATTTGTAACATTCAATATATTCGCATTTTATCTCTGGATTTTTATTTTATCTTAGGATTTTTTAAATAATATTTATGTCACTTTTACTTCTGTTAAATAGTCGCCCGAGCCAATATCATGTGCTCTTTTTTACTTTAAAATCACCTATTTTACTTTTAATTATTTCCTTGAATAAAAACATATTAATAATTGACTTCTCACCTCTTGACGGCATTACTCTGGTGTATTTAAATATATCTTTATGTTTTTATTCGCTACAAACAATCCATGCAAAAATCATTAAAAATTAATGTAATTATTATCGAATTTTCAGCAGACTTTTCGAGATTTGAATACGCCCATTTAAATCTGCAATTGTCATATTATTGCTTTTAACGTGATTAACTTTCCTTTCTATTTCATCTCAGAATTTGTCCTTTACTTTCTTTAATTTATTTTCTTCAGTTCCATAACCAATAATTATTTTATATTTTTCTTTATCTAAACTGATATACAATATGGACATTATCCATTTCAAAATTCGATTCCAATCAAGTTTCTAATACGATCTTTACTTATTAAACATGCAACGCCTGCCTGTGCTCTTTTAAGATTTGACACGCCATTGTAAATTATTAAGTGCCTATTCTATATAATGAACTAGTCTATTTCTTTTATTTTTGTTTCAATTAATGCAAACGTGATTTTTTAAATTTATCAAATAATTCTTATTCCTATCCTAAAAACTATGTATATTCCAAGTATCAATTTTCCAAACGTCTCCTTTTCTGTTCTATATTTTTGTTTTGGACCTTAACCATCCCCAACTGCAGTCAGTCGGTACTGCAGTTAACATCTTTGCTATTCATTATCAGTTTTTACCTCCTTGAGGATACCATCTTGTTCGTTTTTCCACACCTAGGTATTTTCGTCTGTTATTATTTTTTTGTAAGCAATTTTTACCTTTGCGTTTTCTCTTCTATTGCAATTTCTCCTAGTTTCTATTGGATTCTTCAACAGTGTCGTTCTCTATTATAATTTTAGTTTCCTTTTCAATCTTCAAATTTAATCACCCCTATTTTTTATCTTACGTGCTATGAGTTACATTTAAATTTCTTATTTTTATATATAATTTTTAATTTCTTGTCAAATAATTTTCGAACTTGCTTTCCCGGATTACTCCCTTCTACATCAAGGCCTTTTATAATAATATATTATATAATAATATTATTCTTTAATTCCTCTTTTACTTTTTATCAATTCTACTTTCTAGGGTTACTACTTTGCTTTTAGAACTCCGTTTTTAACTGAATTCCTTTTTTTTTGCGATATTCTTTCTGCTTCTTTCTCATTCCCCAAATGTCTTCAATAGACTCATTATAATGATTTTTACGTCTTTCCGGCCCTCATCTTGGCTTTCAAATTTTTGATTTAATTGCTTTTTTACTTATTGGTAAATTTCTAACGCACTTTGTTACACACTGCTTGTTATCACGTTGCGCCTATTATTATTAATTATTCAGTCAATGCTGTTAAAAACCAATTATTTTACTATAGCAACCGATTTTCCGAACCACATTTTAATTATCATCAGTCCACCTTCGTTTGTTGTCGTTTTTTAATTAAATTTTAACTTCAATTTTTTTAAACAAAGTGCGATTTTATTTGGTCAAAAAAGTAGAGCATGTATGTTTATTACGCTGTTGACAATAACCACCTCATCGATAATGTTAATTTGATTGATAGATATGCTTACACATTTTCATAAAAAAGAAGATTATTATAAATCAAGCTAAAATTAGTCGGTTTAAACAGTTTGTCTTTAAATACTACCAATCTGATTTCTATCAATTTTATTTAATTTTTGTTTACTTTGTACTTTTTACTTCTGTAATACACTCTGTAAATAATTGTTTATTTTCTTCTATTTCGGCCTTAATTGAATAGAAGAATAAAAAAACCTTTGTTTTTGTAGTTTAATTTTACTAATTTATATTATTTTTTATATTAATTTATATCAGATTAAATTAGTAGTTTATTTTAAATTATACATTATTGGTGAGCTTTTTTCATTTCATGAATTGCAGATTGCGATTTTAGCAACATAACTTTTTATAATAAATAATACATAAATTTTTACATTTATTACAAATAATGCGTCACTAAAATATTATATAAATCATTATAAACTTTAATGGCGTCGACAAAAGCATTTCATTAAAAAATAAACAATATGTTTTTCAGCAACCTAATGAAATTCTAAGAATCTAATATTTAAGAATTGAAAACTAAACAGTTTTTAATATGTAATGGATTATCAAACTTAAATTTAAATAATTTTGAAGTGTAGGCGTTTTTTGAACGAAAAGGCCAGGACACGTTTGAACTACCTGCCGTCATGCATACAGAATTTTTCGCCTCTGTGATAGCGTTGAAGTATCGAAGGAATTGTCATGTTTACCCACTTTTTTAAAGAAAGTCTGATGATAACTGCCGATAGCTATATCAACCCGCTAGAGAAGATACCAAACCCTGGATAGAGAAGGTGGCCGCTAAGCATGCAAGTATTCTTGTGTTTCAGCAAGGCTCCATTTCGGTCCACAAAGCAAGGGAGATCCATGAATAGATATACAATAATTCGTATTATCACTGATCTTTTAACTTGTGGCTACCGTTCAAACCCGACTGCAGTTCCCTTAACTACTACGTGTGTTTGGGGTGTGGTTGAAGCAAAGGTCAATGAGAGCCATCACAACACCAAAAATAGCTTAAAAGTATTAATTTTGGGGGTAATGACATATAAACAAAGAGAAAGTCGCATTGGCTTGTAGCAGTTTGTGTTTCAATAATAAGCAAATTTTGTAATTGTAATTACAATTGATGTAGATGTTGTAAATCTTCCCAATAAAAGGCTTCTTTAAAAATCACTTATTCAGTACGTTAAATAAATATATTATTAAATACTTATTTACATACACATAAAAATTAGGTATATAAATATTTAACTTAACTAAATCGTCCGGTAGGTCGAGGGAGTTATGTTTTTGCAATCTATGAATTATCTCCAGATTTAAATTGCTCGAATTTCTTACAGTTGGACGCCATAGATTCATATTAGTCTTAATACGGTTTTGTATGCTAAGACCATGTTACTGAGGGTCAGTTTGGATTCGCCCCCTAATAGTCAGTTTGGTTTGGAAAACTTTACGCCGTATAAGTTTTAATTTACTTTAATACATTTATATATTTTATATATATCTACATATGATGTAAAAGCAAATCTAAATTCCAAGAACTATAACACTCCGCCCTGTTCTTGGAGAGAAATATCAACTTTAGTTTTGAGCTTATATCAAATTTTGAAAAATGTACTGAGATAATACTAAGTAATTATAAAAATTAAAAAAAAATTATTAAAATTAAAAATTGTTTACCTATTGCTTATTGCAATAATTCTTGCTATAGTTATTAGTTATAATGCACTTAAAATAAAAAAGCCTTTACTAGCATGCACAATGTAAAACAAAAATAAAAATCTTGGCTTTCATTGTACAAAGAATCTACTTAGGTTAGCTTTCATCAACCTGCATTGTGAATAACTGAAGCAAGCGTCGTGACGCAAATTTGAATTCCCATTCATTCCCGAATTATTCTGTCGTGTATCCATACACTCGCGCTAACCGGCAATCCGCTTTTCTCAGCTTCTACATCTGTTGTTTGATATTCGGATATAATTCGCACTAAACCCCCTCTGTGTCCTCTTACTCGAGAAAACTCAATTTTGCCGCACCCTCACTATCAGCGAGCCTTTGAGTGGCGCTTTTAAATTCCTCATTCACCGGTGCCCGAATCTGAGCGTATGAAATAAGCTTCGGGAGCTTAACATAAACTAATGTTGTTTGGAGGATAATCTCCCTCGCCTCGCCGCCAGTTCAAATGCTGAGCGTGTGCTTTGTTTAAAGAGCATTACCGGGACTCTCTTTTAATGGTGAATTAAGTCAGCCCGCGTCCGCAGACCATTACAGACGGATGTACGTCTTCTAATTAGAGCAAAAGCCACGAGAACCGCGAAAATCCTGCAAAGTAATCGGTTTTTTAAACTTGCGCCCGAGCGGAAACTTGGCGCCTCGGACGGCACCATTGCGCTGCTTCTTCTGAAGCTTTCCGGGGCTAGGGGGAGACGCGGAATAATTGATGGAGCGACGCGTCATTGTCCTGCCAGTTCTCCAGCAAAAATTGCCTAAATCATCCTTGCGCCACGAGAAGCGGAAATTGTGCTATTTTTCACAGAAATTTGCAATCTCGTGTAATGTTGCTAAGTATAACGCTCGGGATTATCTCGTAAAAACAACGAGGCCTGCAAAGTTTTAAAGCGGCCTTTATTTCCTTATCGCGGGCATTTAGCTAGTGCAGGTAATAATAAAAAGTTAAGAGCCCAGTAGCTGGTCAAAAGTTCCGCTTTCATGATCGTTTGGCTGGCATTAATTCCGATATGGCCCGTCGTTAACGTCTAATAAAGGGGGCCTGGTTTGAGCGGCCCAAGTTACATAAATTTTAGGAGCTGTTGAAAAGCGAAAAGTGTCTGCTAAAAGTTGGATTCATTTTAATGATTTTAAAATGGCGAGAACCTGAAATTCATTTTTAATAAAAGTGGATTTTTTAAAATATGGTGCAGATTATATTAATGGCGTTTTACTAAGCGAACAAAAACATTTTATTGCGCTATAATAATAGTTGCACGTATTTGTCAACAAATTTCTAAGTCAAAGTATTACTCTTATAAAAAATATTGGTAGTAGTACAAAAACTTTAAAATAGAAAATAAATTGTAATTATTAGCACCATAATCTATTAATAAACAACCAATCCGCATTTACCTCTAACCACAATTCATTTTGCTACAAAATACTAAAATTGTAAATTTATTAAATTTATGGATAAATTTATAAATGATAGGTATGCAATAAATCATTTTAGAGACTGTGAAAACAACATTACGTAGCAAAAATTTTAACAAAAAGTGATGTAGATATATGAACATCTCTTTTTGTGTTCCTTGTGTATTGACTGTTGTAATAAATTTCGTCTTTTGAATTCACTAATTTATTTTAAATTGCCGAAAATATTTAATTTAAATAATACTAAACTAAACAAAAATAAGTTCTAATAATACCTGATAATTTAATATTATAAATATTGATTGTAATAATGTGCAAATTTATTGAATACGCCAAAACTCTGTTTTTACATATTTCACTAAGTTTTATTTATCTTTTAAAAATTTTAAGTTATAAAAACAACATTATCTTACTCATAAAAATTTGATCGTCTTTTAGTTTTGTCTATGTTAACAATTTTGTTGTTATTTTTACTTAAATTCCTTGGGCATAGTATAATTAAAGTACAATAATCTTTAATAAAATTTTCTTAAAAGTGTCTTAAATATCACCAATAATTTGTATATTATTCTCAATTGTAAGAATTTTGTTATTTGACCAGGGTAATTTTACTGGAAATAGTTTGTGCTTTTAAAGATATAGTATAACTTTCTAGTTTATAATCAGCGCAACCAAACTTATACGACTAGAAATCAATTGTATATCCTTCCTTCCGCCGATTTTATTATCTGAGATGTATGCATAAAAAGTGTATACAGAAACTACAAGTATAATTTTAAAGAAACATTACTGTAACAGTGTCATTGTCTAACATGACATAACCATATATTTGGGAAATAATAGTGTTGCTAAAAAATAATAAGCCACGTATATTTCAATATAATTAATATACACACTATTGACATTATGTTTGCAATTTGAAGCAAACATAATTGTTAACATAATTTAATTTTTTTTAAATACCAATACATAATTCTTTACTTATTAATTGTTATTATTAAAATTTGTTATTATATATGTTTATAATTAACATTTTTAAGCTTTGTTAAGAATATATACTACAAAAGTTGCAGGTAGTCATAATACGTTATTAAAATTGCATTAACTAAATTTGGTATTTGCATATAATGCATAAAAATAATTTATTGAATAGAATAGCACAACCTTATATTATTTTTGCTTTAAAAATTTTTTATAATCACATCTTTTCAATGAAATAAATCTTAACCAATCTTTACTATATAATAAGAAAATTATACACAGTTAATTTTTATACCTACTTTGTCTTTCTTACTATTGCAGTTTTTAATAAAAAATAGTTATAATTTGGCATATCGCTTTTATTTTAAACCATCTTTTAGAAAGCTCAGTCTAAGGCTCAAACTTTCTGATTTTGTAATTCGAAAGTAAACTATATAACATCAGGACTTTATTTCTATTCTATTTTAGCAACATTTATATTAAGTGAATAATATTTAATATACAGTTAACTAAAAAACACGAATAAAAGTTAATCATAAAAATTATATATATAAGATTTATACCGAAAATATCGGGCCAATGTTGATACAATAAAAATGCTACTATGTAACTTGGTAAGATTAAAGTGAACTATAATGCACGTGCATACCAGCGTGGTCCAGTGGTTGCTGTGCGGGCGGGCCCAGGTTCCATTCCCGGAGTTCAGTCACTAAAAATAATTGAGTACCTGCATTCACTCGAACAAGGGACAACAATGGTGGGTGTCTAAGGCGCGGTGCTTACCACATTGCCCATCAGAGATGGTGGGCGACGACTGGGCTTTACCATCATTATATTATTATTATAATGCACATGTATGAATAAGAACATCTTCACTGGCTGGGTCCATTGAAGTGTTAAATGTTGTGAGTGAGCGTATATAGCGTGTGATCATTGCATTTGCAATAGCTGATCGAAAATAGAGCAACGAAAAATTTCTAGCAAAACTGGAACGATTGTCTACAGAAATTATTCAAAAGGCTTTTGCAAACGATGTAATAAGTACAGCACGAATAAAGGCATGGTATAAACAATTCAGAGATGGCAGGGAATTTGTTGAAAGTTATTCTTGTATGGACTACAATAAACAAAAATGGGAACAAAGTGAGAACAGAGCTGGATGTTCCAAAAACTAAAATATGTGAAATTTTGACGATTTTGGAAAATTAATTTTGTAACTACTATTACCAAAACAGAAGAAAATCATGTTGCTAAAAACTTGCTTTAGACTCCTACTAATAGATAGTACTTTTTCAGAAAGATCTTAACCAGAGATAAAATAAGGATCTATAGCTACCATTTAGAAATAAAGTCTTAATGATCTCATTACAAGTCGCCCAGTAGTAAACGGTGGCAACGACGCTGAGGACAGCGTGCGAGATCCCAAACTGCTTAGTTTGAAGAGAACTAGGGCTATTCATAATATTTTTATATTTTGTACCATTTTAATTAAACCTATAGATTTTTTATTCTTGCACTCATAAATTTTGTGTGATATAGCTTCCATCTCATACAATTTTCACAAACTGGAACGAAGGACATTGATTATATAGGAACACCTGCAAAATAAACTCAAATATTCGTTAAATAACTAAAAAATCTAAAAAAATCCACGATCGAGATGTTATTAAAAATAGTGATGAATACGATAAAATAAAGCTGCCAAGAAAATTATCGAAACGTTTGCAAAAAAACCAAATGCTTATTGTCATAACATTATTGGAAAAATGAAAGCCTCAAATATTTATGCAAAAAATCAAAACTGTAGGAACCTTCATCCTAATGCGTTGTTATGATTGTTGGAACCTACTGATTCAAAAATTTTAATTAAATTGCTAACGAGCACCAAGTTGTCAAAATGCTTCTAAAAATTCCAGATGTAAGTTAAAGACAGCATTTTCGCAGTAATTTTTTGTTTAGGGAGCACTTATCACTTCTGCGACATGTACGTGAACATTTATCATAATGATTGGCTCCAAAAATGTCTGTTGTTGTTCCCAAAGAAACATGATATTAGTTTACTATTTTGGTCAGCCATAGTAGCGTGTCCTTGCTTGAAGGTTACTATTTAATGATTTCTTGCTAACAACATTTACTACGTATTTAAATTATCGCCCCATTAAATAACCAATAAATAATACAAGTTTATAATGAAGTAAATTTAAGTAAAATTGCTAGAACAGCCATAAATACCAATTGAATATGAAACAAGTGGCTTTAAAAGTTTCAAAAAAATTGACAAAGTCGCCATGCAAAAGCTCATAGAATAGATTACATCCACTCAATGGCTTATTCTACAAAGTTGATATCGTCTAATTTTAAAGTATATACCTACCCTGTTCAAATATTATGCAATTTTTATCTTACAAAAATTTTAAGTACTCGGATTCTTCAAATTCGCTCTTTGGATTGAAGAAACCTTGTAACTGTAGTAAAGCCGTTGTATTAAATTATGTTTATTTAATTTTAAATACTTCGTCAATAATTAATTATATATATAATATTGTAAGCAAGGCGGTAATGCAGTTTGTCAAATACAATATTTTATTCCCATTAGGTTCAAGCAAATTCAAATAATTCATACAGTTTACTTATTGTTTCTAAACAAAAGTATATTATATATATAAAGCATATATATTGTACGTGGAATTTAATCTACTCATTTTTCTGAAAATTTTAGCTCGACTTCGTCCTCCCTTATTAAAAATCTTTTACTTTAGCTATTTGGTAATATTCGGTGAACTCAGCACATGTTCAGCAGAAATTGATGCTTCAGTAACACTTCACTAAATTTTCTTTCTTCTAATCCCTTAGTCCTCTATATTTATTAGGTTGTTCATATATGATAAAAAACATATTTTTCTTATAATAATATCGTTAATAACCTAGGATAAATTATTGCACAAGAAGTGTTTCTTAGTTGAGCATATGACAATACTGGTACTGTGGGAAACGTAGTAGTACGATATTAAATGTTTTAATATTGACATTTTGAGGCACGTTTGTCTCATCAAAAATGACTAAGCAAGTCTCTTTGCTACAGCAGAAACTGCTAAGTAGCCACATCTCGAAAGCTAAATTATCAATTTTGTATACCAAAAAGTTCTGTTTTAATAAGAAAAAACCACAGTGTTTGTCGATACATTTCTCGACCGGATGCTATTTGAAGGTCCGTTCTCGTCTGAAAAAAAATCCAATGCCATTATATAGTGACAGTGATTGAATTTGGATATTAAGGCGTTTGTCTAATCAATTGAATGATAAACTTCTTTACCAGTCTGTCTTTTAGTATAGTGCAGATTATGTTAGTGAAAAATTTTGACGTATCTACAATAATGATATTCTTATTAAAAAAATTTTGTTTTCACGGAGGATGGCTCACCTTGCCATCAAGCACGTACCATTGCTACGTGGAAAGAAAAGCATAATATTTGAATTTTGCCATGGTCGGGGTAATGTCTAGACAAGAATCTAATTGAAAATCTATGACACATTATTTTAGACAACATAAACAAAAGGCCATAAAAATTGAATTAATAATATCGGTGACTAAAGAAATGCCAAAAATAATTCACATAAAACCACAAAACATTTAATTAATACACCGTACCTCAAATTAAAAGCAGTACATGACATTAAAGAAATTCAACCAAGTACTGGATGGCGCAAAAAAGTATGTTTTTGAAATGGGTAGCAGTTATGAAGGAGGGCATCGGCAAATACTGCACACTGTCTATGAGTAGTTTAAAGGGTTCAGTTTTATGTGGGCACTCTAAAAAGTTTTGAGGCTAACATAGAAACAAGTATTTTTACTTTTGAACATAGTCTCTTTTTAAGTCGATACACTTTCTAGAGATTTTCCAACCTTTTTAATCCATCCAAATAGTAGTTGGTGTCTTGCTCTGCAAAATATGCGCCTACAGTTGTGATAATCTCTCGTTCAATAAAAATCTGTCATCCGAGCCAAACTTTGAGCTTAGAAAACAAGAAATAGTTGCTGGGGGCAGATCTGGTGAATATACTAAGTGGTCAATCAATTCAAACTGCAATTCGTAAATGTCATGGCGACCGCCGAAGTGTAAGCCGGTGCGTTGTCTTGATAAAAAGCACTTTCTTTCGTTCCAAATGAAGGCCGTTTTTCGACTGGTTATTGTTTTTCCTTTTTTTAAGTAGTCGAGGAACAAGATTTCCTGACTATCCCAAAAACAGTCGCCATCACCTTCCCGGTCGATGAAACCGTATTCGCCTTTTTGGAGCAGGTTTATCCTTCGCAGTCCACTGTTTTGACTGTTCATTTGTCTCGGAATTTTTATCAACAGTGATAAATCGACGATAAAAGTCCGGTTCGTTTCGCTAAAATCGCGTAAGCAGGGCCTTGAAGATGTTCATTCGAATGAATTTTTGGTTCAAAGCGAGCAAGCACGGCACCCAACGCGCAGATAGATTTCTCATGCCTAATTCTTCAAGTCAATATATGACAAGCGCATTCTTTCGATACCCCTTCAGCCTTTGCTATTTCTCTAACTTTAATTCGACGGTCATCCAGTACCATTTGGTAAACTATTTTGATGTTATCGGTGGAGACTGCAGTTGCTGGCCGTTCCGAATGCTCATCATTAGCCAAGTTGATACGACCACGTTTAAATTCAACTGTCAATTTTTCCACATTGCCAAATGGCGGTGCAGAGTGTCCGTAAACGATGAGTAGGGCCATCTTATGTTGAGGCTCAAAACACTTGAGACTGCCCACGTAGTAGCCATGACGTAGTGATACGTGAGTCATTGCGTTATTCCCATCGAGCAATTAATTCTTTAGAAGAATAATTTCGTTGTTACTGTTTAAGATATTCTCTGTTGACAGATCATTGTTACACGTAGTGAAGTTGTGAAGAAAAGTCAACTGGGATTGCAGAAAATGTCGAGATATTTAGAAAGTCGGTTCTTTTGAGTTTTCGGTGCACTATCAGGCACCGTAGTTCGAATTTGGGTCTGTCTTGTTACTCGCTACAAGTTAATAGTTCATTGTATTGTTTCTTTGTACAAAATCAAGATTTTGTTTAAAAACTGCTTTAAGGCGATTTTGTTGAAGGCAAATTGTTTTGATACAATGTTTGAAATTATTTCTTCTGAAGGAGCACATTTTCATTGGAATGGTTATATCAATAAACAAAACTGCCAATTTTATTATTTTAGACAGCAAAAACTCACGACAATTTCGATATTCGGAATCATTGGACCTAATTTTTCTTATGAAGGGATTGCAATAACAGCAAGTTAAGAGCACTATGTCAATATGCTAGGCAATTTTTTGTGCCCACAATTGTAACGTTTACCACAACTCACATGTCAAGAGCTTTGATGCCAGTTGTTCGCAAATGTGTCCTCAACACAGAATCTCATGTTTGGCCCTTACGCTTACCAGATTTGTTTGCGTGCGATTTCTTCTTTTGGGGTTATCACAAATCGAAAGCATACGTTCGAAATGTTCATATAATAGACGAGATAAAAGTTAATATTGTGAAGAAATTGGAACTGTACCAGAGGAAATAAAGAAAAACCTAGTGCGTTCTTTAAAAGATATCGACAAAACCCTTGTAAACTATTTACCTTTTAAAATTATGACAATATTCTATAAATATTCTATAAATTTTAAAATAACGTTTTAAAAAGCCAAACTGGTGAATGGCTTTTTTGTATGTTTTAGAACATTTTACGTGTTATGAGAAGTAGACTGATAAATCAATGAGATGCAAACTTATGTGGTTACAAAATAGTAAAAACATATTTCTATATTTTGCTTCGCATTTTTTGACGGTTAGTTGGAACATGTATAATAGTATACATTGCATGTATAGCTTCTGAAAAATAAGATATTAAACTGCTAAAAACTGAATTATTTTGTTCGAGTTATCAAAACTTCTTTCATTTGATACTTCTTAATGTTATCATAAGAGAAAAGGACTACAGTAGAGCGTGAACAAAGTTTAATTCTTATCTAATGATTTCTAGGTATCTTATCTGTTACAAAAAATTAGATGATCTTAAAGATTTCTCAAGTTTATCAACCAATACTTGGGCAATCTAGCGTTCTAGTTAACCTCTACCATTAATTTCCTGCCAAGAGGTCTAGAAAATCTTTACATTTATACAAATGGTATTGTATGTTTTAGAGAGTTATGATTAACAGTAACCTAAAAGGTTCACGGTGGACCTTCACTTGAATGGTTGTATGTTATTTGTTTGATAATTAGATAACTCAAAATAGAAAGTAATGTAAGATATAATATGGTTTTCCCCGTAGTTCTGTGGTTAAGATCATTGTTTCTCTGCCCGTGGACCGGCGCAGACAAGTTCGAGTTTCGTTCAACCCATAAAGGGCATGTTAGTAAGCACAATAAGCCAAAAAATTGCGGTGTTGATAAGTGCGCCTCAATAATAAAAGAGCCGGGTAACACTGTCAATTACGCAACATCCCTAAACCAACAAACTTTCCCTAACCTAATGCATCTTCCGCCAAACAACTTTCCCCAAACTTTTACTTCTACCTCTATAAATAACTCAAAGGCCCGTAGTTCTCATTGGGGAGTAGACAAATTGAGATCCCGAGTGAAGAGCTAAACTCTTGATAATGGCATCTAGCCCGATGCCGAAACGTCGAGAATTGTATCAATAAGACGCGGTTCAACCCGTAAACTAAAGTATTTAAATAAAATAATAATAATATATATATATATATATATATATATATATATATATATATATATACATATATATACATACATACAAGCATGAGTGTATTGTGCACGTAAAAATAATTTAAAAAAACTCAAATTTTCTTTTCTCATTTTTATTGATTTTCAAGTTATAGCGTAATTATAAAGTAACAAAATTATCTACATTAAAATTGTTTATTTATGGAATTCTTGTAATAAATGATCAAAAACATCGCCATTGACTTCTAAACATTTTCTGCTTCATGTCTTTCTTTAATATAGGCTGCAGTATTTCTAATACGTAGAATTAGTTCCTCCCGAGTATCGCCGTTTTTTTCTGTGGCTCATTTTTGAATCATCCCCATAAACAATAGTCTAATGGTGTAAGGTCTGGAAATTCTGGAAGACAACTAATAAGACCATTGCAACCAGTCCAAACCCCTGGAAGCCTTTCATCCAAATGTTGCTTGACCTGACCAGCAAAATGTGCAGGAGATTCATGGTGCTGATAATACATTTGTATTCTGATGTTTAACGGAACATCCTCTATCAGTCCTTGAATTTATTTTGTAAAAAAAATTAAGTAGTGCTGTCCTGTAAGGCGATTTTCCAACATGAAAGGGCCAGTTAAGTAACTATGGAGCATAAAACTTGTTTTTAAAATTAGTTTTCGTCTGACCTACATGTTGCGAGATGTCGTCACGGGTGTATGTTGTTTCATCGGTAAAAAGAATCGCAATACAATACGACGATTATTATTCACTGACAAAATTGCATACGCCTTAGCATAATCTTCCTGTTGTACATGCTGTACATAAAATAAATATAAAATATAAGCCTTGCTCGTGGAGTGTGTTAATTACTCTTTTTTGTGAAAGTTCCAATAGAGTACCAATTCTCCGTGAGCTGGTCATTGCATTATCCTCTAGTAAAACTAGTATAGTTTCTATTTCATCTAAACCTTGTTGAGTGCTTCATTCAAGTTGTTATGTTAGCACTGGGAAGCTTTCAGGTCTCACTCAGTTGGAAATTCCACTAAATAAGTTTTTGCTCGAAATTATTTGATGTGGGAACTGTTGATGATATTCTTCAATAGCATTCTCATTACAAAAATTTTAAATAAACTCTATAATTGTATATTCTAAATTTGAATAGGTGTATGATATTTTGTAACACTTTAATTGTACAAACTCAAAAATAAATGTTAAATCGTTTCCACAATACATTGAGAAGCGCTAAGCAACTATTCTATTTGTTTGTTTTCTTTAATAGTAGGCGCTGGAAATATTGTAACAGAACTTGAGGCTAGACTAAGTAGAACGAAAATTAGAAACAATTACATTTTGGTAATTACGCAATAAATTACAATTAGTAACAAATTTTTTTTATATTTTATTACTTTTTTGCAACCTGTATACAACAATAAGCAAAATATGTGTATGTTAGTAATTATTGGACATGTACAATGACATTGAAATCCAACGATTTACAAGTTACAGTTTACTACGAACTACATTATATTGGTTTAATTAAATTTGTTCGGTAGGTCTAGAGGTTTGTGTCTCTCTAGTCTGTGTAGGGTTTCACTATTATTGAGTAGGTTAATATCCAAGGCATTTGAGTGATGTTCTAGCTTACTTAGGTATTTGGCACTGAACTTAACTATTACTTCTTTTACAGTGTCAACTTTCGGATCGCACAGAATATCTGTATTTCTCACAAAGTATGGTGCAGCACACATTGACTGTAGCACTTTAGATTAAAATCTTTCAAATATTTGAATGTTAGAGTTTGCCGTAGTTTCCCAAAGTTGAATGCCGTAGGCCCATACGGGTTTAAAGATCGCGTGGTAGATTAAAAGTTTGCTCATTAGGGATAGTTTTGATTTCCTGCCTAGTAACCAGTAATACTTACTAAACAATACGCCAAGTTGTTTTCTTTTTGTCTATATGTGCGACTTCCAAGTTAGGCTCTTGTCGAGATGTATGCCAAGATGTTTAACTTCATTAACTTAATTTAATGAAATGTTATTGATATGAACTAGTGGTGTATTTCCTCTGCTCTTGATAAATGTGATATGAAACAATTTAGCTTAACGCCAACGTTTGGTCCACTGAATCAGTTGGTCTAAAATCTGTTGAAGGAGCTGAGCAGCTATTGTTGGATCTGTGTGTTTTGGCATTATGCTCTTATCGTCCGCAAAGGTGGCAGTGAGGGAGTGCGAGATATAAAATCGGACCAAAGACGCTTCCCTGAGGAACCACTGTGGAGAGCCAATTGATATTAGACAATTTTTACATGAAAATAACGTTCATCCAAGTACGATTTGAAAATAACATATAGTGGTGAGGTAGTAGTGTCTTAAGTGTATACATGAGATCTGCATGCCACACTTTATCGAAAGCCTGACTTCCTTCAAGAAAAGCAGCTGTGTAGTGTTGCTTTCTTCAAAAGACTATTCGGTGGACCTGTTGAACGGTAGAGTTGAATTGGTGGTCTGAAATTATGTTACTATCTTCTAGGATGGAGATAACAAAATCTTGTGTGAACATCACATGACTTTCCTTATCCTATTATTATATATTATACCGGGTCCATCGTCTCGGCCCTGCGCTGCTCTCGTCCCGGAACTTGTTATTTAAAAAAGGACGAGGCGCGAGTCCAACACTCGAAAACTGATTAAAATAAACAGTACAAGACAATAATTGACTCGTACTTAAAATTTTGCTACGTCACTGAAGGTAACCGTGCGAGCCCGGCCGCACGTCCTTCCCCATTATCGCCTGCGTGCTCCCTCCTAGCGGACAAGCGCCCCCCCCCCTCCGTCCTCCTGCAGTCGGCCAGGAAGCTCTCCGAGCGCGCTGCGATTGGTCCGTTTAATTAATTTTTAATCGGCTATAACTTATTTATTTGACCTCGGATCAAAAAATTTCATTGTGATTTTTTTTCGTCTCGGCATTATAAATTTCCCGAAACATTTTATGAACACCCGGTACATTAAAAATCCTGGGCTTCAATTTTTTTTCGAGTTCCTATTTTATCAACTTTTATTTTAAATTCATGTTTATCTCATGATAACAAATCATTTTTATTCTCATAAATTTTTTGTATCACACACACGAACCGATGGCTCAAATTAACTTTTTTGGTGTCCTGAGGCTATATTTCGGCCAGAAATGTGAAAAACTGGGTAGGTCAAATTTTCGCCGATTACATTACTTTCCTTATTATAGGATAAGGAAAGTAATAAAAATCGGATAAGGACAAGAGTTTTTTTAAAATATTTTGATTTAAACATAACCTAAATATTGTTTTGCAAATATTGAAATTTCTAATATCAATTTTATAAATCACAATATTTGCAAATTTGTGAACTTTGTAATGTGAATATACAAGGCGTATACGCGTACGTCTCCTTAAGAAATAGTATTATTGGATTTTTTTATCAAATCTTCAAGTGATTAGTTTTTGTGATACTATGAAAAACAAATTCCAAGTTTAATAGATTCAACTACACAGCAAATTACAGTTTTGCATTTCAAACCCAAAAAGAGACTCCTGCTGTATATTAATATTAGTATATTATGTAGCTCAAAACCGTGCTTTATTCCGCTCCGCAGCGCTGGGAAATTTCTATCACGAGATTGATAATAGCTTTTCGCATTTCACAGCCTTAAACATGTGCAAAAAAGGCCGCTGCCACAGCCCCGTTTTTTCTAATGAGCTATTCTCGTTTGACGCGTATGATTTATAGCAGCCGCGATTGCCCCAATCCGTGGCATGCGGGATAATGGCCGTAATGAGTGGCTTTTTCGAGTGGAGCATCCGTAATTAATTGCGCTGCATCGGCTGCGAGATCAACACCGGGCCGGCAAAAAATGATGGATGATAACCTTAGCGCGACGCCAGTGCGGTTGAGCCACGTCGCGACGCAGCCAGACAGATATAAATAGCTGCGGAATTCCTCTTAGTGCTGGCAGACTGAGCTAAGTTTAGCTCGGATACCCCCTGCGAACACGCGGGTATTAGCATTTACGTTTGTATGTTCTACCGAGCCGAATATATCCTGGGAAAGTTACTACTGCAAATATTTACCAGAGAAAGAGGAAACGCGATGATTGGCCGTAATACGTTTGATGGCTAATCAGCAAATTTTCTAGTAAATGTAACTGGTTTAAAATTTTTAGTCTGCTAATTTGATATCCGTAAAAGTAAATTCTATTTGCATTTTCTTAAATCAATTTTTCGCCTAATATTTTTTAACGCTCATCAACTACTAAAAAACAGAGTACTATTTTTAACTGTTTTATATACCGCTCTGTTCAAAAAGTAAGGTTTGCTTCAAAGTAGCGCCCTCTCGTTGCGATACACACCCGCTAATGTTTAATCCAATCTTGGAAATACTTATCATATTCACTTTTTGGAATTTCCATCAGCACCTCCTTCAATTTTTGTTTTATCAATTCAACTGAGTTAAGTCGGGTTCCTAGAAGTAGTTTTTTTTTTATCGAACAAAGAGGAAAAAGCATCGTAGTGACATATCTGAAAAATACGGTGCTTGTGTTTTGCTGACAAACTTTTTAAGTCCAAAATATTACTTAAAATTTCATCTAATAAACCTATTAATATACCAGCATTTTCAGCAAGCTCTCTTGCAGTCAAATGACCATTTTTCATTACTTTATTTTTAATTTTTTCAATATTTTGTTCGGTTATTGATGTTAATGAACGACCAGAACGACGTTCGTCTTGTACGGATTCAAGACTTTCTCTAAAGAGCTGGCACTACTGAAATACAGTTTTTTTCGATAAAAATTGTTCGTCGAATGCTTTCTGCGACATTTTAGCTAAAATTTGATTTAAATAAACTGCTATAACTTAAAAACTATTTGACAGGTTGAGCGAAAACAAGAAAAAAGTTTTTTTTTAACTACAAAAGATTACGTTTATATAATATACAACAACACAAACACTGTTTAAATGATCTTTGAAGGATTATGAATACTACGGTGTTAATGACGGAAGAGAACCATAGAGCTCATAATATTATAGATGAATCCTAGATCCCATCAATGACAATTCTCAAAAAATTTAAAATAATTATAACATAATCTGTTAAAACATAGGCAACTAAAATATTTTCTTTTTTTAAATTGCGTTGTCTAATAACACGTCAGTATTAGTTAACTACATACTATTCGAAGCATTATAAATACATTTATAAGTGATACACAATGAGCGCACAATCAATTTACGATATCGCTACTTTCCATCTTAAAAGAATTAGCAGCAAGCATTTGAACTACAAAATACAATAATATAAATATCAGTAACCTTTGTCCTCTTACTGCAGCTTTTAAATTTATGTAGCAAAATTCTAATGGTAAATAAAATTTAGATTAAAATTTTTTTCACTACAAAAGTCGTATTACGTATATATATAAAAACTTATAAAAAAAACTGCGAAGGTAAATCAAGAAAAGTGGAGGAAAAAAATAATTTTTTAAAAAATTTAAAAGTATTTTTATAGATTACCTAGGGAAGAGAAGAATAAAAAACATTTAAAAACTCCTCAACCTACTTCAAATTATCTGAAAGTTGCTTTGATGCAAAAAAAACTATGAAACTTTGTAATAAAGACCATAAAAGTAGTAAACAGAAACATAACAAGTTGTTTAAATCACTATGACTGTAAAACAGTATGCAAAACATTTTAATATTACAAAATTATCTGTTATTTTTTATTAAAAGATTTAAAATTGACCTGTTATATCAGAATAACTATTTATTTCAATTGTGTTAATTGTAAAAGCTTAAATTATAGTAAAAAATAAAACATATATTTAAGGCTTTTTTAATCGTCATTATAAAATAATTTTTACTAACGTCATGATTAACAAATTATCTAAAATTTCATAGTGGTCAGGGTTTAATTAAGCCAAGCACTTACATTAAGTAAAAGGGGAAAGTAGTGCAACCCAACAATACAATTTCCTAAAACTCTAAGGACTGCGGCATCTATTACATATTTTATTTAATCACTGGTTACGTATCTAATTACAGTAACAGTGTAGAGAAATTTGCCGAAAAAAGATTTGATTTCACCATCTACATTTTCAATACGTGCTGCGACTAAGAAAATTCCAGAACAATGGAAAGTCGCTGAAATTATCCTAATACCTAAACCTGCGAAACCACCTACTGACTGACTTCGTACAGACAAGTTAGTCTGCTGCCTATCTTGTTCAGAGTTTTTAGAATTTCTGTTAAGTAAATTATTAACTATCATTGAGAAATTTATAAAAAACTTCAAAGACAAACGCTAGCGCTAGGCCACCTTCATAAATATTGCACAAGCTTTTGATAAAGTGTGGCATCAGAGGATTTTATTCAAAATGAAGAGAAACCTATCCTCGGGCTATTACGAAATTCTCAAGTCGTACAAATATAGAAATAGACGCACACCCCTATTCCCAATACACACAGGTGTATGTCTACTATTATATATAATAATTCCCCGTAACAGGCCTTGAAGGCCCTTTGGGGTCGTAACAGGATAGATCTGCTACAATCTAGAGCCTACGGTACACAAGGGTAGTAACGTGGCTGGTGCTACGTACCGACCGCCTATTATTACCCCAGAGTTTGACCTCCAGGTACTCATTTATTGCAGCTGAGTCGAGCTGGGCCGTAAAAGTGCCAGCGATTGAATTGGCGAGAGCGGGATTCGAACCCGCAAACTCTTGGTTTCGTAGTCTAGCGATCTATCCACTAAACCACCACGGCTCTAGTCTACTATTATACCTACCTTTTAAGTCTGAATTTTCCACCACTAATTCTACTAGTGTAGCAACATTTGCAAACGACATTGCAGTACTTCCTTCTCATCTTGAATCCTATATGGCAGGTCAAAATCTACAAAAATTAGAACTTTGGTTCAACAAGGCTTTTGTCCAAAGACTAGGTATATACCTGCCCACCTGAACAGACGCCTAAGTTGAAAGCTGGGTCTTAAAATTTAAAACATCTATTGGCTTTTAGGCTTAAGATGTCAATTCTCCATTAATAACAAGGTTTTACTTTATAAATCTATAAGGAGTTACGGCATTCAACTCTAGGGAACAGCAAGCAACTCCAATATTGACATTTTAAGGCGTCTTTAATTTAAATTCTACAATCTATAGTAAACACTCCTTGGTTTGTCCTAAACGTGACTTGAACATTCTGTCAATCACAGAAGAAATACAAAAATATAGTGTCCGTTATGCTACTCGTCTTAGTACTCACACAAACGTGTTAATCGAACCTCTTCTATGATAATATATATAATGTGTGTTGTGCAAATAAAGAGTGTAAACTTAGCAATACAAAACTACGGATTTATTAAATGGGAACTCTCATTAGTTAGTTTCTGTTATTTTTGTATGCTCCTATATTATTGTCTATTGTATCTCTTTGAAAGACAGGGCGTGGATACATAAATAAATAAATTTAAAAAAATATATTTTCTTTATATGTTACACCATATACTCAAACATAATATATAAAAAATAAAGCGCTTACTGTAAAAACAACAAATTAATAAAAGAAAAACAAGAAACTAATAATTTTTAAAAAGGCATATTGAAATATAGGTTTACTATGGTACCTTAGTGTTTTTTGGGGTGACTGATTCATGAGCCAGTTAATTTCCGTGATCCACAAAAGCATAGTGATAGACAGAACCTAATTTTTGGATTTTCCTAGATACATACGGAAACCACCAGATCTTCGTGGAGGGTCTAGTTGTTGATGTACCATGTAGCCTCTGCCATCATGCGAAGCATGTTGGACTGGAATTGCTGCAGAATACGTCGTATAGCTCCAAACGTCCATAATGTCTTCAGAATGGCTTTATAAAAGAGTATTTTATTTTTTAATGTCATCTAGTATTCACTTCTAATGTACCTACTCATTTTTTAACTTTAAAGTTAACATTTTTTTTACCTTCTATGTGAGTCATTCAAGTGAGTGTCTGATCAATATACATCCATAAATATTTAACTTCTGACTTTACTAGCATAATTTCATTATTAATTGTCACTTCTAAGTATACTCAATGTTTGTTGGTAAAATTAGTTTGCTTAATTTGTTATTCTTGACTGTAATGTTCTATTTGTTAAACCAATTCTAGAGTAAATCAAGATTTTCAGATGTAATTTTCGGTATTGGCTAAAGTTAGAACTTTGTAGTATATACCAGATGCATTAGGGGGTTCAGCATACTTCCTTGCGGTACTCCAGCAGTAATATGTTGAGCATTCAAAAAGGTATTGTTTACTCTGAGTTGGAAATTTCTGTCACACAGGTAAAACTTCTATAAAAAATATATTTGTCTTAATTTTAAATAATAACCCCGTATGCCAAACTACCGAAAGTTCGCTTAATATCTATGAAGACTGTGGCGCAGCATTTTTTGATTCCCAGTAATTTCACTATTTTTGTAATAACCCTCCGAGTTTTCTGTGCCGTCGAGTGACGTTTTTGAAAGTCAAATTGATGCGCTGGAATAATTTGGTGTAAGACAACAGTTTTTTCTGTTCTTTTTAGGGGCAATTTTTCAAATATTTTGTATATTAATGGAAGTGAGTTTATTGGTCTTTATGATTCTGATTTTGCTGAAAATAACACAATTATAACATGGCATTATAGATGGTAATGAGTAGTATAAATGTTTTTTCCGGTCAAATTACGTAAAACTTACCCTACTATCATATCGTAACCAAAAACTTGATTGGCATTTGTGTATTTGATGTCCTGTTTTACTTCATCAAACGAGAACGGTTTGATTGGTAATAACATTTGGCATAACGCATAGATGAAGTCTTATATGTGTTTTTAATAGTTATTTACACTTGACTGTAGGGTTGTAAAAAAACGTGCAAGATGTTCAGCGAATATGTTTTACATCTTTCAAATCTCCTTGTCAGTTTTCATATTGAACAATTGTTGTTCAATAAATTGATTATGTAGTACTTGCAAGTTTCATTTTCCGTTTTCGTCAATGTACAATAAGTATGTTTGGTGTGTTATTGTTTTATAATAAATATTTCTAATTCTCTGCCATTTGTTTCTTGCCCTACGCTTTTTAGGGATGAGTTTTTTTATATGATGAATTATGTTATCAGTTTTAATGTATTTATTGGCTTTGGTAGATGGATTTTCCCCGGCAGTAACGTGTATAAGTCATGTTAAATATTCTGTTGTGTTGTCTAGTCAAATTCTTTGGTTTTAATAATACCCAGTTTGTGTGCTTAGCCTGAATGAATTTTTTTGCATTAAAATTTATTGTTGTAATTATAGTTGAGTGATCGGATGACAGATCGTAGTTCAATTTTAAAGAACGTATTACTAAGGCTTATTTATTATCGCAAAATTTAACAAATTTTGGGTTTTGTTAAAATTGCTAGTCCAATAAATTAATTCATGACTTAAAAAGTTTAGGTTTCTTCGCTTTGGGGCAATTAAATGTGTAGTGTGTTTGGCATTCCAGTCATTGGCAATTATAAACTTATTACCAGTTATTTGGAAATACTCTTTGTACTTATCAATACAAAATACGATATTGAGGAGAGCAGTAAACAACTGCTAAGGTTAAGGGGCAGGTCTTAGTTTCTAATTTTAGTAGTGTGTTTTTAATTGTATTAATCCGATATGACTAATTTAATGTGTTGTAGAGAGGTTCAAACAAGAACTACTGGTCCTCTTTGGGCCGTTATATCTGTTATGAGTTTCAGAGGTAAGCTATTATATTAGTTTTTTGTGGTTATTAAAACATTATTATATATGAAATGTAATTATTTATCCATTTGCTTTTCGTGATGCTATGTGCAATGACAAAGCTATTTTAAGCTTATTAGGTACAACAGTAGTCAACATATACCAAACTACTTTGATTAATTGGGTATGTAAACATATTTTTGAATTGTCCAAGAAATTGCCGCAGTTGCTTTCCAATTTGTTGTTTGCTATTAGTATCTCTACTATTTTTACCAAAAGTTACTTGAGCGAAACGTATTCTGATATGTAGTAATTTTGGCTGAGGTATAGTTGATATACTGGTTGATTTAGTAAAGACGGGAATTAATTTAAGGTTGATACTTGTGGCTGACGATTGTTTATTATTCTTCTGTCAAAAATTTGTCTTGTTTTTTTTATAGTTTTTTGTAAATTAAATAGTCTATATAACTAACTATGTGATTTTCATCGCATAGAGCATTTTTGGCAGGGGTATTTGGAGCTTCTTCACAAGCAGTAGTATTGTGTTTTCCGTCACATGTAACACAAACATATTATCTTGTCCAGTAATTTTTTGTGTCTTCTTCTTCCTTGCATCGCGTACATTAAAGTATTATATTTTCCTTTCTAAGTAACACTTCGATGTTGCTTAAGTATATTATTACATTATATAAAAAAAAGAAGCTTTTTAAATATATCTATACATTTTTACTTTTTCTTTTAAATTAAAAAAAGTATTTTTAAATATAAATAAAATTTCTGGTAAAACCAAAACAATCTAAAGTAAGGTAAGTATACAATTTTTCTGATTGCAATTTTTTATATATGGCAACTTTCAGCTTATCTACTACCATAAACCTTTAATTTGAAGTAGTTCCAAAGAAAATATTGTGAGATTACATGTTGGAGAAATATTTATCAAGCAACTGCTATGGAAGCTTTTAATATGTGAGATGTGGCTCTACCTCGTTGAAACTACATTTCCCATGTGACTCGTAAACGTCAAAGTTGTAGACGGAAAAAATTGAGGAGCACATCAATATAGTGTTTTAAAGTCATTGTTACTGTAGCCGATTCTTCTTCAGAAATGTAATATCCATCGATCCTTACCTTGGAAACATTGCACCAAACTGTAAACTTACTATAATAAAAGGTCTCTAGTATAATTCTTAACAGTTTTCTATTGCCCAAGATCAATAGTTTTGTTTATTGACATAGCCATCCAAGTAGAAATGTATCTCATCATCCATCATTACAATTACATCATCAAAAGTAATATTTTCAAGCATTCTTTTATAAAATAATTTGTGGTGGGTAAAATCGTCTTAAAGTATCTTTTAAGCAATTCTATTTTTATCTAGCCGTGTAGAATGCATTGTAGCAAACGACGAGACTTTCTCATTCTCTTAACATTTTCTGGGGTCCAAGTTGTACGATACGTCCAGATGATATATTCTTTATAACTGATCCAGTTATAAGTATTGTGTTACAAAAAATACTCTGCGCATAGAAACCGTTTATCAAAAATGTATTTTGTATTAAAGCAAAGCAAGCTCGGTTTTGTTTTCCAAGATGATTTAAAGAAAAGTAAAATTGATACGTTCTGTATAAACCCTATGCTATTAAACAGCAACATATATATGTTTTCGACATTTTTTAATTCTAAGCAACAAATTTGGAAAAGTTATTTTAATTTTAGAAAAACCGAAACTGGATTCTGATTGAACTAATGTGGACATAACGCAGAATAAGCGAAGCTTAAGCATGTATTAAGTTTAAAGCCCAATCCACGCAATGCTCAGATCTTGCTCATTTTCATTTTTCTACGAATTTAATACAAAGCACACACACTAAATTTCATGGATAAATAATCGGCGTCGAACTGAAATTTATTCAAGAGATTAGTGCAGGTAGCGGCAGCTGGCTTATATTCTAGTCAAAATATTTTCTTTGACCTTGCTAGAGCAAAAAATGGTGGGAGTGGAGCATGAACGGCCGTCTGAATACTTGTATTTAAAAACAATTTTACATTATTTTGACTGGAGTGAGAGTGGATCGTGAGCGTGAGTGTAAATTTGGTCTAAATAAATGTCCTTGTTAATAACTTCCGCTACACTCACATTAAAGTAAGAAATAGCTATGTGTAAACTGTAATTGTAGATAATATAAACTAAAGCAATTAGTTTTCGTTTCATACCTATAATTAAAAAAAATTGAAATAGCCTTTAAGTAATATTTATTTTTGAAAACAGTAATTTAAAGTTGTTTGTAAAATCTTTAGCACATAATACAGAAAAATAAATGTTTATTGATGCTGCAATCACAACTATCAAAGCTAATCAATAGGATTAACATTAATTTTGCAAAGAATGTATGGTTTGTGTACTCATATTTGGTATGAGCAATATTATTTTCTCTATGGATGATTGGGGTCTGAAAAACCTCTAATGGTCTTTAAATGTAGCTGATGACCATAAGAATCTTTAACTTGCTCTCTTAGATATCCTAACAATCATTTCTATTCTTGCTGGTCATGAAAGTGTGAAACTGCGCGAGGGAGGCAACGGAAAACCATCTCGTATATTTCAGGGAAGTCTTTAAGATGGTTGGAAACAATGAAGATATGGCCCCTAGTCCACGACAGCCCTTAGATGGATAGGGAGTGCTAAGAATCCCGGGGTCAACCATAAAAAAAGTAGCAACCTGGAATACACCTAGTCTTTTTGAAAGTGGTAAAACTCAATACAATAAAGGAGATGAAAAGATTAAAGGTCGATCTCTTCGAAATCGGTGAGATGACATGGCTCAATTCAGGAATGTGTCAAGTCGAAGGACATGCAATATATTACTCAGGTAATAATAAACCCGATTATTTTAATCGTGTTGGTTTCATAATTAGCAAAAATTTACACAAAGCAGTCAATAGTTTCGTTCCGGTGTCGGATCGCGTACGTCTTCTCCAGGTTAATACAACAGCTATTATATGTAACTTTATACAGATATATGCCCTTACATGTCTGACGACTCTGTAGAACAATTTTATAATGACCAAAAAGGCACTGGATATAATAAAGCCATAACATAAACATTGTTATAGGTGACTTCAACCCCAAAGTGGGAAAAGGTCGTCGAAAAGATGCAGTGGGCGAATACGATCTAGGCAACTCAAATAACAGAGGTCACCTGTTAGCACAGTTTTTTCAAGAAGAAGATATGATACTGACTAATATCCATTTTAAACAACATGTCAGACGTCTCTATATTTGGATATCCAAAGCAGACAGAAATGTGAAAAACCAAATCGATTATATAGACATCAATAAAAGATTTAGAAGCTTCATAAAAGACGTAGACTGGTGCTGATGTCTTCTCTGATCACATACTTTTATCAGCAAACATAAAGATTAAGCTTAAAAAACTTATTATCAGTAAAAACCAACCGCAATTAGATACTAGGAAACTACAACACTCAGGAAAAACAAAAAACCCCAACAAAAGCCCAAATGATAATAATATTAAAGCGATCTGGAGTTTAATTAAAATAGTAGTACAAGAGATAAGTAATGATTTATTACAATCCAATAAATCCAAACACAAAAAATGGATGACCCAGAAAATACTAAGGCTAATGGATCTCAGAAAAACCTACAAAAACCAATAATCAGAGAAATACCTCGAAACTCAGAAAAACATTAGACGCAAAGTAGGAGACAAAAAAAAATGGTTACGAGAACAGCGTGAAGAGATAGAAGAACTTGAAGCCAAGCATGACTTTTTAATATGTACAAGAAAGTCAAACATGCATCAGATATGTGTCCAAATAAAAACAATCAAATTCTTATTAATCAACGTAAACAACTATTAACAAATATTCAAGAAAAACTAGTTAAATGGGCAAATTATATAAAAAACCTTTTCAATAACACCAGAAACTTAACTCACGTGTTAGATTTAGACGATGGCCTTGATATTAACAAAGCAAAAATTGTGCGTGGTCTAACTGGAAAGGCACCAGGACCAGATAATATACGTGTTGACATACTGAAAGTATAGAAGGAGGACAGTGTTATTACCCTGCTTCTGAAACTCTTCAACTGCTTATTTAAAATTGTTATGATTCCGCAAGACTGGCTTAACTCTATTTTTGTAGCCTTGCCTAAAAAACCAGTGCAAAATACCGTAAAGACTATAGAACTATCAGTTTGATTAGTCTTGTCCTAAATATACATGCCAGAATATATCAGGAATGTGAACAAAATATTAGTGACTATCAATTTGGGTTTAGAAATGGATTTCGAACACAAGAGGCCTTATTTAACATACAAATGCTTACTCAACGCTATCGAAATGACAATGTGGATATGTGCTTCGTGGACTATAAAAAAGCAGTAGACACCGTTCAGCACAATAAATTACTCCAAGATCTTAGAGAAATTGATCTAGACGGCAGAGATATACGTATAATAGCAAATTTATATTGAGGTCAGATAGCGGTTGTTAGTGTGGATGGTCAGCTGTACTTAGAGGAGTAAGACAGGTATGTGTTCTCTCCCCCCTGTTGTTTAATTTATACTCTTAAAAAAATATTTCGTGAGGCTCCCGAAGAAAGAGCAAAAGGGATCATAATCAACGGAGTTGTAATAAACAATCTGAGATACACTGATGGCACTGTTCTGTTAGCCACAAGCATGCAACATTTACAAATACTTTTATCAGCGTCAAACCACAGTAAACAAATGGAGCTAAAAATCAAGGTTAAAAAACCAATGGCTAATCGTTAGTAAATAACATAATGACATACAGAATAAACCTGCAAAGTTTGCAACGTATAGCGAAGTGGCGAAGCAGTCTCCCAAACTAACGCTGACCTTTGACCAATTAGTTTTTAAATCACTAGCAAACAAGCCTTTTTGGTCACCTCTCGATTGGTGAAAACAGAATTTGGAAATTCCCAGCCGTTCTCGAGTTATTGCTCGGATGGACGGACGGACGGACGGACTGACGGACAGACAACATGAAGTTAGTAAGCGACTCCGTTTCGCTTCGCCACTTAATAATGTACCTGTGCAAGAGGAGTCGATAGAGAGGGTAACATCATATAAATATCTTGGCTGCTATATCAACGAAAATTGAGAGTTAACCCAGGAAATTAGATGTAAAGTAGCGCAATCAAGACAAGCCTTTTAAAATATGAAGCAAATTTTGACCTGTAGAATCTTGTCCATTCCCTTACGTATTCGGTTATTAAGTTGTTACGTTTTCAGTATTCTCTGTATGGCGTTGAAGCTTGGACGCTTACGGAGGCAATGTGTAAAAGACTGGAAGTTTTTGAGATATGGACCTACCACAGGATTTTGAAGATGTTATGAATGGACAGAGTCACAAATGAGGAAGTACTACAACGCTTAAACAAACAACGTGAAATTCTTAATACCACCAAAAGAAGTAAACTTACATATTTGGGCTATGTTATGAGGAATGATAAATAAAAACTACTTCATATTATTATTTAAGAAAAAATTGAAGACAAACTCGGCCGAGGAAGACCCAAGATATCATGGTTCGAAAATTTACGTCAGTGGTGTGTACTTAACACCACAAAACTATTTCAAACACCAGTTCATAAAGTAAAAACCATGTTATTGATCGCCAATGTTCTCAGAGAGCACGGCACTTAAAGAAGAAGATGAAAGTGCAACTTTTATTAGGTGGATTGTTGTTTCTGGTGCTTCTTTCAGATCCATTTATTTAATTTTAGAGGTAGAAGATCTGTTCCTTTTTAATGCGAGACCAAAAGTGTCTTTACGAGATTGTTGCTAAAGCAAATAATAATTATTTTTCGCGCACTTAACTCATTATGAGTTAACATGTCAATATAATTAAGATATTATACTGTTCAACAATCTTTTATAATGCTATTATAATAAGAACATGTCTAATATATAGTAATTGAAACAATTGTTTACAAACCCAGAAATATGTAGATTAATTCGCAGACGGAACAGATTAATATGTTTTTATTAAGAAGATTTCCTTTAGTCAAATCATCATTGAAAGTCACAAATGCTCTTTGTATCAATATATTACATTTTAGAGACTCTTCTGAAAGCTGTGGATAAGTGTAGTGAAATTTGCTACTAGTTTCCATTTACTGCATGATTCCTCGAAAATCAACAGGTCAGATATTCATGAAATGTTTTACTTTTGTAAAATTCAGATATCACGTTCTTAGTCTCATCAAAAGTTTTGGCCACTAGCATATGATAAGCGGAAGCACCGTAAATTTTGCTTACAGCTGTCGTTTATCTATACATTACAACTCTGCGCTTCCGTGGTTGCAAGGTGTTTTTATTCTTTAATGGCAGTGAAGTTCTCCTTCAAATTAAAATAGACTTTGTTAGGTTTTTTACTATACCTAACAGTTTCTTTCAACACATTATAGATTTCCAAAAAAAAAGAGAATTTTTGCTAAAAGCTACGATCCTCTTGCACATACAATATAACGACGACAGCAACTATTTTACCGATGATTTTTGCTAATATATTGTTTATAATGTTTCACCTACATGTGAAACGGGCACGATAACCTCTTTTCTTTACCTTTCTTCACATTGAATGATGAATTACACATTCAAAACGGTAATTTTTCGTGCCGTTAAGGGCAATACAACCCTACTATACTACTTTGTTTATGTGATATTTTTGTTGTACTACGGATACTAAATCACCTAAAAAATTTTGTAAAATTACAGTTCCATCATCCCCCCGCTGGTAAAAATTCTGTTTGGGTGGTATAACATTCTTTAAAACATACTAATGTGCAGATTCTATAAATAACAGAGATTACTTATAAAGACTTCTATAAAAAAACAGGTAATCACATACTTTCTCAAATAAAAAACCCTTAAGTAAAGATAAATCAAGTCCAAAAAAACTTTACGGACAGTAATAGTTTTCTAACCCTTTTTGATAGCTTTATGACTAATTTAGCTAAAGTGATGATAGAGATCACGAAAATAGGATTATACGCTGATTTTTAAATTAAAGCTTTGTATTTATTTAGACTTCAAATTGTTTCAAATAGCATATAGCAACCAAAAGCCTTTGTTGTTTAGGCAATAATGTCGTGGATAGTGAAAGCAAGGTATCTTGGAATCATCACATAGTGGACCTGCAAAGTCAATCGATTACTATTTACCAATTTTAAATTTAAGTCATTTGACTGTTCAGTAGGCCATTATTCAAAGCATCTAACCTAATAAACTTTCTGCTCCGTTACTCGCATCCCTCTTATTAAAATACTTTTCCGTATAAGCTTGCTAAGTACCCCTCTTAGCTTCCCAACCGCACCCGGCAGCTTTTTGATTTTATATTCTGTTTTATAATCACAACTATTAAAGCTCTTATTTTTATTCAAGTAGTTTTTAGTACTGAAACGTTTTTAAAGAAAATAGTTGCTATAACTTATAGAAGTAGTTTAATATTTGTTAGATTTCTCCAACATACTTAAAATATATTATAATCATATAATTACATTAAAATTTGTAATATATACTACTCAAAATAGTGATATTATTTAAACAAAATTAAAATATTTGATACAATGAAAATAGCTTAGTTTGAAGAATGTTATAATAAAATTATAACTATATTAGTACTCAAAAGATGTTTTAAAAGCAATGATTTACACACATATTAATTAACTTGAAACCATGAACATATTCGATTCTTGGAAATAGAGAGAGCAGAAACAAAATATTAGTTGTTTGCTTCGTCAAACGATAACTAAGTAAACTGAAAAGTTATTAGAGTTCTAATCGTGTATATTTAGGTCTATCTGATTAGATCAAAGTTGTATATTAAAGCAGATACAAGCAAATAACCATAAATTAATTTTAGCACTATACACATATAATAGTGAATATATTTAGCTGTGCTTAGTTTGATAAATAGAGCTTATGTGCAATATATATTCATAAGTACGCACAATCTTTAAATATTAAAATCGTTTATTCTTTCTTCTTTATAATTGGACAACAAACTGTACCAGTAAATTAAGGTGTAACAACTTTTAGAATATATAACTAGGCAGTTAATAACCTTTTATAAAGAATCTCTCACACACATAATAACAATATCAGAAATAAAAACCTGAATAAGTATATTTTATTTGTTACATGTAACTACTATAAAATTTATAATTTAAAAACTTTAAAATTAAAAGTATTTTAAATAAAACACGTTTGAACGGTATTTTGCCTTAAAGTGGGGCAAAGGCTTTCACTTAAATTTCGGCATAAAAAATGAACTTAAAAGCTCGCATGGCGCTAACAGCTCAATTTCAGCACCACGAAGGGTCCCCACAAAGGCGCAGAATTAATGGTCTTAGGCTGCTCATGATCAGGGCGCTGCCATTAGAGGCTCCAAAATTTTGGAGAAATTACCTTCGCTACTGTTGCGCAAAATAGGGCCAAACGCGCGAAGTCGAGTACAATTTGTTTCTGCTAGTGCATCGTTTCGGTCTGAATGGAAGCTTTCCGAATATTCCCAGCAGATTAATGCTTCGCAAAAGCTCGCAGTTGCTGTGGCAACCAATTTAAAAAATACTGCCCGAAAGCCCATTAAAAGGTTTTTTACGCCGCAATAATGACAGTAAAAGGAGTTTAAAACATGCGCTGTCAACACAGATAACATGAGAATCTGTTGTACGGCAGCAGCTGTTGGGTTTGTACCGGAGTGTAAATTTCACCTTGTCAATACTATAACGGCATACTTTTATTTACGGCGTGCTAACGATGTAAAATGAATTGAGAACTTAATACTTCAGTTTTACTTTGGTTACCGATTAATTTTAAACGCGTGCTAATTCAAAGAAGGGAAAATATACTAACATTTTATAAAATAACTTTAGACTTAGACTAACTTAGACCTACTTAGACTAGTTATGAGTGTTAGCACTATTGTCTCACAATTTGGTGGGCACCATTAGCTGAAACTATAGCCGTTGGTGGAATTGTTTACTCCCTCTTTTAGGATTTTGACTCTGAGATCTTAAAGAATTATTTTGTTTGGTAGAAACCACGATGCATCGACTATATTCTTAAGGTTTTATACTGAATCATTTAAATGATCAGTAAATTTAAGTTTGATGCCATCCCCGAAAGCTGTTGACCGTACATTCATATGGGCTCCAGAATGACTTTACAGATAAATAGCTTACTTTCCAAGGAAACTTAAGATTTTTTCCAATCAAACACTTTATTTCACTAAAATTGTGAGTTCTACACGTAAAAAGCCAATTTAAATGCATTTCGAAATATTTGGCTACTTCAGATTGCGGTAGTTAGATGAAATTCAACATTACTGAGGGTAACTTTCTTTTCGCATTGTGAATGTAATTTATTTCAATTTTTTTCATTGCTTTGATATGCGATATCTTCAACCATTTTTTTATAAGTTTAAAATGAGCTTGTAGACCAAATTTTTGTCTAAGGCCAAGATGACAGTATCATCGGAATATTTAGCTGTTAATGTATTCCATGTACTTGATATGTGTGTTGTGTGTAAAATATCGACAGTAGAACCGATAACATCTTTCTTGCAAGGCTCCCGAGTGTGTACTTGTAAGATCAAAGTAATTTTCGATATTTCCTTCAAAACATCTCTTTATTAAATATGATTTCAAAAGTTGAAAATATGTGTACAAAAGTATTTATTTAATCTTTAAGAGCAGCCTTATGTGCTAGAGTATCACATATGTAACGCCCTGTCAAATGATTGATTAATTTTTTCTGAAAACTTGTGTATTTCTTCAGCCGTAGAATTTTTTCCCTGAAACCAAACCGGGTAATCAGGTATTACTTGAAATTCTTTAAGACGAGGTTTTAGTCGTTTAAGAAAAAGCTCTTCGAAGTGTTTAGACCAAATAACAAACAGACGAAGGGCGCTATGATAAAAGTAATAAATACTCAAGTAACTTTCCACTACGTTGCAAGATATGACACTCCAAAAAAAATATTACGTATTTCAGGTTTTGGTGCTTTTTAAAGCTTTAGACTATATATAAGCGCAGTCCTTTTGTTTCATTGATTTTGACAACTGTCTTTCTTTATTAAACATTAGTCTTAAGCCCCAATGTTTTTTTTGCATAAGGTGGTTATCATAACACATAACAACTGATTTCCAAGCGATTTTAAAAAATCATTAAATTGGACCAAGCCGATCTTCAACCACAAGGTTTGATGCTGGTCTGATAGAACTTTTAATTGCAATAGCAATGTCTCCAACTGCTGTTCAATCAGAATGTTGTGTGTCATGACTAGCATCTCTTAGACTATGGTTGTTAATATTTGTAGCACCATTATATTTTCAGCTAATTCAAACATTATTTTTATGTTGCATATGTACTTTAGTTTCTTGTATAAAATGTATTATAGAATTTACTTTAAATTTTAGTTCCTTTAAACCACAGTAGTGAAAATTTGCGGTTCTTTTTCTTGGTAGATCCCATACCTCTTATAATTCGTCGGATAAGTTTTATTGCAGGGTATACATTTGCTTGAGACATTTTTAGCTTTGGTACAAATTTTTATTAGCATGGGCATTTCCGAATTTAATGCACCTTGGTTGTTATTTACAGTATGTTTTCGTATGTCCATACCTTTGACAGTTAATGCACTCTAATATTTGCCTTTTTTGATAGAGCGTTTATATGATTACTTTAACATGTTATTGGTGCTTTACTTCGTATATATATATATATATATATATATATATATATATATATATATATATATATATATGTTCTTATTAGATTCGCTAAGAGTAAAACCAACAATAACATAGATAAAAGGTCTATAGAAGTTCCATGTTTTACGTTGCATGTATATGCTTACAGCTTTGTGACCAAAGACTTCTATTTCTTTTTATTTATGTCGGTGTAGTAACGTCATAGTTGTCTGCACTTGACGACATTATTTTAACCCAATATCTTTCAATATTCTACAGATGTAATTGTTCTTAATGATTCTATCCAGTCTATCTGTCATGTATTTGATATTTAAAACGTGAGAAACAAAAATTAATAGTACTTTGGCTACTTCTACGATTATAGATTGTTCGGCATCTATAATGTTTATTTTGTTATTTTTACAAATATGTAGACTTGAAATTCATTAATAATATTGAGCTTTGGTGTGTCAACATAAATTATCTTTGGATAGGTAACCTTCATATTTAAAAGTACATTTTTTATTCTTCTTGGATGTTAGTGTTGTCCATTCTGTGTCTTTATAATCTGATGCAACTTGCTACATTTTGCTTTACTGATTATTAGGTGACTATGTTTGTTCTACGTGTTAATTGTAGAAAGGACAAACAAACTAAAGTTGTAACATTTAAGGTTTGGTGGCGCACAATGTTGTATCTGGTAGAGTACTGCAGGTATAGGTAGCATATAAGGCATATTGAAAACTGATCTGCATCATTTATCTCTGATTGACACTATAATTAGTTTTTCAAAAATTACATGCAGCACAAAAATATTTCTATTGTATGTAAATATATACATTATCGTGACAAACTTTTAAAGTAAACGTATTAAACGCAGCTCAACTAACACATTGAAAATAAAACATCTAAAACTATTCGAGAAGAAAATTAAGAATAAATATGTTTATCAATAAAAATAAAAAGCTATAAGTCATCTAGAAGAAGACGTTTGCTAAACACATAAAGAAATTATAAAGCACTACATGGTTTGTCTGAAATATAACAAATAGGTAAGCTTTTAAACGAATTATGTTAATAAATTGCAAGCTTTTTCACGCAGTTTTGTACTTGCTTGTTGTACCCTTGCTTTGATTTCTTATTTTTTATCTTGACATTCTTCCCTTTAAATGCATAACAAAAACGAAATTACACAAAATAAGCTAAATTATATGATACAATTTAAGTAAGACACAGTTTTAAAATAAAAATTACAATGTAAGAAAATTTTAGAAAAATGAGTTGTTCAAATTTCTAACTTCGACATTAAATTTTTCTTAAATCAGATGCTGAAAGTCTTAACAACCTTGTCTTAGACAGCAAGCGGAAATTTAAAAATACTAAAGACAAAAACCAAGTTAGAATACAATTAATAAAATAAATATAAACTTTCTGAAGAGTGTTTTATGTAGCTACAAGGGCAATGAGGTCATCACACATATGCAAACTTAATATGTTTAGAAATATTTTGATTTATGTATAAAAAATCTACAAATAAGTAAAATTCAATTTTTTGTTAAATTTGCAGTAAATAGAAATAAAAATGTTTAATAATGTTTATATCAAATTTAAAAGTTACATTACAACAAAAAATATTTTTGCTTAAGAATTAGAGACAAACAAATAAAACTTTTGTTTATTTATTGACAAGAAAATGCATTTCAAAAAATATAAGACTGTTATAATTTTTTAAGAATAAAATTTAATGATCTTCTAAAAGATAGCTCTGTTGTAATGTTTTTTTCGCAATTTTAACAATAATAAAAGTAACTAATTCTATAGAAATGCAAATTATTATGACAGCATAACTTCCACATTAAGTCAAAGCAAACAAAATTTTAAAACTACAAAATCTAATGAAAATACTGATAGCATTTCATCAAAAACTGAAAAAGAAGAAAAGCGTGTATACCACAAATTATTATGTTTAAATGTTTTCAAACTAGTCGTAAAAAGTTGTAATTGCAGACATAATTATTTTTTTAATATAAAATAGTTAAACTTAATATTTAATAGTATTTACTATTCTCAAAAGTTTTCGGCATAATTGTGACGAGACAAGTATGACTCAAATTGTGTTTTATTTTTCAATGCAACTTCCTAGTATTTTAATTTAATTGGTCCAAGGTTTCTCCGACTTCTATATTGCTTACCAAGACGGTCAAAATAATTTTTTGTAGGCTCGACTATATCTTTATTAACTTTCGATAGCCTATAAGGCGTAGACGAAAGTTAATATGATCACGAAACTGTCCGGTGCCTGTTTTTCTTTTTTCATGTTATTCAATTAATTTACAAAATTTTTACGTTTTGGAAAACGGGGTAATTCAGAAAAAGTATCCGTTTGTGCATGCCCAAAAAATAGACTGGGATAGAGATGCTAGTCCAAGGGCGCTATACACCGTGGTTTAATAGGCAATAAGAAATAAAAGAAAAATGCTGTGTTGCAGTTTATTGACCAATTCCTCCAAATCTAAAGTGCAGTGACACGATTTCTGTGTGCGAAACAATTTTCGGTAGCTGCCATATATTGTGAACTGTGAACCAAACGTGGTGAGTGAAAGTGTATTGAGTCGTCAGTGGTGTCGCATATTTAAAGACAGACGCACTAATGTACCCGATGAGGCAAAAAGTGGCCGCTTATTTGTATTTGGCAATGAACTTAAGCAAAAATTAACAGAAATGCTTATAAAATTCTTTAGTTCTCAATATATAGACTTTCTGACTTTCTCAACTTTTTCGAACATTTTTACAAAGTATTGACAGAATATTTGGGATGCCGCAAGGTCTATCCTTATTGGGTATGAAAACTCCTTTCTTGGGAGCACTCCGAATGGGCTCTTCTTTAGGAGATGAAAGAAGAAAAACTTCTGAATCGAATTGTGACCGACGATGAAACCTGGATATCATACAAAATACTGTTACAGGGTAATTTAATTCTCAGGCGGAAGAGCTTTTTATGGAGGAAATTTTAAACCTTATAAAACGTTATAATGAATGCCTCAATCAGCACGGTGATTATGTCAAAAAGTAATGTACTATTGTAGGTTTCTAATGTGTATAGTAAAGGTTCTATATTTACGCTTGTCTGTTATTGATAACCAAATAGTTTTTACTTTCCAAAATACCTTCGTACTAATGCTAGCACTCTTTCAGATAAATAAACTTTGATTTTTAGAAAACGATTTACCGTTTCTAATTCACTAATTTTATTATGTAGTAATTGCGTAATATATTTTTCACTTTCATCTATAGTTTTATGAAAGCTTTTATTAAAGACTTCCAAACAGTCCGTTGACGTTTGTGGTTAAATGCGTTTCTGTTCCGGATTTAACTAAAGAGCCCCTATTTTCAGAATATAATTTGTAATTTAAAATATAAACCACTCGATTATAAAAAATACGTATAACTATTTCAATTTCACGTAGCTTTACTTAGACAATCTGCCAAAGCTATGTCGTGGATACCATTAAACCTCTATTTAATTTTTATAAATGTTTATCTTGGAGAAAAATAGAAGTAAATATTCTTAGACAAAATGAAGTCTAAATAAAACTAATATACTGATATTCCAAATAAGTTACTTCCTAAGAATAGAGGGATAGCGCCTGCTACTGCAGCGGAAGCCTCCAGAACTATTGCAAACAATAAAAATAACACTTTCATTTATCAAGAAAACTACTTTAAAGGAGATAACCTTAGTTTGTAAATGGAATTAAATTTATAGTTAAAATAAAATCAGTCACATTATTTTTCTGCCAAACCTTGTATTGCAAATTAAGTTACAAAAACTAAAATTGAAGTATGATGTAAATGCCTAAATTGAAACATTCAAATAAAATTACATAATCAAGGTAAACTTAATGATCTAATTTAATTTTATCTTATCTCAGAATGCTAAAAAACAGGCAAACATGGCGTTTTATCACACGCCGTGTTCAGACTTGCGATGTTTCTCCTAGGCACTCGATTTTCAGCTTGAAAGAAAAATTCCCCTTTCACGAACCATTTGAGCGGCACAATTTATACGCAGAGCTAGATTTAGACTGAAACTCCACTTTTCAACAAACGTTGATTTGTGTAGCGGAATTTTCAGCTACAATAATAAATTGCCCCTATTTAATGGCCAGGTAATGCTTATATTATGATAATATACACGCACTTAGTAGGAAATGCCTTAAAATAAACGGCAAATTCAGACAAATCATTTTTGTGACGTACCGCAATAAAACGAATTGGCTGCGTTGAAAATATAAAAATATTATCCAACTTTAGTCGTAAATTCACTCGAAATGCTTTACAACTAAAAATAACTGCAAATTTGCCTTTACGTCCTTGCTAAAGCGTAAGCCTCTGAATTGTGCGTCACGGCGAGCCTTCGTGCCTAATAAACAGGAAAGAAAACGTCCTTCGGTTTTCACCGCCATTTTACTTCCTTGAAAATGTCCTCTCCGTCCGCTTTGATCTCTAATGTATGGTAAACGCCACGTCAAAAAGTGTCTCTTTGAAACTGGAAGGGCTGTAGGAATTAAATTACTTACACAAAAGAGGAAAGTAGAGCGCTCCATGTTTTACGACGACAGCGCGAACTTACCGGAAAGCGAGAATTCTACCGGAAATGACATCAAGCGGCGAGACCGGAGTTTCCGGCAAGCCGAGCTTTGCGTGCTGCAATTGTGATACCATTAATTTCTACTATGTATCTAGACTAAAGCTTTAGCGAGCTGGAATTGTTTTACGGCCTCAACAGCGCCGAGGCTTAGAAAGGTATTTCAAATTTCGTGGTTAAAAACAACAACTGCTATAAAGTACCACATACTGTACAAATTTTACGATTTAATTAAACGCTCACTTTTTAATGCTAACGATCAGAGAGTGAGAAGAATAGCGAGCAAGATTATTATACGATCAATCATTTCGTCAGCTCTGCAGATGATCTCACTGAAGCCACATCTTTTTATTGTAATTGCACTTACATTAGAAGTTTTGAAACAATAAAGTTTTCTTACAACATTTGAACTATGACAATAAGTTTTTAATTAGCTACTAAATCTTCTCTTAAGTTGTATTATATTATTATATTATATTATTAAGTTAATTAATTTTGTAATAATATTCAATATTTTATTAAGCTATGTAAAGATCAAAAAACTTGTTCTTATTCTATTTTTAATTTATATCTGTTGTCCATCCATATACATAGATCTTCTTACCCATCGTTTTCCACTATGTTATGTACTTTGCCTAACTGTATCCGCTTTGAGCTTATGATCCCTTCAACTTTGTCAAACTATCTAACATTCTCATATTAACAAATCGTCTTCTTTGTTTTTCACCGTCCCAGAGCCTCTACTGTATTATGTTTCTAACCCATTGTTCTTCACACACTCTAAAGATATGCTTTCATTTTTATTTTGTACGCTTCATCCTTATCTTAGTAATTTGGTTTTGTTTATAATTGCTTCTGTTACTGGCTATGCCTCTTTTTTTTTAATAATTCCATCTTTGTGTTATTCTTCTGTCTAATTTAATTTTCCCTTTATTATTTTTTGTTTTGTTCTAGTTGCTTCGTTCTCCGTTTGTATTCTTTCTTGCTTTTTTAATTCTACTGGACATGCATTTTGATTTAATAATGTTTATTCTCAATTTTATTCTTTTTAATCCTTTATCTTTTATCATCTCTTGTATTTCTTTAAATTCATTTGTGATCAACAACATGGTGTCAACAAATCTCAAATTACTTAATATTTATATTTATTTCTTTATTTATTTCAAACTCTCAAAGATGTCCTCCATTGCTGCTGCAAATAGTTTTAGAAATATATTATCTGCATGTCTTATTCAATTATTTATTTTCATGTTCTGCAAATATAGTTTTTATATTTTATATATATTAAATTACCATAAAGTATCTAAAAATCTATTCTTTCATTCGAAAAGTTTTTGTTGGCCAATGCTCTATATGATCAAATGTGTTTCGTATTCAATAAAAGGTAATTAGATAGGCAAGTTGTACTCTAATAAGACAATAAATGTTCCTCAATGATCTAAAGCTTTGCCTTTATTGTGAATCTCAGCTTATTAAGGTGGGTTATATATTTTATGTTATTATATTTAATAGCAGCTTATCCACTTGTAATAATAAAGTTTATTAGTTTTGTTAAATTTTTTTATGTATAAGAGTAATTATCGCATTTCTTTAGCTATGGCTCTTGTATACGTTTGTTAAACAGGGGGCAAATTTCTTTAAAAAGCAGTAATTCTTCTTGTTTATTAACCTTATCTTCTCCTGGACCAGCTCGATTTCTTTAATTACAATTCTTAATTTTTCAAAATGTTCGTTTATATTGTTTTTTTTTGTCGTCATAATCTTTTAATTCTGTTATTTCTTTTTGTATAATAAATCTTTATTTTATCTTATTTGAAGTCTCTATATTTGATCTAGTTCTGTTTCTTTCTTTGTTACTGTCTTTGTTCTCTATTTGCTTTTCACTTATTTTTTACATTTACTTTTTGTAGTTCTTTGTTATAAAAATCCCTGTTGAATTATCCATTATACTGATTTGATAACTTTTTAGTTTTCAGGTATTTATTAACTCTACCTTTTGCTTCGTTAGTTTTTGTCTTTCTAATTTAATATGTATCGTCTTTTTACTTTTCACTAATATATGATTGATGTTATCGCCAGCGTAGTCCAGCGATTGAGGCGCGGGTTGCGATGCGGACGGACCCAGGTTCATTTCCGAAGCATTCTGATGCCTGGTGAGTGGCCTACTCAATCACTAAAAATAATTAAGTACTGCGTTAATTTCAAACAAGGGGTAATATCCCGCATCAGAGATGGTGCGCGACGACCGAGCAACATATGAAAGCGTCTCAACCTTCTCAGTTTATAGGCCGTGGTCCCACGCGGGGCCTAATCATTACCATTATCCGATGGTAAAAATAAATCTACTTATCACTATCGTATCTATGTACTTCTGAAATTATACATAGATTGTCACAAAACTACTGAGAGTATCACTCGTTCTTGCAAACAATGCTATCTATCGACATGCGACCAAAACAGGTACGTAAAACAACTGTTTAGGTCATGACAGTACTAACTTTAACCGTTTCCGTTCAGTGGTATTCTCTGTACAGATGTTGAAAGAAAACATAAAATATAACACCCTGTTCTTAAAAAATATGTGTACCGCATTTTTCATCTTGTCATCTACGTTGAATCTTCTGCTTCGCAAAATTTTTAAGCATCGAGGATAACCAAAAATCGCAATTCACAAGTCTGGCAAATAAAGGAATGCAGAACCTAAGTGTTTTTGATGTCGCTCCGTTTTTTTCTGACGCGTTCTCGTAAGTGTTCAATCATCTTACTTTAGTACTCAGCAGTCACCGTTGTTTTAGATGTTGGTAGACAGAACCACGCTAGTCAAAAATGCGAAAGTATGACCTTTCCCGCAGACTCTTTTTTGATTTCGGGTGATGACGATGATTTTTAAGTCATGCTCTCCTGCTTTGAATGCAGATCAAATTGATAAATCCAACTTTCACCGCAGGTAATGAGCCGATTGAAGAGACCATGATCCTCATCCATCATCTGTGACCATTGCTGGCAAATTGCAGTTGTCTTGTCTAATTGCTCTCGTGTCAAAAAATAAGGTACCTAGTCCTAACAAACTTTTCTCATGTGCAAATTGTTACGCAAAATGCAATTAATGGAGTCTTTTTAAATGTCAAGGAGTTGCTCGAGAAGTATGTTAGGTAAATACCTGCCTTCTCAAATGATAGCGGCCACAGTATTGACGTTTGTTTTATTAGCACATGTTAAAGGGTGTCCGCCTTGAGGATTAACATTGTCTTTCTCTCACTGAAAGTTTGAAACCAACAGAAAATTACTGCAATACTCAAGTATTCTTCCTTGTAAGCCTCTTTTATCATTTTCACCGTTTCGGTACCCGATTTCCCCAGGCGAAAACAAAATTTGATCACGCAACGTTGCTCTGCTTTTAAATCTATTTTACGAATGCGAAAAACAGTAGGGTCACATTCAACAACTTGTATTGAAACTAACGGTGCGACGAGACTACCAAGAGGTTGATGTTCAAATCTTTGTCAGTGTTGACAGATGAGTTGCTTTACACACCTGATTTGGTCGCATGTCGATAGACAGCATTATTCACAAGAACGAGAGATACTCTCGGTAGTTTTATGACAACCGTAGTATAATACAGTCTATTTATTATTTGTACTTTCTTCGAGATTTTCGTTTAAGCTTTATATAGAAAATTACATGTCTTTTAGGTCACTTCTCATGTTGTGTTCTTCCGCATCCTGGATGTATAAACAGCTTGGTTTTGAAATCATCTATTAACATGTTACATTTATATCTTTAAAGATCTACTAATGTCGTCATTCAGTTCTTTAACTTTCTCATTACCATTAGCTTTGGTTGATGCATAAGCGTGTATTACTTTTATATCTGTATAATAATTTTATAATTAATTAAGGGACTTTTACAGATATGCTTTTCATATCTATGGTAGTAATTATACTGTTTTTATGGATTAAAAAACCGTTATCTCTTAAACTATTGTCTTCATTTTCTCTGTAATAAATAATATAATTTAAAGGAAGCTATCTACATTATTCTTTTCATCGTACTTAGCTAAGAGCCAATAGATATTACGTAATGCATATCCTAGCCCATCCACTTGTTTTTCTCCTATTAAAGGTATCACAATATAGGTGTATAGATGTGTGTGTCTGTCTGAGAGAAGGGTGAGGAGAGAGAGGAAGGTAGAGAGAGAGAGTGAAAGAGATGGAAGGAAAAAGAGAGGGGGAGAGAGAAAGAGGAGGAGAAAGAAAGATAAAGAGAAAGAGAGAGAGGGGCGAGAGAGGGAGGGAGAGTTGGAGGAAGGAAGGAAAGCACAAAGAGAAAGAGGGGGGGGAGACGGAGAGAGACGGAGGGAGGGGAGGGAGGGAGAGGTAGCTATGGGTGAGAGGCACTTTCTACGCGGTTTGGTGATTTTACGACAGGATGATTGAACATTAAAACATGATTGACAAAAAAATTAAATTGAGTAGGTCTCAGGCAAGTACTCTTGTATCACATCTACTAAATATGTTGATTTTTTGTTATTGGAATTGTAATTCTTGATAATTTGACACTTTTAAGATAGATCACGCATTTTAGGGCATCTATGTATAGTATGTGGTTGGTAAGTATAAAACTATTATTTTTATTATTATACATATTAATATTTTTTTTATATTGTGAAGGTATATACTGAGTAATATTGAGAGAGATTTTTGGTTTTCTATATTTTTTATTTTAAATATGTTAAACCTTGAGTGGCGAAAAGTGAAAGAATTTCGTAGTATATATGAAATTAATTGGGATACTTTATTAGTTATGTTTTTCAATTTAATTTTACCAGAAGTTCTATACATTATCGACACCTGGCATTCTTTTGCGATAGTTATCTTCAACACTTCAACTGATTCTATTTCTTGAATTATGTTACCTCTTTATTGTATTGTGGCTGACTATATATTTCCTCAAAAATTGTGTATTTCTATAATGTATGAAGCTTCGTTTATTTCAATGGGTTTGCTTTTGCTGAATTATTTTGTTTTATGAGAACATTTAATTATACTTTTGTCCAGTATTTTTTTTATATCTATTCAGTCTATGTGTGAAATTTACTAATAACTTTTGTTTTAATATTCCCTATTTTTATGACAAAGCATGGCTGTATATCTGTATTATTATTATTATTATTATATTTTCTATTTTTGTATTTTGTGCATTTGAAGAATATGTTCTGCTTGTTAAATATAAGCTTAGAGTTTTCTACTCACTTTCTGTATGTCTTATTCCAAGTTTGTTTCCTATTTTTTTATCTAACTTGTGTCGCTGTATCAAGTTTAGCGTGTCTTGTTATTAATAATGACACGTTTCTGATCTACTAACCCATGTTTTAAAATTTGTGCTAATTTGAGTTACACCCCGATAATCTTTCTATATGGTTCTTATCCATAAACCTAATCACCTTTTTTTTAAACTTTATTTTGTAGTGATGAACTAACAATGCATGAGATTTATATACATATTGTGATTGCACTATATTTATGCTTTTCCTATGTCCTTCTGCTTTGGCGGTTGACGAATGATTAATCGACAAAGTACTTTCTGGAGATTGAGACATAATATTCATTTCTTAGATTTGTTGATTACATCACAGGTTGATCTATATACTGTCATACTCAGTAACAGCTTGAAGTGTACCCTAACGATCCCCAGATAGCGGTTGGTTTCCAAATTCTTTTCTCAATACTGTGTAGATTGGGTCATTGTATAATTATCTTTTTGATTTTACATTAATAGTGTCTTCCTTGCACACATCTATGTAAATATTATATTGCATATAAGTTTTCTTTTGGTTTGGATTGGGTTAGTATTGTTATTATTATTATTATTGTTCGTATTATTATTATTGTTCTTTTTATTATTATTACTCGCAACACCATATCTCATCACGAGTTACCGAAACATCAAACTAATAAAATACAATCTTCAATAATTCATAATAGCAACTGCTCCCACCATTCCACTGGCGAACTAACGTACTGGCCAAGTGACTCTAATAAGATTCCTGATTTAATTTATTTCTTTGTGTGTAAAGGCATAGCTTTAAAGTTGAATTAAACTGGGATCTGTCAACAGATCACACTCCCATTATTGTTACCCTTAGCACCCACATTATCAATAGACCTGAAATTCCAAAACTGACGTCACTTAAAACAGATTTTAATTATTTCCAAACCAATATTGAGGACTATACCAACCTTAGCTTTAGAATTAGTAGTGCTGCGCACATTACATGTTTAATCTAAGAAGCATCTTGGAAGTCTACCCCAATTACATTAAGAGACAACAAAATAATAAACAATATTCCATTGTTCACCGGAAAACTTGTAACAAAAAAAGAGCAAAATTCAGATAACAAAGAAGCAGAATTCTTATTGACAGAAACAAATATTACAAGTTAGCAATAAAACTAAAAGTAGGTTTTCAGGAAATACAAAATGTTACATTTGAAATTTACATTACCAACTTATCAAAGGGAAATCACTCTATATGGAAGGCAACTACAAAACTCAAAATACCAACAGCATGCATACCTCCAATTAGAAAGTAAGATGGTACCTGCGGTAGGACAGACCTGGAAAAGGGATGTCAAGTATCAACAACGACGATAACAACATTGAAAACTTTTCGAATTCCCCATGCTCTATAACTTTATCAATAACGCCCTTTTCGCCTGCCGAAGATAAAAAAAATACAAAATACAAAAACCATAAAGCACCCGGATTTGATTTAATAACAGGTGAAATACTTAAACAACTTCTGAGAAAAGCGTTAGTTTTACTAACTACTATATGCAACAATATGTGTAATTATAATTTACAAACCCGGAAAACCAATAAATATTACATTTTTATATCAACCAATAAGGCTACTTTACCGTCATGACAAAAATATTTGAAAAATTGCTGTTAAAAAGAATTATGGAGAAAATTAATTTAGACGAGAAAATACCATCTTACCAATTTGGATTTGCAATCACTCAACTGTTCAAAAAAGCCATGAAGTAATTAAAAGTCCTAAAGAAAATAAACTATGCACAGCTGTCTTCCTAAATATTAAACATACTTTTGATCGTGACCTGGTTTATGATACAAGCTAACGCTTACCCTACCAACTCCTTGTTTTTTCTTCTAAAATCTTATTTTACTGACAGATATTTGCAAACAAAATTTAATTTAAACTACTATCTGATTAAGTCCGGCGTCCCTAAACGTAGCGTATTAGGTAAATTTTCATACCTCCTATTTACTGCCGATATCTCAACTACAAACGGTTGCTACCTTTGCAAACGATACTGCGTAATTGCCGTAAATGAAAGCTCCCAATGAGCCTCTAAGAATCTTCAATGTCACCTCAAACCTCTTCAAGGCTGGTTTCATGCTTGAAGACTGGAAGTAAATAAAAAAAACTCACTTTAAATCACTTTTACGACCCGACAATTAAAATGCCCTTAAGTTGCATTAAACGGGGCATGGATACTTGTTAAGAATGAAGTAAAATCCTTGGGTATAAGGCTGTATAAAAAATTGACGTGAAAGCCACATACAATAGCAAGAAATCAAATCAAACTCAAGTTAAAACAAATTAACTGACTACTTGGACGCAAATCCAAACTTACCATGCGTAACAAACTGCTGTTAGACAAATGTATACTAAAACCAATTTGGAAATATGCTATCTAGTTTTAGGGTTGTGCGAAACCATCAAATATAAAAATAATTTAAAGGCTCCAGTCCAAAACACTAAGAATAATACACAATACGTCAGTACTAAAACTCTCCACCAAAAATTCGAATATACCCTACATAGATGACGAAATTTACCGACTAGCTACCAACTACCTATATCGTCTCCCAGGACACCTTAATGATTTAGTCAATTGCTTTAGTACTCTTCCCGCAGTGCAAAGAAGATTGAAAAGACATTTTCAACTTATTTTCCATATATTTAGCATATGTTATTCCTATAATATATATATATATATATATATATATATATATATATATATATATAACATACACATATATACATATACACACGTTTCTAATCAATAATTAGTTTCCGGAGTGTTGTCACTGGACAACTCTCCATTCACGTCATAAATTTTAAAAATATGCTTATTGCTTTAAAAGAGCAGATTGTAAATATATATGCATTATTTAATAATAATAATAATGTTAGTATTGTTATCATTATTATTATTGTTAATGACATTATTTATATTAATTTTAAATTTAACAGTGCACACATATTAGATTATCTATAATCTTATTTTGAAAATGAAAGAAAACTGGATAAGTGTGCAGGAAATAAATAAATATGATAAACAAAACCGAGAAAAAATTTAATAATTTATTTATATTAAATGAGATTCTCAAAAATTATATAATTAATTAAATGGTTTATCTTTAAAACTTAGAATTTACAAATAATTAGTGTATTGGATATCTACGAAAAACGCTTACGTAATACAAGAACTATATTACACAAAATACCAAACAAAAAAATGACTGACGATCTATAAAGTAATATGTATGTATATCCAATGTGATTATATATATCCATTTGTCAAATTGTCAGCCTAGGACGCCAAAAATACCTTTTGGCGGGCAACGCCTAGTCTACCAATATTTAAGCTTCTGAAGGCACTTCAAATAGTGTGCCATAATATAATTTTCATTTTATATTTGCATTCCCTGAATATTTTAAAATTTTAAATTTAGTGTGTACGTATATAACTGTATAATATATTTAATAATAAGGCCTCAAATCAAAACTAATGGCAAGTTACAATATTATAAAATTAAATTTACTTTGTAATCATATCAAACGTATTATGGGCAATACCCAAAACTTTAATTTGAATTAAAACATTGTTACTTTCCGCATTATGGCACACTAATACGAACAAACGTCTTTAGTTTTGGAAATTTCTCATACTAGCTTATAGCTTTAATGATCTCGTCATTATTAGTTATCATTTTGTCTTCCAAAAATTTTTTGAGTAGTTCAAATCGATTGTAATTTATCGTTTACTTAATACTTTCGAAAATTACTAATTTTAATAAATGTTTTATTTTATATTCCGAAATAAAGGAACCTAAAATTTTAGTTACACATAGTAAATGCTTTTTCTTCTACACTTTCAAAATTAATTTACATATTTTATGATCATCGGGCAAAAGTTATTTAATTATCCCAAGCATCAAAGCATGCGGTTTATTTCCTTCTTTTCCTTTTCGAAATGATTTTTCTGAGCTTACACTTCTGTGGCAGACAAGAATTCATCATGCTGTCTAACAGAAATTTAAAAAGGTTTAACCCTTTCTCTAGAAATAAATTTAATAGCAATTTATTTTGCAACATTTCTTCCTCAAACGTCGCAACAGCAAGTGACTGATGAAGTCATATAAGTGTAAATTTGCAAGTTCAAATATTTTTGACGGCGTCTTAGCATAAGTACCATTACAAAATTTATTATGTTAAGGATAAAATTTAAATAATATAATTTTTCATAAATAAGTTAATATGCCTTTCTGTCTTTTATTTTTACATAATGTTTTTCATCTTTGTATTAATTTTAATTTCCTTATTAATAATTCACTTTTCTACTAAATAATATTTACAAAATACTCTTAATATTTTCTTAACTTAAAGTTTGATGGTTTTTTTTCTATTTACATGAAAAGTACTTTTTTTACTTATGCCTTTAAATCCTTGTCAAATCTTTTAACTAAGTATATTGTTTATATATTATTGTTTATCTTAAACGAACAAATAGGCACTTTATTTTTTAGATAAAAGGTAGAAAATACGCACTCTCATTTATTGTTCGTCCTTTAGATTGCTTTAGTCAATTTTATAATAATTAAATATTTGTAGTTAAAGCACAAACCAGTCAATTAACTTGGAAGTTTAAAGTAACGCTGCTGCCATTTTGCCTTCTCACCTATGTTTATTCAACTCGGCTGTTTGTCTTTGCTGCTTCGCCCTCGGCCCTGTCGGTACACAGAGAGCCTTATTTCTACAACCTACAATACAATTTAATTGAAGCTCCTTGCTTTTCCGGCTGTTGACGCAACCCGATCGCTCAGAATGGAGCTACTGTTCCTAGCTGCAGTCGTTAAAATAAATCTCGTTGTATCCTGATAAATGGGTGCCCGTGAACGGCTGCGTGCTTCCGATTGCTCGGCTAATACTTCCCTGTCTTCTCCCATTCCGTGTCGTTACCCCCCTGCTTAATGGATTTCAGATTTGAGAGCAGCCTGCACTCCTAAGCCGAATTCGAGGGACGATATGGATTCGGGAATTCGTAATTCTCGAGCAGGAATTGACCGATTTCTTTTGCGATTTCTAAACGCCACACGACTGCTAGACAGGAATATAAAAATAGTATTTAGAACAAAATTTAAAATCGACAGAACCAGGAAACTAAAACGTAATATCAACAAATATATACACCCAGAACTGGCCTCTCTTATAACAAGATCTGCTTGCATTATTATTACACGGTTCATTGACAACTTGAATTTATGTAGTAACTGGTTACTAAACTTTTACACTAGTTTTAGAAATTATCTATTACAAAAACTAATACTTTAAAATAAACAGAAGCGTTATATCTCATACAAAAAGGATAATTTAAAACTGAATGCTCACAAATCAAGCTAACGAATCTTCACAGTCACTAACTTATTAGATTTTTATTAATTTGCATTTTTATATATAATACATGTAGAAAATATTTTTTTTTAAATAATGACATTGCCAGCTCCGTGAGATGTGTGTTAGGTTCAATATCCTTCCACTACATTTTATTTACATTCTTTTTTTTTTTAATAGAACTTTTACCTGCTCAACAATATACATTGTTATACAATGTATGTTTGACAATTAATACTTAACGAAGGGAAATAACAGAATGGTACCTAATAACCACTTGAAATAGCTGTGTTAATAGTCATTTGGATTTACCATTTGATCACATAGTTAATTGAGAATTAATTGCACTTAGACATCAAGACTATCACTTACGTATTTTGATCAAATAGTTATTTGGAGATTAGTCCGCACTTAGTCATCACCACTATCACTCAAGTATATGTCTTGGGGTAACTTTCGTTTTAATCGTCTATGAATACTTCTTTGGCCTAGTTCATAGAAGGTGGCACCATTGCAGTTGGTAAGGTTGTCATGGAAGGTTTTAGTCAGTTTTGCAATATGTTCTTGAATTGTGGGCATGTTTAATTCGTGATGAAGTTGTTGATTTGTAATGAACCACGGGGCGTTGACTGTTGTTCGAAGAATTTTATTTTGTAACGTCTGGATTCGGTTGAGATTGGTTTTGGAAGTGTTAGCCCATATCACACATCCGTACAGAATCAATGGACTATTAGAGATTTATACAAGAGCGTCATGCATTCGATTTTCATAGTGGACTTTTATTTATGATTGGGTAGAGCTGGATTAAACGCGAGTGGCCTTCGTTCAGCTTTTTTAATATATGATATTTCCATGTGAGCCGAGTATCGAGATGGATACCCAGATATTTCACGGGCTCGTCTTTGGCATTCCATTGTATAGTATGTCCATTGATTGTAATTAACGTTGGATTTTTGATAATTCTAAGTGTGAATATTTTCGTAGTACACTTGGAATGATTAATTGATAGATTCCATTTCATGAACCATCTGCTTAGTGTATTGGCGGCTATTGCTTGCTCTAAGTTTTGATTTCTAGTTAACACGACCGTGTCATCTGCGAACATTGCTAGGTTTACATTGGGAACAGGAAAGTCATGCATGTAGATGTTGAATAAAATGGGACCTAGAATACTCCCTTGTGGAACCCCTGCATGTATAGCTCTAGTAGTTGATAAGCTTGCCTGTATCTTGATTGCATATGTACGATTTTCTAGGAACGAGAACAATATGGATTTTATGTACTCAGGTAGTTGAAGACGTACTATTTTATATTTTAAGCCATCGGTCCACACTCGATCGAATGCTTGAGCTATGTCTAAAAACAAGGCAGTAACGTATTGTTTGCTTTCAAATCCTCGTTCGATTGTTTCGATCATGCGCTGTAGTTGATGGCAGGTGGAGTGGCCTTTTTCGAATCCAAATTGAAAGGTGGGAACAATACTCAGTTTTATTACCTCTTCATTAATCCGGCGATATATGACCTTTTCGAAAAGCTTCGAGATTGTAGTTAGAAGACTAATAGGTCGATAGCTAGTAATATCTTTCTTGACTTTGTTTGGTTTGGGAAACAGTAGAATAATTGCATGTTTCCATGCATTCGGAAAATAACCAATCCTTAAGCACGCATTAAATGTGGTTGCTAGATATGCCAATGCTTTTTTTGTAAGCTTTTTAAGTATGACATTAGGTATTTTGTCATATCCTGGCGATTTATTTATTGGAAGACTTTTAATTATTGATGCGAGTTCTCTAGGTGAAGTTGATTTGAAGTTTGGTTCTATGATTGGCTGGTGAGTTTCTACATAGTTGATGGCTATATTTCTAAATGTTGGATCTGCGTGATTTTCAGATGTGAAGGTTTTTCTAAATGATCTGCGAAGGCTTCACATTTTTCTTCATCGGTGTTAAATGTTTGCGCACCTGAAGAAATTGAGGCATCACTTGTGGCTGACGTAGGATACGTTTGGTCGTCTTCCATAGTCCGGGATCTCTTGGTTCAAGATTACTAATATGTTTTCGTAAGTCTCTATTCGGTGGGCATCTAGCTCCTTCTTTATTCGATGTGACAAGTTATTTACCATATTTTTGGTTACGGGTTTCTAGTTCTCTGCCATTCCCTCCGCAGTGTGCTTTTTCTTAATTAGATCCACTATGTGTTTGGGTGAATAATGATCAATGTGTACTCTTCGTTTGTACGTGGTGGTAGTGGCCTTGTTGACACTGTCAGTGATAGTTTTGTTACGTGTGAGATAGTTTGATCTATTTGATTTGGGGTTTGAAGGTTATTAGGATACTTAAGTCGTTGGTCAAGGATATCTTGAAAAGCGTTCCAATCTAGTAGTCCATTTATGAGTTTCGGTTCTTGGATTTGTTTTGCTGGTGTCAGTAAAAACGAGATTATAATTGGTAGGTGGTCTGAATCTAGTTCAGTGCATACTTGTTGGAAGATTTGTTTGCTGAAGTTTTTGTGGACAACTATGTCAAGTATATCTGGTCTGTGATCGTCTCTGTACGGGTAGTGTGTAGGTTCGGCTGGAGCTTCTATTTGGAAAGCGTACGTTGATGCTAGGTCGTAAAGTTTGTTTCCAGCAGGGTTTGTCTCTCTGCATCCCCATATCGTGTTTTTTGAATTCATGTCTCCTATCAGAAGGATGGGTTCGCTTGGATTAAATATGGTAGAGATGTCGATTTCAAGAAGTTGTTTGTTGGGTTGTTTGTAAGCACATATTATGGTTATAGTAGTATCGTTAGTTAGTTTGATTTTCACTCCAACTGTTTCGAGGTTTATCGTGTTAATTGTTTGACATTCATGATGAATTATGTTGCGTTTTATGATAATGGCTACTCCTCCTGATGCAAACCTGGCTTCTCTATCTGCGCGGTAGATCTGATAGCCGGCAATTTTGAGTTGATCTGTGTTGGCTAAGTGCGTTTCAGAGACGCACGCTAAATCCACAGAATGTCTCTCAAGAAAAGATTTAAATAGAGTTAATTGTCTTTTGATGCCATCCGCGTTCCAGTTTAGGAGTTTTAATTGAATTATAGTCTTATTTTTGTGATCCATTGAAAAGGGAAGGAAGGAAATTTGATATTATGTATTGCTTGATTTGTTCTAAGATAGGTTGAATGAGTTACAACAGGGATGACAAGATGGTGTTGAGGAAGGGTTGGGTTTCGGGTGATGTAGAATTTGTTTTGGGAACCAGGATACGTTTGGTTGGAAGGTGTTGTTTACACTGTTTTGAGGAGAGAAATTTTCAAATTGTTGGCAGGGCCGGGTTTGCTATTCGGTCTTATTGCTCTAGGAGTCTCGTTCTGAGGTCGTTTGCCTTGCTGGTTCCTTGATTGGAGGAAGTACTGGCATCCCTAAAGTTAGCGGGTGGTTTTCTCCGCAGTTAGTACATACTGCGGCATCAGTTCGAGGTTTATCGCAGTTGGTGTACAAGTGATTTCCTTGGCACCTCACGCATCTTGGTTCAAGTCTACAATAATTTTTGTATGTCCGATGCGTTGACATCGGTGACATTGAGGAGTTTTGCGATTAATTTTACGTGGTTCAACGGTAACTAATGCGTGGAATATATTTTGATCTTATAAATTTCATTTGCTTTTCATTTGCCGTGAGAAGTATTGCACAGACGGGCATGGACTTTTGTCCTTATTTAAAAGCCTTGTAATTCGCGTTATAGGGAGGTCGTAGACGGCAAGTTCCTGTTGTATTTCTTCTTCGGTTAAAGAGAGGGACGTTCTTTATAACTACCGATAGTGGTCTGCTATTGGGGTTTTGATATGTGTGGAATTCAATTTTGTTTGTCAGATAATGTTTGGCCAAGTTTCTATAATCAGTTTCGCTTGTTAGAGTGACTTTCAGTGAAGATGAGCTGAGGGTAGTCGTAAACTCTCCCTTAACAATGGTTTTAATATCGTTTATAACTTCTTTATGGTTAAGTAGGCCTTGAAGAAAGATAGGCGGTATTTTTATTTTGGGTTGTTCAGTGGTCTCTGGTTCCTCTGAGGATAATGGTTCGAGATGTTTAGGCAAATAAAACTTGTTTCTCTCAAGTAGTGATTCCGGTTTCCACTGATATTTTTTTTTGTAAATCAGTGATCGGTGGCGATAAGTGATCAGAATTTCTTTTGAGATGTGACATGATAATACGATTAATTCACCCCCCCTAGGGGGTGACAGGTAGCAATTGAAAATGTTGCTGCTAATCATATAAATTAATTTTGTTACCAGAAATAAATATTGTGGTTTATGTTGATGTAGATAAACGCGGGCACCAGGCGTTGATAAGCCGCACTCACACTTCCGAGTCGCGGAGCGAACGTTGACACGTCCTTGCTGTTCGAAAGTAAAGCGAGAACATTCTTTGTATTATAAAACTTAAAATGCCTTAATATTATGAGATGTCTGTTGTCCACAACTATTATCACATCCAGAATTATCACCAAAAATATTAGTCTTTTTAATTTACCAATTAAATTTTTGATTATAATGCTTGTTCACGTCAGAAAATAACAACCATTAACTAATTTGTTAATGTGCTTCAAATTAATAATTTTTTTTAGTTCTTTAGGTAAATGATTACAAAGTTTAATTAAGCACTCCGAATTTTATGCAAAATCTTTCTTCAATTGTAAAAATTTAAATTTAATTAACACCAACTATAATTTAGAACATTATTTAGAAATATATATACACTTTGAAATTACAATTCTTAAAAAATCTAAATATAATAAAAACCATTACTCGTTCAAAATTTGGAAAGAAATCATTAGAAAATAAACTTAGTTACAAGCTAAAACTGCCTCGTTTTTAAGAAAAAGGAATATAAAGAATAATATGTTCTATTACTTTTTGCAAATTTCACAGAATCTCTAAGAGTCACACTTTAATATTATCACTAATATCATCGCAATAAAGAAGCTAATAAAAATGTTAAAGATATTGTCAAAAAATGTAATAACTATTTTAAAAATTTACCTCCGGTTATTGATTATTGTCCAAATGGTGACATAGAAAAATATCTAAACAAAAAAAAACTGTTTACCATGAATCGTAGTATTGATATAATCACAAAAGACAGATTTACAAATAATGCTTTAATATTTCCCCAAAGCAAGTAAATGCGCTGGTAACTAGTCAAAATCATTGATTTCCTGAAGTGATTACATAAAAAACATACAAACATTAGATAGGTTCTTAAAAACATTCTTATTTTTTGCGCACTTACAGGAACTGCAGCCTCAAGGGCTTATTGTGCCCACTAACACTTATTCTAGGACATTCACACACACCCATGAGTTGAGCGAGACTCGAACTCGTGCGTGCCGACTAGAGGACAGAACCAACTGGTTGAACCAGCTGAGTCACCGCGTCCCAAACATTGTTATTGATGCAATGAATGAATGTTGCAAAGAACGGTTTGTATAAAAAATATCGGAAACAGTTTTGGAAAATAGATTCATTTGAGATATTGCTACAATACCTCAAAAGCCTTCAAAGTACATCCCTTGAGCGTCGACACACCTTTGCCAGCGTCTTTTTCACAACTCGAAGGCTCCCTGGTAGGCGGATTCTGGAACGTCCTCAAGGGTACGCGTGCAAGCTTTTTTGACGGCACTTAGGGTCTCATGGTGGTGTCTTTTGAGGGAGAATTAGACTTTGGAGAATAGGTGCCAACTAGGGACTGTAAGAGGGCTGTAAAATCGTTGTAATGCAATTTTCAATATTCGGAGATGGCTGGCATCACATGGTTGACCCTGCTTTTCAGTCTTCTTAGCACTTCTAGGTAAAAAGCACCACTCACTGTCTACCTCTCATTCGTAGTAGACTACCCCCTTGGTGTCGCAGAAAACGATGAGCATAGCTTTCACTATGGATTTGGTCATTCGAGACATTCGGAACTTTGCCGCTTTGTTTTTGGGTATATTCAAATATCTAAGTTTTGTCTTCCGTTGCCCAAAAAGCCGGGGTCTTCTTCAACGCGTTGCAGAAGGTCTTTCCAAGCAGACACATGCTTCTGCTTTTGGTTGTCCGTCAAGACCTTCGAGACGAGTTTAAGGCAGATTTTTTGCATTGCCAAATTTTCAGTGATAATGTTGTGTCATCTTATCAATGCCAATTTTATATGCGACCATGCAGATGAATTCAGCACTTCACGCAACGTTGCACGTTATCATCGGTTCCGTTCTCGGGTATCTTTGAAGAGCTTGTGCCACTTAAAAACTGCAGTTTGTGACATGCTTTCATCCTTGAACACTTGGTGAATAATGCCCAATATCTCTGTACCCGATTTTCCCAGTCCAACACAAAATTTGATGGCGTACCGCTGTTTAATCATGCCCTGCATTTTGCGCTTGCACTGAGTCAGTAGACAGGGGTTTACTAAAAACACGATCTAACCTGAACGAACAGTCGCAGGCGACTCGCGATTGGTGCGTCTTAAAGGTCACATCCCCCACCACCGAGAAAGCGCGGTGCGAGTGCAATCCGACGTACAGTCACGTCAGGAAAAAATTGTTTCCGATACTTTTTATACAAACCTTGTACATAAGTATATCAATAGAATTCATTCCAGATTTAGATATTGTTTACTTGAAAACTTTACTAAAAAAAATTTCTACGTAATTTTATTGGTATATGAAAATACAATGTGGTTCAAATATGATCCTGATTTTTACAAACAAAAAAAAAACAAATTGACAAACACTTATTTGTACATGTCAGTCTTTATCGTTTGCCCTCCGGAGTCTATAATTTTTTACAATGTTCTGAAAGCATTCTGATGCCCTTAAAAAAAGGCTTCTAGTTGGCTCCATATCCACTCCCGAACGGTTTGTATGACAGCGTCGTTGTCCGAAAACTGCACGCCTTGAAAGTCTGATTTCAGCCTTTCGAACGGATAGAATCACTTGAGGCCACATCTGAACTATGCGGCGAGTGTGGCAGAAGATTCCATTTCAACTTCCAGGGGTTTTCATTGTCGTTCAAAGGCTACCCGCTTGTATTCCGCTTGTATCGGAATAATTTCCTTCATGTCTGTTGGCAGGAAGTCTGAGTAATAAGCTGCATTGACTGTTCAGGCCTCCGTCAGAACGTCTACATGGAGAATCCCTTGCCAGTCTCAGAAGAACGTTGCCATTACTTTTTCAACGGCTTTTACAAACGGCTTTTGGGTTTAGGAGAATCGGTGAGCCTTTACTCGCGTGATGACTGCTGGGATTGGGGAATGAAGTAGTGTACCGATGTTTCATCGGTGGTCACTATAGACTTCAAAAATGCATCACCTTGTCTTCAAACTGCTGTTAGAGATAACTGGCAGCTTGCATTGCACAATTTTGTTCACGTTCGTTAAAATGTCTAGTACCCACCGTGCACTGACCTTGCAACAATGCAGGTGGTTTTTCACATTATCTTCTACACTACTAACACTGATGTACAGCATTGCTCCAAGTTCCTTCCTATTCTCACTAATAAGCGCATCTGCACAATAAATGTTTGACTTGATGTCGGAGGTTCGCGGTCGATGCGCTCTGCCCTTTCTAAAGCACTTATACCACTTAAGCACATGATTCAGTGAGAAATACCCTTTTCCATACTATTGTTGGAATCTCTGGTAAACTTCAGCGGACGGGACCTTTTCTCTAACGAGAAATTTGATCACAATGCGTTGTTCTACGCTCCGCCGTACCTTCTGTTCCCTCATCACTAGCAACTGCCATACGGGATTGAACAGATTCTAACCCGAGCAGGAGGGAGAGTGGAAGTTGTGGCACTACTCTCTCAAGGTCGCACAGCTACTGCGGAGTGCAGCTTGTTTACACACAAATTAGTCTCGTTCATAATTGGTGACTATTTACAGCCGATAATGGTATTTTGGGCAATGATTAGTATCTTATGTTTATAATAAATTGAATTCAAATTATATCACATTATTTTCTGTTATTTGATAAAATACTTTCAACCATAATTATAAAATTCATAAATTTTGACCTACTCGCTTGAAATGTTCTTTTATATGAATCTTTTTTTCTATAAAATTAAATATAACTTTTTTTCATCGCTTTTTGGGGCTAAAAGTTTATCAAAATAAACTAAATAAATAATTAAATACTACATTTTACTATTAAAGATTTTAGTTTCAAACTCAAAGACAAATTACATTGGCAAACATATTAATAACAATCATACTTGGCCAGAATTTGACTTTCTTTTTACTTTCTGTGGAATTTATTGTGATATTATCTGAATTTATATTTCTTGTCAACCAACTATTGATGATCAAACATGATTACTGATACTAAATTTTTTAATTACATCTTTTTGTTACTACATAACTTGCACTAATACAAAGTTACTGCTTGAATTTTGTACTGCTCGACCTATATTAATAAAATTAACAGAATTTTTCCGAAAGTCCAACTAAACAACATCCTTTTTAATTCAATAATCCGACTACGGCCGAACCACTTGACCCTTAGTGCTCTGCACTAACTGTAATTAGCGTTGCTACTAATTAGCGCGCCATAAAACTTGCTCTTTTTGGCTGCACTGAAATTAAATTTAGCTCTAAATCCTAGACCGATATAATATTAACTGCAGCGTAATAAATTTTCTTACTCAATTGCATGTCTACCTACACTAACAAATATTAATATACCAAAAAAATACAAAAACAGTAGGTGTGCTACCGTAAAAAGAAAAGCCGCGGCTTTCTTAACTTTTCCACAGTTCCACGAAGAACGCCAACTTTATTATATTAAAACAAAAAGTTTTGGGACTTGACACAAAAATAATTACACTTTCACAAAAACTGAAATGTACTTTAATAACTGGAAAAAGAAATTTCAGCACTTTTTCAACAGCACATTTAAATAAGAAGCAATCTATTTCAAACTGCCATTAATGTATTGCCTACAAAGCAGTAGATAAAAGCTGTTTTTTGACTGGTTTGTTTTTATTAATAATAAAAACGTTATAAGCCTTAAGCAAGACTTGTACATTAAAGATACTTATTTGAAGAAGTCTAGTGTCTCTTTCATATTTACTAATGTGACAATAAACTTTACTGTTTCTTGATGAAAGAGATATTTACACTAAATTAAATTTAATTCTGCTGTAATCTAAATTTTGTTTAAAAAATGGTCGTTAATTTAAAGCCTTCAGATGTTCACAAAGAACAGTAAATTATTTCAATGTAGTTTTTGTAAAAAAAAAATATATTTAAATTTCAAAGACGGAAACCATTCTTAAACGATTTAAAGTATTAAAATTTTAATAGTTTATATTGCCCACACAACTATATTCAAACACAATAACCAAAACATAATTAAATTTGTTTTTGTATGGAAATTTTCCTATAATTAATAAGCGCACGTAATAATTTGGCATACTTCCCATATTTATTAAAGCATGAGACCCCATTTTAGCAGCCTTTAATAAAATGCTATCTGCTCATGATGGACATAGCAGTGAAATCACGAGAAATTCTTGTTTAAGCTGAATATAAAATTAGCATTAGCCTTTTTAAAAGATACATTACCTTTTATAGCTGATATAAGGTTTTGAATTTTTTAGTCAAATAAAAGAAGCGCATTTTGTTGCTTTCTTTGTACGCTATATACTCAATGTTATAGTTTTATAATGGTTTATCCTCTTAATATTAACTTTGTTTTTCAAAATTAGTTTAAGGTAAATTGACACAAGAATATTCCCACAACAATAAGAAACATTAAAAAAGGTACATTAATATACTGAAAATAAAAATATAATTTACAAAATATGGTAGAAAAGTAAACAGCAAAAATTAAAAAATCAAATATATAATTAAAATATACATATCATATACCTACACTGTGTTAATGGTGTAGAGTTATTTAATTTTTTTTGTATTGGATTAATGCAAATTTACAATCTACTTAATAAAGTAATAAGTAAATGGGTTGAAAGAAGTTCACTTGAGTCAGGGGCCATCCATTGACGGCTCTCTGGATTCACCTAGCTAGGTCTTCTGGCCATGTTCTGTTAAGTCTTCTATTTTCCATTGGTTGTCTGAACAGTTCACTGATTAGCTCGTTACTGTCGGTTATGCTTCGATTTTTATGTTTAACAGAGTAAGCACTGATGACGTCGTGTATAAACGGTATTTTGAGGTCGTCGTGTATGGTGTTGTTAAAGACATACCAAGGTGCATTTAGTAACATTCTGAGGGTTTTAGATTGAAAGATTTGTAAAATTTTTGTATTAGACGGTTTGCTGCAGCCCCATAATTCGACACCATATGTCCAAATAGGCCTAAGAATGGTTTTGTATATGAGGAGTTTGTTCTGTAGTGAGAACTGAGATCTACGATTTAGTAACCAAGACATGTTCCTCACTTTTATATCTAATTGACGTCTTTTTGCCTTAAAGTGTGTTCTCCAAGTTAGTTTTGCGTCAAGGTGAAGGCCGAGGTATTTAACTTCTTCTTTGACAGGAATGGGGGTGTTATTGAAGGTAAGAGGAGGACATTCTGCTCTTCGTGTTGTGAACGTGACTTGACACGACTTATCAACGTTTAGATTAATTTTCCGGTGTGTAAGCCAAATTTGGAGTTGATCAAGATAAGCTTGCAATTTTGCAGAAGCTGGTATCGGATCGAGATCTGTAGAAAGGATGGCTGTATCATCAGCGAACATTGCTAGTAGTGTATCCTCGCTGGCTGGTATATCAGCATACAGTAAGTACGAGAAAGGTCCCAGAACACTTACTTGGGGTACACCAGAGTTGATAGTCTGGTAGTCAGATAACGAGTCTTCGAATTTAACTTGGAAGTAATGGTTGTACATGTATGACTTAAGGATGAGGAACAATTGATTTGGTAAGTGTTGTTTAAGTTTGAAAAGTAAGTCTGAATGCACGCCCTGTCAAACGCCTGTTTTACGTCTAAAATTGCTGATGTACACATTTGTTTTTCTTCTAAGCTTTCTTTGATTTTATTGACGATTCTATGGCACTGTTGGATAGTGGAGTGATTGGGTCTGAAGCCGAATTGGTGGTTAGGGATTAAGGCATCTATATGTGTTACGTTTGCAATTCTGGTGAGGATAAGTTTTTCGAAAATTTTGGACATTACAGGAAGGAGGCTTATTCGCCTATAGGAAGTGGCATCAGTTGGAGGTTTTCCTGGCTTCAGTATCATGATTATTATTGCATATTTCCATAGTATCGGATAGTAGCACAGGTTGTGAGAAATACAATAGCTTTTCTAGGGCAGTTTTTTAGTACTTCACCTGTAATGAGATCATATCCAGTAGCTTTATGAGGATTTAAGAGACTTATTTCTTTTTTGACTTCTGCAGGTGAAATAGGCTTGGGTGGAAGAGACATCTGACAAGGGGGGTTTAAGAATGTTTGTATTTCGACATCATCTTCATCATCGTTGAGGATATCAGGAGCGGAAAATACACTAGCAAGGTGTTCTGCGAATCTGTTGGATTTTTCAATATTCGTCCGCACCCAGCTCCCATCAGCTTTTCGTAGAGGTGGAATAGATATTATGGGTCTTTTCAATTTCTTTGTCGCGTTCCACAGGGAATGATCATCAGTAGATAGATTGACGATGTAGTGTTTGAAGGATTCGTTTTTTGCTTCTTGGATAGCATTGTGGAGATTGTGCGTTATTCGATTTAAATAAGTTTTGTCAAGTGGATTCACACCTGCTCCGAACTCTGCGCTTTGCGATGACCAATTCTCTAATATGAAGCGGAATGTTCTGATTGTTGCGGGTGAGACCATGGGGTTCTGGAGTAGAGGTCCAGGAAGCGCTTTGTATTAACGTAGTTAGGTACTTACTGCACAGCTTCATCTATGTCCTCCTTATCTTTTAAGCGGGTATTTAGTGATATATTATCGTTGATATGTTGACGGAATAGGTTCCAATCAGTCTTTTTGGAAGACAGTCTCTGTTGTGACTTTTTCCATATAATACTGGTGCTTAGAGTTATTATTACAGGAGTGTGGTCAGAGTGCAGATCTAAATTGGATTCAATATCACTATGTAGGTCTGAGACTCCCTTAGTTATGGCAAAGTCTAACAGGTCGGGGATTTTATTTCGATCGGTCGGCCAATAAATTGGCTCTCCAGTCGACAAATAGTTGAAATTATTTAGTTCTAAAACTCTCAATAATGTTTTGCCTTTAGGAGTATTCAGCCTAGATCCCCAGGCTGTATTTTTAGCATTCCAGTCTCCGGCAACTAAAAAGTATGAACCGAGTCGTTGGAAGAACTCGAGGTATACATCGCATGTTATAGAATAACGTGGTGGGCAATATATTGAAGCAATTGTAATAGGTCGGGAGAAAGTATCTACTTTTATGATGGCACTTTGAATTTTGTGTGTTATGTATGGTTGGAGTACGTGATGTTTTATTGAAGATCTGATTATGATTGCAGACCCTGCGTTAGCATAGTAAATAGAATAGTATGGTATTTTAAGAGTTGTCTTTTGTGTTGAATGACTTTCAGCGATTAGGAGGATATCAATTTTATTTTCGATAAGCCATTTGCGTTCCATTCCGCAATTCTAAGTGCAGGGGCTCTTATTGAGTTAATTTATTGATAACTGTTGTCAGCATGGTTAGAATCATACTGTTCTGGTTGAGTAATTGATTGAACATATTCTGAAAATCATTAAGGAATATAGTAAATTTGCTAGTTAGGTCTGTTTCGGTGTTGTTAGATGGGATGTTAGGTTGTACTGCGATCATTTGGGCATAAGTAGGGGTTGGAGTTGTTGGATGTAGTGGACTATTAGTTGTAATATTTTGTGACAAAGGACTGGGCCTGGTTGGTCTTAGGTGATGGTTTCTGTTTATTAAGTCTTGATAAACTTTACAGCCTTTGTAGTTCGCTGGATGATTTTTCTGACATAGAGCACATGTTGCTGGTGTATTTTTAGATTTGCTGCACCTAGAGTTGTTATGTGGTCCTCCGCATTTAACACACTTAAACGGTTTCCTACAATAGGTTTTCGTGTGTCCATAGTCTTGGCATCTTGTGCATTGTACGATCCCACCTTTATTTCTTGGGGCTTCTACTCGAATTTTAGAATGATACAGAAATTCTAATTTAAAGATGTCTTTATTATTGTTTTGTGGCTCGAGATCTACAAAGAATAGAGGTAAGGGCTCTTTAGTAACCCGATGCCTGACATTTGTAATATTACAAACTTTGTGTTCTTTTTTCTCGAGTTCTTGTGTAATTTCTGGTAGGGGAATAGAAGGGTGGATGCCTCTTATGACTACACGGTATGCTCTATCTTGTTTTAACTGATATGAATGGTGCACAATTTCTTCTTCACGAACGTGACGGATGAGTTTTCTATAGGTTTCAGGAGTGTTGGTGTTTATTTTAACAGTATTGCTTGCTAACGTTTTGGTAGTGTAAGTTTCTTCTTCAACTACTTGTGCTAAGTTATCGATCATGTCTTTGTAATTTGAGACCCCGTATATAAAGATTGGTGGAGGTTTCGGTTCTCTTTTTGGAGGAATTGAAGTATTAGACGTGTTGTTATTGCTTTCAGAGAGAAGTGAGAACTGATTAGCAGTTTCTATTTGGGCATCAATTTCAGAAGAATTTTGTCGTTTTGCTCTTTTTCTTTTGGTTACTATTTGCCAGGCGTGTTTGGTTTGATTTTGTGTTTCATTATAGTTCATTGTTTCGTCATCACATGCTAAGTTATCTTCTGTGGTTTTATAGTTCATATTGCTACTAACAGAATTATCATAATTTGCACTAACCTGCTGTGCTGATAGTACAGGTGGAAATTGATTATAAATTGGTGTGAATGAAGGTGCTATTTAACTTCGCTATTGATTGAATCCTAGTAAAGGTGCTTGATTCGCTGGGGATCGGTTGAGGTACATTAGTGGCATTTGTGCATTTACAAACGATTGTCCTGGTATGTTTGATGACTGCAAAATAGACTGATTATAGTAATTACCATTTTGTCCTAATCCATTATTGGCTTGAATGTTAAATTGTGGGGTCCCAGGTCCTGCGTTACTCGTGGAAGGGAACATGTTCCCGATCCCGAGTGTTTATCGTTCGCATGCAGTGATAGGATTCTTAATAATGCGCACTTTTAAATATTATGAAAACGTTTAAAAATATACACGAGTTTTCGAAATTAAATTAATAAATATATAAATTTGCCTGATCTTAAGCAAGGCTACGGCTGCGGCTCCGCAGCTTGTGATAACTCAGGTATAGCTCGGCACGCACGTTCGGTCTACTTGAAGGCACTAGCAAGAATCAGTTATTTAAAATAACCTAAAATAATCTTACTTACTTATAGAATAATAAAAAGTTTTATGATTCGTTAAGTAATTATTCTTGACGTAAAAAATCTGAAACGAAAGGGAATCGGGATGATTTTGAAGATAGTCTGATCGCTTGATTCGAAAAAGTTTGTAATAGGTAGTCCAACAAAGCTTAACGTCAAGATGGACTCCTCAAAAGTTTGCTAAAATGTGTATACAAGTGAAATTTTATAAAGTACAAGGTGGGAAAGATTATAGTACCGACAAAGTCAACGGGAGTGGACACAGATTTCTATGTCAAAAATTTAAACCCGTGCAGAAGTGCTGCGTCTTCAACTTGATCCATAGTTTATTGTAAAATTTTCCTATATCTTGTTTTTCATTTCCTGAAATAAAAGAGCACAAGTCATGTACATAACGATTTATATCTGACTGGTTAAAAAATAACTGGACTCAAAATACTGTAATAGCGAAGAAAGTAACGGATGATACTGATCCTTAAGGTATCCCATTTTATAGTATAGACACTACCGCTCACGGAAGTATAGGCACTAAATAAAGAAATGAATTTATACATTTTAATATAAGAAATTTATTTATCATATAATACACTATTATACATCACGTAAAAACAAACAAAAATCATCATGAACACTGGAAAAGTTAACTTGTTTATTAAACATTTTTTTCTTAAGAAAAACTCCTCTTGCATTTAATACTACTTGTACGATTCTAGGAATGCTTTCGATTAATTTTTTAAATTTCTCAAGTGGTACTTATCTCCACGTACCTTGAAAAAAAAAACTTCAAAGATAATTTTTAGACGTAGGATGATCCCTCCTTACTATACTGTCCAGCTGATCCCATAGCAACTCTATGGGATTGAGGTCTAGGCTCTTGGCCATGTTATCATTTTGAGCATTTCTTGTTCTCTTTAGTTTGCTAGATAGTTCTTAGAAAGTTTTAAAGTATGTTCAGGGTCGTTGTCTTAATCATCACAAATTCCTTTCCAATTAATCGCAACCCAGATAGTCTGACGTTTTTCCTTAAAATTATTTTATAATGTTGTTTCCTCATGTTGCCATTGACTTTTACTAAATCCCTCATAACAGCCTCCACACTAAAAAAGGCCTACTTGCATGCTTGACAGTCAGAACAATACAGTCTTGGATCATCTTTGCAACATTAGATCCATGCACAAAAATTTCCGTTTCCGACTGAAAATTTAAAATTTTAATTTGTGGATCCACAATACATTTTGCCATTGTTCAAGTGTTAAGGTATAATACTTTTGTGGACACTGAAGCTGTTTAGCCATGCTATAACATTGGTTTTTTTATTGCTATATGACCATGAAGACGCCGCTTTATTGAGCTGACTGATATTGTTTTATTATATCCCTAGTTAAACTCCGCAGCAACATCTGGGACAGATAGTCTTCTATTTCGCTTACTCATCAGTCTGATGAACCGATCTTCTGCATCGCATGTTACTCGTAATGGCCCAGGACAATGACAGTCTCTAAGACTTCCTGTTTCTCTGTTGCGTTGTAATGTAAGATTTATCGTCAAAGCACCAAGTCTCAATGTTTTTACAATGCTACGCACTGATAGCCTTTTTCAATGTAAAGTAAGAATGGCTAAACAAGTTTCTATAGGGAGACCCTTACCACGGACTAGTGAATGCAAAAATTCAAAACGAGACGTGACAAAAAGCCAATTAAGCGGCACAAGATATGATGACAAATTGGCAAGCTCGGAATTCCGGTCGGCGCACATATTTTTTTACAAACATTTAAAACAAGGAATAGGGACATGAAAGGGTTTAGTGATAGTTCAAGGGTGTAAAATATTTTATTCTAGTTTTTAACTAAACAAATGCTTAAAAAACGACTAATTATTTTCACTCAAAACAATATTGTCTAAAAGATGGTAAAAGGTTAAGCAAAACAAAATTTATTAAAAAAGTACAGCAATTTACTGTATAACTGAATTTTAATGAGCCTCTATACTTCTATGAGCAACAATATATACATTTTAGAGAGACAAAGCGACTTTTATTTAAAAAATGCGCTCTGTCAAAACACTTATTATAAACTTAAGGAGAAGTGTTTAAAATACCTACTCTTACAATTGACCTAAAATCTACATGTGCAACCGTACTCCTTATCTAAGTCAAAAACACTGTCAAGTCAGTTGGCGATTGCTAAAAGCTTGCTGAAGTAAACACGTTAGTTGGTTGTTGTGTAGTATCAGCGAAAACTGACTTGTTGATACGGAATGGTGATTTATATTCTAGTTTCACATCCAATATTTTGTTTAAGCAACTTAATAAAGAAATGTAACAATAATCGATAGCTACATGTAAATCTTTTCCTTCGTTATGAATGACTGTTGTTAAACGCCAAGACTTAGAGGATGTTGATCATACATAATTATACAGTTTTAAAAGCTGAATATGTCCATGACTAGGGAGTTGTTTTATCAAGGAATACGTTACTTAATCTAGACCGATTGTCATTCTTATTTACAATTTAAACTTGATAAAGATCATTTAAAATAAACAGTTTGTTAAAACTATATAAAGTTGATTCTTAAAAATTGAATATATAATGTTCTCGATCTACTATATGGACTAGAAAATGCGAATCATAAGCGTTTGTTGCTGATATCGATATAAAAGTTTCCCCTAAGATGTTCGCTGCGGTAACCGGTTCAGTTTATTTATATGAGGTTGGTAACTAAGATGAGATAAACTTTCTGAAAACTTTCTTGGTGGAAGTAGAACTTTTTGAATTGTAGATGGAAATGTGTAGAATTATGTTCGAAAAACTTCGATGTTCGTCTCTCAATGGCTCAGTCTTTTAAATTCTTAAAGTTTTAATTCGCTTGGAAACAAAAAGTACAAGGAGTTTTACGTTTACTGTTATGTGCCATGTAACATTATTCTAACCAATAAACTAACTTTTTTCTTACGTATGGTTTTTATTTTAAAATTGCTATCATTCCTCTTTTGATAAAACTGTCAGTAAACTTTTGTACATTGTAATAAATACACGCGAGAACAATATTTTCAGAAATTTTTTTTTAATCCGCCTTTTTGATCAACTATATAAAGGAAGATTCTGGTGTAGTTTTAGTGTGTATATATATGTGGTTAGTAATAAGAAAAAGTGATTATAATAAGGTTATCTGTAACAGACCAGGTTAGTTTTAGTGCCAACAAAGGCGAAGCTAAATGTGTAACGTTGCCTTCAATTAAGATAATCAGTCTTGCTCTATCTATAAATTCTTCGACACGTTTATCAAATTGTTGGTTTGGTACCATAAAGTATTCTAAAGAGAATTACGGTTATTAAAATCTCCAATCAGCAACATAAGACTTTGTAAATGGCTTACTAGATTTGCTACTGATGTTAATGGTCATGAATTATTAGAATCAGACAGGAGTGCACAATTTTACCGCTATGGCTTGCAAAAATATAGTGCATGTGCATGAAATAAAAGCAACATCGGATTTTATAAAAAGTGCTACTCCTTTAGAAGCTCGACATTCATCTTAGGGAGTATAAACAATATTGGGGCAACCAGTAATTGAGATCTGAGATTTTCGTAGAGTGTATTTCTTACATTTCATTGTATAACAGAAGAGAACTTTAAAGAATTTTTTTTATATTTCTTTTGGACAGTTTCTGGTCCTCTTCTCATTTAAATTTGTTTATTCTATAGGGTAAAACAAAGGATTATCTATAGATAAACTAGTTTTAATCTGACTTCCAGATACAGGAAAATAGAAAATTAAAATCTATGGACCTTTCCAAAAGCAGTTTCAGATGAATGGAATACTGTCTGGGTACGAACTGGTAGTTTATTGCTTGTGAATATTTTAGAAGTTCCGACTGTTAAGAGTACTTTTAGTTGTGAGGTTAGCTTATGGGATAATACAAAGTACTGTGCTACATCTTAGATAAGTGGATTAACTTTCACAGCGTCAGCAAATACTTTTTTGTGTAATATGTTTATGATATTAAATTTCACTTTATCTAATGTTATTTCAAATTCATTCTAGAGCATTTAATTTTTTTACATTCACAGAAATGAACATATGTTAACATTATAAAATTAAAGTATAATTATTTAATTCAATATTTTGTTTTTCTATGTAAGAATTGTCGTGTTCAATGCATTTGTTATTTAACATTCATTAGGCATTAAAACAACAATTTTGCTTAACATTATTCGAAACTGAAAATAACCCCAATTATTATTTTGCATCAATTCATCTAATTCTGGCACAGGGATTTAGTTTCAAGTATGAAACGACGAAGAATGAGGCCCCAAATTGCTGTACAATGGGGCCTAACAAAATTACAAAATTATAGCGGAGTGCTTCATTTTCGTCGTTAGCTTGCAGCTGATTTAATTCTACAAGATGGCTCGTCGTGGATAAGCCCCGCGAAATATAAATTACGCGCCGGTTAGGCTCAGACGTTTATTAATTTAGAAATGACGATGCTAATTAATCAATAAACGTAATTTACGAGCCCTTGTTTTCTTGTCGAGCTTTATTTTCTACGTGCGAGCCTTGTAGGAGTCAAATGTAATTTATTAGTCGCGATTTATTTACTTTTCGCTTCGAACATGCAAATAGGCATCTAAAGACATCAGCTGACATGCTTTTCAAAATGAATAAAGTCTTTCTGATACACCGTTAATCTAGTTTTATTTGCAAATGTTAGAAACCTTTGGCCCAATGGTCTGTTTTTTTTTATTTCTGATAAAAATAACGTAACTTATTGCAGTCTAATACTTGATTGAATTCCATGTATTGTATTTAAATCGTCGTCGATGTAAATTCGAAAAATAAGTAATTATAAAAATAGCATTAAAATACAAGAGAAAATAAATTTATTTACATAAAACCTACTTAACACAATAAAAGTAAATAATATTGAGGATTATATTATTCAATGTAGTCCTCATCAGCGGCACGGCATTCTGGAGCCTGAACCTGAATCTGCTGCAGGTAAACACAACTTCTCCTTTGCCGATTATTATTACTTCCTTAAGTGCTCCTTGATGTTATACTGTCTCTCAATGATCTTTGTCTCAACCATGCCCCACATGTAGTAGTTGAGACTAGAAGATGGCCACAAGTCGAGGACCTGTGGACTTTCCTTGCCTTGTGGCACGTACCTTTACCACCTCCTCTATCCAGGGCTTGATAATTGTCTCCAGCTGTCGGGAGTCTCCTTGCGGGGCGCCGTGATATTCCCTTCATTGGTCACAAACCTTAGCACCATCACAGAGGCGGAAGACTTTGTATGCATCCAGTAACCAAGTACAACGATTATTTTAGCAATTCAATTTTCTGTCCTTTTCGTCTGAAAATATTCTCACTATCATACTTGATATCGTTTGTCATTTAGAAATGCTTGAGTCTTTACCTTTTTATCCATCTTGTTTTGTTTTTAGTCAACAATTGACGGTTTCCCAAAACGAAAGATTCTTAGCGCAAGTCCTGTTACATTGCTAGACTAACCAGTTCATTTGCCAGATTAATCATGCTCTCTCTAGGATTCTTTTATAATCGCTTGCTTTAAGTTGTCCTGTCGTTAGTTTCTCTGTATTTCTTGGCTATATCGTAAACTTAGGCCTTTTCGTCACTGATTTTTTGGAGCGAGGGAATTCAAGTATAGCAACTTAGCAGTTGTATTCTCGGTAAATTTTGTGGACAATGAATGGCTATTAATCATATAAAGGTTACTTGCGTTACTTAATAATGCATATGCGCAAAAGACGGCCTTTCGAATTTTCCATAATACAACCTAAATAAATCCGGATTAATCCTATACAAAACATTTTAGCCTTTCTGTCTATTTTATATAAAAAATTGTGTTTATTGATCTTAACCACAATTAATTTATTTACCTAAAAATGCCAACAAAAATATATTTTATAGAAATGGCTTCTTATAGTGATCTCAATAGTAGAATCTGAATTATTACCTCTTACAACAGTTGTCCACATAAAAATGCATACTATAAAATTTTACTTGAATTAAATTGTATTAAAACTATTATTTTACCGTTTGACAAATCACCTAATAACATATGTAATATTAACGTTATAAAAGCCATATAATAATTTCAGTACTTCATTTTATTTATTTTGTTTTTGAAAAATATAACATCTGTGAATTCCATATAGAAATAAAGCCAACCAAATGTGAAAACATAAATTATACAGAAAAACAATTTTACGTTCTTTATTATTACTAAATTTTTCCAAAAAAGTATTATACCGTTATATTAATGACAAAAAAACGCTATTCTGGGCATTGCTATACGTATATTTTTTCATTTTTCATTCCTAAACCTCATATTAAAAAAAATTACTTGCAATTTTATGTTTATATTTTGGAGCCATATTAAAACATGATAATTTTGTTCTGTAATTTACTTTAAATTAACACAAAATACTTTCAGTCATTTATTATGTAGCAAAATTAAATTTTGTGAAGTAGCTCATATACATTTAAAGCTCGTGATTTAACTGCTTGTTTTTTAGACTTTTGTTAAATACATTTTGAACATTATAAAATTTCTGTGATTCTTGTCGTGCTATTCTGCTAAAGTTTAGTCATACAGATTAAGATTGCTCTTAAAAGCAGCTTTAATTATGTTTTTTTAATACAAAATTCCTCTTGTTGCTTAGAAGTTGGTTTTCTTTTAACAATAATTATCTTCTTGTAAGTTCGTAAAACTTTTCGAATACATATAAACTTTACTTTCCATTTAAATAAAAACATGAAACACTTAAATAAATTAAATGCAGATTATTTTGAAAAATATTACTTTAAAAAACACTAACTACAAGAAAATGATTCTCTTAAAGCTTCAAATTGTAATTCGAAAGGGCTATTGAAAGAAAAAAGTGCAATAACGCACCATAAAAACCGAATCGCATTCCAAAATCACTTTTTTACGTTATTTACATCTCGACTGAAAGCAAAAACGTAATAAATTATAAACAATCGCATGTAAAATTAAAAAGTTTCTGCATGATGGTTTTTAATAAAGAACATTCTTATACTTTGACAAATAAAAATAAATACAGCAAAAAATAAACAGTAAACAAGGGTTTTTATATTTAGTTTACAATTTTAGTTTAACAAAATGTGTGATTTTGCAAATTAAGTTACAATAAATTAAATGATTTTCAATGAATTTACTTTTATTTATTACGCAAACATGTAAATCGTTACTAATTGTTTATTTTGGAATGAATTTGCAGAATTTCTGTTAAAAAAAACGATAAGGATTAACAAATAAAACTGAATAAGCCATACATTAACAATGTTTTTTGTTAAGCCCTTTAATAATAATTTAAATAATAATTAGTGGTAATAATAAATTGCTTAGCATGTTTATAAATATGCCACAAATTTCAGAGAACAAATATTTGCTAAGATAAAAAATGCCAGTTTTTTCTAAATAAATAGAACAACAATGCTATTTTAATAATTTTTTAATATGAGGTTTTTCAATAAGTATTAATATACTCTTTATACACTTTTGTAAACTTTAAGAAATTAAAAAACGATCAATTAAATTGTGTGGCAATTATACTTAAGGTTAATTATCATACATTCCGTATGACAAGAAAGTGACCGTCATCATTTGATAAGGACCAATGTAGCGCTATCTATATTGGCTCGATTGAATCTTTATTTTGTGTTCTTTTGTCCAATTTATAGTTTGGTGCCACACTATGTTGTCATTTAATTCATTATTACAATAAGTGCAAAATTCCTAAAGCTATCAGTTTGGACAACTGATACAAAATAACCGAAACTGGCATATAAAGCGACTACAAAATATATGCGAATATAACAGGTGTTGGTTAAGAAGCGGGTAAAGCAATATTTGGAAGTCGGGAATCCAGACGATCTGCGGGAGAGGGAAGTAGTTCGCGTCAGAACAACGAAGAAGGCTGAAGCGATCTTGCGCCTCTTTGGAGACAAACCAAATCTTTCGCTACGCTGTGCCTGAATGAACCTCTACAAGAAAATAATTCAGATCTTTCGAAATACGATTTAATGTACCCTGCGCAAAAAAAAGTCTTTTTAATCAGCTTTGAGGAAACTTTTATTATCAGAAATGAACATGGAAAAACGACTGGCATGGGTAAAGAACAATTTGGATCTCTTTACAAATGAATTTTCTTTCTGGCCATAGTCATCTTTATCAAAAATCCGGCCAGTGAAGAGTCTCAATAGGCTTCTCCAACACAGTAAAGCACCACGTAAAAGTACATGTTTAGTGAAGTTTCTGTAAACGCGATTTTGGTTGCCTCTTTCTCAACTTAAACCATCTACCAGTAATACTTGCTAAAGTATGTCAAAGAGATGTTTGGTTGTAATGGGTCAATGGAGTGCTGCAAGAAGACAATGAGCCTAAACATCTCAGTAAACTGTGCAATGTTAATCCCATTGAAAATGTGTCGTACATGAACATAGAGCTCAAGGGAAAGCCAGTGTACACGGTGACACAGCTGACATTTCAAATTAAGAAGATATGGCGATCTTCACTAAATGATTATGCAGAAGCTATAATCTGCCTGAACCAAATATTATGTGACTGCGCAATATTTTATAATGTATACTTTAATAAAAAAAAAATTACATTCTTATTTTTTTAAGATTGTACGGGACATTTTATTGTTGCACAAACTGTATATGACAAGTTATATTCATAAGCACACAGTAAATTATTACACAATTTTATACATATGACGAGGTTTTGCAACCTATCGTCGCTTCTTGCATCCCCTTCTTGTTGTTCAAATCTCCTTCACTTAGTTCTCTCTTTGGCATTTTTCGTTCTATATTTTTTATCTATTTCTTCCTAGATCGCCCTCGTTTACTTCTTATTACTGGAGTCTAGTTCCATACCTGCATTGGTATTCTATCTTCTTCCATTCTGCGTAGATGGTCGTATTATTTTAACTATTTCTCATTTATCCTATGTATAATAGTATTGTTAACTGTCATTTGTTTCTTATTTCTTCATTTATAACGCGATTATAGAAGGTTAAGCCACAACATGTTCTCCAGTATGTAATTTTCGACAAGAATAGTTTGATCCATTTTCTTGTCTGTAACCCATATCTCAGATCCATATGTCATAACTTGTCCTATTATTGTTTTAAATATATTTATTTTTGTTTGTTTTTGTTAAGATTTTGTTCATACTATATTTCTCTATGCGCCTGTTTAGCGTGTATATCATGTCTTGCTGATCTGTAATATCTATTTGGTCATCAACAAAAAGAATTATGTACATTTAATTTTCACCCAGCCATGTCCTCATCGGATTGTATTTTTTAATCCAATGCTTTAAGGCGGCACTTAGGTATATTTTAAAAAATAGTTGGGGAGAGCATCCTTACTTTACTCCTTTTGAAGGCAAGAATGGCGAGGAAGTTTGAATTCCGACATTTATGACCGCTTGATTTTCTCTGCCGTTTTTACTGCGTTTATGTACATTTTATTTATGCCCGCCTGCTCTAAGGCAATCCATAACTTTGAAGTTCTATAAACGTTATCTCCCCTTTATCAGATCCTTCTACTCTAAATGTCTTGCCGTAAACAAATAAAAAGTACAAAATCTTCCTGGCCTAAAGCTACTTTGCGACTTAGCTTCTTTCTTTATTCTAGTTTTAAGGACTGTTGCGTATAATCCTCCTACTAACAATTTTATTCTTAATCTTCTATAGTTCCCACATTCTTTCCTACTTCCTTTCTTGTAAATCAAATTTATATAACAAATTTCCAATTTGTTTGTATATTTTTTCCTTTAGGCATTTATTAAACATACTGTAGATTATTTCTAACGCTCTTGTTGTGACATGTTTTGGTAACCTGCTTTATTGCTTTATTAATTTTTGTAGCGTTTCTTATACCATGCCTAGTTTTTCACCTTTTTTATTTTTTTTTGTAACTATATATGTGTATCGGTTATATTATTTACGATCTTCTTTCTCTTTTGTGGTGAGGTGCCCAAGGTACAACTTTTTTTTCTTCTATTAACTCAATTAGTTCGTCTGCTCACCAGAAGTTCTTTGATCTTTTTCTTGTTCCAAGGGCGTCCGTTGCTGCTTTTTGTAATTTTTCTTTTAATTGTTCGCACATTTCTTCTGGCTCGTCTGTTATATCTTTTTCTAATTGTTACGCTAGTAGTATTTTGTAGAGGAAGCTAGTAGATTTATTTTTCAAACTACCTTAATTATAGGCTTTCGTATCTTTGTAGCCTTTCTTTCCTGTTTTTTACCCTTTGTTTATTTTTATATGTGACTTTACCAGTAGGGGTCTGACCCATATTTCGTTTCTCTCTACACTTTCACGTACGCTGCTCTTATATAGGAGTTTTGCTTTATTACAATATAGTCCAATATAAATCTCAAGTTTTTTGTTTTTTGAACCCACGTGTATTTATTGATCTCTTGGTGTTGAAAGAATCCATTTAGGACTTTCAATGAGTGTTGTTCACAGAGTTCCAGCCATTTTGTTCCGTTTTCGTTCTTCCCATGTCGTCCAATTATTTTACTGTAAAGGATTTTATTCACCTTTCTGTTCAAATCTCCTAACATATTAATTTCTGGTTGGTTTTTTGTTTTAGTTAATTCCCTTAAGGGTTTGTCAAAGAATTCATTCTTTATGCTTGTATCTGAGTCATTAGTAAGTGCGTATATTCCGATAAATTTCATGTCTTTTCCTTTTATTTTCAAGTCAATTGTTAAAATTATGTGGTCTATTGGGTTTTAGTTTATTATGTTTTTTTTTTCATTTTTTTCTTATGGCCATAATCACTTCTCTTGTTTTCTGTACTCAAACGTATATGTACTCGCCCGTGTATTGGTTTTCTTGCCCTTTCTTTTTTGTTTTACTAAGTACTGCATTGGCAATATTATACAAATGGAGCTCTTTAAAAACTTCATCTTCCTTTGTGCTTAAACCTTGTATGTTCTAGCATCCTATATTTATTTGCCGTTTTCTTTGCTTGTGTCGTTTTCCGTGCAATCTATCCGTATTCCGAAGCTGCATTTTAAAATTTTTAGCGATTTTTTAAGATTTACAAGTTACAGGGTGCTAGTCCATTGCCCCAACTCCCTAACCTAAAGAACCGGGTAATTTATTCTTAGATTTTTTTCTCTTAGGCTGGCTATCTTCCACTGTATTCACGAGACTAATCTTCCCGCTAATGGTTCTTCCGCACTCATGTGAAGTATGAGTCCGTTGACCGCTTCTTATCCTGTAACTTTAGAAAGAGCACCTTACTGGGTGCTATCAGCCGAAGCCCTCTGAACCCAAGTTTTTAACGAGATTGATATTTTTGCCCTCCTCATTATCTCATCCAGGCTTGGCACCGGCTTCAATTAATGCTAATTTTAAAAAACAATTTGTTTGAGATATGCTATTAGACGCAAAACATTCTAGTGACGTTTGGTGAATAATATCACTGCATGCAACATTGCAATCTTATAACTACCATAATACATTACATTTATGCAAATATTTGAGCAAATCATTAAAAAGGCTTGCTATTATAACGTATCAAAATTTAAATTATTAAAATGATATTCAAATTTTTATCTTTTCAAATAAGTAAATATGGTAACTGCTGAATCGCACACGTTTGTAAGTTACAGTTCATTGTACAGTTTAGAGGGCGTTACTGTATGAATTTGTTAAAAATATTTTTTAAATTAATTAATTTGAACGTGAACAAAAACTAGTTACAGCAGAAAAACAAAGAATGTGTGTCTGCTAAAAAAAAAACAACTTCTATAAAATAATCTCCAAGCTACAAAACAAACATAAATTAGCTACTTAAGGTCTTACAACTTTACAGTGTTAGACTATAAAATAAAGAAAATATGTGCTTGAATTTTTTACTTTATATATTAGACTTCATATACAAAGCATTAGCAATACAGACGTAGATATGATACACTTCAAAATTTTACTACACACTAAATGAAAACTTAACGTTTATAAAATTCGTTTTCTCGTATAAAAAAACATATTCCTATGGTGCATAGTAAAATTATTCCGTATAAGTTGACAGATGGAAAGATTATCATATAAAGTGGATGTGGTAGTATCACAATTTCTGTACCACTTTAGTTATCTTAAATTTTTCTTCTCCCCCTAGTAACTTGCATACATTTATATCGGTATTCATATAGCGCCCCACAGTTTATTTAAAAAAATCACTACTCCAAGGATCATCTGCTACTATAAAAATATATCTACTTTCATAGCCCTAGCCTTTAATGGCTACAACTTTCTCAACTTCTTATTCCCTGTTACAGACCATACTAGAAAGAAGCTAAACAGTTTTATGGTGTTCTCATCTAAGCGATTCAGCAATTAAGTCAATAGTCTCTGATTTAATTTTAGTTCTATCCACATCTTTCAAACTGACCTAAATAACCTTAGAATAGTTCCACAATCCTAAGATTATGATTTGTACCATAAGTTCATTCGAGGCAATGATTTTTTCAGTCAATGTGCACAATAACCAGCTGTATTTCTTCTCAAATGTTCACTCTAGGAAATATTGCTTGTATCTTAGAGTTACCCAAAATCTAGTTGGCTTTCACCCAGAATAATCCGTAATTCATTTTTAAACCAGGAAGTTCCACAAGCTCAAATCAAATACACTTAACTATATACGAATCTTGAATTAGCATCGTTTGTAACTGCATAACGTGAAATAAATGAAAAATAAGTTAGCTTCTAATAATAAGAAACTGGTAATTAACATAATAAGTGTTTCTTTCAAACGAACAAGCTTATACCAATGCAAATGTATAATATTCACATTTTCCTCGACAACCGTTATCACACTGCAAAACAAACAAAAATATTTACATTAGTCTGATACATCGTCATATCTGATTAATAGCACGCTGTTGAGGTTCAAGGTACACCGCCGTTTATCTTCGCTTATATCCGTAAACAGTTAGTGCTCGCTGGCGCTGAGGTTCCTTTTTCATATCTGAATAATACTTGCATTCAAGAAGTCGGTGGATTTAAAATTAGCACGAGATCGTATCCTGACAATCCTGTATCCTGGCGCCGAAAATTATAGGCACGCTGGCAAGTGCGCATGATTGGCCAATAAAATATTTTGCAACAAATTCGAGCCAGCAATAAATTAATTTTAATATTTTATATATCAGGGAAACAGGAAGCGCAGCCGTAGGCCGTAGATCTCTCAAATGCAAAATTTGGCGTTTTTCCCGCAAGTTTCGCTTCGCGCTCCGCCATTAGAGGGGGCACACTGCCGGATAGCGCGCCAGAGCCTCTACAGATTTCCTATTCCGACATCCAGAAACCTGGCATCCCGCTCGTCTTGCGGCATTTCGAAATGACCGACGCGGCCGAAATAAATTAAATCCGGTAATTGCGGGTTAGCCTTTAAAACAACACTCTGTAACGCTAAGTACTGGGCGTTCCGACTACCTGCAATTTATCACAACAATTTAATTACCGAATATGAAAGTGTACCGCAGTATCTTATGCTTTAAATTACTTATCAAGAATAAATTAGGCTCCGTAACGGTTTAACGCATCCAACAATTTGTTGCTCCGAAGCGCTCGTTAGGGTCGCGGACGCGCCGGATTTATTGCCTTTTTGTGCTGCCGCAGAATGCAGTATTTGCTTGGTTTCGAGAGGAGCCGGCCAATTTCCGTTTCCGTGCAATTATGCACCAGGCCTTTTGTGTACTTCAACCAGAAATATTAATGCTGCTTTTAGGCTCTCGCAAATACCAAAATGTAAATGACCTGCAACTACGTTTAATGTTAACTTGTGATTCTGCTTGCTACGCGTTCTTATCTAAGGAATTTATTAAAAATAGAGAGCGGATTTTATGCACTAAAAAATAACAAAATATGTACATAAATATGTACTAAAATGTAATCAAAATATGTAAAAACATACATTATTAAAAATGTTTATTATTATTATTTCTTTTTAATCAAAAAAATTGAGCCTAATTATAACCAGGCAATTTTCGTGTAAAAAATAGAATTGTATAAAGTGTAAGCATAAATTTATTAAACAAACTATACAATCAATTTTACAAAACGTTGAAACCAAACTGAAATGGATATTATTAAAATTATTTACATCTACTAGCAAAACAACACATAATTAGGTGTTTCTCAATATTTATCAGTAAGACATTTTGACGCTTAAAGAATATATGTTTCTGCGCAGAAAAACTTCTTTCTACGTATACAGATGTTATAGGGTAATTTTTTAAAGCACACATAATAGATATTTTTATATCAATATAAACATCTACAGTGTTGTCAAAATTGAGAATGTCACTTACTTTCGCTAGCCATTGATAATCTACGTTTTTTTTCTAAAATATCGTTAAATTTTAGAAAAATATTTACCGATATTTCCTGGAACGGCAATTATTAATTTTTGAAAATTGTTTATCAAATGCATAGATTCATTTAATGACATTCATTGATTTACTTGCAAATGAATAATGAGCCCTAATAAATGCTAACTGATCGTATAGTTGTAGTTTTCTTAAAATAGACTAACATTTTTCAATTGAAGTACTAGAACTATCTGAAAATTTAAAAATTAGAGTCTCTATCTTTTCAAAATGCTAATTGTTCTCTATATAACTGCACCCTCAATGGGGCCTTTAACAACACTTTTTTTATGCTACTCATTAATGAATTTGCTGAGGAAAATTAATTTCGAATTTCTTCAGTTACTATATTTAAACCATGAGCCAGGCATGTAATATGAATTAGATTTTTGTATAAAACCTTTAGTTGTTGCCCAGATTTTGTCATGTATAGTGCTGCGTTGGACAGCATCAAAATATATTTTTTCTTCAGATACAACACCAGGAAGGAAGAACTGCATTAAAAATCATCATCATCATACTTATATATAAAAAACGATGTGTTGGTTCGTTACAATTAGGAGGGCGTGTGCAAAAACATTGGTTGCCAGAGTAACGCGTTCGGGCCCACGCGGAAATACACAAACGATCGTCGTATCTTTAAAGCACACTGCAACTTTAAAAACTTAATTAATCCACAATTCCTACACCTCCGAAATTTTTCATTGTTCCTACTCTGGGTCAAATAGACCCTTATATCTCAGCAATAAGTTAACGTGAAATAATGTTTTTTTTAAATCCAAGTTCAGAATCTCAAGAATTCGAATATGTCCTGCAAAAGTCACTAAACTTAACTGGTTTTTAGTTATAATAAAAAATATAAAAAAACTTTTTTTAAAAAAGGCATTTTTTCAAAATGAAATAACTATATTTCAGAATAAAATAAATTAACTTTGTAGGTAAGAAAAGTAAAGGTCTAGAGTTGTACTTTAAGAGTCGTTTTTCCATTTTTATAAACCATATTCTCTTGGCAAAGTGAAAATCTTGAAATTTCGGTTTTTTACCGACATACGTTTCCCAAGCAGAGACTAAATTTGCACTTACAATATACATATATACATACATATACATACATACATATGTGTTCAATACAATATTATAAAATAATAATTGACACAAAGAAACATACTTATAAAAAGTATTCGAAAAACCTTTTGGACCTTACAAAAATTATTTTTACATATTGAGTGCATTCATTCATTTTCGATCAACAGTGTAGGGGCAGAGTGAGCAACGCTTTCGTTTATCCAATTTTTTTCTTGTGACATATCTCGAGAATCTTGTTTCTCGAGTCTCTATTCATATTCTGAGTGTTTTTCAATTAGAACTCGTTTGCTGTAAGAGAGAAGCACGCAAGTCTAAGCGATAAAGTTGGCTTAACCAAAGACATATACAAATGATATATAAAATCTCGGCGTACCATAAGTTCATCAGTGGCAACTTGTACAAAATATGAGCGTTGACAGTAGCTTTGTCCAACATGCCGTATAAAATTTGCAAGAGCCATCGTAATGTTCTCCGCGTGACTGTATAGTCTTGACACTTTTTGTCAAAATTATCAGTTCCTTTTATTTTATTATAATATAAAACTGTTTCGGGTTTTTGTTTTTCATCATTTATATGGGCCTTTTATTGCAAAGATGACTACAAAAGGACTATCTTTTTCTTTTTTGAGTTATAAGAGACAAGTCATCTTGTCTCGTTAACAACATTGAGCGTTTTTGTACCACTCCTAGGAACGCATTTAAATGAAGCAGGTATTTCAGATTTATTTTTTCGTCAACTATCGAAATTCTGGACACTTTTCCTACTCTAGGTCACTGAGACCCTAATTCACTTTTCAACTGCTCTACTCTGCAGTACACTGATAGGGCATACGCAATCGTTTTTTTACCCCCCCCCCCTCAAAGCCCCTCCACCCGTTTAACAACTACATAGGAAAGAAGGATATTTACAAGGTCTGTATGACCCAGAGTAGGAATTGGAAGTTAAAATTAAATTATATGTTTTAGTTTTTCTGTTCTTTTTTGCAAATAAGCATTCTTTGGTATGGAACGGGTACAAGCAGCTGAGCACAACAGAAATTACATGAGAAAACGAAGCAGACTGCGGATGAAAGAGCAGCAATAAAATAAACGAGGCGACGTATATGTGCCGAAAGAACTTCGGAGGAAGTTGAAGTAGAAAACCAAGCAAGACTACAACGACGTTCTCAAAGAACATCGAAAGAAATAGCTGCATAATAGTAACGATTGCTACAGAAAGTTCGTAATACTTACATTCTCTACAGCAGACAAACGTAGCTGGCTGGAATTTCTAGTTCATTAATAAATCTAGTTATTGCCAAATGATTGATTTTGTCAAGGACCTTCTTCGTCTTCTTCTTCTTCTTATTTTGCCAATCCGTTCTGGACGTTGGCGATAATTACGGCAATTCGTACTGTGTCCACCGCAACTCTGAAGAGCCCGACCGTTGTATTAAACCACGTGTTTAAGTTCGTCAGCCACAATATTCTTCTTCTCCCAGGGTCTTTCCTTCCTTCCACCTTTCCCTGGGAAATCAGTTGGAGCTCGTATTGCTATTCATTTCTCATAATGTGCCTTAGGTATTCCCGTTTACGCGTTTTTATCTTTAGTAAGAATTCTTTTTCCTTACCCATTCTTTCGAGAACAGTTTGGTTAGTGATATGGTCTGTCCACGGAATTTTTAAAATACGTCGGAGTAGCCACATTTCCAATGCTTCTAGTTTCTTACGAGAAGCCTCCGTCAAGGTTAAAAACTACTCCATATAGCCAATACCGAAAAGATGTAGCATATCAATGGTCTGATTTTGATTAGTAAAGATAAATCGTGACATCTGAATACTTTTAATATTTTTATAAATGCGGCTCTGGATTATTCTGTCCTGCTTTTTATTTCTAAATGGTGGTCCCAGTTTTCATTAATTGTTGTTCCCAAATATATGTACTTTTGCACTCCTATTGGTTTGTTACTACTATATTGCAACTATAAGTTAGCCAGGATGATTATTAATTTTGAAAATTACCATATATTCCGTTTTTTAAATTAAGTGAAAGTCCGTTTTATTTATTTTTTTTTCAAGACCTTACAAGAAATTAAATAAGACTTATTAGATACGTCTTCTTTCAAACAACCGATTAGAAAGTTAGCAACATATCTTCCTTTTGTCTACTATAATATATATATGTTTTTCTAGAAATGACTTAAAACTATTATCTTGAAGTTTCTTAAGAGGAATGTTGGACTTAATGAGAGCACTACATAATTCTAAAGTAAATTTTTCTCGCTCGTTCTGTTTGGATGTTTTTGCAGCTAGAGATTCTTGCAAAAGCATTTGAGATTGGTTAGTTTTTTCATTCTATCTACGTTTTTTTATGCCTAGCCGTAATAGTGTTTCGTGATCTAAGACTTTCTTTTACATGTAATCTATAATTTAAAATACATACCATAATTGTTATTTACACAAGTTGTACAAAGTGCCTGTTTTTTAACAAATCACAAATTTGTTTAACAATTGTAGAATATAACAATTTCGACGAGTAAAATGCTTTTTAATTTTTTTAGCCAGAACTGAATAATTAAATATTTGACTAACTATTTTTTTGCAGACTTTGCAAAATACTCTATCACCTTCATCGCCTTCCACAGGAAATTGGGACAAATTTTTTATCCAACTGGCATCTTTAAAATTTGATGTATTCACGTTCTCTTCAACAATTTTTTTTCAACTATTTATCTGTTTAATAATAATGTTATAAATATGCTTGCTAAAGGAAATCCACCGGGCAAAAAGATTGTATTATGTTGTTAAGCAATAATCAACAAGAAAAAAGCTTAAAAAGTATGATTTATCCGACGCTCGTTAAATGTAAGAAATTATTTTCCAAAGTCACATATAAAATTAGGTTTAATGAAAAATTTTATCAAGGCGTTGAACAAAAGAAGGCTATAGATGTCAATATTTTAAAGAAAAACTTACCGACTTAAACGATGAAAAACTCGAGGAGGGTATCTTTATAAGACCCCAAATGAATATTCTGATATGAGACACAGCATTTGAACAAGCAACTTAGAACGGACTGCTTGGAACGCACTCCAAGCAGTAACACGAAACTTTTTAGAGAATAAAATTATAAGATACTGTTAGTAAACTCTTTCAGAGCATTGCGTTATAACATGAGCCTAAAGACACATAAATATTTTAAATTGTTAGTGGTGAACATTCTATCAAAACATTGCTGCTATTGAAAAATGTTACTAAGGAAAATTTAATAGTAAAATAAAGTAAGTTCAATAAGAAAAGAATCGCGATTTTACGGAAAGTGGAAAAAATACTTATTTTATCTTATTCTTATATGAAAATACATTTAAAAACTGGTTTAGTAAACGGTGAAATCACCACCGTTATTGATAATTGCCTGTCATCTTTTTGGCATACTTTCAACCAGTTTTTAACGTAATCGGTGGTGATCGAACGCAATATCTTTCGAATAAATTGCGATAGTTTTCCTAAATAGTGTCTCCTTAGCAATGCTTTACACATTTTTGATAAGTTTAGCATATGGGGATTAAGAGGTTTAATTCATAGAGTCAGAGTACGTTCGAATAGTTACAAAATCACTTTATCCTGCTTGCTTGTCGTCATTTTTGTTTTCCCTCATACGTGAAGGTCGTTTACATTTTTTGACTGTTCGTACTTTTTTACCCATTTTAGAACGAACTTCTTAGGTTTTTTAATCACTTTTGCGGCGACAGCGAACGATAATTTGGTCCTTTTGGATTCGACCATGGCAAACCGCCTCGAATGGTTTTATATAATCGACACTTATTTCAAAAATTGACTTCTCTTTCATGTTTTGGGTGACACTGAAATAAATTGAAGATAGCGACGTAGCCTATCTACACACAATAGCGCTGAAAAATAAATATATTTTTCTTTTCTAGGAAAAGAACGGTTCCTTTCTTGTTGAACTTACCGTAGTTGCCGATTACTGCTGGACACTGTTATCAGAAAGTTTCTTGAACAAAATACAATAGAAAAGTAGAGAGAAAAACATTTTAGTTGTAAAAAAGTGATCATTATGTATAAAAATTTTGATTTATTTTTTGAGTTTATTTGTTTTCGACACGTGACGTCCTAGGAATAAATTTCTAAATAACTTCATAAATAACTTGTATGCAAATAGTAAAGAGCAAATAAAAAAATATCATTCTTTTAAAGGTAACAAATAATAACGTATTCTAATGTGTTACAAATTGTAGCACAACCTGTTTACTACAATTTTTCTAATATTTGTTTTAAATTAACATTTTGCTGTTATAAAAATGTTTACACCCAAAGCACTTATTTAACCGTTTTGAGATTTTTACTTAATTTAAAACATTATGCAATCGGTTTTTTATAAAAATTTGAAAATAAAATAAACTTAACAATAACACAATTTTGTAAAAAACTAAAAAAAAATAAAAATTAAGACTTTATAAATACATACATTCCTATCAGAATTTTGTATTGCAATTTTGTGTCCCAGCAGTCAAAATTAGTAAAATTATATATACTTAACTTTTATTTTGTAAATTTATTATTATGCCATAAAACAGTTACTATAGAAACCAATTCCACAAGTAGAAGAAACAGTGATAATTCTTTTCTTTGTACTGCTTTTTATGCATCTTGCACACCTTTTCCTTTGTTTTCGAACAATTGAAATATTACCTTTTATGTTAAGAAAAAAACTCTGTTTTTTATAGTCTTTCATATATTGAATATCTCTTTACAACTGAGTATAATTTGACATCTTCAATTAATTATTCCACTAACACCTTGACGAACTTAAATTCACTTTAGATGATAAACGAATTTACAGCATTTACCATTAAGAGTTTATAAAATGTTTTTCACCATTGACCGATTTTTTTAAATTTATATAAATCTTTCAAATAGTCTCTTAAATTTGTACTTCCTATAAATTAATTGTAAAACGCTAGCATGTCTGGGCAGCTTACTGTTGTGGCGTGCATATTTCCCCGAGCGTGTGCCGGAGGCCTAGGGGTGGAATGGCGGATCCAGGTGCTACCACGACTAATAACGGGTTTTGCCCTCCCCCTATTTTTGGCAAGGCGAGCGAGGGTCTTGGGTAGTACGAGCGGAACAAGACACGAGGTTTCCGGATCTCGTGGAATGCGCCTCGATCAGGGTGTGCGGAAATACGATCGAAATAAAAGAAAATTTAAACCAAGTGTTAGTCTTGTTTGTCACCCACGAATTACTCCTTTCACTGTATTTCTTTTACTATTCTTTTATGTTATTTCGACTTCTGTTATTTTAGCTGTAAAGTCAAAATTTATTTGGCGTCTTGTCATATGCAAAATTTGGTTATATTATTTTTATATAGAAATTCAGCTTCATTATGATTTAATTTTCCATCCGCTTTGATATGTTTTCGCAAATTTAATACAGGTTTTATGCCTGGAAAAAACAAACTTTTATCAATAATTTTGACGTGCTATGGGTATTTTGTACTTTTGTTTTTCTAGAATTTTATTCTTTCATTAGCGCAATATGACGTTTATATAATCATGCAAAATAGATGGCATGTTTCCACCTTTGTTTCTGTCCCCAAAAAATACTACCAAGAATTTAGATGTGATGATCAACAAAAATTTCTAGATGTAAACCAGGATATTTACTCTGGCTTCATATATTAGAGTAAGGTACTTGACAATATAAAGCATGAGAAGCTAGTATTCCAGAGACTCATTATAGATCATCACGACATACAAATAATAGTAAAACTGCAAAAGTAAAAGTCAGCAACACTTTCTGAAGAAATTAGTATTCAAAAAGGCGTCAGACAATCCCAATCTTATTTAACATTTATTGAGCACATACATTCTGCGAAGCACTGAAAAATGAAAATGCAGTATTAATAATAAATGGGAGGCCTATTAATAATATTTGATGCGCCGACAACGCCGTTTTGATTGCAAGCAACCTAAAAGACTTACAAAGATTAGTAACCAGAGTATCTCATACAAGCAGGAAGTTTTGGTTTAGTGTAAACATTAGTAAAACAAAAATGTTAGTAATATCTAAAAGAAATGACGCTGATGGTTAACTAGTTATAGATAACGTGATTATTGAACAAGTTCAACACTATAAATAACTCAGTATGATAATAAATTAAAATATCACCCACAAGAATAAAATTCTAGCGAGAATAGAAATAGCAAATTTGAGAACAATAATGGTTTGTTATTATAAATTTCCAGTGCATTTGTTTGGGCTAGAAAGTTGGACCTTAAATAAAAAAACTTAAATTCTTTGAGATATACAGATGACTATTAAAAATCTCTTGGATATATCAAATCATAAATTAAGAATTTTTAAGCAGAATGTGTAAACATCTAAAAATTCACCTATATCATCGAAAAGAAAATTAGAATTCCTGGGTCATATGTCAAGCAATTCAAAATACAAACTATGGCAACTCTTTATGCAAGGCAAAATATTGTATGAAGAAACGTCGGATGACGCAACATTTTTTGACTGCGTAATCTACGAGACTGGCTTAGTTTCACTTAAGCTGAATTATTTCAAACTATATCAAAAGTCAAAATAGCCATGTTAATCAGTAAGCTCCAAGGAAAAACTTAAATTAAAGTAAAGATATAATAATTTTAATAGCGAGGTTCAGACGGTCGCGTGGGAGCATGGACTGCTAACTGAAGTTTTTAAAACCCTCATATGTTCGCCCTCTCTGCCCGGTCGTCGCGCAACATCTCTGATGCAGCGCGATGTGACAAGCACTGCGTCTTAAACAACCTTTGTTCAAATATACACAGGTACTCAATTGCTTTTAGTAACTCAGTAGGCTAGCCGCCAGGCTTCTCAGTCCTTGGAATTAACTCGGGTTCTCTGCACCGCAGCCAGGCGTCTCAACCGCGCAGCTGCGCTGGCGCAAACTGTATGCATATATAAATTTAAGGTAAAAATTTTAGAATAAAATATGTTAACTTTTGTAGACTTATAGTTTATATCATTCAAAATAATCCCAGCATTTGTGAATTGTGACTTGATAGCACTCGAGATATAATGACTGTTTCCGAATATTTATTATTAGAGATGCGCTTTCTGTTGTTTTCCTTGTCACTTGTACTTGTATTAGAATTATCTGAATTTACCCCATTACCCTGATTTAATCGAATTAAAATATTCATCTTGATTCTCAGACAAAATGGGCATTTCTGAGCTCCTTTTTTAAGTTTTTTCGGTGATAATGTTCTTTTTTATCCATCCTGTAATAAAATATACGTTCTACGAACCTACTGGAATATATAATTCATTGAAAAAAATTGTCAGGACTTAATATCCTACAGATAAAAATTAGCATTTGACGAACACGCAAATAAAATCACGTGAAAATTTGAAATTATGAACATCATAAAGGTAAAATCACAATTAGACGTATTTATATGCATATTTTCCAAACTTCCGATTATTTTTGAACATAAAATCGCATATAATAGATGGTGTAACTGTCTGTTTATATATATATATATATATATATCTGTTTATATATATATATATATATATATATATAATGTTGCTTTGAAAAAATTTACATATATTACATTAAAATTTTTGCAGTTAGCTCTCTAGCACCCTAATTTTCAAAAAAAATAGATCCGAAATTCAAAAATAAAATGAAACTTCATTTTTATAGCACTGCTAAAGTATTTAAATTTTTATTTTTTAAATAAACAAAAATTAACTAAAGCATGATGTACACAAATTATTGTATAAATATTTGTATGTAAATTGTGTTATTTTCAATTTATATTGTAAAACTAAACATTTTATGGTTAAATAGGCATTCTATATAATACCTGAACTAACAATATTTGTAATTTTTTATTTTAATTCCCACCTTAACAGTTAATGTTAGTCATATATTATACAAGAAAGTTTTGTTTGTATTGCGTTAAATTACTATTTACACGTCTACGTAAAGTAGGTACATTATTTAGACACGTGAACGTTAATAAAGATAGGCGCAGAAAAGCCGGCCTTTCGATTACAGACCTATCGATCTTCGGATCTAATAGCATTCCACTTCAACGTCTCAATCTTTATTAAAATATGCATGCTGGGGCTCATAACTGGACTAATTTATTCTAGGTGATCTGAGAAGGATCGGCACCGTAACAGAAGAATGGGATACCGGGGAAGCTTCGACCTTGACAGCCTCATGGAATGCGAAAGCATCGCAGCCTCTACGGACGAAATACTCTGGTCCGACGATGACACGATCGTGGCTGATCAAGAGTTGATATGGCAAGCAGGTAAGTGAAATTTAGAAATTATTTTTTAGTTTAAATACTTGTGTAATTGAGACTCTAAACGAATTATATATCGCATCTTAATTTAAACACACTATGCGTCGCAAAAATTATGGAATATTTAAGATAACCACATACAAAAAATATATGAAACCAGAAGAGAAATGAAATATTCTTTATGTAAACTTATAAATATTTTTGATCGTATTGTCGTATTTCGTTTCCCTATGTTATATATACATTACGTATTTAAATACGATTTTGTATTTATTATTACATATTTTATTTTATAAATTACAACAATATATAATAGACATACAGGGTGTTTTACGTCACCCTGTAATGCATGTTTTTAAAATCAACGGTAATTGTGTAGTAGGAGGTCGGCGATCACCACATGCCGCCTATAAGTAGTTTAGGGGATTCATTTTTAGTAACCATGGCTTTATGGGACGTGGAGCAGCACGTTTTTGCCGTCGAGATTTCATTCAATGCCTTTTCGTCAAGGGTGATGAGGTGATTCTTGATCGTAATACAATACTCATATGGGTTGAATTGTTTTGCACAACTTAATATGTTATAAAGAAGAATTTATCTGGCCGTCCCCATACAAATCTGACTCCAGAAACTGTTGAAAGAGTAAGGAGGAGATCGATTTTTTGAAGTCTTCGACGCTCCACTAACTGATAAGCTTCGTATTCTAAATTTATGTAGCGCATTTTAAGGTGATTTTTTCCAACGCAAATTGTTTTGTAAAAAAATCTTTGAAATTACTACTTTTGATGATGAGTGATGAGTCACATTATCATTTAGATGATTTAGTTAATAATTAAAATGGTTAATTATGAATACCAAAGAACTTGCGAAAATTACATCAGAGATCTTTTCATAGTGATGAGATTACGGTTTTCTATGGAGTTTCGAAAATAAGAATTATTGAACATTTTTGAGAAAGTGACTTTAGAGCACTATGTCGACATGTTACGCAATTTTTTATCCCACAACCTTGACGTTTACAGGTCAACATAGAAAAAAATGGGTGAATAATAGTCGGGGCTATTTAAGTCAGGTTTTCGTGAAAACGTCGCGAAAGTCTCTCCTTTCTTGCGTCGAACTAGAGGCGGGAGAAATTTCATCTAGTTTGCTGATCACTTTCAACCTTCCTCTGTTGAACGATACCCTCTCGTTGTTCTCCGTCCAGTAGTCCGCGAGTGTTAGTCGTTTCAAACTCGACATTTTTGGTATGGCTCATAATTTTGGATTGATGTATTCGCACAGAACTTAGACATTTTTGCGTCAAAATGTGATTTAAACAAGTTGGAACCATAGCTCACAGGCTTCAATCCAGTTGTTTGACCAATGTTTTCCGAACACGTAACCTCGCGTTTGCGATTTCTTTCTTTGAGGTTACCTCATATTGAAAGTCTACGTTTGAAATTCTTATAGTCGAGTTAGAAATTGCTGTTTACGTAGAAATTGCAATTATACCAGAGCAAAGTTGGTAAGTGCAATGCAGAATTTTAAATAGAAGCTTTAAATGTGTGTACAACAAGTGGAATAATTTTTGATATAAGCTTCCGTAATTAAATAATTGTTGTTTTAGTGTTAATAAAAAAATTATATTTGAAATTAACCAAGCTTTATTTGTTTAAAAAAAACAATCCTCCATAATAAAATATATATAGCTTTACTGATAAAGTTTCAGCTATTTAGTACATCGTTTACAAAAAGGCAAAAATTTTAAAAACTTATTAATTATGCTTACAATTGCTTTCTCTATTTAGCCCTTGGCCTATATTAACTTCAACTTTTTTTAAATACCTTAATGTGTTACCTGTTAACTAGTCGCAATGTGCTATTAATTAACATTAACTGTGAACAATAAACTACAAATTATAGTTTGGCTATATTCGTCAAATATCTAATTATAACGTTTTCCTTCTATTTTATTAGTTGCTTTATTTCTTTCTTATTTACATATTTTTCACAATTTCACCTCTAAATATAAGCCTTTTTAAACTTCTCCATTTTTATTTTTATTATTGCTATCTGTTTCAGGTTAAACCTAAACATTTTTTCAAATCTTCCGTTAGGTTTCCTGACTTTTTTGTTGAGAGCCGTTTGGTCTGTTTTTGGTAACACTGAAGCCTCGTGAACTTATTGTTCTTCTCTCATTTTCTTTATAACACTTTTTTCAGCACCCTTGTTTCTCGTGTCAGTTTATATAAGTCTCTTACTGAATGGTTACTATCTTTTCTGAATCCATTATTGGTTTTTCATAAATAGCTTATCTCCTGTGAGTAAAAGCCTCACACTCGCACAAGATCTGGATGGCTGTTTACATTCTCGGCTATGACTGCAACTAAAATATTTATTATACAGCCTTCTTTTGTTGGGGTGTCGTTAAAAAAAACATTGCCTTGTAAAGAGACCTCTAGCAGTTCGTAGCTGATTTCTGCTTTTTACTAACAGTTCTTCAGTTCGTTTTCGTAATGGACCTTTTGTAAAGATTTTCATGTTTTTAATCTGGTACATTTTCCCACTATTTTTCATGCTCTTTTCTAACGCATTCTCTTACCCGGATTTGTATTGTACTTTTAAGTACTTCCAGAACTAATTTGGAGCCTATATAAAGTTAAAGATTCTTTTTGTGCTAGCTCATCTGCTTTTTTATTGCTTGCAATTCCCTAGTACCCTGGTACCCACATTAGAGGTAACTTATAGTAATTGGCCAAATAATTGAGTTCTTTGCGGCACTCCCGTTTTACCGTCTAGGAATGCCAACTTTGTATGTGATAACGCCAATGGTACCTTTTGTTGCTCATAATTCATTTGAGTTTTATTTTGTAGGAAATTGGGTGTACATCAAGTCTCTCTACATTCTATTCTAAAAAATAATACGTTATTTTTCCTACTTAAAACTTTATTATTTGAAATCTTTATATTTCAATCGACGATATATCTACAATTTAAATGTTTATATTTTATTCATTACCTTAAACTATAGCACCTGTTATTACTTCATAAAAAAACCGTTAATATATAGTTCTTCAATTGACGTTAATATCAAGTTCTCTGTTTCAAATATAAGAAAAACACTTTAAAATGATGACAGAACATTGAATTACATGTTTTATGGTAAAAATTTCTCTATTTAAGCTTATGTATATTAAAAAAAATTGTAAATAAAATAAAAGAATCTTTAGAGAGCTTAAGCACTGAAATGTAAAAATATTTTGCTCCCATTTACCAATAACCACTAACTAGTCGCATATTAATGTATAGTATGAGATAAAAGAAAACACAATTGTATGTACATTTTATAAGATTGTTACGGAAATAAAAAATATTTTAAATTTTATAATGTAGGACATTACTGAGCTTTAATAAATATTTAAAGCAAAGAGAACAAAACAATTTTATATTTTAATTTAAAATTGTTACCAAGCGGCATTAAATACAAATATGGAGGAGAACAATAAATTTTTTTTAATATAAATTTATTGCTTATTTACAATCTACAACTGTTAAAAATGTAATAAGTAAATTTGATACAAGAATATAATATGAGTAGAGTAATCGTCTACTGACCATTCTCTAAAATACCTCGAATAGGTTAGGTTTTACTAATTTACATCGTGCATTTCTTGCCTCAGGTCTGTTGAATATGTTCTTCTGAGCCTTCTCTCTATCGTTGGGGGATTTATTACTTTTATAACTAGGTCATTTTCGTGTCCTTCAGTTCTTTCAAAGTATATCATCGATATTCTCTCGATTTCCTCGGTGACAAATGGTATATTCAGGTCATTGTGTAGGGTTAAAGTTCGATACATACCATGGTGCATTGGTGATAGAACGTAGAATCTTAGACTGGATCCTTTGAATTATTTTTTGGTTTAAAGGTTTAGTGCATCCCCATAATTGGATCCCATAAGTCCATATGGGTTTAAGGATACATTTATATAATAATAATTTCTTATTTAGTGATAGTTTGGACCTACTTTCCATTAACCATGACATCGTTTTAAATTTTAAGTGGATTTGTTGAGTAAGTTTTTGGTCTAGATGTAACCCTAAGTATTTAACTTCATTTGTTACAGGAATTTGAGTATTGCTTTGGAAAACTTGCGGACATACCATTCTTCTTGTAGTAAATGTGATTTGCGCTGATTTTGTCCCACTTATCCTAATTTTCCATTTATTTATCCAATTATGTAAGAGATCCAAGTGATTTTGAAGGTTCCGTGTTGCAACTGGTGTGTCCCTATTAACTGTCAGCAAGGCGGTATCATCCGCAAATGTAGCTATGATAATGTTGGGTGTTGGTAAGTCTGAAGTATAGACCAAGAAAAGCAGTGGTCCCAACACGGCACCCCCGATTGAACATTCTGATAGCTTGAGCAACTGGAGTTGTATTTTATTTGAAAGTATCTTGAAAGGATTTTTAACAGATGGTAATACGGGGTAGGGTATACTGTTTTGATTTTATGTAAGAGGCTGACGTGCCAGACTTTGTCAAAAGCCTGTAAACTTAAAATAACTTTTTCTTACGTTGTTATAGTGGATATATAATTTTAAGATAACATACGTCTTGATTATGCAGCTGTGTTCTGCCTAGGTACCCAAAGCATTCAGTATACTGCAAATTTTCGATGATATTGCTTAGTGCACAACTACTGGAAGTTAAGAGGGACCTATTTTAGTAGATTCAAGATTATTATCACAAGATATTAAATCTAGAGTGTAATGTAGGCTTTTCAGATAAGTGCACATTTAATTTACAGACTGGGACTGGTACCTTTCATATGACACTATAATTCAATAAATATTATAGCTACACATATTAAAGTCTAAATTTAAAACTCAAACATACAGAGTCGAGATGCTGGAATATAACGCTCTTCAAATATAGTAAATCCAAAATGTATATTTGTGAACAATGGCACATATCTTTCGGCAATACTACTATTCAATAAATGTTTTAGAACAAAAACGTATATAGTGTATAAAATGCATTTTAATTCCTTGAATATCTTCTTCTTCTTCTGTATCCTTATACCCCTTGGGTGTCGGATGTTTATTCTCTTAACTATCCTTTATCCATTTTTTCCATTCTTTCTGGTCTAGTGCTAATTCTTTCATCTCCTCCTTCATCTTTCCTCTTCTTCTGCCCACTTCCTCTATATTCTGTAACCAGTTTTTTTCTAGGTCTTCCCTTTCTACTCTTCCCAATCCTACCTGCTTCCATAGTTTTCTTTACTAGTCTACTGTGGTCCATTCTCAATATGTAGCCATACCAGTATAGTTGTTTCTTTTCTATCTTCTTTATAACCGGTTCTTGACCTATCATATGTCTTATATGTTCGTTTCTCTCTCTGTCAAACTTAGTCTTTCTACTTATTTTCCTAAAGTATTTCATTTCAGCGGCAATTATTTTATTTTCATGTTTTTCTTGCATAACCCATGTTTCACATGCATATGCCATTGTAGGTAAGACTATCGTGTTATAAACCCGTAGCTTCGTTTTTCTATCTATTTCCCGTTTTACGAAGATAGTTTTATTTAATGCGTAGTAAATCTTTCTGCTTGCATTAGTTCTTTTGGTTATCTTTAGGTCTACTTTACCGTCGTCTGATATGCCTCATATGTCGTTATTTTTTCTACTACGCTTCCTTTAATATCTATTCCTCTTTCTTCTTCTTGTGCCGTATCGTTAATTATCATCATTTTACATTTTTCTGTGTTATCCTCCATTCCCAGTTTATCTATCTCCTCAGACCATATTTTCGTTAGTTGTCTCATTTTTCTGTAGGTGTCTGATATTAGGAGTATGTCATCCGCGTACATGAGGCAATCTACTCTTACTGGCGCTAATCTGTTATATCCTATCATCGTTTGTTGTTGTTACTTGAATATGAATCCGATATAACCAGAACAAAGCGCTTTAAAAAATAAATTGAATCTCGTCAACAATTATTGAGGCTAAAGTGAAATGTGCTGGCACTACATCACACGCATGACATTATAAACACCATATTACGTCAACAGAATTATAGCCTGACTGTTATCAATTATCACACATTATTGCTTTTGACATTTTGTATTAAAATTATGTCATATTAATACAAAATAAAAATGCAAAAATTAAATACGTGACAGATTTTATTTGGTATATATATATATATATATATATATATATATATATATATATATATATATACACATAAACAACTGTCATAATTATGTATAAATTTTGGACATCAGTGCAACAAATACCTATAAAAATAAGACTACTCAGTGTTAGTTTACACTATTACCTGATCGATTAACTAATTATTACTTTCCTTATCCTATAATAAGGAAAGTAATGTAATCGGCGGAAATTTGACTTACCCAGTTTTTCACATTTCTGGACGAAATATAGCCTCAGGACACCAAAAAAGTTGGTCTGAGGCAAGGTACTTGTAGGTAGGGCACGCAGTGCGAAGCTTTTGGTAAAAATCGGCCGAGTCGTTTGGTCGCAAGGTCGCAAAAGCGGTCGCAAAGCGGTCGCGAATCTAAACAGTTGAATATACAAAAAAATTAATGAGAATAAAAATGATTTGTTATCATGAGATAAACATGAATTTCAAATAAAAGTTAGTAAAATAGGAAGCTCAGGATTTTTAATATACCGGGTGTTCATAAAATGTTTCGGGAAATTTATATTACCGGATAGATCAGACCGAGACGAACAAAAAATTACAATGAAATTTTTTGATCCGAGATCAAATAAATAAGTTATAGTCGATTAAAAATTAATTAAACGGACCAATCACAGCGCGCTCGGAGAGCTACCGGGCCGACTGCGGGAGGACGAGACGTTTGGCCGCTATGAGGAGCACGCTGGCGATAATGAAGCCTGTCTGAGCTCGCACGGTTACTTTCAGTGACGTAGCAAAATTTTAAGTACAAGTCAATTATTTATTTAATCAGCTTGAGTGTTGGACTTGCCTCGTCCTTTTTAAAATAATGTTCGGACGAGAGCAGCGCAGGGCCGAGACGATGGACCCGGTATAATATATAATAATAAGATAAGGAAAATCGTGTGATGTTCACACCAGATTTTTTTAATACATTTCTGCTTAATTTTTGCCTTAAAAAAATATTCTACTTCTAAATAAAGAACAGTTTGATGCAAAAATAACTGTGATTTTTACATTTGGGGTATAAAAGCGCAGAAATCAGATTAATATTACATTTATTGATTAATATAAAAATCAATGAGATTCACTCATTTCTCCTAACGAGAAACAAGTTTATTTATTCCTACTCAAATATTACTAAATACAATATGTACAAATAGTCCCGAAAAACAAGGTATCTATTGGTAATTCAAGCTTTCATAACTATCACAAAATTTTTGGAATCAGTTCTAAGCTGTACATTCACTAACAGACAAATGTGATATATTGAACAGATTGTGTTACCTTATGTATCAATTTAAACTTCTACAACAAAATCGCACAGATTTTTTTTTTTGTAACTAATTTAAGAGATCAAACTACTAAGGAGTAAAAACATAAATATAAACAAAAAAGTGGTGTTAATTTCACTGTTTATAATATAATGTTAATGTTCTTAAAGTAGTAAATAAAACACTTAAATTTATTTATAATTACTTATTTAACTTATTTCCAACTATTTTATAATATTTATATACACTACATACTTATGTAATAAACACTTATTCACTAATATAAAATCACACTCTACACTCCACCTCGCTTCCGATAACTTGACTACTACTTCGTAAATGGTCCGCTCCGTTCCATTTATATATCCAGCAACATATGCCATTCTGAAGCCATTCGGGAACATTTCGGCCTGTTCTAGTCTCGCACCTGTACAAATGCAGTAGAGGTCTCAATGATAGCTGCCTGCAAATTGAAGGCATTACATTCGCCACTCTACTGTGATGGCTCGGAGACAGCCCGATGCTTGTATAGCAACGCTTGGAAATTCGTTACAATAATAATATATCACATATGTATAACAAAAGTAAATATTAATTCAAAAGATTGGTGCTAAACTTAACGTAATAAAAAAAAACATGGTTAGCTTTATATACACAAAAAAACATCTGCAAAGTAATGTGGTCGATTCTAGAAAGTTCATTTAGTTGAAGATACGTTTATGTATACTTAATATTCTTTAAAATAACATCATTGAGTATCAGTAGATTGGTTCTGCCATTCTATTTTGGAGTGCTTGTCACAGCAGCTTGTACATTTTTAACAGTATCAAAATGCTATCTTTTTAAGCTGTATCTGAGCTCATGAGAAATCGACACGCAATTCTTCTCTTTATCGGCCAGAACCTTGGAAACCAATTTAGCACAAACTTTTCTTATCTGCAATTGCGTCAGAACAATTTCATACATAATGGATTTTAAAAATCCCACTTCATTTGTTATCAATCTAATACTTAAACGACAGAGAAAAGCCAATACTTGTAGAGCTTTTACGGTAGTCACATTGTCTGAAGTGTGAGACATCGATGGACGCCCTGTGCATTGCTCATCCTTGACGTTCTCTCTTCTTTCCCTAAACGTATTTTTCGTATCACATCAAGCGTCTTGGCTGAGCATTATTAAAGTTTAACGCAAAATTTGAGATGCGTTTTTACTCACGACGTAGTGCTCAAACTGTTGTTTACCTGACATCTCCCACAAATCATCAAGCTCAAAAAGTCCCCCCGTTTCCTGGCCCTTATGCTTGAACCAAGAAAGAAGATATTTATTCTCAAATATCGTCATCTTCATAGGCTTGTGACTACAGATCATAACGCAACAATAGGAGAATATTAATAGTATGTCTACTTATTCTGTTCCACATCTCTTACTCATAATGAAACTAAGGCAACTGTTGCTGACTTTTCTGCACCAGCAACCGAGCTTACGGTATGTAACGAAAAAGCGTATATGGATTCACGAGTGGCATAGAATTGTTTTTTATGCCTACAGATTTTGCTTAAATCGAGACAATGTTCAGATATTAATATGCGGTAGATGCAGAGAAATAGAGCAAGAAGATTACATTCGTACGAGTCAGTAGCACCAACTATGGAAATTATGGTATATGAAGTTGTCAGTTATGATAGCATGTCAGTTCCAGTTGAAAATAAAGGTAATATTATCAGTCAAATCTACATCGACTTGGTCTTACAGCCCGTGGTAGTTCCTTTCCTTTAGAAAGTGCTCTTAGTTGTCTTTTAACAAGATAACTCTTGGACACATGAAACGTAACACATTAGTATTCCTTTAACCAGACAGAGTTGAGACTCATGATTGACACGTTCACCTAACCTTTCTCTAATCAAAAATTATTACGCAGAGGAAACAGCTGCATTTACAATCTCCAAGGAAGAGATCTGACCGATTTATAGGAGAGTGTCAATAATGAACGAAATGCAGACCATCGAGAAACCATTCCTTCATTGTTTGACTCAATGTTAAGAAGCGCCTCCGAACGGAGGCGGTCGCAAGAGGTCGAGATGAGAACATGCATTATTAAATAAATATAAATGTTTATGGAAAAATATTTCGTAAATTTAATAATTTATTTGTCCTTCACTGCTAAATAAATCTCTGAGTTTCAGTTGTTAATTTGCATTTTTTGTTGTGCAGCAATTTTAATAAGCAGTGTACATATCTACGTTTTGATATAAAATAAAAATAGAAAATTCATTATTTACTTTTCTTTAAATTTTAATTATTTAAATTTTTTAAGTGGGTTAATTAAAACGAGAAGTTTATAGTACAGGATGTTTCAAAAGGAATTATCCGATTTAACAAATCATAACTATTCAGCTTTTAATCTGTTTTGATCGTACAATGTACTGCTAGAAAGAGGGAATTTTTAAGATTCACGAGGTTGTTAATAGGTAGCACCAACGCGCTTTGTTCATCTGCCACTTCAGTGTTTGTGTGTTCTACGCTTCGCAATGTGTGGGTCCCTAACAACTATTTAATGTGATTTTCGAAGACAATGTGCTGTTGAACCTCCTCCCGCTCAGAGTATTAAGCGATGGTATAGACAATTCCCAGACACAGGGTTGTCTGTGTAAAGGAAAATACTGTGGTCGCCTCCGTGTGTCAGACGATGTGTAGCGCATCCGACTGAGTTTTGCACGTAGCCCCCAAAAATCCATTTGCCGTGCCGATAGAGAACTAAATATTTTATCGACGCCTGTCTGGTATCTTTTTCGGTGATGTTTCATTATGAAACCTTACAGGATTCAATTCATGGAAGCTTTTCATGTAGGTGACAAACAACCACGTGAGGAGTTGTGTGAATTAATCCTCGACAAGGTAACAGAAAATGACAATTTTGTAACACGCCCTAGTGTTTTCTGACGAAGTTACTTTCATTTAAATGATAAGGTGAATCTCCAGAATGTTAGATATGCTCGCAAAAATTTGGAACAAATTTGGCTATCGTATAGACTGTCGTTAATCCCAAGGGGAATATTGAGCACCTATGATTACATTATTATATAAAATTAATCTTAATCTACTGTCTATGTTCATTATTCTTCATAATATAAATGTTTTAAATCGGGTGATTCTTTTGAAACACCCTGTATATCAAATAACAGCACCAATTAAACGTAAACTTTATGATAGTCTCTCCTAAACATTACACGCAAAAACTTGTGTCGTTATATTCCACAGGCACTTCATTAATTGTCCATAAACTGCTTGCGATGCCAAAAAATCCTAACTGATTCTGAATTCCTCCACCAGACAGAAATTAACAAGAACATGCGCAAGCTAATTGATGTAAAGTACTTTCATCAACGCAGCAGTTTATTAATTATTAAAATGTTTGACAAGTGACACTGATTATGACGATCGGATAAAGCATTCGCTGGCTTGACAGCGGATATCAGCGTTACATATCGGAATAATTGATCGATAGTGCTATCGGACAGCGATCAGCAGACGCAATCAGCATTGCAGTTGTATGCTGCAGACAATTGGCGCACTGAGCAAAGTTCACTCTGGACAGCACTTCAAAGCGACATGCTGCGTTTCCCACCGGCAGCTGCGGCGCCCTACGCGAAAAATGCCTAATAAACCAAAAATCAGGTCGGCCGGCAACTAGGCGCGCTTTATGCGCGTCGGATGCGAGGGACAACGTATTAATTACTGTTGGTACAAACTCGTTACGAAGGCAAGCTCGGGTAAAGTGATTTAAGCTCAGGGACTCGGCGCGTTGAACAGCTCCCGATTAACCCCCGCGGCTGCAATCAAACCGCCGTTCCAGACACTTTGATTGCTCCAATTACCACAACAAACACACAAGCTTCTGGCTAAATAACGATTATATATCTTGTTACGTGTGTCTGTTATATATTTAGAAAGAAGCAATTACGCATAAAATTCAATTAAAGGAGTCATAACAACTAGCGGGTCTTGCGACGATAATACCCGCTACCTCTAGTTTTTGCTACTCGCAACGCAAGTACATTATTTTTAGCAACGTTGTGCTGCAAGTTATACATGGCACAACGTCAAAGTATTCTATAAGCCTGTTGTATTTATAAGCATATTTTAACTATATGTTATGCTTTTGTTAAAAATTTATAAATATATAAGCTGAATATAACTTTAACAAGCTTACTACAATGTATTTCACATTAAACATATTTTCTATTTAGCTTTATTTTTTGTATTTTTACTTTACTCTATAGCTAATACAGGGTGATCCAAATGGAACTTTAGAATATTTTTCCTGAATAAACCAAAATATTGGAACAAATTGTCAAATTTTACTGCTATCAGTGTAAAGTACAAACTTAGCAGTTAAGTATAAAATATGATGTCAACCAAATATGCCCTACGACTCCGTTGACATGCGACCATTCTTTTAGTGAAGTTTGCCATAATAATCTTCTCTTACAGCCCTGAAATAGTAGCAGATTTGTTGAGATAAATCCTGCAAATGATCTCAGTGGAAAAAACCTAATGGGGTTAGATCGGACGACCACGGCAATTAATTCATGTCACCCCTCTGCGACATAATATGACAGTAAAGTGAGTACTTCACGTACTGTGTTCTTTTTAAATTTAAATCATTGGTCTCATTAAAAAACCTGTTTAGTATCTCCCAATTGCGTATACAATTAAGAGTAACAGCCTTGCAAGCTTTGTTCTCGAAGAAGTACGGGGTAATCATCTCTCCAGCCTATTATGCACACCAAACAGTTAATTTTTGTGAATGCATTAATTTTGCGCAAGTAGCACGTGATTTTTGCTATCCCAGATGCGACAATTCACAAAGCCATTTAAATAGAATCGCTAGGACCAAATGTTGCGGCCAAAAAGTGGACTGCATCGTAATTTTAAATTTAAACAGAGAAACTTCAAACAAAAGCCAAAGCTGAAACATTCACATTTTTTTTGAAGCGGCGCCGTCCTTCATAAATCGGTTCCCTGTGCTGTATTCTCGGATGATCCAGAAAAAAGAAATACGGGTGTGGATAAAAAGATAGAAGTTACTCCAATCTTCACAGCGGAGCCGATCGTAGGCATCTTTCCTGGTGCAACAAGGTTCCTTCTTGATTCCTCGCCGGGTCAGATACAAAGGAAATCGGACTCTCGAAATGCAATCGGGAAACAAAGCAACCGATCATCTAAAACTACGGTTGTGTCCAGTTTTTGCAAAAAAAAATTATGATGCAAACGTCAGATCGCACCTATCATACGCAGGGTTGCCAAATCGCAATAGGTATCGAGCAGCTCACGTACAGTTCTTTTCAGCATACATCTATATCAATCATTCACAGTGTTTCTTCCTTATTCCAGTATTTATTATATTCCTTTGAATGCTTATAATTTTTTATGACTACCATCTTTGCATTAAATTTTCAAATAATAAGTGTAATTTATTTTTTTAGTAAAGATTACATCGTAACGTTTAGTTGTTTGTAAGAATGTGTCTGTTCTATTTTACTTATACCACTGCAGAATACATATGTGTATGCACTGATGTGGTATCCAAGTTTAACTGTATCATTGGTATAATTATTGCATAATATTCTGATACATATGTGTTAAATTAATGGAAAACTACAAAATTTTCTGTACTAAAACTTTATCATTAATTTTTTTATGAGTAAGCCGTGTTTAAAGCTGTAAAGTGTTTGTTTTCAGTCAATTTCTGCAGTGGGATTTTGTATCATTTGAGTTTCTTTATAATTTGTAGTTTACATACTTAAAATAAACTTTTCATATGCCACGTACCTATTCTTAGAAATCTTATATTTGTATCCAGGGGTTGATTATTTTTAAGACCACTCTTCAAAGAGATCTCGTTGAGAAGCTGTTTTGACCACCGAAATATTATTGTCCCTTTTTTGCTCTCAAGAGTGGTAAATAATATACGTAAATTTATCTTAACTACTTATTTACGTTACTTACAGGAAATAGATTTATTTAATAATACTGGGTGGCGCAAAAGTCACCACCCTATAGGAAGATGCTATAATTTTTGCAAATGGCGGCAAATGTCAGTTCTGCTTTGACATTTGTGAAGTAAGCAGATACAAAATACACGTCAACAAGACATGAATCCGCTATACTACTCAAAAACGGGGAATAATTGTTTCGATTTTTTACGGAATTATTCGTCGGTGGTGTTGGGGCAGCGTGAATTTAGGCACAGATTTTAGACACAGATCGTCCGACACCAACTGGGAAAACACTACGGCGTTTAGCCGCTCTCCTGGAAGAGTATGGGACAACACGAGATGCTGCCAGGTCTGGCCGGCCCTGGAACAGCCGTTCTGCTGAGAATATCGCGGCTGTGGCTGAAGATGTCGCAGTGGACCCCGGAGTATTGACCAAACGAAGTGTCACGCAATTGGGCATCAATCGACGGTCTTTACAGAGAATTTTGGTGAATGACTTGAAGATGTTCCCTTACAAAGTGCAGACAGTGCATCAGCTGTTAGCCGTTGACCGCCAAGCGCCTGTAACCTACGCTCAAGCCATCCCGAATCTCGACCACGAGAAAGACAACTTTAATCGAAAATCATCATGAGCGACGAGGCCTATTTCTATCTCCGTGGATATGTGAATAAGCAGAATTATCGCTTCTGGGGCACTAAAATTCGCGTATAACCCACGAAGAGCCATTACACCCGCTCAAAGTTACTGCATGGTGTGCTGTTTACGTTGGAGGCGTCATCGAGCCTTATTTTTTTGAAAACGCCGCGGGCCAAACGACTACTGTGGATGGCAAGCGCTACAGAGAGCCACGCTTAACGACTTTCTCCTTCCTCAATTTGATAAATTGGGACTGGAGAACATGTGGTTCCAACAGAATGGAGCAACGCCGCATACTGCATGAGCCACAACCAAAATTCTGAGGGCTGAATTTTCGGGTCACCTAATCTCTCGTTTTGGTGATTTGCACTGACTGGCAAGATCGCCCGATTTAACCGTTCCAGACTTCTTTTTGTGGGGTTTCTTGAAGTCACGAGTCTATATCAACAATCCTCAGACTCTTGAAGCCCTCAAAGAGAATATCCGTCAAGAATGCGAGAACCTATCGCCGGAAGTTCTGGAAAGACTGATGGAAAATGCCATAAATCGGACCAATATGATCATAAATTCTGGAGGCGGCCACTTGGCCGATATTATTTTCTCGACTTAATGGAAAATAAATTGAGATATCAAATAAACACAATCCAGAAGCAGAACCAAGGTTTTACGCTCATAAGAAAATTACAGCTAAAGAACATCGGGTGACAACTTTTGCGCCACCTTGTATTTATGTACACTACACAAGAAATTGCTAGCAAAATTACACTCTATACCTCTAATTATCTATAACACAATTTATGTCACACTATCACTGTTAGTTTCATTTCTGGTACTTAACTTGCAGCACCTTTTCCAGGCCTTCCTTATAGCACTTGGGAAATACAGCAAATAATTAATGTATTACAATTTTTTGAAAATTAAATTATTTACCAAGAATGATTATAGTATGAGCGCGTATGGGATTTTATTTATTTACAATATCGTGTAACTAAAAACAAAAAACAAAATATAATATTAACGTTTCCTATTTTAACATGTCATAAGAATAGTAACGGCCTCATAATTGCTACTTTATTATTTTATAATTGTGTTTGCAGAATATTAACAGAAACATAATTACATTACCAGAGAGTAAATAAAAAAATTGTTCTATTATATGTACCACAGTAAATTACTATTCAAGCAATTACGATATATAACAAGAAAGAATAAAAGTCATTATTTATTTCCACACACTCTCCCTCTCTCTTTTCTTTTTTGTGCACGTGGAAGCAACACAGGCGGGCGTGATAGCGCGTCATTGACACATACGCTTTAATACTTTATTTGGAAAACATTGAATATAGTTGACGTTGGTCTGTTTTACGCAATTTGTCACTTTAGTATTTACATTAAATATTATTTTGATTATATTTTTAGTATATTGTCATTCTAAAAGGACTCTTTCTAATTTTCGTTTACAATTTGTTACATATGCTATATACAATATTAAGAAAAGCGATGTCAACCATGAAAGTATCGTTTTTTCTAATTTAAATATATAGCACCAAGCCAAAGGTTGATTATATTATTTACATATATATAAAGATAATTATGGATTTGGTTATTAATGGTATATTTTAATAAAAACTGTGCTTCATCTAGAGATACTATAAATCAAAGTTTTATGTATTAGGTTCATAGTTAATTGCTTAACTAAAGGTCGAGTAGTATATTTAAAATTTTTTAAAGATTTAAAATTATTTTCATTACACCCTATCCAAAAATTTATTTTTATATGCGATATAAATGGTTGAGCTGATAAACAAAATTTCACTATTAAAGTAATATGTCTGTTTTAAGACAATACAACAGTTAATCTTTAATATGTTTCTTAAAAATTTTAATTTTCTTATCTGCAAAGATATGTTATATTTGCAAAAAAAGTATACTTCTTTTATAAATATTATAGGTAATTCTATCTTTATCAAAAAATTTCCCATTAATAATGTAATAAAGTACTCGTTTCCTTGGTCGTCTTCCCCAAATTTTAATGTTCCTTTTGTCTTCAGAATTTGCTTATTGTCTTGGTCAATTTTTATTATTTTTTCTCTTTTTGTTAAAATTTTTTCTTTTTGTTTTAACTTTAATGTTTATTTTTCTTTTAGTCTCTCCTTTATTTTTTGCAAAATTAGACAAATCTAAAGATTTAAAGTCAAAATTTGATTTGTTTACTGTTATGTTTTCACATTTGCTGGAAAGTAAGAAAATATTCTTTCAAATGGTCCAATTTGCAAATAGTGGCAATGAGAGAACCTTTGGCAAAAACTGTTTCAAATTTGAATCATTGCGAGCATTGCAATTCAATAAACAAATCAGAGTTCATAAACATTTTTATTTGACAAATTCTGGAAACGATCGTCTATCCTATTAACCCTAAAACAACTTTTTATTTAAATAATTGTTTACTTTCATATGTGGAAATACAAAAATGGTAAAATGAACTAGTCTGCAGATACGTAAATCCACAAAAAACAGTAGCATTCCTGTGCTTTTCTGCAGACATTAACTTTCCAACTTATGCTTTTTTTCTGCTAATTAATACAGACACAGCAATCTCCTCGGTATTAAAAATTAAAAATTTTCTAAGTAGTTCAGTTTTGTGTATTTCTTATTTTTAAAAGTAAACAAAAGGTTTTTTTTATAAAATGTTTATTTGCCAGATCAACACTTTTGTATTGTACATGGGCATTGTTAGTATATGTTACAAGTGACTAATCTAACTGATGAGGTATCTTGATTCCTCGGACATCTCTTCGTCTGATAAGAATTGGTCTTGGGGGAGTCTTCGTTTTAGCTGAGAGTGAATGTTCCGCTTGTCAAGGTTACAGTGAGCGTAAAAAAAAGTAATAAAAAGTCATCTTGTGTTATAATTATTATTTTATTAAAGTAATAATTAATTTTTAGTTGTCCACAAATAAATACGCAAGTTTCAAAAACTCTAATTTATTAAATAATATAATCTAGGTCTTTATGTTCTTTAATTTATTATAGAAAATCACTCTTTGATTATCAAAAAGTTGCTCTTACCGCTATAAGTGAATTGTTTTATTAATAACAACACCTTTCAATATTCAAGTATAATTTTAGTATTAACTATCCTTTACTTACTTCTCTAATTTGTTACTTTCTTAGTGATAACATTCTTTTACGTTGACTTTGTTTCATTTCTTTGTAACTGTCCTATATTTATCGGTGATGTAATGAAGTTATAAAAAAGCAAGTTTTACCAAGAAAAAAACTAACATCTGATTTCTTAGTCCGATATCATCAAATCGACACACAATGAAAAATTAATTACAAAAGAAATATTAGCAAAACTGGACAAATTATAAACCTACACCTAAAAAAATTCGGTTCGTGCTGTATTACGAGTGACGGAATTTAACAGCACATTGTAAAAACTACAGATAATTTCCGCGACTGAAGAAGACCTGCAACCCGCCGGCGTATTGGTGAGACCCCGCCGATATGACCTAGTTCGACTGGCCTGCGGCCCCTTGACGCCGTTCCTGCCGTCACTACTGACGCCATAGTTGCTATCTTGTGAGCGAGGAGCGTTGCTGCGGGTTCTTCGTCGTCAAGGCAGAACTGGAATAGAAGCTTTATCCTGTGTTGAGTACTAGAAAGTGTTCGCATTTGAATTTCGCGAAGTAAAGACGTGTATACGGTCGTGCTTGTTCCGTGTAATAAATCAATTATTTTTAGCCTGCCAAGAAAAAACAAAGCAACCCCCAAGAAGGCGACGATCGTATGGTGCATCAAAAAACCTCATTACAACAATCTTAAAAAATTATTCTAACAAATCGTTTCCAAGCACTTCCGAAACCAGACGAAAGAGTATAAGTAGATAACTCCGATACAACAAAAACGAGAATAATAACACCAATTTTTATCACGGACGTATTAAACATTAACCTTCTCACAGCAGAACGGAATACCATCACCAAGAAAAAAATATACTTTAAAAATCATAGACAGAAGCCAAGTAAAAATCATGGCGAAAATTCAAAGATATAGAGCCTTAATAGCGAGGTTACTAAAACTAAAAGTACATTTCCATACGTACTAGATGAAGGAAGAACGCAACTTTAGGGTAGTAATCAAAAACATTTACCATTTCAGTGAAGTAAATGAATTAAAAGTAGAAGTAAAAGGTCAAGGATACAAAGTTACAAACATATACAATGTCAAACATAGAGTTACGAAAGAACCACTTTCTATGTTTTTATGGATCTAGCTCTCTGAAAAAATAACAAAATATATTAAACCAATCACTCACTAAACACAAAAATTAAAATAGAGCTACTACAACAGAAAAAGAAAATTCCACAATACACAACTTGTCAAAGATATGGGGCCACGAAGAGGTTCTGCGCTCATCAAGCTAGGTGTATGAAATGCGGAGCAAACCTCCTAACAAAAATATGTATTAAAACAAAATAAACTTAAGCCAAATGCATTTTATGTGACGGTTCGCATCGCGCAAACTATAAAGGATGTTAAGTATACTAGGGGTTAAAGAGAAGAAAATTTCCATCAGCACGTCCAAAAGTACTCGCACGACCACCAAGTTTCACCCAGCCACAAGTACCAGTTAACGACAGAAGAACACTGGCACAAATTGTATCAAATGGACAACAATTTCTCTCTTCAGAAAACATCAAACATCGAAAAGTTAGAAAAAATTATGGCAGAACTAGCTGAAAATATCAAAACTTCCGTACAGCTATTGTCGTTAAACTAAAATAATGGCACAAATACTCACCATTGCAGAATGGAACGCCAATGGTTTGTCAAACCACATCCGAGAACTACAACCTTTTATTACCAATTATGAGTTAGACATAGTTATAATCTCTGAAACCCTGACGGATCGAAACGTGGAGCAGCAGCAATAATTATAAAAAGCTCAATCAAGCAGTATCAAGCAGATAACTATATCGAAGAGCACATTTAAGCCACAAGTGAGGTTGTAGAAGACTGGATATAACCAATTACAATCACAACTCTATATAGCCTACCAAGGCATAATATTAAAGCAGAACGCTGTAGCCAGTTTTTCTAGAACGCTCGGAGCACGATTAATCGCTGGCGGAGACTACAATGCCAAGCAACAAAATTGGGGTGTTAGAGCAACAACCACCAAAGGTCAGGAATTATTAGTCACTCAGCGCAAATAACCTCAACTATCTCACCAATAGACAGCCTACATAATGGCCCACAGATAGAAGAAAAAATCTGGATTTGCTAGATATTTGCATTACAAAAAACAGCAGAAAATTATCTAAGTATTAAACAATGTCTTGACATGTCATCAGACTTTTCTCTAATCACCCTAAGTTTACAAAGAATCTACAGGCAAAGACTAGTAAGACTCTATAATAAAAATATCAACTGGAATACGTTTAGAAAAGTAGTTAACAAAAGCATTAACTTAGACATATCCTTTAAGGCCGCAGATGAAACCGATGAAGCAGTAGAACACCTAAATCATAACATACAAAGTATAGCATGGAACTTGACTCCCTATTACAAATCAGCAATACAAAAAATATGCTACCTGTGGTAAAAAAAAAGCAATATCTGAAAAAAGAACTCTACAAATCTGCCAGAATACTAGATTTCCAAACGACAAAAACAGATTAAACAATGCAACACAATACAAAAACCAAACTATACTAGTAATGTTCTCGCACGCTGTTTGAGAAGTTGCAGGAGCGAGTTGTTAAAATTGCGAACGTATTATTGCATAAACTGTCAAAACTGTCGCCGAACCTTTTCCATGTTAAGTCTATGGGAGCTGGATTTGCTAATTGCTCTAAATCTAGTTGTCCGATTTCGAAACAATTTATCAGGTTACCTCACTCGTTTCGAGTTCTATCATTGTGGAAAATTTCATACTAATCGATTTCGTAGTAAAAGCGCTACAGATGCAACAGACTGACGGAGATTGTCGCATTCACCCACTGTATACCAGTGTATAAGATACAAGATTATCTTTCTACTCTATCTGCTACGAAAACATTGCATTATACGCTATGGAAAGCTACGCAAAAATTAAAGCAACCTAAAGGAAACAAAAGTAAGCGAAAAAAGGTTGATACATTTGCAACCCATTGACAAATGTTTTTGAGCCACGCCAATCTGAATTAAGTGCAAAAGAAGAAATCGAAATATTGCAATATTTGGACGCACCAAACCAACTAAGTTTACTAATTAAAAGTATTAAATTAGCAAGTCCTATCCACAATTAGATCCCAAATAAAACCCCAAAAAAAAAAAACACCAGGCCATGATCTAATTACAGAAATAATTATATACAAACTACAAAAAAGGAATAACTTTAATAATTGCCTCATTTAACCCTATTTTAAGATTGAGTCATTTTCCGGCCCAGTTGAAGATAATACTCATACCTAAACCAGGGAAACCACAAAATAAAGTAACTTCCTACCGTTCAATTAGCTTATTATCACTATTAGCTAGAGTGTTTGAAAAGTTGTTACTTAAAACAATTAAATCTATTCTCGAGAAACAAATCGTATACCAGAATATCAATGTAAGTTCAGAGAATGACACGGCACTATGAAGCAAATTCATAGACTAATAAACGAAATGAAACGTGCACTCAAATCAAGTAAATATTATTCTGCTGCATTCTTGGACATATCTCAGGCATTTGGCAAGGTCTGGCACGAGAAACTCTTATCCAAAATTAAAAAAAAAAACATTTGCTACACCTACTATTAACTCATGAATTCCTACCTAAGTGACAGACAGTTTCAGGTAAAATTTCAAGACGCACTCACGGATTTACACCCAATAAAGTCCCGAGTCCCGCAAAAAAGTATATTAGGACCTTCTCTCTACCTGTTGTTTTCAACAAATATTTCTATCACAAATCTTACAACTATTATCACGTTTATAGACGATACTCCAATACTATCGTCTGATAAAAACCCTGACATTGCATCAAACAATTTACAAACTTTTCTCGGCCATGTAAGATTGGATACGAAGCTGGTGTATCAAAGTAAATAAAGAGGAACTTTAAATAATACACCACTACCGCAAGTAGAAGACGTTCGATGCCTTGGTATGCACATTGATCGACGATTAACTTAGAAAAATCATATCTTCAATAAGCGTAAGCAGTTAGGCCTAAAGTTATCCAAGCTAAACTGTCTATTAGGGTGCAAATCCAAATTGACCCTGAGCAACAAAATCAATATGGACCTGTGGCATCCAACTGTGGAGAACCTCGAGCAATTTAAATCTAGAGATAATTCAAAGGTTTCAATCAAAAACCTTAAGGGCAATGGTCAACGCACTTTTGTACGTAAAAAACGAAGTCATCCATCGTAACCTTAAAGTGCAAATAGTGAAAAAAGTAGTAAAGTGCGTGAGTGAAAAATATCTTGTACGTCTAGAAAATTAAAACACCTTTGCTCTTAAACTATTAGATAACAGCAACACAACGAAAAGATATAACCCTTTTGACCTACCGGACCGGTTTAGTTAAGTTAAATACCTATATACCTAATTATTATGTGTATATTTATATATAATATTTATATCTAATAATATGTTATATATATTTAATCTACCAAATAAGTAATTCTTAAAAGAGCCTTTCACTGGAAAGGTTTCCAATATGTACATCAGTGTAATTGCAATCACAAAATTTACTTATTGTTTTAACAGAGCAGATTTTAAATATAAGTAAAAGTATCCGGTCACCTACTTAAGTACAATCAAAGACTTACGTGAAGTATATTAACAGGATGCGTAGGTTTACCCTTAGCATCAATCACGACTTGCACTCGTCTGAGAAGACTTTATACCAGTTTTTATTATGTGTGCATAGATATTCCTCTACAAGAGCTGCAGTGAGCCCAGTCACTGAAGACCGATGATTTGCTTTTCTAACGCTATTCGGTGGGATTGAGATTGGGCCAATTCAACGCTCACTTTTTGTAAACACGAATAACTTTCACTGTGTGAATAGAACGTCTCTGGACTATTACCAGACTTGTTAAGGATATCAAGGTACATCATCCCTTACATCTACGGTAACCCGGGTCAAACCACTAACAGCAGCTCCAAGCGATGATACATCCGCCATTTAACTTGACTATTGACACAATAAGGTACACTCGGATAAAATGCGTTCTCCAAAACCTAGACACGTCCAGTAGATTTCCAGACAGCGTAGAAAAGTTCATCCACTACACATAATTTATTTTCATTGTTTCACAGTCCAATGGCAATTAGTTTTGCACCATTACGACACTTGATATTGATAAGCAGCCGCACAACCGTAACCATACTAGCGACGATTCCAGAAGCACTTTGAAAGTTACGAGAATTCATTGCCATCGAGAACATCCGACTTTTCATCACTGGCTTTTTTGGAGTTCCACGGCTACGGTGATTAAATTTGTGCCCTGACACTTCGTTTCGCGACTGTTTTATATTCCAGACGATTGTATTTTATAATGCCATCATTTACAGTTGGCTTAGGCTAATATTTCAATAATCGATTTGTTGCAACGATAGCACCCAATGGTCAAAATCACTAAACTCTATTGACTTACTCATTGCCTGTCCATGACAGTGCATGACCTACATATGTACGCATAACAACCAGATCCACTTCTCCAGAGGAGTGCCCGCATACGTTTTACCATGTGGTTTATACGAGTGATTTCAGTTCACATCTTACCATTTCCCAACAAACATGAAATTGTACTTTAATGCATTTTAAGTGTAGAGTTTTTATCTTAATTTGACTGCTATTTTGGTCGTCTACTTTTTAATAGTACATCATATTAGCTTTGTTGTGTTGATAACAATTATTTATTTTGGTAACTGATTTTTTGAAAAAGAATCCAAATATAAATACATATTTTCCAAGATTTGGAAACTAACCTATACATTTACAAGTATCGTCCAATTATAGTGACAAAGAGTATAACGACAGCTAGCAATAATTTATTGCATTCGCAAATTGTTGGTGGAAAGAAGTAAATAATCCGTGGCATCTTTATATCAACAATTTATTTCTTTCCGATGATGCGCAAATAAAGGTAAATTGGTGATCGGCCGCGGCCGCGAGAATTTCATAATTTCATTTGCGAGAAAAACTCGCGGGTGCCGGAAGTCGACCGCAATAAATGATTATTTATTGCAATGCGTCAGGTGCTTCTGATGCAGAGCTGTAGCTTACGTAATTTATTTCTCATTCCTTCGGTCGGCAATAATTGGCCTACAATTCGTAATTGTCCGACAAATTTGAGTGCAGTTTTTCAACGTCTCCTTTATTGCCCGTGTCGAATTACATAAACCGCTTAATTCGATTCCAGGCAATTTAAGCCCGAATTCGACGGCCGGCCCTGGCTCGCCCCGAGTGCAGAGCGCGCCAGCTTTGTTATTAATAAATCCGCGGCCGCTTTCCCCGAAAGCTCGAAGTGCGTCGGCAATATTTCAATGGCGGAAAATTACGCGGCCGCGTAATTGCACCGCGCGACGCGCGGGTATCAAATACCCCGGCGCAGTGGGCCGCCCAGTCCTGTAATTCAATTAATTTGGCAAGTAGTGCGCCGTAAATCAATATTTTGCTTGCACCATCGGGCCGAGCGGGGCGAACGCGGGGGCTGGCGAATTTTGAAAACGACCGCCGCATTTTTCGGCGGTCAGCGGCGGCTCCGTGAACTCCATTAGCCGCAGTGCTCAGCCCAGCGTGAGTTAAATTACAGGGCACATTCTAAATTATCAGCGGCGGAATCGGGATTATTTATATGTTTACTTGTCCACTTTTCACTTTCCGACCGTTGCTGATTGTTTGTGCACGTTTTCTGTTATTTGTGCGTTACGAAGTGGATTAAGTCGGCTTCGTTTATTATATTTTTTGGATTCCGGAATAGTTAGAGTTCTATAGTTTTCATTGCTCGACGCCAAGCAAATGATAATGTATCATAATTAGTGATTATCAAAAATGATATAGTAATCATTTGGATAAGAGAAAAATGAACATATTAAAAAACATAGGAACTCGATTGACTGTAAATAAAAAGAATGTGATACCAAATCAAATGAACACAAAATTGCCCCAAGTACGAAAACTACCATCTTTCTTGAGAAACACGTCAAGAATAATTTGTATTTTCACCAGTTTTAATCGGTGTGGAGCTTGGCTGCGTGAGTTGCTGTAAATCAGAAGCCCTTGGCGGCTTTTTGATGTGGTAGTACACTTTATGTTTAACTGCCTTTTCTAAACACTGGCAACCGTGTTAAATCGATGAACTGTAACAGCAACTTCTAATACATTGATTCGCCGATCACTGTTTTTGTCTATATCACAATATCACTTGATAGTATTCCAACCGTTAACAGATTTGGGATTGCATTTAGGAAGTGCATATTTTACGGACCAACTAATAATTCCTACAAACTTAGAAAAGCCAGATAATCGGTAGGTTGACGTCGGTCATCACAAAACTTCACATAACGCTATGCCAGAAGGAAAAATTAATTTTGATGGATAGTGCACCATGAATTAGAACGAATGTACCGTTAGTTACAAAAAGATTATAAGCATACCTGGTCACAGTTCGTGTAATTAAAGGGAAGGGTACGCATATAATTCGACACCCGTGTTAACTAAAAAGTCGTTTTATAAATGGGGCGGATTTTGATTAGTTTTTTTTAGAATATAGTAGATTTTTATTTTTAGGTTTATTTGTTTACATTTACGTTTTTGTACTATATAGCCTTTCCAAGGAGGAGTAGGAATAATAATCAACCAAAAATGGAAGAACTTACAACATGGGAACCCAGCAATGAAAGGATAATGAAATTAAACATGACAGTTTATGGAAAAGAATTAATATTGTTCGAAACATACGAACCTACCGACGACAGTACTATAGCAGAAAAAAGACTGTATGAACACATTGGGACGAGAAATAAAAAAAAAACAAGAAACAATCAAGAGCTAACACTTGCAAGAGACTTAAATGGAAAACTGGAAGAAAGACAAATGATAATATTGTAGGTCAGTTAGGAGAGGATGTTACTAATAACAACGGAGAGAAAATAATTGAAATACGCCAATTAAATGATCTTAAACTCACCACTGGGTTTTACAAAAGTAAGGACATTTACAAATATACCTGGGCCCAAGAAACACGTAACCTAAAATTCGTAATAGATTATATTACTGTCAAACAGAAAACAACGATGAGAATAAAGGACATAAGAGTAAAGAGGGAAGTGAAATGTGAAACAAATCTTGAGCTACTGATAGCCCTCCTTCATTTCCCATAGCTTAGAAAATGTAAACGAAAGAACAAAGGAATAAAGAAAATAGCAGTTGATGCAGAAGAAAAGAACCCAGAGAAGACTAAAAGACTGAAAATACATTTTCTACAGCACGAATTAAGAAGAGACTTATATAGAAGAAAGTTAAAAGAAAAATTAATAGGCTTCAATTATAACAGCATGGAAGAAACTTATGAACACGTAAAACTTAGTATTAAACAAACAGCTTTAGAAGCCTTAGGCGAAGAAGAGAATAAACAAAACCCGGAGAACAGACATAAATAAGAAAACGAAGGAAGTAATAAGAGAAAAAGCCTGTATGAAAGATATCTCAGCACAAAAACAGATGACAACTTACAAAAATATAAAGAAAAGATAAATAAAATAAAAATATAAAATAGGATAACGCCTGCCAAAAATAGAACAATTTGTAGGAGAAACAAGAATCACCGAATTTTGAAAATAAAATTAAAGCACTAAAAACAAATGTGACAGAAAAGATAAACATTCAATACCATTCAGTACGAGAGAAAGAATGGAGGAATATTATAAACAATTTTTTGACAGAAGGCAGGCCTCAGATTTTAAAAAATAATATCGCTACAACTCAAAAAACAAAACACAAAAATAACAATAATAGAAAAGAAGATAAAAAAGCAATAAAGGAGTTAGAAAATAACAAGTCGGAAGGACCAGGAGGAATAACTTATAAAATGGTAAAATATAAAACAGAGAAGTTATTCAGAATAACGAAAAACATATTTCAAATAACAATCAACGAAGAACAACTATCAAAAAATAGGTCTATATAGTGTCAACTTTTAAGAAAGGAAATAGAAAAAAACTATGAATTGCGGGAAAATTAGCATAATCTCCTCAATCGACAGATTATATGAAAAAATAATAAGAATAAAATTAGAAGACCAGATCCAGTATAAAATCGGCAATGATCAAGGAGAATTTACAAATGAATAATTATGCGTGGATCATATGTACAGTATAAGACAGCTTATAGAAAATAAAAAGGCAAAAAGTAGAGAGATCCATCTAGCATTTATTGACATAAAAGAAGCTTATGATTCGATACCTAGAAGTAGACTATGGAAAGCCATAAAGGAGTTAAAGATAGAAAGACGCCTTACTGAAACAGGACAAAGGCTGAGCAATAGATTTAAAACAACTAAAGGTCTCCTACCAAGCTGCTCTACATCGCCCACATTGTTTAAAATATACTTAGAACATACTCTTAAAAGATGGGAACACAAATGCGAAGAAAGGGGGTCCTAGTACAGAAGGATTATCTATATACTATAAGCTTTGCAGATGATTAAGTGGTCATTGCTCAAGACAAAAACCTTAGCTTTATGTTTAGGAAGCTTAAGGAAGAATATATTAGGGCAGGGTTAGAAGTTGACTTTGACAAATCTGAATATTTAAAAACAAACAAACAAAGATACGAGGTACTGAAAGTAGATGGAGGCACTTTAACGAAATAGACAGATCAAAATGTTTGGGGAACATCACAGGAAGACAAAATTCAGACTAGGAAAAGCCAAAACATACATTTAAAGCTTAAGTTTAGTGTTATGGAACAAACATATAACAAACAACAATAAAAAAAATGAGTTTGATGATATAGATGATGAAATAGATACAAAAATCAATGCAGTTGAAATGGAATGTTGAAGAGTAGTCCAAATGAGCAGAATCCACAATGAGGAAATAAGGAACAGAGTGGGTGTGGAGAGAAATGCAGGAATTATAGCGTAGAAGAGAAACAATTAAATTGGTATGGACATATAAAGAGAAGTAGTGACAACAACTGGATAAAGAAAATATATATATATATATATATATATATATATAAATGTATATATATGTGATATATATATATATATATATATATATATATATATATATATATATATATATATATCTTTCCAAGTTAATTCCCAGATAAATACCAAGATATTTTGTGCTCAAACACGGAGGTATATTTACATTATTTAAGTATAATTGTAGACACTGCCTTCTTCTGCGTATAAAGACAGATGTGGTCTCATTGATCTTAATTTTTCATTTATAAAGCCATATTTGTATTTTATTTAGATGGTTTTATAGTGTTTTCATAGACATTGCTAAATCTTCATGCAATATAAGAATTACAGTGTTATCTGAGAAGGTTCCAATATTTCTGTCAGTTGGTAGTTCTATGTGTATAATAAATATAGTAAAGATCCAATGACGTTATCTTGAGGTACTCTACAGTTTATTGAAAAATATTTGACTTCTATGTTACTTAGCTAGGACTTTGTCAGATTAAACTAAGTAATGGGGTGCTAATATGTGATTTTAATAATAATCATCTATGTCAAACTTTATCAGACTTAGCTAACGTTCAAGAATACAATCGAGAATACAGTATTTTTGTCTTCGTTTATAAAGTGACATACTCAATGAGTTTGCTGCACTGTTAAACGATATTCAGGAAAACCAAAGGTGAAGTGAAATCCATTCTTTGGTGTTAGGATCGGTCTGTATTCTGTAAGCCAGAAGTTTTTGAAAACCTGGTTTGAATACTATGCATTCAAATAAATAGAGAAGCATTCACTTGTTGCATCACCTTGTCAATAGATAGATAGGTTAAAATGTGTCGAAGAATTATTAGCTAATACATTTGCTTAATTCTAGCAAAATGTTTGACAGCATGGTATAGTTCCAAAAAAATTATCATCGACAGCCAAATCGATAGATAATATAGACACATGGAAAATTACTAGAGTGCAATTTAATTCTACATTTTATACAATTGAGAGAGATTCGATAAAATTACAACTGCTTTGGTGAAATTTCTAAGAGAGCGAGAAAACGTGAATATTTATACCTAGAATATATATTTTTTAAATATATCAGCAATCAAAATGCACAATATTCTATAAGCTAACAGACTGACATGAAATTTAACTATTATGTAGATTAACTAGCATGATAAGATCCCCTTCAGTGATGAGATCTACTAGTTTCTGTTAATATTGCAGGTCAGTTGATCAGCCTATTTTAAGTTTTCTCATTACAGTGTCTTCTAGAAGAGAATGTAAGATAGGGTTTATATTTATTTATAATAGCTAACACTTCTTTCGTGGATAATTTTTTATACAGTTGATAGATAGATGTTGTTTTAAATCATTTCGTTGGCAACGTACTAGGGCTCATCAACCATCACTTGTAGAATTTTTGATTGGCATCTTTGTAAAATGACTACATTGAATAACTAGTAAAACCCTATAGTTTTGTTTCATAGGTCAAAATTGGCTTAGTTATTGATTTATATAATAGAAATTTGCAAGTGTTAAAGGGGACCCGTCCATTTAAAAATATATGTATCTGTTTGCACTGAAGGTTCTTTGACTTCTTTTTTTACAGGTGTGTTCCTTCCAGTTCAATTTTCTGTCAAAATGCTATTCTAAATATATGATTGGGGTAATTTCTGAATTAACTGTATTGGTATACATGGATCTTTTCGTAAGGTAAATGTAATGTGATTAGATTAGTTAGTTTAATATTGCAACTTGTGAACCACTTACTTAGAGTATGTAGATACTCTTGAATGGCAGAAAAGTGCTTGCCGAAGAAATGAGTGGTGGGTAAACACAACATTGTTGTTAGAAAAAGTACTTAATGTGATGTTTGACGATGTGAGAAAGTTTGATGTAAACAGCAGGTAGAATAAAATCCCTAAGATACTCCAGAATTAATAGGTAGTAGATCTGAAACTTTTCTTTCACTTACATTCTTAATTGCCAATTACTTAAATATGATTCAAGTAAGTGATATAATATTCAAAAGCTTTTCTTGATTTTGTATAATAATCCAGTATACAAAACTCTGTCCAAGAATCGACTTATGTCAAGAAATACTAAAGCACAATATGGGTTGCGATATACAGTTAAACTGCTTGGTTGTAAAGTGGATGTAAATGTTTTTTTCCGAATTTGGGGCACGTGTCCACTATTTGCAATCAGATTTTGTCGGGGTCACTATTTTCAGATGGTGTCACATATGTGCATTCGAACGCTAACTTTATTTGCTGATTCTCTGAGCAGTAAACTATTTATACGCTAAGGTAGTAACTTCTGGTCTTTGAGGCAGAAGAGACTGATGTTTCTCGAATTGGTGCTTTCACATTTCTGCTCTCAATTCTTACTGGACTTGGTCGGCGGGGGTATATTTGATTTATTAGTAGACTCACCATTCATGTTAAATCTGGATTTTGTAGATAAGATCACGTCTATGTCACCGCAACATAAATTAGCATTATCATTAAAAGTCCATCAAAGAGAAATAATTAAAATTATGTTAAAATAAATGCAGTTATAAGATTTTAATAAAAATTACTAAAATAATATTTTTAACAATACATGCAGTTGAGTGTAGTAGTACAGAAGAAATAGCGAAAAATATAAGAACATTTCACAAATTTGAGAAAGTTGACATCCAATAAATACAAAATGTGGAAAAAAGGAAAATACAAAAATTTATTTTGTACCATGTTACTTATTCTGTAAAATACATTAGCGCTTATTATATGATCGAAAAGCCGTTACAGTTTTACCAATTTAAATTAATTTATATAAATGTTGGTTGTAGGAATGTGCGATAATTAGAAATACAAAATAATGTTTTTAGCTAATCCGTAGTTAAAGTTGCTTATGTAACTGATTAATATAAAAAAAAACTAAAAATTCTATGGAACATTATCATAAACTTTATTTTTTTTAATTTCAAAGCGATTTTAAAATTAGGCCAGATAAATCATAATCTATACTAATTATTTAAAATATTTTATTAATAAATCTACAGGAAAATACTTCAGTTAAATTATTCGATTAGACCACGTTTAAATAAAAGTTTTAATTCGCAAACCGCCCCTAAAGTCAGGTCATTCTCTAAAATAATAATTGGTTAACAACCACAGTTCATTTTATTGCTTCAAAAGCACTAAAAACTGAGTTCCTATAGATGCACTATTTTATTAACCAGCATCCGTTTAGGATACAAGAAAGAAATTAGTGCATTTAAAAATGTCATTAGAAACATGAAATTTAAAAACGTATGCACAAATAACTAACTATTATCTTTAAACTAAAGTATCAAATCATGACCTGGAGCGGTCTACCATACCACCAATAATTAACCAATACTCACAGGCAAATGAAGGAATTTCTTTTAATTTCACTAACAAGAAACTAAATACGGTGATTAACCAAAGTATAAAATTTTCCATGTCTCATATGCAAACTACGGTGTTTTTCTTATCCAATTTACTTCAAATCAAGTAATTCAATTCTAACTAATATTTGCAAGAAGTGATAAGTATAACAATTATGTACAAACATACGCAATGCCTCTAACAATAATTCAATAAATATGAATGTTGAAAGTTTCGAAAAAAATAAGACAGTATCAAAACATCAATAGCAAACAATCAAAAAAGAATCATACTCTGATAAATCCCGGTCAAATTTGTACAGCTAATACATACCAAGGCCTAACACTTAACAAGCAAAACCCCCAATTTACATAAATGATGTTAATAACTTTTAACAAATGACAAAGAAAGCCACTTTATAGAGAAAGAACAATACTGCAAGAAAACAATTGCTGATAATACAATTAAATTTAACACACTAATATCCGGCACTTAAAAACAGTAACATTATACATATTAGCTTAAAGAAAATCAAGCTTGCAGAGTTTATACCTGAAATATTTATCATACTGTTCCATAGATAAAAAAAGGAACTGGTTAAGTTAGGACAAAAAGTTTGTTATATATTAAACGTTCTCGTAAAGCTATTGACAAACCTGACCATTTTTAATAGTAAATATTGAGCCGAAAAGCAATAACAAGTAGGTATATCAAGTACAATTTTCAAAACAACTTAAATCTTGCAGTAGAGACTCCTAGATTCTACCGAACGAGCTTGTTGTAGAAACTTAAATTAAGAATTGCAAGCTAGTTGTATCTAGTATCATAATCTTATCTCATTGAGCAGACATTCCAAGATAAAACAAACAACCTAATTAATTTTGGGCTATCCCAAGGTAGCTGTTGAATTAAAGGGCGGGTCCAGGAGGGGTCATTGGAGTCATGTCCCCCTTCTGGACTGGGTCTAGGTCGAGAAAGTTATAACTCGTTTCGCGAGAAGACAAAAAAGAAAAATTAGTTTTGTTATTTGATTGCCGTTATGTTTACGCATAACAATAAAATACCATTTATTTTTAATTAGATTTATAATTGTAATCGAACTGAAGCCTGTGCTGACTAGACCTCGACTATATGATCCCCAACTTGAAAGCTGGATCCGCCCTTGGTTGAGCTCCTTGCTGTATTTGATATGCACATCCGATATTCCAATTACAAAAGACACGGTAATTGTTACGTTTGTAGATCAGGCTGTCATATTTTTAATTAAAGATACAGCAAAGTTGCAAAAGAATCTTTTCAAAGCTATGTTAACAATAAGTGAAACATATCAGTAAAATCTGCAGAAATAGCGTTTCCTGATAGCCGAACGATATGCACACAGTGCACACATATGAACAACATACCAGTCCCGATAAAATTAGACATAAAATATCTTGGATTATATTTAGATCCAGGGGCAGCGTGGGGTGGGTTGCGGTGTGGAGAGACACGCGTTCATTCCTGGGGTTTAGATGCCTGGTGGATGGCCTATTTAGCCATTACAAATAATTTAGTACTACCTGCATTCACTTTGAACAAAGGGTAATAATGGCAGCCGTCTAAGGCACGGTGTTTACCACATCGCCTTGCATCAGAGATGGTGCGCGACGATTGGGCACAGTGGCGAATATATAAGAGCCTTGAACCTTTCAGTTCTCAGGCCGTGCTCCTACTTGGAGCGTTAGAGCCTTACCATTACGATTACATTTAGATCATAAACTAATTTAGAGAACGCATATCGAAGCCAAAAGTAATCAATACGACATCCAAATAAAGCAGAAGAGGTGGCTTATTGGAAAGTGATTCCACCTATCACTTCCACCCAAACTCGTGCTATATAAATTTGTGTATCACAAATAAGATATTGCATAATGACCTGAAAATACCATATGTAACTCAAATAGAACTAATTTTAAAAAAACAGTGAAAAATGTAATTTAACGCTTGCAATTTGTATACATAAATAGGTAAATTAAACTTCATTGAGAAATAGCAATGGCTAAACTTGTAGTAGAGTACATTGCAAAACTGCAATATAGCAATAACAAAAATTAAAAAGCAGTCAATATTTTTCGATGGATTTTCATCCTCGCGCTGATATTTTCTCTAGAAGTAAGAAATATTGCTGTGACATGTATACACAACTTTGGTATGTTGTAAACAGGGTGATAAATTTCTCCAACCTTTACCGTTCAAAAACGATGTTGCAAAAAACTGCTTTCCCATTTTATCACCACTGAATACAAATGCCCCTTAAATTCGCCCGGGAATTTATTTTTTGCAGGTACGGTACGCTTGAAAATAATTTCATTTTGCACTGCGGCAATATTGTCCGGTATTGAGTACGTCAAATATAAAAGCCAAATTATGTAATGAGGTCGCAAATGCTCCGCAAATGTAGAATATATAGCAACTCCAGCTCAAAATTATGGCAGCTTGTAACATCTAAGAAAATTTTGAATTAAATTTTGCATCTTTTGCAAAAAATAGTTACAAAACACCATTAAGCCGAACGTTCAAAATTTGCCAACTCCTTTAAAACGCACCCGATGCAAAGTATTGCAGATAACATCCAGTAGATCACTTGCGGGAGATATTATCGTGACGTTTTAATATTACCTCGTTTTCGAGCTCGCGGAGAGTGAGAATTAACGGTACGCTCACACGCCATTTTTTATTATTTTTCATTTATACCGGAATATAATAACAGCCTGTGACCACTTTGTACGGCGATGTTTATCGATAATAATGGTTTTTAAGTAATAAGCGCACAGATTTGACAGTTCGATTATCGTTTCCTTTTCGGGGACATTCTTGGTAATAAATATTTTGAGTAATTTTTGCAGAAGAACTTAGATAATTAGTAATTTAATTAATAATTAATTAAACAAATTCAAACATTTGATTTAATTATTTTAAAAATAAATAAACATTTTATTTAATTAAAAGTAGTAACAAAATAGTAGTAAATTACATGGTTTTCCTTTCCATATCTAAAACTACAATTCATAAAAAATTTGAAGTTAAAGTTTGAACAAAAAAAATACTTTATAACGCCACATCATTTCTAATTAAAGGAATTATGTCAAGTAATGAAGAGAAACAAATATTTATTTTGAATAAAAAAAATATGTGAATCCTCAGTAATGCACGAGTATATAATAGTGTCTATATTTTATACATTTAAGATGAGATCTGAGATTAATAATCAGATTTCCCAAATAATTAGCTATTATTTGCACTGTAATGTGCTCCTTTACTAAAACTTTGTAAAATCTGCGATATTTTTAACATACTAACTACCACAACGATACGTAACCTATGGTTTTATTTAACAGCATTTACCACTACATTTTCCAGATTAATTTAGAAAATCTCAGTTAGAAATTAAATAAATTTTACAGAAATGTTAAAACTAACCTTTTGGAAATGTATAAAGCAGGGAAAAATACTTATAAATGGAATTGGGCAACATATGTTTAGTTATTCTTTTAGAAAAGAAGTAAAATAAAAACTGTAATTAGAAAAACTTTTAAAAGCTTAAATGTACAACAATTTAAAAGCGTCTATAATTTTATGATGGATTCGTTATATACTAGAACTCTTTGTAATCTCATTTTAAATCGACAACTTTTGAGCTTATATGTCAGTTGAAAACTTCTATAGACAGATGAAAGAATCATCAAATTCAAATATTTTAACTTCAAGTTATTATTAGGCTTAGATAGCTTACAACAATCTCCAAAATTCCCATTTTATTGTCATTAAATAAGTTTAGGCAGAAATCAAATTGATCTTACTTTTAATTATTAATGTTTGATACATAGCTATATTAAATTATATAATCCTAACAGATTTATTTTCTCATATTCAGATAACTTGTTGACACAACTGTAAACCAAGTAGTATATAAAATTTGTTTAGAAAAGATTTTTTGTCAAATAGTGATATCGTAAATCCTAGACCAATGTAAAACATGGATTGCTAAAACTATTTAATAAACATCCAAACACATTCAAATTTGATAACATTCAATTGGACAAACAATTAATGGATAATAACTGCAAAAATTGCATTAGGAGTGTAATTGACATGCCCAAATTAACTTACACCATCAGAACATACAAACATCTGATAAAGACACAATTTATTAAAATTTTATTACTCGTTATGACACAAATACTATACTAAGAAGCAGATTTGAGAGTCAGAGATTAAAAAATTATATCAGAAGCCTTGATGTCTATCAATGTAATTCAAAAAAATTTGAAATTTAAGACAAAACTTAAATGAAAAAGATAACATAAACCACAATACCAATACTTTACATAAATAAATTTATTTATTATACAGATGGTTGTTGATGATTGTTAATAATGGTACTATATATTGACAAACTTGCTCAAGCAACTTTGTTAAAGGTTGAAAATTTTTGTAATTCTCTCTGTTTGTGATTTTGCGTAAGCATAACCACGTTTATAGTTAAATAATAATAATAGTTCCCCGTAACAGGCCTTGAAGGCCCTTTGGGGTCGTAACAGGATATATCTGATACAATCTAGAGCCTACGGTACACAAGGGTAGTAACGTGGCTAGCGCTACGTACCGACCGCCTATTATTACCCCAGAGTTTGACCTCCAGGTACTCATTTATTGAAGCCTGGCCGTAAAAATGCCAGCGATCGAATTGGCGAAAGCGGGATTCGAACCCGCAACTCTTGGTTTCGTAGTCTAGCGATCTATCCACTAAACGACCACGGCTATTATAGTTAAATAGTTAACACAATAAAAGTGGGAAATAATTCAATAGTAAATTAATTATAAACAAAATAGAAAGCTGAAACCTGCGGTTAGAAAATAAAGTGAAGAAATATCTCTACACGCTACTGGCTAATTATCGTTATATCACTTTGTCATTCGACGTGCTTCCAAAACCAAATCATGAACGTGTTACTAAAAATATTACCAGAGATAAGAATAGCTAAATAAAGGAACGACTTGGCTCTCCTTTAAAGACAACAATGATGAGCAGTTTTGTTAACACATAAGAACTAAAGCCAAAAAGTTAAAAACAAAAAGTTCAGAAACAAATATCTTTATTACAACAAACTGAGTCACAGAAAGGTAGATTTTTGAAGTTTATGAAAATACTTAATAATAAGGATGACCAAACGAATACAACGTTTAACAGTAGTCAATTCTAATTTCAGAACAGAAAATTGAACAACATAAGCTTCAGAGTGTAATAAACGGCAAGCGAACTCAAGCGTGAGCTATCAAATAAGTTTTCAACGTGATTTCAACTAGCCAGTACCAGTAATCATTAGCTATCAGACGCTAGCGTTTGAGAGAAAACCCAACCATATGTATGTATCACATGTGACTTAAGGCAAACATAGAAGATGTCTAGTACTCTTTGGTCATCGGAAAAAAATTGTTTCAATTTAGCGCGGTTGATGAGCTAGGTATTAAATTAGTGATCGCTAACAAACAATACGAACTTTACAAACACAATAACTTGGTGAGCTTTAGTGTGCATGATAGCAACAGCTTATATGAAATGCATTGTCGTATGCGCGTAAACTAAAAAGCATTCGTAGTCACAACTGGGACCGTCAATATAGTTGCTAGGTTCGAGTGACAACTATACGCCGTACGATGTTATAAAAAAGTGAGATAAATATGAACGTAAAAAATCCTGGAATCGGACATTGTCCGGAAATAGTTCAAGTCTTTGGAATTGCGAGCGAAAAAGTCGAGCGAATTAATTCACTTTGATATTATTCTAACTAATGTTTTCAGAACAATGATTGGTAACATGTAACCAACGACAATAGTGGTATAGTGTTCTCGTTGCCGATAGTAGGAAAACTGAAGTTGTTATGGCCGACATTTTACTGACTAAATCAACCGGCTATGTTTGGACAATGCGCTCAAAGTATCAACAAGAAAATTAAGCTGCTCCGACGGCAAATTTTAATTTAATCTATTTTTGTATTTTATGTGAGCCAGTTATTTCAATTCTCAAAAATTTTATTTGCTGCTTACTGAATAATTTATAATAGAAATGAAAAACTTTTTAAAACTTCATCTATTACAGGTGCAAATTGTGCTAAAAGCAAAGATTGGTAAATAAATCGATAAATAAAATAGAGTTAATAATTAAAAATGAAAATACAGAATTGGTTGAAAATAGCGCAAGCCGACTCTGTTGCACATCAATAACTCTGCAACTAAAAAATTAATTAGTAGAACAATATCAAATACTATTTTACCAGAGATCACTTTGTGGCTTGATATCAAACGCGTCGTCAACGAGGGCCAGTTAATAGATATTTTCACAAAGCTTCTTAACAAGAATAAGTTTCTAATCAACAAGTAGCTAATTACTCTAATTTCAGTCTAACTTCTGAAATTAATTTTGATTTTATACACGTTCAATCAACATTATATAGTACCACATGCTTTTTAATCATGATTATGAGTGTGTTGATTTTATAATTATAACAGAGCGAATGAAAGTAGTAAAATATATTATATACCCTATGGTCGCTTAGCGATAGTCACACATCTGTGCTTTCTTCGATAGTCAGTGACTACGCACTCTCGCCAATTTCATTCAGCAAACGTGCAACAGGCTGGGTCAATTAATTTGTTACTCATTGCTTTAAATTGTCTTTGTTTATTTTTTTTTCTTCTTTTTCTGTTTCTTTTTCTTCTTCTTCTTATTTTTTGGTTTATATCCCACAGGGTTAATCGTAGTTTATTTCCATGTTTGCCTGTCCTTCCAGTCTCTTTCCGGCAAACCTTTTTTTTCTCTATAGCCGTTTTATATAGGTTTAACTCTTTTTCTCTCCCTCTTTAGAGATCATTGCATCAATATTTTTGGCATCTGTCTCACATGTCCGTACTATTGCAAAGCTATTTTCTAACGTTTTCGTTATTGACCAAGTATTATAGGAGTTCTTGCAAAACCTTCAAAAATCATAACACAAGACAGCCACAACAGAAAGTTTTACATTAATGTATATCAAATCTTTTCAAACGTACCATACAAGTAATCCATATCAATGTTATTTCTTTATTTAAAATCTCGTCAACATCTCACAACAAATATCAGCAACTACATGGATTTTTTTCAACTGTGCAAGCACGTCGTAAGGAAGCACAAACACTTTTTTTTAATTTAAACCTATAAAAAAGCTTTGAACAAATAACTATCGCAAAACATGTTTACTTTAAGAAATGGCGGATGTGTTATACTATTACATCAAGATTTTCCATGTCTAATTCACTTTGAACATGAAACATAATATCGTCACTAAAAATCAGTTTTCAGCACAGCAGTTTTTTTTAAACCCGCAGAATAAGAAACAAATATTGTCATCTTGAGAACTCGGTGTTTATAACAACTGAATCCAGTATAATTTTACACAAAACTTTTGAATACAATACATTAAATAATTGGTTGAGACACTTGCAATTCTTGGCTGACATGACATGTTTTGCTTTTAGTCCTTTCCAGCAAATATTTCTCACACAAGCTATACGTCTCTAGGCAGTTTATTTGTTTTGAAACATACAGGCAGACAATTCTATCAAATTTGATGTAAGTTGTGTACATATTTGCATCTGCAGATACCTATATTTAAAAATTTGTACAAAATCCCACTACGCGAACATAATTAAGTTTTATTTAGAGAGTTTTAAAGTAAAAACTTTCTATTAATCAGTGAATGTAATATTTATTACCACACGCTCTAGTGGTTACATTTACAATCACACAGTGGCATTTACTACAGATATAAACTAGAAAAGATTTTATAATCAGTGATATAAACATATCTTTGCTATAATTTCATTATAAATTACTATAATTACTTATACTTTTTTATTAAGAATATCTAATTTAAAAAATACAATATATACTTTAGTGGAAATATTTAAAAATGATTAGCACTGTAGTTGTTTTATCACTAATCTTGTATCAGAAAGATATGAATACTCAGTCTATTAAAGGTATTCTCAATGTGTATATACATTTTAACAAAGTTCCGACAGTTTCCGTAAAGCTGCTCTAAGTCACTTGTGGTTGGTCGACTGAAGTTCGTCGTTGATTTCGTCTGCGGTGGCTAGATAGTCAGAGAGCATCTCCTTATTTATGATGTACAGCTGCGGCAACTATTTTGGTGAAAAATGCTTACATTATACATTTTTAAAGTATTTATAGATAATATGCAATTTTTCAAGAGACAAGTGTGTTATATTCTCATGAATAAAGTGCAACTTGCTAGTATTTGTCGAACGTCTGCTATTTTCACCTTTTTCGACACTGTTTTTGTGATTATTGAACTCAAATATCTAGCCAAACACAGTTCAAAACACAAGACTACTAATCTTGTATAAATGACCAAAACAGTCACTCATTTCTAAAGAAAGTACGTCGCCCATCGCTGCTTATTTAATTTTTTTTCTTTGTTTCCAACTGCACTTGCATACAATGCACGAATGAGTTACTAAATTTTCTTATTTGCATACCTGCAGCAAGCGCGCATTTCAATTTATCTATCAAACAAAATTTCGAAGAGAAGGTGAAATCATTTTCAAATGTCTGAAACTCCGTTTGGTTATCAATTAGAAACACGGGCGAATGCAGAACCGTTAGTATATACATTATAATCAGAAACCTATAACATTACATTACTTCTTGACATAATTGCCATGGAAGTTGAAGCACTTCGATTTAAAATTCCTTCTACAAAAAACTCTGCTGTTTGGAAACAAAGCCATTCTGTAAGAGCATTTTGAAGTTCAATGTCATTGTCAAAGAGATGTGTTGCAAGCTATCGTTTCATGTACGTAACGGCCCCTTTTGTCATTTTTATGCATAAATTTATGGCTGACCACAAATAGGCCTTGCCTCATTGTGCATGTTGGTACGTCCATCTTTAAACACGCGACACCATTGAGGTACGACGTATTCGCTTATCATGTTTAGTTCATAAACATTACACAGTTTTGTAAGAAATTGCTGAAAGTTTCTTCACACACATAGATCGTATTACTGCACGCACGTTACATTTAACGGAATTTTCTATGGTAGCGATTATTTTTGATTGATCTAGCGGGTGGTACTGCAACACAACTTTCTTCTTCTACTACGCGTTACCTACTGAACTATTGCGTACAGAACCATAGGACGGGGTTCCCTATCTCAGCCTATTTCTCGCGCATTGCCCTTGTATAAACAAATGTAATTTATAATTTTTTTTCTTAAATATAGAAATACACAAGTAACAAATTAAAATAATTTTATTTTTTAATGTAGCACCGTAAATGGTTTATACATGTATCAACTCAAGTGCTCGAGTTTTTTTTTGGAAAAAAATGCGTATCTTTATTCTCAAACTGTTTTATTAATTGCTATTTTCTCACACGTAAAATGGGTTCTTAAAAATGTTTTTTTTAATTTAAATAAATAATGATATTTGTTTAGTTCCAGACCACAAAAATAAGATAGACTATTTATTTTACATTGTAAATTACGGCCATGAATAAAAATTTTGAGTTACAATAGGTTTTAACAAAAACAAATATTATTAAACGTATTTTTTTAAGTTTTTAATTATATATGTGTCTTAGTTTTCTTAACTAATTTATAAAGACAAATAAAAAATAAATGTTTTCAATATCGCTGTCTATTCCGCGCTGTATTTAAAAGCGGAAGTGTGCCGTGCTCTAATGTGTCAGTACTCGAAATGCTCAAAATTTTTACTTGCTACTTAGTATCGGGCCTACATTCCAATACTAGTATTTAATTTGTTAAATTCCTGAATGACATATCTCTAGTGCATTGTGAAATCAGGCAAGAGGTGGCCTGCGGGTCAACTGTTCTTAAGATAAGAATTTTATCGGCACACATGTATATATAAACTATAACGCTGTATAAGTGTTTAAATAAGCTTTATGGCTTACTTTCAAAATGTACCAGTTATTATAACAACCAATAATCTAAAACAATGCAAGCAGTTCAAGTCATGCCGAATCCGTAATACGGGCCGGACATTTCTACTAATAATTATCAACCATCGCCAACTAGCTTGGTAGCTGTAATTAATCGCTGCCACTAGTAATGTAGATCTCAGAAAATATAACTAAAAAAAATATGAAGTGAAGTTGAGTCCAAAATATAATGTATATATATATATATATATATATATATATATATATATATATATATATCATCATCATCATCATCATCATCATCATCATCATCATCATCAGCTGTGTCATCCATCGTCGGATGTAAGCCTCCCCTAACCTACTTTGTTGGGGGGTGTTTAGCCATGACTCACCGCGCTGGCCAAGCGTGTTGGTGAGGGGAGTGAGGATAGGTAGGGATATACAATGTAGGTAAGGAATTAGGCTGGGTCATGATTGCTCCCTGTTTCAGGAGATGGGAACAATCAAAAGCTCACGTAGGCAGGATCGCTAGGTTCCTGAAGCAGGTATATACTTTACCGTGATCGTAAAGTAGTACCTACCCGCTACCTATATATATATATATATAACTGCCCAATATTAGTCTAAAAGAAAAACTACAGAAAAAAGGCGATGACAAACTACCAGATCTTCGGTTGACAGAACATACTTTAATCTAGCAACAGTAAAATTTTAACTATTCCTTAAACGACTAAAAAAGGAGCTTATTCAACGCTACTCAGAAATGTTACCCTCTACTGAAGCTACTGACTAGTCTTTGTAAAAAGCAACAAAAAAGCTATCCAATCCAGCACATTCTGTTTCCTCGAAGAAAAAGCAACGTATTTGCAAATTATTTAGAAAAAGTGTTCAAATCTTAAAACTTTTATGTGGGGGGGGGGGTAGAAAAGTAGAGAGAAATTCACTAAACTTTAACGGCACCATGAGCGCACTAAGCAAACCTTTGAGAACCAAAGAAACAAAACCTCAAAAACAACAAACCAGTAAACTGCTTAAAAAGTTGTCCGAAAAGGGCAATACATGTCTAGTAAGGATATTCAACATTATACTTAAACTGGAATAATTTCATAACAAGGGGAATGTTGCTATTGTAGTGCTCATTCTAAAACTTGGAAAACCATTTGAACATGTTACCTTTGCCCAATATTAGTTTGTTCGGAATAATTGGGCGGATAACTAGCCAAAATATTTGAGATGTATGACGTCGCTATACCATACAGGTTAGAGTAACCAAAATCTTGAAAAGCCGGTGAATTTATAATTAATATGCGGCGTTTTCGGCCTCAAAAAAGTACCGACCGACTTTTTAGTGCGGCCCAAGTCATCGCTCTAGTGATGGTAACTTTGCTTGTTGACATGACCGTTGAGATGGAAATATGCCTCATCGCAGAACAAAATGTCGTCAAACATTTCATAGAAAAATCGAAGCCTGGAAGTAATACGCAAGGATTAAAGATTACTAATAAATAGACTTTAGTTCTTGCATATAACCTTTTTAATTTAATTATTGTATTTTGTAGGGGTGCAAACGAAATATTTACGAATAACACAAATGATATGAAAGTTGTGGGTACAGTTAGGATTCGCTTACGAATGAACAGGTCGGGATCTACGCGTATTTAATCCAAGTTGTCATTGTAGCATTAGGTTCCTACTCAGTTCGTTGATGATTTGCTCAATATAGAGTCAGTTTCCTTAAACTTCTCTGCACATTTTATAATGAGTTGGATATTTAGAGCTTTATCTGCGCTAGTAAATAATAATTTGCGCAAAATCATCTCTGTAAAAAAGTCTCTGAATTATTGTTTTGGTAAAATTACCATAAAAGTACCGATGAAATATTTTGTGGCGTCTAAATTTTCAAGAATTATGTTTGCACCTTGTATCCCTATCAACTTTATCTCAACGGTTACGTTCACTCAACAAACCAAACAAACTTGAACCTATTTTAGACACGTCTTGTATATTAAATGAACCTGAAACGACAAAATACAATTGAGGAAATACATGTTTCTAAAAATAAACTGCTTATCAGGTTAGGTTACAGTTAAGACTTTCAGTGCTAGGTAAATGGAGCGTGTCAATCATTTGTTTCGCTTGTAAATACAATAAGTCAAACCTTACGCAAACTGTTAATAAATTCAATCGTGTCGCATAATTATCAACCTACTTGTGTCATATATCATTCTATGTACATTTCAAATTTTTGTACATATAATAAGTTATGATAGTTTCTGTTACTAAATAATTTTAGATCATTAATGTTGCTTCCAATATAACGGGTGTAAGAAAATGCTCATTTAAAGCACTCTTCAAAACACCAAATATAAAAACAAATTATAACCAAAATATAAATGACAATTCGAATTTGGTTCTAGTAAAATAACCCATAAACGTATCAAAATCTATTTTTTTGGTTCTACTTGAAAGTTTGAGATTTAATTAAAAAATTAAGACGCAGTTTATAAAAAATCCTATAATATTGTTAGTAAACTGCCCAAAAGATCAAAAATCATTGTTAATTTTATATCTATGGTAGTACGTTAATCGACCACAAACTGGCAAAAATTCAAGCAAGAGAATACACTCGAGTTAGTATTGTGTTGACAAATAATTAAATATGTAACAAACTTGTTTTTTTAATAAGAAGTGTCAAAAACCATTGCATTAGAAGAAAAATATAAATAAATGATTAAAGTTACGGCTAAGTACATATGTTAGTAATTAAGTAACACAATCCACAAACAATAACAAAATAGAGAAATACACGAATGCATAATTTAGGAAAAGTTTGGATACATTTTATGTTTAAGTTTTCATATTTTATATTATACATTATCACTTCACATATAGCTTAACTAGTATTATAAAACAATTTGTAGTTTTATTAGTTAATGAAACTATTGTAAAAACACGTAGTTCAGTATTCGTTTCGGTTTTAATCTCCTTCAATTAATATAGCTATTAATCTGATGTGCTTAAATTTCGGTAGCAAAATTTCTTCTTACAGCAGCTACGAAATATAATAATAGTATTCAAACAATTTTCGTTCTCTTACAACAAATAAGTGTAGCTTAAACAGGCGTAACCTTCAATAACCGTACCCGGTATACTTTTTTTAGTTTTGATGTCTGCCACCGATATTCAGTATAGAAATGTTTCCGGTTGTAACAATAACATAATTTTTTGCTGTCTAGGAAATGCTCTAGCTAAGTAAGCGTCAGTGGCAAATAGAAACTACTACTGAATCTCATAGAATGCTTATAAAAGCTTACGGTAAAGGTGCTCCATTAGCAACAACATGTAAAGAGTAACTTCGACGCTACAATTGTGATAATTTTGAGATGGAAAACAAAGAACATTTAGAAGGCTCAAAATATCAAAAACAAAGAATTGCAGGAATTATTCAATAAGGATTCATGTCAGATGCAAAAACAACTTTCACAAACTTTAACTGTTACACATTCGGAGTTTTTTCAACTTTAAAAAGCCGTTAGAAAGATTAACAAATAAAGAAAATCGATGCTATACGAGTTAAAAGAAATATCGCAAGTCACAAACATGCAGAAAATTTTGCTTAAAAGGGAAAAAGGAATTTTTAGTAGTATTTTGGTAAGAATGAAAAGTGGATATATTTCAATAATCAATATCGACGCCAATACATAATATTCATGGATAGAAGGCAATGCTTTATTTAACTCTGAGTTATTAAAACAGTATAAAACAATCACTCGTGACTTGTACTAATAAAAATTAATTAATATTAATTGAGAATTTAAGGCCAAATGTCTAAAATACGCCAAAAGGCATGATAACAAGATCTTTTATCAAGACCACACTTTGGTACTTGTAAAACAGATTAAAAACATGTTGGAAGCGCTTGGTTAGGATGCCTTACGTTACCTTCCGGTTAACCAAACATTGCACCTTCTGACTATTAAGTCAATGGCACACAAGCGTGCAGAGATCGATAAAGATTATAAAAAATATTAAGATGGATAAGATAAAGAATAAAATAAGATATGCAATAACAAAAAAAATTAATTAGGTTATCCTGTTATAAACAATACATTAAAAAACAAAAACAAGGATTTTGAAAAATCTAAAACATACTAAAACGCGGATATTTACAAACAGTATCATCAAATGATGGTTCCAGTTGCAAAACCTGCAACAAAAATGCAATATAGTTAAGAGTTAAGCGAATTAATATGGTTAATTATTTTGTAGTATTATTAATGTCGTATATTCATTAATATCTGTTAAATATATTGCAAATAATTACTAGCTAAAGATATTTATACAGAAACCCACACATCATTCACAAATACATACAATTTAAATATTGCACTCAAAATATTCTCAGAAATTTCTACGTAACTCCCTACACAAGTATGGCACGCTTATTAAAATTAATCTGTTAAAAATATGAAACAGGTTCTTAATTATTCTGATATTCTTTCATCATTCTAATGACAAATATTAACAAAATGGGTCGTTTTGAGAAGACATTCGCCAATATAAACGTTTGTATCTCCAGGTGCATCTCTAACTCATCCGATGTAAAGACTTATAATTTTTAATTCAAAAATAGTGCACAGACCATAACTTTATCAAAAAGCTTCGTTTTCAGCTAATTTTGCTACATTTGGACAATTTCTGATGTTATAAGTATAAAAACTCTTTACCCTTCATTTCTGAATCGAAACCTAAAATAATTCTTATTATCTGTAACGCTCTGTTGCCAATAAAATCTTGACATCTTAAATTTTTTTGTGTTTATTTTAATATTTTATTTTTCTCGATGCGTTAGATAATTTAGTCAATGTGTAAACGGTCACTGGTAAAAATCAGTGAATTAATTTGTGTAACGAAGGCCCAACGCTATTTTCAGAATATTTAAACACATTTGTTAATTATCTTTGTAAGTTTGTCACTTTTTGGTAAGTTTGTGCATTGTATACTTTCTTCATATTTTTTTTGCTTGGCAAATAGTCGACAGTTACTATTTTATATTTTTAAACTCTTACAATTTCTCTTTTCGGCATATGCCCAATCTAATACTTTGGAAAACTTTTTTTGGTAACTTTTATATTGATAAACAAATTCAGCAATTGTTATCGGCAATGGCAACATAAAAATGACTTTTCGTTAGTAGAAATTTGGGTTTAAAATTTGTCCCAAAACTTTGTTACATATTTAAACGCTGTGATACCATTATCATTGCCAGTGATTAGAATTATACAGAACAATACTATACCTCTTATAGTAGCAATAAAAAAACTTTACTAAGTGTTTTTTAAGTAATATTTATATAAAATCTGCAACGCTATTTATAACAAATTTACAACAGCACCTCTACTTATTGTGTATGACATAAAGAACAATTTAAAACCAACGTCACTAAAGAAATATCTAGATGTTAACAAATGCATAAAACGCAATTAATTGGTAAAACATAAACGCCTAAGATAACAATGCAATTACTGTTCGCTACCAAAAACAAATTGTTTTTCGTATCAGAAATAAAGACTTGTTGGCTATATGCAAAGTGCAAAAGTGTAACAAACTGTCCATAAATAACTCCAAACAATAGTCAATGAAAATATTAAAATAATCATATGTAATCAATTTTCATTTACTTGCGACCATTACTACAGTTGCCACACACCTCGTTTTCTTACGTCGTACAATAGCGAGGTGTCTACTATTTTTTAAGCTGCTATTTATTGCATGATCGCGTTTATATAGAGCCCTCCCCCTCTTTTTTATCCTATAAGAAAATTATAAGAACTATCGTCTTTGAATTAAATGACCAATTTAAATGTGATATCAAAGTACAATAATTATTATGTAACTCACATCTGGCAAAAATAAAACTAAGGTCATAACTCTTCTTAATTGTTATTAAACTAAAACCACACTGAAGGTCGTTTTCCCCATTCCGTTAACCGACTATTCGAGTTATTCACCCACAAAAGTACAAAGTTTCGTTCAAATCCGATGGAAATTATGTGTTATTTTGTTTTGAACGGAGAATTTCGGGACATAAAACTACAATTTTTTGTAAATGGTAATATGATGGCGTCAACAAAGAGTAGTATTTCTACTAAAATTACTTAACAAATGACATATTTATATGAAATATTTTAAAAAGCCAACAAAACCCAATAAAAAATTTATAACGATACCTTTCATGTGACGGATATTTGTATGCTATCTTTGAATTTAAATAAAACCAGTTTTGTAAATAGATATAGGTTTAATGCCTTCCATTATTTTTAAGCATTTTTAACATAAGTATCCACACTCTTTAATTTTTGTTAACAATCTCACATAAAGCAAACTGGATTTTACGAATGACGTGCTAATATTCTTTGGTTATCATTTGTTTGTAGTTTGTTAGCGTAAATCCTATAAAAACTAACTATAAGATTCTGGTAACCACAAAATATTACCACCTTATAAACAAAGTCTTCAAAGTTCTACTTCAATAAATCAATTGTTTCACATGCTTACGGCACATAACATCGTCTTGTTAGAACCACACAATTGCATGGTCTACATAAATAAGAAATATAGCATTAAAATGCAAGAAAATTTATATGTATTTACATAAAACAGCATTCATTAAAGTAAATAATATTACATATCATATTATTCAAAGTAGCTTCTGTCAACAGTCATAGCATTCTTGAGCCGGGATCTAAATCTCCTAAAAACCAACACAGCTTTGCCCTTTTTTATATCTATTACTTTCACGATGGAGACGCTTAAACTGTCCTTAGTATAATAACGCCTCTCACTGGCCTTCGCCTAAACCACGCGTCACGTGCTTTAGTCAAAAAAATTGTAGTCAGAGCTGGAGGGTGGTATAGCCATACCTATGCCTTTCTTGCCTTGCAGGTTGGGTAGCAAAGTCTTTCTAGAGCACGTACTTTCTCTCAGCGGCCATCACCTTCTCCCAGAGCTTGAAAATTATCTTCAGCAGTTAATATAGTTGTCGGAAGTCACCTTCAGACCAGTTTTAAAAAAAGTAGGACGCCACGAGATCTTCACTACTAACAAGCCCCAACATCATCACAAAAAGGGGAAACTGGCAGTAAATATATTGGTGCACTACTAGACTGCCCATCAACCTTTTCACGCCCATTTCTTTTAACAGATCAATCATGCTGTTCAGAATCCTGGTTGATATTTTCTTTCAATTAGCGGACGAATTTATCACTATTCTTGCTATCAAATCGCTTGCTGTGAACAGTCGCCTGGTGGTCAGATTCTCTGTACTTCCCAGTTAGGTCGTAAATTTGATTATTTTTATAACTAAACCACCCATTAATTTCCGCCGCCGATTTTTCGATGAGAAGAGATTAGAATATAATAGCTGTGTTGTCATATTATCGTTTCAACAATCGCTAACTTGTTATGTTACAGAAAATTTCGCAGACGCATGAGACGATCTTTCGGATTTTCCTGTAATAAAACCTAAATAAATTGAATATATTTCGACATCCATGTATATATTACAAACAAAACCAAAAATAATTACTTATTCATAACTTATTATCTTTCGCCAGTGATACTTACAGCTTCTTTTTATTCTTCTTAGAAGAAAGATTAATTAATACATATAAAACAATAACCAATTTGTAGTGAAGTGAACATGCATTTCTATAAGATTTTCATAGATCCAAAAGGGACAATTTTGTTTGCTAACAAAACTATTCATCAAAAGTAGGCTTTATCAAAGCATTTCAGCCAAAATCAGTTTCAAATCTTAGTCGGCAAATTTACGGCGTAATCGGTGGTTGTTGGGAGTCATGTTTTGACTTGAAAATAGTTTTCTAAGAATAAAGCTTCATATTTAGGTATAAAATCCGCAAAATTGTACTTAACGAAAAATTCCGAGATAAATCTTCGTGTGCACACTGACGAACAGCGGAGATAATATTACTGAGTCCCCAAGTCGTTGGCGTAAGGCATTAATTGAGTAAACAGACTTATTTGACTGAAATTCTTGGATTAAAAGTCGATTTGTTTCCTCGATAAGACGATTATATGCACTATACATTTTGTCTAACACACAGAAAGCTCGGCAAACAGAATGCCCATTTTAGCAACAAGCATTAAAAAATTCCGCTTAGTAAAATCATGTAACTTTCCATGATTATTTGACAGAACTAATTAAAAACACTTGTTCTACATGACAACTAATATGGACGTCGTAAGTCAAAAATATAACATGCTTTTTGGAAAATGCGCTATGAACGTTACAAATTAAAATTATGTTTATTTTATTCTACCATCCTAAAAATCTTTCTTATAAACATATAATAAATCATTGCTGTAGCCGAATTATTCGCTTGCAATTAGAATACGTTTACCGAATATCAATTTTTACTAGTTAAAAACATTTATAGATGAGTTCTACTTTTTAGCGATAAAAGGCTAGCTACGTTTAATTGGTCGCTGTGTAATCAGATTTGATCCAGAATTTACTCCAATCATTTGGGTGTTTTTCATTTATTTAGATTAGACTCTTTAATTTATAGATAAAGATAAGCAAGTTAAATTCTATTTTATCTGACAAAAACATTTTTGAAGTGCAGTACCTCTTGCGAAGCGCCGTTTAAGTGCGCGTTTTTGGCGCAAATAACACCAGCTGATGTTTTTATGTTTAAGGCCCCATTAACATGGCGACAGAGGCATCAAAACATCCCGCGTAACTGTAAAGGCGTGCCACTTACACGGATTTCGGTAAACTCACTAAGCGCTTCTTCAATTAGCCACCGCCAGCCGAAATTTACGAGTAATGACGACGCAAGTATCAAAATACTTGCAGCGTTTGGGCCTTAATTGTCGGCGTTTCGCGCACGAATTTATTGGGTAGCCGGACGGGCAATGCGCGATTTAGTTATAAATTCAAAATAATTAAACGGGGCCCTGTAATGATGCAGTTTGTTGTAAAATATTCGGATCGCCGCCTTATCTTCCCCGAACAATCTGCAATTACTTAAATAAATTCGGCGAAGCAAATTAAATGCTAAGCGCAGTTAATGGATGGACTGACCTTTCGTGCAGCAAAAATGTGGGATAATTTCCTTATGCAATTTAGAGTTATTGCCGAAAAAGGCTCGCATTTTGTTTATTGCTACAAGCTGCTGACGCCGACCGGTTGCCTATATAATTATTATTAACTTTATCGGCTGAAACTCAAAATAAAGGTTTAGTTTAAAATTATTTAAATCAAAATTACTATAATTATGACTATAAAACTTTGCCAAGAATTTTCATATCTTAAACCAGCACTAAATATAGATTATTATTCAATTGTAGATGATAAGCTACGTCATAATAGATCGATCATCTACATTGTTATTTTTTAATCAATTGACATGGGACTGTTAATCTATTAATATTATTCAAGTGCCTCAATCACTTCAATTAATTGTTTACCATGTACTACATCATATATGTCATCTCCTTTTTCAGTAAGTAAATCTAAATATATTTTGTATCTGTGTTATTATTTTTAATTTACTAAAAGAGACAATAATGACTTAATCGGATATTTCTAGTTTCAAATATGAATAATAGACATGCAACAGAGAAAGGTAATTAAAAGAGAAATATCAAGAAGATCAAGTTCTATAATTGGATACCTTGTTTTAGCCATAGTAAGCAGATCTTGCCATTGAAATCATTAAATTTGTAACACTTTATCTAGTTATATTATAAATTATAAAATCTAATTAAAATTAAATGTCCTACTACTCTGCAAAGACAAACATTAAATGGTGCAAGTTCAGATTATATGTAGGATCTAGCGAAAATTCAATTGCATCAAATTGACCTGAACTACACAGACATCTCTGAATAATAGGAAATTCTAGAATCGAAAGTAGAATATGCAATAGGAAATATTAAGATTGGTAAAGCGGTTAGACAAAGCATAGGCTAATATTTTAAAGTTAATAGACAATACCAATATAAAATAATTAACAAAACTTTTTAACTATATTTATAATATAGGAAAATTTTCAAAATATTGATTTTAATCGATATTCATTCTATTCCCCAAGTAAAATAATGTAATAACTTGTAACAATTTTTAATAATCAGTTTGAAGAGTCATATCTTAAAAATACTATTAAGAATCATACGGGGCGGTATTCACAAAAAATGTGAATTTTCATCTCATAATTCCCAGTTAAGATTTAAAAATGGATTAGGAACAAAAGATGTACAGTAGTGTAAATATTTTATTAAAAATATAAACAATTTCAAATTTGACTGTTTTTTTAGATTTTCAAGGAGCTTTTTGCAATGTTCAATATAAAAAACTTATGAAACTATTGCAAGAGAGGACTAAATGGAAAAAGATATATGTGATAAGCTCATAAATACTGTTACACACAGATTAGAACTACCAAATATAACAATTTTTAACTCAGTTCGATTTTAATAGTTTTTAAATAATATTTTCAGGTTTTATTAAATACTTACTGGTAGGTATAATTACAACGGATTTATTGAAAATGGTCACCCATGGCTTTTACATAAGCTTTAAGATGTCCGAGCCACTTGTCTATGGCAGCATGTGCTACATCCATTGGAAAAGTATTGACAGCAGCCGTCAGGATTCACTTCACATAATCAACATTTAAGTGTCTTTTTGAAAAAACTTAAAACTACTTATAATTTGTAATCTAAAGACTTAACACCTGGGCTACCAGAAGCTCAATCCTCTGTTAGAAAATGAGGTACATTGTTGCTCAACCAAGTTTGAGTTGGCCCTGCTTTGTGATAGTCGAAAAAGCTTGTGATTTAGAGGCTCTACTATACTTTTAAAAATATTCTATTAATATAAAATGGTCAAAGTTTTCACTCCCTTCTCGCAAAAATGAATCTCAATTAATCCGTTATAATGCACTCCCCACCAAACAATTACAGCTGCTAGATGATGGCCTCTCTGAACCTTTTGCAATACCTGAAATACTTCTTTGGCCAGTCTAGCGCATACTCCATCATGCGCGTCAACGTCAATCAACGCTAACTTTGCTTTTTCTCTCTTATTTTTCTTTAAAGCATTTATCAACAAATATGCCGTATGCCTTTTGTAAGCAGATAGTCTTAAATCTTTCTTAATACTACGAAACATCGAATAAATGCGAACACTTTTACGGCCAGTGTTATAGTATGGTTTTTGGGTCGTTAGGCCGTGGTCGGAGTATAAAAACTTTTGATATTTTGGCCATAAGGCAGATAAACTTGATTTAAAAAAAATTCTAAAGATATCCGCTGCAGTTTGAATGTAAAAATTAAAGTTTTGGAAATTTGGATCTACTAAGACATAATCTTCTGCTAAAACAGAGGATTTTGTTTAATTCGGCACTTCCAACTTTGACTGCCTGAATAGTCCTAACTGAACATAACCTCCCAGATCTTAGACAATCCTCAACACCTTCAATCTCACTAAACAATTTTATAGCGCAATACACAAGTATACAACTAATTCCGAGAGGATGAAAAGTCTGCAAGATTACTCTTTTTTAATTTCACAGTTATGTAATCTTATTACAGCAATATGGTTTTATTTGTCACCTCTCTCCATTGGTAAATAGTCAAACTTGACAAGAAACACAATGTAACTTAGAACTTTGAGACTGGACAATTGTAACTGTATGTTAAATTCACAGATATCTCTATGGCGTGTAAAGTAAGGGTAGGTTTGATTTAGTAATGGTATTTATGGGAATATTAGGTATAATTAGTAAAAAGAACTTCTATTGCATACAAACAGAAAAAACAATTAAAATAGGCGTAAGATAAGGTTGTGCCCATTCGCCGATTTTATTTAATTTATACTCCAAATGTGTATTTTAAAAGAAACTATGGTATAGAACTGATGAAATTGTAATTGATAAAGAAATGATAAATAATATAAATTATACAGATCATTTTACTACACTGGCTGAAAGCTTGGAAGATTTGCAGCTTCTAGTCGACACGGTAAATAAAGACAGTAAAAAAATAGGACTCAAGACAATTGCTGAAAAACTAAATGTATAATTAATAGCAATTATCCCATAAAAACTATTGAAGTTAATAGTATTATATATCTAGATTGCTGAATAAACAACGAACTAGACCAAGACAAAGCAATAGAATCTGGAATAGAAATAGAAGAACATTCATTCATTAAAATAAGTCTCTATTATATAGTAATCACATGCAACTCTCACATATAATAAAATTAATTAAATTTTATATATATCAAATTACAGTATAGAATCTAGACACACAACACAAAAATATAAAATAACACAAAAAGCAACTTTTGAACAACAAACACACAACACACACACACACACACAACAAATAAGAACTACAGGTCTATCGGAAGATACACACACTAAAATCTACTGACACAAATATAAAGTGAATTCACACAACACATATCGATGTCACACACACACACACAGACACACACACACACACACACACACACATAATCACGCACGCACACAAACAGATAGACAGACAGAATCATTTACGCCTTACAAGCTTTCGCAAGTTAATAAATAAAATTGAAGCTTTGGAAACGTAGACTAATGGTAGAATTTTGAAGATTCCATAAATAGCCAGAATAAATAATAATGAAGTAATGAAAAGAATAGGCTCAGAGAAAAAATTAAACAAAAACATCAAAAAGAAGAAAACGGTCTACTTTTGATATGTTTTGGAAAACAATAGATTTAAACTGTTGGAAACTATTAGAAAAGGAAGAATACGGGAAAATGGGGAAACGAATGCCATGACTATGCAATATCCGCAATTAGACGATACAAACTGCAGACTATTGTTTTCTAAAATTTTGTAAAATCTCCTAAAACAGATCAATTGAATTAAGTGGTTATGAACCTCTAAAAATGAAGGAAAAGAAGGAGCAGATTATCGGACGTCACGCCATTTACTTTATTTGTAAAAAGTAATAGCAAATATGTACATAACCAATCTCTACATACAACGAACACAAAGTAGGATAGACATCTATGCTTCAGTATCTTCAATATGTTTTATAATATTTAAAATACTTACAATAGACACATTATTAGTATAAAATTAATAACGTTTTATAGAGTTGTTGTAATTATTGCATTAATTTTAATGTAATAAAATATTTTAACAGTGTTTCTGTCTGCCAAAATCTAAAAACAAATAGAAAATATATTATTCAAAATTATAAACAAATAATAAAATATTACCATTTAAAGAAGAAATTTAACTTACAAAAAATTATATTAAAAATTACAAAAAATTAGAAAAATATTTTGTGTTAAATAAAAAATTTAAGTTTTCAAATACAAGTTTTCTCTTATTTACAAAATGTGTTTTTAAATAAGTTACTTAAAATCAAAAGAATTAAATTTATTTACATTTGGTGTATACAAATACGAAAAGATATTTGACTGCATTTACTAGTTTAAAGATAAACACCTTTAACACTTTATTTTCTTTAGACTACAATGCAGCCTTTTTATTAGGCAGCATATCTGCATTATTAGCAAGCAAAATAAAATCGCCAATTTAAATAAAATTCTTCATGGCAAAACTCGCAAGAAGCAAATAAATTTCGTAATACAGCGTTTCAATATAAATCTAATAAGAATTCAATTTGACCACCCTCCAGGCATTAGAGAGCTTCAGGAATAAGCCCGGGTCCGTCCGCACCGTAGCCCGCGTCTCAACCGCGCGACCTCACCGACGATCACATAGATATGATGAGATTATTATTTATCATATGATTCGCTGGGCGTCAACCGTTTATAGAAATTCTGATAAATTAAAAACAGATATTTTTTTGGCAAATTAACCGATGTACACTTAGTGCGTAAAGAAAGATAATGACAACTATATACAACAGTGATTCTCATAGTGTGAGTTGCGAGTCCCTTCTATTATGTTGATGAAATCAGGGACCGCAAGAGAATTTCCAAAATAAAACAGGAGTGCCTTATTAAGACATTTATTTCCATCTTTCGCAACATAAATTAAAATACATTAAACAACAACAATCTCGTATTTACTGCTCTTATATTTTATGTTGTTATGCAGGTTGTGTTTCTTATCTTGTGTGTGTTTATGTTTATGTATTATCGAGCTTTTACCTTTGCCCCTCCCCTCTCTCCCAGAATATAAAAGAGCGCAGTCTGATATATTACATTACTTACCTGGAATAAATAATTTTTGAAATTCGAGCAGATAAATATATGTTTCAGTAAGTATACAGCAAATTAAAACGCATCGCTTGTCGAGAGTATGAAAATGTTACATACGAGTTTAAATATTTGATCAATAAAATTAAGATGTTAGGACATGATTCCCTCAATCTTAGGAGGTGAAAGAGAACTAAGACTCGAGTGGTTAGGGTTGCTTCGTTGAAGTAGATCTATCCCTATCCGGATTACAAAGATTGTTTAGCCAATATATAATTTATTTACTAATATTATTTCGTAATTGGTAAGCAGGTTTACACATGTTACATTATTATACAAAAACAAAGAAGTATATGAAATTTCAAACAAAATTATTATTTCAAATTTATGTACTCATATTCTAGTTATATGCTGTACCATGTAATTATTCCTTTCTCCCGATCGTTTGCTCTCGAATTTTTTCAATAACCCGTAAATTCAAAGTAAGCACATACGTAGAAATAATTGTTAAACATAAGTTAGAAGTATTTCTAAGTTCTGTTGTCTTAAACAGTTTGGGTATTTCAAACAATTTATTTGATTATTCTTAAAGTTATACAACCGATATTTCAAGGATTAAAAAAACGCTGGTAGATACATAAACATGGATTGCGTAACCGAACACACATGTAAAAAAGATTTTTTTAATTCCAAGACAATTTACAATCTGTCTAAGAGACAATAAGCAAACGAAGTAACACTATCAATAACAAAGATATTAAACATATCATGTAGAAAGGTCATTCAGTAAATCGCGCTTTACAATTTACATCTTAGATAAGACTACTGATGAAGTTTATTTTGATTGCTGTTACTGGAACATATTTGGTATGCCTGAGGGTTGAAAATGCTTGACTCTACTTGTGTCATCTGATTCGTCGAGAAGTCTACACACTACTTGATTTGGGTCACTAATAATTTTACGCTGTATGACGCACTGAATTGTTTAGCAACCTCTTAAACCGAAGGTACTTGTAGGTCTCTTCTTAGTGTCGCATTAGTCACATACCATCAGGCGTTGGTATATTTGTATGTTTGAATTGGCTGAAAATCCCCAAAACTGCAATTTATATTGGTTTTAATATTGCTTTATACACCAGCACTTTATTTTTTATTGTAAGTTGCGACTTTCTTCCGATTATCTAATTCAGCTGCCTTAGTTAACGTTTAATTTCTTCTATTTTGTTTCTATGTGGGGTCTCCATAATAGTCTTCTGTCTAAGGTGATGCCTAAGTATTTAGCTTTTGTATCTTGAAGTTTAAGTTGTTCGTTGAGATAGAAAGGCAATGCGACTACGCAAATTAAGCTAAATTCAACGCCGTTTACGAGGACTCTGTCCCATCATTTGTCACCATGAAAATATGGGCACCTGAATTTAAACGTGATCCTATCGGCTTGGCTGTTGATGAGCATTCGGGACGGCCAACAACTGCAACCTCTACTGATAACATCGAAAAAGTTCACTAAATGGTATTGGGCGACCGTCGAAAAAGTGTATTATATACTTAATATGCCAGCGTGGTCCCGTGGTTGAGGGGCGGGCTACGATGCTAACGGATCCGGGTTCAATTCCCAGTGCTCTCTGATGCCTGGCGGGTGGCCTACTCAGTCACTAAAAATAATTGAGTACCTGCATTCATTCGAACAAGAGGTAATAATGGCGGTCGTCTAAGGTGCGGTGCTTGCCACATCGCCCCGCATCAGAGATTGTGCGCGACGACCGGGTAGAGAGAACGAACGTATGAGAGCTTTAACCTCTCATTTTGCAGGCCGTGCTCCCACGCGGGGCGTAGGGCCTTACCATTATTATTATTATATACTTAAGTAGTTTATTATGTTATTATAAATTAATTTAATTCGTTCTGTAAAAGTTTTCTAGCTCACGCTAAAACATAATTATAAATGACATAGCTACGAATACACATGTAATTAAGTATATAATTGATATCTATTCTATTATAAACCTTAATTACACTAAAAGTCCATAGTAACCAAGAAGAATGTACCTCATTATCGAAGTACCTTTTTACGCATTTTTAAAATAAAAAACTGCTGTTTTAACAGTCCAAAATTCCTTGCTTTATTTTAAAGGAAATGTCAGACAAATTAAAAACAATCCCAGCAATTAGCACACGTTCTTCGCTGCATCGCGCGGCCGCAAAACGAGACCAGTCCGGCGCAGCGGCTCAGGTAACAAAGGCTGCAAGAATCCGACAAAGCAGAAGTACGCGGAATGCCTGAAAAATGCAAGTGTACGTTCTATTTATAACATGCAGTCATAACAGCCTCGGCAGCGTAAAATGTGAAACGGTTTATCTCCTAGACGCCAGCCGAATAGCATGTAGGTTATCTCTCAGGACTTATTCGCAGCTATTCAAATAAATGCCCTGATAACTTCTGAGGCGGTAAAATAAATATATGCCCTGCTGCATGCCAGAAGGCACTAAATTATCGTGAGTAAAAAGGCAAAGATGAAAATTTCATTTATAATTTACAATCTGGTTATTGTTTATAGAAACATAATTAATTTTCTAAAGAATTTTACGTATAATATAGCTCAAATTTAGAAAGCTGTGTAAGAAATCAACAAAATTTTATTAATATTTTAATAAAAAAAATTAAATCTTTATGTTTATTTTTATTCTATACATTCCCTATCTTTTTCTCATGCAAGTGTAGTCATCTTTTAAATAGTCGGGATTTTTTTTACGCGCCTTCTAAACTTATTTACAATTTGGATATTTCACTATATATCAGTTTGGAGTTACTTATTTTAGGTATATTCGAAGGCTCTAGCATTACTTATTTAGTCGCCCCATGTTAATAATGTTACTACTTTTAATATTTTATTTAGCTTAGAATAAATTTGTTTTAGATGAGCGAATAGTTTGTTGTGCTTATATAAACATTTGAATTTTAGTCTAATTTAATCTTCAATGAACATAAATAAAATATTAAACGTTTATTTAATTTTAAAAATTGTATCTAATGTTTTATTAGGAACACCATATTAAAACGGGAACGTGGGACAGTGTTCCACAGATGTTCCAAGCTTTTAGACATATAATAACACCTTAAAGGTTTTATTTTAAATTTAGTTACCGACCATACAACCATAAGTATTGTAATAATACCCGCCAGCCGGTCCCTGCGCTGTGACTATCTCCCGACGTGGTAATCTTTCGAGCATTTTCGGTGCCACGCGAAAATACACGAATGATTGCTATATATTTCGGTACATCAACATATCGTCAGCGTCCATTACATCAATGCAACAGAGTGAGGCGGAATTCGTGACGCGCAAAAAACATTATCGCTAGCGATCAGCAAGCGCCGGGTTTCAATCTCGTCGATCGCTAATTTTTTACTTTTAACTCGTGAAAACTGACTGAAAAGTAGTGTTAGAAATGTGATTATTTGCAATCGAATTATCTGGGATCCTCCTGCCATTATGGAGTAACCAACATTTTTTATCATTTTCGTTTTCGGGCTGAAAAAAGCTAATGACAGACGTACGTATGGATAGACTGGACGCAATAAGCTTTTTTGTTGGTATAAAAGCCTAAAACAGTAATATTGTTAATTGTATTGTTAATTACAATAAAATGTACAACAACAATAATTACATAATCAAACACGATAGAATACCGTTTCACAGAGGTAATATTGTTCAAAAATAGTAAAATAATTTAGACTAAGAAATGATTATGTAGCAATATATGCTTTAATGCTTGAAATACATAAATATCAATCATAAAGGATTGTTATATTTACGGACAGTTTTTGAGGTAAACATAAAAATACGAAATAATTTTTTAACTAAGCTATAAAATACCAAGTACAATTTTTGGGAATTTTGAGCATATGAGTAGCAGAATTGGCAATGCTGATTATAATTGTATACAGGGTCATCGAGGAAAATCCGGTTTTTAACGTGTATCGGGGGAAAACCGAAAAGCCGTTTATTTACATTTACAATCGTTATCGTAATCGACAAAATGAGCTCAAAATACGATTACAGAGCTGCTATACTCGAATCCTTACGCACTGGAAAATCATTGCCTGAAATTATTGCGTGGTTTGGCTACAAAAAGCTTCAAGTTTATATAAAATTTAACCACCAAGGGGAGGTAACTCATAGCTAGCGATCTGAGCGTAAGATAAGTAATTAAATTGTCCGTAAATTGAAACAAAAAAGATCATGTACTCAGCATGACTAACCCGACAAAAAATATGGGTGGCAAGGTCGATGGATAGTCTAACAGTGTACCAACACCTGTATTATATGGCTTTCGTTCTGAGAAACTGCCAATTTTTATTTGAAAAAACAATATGGACAAGGAGTTAAAGAGTTATGTACTGTTGGAGACAGGAATGTAAATTGTTTAAATGACTGTTAGATCTGCCAAGATTTCCTTTGAAATTTGTATCGTCATGCATACAAAGTTTCTCGCTTCTGTGATGGTGCTAGGGCTTGTGAGCAGCAAAGAAGGCGCCATGCCGCCACACTGCTTTGAAGAAGGCCTGAAGGTGACAGTCGACAATTTTAATATCGTACTGGGACAATTATCAAGCTCTAAATAGAGGAGATGGCCGCTGAATAGGTAGTATGTGTGCCAGCAAGACCACGTTTCAGCTCACAAAGCAAGAAAGACCTAGGCATGGCTAGTACTAGCCCCGACTTGTGGCTACCCTCACAATTTATGCTTTTCAGATAATTTTTATTGCGCTCTGAATATTTTATTTTCATTTTTATTCACATAAAGTAAAAATAGATAATTATTCCAATCAAAAACATATTTGTAAGTAATCATTCATGTTTAAGGGGCACTCTATTTTTATGTGCGTACTGTGTACCAAATAATAATAGTACACTTATTGGATATTTTAACAATAATTATGAATATAATTTAATTGCAACTATAATTAGTAAGATTGTATTGGATAGATTATATTAAGTTGCATACATTCACCTTGTTTTGTTCGTAACTTGATTGTAACACAATATAACATAGGGTTGAACTGCATCGTTTTTTGACAAAAATCTCGATGTTTCGGCATCGGCTTTGATGCCATTTTTAAGAATTTAGCTATTCACTCGGAATCTCAATCTACCTACTCTCCAGATAGAGCTATGAGTCTGAGTAAGACTAGCGTTTCGTGTGTCCTGCTTTGTCATTTTTAGGGCTGGAAGTGAAAGTTTGCCGGAAGATGTATTGGATTGGGAAAAGTCTGTTGGTTTACTGGTATTGCGTATTTTATAGTGCGGGGTAATGAGAGATTTTATATGACGGGTAAGCGTTGGCTATTATCTCTTGTATTCAAGCATTGTAGGCGTTTTCCTATTTCAATTGCCTTATAAATAATTCTGCTGGTGAGAAGGGAATTGAAACCAATGGTTTTAGTCTAAGGAAAGTTAATTTTGTAGTTTGTTTCTTTATTATGTTTGGCAAGTGATGAACCACTACCACCTCTCCGTACGGCAAGAGAATGATCATATGTTCGGCTGGATATTTGCCGATTTCTTTAATTTACATACGTCGTTTAGTGACCAAGATTGGGAATTGCGTCAATTGTATTATTTGTGAAACCTTAGTTTGGATTCATTTTTTGGGGCAATAGATAATTTTGTCAAAGTTTGGATAGTATTTTTTTCAATATAAAATAATTTATGAATCCTTTATAGGGTTAATGTTAATTTGGTTTCGAATTTAGGAGGGATTTAACAATTGGAATTCTTGGTACGGTTAAGTTTTTGAAAAGTTTTAAATTATTTGTTATTTGGAATCTATAGATTGTTAGTGTAAAATTTTAATTTTTTGGTCGATATCAGTCTGATATACAGAGTAAGTTAAGTGAGGCTTTTGTTTGAAGTCAAAAAGGTGTTATGGGATTAAGAGTTAATATTTTAATTTATATTTCTAAGTAAATAATATTAGAATAAGAATTTATTAGAAAATACCCTATTTTGTTAGTAAGGTGATTAATGGTTACAGAATTTCTATAGGCAGATTTCATATCAGAAATTGTTTACATGGTCTGTGGTTGGGATTTTGCAACCGAATGAATTTGGGTAATGATAAGATTGGTCATTTAGGTAGCGGTTTGTATAAGTGAGTTTTCTATAGACAATATAATAAAAGCTGTCATTTAAAGAGCATTATTTTGTTCGATTTTCATGGTAAATTTGATATTAATGTGAATTTGGTTTAGGTGGTAAAGAAATTTGTAAAGTGTATTTTATCCCTGAGACCAGATAACACAAGTGTTAGCCTGAGTAGCTAAGTTGCTTATAGGATAGTCAGAAAGGTTATGTACAGCAGTATCGTTTCGCGATGGTTGGGTATCAAATAGTTGATTTTGGCACAACTTGGAAAATTACGTTTTTGAGTTTTCGCATATGCATGTATTATCCTAGAGAAGGTATCCCAAATAATGTTGGAGGGCTTAATTTACAGAAAATTCCATAAAGTTCTAGATTGGTTTTAGTCAAGTTTCTTCGGATAGCGTGAATGGAGTTTTTAAATAGATATATCACTGTTTTTTAAGAAATATTAGACGATTTCTTTGAAAATGCCCGCTGAATTTATTAGCTAAACGTTAAAGAGTTTTAAAAAGGCGTAATCTAAAATTTTTGCATATATTTAGACTTTTTTGCAGTGCTGAGTATTAGGTCTTTTAAAATAATTTTTTATAAAATGTTAATACCGAATATATCACTCCAATCCCACAAAAGAAAAGTGCATAACGCGATTGAGATCCTAGACTGGAAGATGAAGTGTTGATAGTAATCAAATGGTTAGAAAAAACTGAATCTCAAAGGCAAAGAACAGAGAGGCCTAAAAAGATATAAAGAAGATCTATGCCCAAATTGGACAAGGCTAAATAAAAAAGAAATAAATACAATTTGGATGAAACACTTGTTTATAACTAATAACTAATTAATTTTAATTATATTTGTATACCTTTACAATCACATAATTTTCCGTTTTAATGTCTATTTTAATATTACTTTGTTTAATCAATTAAAAATTTGTTAATAATTAATTAAACCGCTTTTAACTTTTAACATTTCGTTTATATATTAGCATAAAAAAATTATTGTAATTGTACTAATCACAAAATCACATCTAGTCCTTCATTTTTCTGTAGGATATCGTTTCTGTTTAAGATAACATAATGTCTTTGTGTCACCAGCTGTTCCAGAGTCAATTCAGAACTTAAAACTTTTAAAAACATAAAATAGATATGTGTTTCCGTTTCCTGCTAAAAACATTTGTGGGCAACACCGGATATACAATGAATTAGGCAGAAACATTTATAGGGACTTATTGTAACTTAAAGTAAGTTGCCAACGCACTAAGCACTTTAATTTGTAGCATTGGAATATTAAATATTTTAACAAAACGGAGATTGTAGATTGTCTAAAGAAAATATTTAAGGTATATACCACTTGTTTGATTATCAAACGGTAGTCGAAGAACCAAGTTATAGAAAGTGATTTTCAGTGTGAACATATTTTAAATGTAAGTAATAAAAACAAAGAACAATATACATTTTGTAGTAAAATTAACAGTAATGCGTTAATGTCATTGGAAAACATTTAAAATGTGCTTAATTAAAAAAAGCTTGCTTTATTTTTAGCAAATTTTAAGCTAAAACTATGTGGTAGCCACAACATTTCAAAACCTTTTTGTTTGAAATTATCTAGTTTCAATCCGATTTATTAATACAGAACGAAATTACAAACCTTTTAGTTTTCGATAATGGTATATAAGATATCTGAAACAAAAATGTACTTTGGTACATCTAATATGTAATATATGCAAACAATAACTGCTTGTTCTAATGATATATATTTTTTGTATACATTGTGGACTTACTTCTCATGGGCTGTGTGTGTAGTGTAGTTACCAATAAGGAATTTTTATATAAAAAAAATGAAATGTATTTTTAACATTCTCTATCATATAATTAAGTGTACTGTGGAGCAATTCACTATTGCTGCCAGATATTTAGTTAAATTTCCATACTAGCAATACCACTTTCATTTTTGTATTTATCTAAATGAATCTCTTAGCAGCTAAAACTAAGTAAAACAACAAATTACTAAATAAATTTAATAGAGACAAATAAAGATAATAAAAAATAAATTATAAAAATAAATAAAATTAAGAGGCACTATTGCAATTGCATGTCTGAAGGAAGATTGTCAAGTAAAATTTTTTATCACAATACATCGATCATACGGTATTTAGTATATGGTATGTCTATAGTATCTGTTTATTGCACTTAGCTGATGCATGGTAATATTAACTTTAATCATGTTTAAGTGAGCAACTAAGTATTGTTAAAATTATTTATATTTATTTATTTTTGTTGCCCTTGTTTGTTTTCTTGTAGTGTTTTAAGTATACTATGAGAAAATAGATTTAAAAGTGAAATACTGTTGTATTACATGATTTCTTTTGAGACAGATCCAAAATAGAAAAAAAATGTAAAAACTTTTTATCGGCAGACTAAAAGCGTTTATAATCAACATTTCATAGAAGGTCCAAGTATCACCTCCAATAATTAATCTCTTCAAAAAGACTCCTTCTAGGAGCAAAGCATGCGTAAAAACGCAATTAAGAGGTTCGTTAGCTAATACAGAATTTATATTTCAGAGCGACTAACGTAACTGAACTTTATGAGATTATTTTATACCGTTTATAACGTTTAAAGCATCCACCAATTTACAAATATTATATTGCGAATTTTCCTCGTACACTACCTTAAAGAGGTCAGTATCTGTAATATATGGGTAACCTTGACAGTCTTCATATTCTAGATTAAAGTTACCAGCTTCAATATCGTAAGCCAAGAGCTAACTATTCAAATACTTCTACCATCACTACCATAACCGGAACAAATCTTATTTGCAGTATTGTTTTTTTTAAATAATGCAATATTACATACCGCAATAATTTTCTTATATTTGTGATATATAATGTGATGCCAAATTAGTAGATTCCTGTGTATAAAACTGCCCCCTATTTCTTTAAACTTGGTCACTGTTAGTCAACATTCTCTTTAGTTTATTTTAACATAAGCTAGCTTACGCAATGGATGGAGCTTTAGAGCTAATCTGGTTAGCCTAGACTATGTAATTAGATCTTTCTTAACAGCACCTTTGTTTTCTTTTACTTTTTATCCATTTGACTTAAAGAACTTGTTTAATTAGTGAGGAAAATCTTTCTTGTCAATTGATATTGCATAATGGGTTTGCTTCCAGTTAGATAAAACTGCTCTCTATGAAATCTTGAATGCCCTGAAAAACCCAACATCCAACGGTTGGTTTGTGTGTCGGGTTTTCGGTAGGCATACAAAGCAATATTATTTTATTCGCATTTTCTAAGAACCTCATTTGTGAAGTGTGACAATAAGTTGTCCCCTACCAAGACTTTGCGACCTTCTAGTTTTTTTGGATGCGATAGAAATACAAATAAAAACCAATCTGTGAAGGTCTGAGCATTCACTCACCCGCTATTGGTGCAGTTGTATCGTGAACCCCATGTATCACTGTAGCACGGCTAAGCTTTCGGTTCATTGCATCCACATTTTATCGGCTTTATATATCACATAAGGAGGAAAAAAATGGCTGATGTGGAGACACACATCGTGATGGATGACGAACTTTTTGTAAAGTTGCAATATCTAACTCTCCTACGAAACAACATTTTCTTGTTTCCTAGGTCATTCTGAAAATTAGTTCCATCATAATAGAACAAGTTAGAAGCCGAAATACCTTCTAATGTCTCGCGTAAATTTTTAAAATAGTCAGATTACTTCCTTCGAAACTGAAGTCCGAAATAGTTAATATTAGCTGCAAGTCTTTTGTTTATATTGTTCTTATGACGTTCTAATAAGAAATAGACTCAATTTGGGTCAGGCAGGTTTCGTCCTTGGCTGCCTTAAGAAGTTGTGGCCATTTGTCTTAAAACAACTGTGACTAGAGGAAATTCACGATACCCAAAAACGAAAGCTAATTAAATGAAAGAAATTTCTTTTGCGGCAGAAAAGATGGATTGACCGCCATTCTTCCTTACGTGACGACCATTGTATTTGTTATTCAACGTATCATAAGCAACTTTCTACTCTTTTGCAGCTTTTTTTAAACTCCAACCATAATTTATAACTTTTTCAAGTACGTTTTCAATGTTGTCATCGGAGTATAACCAATAATCCCAACTTCTTCTTGTATTTTCGTAGCATAGTAACCGATCCTGTAATTAAATACTACATATTTTAGAGAGATAAACAAACCTTCAACAGTAAACTTTTTCTTAATGCACGTAAGAAAACTTTAGCACAGTAATATAGTACTGACTTACCAGTAAAAGTTTGGGAACAGCAAAGAATGACTGATTTCGGGAAAAACTTTCAAACATTGTTGGAGCACGATTATTGCAAGAACTTAAAAAGAGTGTGAACACAAATTGACAAACAAAAGCGCCCTTCGTAGGGAAAGGGACGTTTCTACTCCGCCGGTTTTTCACCGCCAGTTCATCGCCACCGTTTCTACGCCGGCCGTTTCTACGCAGACCGTGCCTATGCCATAAATTTCCGAAAAGAAACGGGTAATCTGAAACAATCCGGGATACAAAGGAGGTAATCAGAAATTTTAATCCGATCATAGGAAGTTTACAATCTCCGGGATTATCTTAAGAACGTTATGGTTATTCGCATAGACCTATTAGCAAACATTAAAATTCCAAGAACAGCATTTGGTATAAATATGGGGTAGGAGCCGTTAACACATCACTTTAAGTGAATTCGCCAGAAAGTAATTATTAACCAGTGATCTTAATAATGGAACCATAAAGGAGAACTATTCCTATAACGGATATTTGTACGTTTTCGACAAAGTTAGTAAAAGAGATGCTAGTTTACTATTTTGGCAGTGCGAGGAAGTGGGAACAATTTACACGAGGGCTGGAGAAGTGGTCAACGAAATTAACAATTACCAAATGACTCAATAATTTTTCCTATTTCCCTTTTGTATGTACATTATGTATTCTTTTAATTTAAAATTGTAATAGTAATACTTAATAAATTTCTTGGTTTTATTTGCATTGCAAGTTTTATTTATTATTTATTATTCTTGTTTTACAAATTAAGCCATAGTAACATTAATGATAAAAATAAATTAGAATCAGCCGGCGTAGAACCGGCTGGCGTCGAACCGGCTGGCGTAGAACCGTCTCGGCGTAGAAGCGGCGGCGATGAACTGGCGGCGAAGAACCGGCGGCGTAGAAACGTCCTAGACCACCCTGCGTATATAGCGGCCTTCGCAGCCAACCTGTGATATACACTTTGGGGCTATATTTGAAAATGTCTCAAACTGATCTAGTAATCAATTCACCCCCGAAAATCAATTTCGCCCCAAATTACGGTATCTGTACTTTCTCCTTGAAGCCTTACTTATTGAGACTACACGACCGTTGTACCAAAAATATAGCATTAATGCCATTTCAAGACAAGTCTTTTCAATATTATATTTGCTTTATATTGTGCCTTAGTCCGTAGTCTAATCACTGTTATGGGTAATACCTCCTGGTGTGATTTTTATAATGTTTGCCTGGCATCAGCACTGACGTTTCATCGGATTGTCGTCAGAGTTTTTAAGGATAAGGAGACCTTTGTAAGGTAAGACAGCAAGATGTTTCTTCTGTTATTTCTGATTTAGCCATAAAAGGATCAAATTTTGATATAGGTTGTACACAGCCAAGCATGTTACAATTTTTTACGGACCTTTTAGTTAGCTTGATTAGTCTAGACATATCTATTAAAAAAAAGTACTTGACTGATAATGAAATTCCGCCCATAAGCATTGTAATTAGGATTATCGCAACGATGCGTTATCAATATAACGCTAGCTACTTTGTAAAATAAAACATTAATTTTTAACTAACAAATTGGCAACATAATAATTTACTAAATTTTCGATCTTGTGTATTTTATTAAAAATTCACTACTTTCTATTCTGTTTAACTACCACATATTAGTCACTAACAAACGAATTTAGTAAATTATAATTTAAATTTAGATTATCTTGAACACTGTTTGATCTTGACCTTACTTTAGTACAGCATCGTTGCGTGAATCCTGCTCACGTAATTTTTGCATACATTTAACGCTTTGTATTTCCGCTAGCGGCAACTTGGGCCTAGTTTAAAAGGCTTCATTTACATATTCTCTACAGCTGCATTGGCATAGCACACTTTTAAGAAATTCTATTATCAAATTTCGCGTGTAATTAAAATTTAGTATAATTTTAAGATGACAATGTAGTAAGAAGTGTTGTTACCAAACCGATAAATCCTAAATTATTTATTAATAAAATCCAAGATTTAAATTTTTTTAAGGCATCGCAAATTAAAAAAAAAGCCTTTTAAATGTGATGCTTCAGATGTGTACAAAAAATAAGCTTCAGCAAACAATATGACAATTAGTATGTAAGAAGTCTCAAATATATATATATATATATATATATATATATATAAAAACTCATATTCAAGTTTCACCTCAGTGGGTCAAGAGTATGTAGCAAGGACATATAGTCTATTTAGATTGGAATGAGCATATATATATATATATATATATATATATATATATATATATATATATATATATATACCGCATTCCAATCTAAGATAGACTCACAAATTATGTCCTTGCTCATGAACCTGAGTTTTTCACTTGTTAGCAAGTAAACATAATCGAAATAATTAAAATGTCTGGTAATTTTGACAAAAACTTATTGATCTTTGGTGAGTAACCACTATCAGCGCATAATAGGTTAGTCATCGGGATACACTCATGATTTGGTGTAAAAAAGTATGCCACTAAGGGCATTCTTTATCCACACCGTAAAGAAATGGAAACAAAGGAAGTACTATAACTGAAAAGACCAGAAGAGGGACTCATTAGGCAACTCCTAATAAAGACCAAATACGGAGGGGAGGAATCAAAGCAAGTTTGGCAGAACCAAGATCATGGGAAGTTGTTGAGCTGGCCATACACTTTGATGTTCTCAAAACTAGTGTTCAGATTATTTTGACTGAGGATTTGTATGTGGTCAAAAAATTCGGAAAACTTGTCTGCGGCGATTGAAAGAAAGGCAATCTCAAAATTACATATGTTACAACCTTACCATAGATGAAAGTTGGATACTCTATACCGACTCCTACATAAAAGCAAGTTGGCTAAATGACTAGAAGAGGTAAGATTGTTTAACGAAACCCAATGTAAGAGTTTCAAGATAAAAAAAGAATCTTGATTATGGTAATAGAGTTCGATGAAATCGTTTTTTGGCATCTCTGTGAAGAGAAGGCTATCATCGCTAAAGAGGTCTGTAAGTCAGTCCCCGAGACTTATATTCCGGAATGAATGGAAAGGAAGGGTGTGAAGTGCGCTATCATCGTTTATTATAATGCCAGACCACACAAAGCAAATCTTATTATAGAGTATTTGATGGAGAAAAAGTGGAAGACTTCGGGTTACTCCAATTGTTTTGTGCCTTGAAAAGCTCGCATAACTGTGATTTATTAGGAAAATTAAGATTAGTCATTGAAACAATCAATAAGGCCATATTGGAAGATCTGCAAAGTACTCTCTTTACTATGCTACTTGGGACAAATTCTCAACCGTTTTTGAAATATCAATGAGACGTCTTTTTAGGATACATATATGTGTGTCCCCATAAGGTCCTACAGTTTTTTCTAAATTGAGACCGCTCCTCTATGGAGCCTTAACAACTCGGCAGGGGTGTAGTGAGTTAGTCCACATTTTCTCAGTTTTCTGTCTGTCGCCATGTTCACAGTTTTACTCCATTTTTTCCTATTCACGTTTACTCCTCAGCTTTGGTTTTCCTTAATATGCAGGTTGTTTTCTACTTGGTATTGCTACTTTTCTCTTGGTCTGCTTTTTAGTCTGGTTGCTTCGGATTTTTATTTATATATCTATTTATTGATATTTTAGGGTAATTCCTGTGGACATATCTGTATCATATAATTCGTTGTAATTTTATGAAGTTTACTATGTCTTCTTATAGCGTGTTTCTTATTTCAAAATTCATTAGCCGTCTGCATTCTCCTTCTTTTATTTTCTTGGGCCTATTATTTTTTTAATTATGTTATGTTTGAAAACTCTTGAGTTTTTCTCATCTTTTTTTGTTAGGTTTATTGTTTCACTAGCTTTTTTTGACTTATACACCTTAATCTTCAATGTTTTACTCAAGTTTCTGTTGTGTAGCAAGTTTTTAAATATGTAAATAATAGACTCGATTTCTTCCTTGCATACGTTCTTGGATTTCTTCGCTTTGGTCACTGTGTTCGTTAATTTGTACTCCTACATATTTGACTTTCTTTGCCTTTCCTGTATTAAAAAGTGTTGTAGACAGGATGTCTCTCTGTCTGACTCCTATTGCTATGATGAACACGTTTGTTGTAGCTCCGTGAATTGCTTCGTTTCCCTCTGATCTTGTCATTATCATTTCTCTCAAGTTAATAAGGTTTTCCTGGAATAATTAAGTTACTCATTTCTTCTAAGAGTTTGTATCGGTTAATGCTATCAGATGCTTGTTTAAAATTTATCAATATATATGTAAGTCTACATTGTATTTATAGCATTATCTGGATTAATATGTGGATGACATAAATGGCGAATCTCCCTTTTCTGAACCCTTGTTAGTAATCACCTACTTCTGTCTCTAAATATGTATCTAGTCCGTTACAGATAATTGATGTTAAAATTTTGTAAGTAATACTTAGTAGCATCATTTCTCCATAGTTTTGACTTGTGTGGAGTAAGCTTTCCTATTTTCTAATCTGACATTATGATCTCGTTTTTCCATATTTCTACTGTTAAGCTGTGTATATTTTTAGAGTGACTTCTCTTGGTTGTTTAATTAATTCGTAATTTATTTGATCTGGCTCAGCGCTTTCCCTACTTTTAATTTGTTTACCGCCGTTTTGAATCCTTCTCTTTTATCGTGTTTTTTCTGCTTTATTGCTTTATGTGTTTACTTCTTTGTCTCCATATATTTGCATGAAATATTTCTCCCATCCTTTATTGCTAACCCTTTCAATTCTAGTCATTTTCTTGTAGGTCTATTTTTTGATATAGTTAAATAGTTTTATGTTGTTTCGGGTGTTTGCTTTCATTTCTGTAAATTTTTTTGGCCAATCTTGCTTTTTGTTTTTACATATTCTTGTAGTTTCTGTACGTTTATCTTTATATTTATTTGTTATTTCTGATCCTTATTCATTTTAGCCGTGCTTTGTTTTTTTGATCTATATATTCCATGCATTCCTCGTCGAACAATTTATTCCTTCCAGAAATCACCCTCCCTAGCTCTTGTTCTGTTGTCTCTAGTATGTCGCTTTTGATCTACTGCCTACTTCTTTATTTGAAGTGCCTTTCTAGTTTTATTATAAATTTCCGTGTTGTTTTCTCATTTTTAGCTTTTTAATGCCTTATTTTTTGTGTTTTTGGTGTTTTTTATGACTTACTTTTAAAATTTTGAATTTTATTTTTGAAATTGAAATTTATTTTTTTATTATCTGGAATGTCATTGTTGCATTTTCGTATATTTTCTTAATTAAATCTATATGTCTAGAATCGATCTCACATCTCTTTAATGCATTGACCAGCGCCCACATTTCCACCTTGTCAAACGCCTTTTCAAAATCGTTAGAGGGCTTGGTACGCTTTTTCCATAACTTTTCTTGGTGTATGTTATCTAAGGTGTTGTACTCCTCTCTAAAACCTGCCTGTTGTGAGATTTGGAATTCGTCTAGACGTTTTGTTATTCGTGTTGATATTATTTTTGTTAAAAGCTTATACATAGCAACGATAGGTTCTAGTTCCTTTTTATTATCTTTTTTATAAATTAGCACAGCATTAGCGTTTTTCTATTATTCGGGTATTGTGCTCGTATCTAGGCAATGGTGAAATAGTGTTGCTAGATGACCTAGAAGAACTTCCTCTTCTGCTTTTATTAGTTCTACTACTATCCCGTCCGAGCCTGCAGATTTATTATTTTTAAATTGCTTTAGAGTCTGTTTTATTTCATATTAACTAATTGTGGGTATGTCCTTTGTATAGTGTTTGGTCAATGGTGCTCGTTTTTTGTTTAGGCTAGTTGGTGATTCTTGAGTCTTCGACGAGTACAAGTCCTCGTAAAACTTTCAATACATCCTAGGACCTTTTTGCGATTGCACAGTGCGTTCTCTTTGTCATCCATTATATTTACTATTTCTTTTTTCCTTCTTGTATTCTCCTTCTGAATACTTTTTAGTCCTTTGTTTCTTTTAATGATTTCTCTAATAGTTTTTTTTAATACTCTGATATGTCTAATCTTACTCGCTTTCTGATGTACTTATTGATTTCTTTTATTTCTTCTTTAAAATATTTAGTTTTTCTTCGGTTTATTAGTTTTCTCGATTCTTCTTTAAGTTTAGTTTATCTTTCGGTTTTGTTTGTATTTTTAAGTACGCTGTTTGCAGCCTCTTTTATATTATTGATGATGTAATTATAAAGATCTTCAACATTTATGGTCTCTCTAATCGAGTTGCTTGAAAATGTTTTCTGTAGTACGCTTCTGTAGGTATCCTCTTTGTTCCACACCTCTGTGTAGTCTGTTTTTAGCTCATATTTCAATTAATTGTCTTCCCTCTAATCTTGTATTTATTTCTACTTGTGTTTTTACCATTCTATGGTCGCTGATGTTTATTAGGTTGATGACGAATACATCTTCTCACTATCTGAGAAGGAGTACTCGTTTTACTTTTGAAGAGTGAAGACGTGTTGGATGCCGCTCTAGCAGTGATATCTAATACGAGATTGCGAGCACGTGTAAAACGCGAAGTGAAGTGTGATAAGGATCCTGCCGAGAAAGTGCAACTGCCTGAAAATGTGATTGTACTCTGCTCGGTAAGATAACAAGCTAATCATTTTGCAGCAGTGCAAATATGCACACAGCAACAGAATGAATAATCTCCCGCTAATACAACGACCTCCAACACCAGCTGAGGCTTTATTACCTCAGCAAAACCAGATTCTTGTACAAGAGAATCAATTAAAAACTCAAAATGAGCTTAATTTATGGAATGGTTGGCAACAATCCTCGCAACCATCGAAACTCTACAGGATAATATCAACCAGCTAATGCAAAGGGTAAAAGCCTCGAGAACCCAGTGGCGGCACCCAAAGCAGAGCAAGTAACTGATGAAAAGTCGAATATCACACCGACGAAGAAGAATTAGCCAGAGAAACAAACTGGATAGTTCAGAAATCAAGACATAAAAACGGAAAGCAATTGCGTCCCCGGAGATCTCTCCACAGCAGCAATCAACAATCGCTAAACAATCAGACAATAAGTCGAAAGAGAAGAAAACACCCTACCTCCACCAATAAATCTGGTGAATATAAAAGAATACGAAACTGTACATGACATATTGCAAGCAGCAAGGTTAGTTATAGAGTAACCGCTATGAATAATGATGTATTTAAGATCAACGTCTCAGATGAAACGCTACCGTAGTCTGATCTCAACTCTACGCAATTACGATGTTGAATATTACACCTATGAAGACAAACAAAACCGACCCATAAAAGTTATGGCCAGAGGTATACACCAGACGTGTTCAATAAAAATGATCACAGAAGACTTAAAAGAAAGAGGGTTTAAAATCGTAAATGTTACTAACATTATGAAAAAAACGAAATCAGAGAATGGCATCATCACTAAGCCACTGCCTCTATACATGTTAGATTTTGACAAATCAGAAGATATTAAAGATATTCACAAAATTAGTATGATTGCAGGATTGAGGGTAAAAATTGAACCTCTACGTAAGAAAACAACCCTTATCCCGCAATGCAAAAAGTGCCAGGCGTATGGACACACCACAAAGAGGCAAGGTGCGTAAAGTGTGCAGGACCTCACGCTACTAAGGACTGCAAGTTAACTAAACTTGCAAAAGCTAAATGCGTCAATTGTGGAGAAGCTCACCCGGCAAACTATCGCGGGTGCGTAGTCGCAAAGGAACTTCAAAAACGTAGGGAAAAAACCCTACAAGAAAACAAAGGAAACAACTAATGCCCAAGAAACGGCACCAATAAAGAAAACGCTGCAAAATTTTCCAACCTTACCTAAGGCTAGTACGGCTGTGCAAAATAGCTCAGCAGGTACCAGATACGCACGAATGGCAAAAGGTAAAACTCAACAAGGCAAGATCAAAGAAGCTAATATGGATGTAATCAACAAAACATTGCAAGCAATTCTTGGAAAACTCGAAAAGCAAGAAGATTCCATAAAGTCTATCTTAACTAGAGTGACGAAATTAGAAAATAGCAATAGGGTCGCGCCCATAACTAGGAAATAAAAATGGCTATGTCAATTAGAATAGCAGCATGGAATGCAAATGGGCTTCTCCAGCACGCCCATGAATTAGAACTATTCCTCTGGGATCAAAAAATAGACATCTGCCTAATTTCTGAAACCCATTTTACTAAGGAAAACTACCTAAATATAAAAGGGTACAAACTATACCACACCCCCCATCCAGATAATACAGCAAGGGGTGGATCGGCGGTATTATTAAAAGATAACGTAAAACATTATGAAGAAGTAAACTACAACACTCGTGAAATACAAGCAACAGCGGTAAAAATCCTCACAAAGTCCAAGTATTATACAGTTGCTGCGATATACTGTCCACCAAGGTACGCACTAGAAAAAGATGACTTTATAAGGTTTTTCCAGGAGCTAGGAGATCACTTCCTATTAGGAGGTGACTTCAACGCCAAACATACCCACTGAGGATCCAGACTTGTCACTACTAAAGGAAAACAGCTATATGAAGCGATCAAGCAAGCTAAATGCGTATGTCATTCAACTGCCAAACCAACATACTGGCCGTCAGATAGCAACAAAATACCAGATCTGATAGACTTCTTCATACTGAAAAGCGTATCTTCGAACTACATTGGTATTGAAGATAACTACAACATGTCATCAGACCACTCCCCCATTATCCTGACACTAAGCGAAACAATAATCAATAAATCATCTTCACCATCACTAACAAACAAATGGACTGACTGGAATGGATTTAGAGCAGAAGTAGAACAGCGTATCAAACTAAATGTTCCACTAAGATCAATTGATCAGCTAGATAAACAAGCAGAGCGGTTTGTAATCGACCTGCAGCAAGCCGCATGGAGCAATACCCCTGAGCCAAAAAGAAAAACAATTGGCGTGAACTACCCTAGGGAGATCAGAGAACTTGTCTCAGCGAAACGAAAAGCACGGAAGAAATGGCAACAAACCAGAGCTCCGGCAGACAAACAACTGCTAAACCGGCTAAGCCAACAAATCAAAGAAGAGATCCGTTCTGTTAAGAATGAAACGTTCACTGAATTCCTAAAGAGACTAACAGACGATAAAGATACCGAATACTCTCTCTGGAAAGCCACAAGGAGATTAAAGCGACCTCATAATCATAATCCACCCATTCGGATAAAAAGATGGCGAGATGGAAGCTAGAAATATTTGCTGAACACTTAGCGAATACATTCCAACCACATCCAGCTGATGACAATGAGAACCTACCAGAGATAAACAACAGGAGGACAGGGCCATATTGCCAGTAACTCCAAAAGAAATTTACAATGAGATACAAAAGTCTCAGTGCCAAAAAGCCCCGGCTATGACTTAATAAGTGGACAACTGCTGAAGGAACTACCAGAAAAGGGTATAATGAAGCTTACGCATCTATTCAATGCTGCGCTACGACTACAGTACGTACCGCTGCAGTGGAAAGTTGCGGAAGTTATTATGATCCCAAACCAGGGAAGCCACCCAATGAGAAAGCATCTTACCGCCCGATTTCACTACTACCAAACATATCCAAACTGTTCGAAAACTGCTTCTGAAACGCCTCAAGCCAATTATTGAAGAAAAGCAGCTCATTCCAACTCACCAGTTTGGATTTCGGAACAAACATTCGACCATTGATCAAGTGCACGAATCACTGATGTAATTGAAAGAACCCTAGAAGAAAAAGAAATATGCGCAGCGATATTTCTTGACGTGGCCCAAGCTTTTGACAAAGTATGGCACGAGGGCCTCGAATACAAAATAACTAAAATCTGCCTAGGCAGATGAGCCACATTCTGATATCATACATCTCTGGCCGACAGTTCAGAGTGAGATATGGCGAAGAATACTCCGAACTAAAAGCTATTGCCGCAGGTAGACCGCAAGGAAGCGTCCTTGGGCCAGTTCTATACTTGCTTTATACTAGTGACATCCCCATGAGTGATGGAGTGACGACAGCCACATTTGCTGACGACACTGCATTACTGGCCACAAGCAACGAAATAGAAGTAGCTACTAATAAACTACAATTAGCCGTCAACAACGTCACCAGGTGGACCAAGAAGTGACGAATTAAACTAAACGAGTCGAAGTCTACCCATATAAACTTCACCAATAAAAGAATTGATTACTTGCCTGTAGTGATCAATCAGCAAACAATTCCTTACGCTAACACAGCTAAATACCTGGGTATGACACTAGATGCCAAGCTCAGGTGGAAAGCACATATAAAGAAAAAACGCGAAGAACTTTGCATTAGATTCAGAAAAATGTGGTGGTTGCTTGGACGGCATTCCGAGCTGTCTCTGCACAACAAACTATTGTTGTATAAATAAATTCTAAAACCAATTTGGACTTACGGTGTGCAGCTATGGGGATGCACAAGAAATCTAATGTAAAAATTATTCAAACCTTTCAAAACAAAGTACTGCGCAGCATCGTCAACGCTCCATGGTACATTAGAAATGAAGACATCCACAGGGACCTAAAAGTGCCTATGGTCAGTGAGGAAATTAAACGGTTTGCGAAAAAACACGAAACAAGACTACATGAACATGTGAATATCGAAATGCTACAATTACTCAACAACAGTGGACTTATACGTAGGCTAAAAAGGCAAAAACCTTTTGAACTAGTGTAAGTTAAGTTAAGTGAATTATGAGCAATTAAAACATGTGAACGAAGTGTTTTTAACATATGTGGAGTGCGCCAATGGGAGTATATCCACCAACTGCTAAGACTTTACCTATATTTAAGACTTTAAACTTGAATTTAAGTGAGAATTTATTAAGAACAAATTGCTAGATAGCATTTACTAGTTGCAATGTATACGCTTAGTGCGTGTTAAAAAAAAAAAAAACTATCTGAGATGATGGAGGAAATGCTGGTTTTGAAAACGGAAACATTATATTATAAGGGAGGAAATACGCCAATATGAATAGTACTGGAATTTTAATAAACAGAAAATGGACCAAAAGTATTTTTTCAGAGGTGGATTTATCATCAAGTTATAACTATTAAGATAACTAATTGGTATTACATAAAAATTATTCAAGCGTACGCACCAACATCTAAATACACTGATGAAGAGATTGAACAGTTCTATGAAGACAGAGAAGGCAATGGATGAAAACAAAACCTATAATATACTTCCAAAGAAGAGAGACATTCATCGGTATGCATAGAGTAAGAAAGAAAAGCGTTAGTGAACTTCCATGTGTGTATATATATATATATATATATATATATATATATATATATATAAACTGCAAATGAATAATTAAAGGGATAGTTGAAAAGAAAACGCATTGACAAATATGAGGGAACGCAGACAAAACATTGAATTTAAGTATCGCGGAGGCTCTGCAGAAGCGTCATACATTTTGGTCGCCTCGCTGAAAATCGTGTCATTGTCCTGCCCGAAGCCGCGTTATGTTTACTTATTTCCACTTCCAGCGTTCGAAACCCGGCCGAAGAGTGCATCGGCAACTGCACTCCGGCGACAGTGCACGGCGCAATGCACTCCTCGCCTCCACGTACCACTGAATCTTGGCGGCGCGCTGCACTCAAGCGACGTCTTCCGATGAGAATGGTGAGGGCCGCCTGGTGACTTAGTTCGGCCGTCCAAACTCAGTGCCAGTTCGGACGACGCGCGTGGTGCTGGGCGTGCAACAGGGCCAAGTGCTTTGCTTATGCGATTCTTACGTAACGCTCTGCCGGCTGCGTTGCGTAACTCGCAAACACGCCGAGGTGTCCAGGCCCGCTAGCCAGGTGATCACAATAGCTGAAGTGTGCCTATTTCGCCGTTCGACAATGCCCTGGCCAGCTCCGGCCGCGGAAAAAACTCATTGTGATTCTGTTGAGATCGAACTGGATGCGTACGGAGCTAATTTATTCCGTTCAGGCCGAGCTTGTCTAAATTAGGATCTTGTTGACAAATGTAGTTAGCTCTAATAAGGCGTAGATTAGACATCGCGCGTCCACTTGGGCATCATTAGGTGGTTCCAATGCCCATACGATACGTGCGCTACGATAAGTACGCGAACGCAATAAAAGAATCGTAGCGCGACGCGGCCTGCTCGGGCTCGAGACGGCGTCGCCCTCAATAAAGGTGCACTTGCTGGGCATAATAGCGCAATAAATACGTCCCTCGCGAGCCCGGAAGTTTAAAATATGAACGCGTCAAGTGGAAGCGTTGGCGGCCCTTCTGACGCCGTTAAGTTCGCCCGGAACCATAGTTGCTAAAAAGGTTGTCAGTGTTTAGTGAAAGGCGATAGACTGCGAAGATGCCATCGGAAAATCCAGCTCTTAAGATAGAAGAGGATGGAATTGAAGAAGAAATCTCAGGTAGGTGGTTCCGTAAAGGCGCATAAGATACTTCGTAATTCAGTTTTCGTCCAATCCTTGCATAGTAACATTCTATTTCTGTATTATTAAATTGTGCAATTATGGTCATATGTGAAGGAACCACGCACATGTAGGCCATGTACAATTGTTATGTTTCTCAATCCGTTTAGACCTTGATCTCTCTATAAACAAATGGTTTTTACTAATGACATGTACATTGTTTTTAATAAAAAATAGATCTCTTATGAAAGTTGTATTACAAATTGCAATGTCCGACCGAATACTATGACGCAACCCTAGAACACTGCAAATTCAAGTCTTGACCAAACGTACACAAAAAATTGTAACTACTGGCATACATGTTATTTGTGTTTGTAGCAGCTGTTCCGCAATGGTAAATTATGTAAAATTATTTCTGTTGTTCTGTTACACCAAAATAGATACGATGGTGCTTTCGCAGATCAAGCCCTGAATATTAAGCACAGAATTATTTTTCAAGGTCGTCTTGTTTTTGCAAAAATAGGCCAGTTTGAATAATTAGGTTATCCAAAAAAATAACAAGCTTAGGTAACCACATTCAAATTTTAGAAGGTTAAATTCTTTGAATTGTGTTTCCACGTGCAATTTATTTGATGATAAATAAGAACCTTTTTAAAGAAATTAATTACTGGGGATAATACATTATCTGTGAAATATTAATCATAAATGGCTTTTTACTAAGAGAGCAATGTCTAGTCTTCTTTCTAAGAAAGGTTTGATCTTCATTGGATGAAATTGGGGAAATATGAACTACTTCTATGTTACAAGGTTAAATTACTAAATCAACAAAATACAGATCTAATTGGAATAATTGAAGAAAGCAGTTAGCACAAAACGGCTAGAATTGTGGAATATCCAGTTCATCTGTAAAGCCAATCGCCAAATGTCTCTAAGCCTTTAGAAACAACTTGTTTATATTTGGCTGGGATGTTTTATCTTATCCTTCGTATATTCCGTATATTGAAAATATCGAGGTGGTAACAGAGCAGATTAGACCATATATAATAGAATAACAAAGCACCATAGAAACCATAAAATGCCGTGCCAGTATCTTTCATAAATTAATATCTTGAGTATGTAGACCACTCTTTTTTAATAGGGTGCACAGGGTCGTCTAGCTAAACCCGGAAAGTCAATAAATAATGAAAGTAATATTAAATTACAAGAAAAATTAAAGCTACATACTTGTAATTGGCACAAAGTAAATAATATTGAGAGTTCTAATATTTAATTAACCTTGTCAAGCCGGGACCTCAATCTACTCTAAGTCAACACAACTTCCACCTTGTTTGTATGTGTCATTACATACACGATGGAATCCGTTAAGCTGTCCTTGGAGTTATGATGCATCTCATTGATCTTCCTCTCGACCACGCCCCATATATAGTACTCAAGGGTATTACAGTCGGGGTTGGAGAGTAACCACAAGAGGCCATAAAAATTGTTGTATAAGCATGCCTGGGTCTTCCTTGCCAGTGGGCAGGAGCGGATATTGCTGAAACAAAAAAGTGGGATGTTATGACATTCCCTTTTCTGATCACAAATGCCAACACCATTACAGAGACAGAAAAATTTCTATGCATAACGGTGAGCACTTCAGAGGCTTCTCGGCAGATCCAACACTCGTTTCAAAGATTCAACTGCCTGTCCCGGATAAAGTGATTTTTGTCCGAAAAAAATCTCAATCGTGCTGGGTGCCCTTCAGCAGTGCTTAGACTTTTAACTTCCTACCCATCTTGCTTTTCTCATTCAACGGTTGGTGGTTCCTCGGGATTCTTATCAGGTCAGTTATGCTTCGCCAAAAATCCTAATCAATTTTTTCAATCTCTTTCAATTCGCTAACGAATTTATTACTTCAGATCGCTTGCTGTGAGTTGCCCTGTCCTCCTGATGATCATATAACTTGTGTTACTTAATAGGGGGATTGCGTTTGCTCATAAGATGTCTTTTGAAGTTTCCCGCAATACGACCTAAATGATTTTTTATTTACTTTACGGCTCTTTGTATGTATGTATGTATTTTTATGTATAGAAAATTTTGTAATACTCACTTTGTAGTTTGCTCAATAGCCGGGATTTAAAAGGCAGTAAAACAACACAACTAAATTGTATTTTTACGAATAATGAGTAACATCAATCATAGTATATCAAAAAACAGTGGTCAAAGATTTCAACAACATCGTTACTGGAAGCTATCGGTCAGATTCGCTACTATCTAAAAAGATATAAATAACGCCACAAGTAATCTGTCAGGATGTTTTCTCTGTTTTAATTAACCACCTGTATTATGAATTGTCATTTGTGTTTCAAGACATGATTTATTAAAAAAGACCGAAATGCTGCTGCTTTGAAGTTATAACCAACCACAAACATAAAGGTTATATACTTGTCAAAAGCTGATCGTTTTGAATAGTAGTTTTTTTTACAATAATTTGACGTCCTGGATAACTTAATTGTTAGATGCTCGTTTAGACACTCTAGTCTTCTTTAGTCATAAGTTATTTAGAATACTCATTTGTCTAACTAAAGACATATGACAACCCAATTGAGTTATAGAATCTTAGTATTTGCAAAAAAAATTGAGTTTAGTTCTAAGGTTTGTGTCATTATTATCTAAGTATATTAACGTTTCTATTTCTCTAATGCGCTTTAAAAAATCTTTCTGTGTCAAACAAAGATTATGCAAATAAAGCCCCACCTTCTTGTTGCACATCTTTCTTTACTTTAATATACTTTTATATTTAGTTTGAATTATAACTATTCTATGTTTGTATATATACAATAAACATACTGATATATTAGGATTATATATATATATATATATATATATATATATATATATATATATATATATATATGTATTTAGAGTACCCACGAATAACATGTCAACATTACTGATATTCTGTTGTTTTTTAACCAAAATGTTTTATTTTTAACACGAATATGTTCTTTGGTTGCCATAAACAAATTTTAAGACAAGTTTTCATCATCATCATCATCAGCTATGTCATCCATCGTGGGATGTTAGCCTCCCCTAACGTATTCCATTCTTGTTTATTTCTTGCTCTTTGCATCCAATTATGGCCTGCGTGTCTCTTTATGTCGTCCGTCCACCTTGTCAACGGGCGTCCTCTGCTTCTTTTTTTAGCTCTAGGCCGCCATTCAATCAGTCTGCGAGTCCATCGGTTGTCCTGCATTCTCGCTATGTGGCCGGCCCAGTTCCATTTTAAATTGCATATGCAGTATCTCACATACGTTACTTTTGATCGCTTTCGAATTTCGGTGTTTGTTATATGGTCTTGTAAAGTAACTCCCAACATACGTCTTTCCATCGCCCTTTGGGTAGTTTGTAATTTTGTGATTAGGCCTTTATTGATTGCCCAGCTTTCAGTACCATAAGTTAATACTGGGAGAACGTGTTGGTCAAATGTTCGAGCTTTAAGTGTGTTAGGAAGTTGTGATTTAAAAATCATATGTAGTTTCCCAAAAGTTGTCCATGCTAACGATATCCTTCTTGTGAGGTCTGATTTCTTAGAGTATTCTAGTATTCTAGTACCTCAGTATATTCAAATGCCATCACATCCTGTACATACCTGAAATACGGTGGTGGTTGTTATTATCTTTATTTTTCTTATTTCAAAATTCTAGACGACTCTTGCTTTCTTTTCGTTGTAATTTTTTTTTAAATTCTTTTGCCTTTTGCTGTAACATTCATTTTTTATTCTTTCTACAAACTGCATTTGCTTTTATTTTGGCTTCTATATATATGTAGTGTTTGTTATCTTTGTTCATTACACATTATCTATCAAGTCTTTCGACTTTCCACTACCATCTTGTTACGTTCGTCATGAAACCAAACATTTATTTTAGTTAGTCTTATATTTTTTAATGTATTTGTCCCTTGCTCAACTGCTCTTTTGATTATGTCCCATTTCGTATCTACATGTATTGTCATCCATAATCTTGTAGAACTCTTTTTACTTTTCGAGTATATTCTTTTGTTATCTTTCAAACCCAGCAATTGGTTAGTCTGGTTACGTGTTCTACCGTTTGGGCTTATCCACATTGCCTTGTAAATATTTTTCCTTTTTAACATTGCAGTTTTAGCTTAATTAAATTAGTATTTGTCGAAAATTAATTATAGTATATTATATTAATTATGTCGGCTTATAACTTCACGTAGACTTTCTTTACCAGGTTTCCTTTATATTTCTTTCTTCTTTACTCACCTTAGCATTTTTAGTCAAATATTAGGTAATTTTTTTGTTGCCGTGTAAGAAATTTGTGAAACTGCGCTCTTTCTTTAATATTTAGTTTTTTCTTTATTTTCTTGCTATTACTTGTAAGAAATGTTCCTATATTTGTTGTATTGCAGTTTTTTTTTTGCTTGATTTACTATATATTGGTAGTGTACTTTTAATTTTGTTGATTTAATGAAATTCGAAGATTTATTGTAAAAAACTGGTTATACATTTACAATTCAAAATATTGTCCATGGCTGACCACTACTTTCCCCATCTTCAGGCAGTGTACGAATCATGCGTCAAAAAAACTGCTCATCTTTTGAAGCGATCGAAGTATCGATCCAATTTTTGACTTCTTCATAAGAACGTAAATGCTGGTTAACCAGGCCGTGTGCCATTGCTCGAAACAAGTGATAGTCAGATGAAACAATGTCTGTAGGTGGGGTAGGGCTTCCCATTTCAACGTTTCCAAGTGTGTTTTGACCGACGTTGCGACATGGGGTCGAGCATTGTCATGCTGCAAAATCACTTTATAGTGTCTCTCGTTGTATTGCGGTCATTTGTCTTTCAATGCTCGGCTTAAACGCATTAATTGCTTTTGATACAGCTCGCCTGTAATTGTGTCAGACGGTTTTAGAAACTCATAATCCACTACGCCGAGCTGGCCCACCAAAAGAGAGCATGACCTTGGAGCTGTGAATATTCGGTTTGGCCGTCGATGTGAAAGCATGACCGGTCCCCAGTCACAATGCGATGCAGAAATCCCTTCCGTCTTTGCCTTTCAAGCAGCTGTTCACATCGCTCGGCTTCAATTCATGTGGCACTGAATTTTCTTGTTCCCGAATAATTCCCATGGCTTTGAGGCATTTTAAAATAGCTTGTTAAATCACTCCTGATGATCTTGACAATTGTTCTTGCGTTTGACACGAGTCTTCGTGAAGTAATGCCCCCAATTCTGCATCTTTAAAAACCTTCTCTCTTCCACCGCCATGCCGGCCTTCGATGTCAAAATCACCGTTCTTGAAGCGTTTAAACCACTCACGACACGTTCTTTCTCTAATAGCGCTCTCGCCATAAGTATTTGAGAGCATTCAATGAGCTTCAGCCTCAGATTTCTTCATATTGAAACAGAAAATTACAACCTCCCACAAATGACGAGAATTTGGCTCATAAACTAACATTTGAAATCGAGAATAACTTTATGATACGGACACATATCGACTAATGTTTCGATGGGGTTATGTTGACAAATGCCCAAGCTTATTGTATGACGTCTGCATCTGTTTATTTCCACCACCACTTACCGTTTAAAGCTATCTATTGGAAAACGGCAGTTGTACACTTATTATTTAAACATATTTAATCGTTTTTGATATTTAATAAACTAATTTTAGGCTACTTATGAGTCCTTGTTTGATATTTATTTTATTACTACTAGACAGCACGATTATTTGAATTCATAGACAGAAGTAGGTTCTATTTTTAATAGACTTAAATGTAACAGTACTTTTTGCACTTTGCATATATTTCTGCTCTTTATTAAGATGCGTTGATTTATCGCTCAGAATTATCCTGATTAATAAACAGCCTAAATTACATTATAAGATTACAATTATAAGATTTTTTTGTTTTTATGTATTTTTGTTTAAAAACTTAGTTGTTATTCATAATAGTATACAAAATCGTCTTATTTGAAATTATTATTTTTATAATAACCTAATAACGATAACATGAAGGTTAACACAACTTATATATGTTCTGATAAGCCGAGAAAACACATTAAAATATGTGGGTTACTAAAAATTTCATGTAGAGGTTATCAAAGTTTAATATCGCAGACTCTAACTTTTATTAATTAATAAACATCTAATGTGTGTTGTTAACAGAACTAAATAATAATAACCTTATTTTTTTGGTTTTCTTTGTATATTATTATATTATCACTTGAAACATGACTCCATCTTATAACAATTAGAATAAACGTGTGCTCGTTCGTGCCTTGAAACAACAATTAATTGCTTTACAAACCTTCTTAACCGTGACGATGTTTAAAATACGCTCGCTTGTGACAAAACTACATCTTTGTTCGGTTATTGGATTTTAAACAATGGTACGGCTATCAGTCGTCTAGAATTTATTTTGAATGATAATAAAACTGAATTAGAAGCGAGTCTCAACATTCCAAAGCGGTTTGATCATCTGAAACGAAGTACCTGATCATATCTGAAACGAGAAATCTCGACGAGCTAATTAGCGCTAAAGTAACCCTTTTGCCCACTGATGCAGAATGAGGCTTTGTTTCATAGGCGTAGCCGAGGTTTACAATCAGGTAACGAAGATTTCGTTGACGCGCGCGCGGGCGGTAAAGTCTCGATGAGTGATAGCGCTAATGGTGATAAAAGATAGCGTTGGCGCGATTGCATAAAGGCGTCCGAATTCTGAGAACTGTTGGGTTATCGAAAGGTTTCGCTTATTAATAGCCACTTCCGTTGTAATTTATGCAGCAGCAGAGGCGTTGTTTCGTAAAAATCGGAGTAATAGCTCGCGCACTGAAATCGATGCCGAGCGCAAGTAAGGCGCGTGCTGATAACTGCATGACCTTTTTGAAGTAGTAAGTGTCACACCTTGCAGAATTATAGATGGGATAATTATATTACGTGGTTGCCGACTCCTTAGGTATCTGTGGCATGCAAGGATATTATGGACATAATCAGAATTTGTAATATTTTTCCACTGAAAACTGGGTTTGATAATTTCGTCATTGCTGCCTCGTGTTGAAATGACGTGGGAACTGTTAGTTTTAGTAACTGACTTTAATTATAATTTATAGATAAAATATAAATTATGGGCGATCAATGAAAATACCAAGTCTCTGTGTACAAAAAGCAAAAATTACAATGATAAATAATTGTATCAATCATTAGATGTAGATAGTTTAATTTGTTATAAATATCGCATTGCTACTATAAACGTAAAAGAAATTTTTAAAAGTCTGCTCGTGATATGTTTAGGTCAAGGAAGAATGTCAAATCGTAGAGAGTATTTAAAAGTTTTTATGGATTATATAGGGTGATCCCAATATATAGCCTTCGCAGACGACTTGCATATCATCGCAAGAACAAAAAAAGAATTAAGGAGGATCGTAAGAAAAATAGAACAAGAAGCAAAAACATACACCCTGGAGATAAATCAAGATAAGACACAATATATGGTGATGGGATTCCAAAAGAAGAAAAAACGTGGGTGCTCAACAAAAAAAGAAGAAAAATGGAAAGAAAGATACTACTAGCGATTTATGGAGGAATAAGAACCGAAGAGGGGTGGAGGAGAAGAACAAACCAGGAATCAGAAGAGTTTTATAAAAACCGTAATATTATTGCAATCGTCAAAGCACAACGTATAAGATGGCTAGGACACCTAAAAAGATTAAGTGAAGAGAGGCTCCTAAAGCTAGTCATAAGTAAAATACGAATAGGAAAGAGAAGAAAAGGCAGATTAAAAAAAGATGGATGAATAATGTGGAGGCAGACCTGAAAACGATGAGGGTTAGGAACTGGAAGGAAATAGCAGCAAATAAAAAAGAATGGGAAAAAGTACAGAATGCCCAAAAAATAGATGATGAAAATTAGTTTCAAATTAGCTTGTATATTTTAATGTTAAGTTCAAGTAAATGGAAAATGTAAAGTATAAAATGTAAAGTTAAAAAGTAGAACGTAAGAGAAAAATGTACAATTACCAATGTGCGTCATTGCTATCTGTGTAAAGTATTTGTGGGTTGCGCAATGTCTATTGCAAAAAACTACCAAAAACAAATATTTATTGTTGGAAACTTTTTTGTTGTTTTTGAAATTGTTCCATACACTGGAACCAATTTTCATAGGAAATGAGCATCAACGGCCTCTCCTAGTGTCGAAAATCGTTGTCCACGGAGATTGTTCATCACGTGTGAGAACTAAAAGAATTATTAGGGGCCAAATCAGGACTGTACAGCGGATCACCCATCAATTAGACGTTTTGAGTGCTCAAAAAGCCATTTGTTTGCATCGATGTGGTGAAGAATGATTTGGCATCACACATAGTTTTTCTTATTTCTCCGAAGACTTTTGTCAAAAAAATGGTTGTGTGCCATTCAGAATTGACCGTTTTACAATCCTCTAAAACCACAGGTGCGACATTTGCTTCCAAGTGCTTGGAGCGCGAACGACTTTTGTTGGGTTTGGCTCATCTTGGAAGACCCATACAGTTGACTGCTGTTTACTTTTAGGCTCACATGCATAATTCAAGATTAGTCATCTGCCACGATGTAAACAGTTTTTGAAGCACCGCATTTCTTTCAACCAATAGACACAAACTTGTTTTTGGGTGATTGTTAATTTATGCGGGATCTAATGGGCACACAGCTTTTTCACACTTAAATATTTATGCAATATCGAATGTATGAGTCATATTAACGCTAAAGATGGCTGAATTTCACGATGAATATGTGATGATCTTGCTTTATCAGTTCTGTGTGAGGTTTTATCAACAAAAGTTGAAGTGAGTTGATCGACGGACTATTGTTGAGATAATCAACGTCGAAAGTTGTGAAAATGTTCAAAAGTTAATTTCCTTTTTTGGCTGAGAGAAAATTTTCCACCCAAAGAAACCAAACAAATAGCGTCCGTATGACAAAACGTTCTGCCGTCAAAAATGTCAAACTGTATGTTGCAAATGTCAGATCGCACCTAGCATGTGCAGGGTTGCTAATTCGCAATAGATATCGTGCAACCCACGCAGACTTGCCAGTTACGTATGACATATGTTGGCCAAATGTCTTCCACGACTCCCCTAATAGGCAACCATGCTTTTAATAAAGTTTTCCATAATATTTTTTCATAAATGCAATTACACGTGTGATGTCATCTTTTAGTCCTGAAATCGTAGCCTCCGGGGAAAATGTCTAATGTGGTTAGGTCGCAAGAGCGTGGGGGTTCTTCTGCACAATAACACGACTAGAAAATTTGGTTTGAAATAGGGTACGTGTTTCACGTGCTATGTGATATGCGGCTCCATCTTGTTGAAACCACACGTTATTCAAGTTCAAATCATTGGTTTCATTGAAAAAAAGTTGTTTAGCACCTCTAGATAGGGTACGACATTAACAATAACAACTCTACTAGCTTCTTATTTAAAAAAGTACGGGCCTATAATACCTCTAATCCACAATGCACATCAAACAGTGCATTTTTGTAAATACATTGATTTTTTTGTTCTCTACCCCAGATGCGACAGTTTTGACTATTTACAAAGCCATTTAAAGAGAACTGAGTCTTATCTGAAAAGATATATTCTGTAAAAGTCACTTCACAAATGTAAGGTGTTTTTGGTGGACTTTGCTATGTGTTCAGGTACTGATAGTACAAATGCAAACTTTCTGTAATTCAAATTCTAAAGTTCAATTTGGATCACCCTATATTGTGTCTGTATTTGTATCTATATGATCTTATCAAGCCACCTAGATAGATTTGCAAGTACTTTATGTGCTATAGCTGGATCTTTAAACAACCAAACCGCTACTTTTGTTAATATAATATACGTTGTTAATGCATGAATTTTTGATATCATAAACTAAGTTTTGATAGAATATAATATAAAACGGTATACTAAGGAATAGAATAAACGATTAAGCCGATTTGATCAATTTTTTTATTATATTAATCAATCACAAACTTTCTAAAACGTTCTAAATATGACGGTTATATTACGTAGTAAAACTTAGAATTACTTCTTAATTAAATTTTAGAATTTACACCTGAAGATTTGCTTATTATAAGGCTAAATGTACGAATTTTAATCATTATATTTTTTACAATAAAAAGCCGCGTCACAAGAAAGTGTCGTGCAAGTCTTTTACAATTAATCCTGTCCTATGGCACCTGGTCTGCAAGTTAGAGTACAGTGCCTACACATACACACACTTCATATGCAAATTACTCCGGTAAGTGAGCGAAAGAATCGATGAATGCGATAATAGGGGGCAAGATCAACAGGAATTTAGTGTGCATTCAGAGAGTTACCGCAATTTGCATAAAAATGCTAGTAGAAAACTGTTAAAATAAAACAAATTTTAACATTTAAGGGTAACATTTTTTTGCCTTTATGATGAGAAAAAATAAATAATACTATTTTTTCTAATAAGCAAATAATATTGGCATGTGGCTCAAAAAAAGTTTAAAGAGAGGGTGCTTTCTAATCTGCTGCGGTATTATAATAAATCGTACATTTAAGAAGAAACCGAGCTATTATATATATATATATATATATATATATAAATTTGTACTTTAATATTTTTATCCCAAAATAGAATAAATTACAACATTAACTGGGTACATAAATTCCATCAAAAATAAAAAGCTTTAGATGATGTTTTATTTCTTAATCCCTAAAGTTATTTATAAAGAATAGTGCTCGTTTAAAAGAAATTCAGATATGTATCAAAATGATGCGTTATTAAAGCTTAAAGTAATAATAAATGCCAAATTTTAAGTAAAGCTATTGCAAGAATGCATAAATGGATTTATCAAGTAAAATTATTTTAGGTGTGTTTTTGGCTGTCATATTATAGATTTAGAAGTAGTGCATGGACACACTTTTTTTGAACACATTTGGGTAAGTTAATGTTTATGGTAATGAGGAAGCAATAGTCAGATCATTATATTTTATTGTTATTAGAAAAAAATCTAATAATTCTAGAGAGATAAATAAAAGTGATTATATACTGTTTCCATAAAAATCTGTCCCTCAAAATTGTTAACAGTTGCATTGCTTTTATGGGGCAGAAGTAATCTCTTTGTCTGGGTTCTTACTTTCATGCACAGATAAATAACTTATTTAACCTAGTATAATTTATAAGAATGAGAGAACTACATTAAAATGAATGTAGTGCATAAAAAATGTTTTAAAACTATTTTTTAGTACTCGTCAAAGGAGCCTACAGTTGCAACTCGATATGGATGCAAAAATCGAAAAAGTGAGAACGTAAACATTGAAAAAGAATATAAAGTTGTTTCTGAGCAATTCGAATAAGATTAGAGAAGCAGACTATCAGAAATTGACTTGTGTTTATGAAACTTTTGGTGTAAAAAAGCAATGTTAATTATGACTGGGACAGCATTTTGTCTACCATCGAAATCTCTTAAATTGAAACTGTTTAAAAAATGCATTGCACAGTAAAGCATTCTGTCAAGTTAATAGGAGAGTTTCTATCGTAATTCTGGCTGTGTCCAGCATAATTGAAATTTATAAAATAGGTTTATTAAAGTCTAACAAAATATTCTATAATCGCACTGCGACGATTGGGAACCATAGAATGATAACGAACAGGAGATACCGAAGAGCATAGTATCACTACAACGGATTGGGCGTCATAGTCGCCGGATGCAAATCCTATGTAACACATGGGCGGATTATTATTGAAACATAATCTTCTGGGATAGTAACTAAACAGTTTGCCATTCTAAGAAGACATTATAAAAAAAATTGCATAACAGTTTTGTAGATTATTTTAAAGTATTAGTAAATAGTTGTATACCTGTTAATGTGTAAAAGTACTTTGTATAGATTATCAACAAAGTTCTTTTATTATAAGATCGTATTTTATTTCCAGGTCGTATAGTTTCTTATAATTTTTTCCAATTATTATAATATTAATAAGAAAACTACAAATGGTTATGAGTTATCTAGGTAGCATATACGAACGCATGCATAAAAGAAGGTTCTTTGTAAAACTAAGTTTTGTTTATGACTGCTCTACCTTAGTTTTTAAGACGAGTAATTCTAAATCAACTCTTTTTACTTGTTGTAAGCTCAATAAAAGAATTGGTTAATTTGTGTAATGTGGGGTAAGCTAACGGGATCAGGAAAATGATAGAGTAAGTCTTTATATTCTCTTTTTACAATCTATATTTAAATAGTTATCACATTATTCTATACTTTACGGTTTTATTTTTATTCTACCTAAATTTAATCGTTCCTTTTATGTTTCGTTAGTTTTTACCCTTTTGAATTTTTTTATAATTGTCAGTTTCTATTATTTTTTAATGATTTCAAAAGAATGGAACCTTTAATAAATTTTTCTTGTTATTTACTTTTTAATCGTGTATTGAATCTAACTTGGAATGCTTTTTTAATAAGAATAAAAACCTTGAAATTGACGGGAAAATTTATTTTACTGTCGTTTTAGATATGAAAGTCATTCTAATAGCTAAAATTAGCGGCACTATTTAACAACACGTGGAAGAATTGTTACCATAGAAAGATGTAAGATCTAAAACATTTTCAATTGATTATCCTCGTAAAATGTAAGTTGCGTTGCATTATTTTAATCTCTATACTTGAAAAAATTGAGAAAAATAATATACAACAATGCATTATATTTAACAATTAATTCTAAGCGTAACCGCTTTAAAGCAATTAGTGAAGCATTAATTATACACATGTACACCTGTTTATATTGCTACATACGTTTTCCTACAACAGTGCAATTGAAAAATAGCAAAATACAATAGCAACATAACTTTTTTCTACCTTTGAACATTAAGAAACAATTTTCTTTTGTAATTTACTTTTCTTTGTAAAACCAACCAACGAATACTAATCAATTGAATGCCCAAACACAGGTTGCGTAAAGCCGCCACGCTAATGTTACACTCGCTTGCAGCGATCCAATGCTTCCAACAAAGGAAGAATAACAATTACCGATTCGCAGTCAAAGCCGTAATTCACACACGACAAAGAAGCTGTTAAATTCTCCGGAAATTAACTTCCAGCAATGCAAACATGGAGGAGGGCTGTAATGACGTATCCGCAAAGGCACCGACTATAGTTATTTTTGTTGAAGCATCTGACTAATAAAAGCCTGTAGCACTCCAACCCGACTTAGCGCCATAAATAACGCTTAAAGTACGTTTTTGTTAACTCACCAGCATTACCTAGAGTGAAGCTAGTTTTAAAGGAGGGGCGAAATTGTATGCTGGCTGTTGATAGGGGATTAACTTAAGCCACATTTATTACAAAGTGACCTTTGATTTATTCTAATGTTAACCATGTGAACTTGCTCACTGCTCCAAAATACTAAAAGTTAAATTATTTCAAGTAACTTAAGATATATGAAATAAAATGCATTAAATTAAAAAAGATTGTAGTTTTGTTTTATTATTGTAAATATAATTTTATTTTTATGTTGTTTTTTGGCTAAACATAATAAAAATATAAGTTTGCTTTATAAAATAATAAAAATAATATGATTTTATTAAATAATCAATATTTGCCCGAGAAGATCATATAAAAGTATTAAAAAAATTGTTTAGCATAAGAATCATTACATTATCACATATATTTATGACGACTGTTTGTATTCATATATATCTGTTACAATCGACTTTAAACGTTTTTAATTCGTATTTAAGATTTCATATATCAAGTGTTACGCAATGCATACTGGGCTTCTTTCTTATTTGTATTTAAGGTTTTGTATATCAAGCGTTATGGAATACGTACGATTTTTTTCCTAGTATAGTATAAAGCTCTCTACTACCACAAATGAGAAAAAGGGGTATTTGTTCAAAAAACTGTCTTTACAAACAGGAATTGGGTAAAGCAGCGAAATAAAATATAATATTATCAAAAGAAGAATCATTCATTATAGTAAATTACTAATGACGACTAAACATGTATAAAAAATTACATTGTTACGGTTTTCATAAAAAAAAAATACGTAATACACTAGCGTATTTGTCCGATTTCATATTAGGACGTCTAATATTTAATATTTTTTATTTTTTTTTAATTTTATAGTAACTTTTTATAATAGGATACTCTCATAAGGCGGTTTCTATATAACGCGGAGCGGAAATTGAAATATTTGTCCTATAATGCAGCCGGATTCTATATAACGAGGTGAAAATCAATTGCATTATAGAAGGATTGACTGTATGTATTACACTCTTAGAATTAAAGTTAACAGAGAAATCCCCTAATTTTTTCATGCACTACATCAATTTAAATTATCAGGGAATTCACCTGTTAATGCAGAAACGATGCAGCACTACTATTTTTTTTTATTAAAACCTGCAGTACCCGATTTGTTTTAAATGAATCCAGACCTAAGAATAGTAGTTAACAAAGCGCGTTTTGTTTGCTTGATTTGTGTTACCATAATTGGACGTTAAATCACAATAATTTAGGTACTTTATTATTTTTCCTAATATTTAATTAAAATATTTTATATCCCTAGGTTTACATAATGTCTGACAAAAATAGAAAAACCGTTATCAAGAAGATTAATTTGCCTTGAAGAAAAAATCTAATTGTTAAATCGTTTAAAAAGTGGAGAAAAATATTATCTGTTGGAAAATTGTTGAACTGGAATGAATCTGCAAATAAAAATGAGGAAACGATAAGAAATACTAGAGCAGCTAGTTGATTGTTAGGTGTGAAAAGCGTGACCGGCACATAAAATATTAATATGGTGAAAATGGAACGAGTTTTATAATTCTGTTGGAAGATTACGTAACTAAAAAATCCCAGATATCTTATCAAATGGAAAGTACTCGTTGCACAATATTAAATTTCAAGGAAATCAGGCTTCAACAGATGCAGAGGCCACCCATAAATTTAAGCTGGAACTATCTATAATTGGTAATAATAAACCTGCAAAGCTTGCAACGCATAGCGAAGTGGCGAAGCAGTCTCCCAAATTTGAGAACCCTCTAGTCTAGCTGACCTTTGACCAATCAGTTTCAAAATCACTAGCAAACAAGCCTTTTTGGTCGCCCAGCCTTTCTAGAGTTATTGCTCGGACGGACGGACGGACGGAAGGACGGACTTAATAAAGGAGGCTATACGCAGATCGGATTTTTAAGATGAAACAGATGAAAAAATTGCCATCTCAAACCTACATTTCGACAAATAAAAAGTGTGCATCAGGCCTTAAGGTTTTTAAACAATGTATCACTCTTCATATATGTAGCAATTTATCGTGGATTTTCATGGCAAAATAAATGTTAATAAATCGAACTTTAATCTCTCGAGTAACGAAAAACATTGTCCTAGTTACCTCTGTTTTGGTGATTTAATAAAAACGCGTGGATGCCTCAAAATACATTTTAGGACTGGTCTTTTATTTCAGCCCTGCAGTAAAATGCTATGTGAGCAAAAACAAATTGTGTTTCAAAATGTTATGGCTTATTGATAACGCTAATGGCTACAATAAGAAAATAAATCATCCAAATGTAGAAATTGTTTTCTTCTCTCAAAACTGCAGGTCGAAAATATTATTTAAACTTTAAAAACGTACTACATACGCCAATTTTTTACAATTATTTTTGATAAATTAGAAAATGATAAAAATGAAACCCTTATTAAAGTATGGAAAGTATTTTATATTTTAGATTATATTAAAGCACTACAGGTTATACGGAAATTAAACCATCAACACTTAATGCATGTTACAAAACTGAAATGGTTCAAAGAGAAAATGATATCTCACCTCTTGTTGTAGGAATAATAAACATTAAGATATAGAAGGACTACTTTGGAAAGGGACTTTAGACGATGAGAAATTGATGGTACCAGTCGACACATCTACCTCAAATCCATTAGCAGATAAAATATGGACGAGAATTGGGCTAGGTTTGGCTATAGAATTAGAGCTTTATTTCATTGATAAAGATCCTTTAACAGTACGCAGTGCAAAGTTTAAAAGAGAACTAGAAAATTGCTTAGCTTCTTATAGAGAAGTTGTGGTAGAATTACTAAAATAAGATTACATTGGTAGCGAAAATGAAGATATCTGAACTAAAAAAAAAACATTCGGCCATTTTCAATAAAAAAATTAAACCTGAAATACTTGATTTTTGTTGGAAAATAGTCTTTCAGTTATCTTACTGTTTTATAATTTTCTTATATGAAGTTTTAAATAAAAATATGTATATGACGTATTAATTGCCTTGTGTATCTATAAAATGTTATTATAATAGTAACATGATGCTTTAAGAATGTAGTTTTTCATATATGTAATACAGAATATACGTGTACATACATAATATAACGCGAAACGAATTAACTACATTATAGGAGAGTTTACTGTATTTTTATTTTTCTAACTTCATATGTTAAGATAAATTTTCTTAACGTTTTGTGCAAAATGTAACGTAAGAATTAATGCAATAGACAACATTAAAATCATTGTACAGTAAGTAGTGATCTCGATGTATTTTATCTAACGCTCTGTTTGTAAACAAAAGCTTTAAATGAACAAAAAACGTTAAAAACTTTTAGAAAAACAACAAAGTTAATTTTATTTCGCCAGTGGTTATGTAAAATAGCATGACTAATAGCAAAACCTGATGCTAACTTCATCGCAGCCTTCCAACAATGAGCGAAACATTGTCCATTCTGTGCATGGATGTTGTGAAACGTAATACCTTTCGCCGTACATGAAGTGAGTCATTATCGAGGCGAATCTCTCCTCTTTAGCCTCATAGCATGAACAAGACATTGCAGGCGAAAGAAAAGGAATTTTTGCCCGAACATCGCCTTAAATAACAAAAGCTGCGCAATAATTGCCACAAAAGCATCAGCCGGGGAATAAAGCGCTCGGAACAAGGTCATAACTCTTTTCGGCCGACACCCTGCAACAGATCTTCGTTAGTTATGATGCCTCGGGATGCCTCTGACCGAGTCAAGTGGCACCTATAAAGTTCACGACGCGTATTCTAGGGTTTCTTAGAACAAGCTTTTAAAGATTATTTACAGGCCTCGATCCGCGAGCTTTTTAAGGTTCATTAGCGAAATGCTGGCGAGCAATTGGCGGAATTTGTGTATGGCGTGCGGCACAATGAGGAGCTGCCATGAATATAAATTTGATGGTGTTCGCGAATAAGAAGCTCATTAGATGAAGTTTATGTTTCCTCGAGGTATAATACGCGATTCATTTGGTAAATAAATTTGTGTGGAGTCCGGAGAATTATCATACAGAAATTGGCCTTTAGAAAAAGCCAAGGCGAGTTGTGTTTTTGTTTTGCCCAAACTAATTTAAAATCCGGCAGTGATTTAACTTTTAAAATTTATTGTTTGTTTACTATCTGAATTGTACAATTAAAAATGACTAATGTACAGAACATTCTGTAGTAGTTTTTATAGTTCTGTTTTGCTGTTTCTTTCATATTATAGAAATGTGCGACTTGCCTAAAGCTTAAAAAGAAAACACCGCATATTATTGTTTTAAGTATTTAATCACTGTTTTTATTATACGCCAGTTATACGAAAATATTATTTACATGCAATATAATTTTTATTTATGCAGTAAACTATAAACGACTTCTGTTCTTTTTTTAATATATGAATATCAATTTATTTAGATAATTTTCGTATCGTACAATTTTCACAAAAAATGTAACAAGATGCGACATCGACCTTTCTTTAAATAAATGGATGTAATTTCAAATTCATTGCCAAAACTCCCCGTGGAATGCTCTTCATTACTATTTATAGCTTGTCGGGCATACCTTCGCTCTGCCACCCAACATTCTGCATTGTGGATGAAAATAGAAATGCCTCCATAGCCGCGGTATTTCTGGTTCCTCATATAATTGTTGTAACACTGTGTATTAAATGAGAAGTGCGAGAGTTTTAGAGTATACGCATTTAATCGGTAAAAATAGTGTATTTTTGAACTAAGTATTCAAAACTGCTTTCTGCGATACAGGAAGACAATATCTTACCCCGCTTATCTAGAAATTTGAGCCTCACTATCTTCGCAGTTTCCAAGGAAGTGTAGATTGAGACGGATATTCATGTATCTTACCCCAAAAATATCAGGAGTGTAGTAAAATGTATTAGGTTACTTATAATTTACTTCACTAATAGCGCGTTAGTCAAACTTTAGAATCTAGTAATACATTAATAAGTTTATTAGTGATAGAAAATATTTATGATTTTGACCATGGATTTGTGTGAGGTGGTTTGTATTTGCTGCTGCATTGAATGCGTTCTTACTCACAGCAATTTTTGTAATATGTGACCACAAGGAACGAAAACATACTGTGATCTGGACGTCATTCGACGAGTAACTGATCATTAATAAAAATAGTCGAAATGCTACTGAAAATATAGAAGTTTCCAGTGAATGTTATTTATGTCGACCGATTTTTGTTAAAAAATCAACAAGGTGTTTGTGTTTCTCTTACTTTACTTAACGGATCTTGCTTTATGCAACTATTTCAATAGATGAAGAAAGCTCGCAAATTAAACCAATTCATTGATGTGAATAAGGTGGAATACTGTATTACGCGCCTAGAACAATTCACTAAAATACTGATACCATCTATCCTTTATCTGCTCATTTGACGTTAACAGTTTTCCTTCCTTGCTCTTAATGTAGTGCCGTTTCAAATTATTTCTTTTTTTAGTGTATTCAGCTTTTTGTATAACAGTTTGGAATTTTCCTGACCCTGTGCTTCCATTCTCAGTCCAAAGTTTTCCCAAGATTTTTTTTTGCATCCTTAACCAATTTTTTGACTTGTGTTCTTTGTTCTGTATACGCCGTGTAGTCATGGTCGTTTCTTGTCTGAAGATATTTCTTCCATGATTTCTTCTTTCTTTTCACCGTGTTTTGTATTTCTTTATCCCACCACGGTGTATATACTATACCACATACTTTCGTTGCACTTCTAATTATAATGCCCTTAAACGTATTCGAGTTAATTTCCAAATATTCGTTTAGTTTACTGCACCAGTGTAGTTCTATCTTTTTTTCGACCTCGTATTGATACTCTTTCCTAGTTTCTTCTGATTTTAGTTTGTAACCCCCATGTTGGAGAAATCTTTTGTCTCTTCCCATTGCCTCCACACAAAGTGGTCTCATATAAAATGTTAATATTTTGTTCAGTCGTGTTGGTGATGTTTTTGCTATAAAATGTGGTTATCCACATTAAAATTTTTATTGTTAAGTTGAAAAGTGTCTCTCGAAAAGCAAACTTTCTTGATACGGAAGGTTTTACTGTTTTATTATCTATATAGTAATTTAAAAAAAAATTAAAAGAGACTATAAAATGTCCATTAGTCTATCGGTATAATATAATAAATAAATTCCAGTGTGGCCCAGTGATTGAAGCGTGCGGGACGAATAGGCCCGAGTTCTATCCTGGGCTCAGGTGTCTAGAATACAGTTTTCTTAGTCACTAAATACAACTGACTACTTGTGTTTAATTCTGACTAGGGTCTAGTGTTTGTCGTATCACCTCGTATCAGAAATGGTATGTGACGACCGGGCCGTGAGGGAAAACCATGTAGGTATAATATCTAAGCATATGACTAAAAATTACTTCAATAAACAGAAAAGGCAAGAAACAAAGTTAGCTAAAAATTGTAGTAATATGACTAAAAAAAATTTTAAGAAAAGCATATGAGACTAGATTCTAATGAAACATTTTAAGGATTTTAAAATTTACATTATCAGATTGTTTCAAAAAATTGCTATAACAATATATTTCACATTTGTTTCTCTACAATGAGTAATCGATTAACAAACAGTTCGGATTGTGAATAAATCGAAAAAAGGATTTTTATGTTCAAAGAACAAACGCATTTTCGGATAACGAATGACGTAAAGTACATTTGTGAAATTATATTTTATTGTCATCTGCGTACATTTTCTATAACAAGACTTTGACAGTAGTATATATAATCTTCTGTTTTCCGAATTTTTGTGTTTTTTCTAAATTTTTTATATAAAAAATTATTAATATTACAAGGCCCAAAAACAGTGGAGTACCAAAAACTGTGCTCACTATAGATACCAAGGAAGATATAATAGTCAAGGTAGAGACTGAACAGAAGATGTCTGATGGTGCTGGACAGAATAATTTAAATAGGTTTACAGTAGGCATAATCTTAGCTGAGAAAGATATAATTAAAAAGACTCAAGTAGCTAAATGAGTAACAAAAATCATATCTGAGAAAGAAAGAAGAGATTGCTTTTAGTTGTAGAAAGGAAAATGAAAAGAGATATAACTAATACGACTATTATTTAAGAGAAAGTTAGAGAACTGTTTGAAGAATTAAAGAAACAAACCTTTTGGTTACATGAAAACGTAGAATCAAAGTTACCATTGGATGGCTTGCAAAATTTAAAAGGAGATCTGGCATTAAACATATAGTAATGCACAGTCAATTTGGTAGTGCAAATAAAGAAGAAGCTAAGAAGTTTTGTCTCAAATTTAAGAACTTATTAAAACAAGAAAGATATTGCTTACAACAAATTTTCAATTATTTTGAAACTAATTTATATTGAAAACATATTCTGAACCATACCTACATCACAAAAAATGAGAATAATATTTTTGGGCGTAAACCCGCGAAAGACCGATTGACGTTATTTTTGGGAGCTAACGCTAGTGGCGATATAAAGTTGAAACAGTCTCTTTTCTATCACTCTAAGAACCCTACACTATGCCGCAAACATCAAATATTGTCTTCAGACCAATCAATTGTTATAAAAAGCACTATTGATATTGTAAAATCCCCGAGAATACCCAAAAGATCTTAAAGATAATTTGTTGGAAAACTTCCCTTGGTTGACAGTTCAGTTTCTGCCTCCGAATACCAATTTGTTGAAGATTGCGGGTTTCAAGAAATTGTATACTCTCGTATTGTTTTGAAGAATGAGAGTTATTCCCAACGATGACACTAAAAACGTTTTGGAAAGAGAAATCTGATATTCTTAAAGCTACTAGGCTCATTCAAAAGGAGTGATTAGAAGTCATTCAACAACAGTTGAATTCTGCCCGGCGAAAGCTGTGTCCACCTTGGATTTAGGTAGATGGAGATGAATGTCCCTGAAATTATGGATGAAATTGTGATTACTGCTCTCAAAGTTGAGGTGAATGAAGATGAAGAAGAACTTCGAGGACTTTTGAATAAAGAACACTACAAAATTCAGCAGGATGTATTTTCTGAAGAAGAAGAAGACGAAAGAGGACCAATTCCGACATTTACTATTAATGATCTTTTGAAAAAGTGGAAGTATTTCAGAACAACGGTCTTAAAATGTCATCCAAACCAGATTGAGGTCGGAGATCTATACAACGACTGTGCTATTAATTAATCATTTCCGAAAAATTTGGGAAAAGAGAGAAAAGGAATGGACATTGGATAGATTCTTTAATGCCCCACAAACAGGAAAAATACAAAAGAAAATGCAATATTGTGTATGTATGTATTATTGTTATTACATATAAGTAAACGTAGTAAAAAATTATTTACTGTTTTATTTAGTGAACAATCGTTTTTGAACAGATTATGTTCGTTAACTGATCACCTACTATACTTGGTGAAGCAATTCCTTTATAGATTTGAAGCAGCATAGTTAATTTTTCCGTATTTCCAAATATCATATAGCGTTAGTGGCAACGTTTTAATTTTTCTATAATGGAAAAAAATCGTCAACATTTCTTTTAATATTTTATTTACCTTTAATATTTTAGTATTGTTTTTCTTTGGCGACTGGGACACCATGTATTTTCATTGCACACTACATCTGCTCATGTTTAAACTAATCGCACCATAATTTTTTGGCAGCAGTAATTTGGTGTGAAAACCATTTACATTCTTTAATCCGTTTTAATATCCTAACGCAAGATGGACTATTGAAATTACCCACAAATTAATGCATCTGACCTTGTTGATGAGTGTTCTCCGAAGAGACATGCTACATTAGATTTGAATCAAAGGTACGTATAACTTTGCTTAGACAAGCGCTTGTAATGGCATTTTAAAAATTAATTATGTAATCATATGTTTTTGAAATAAGCATTAATAAATAACTTTAATTTACTTACTTCATTACCTGTATAAACAGACGTATTTAATGTAAAAGTATTTTATTTGAACAAGCCTTATTTATATATTAGGTTTATTTAAAATAAAATGCAGTACGTAAAAAGATCTTGAGGAGTACGCAAGACAAAATAAACAAATGTCAAATTTATCAAATTCTTCTTTACAGGCTATGGGGGAAGAAGTAGCATCTTAAAAATAATCGTATTTTTTAAGTTTGCTTATATTGCTTTTTATTACTAACATTTTATAGCAGAGATATTCTGTCATTGAGTGTATGCATAAATTATTCTAAGAAATTGAAATCAATTGACATTCAAGAAAAATATATAGTACAGTTGCATTGAAACGACACATTTATAAGACTAGTGATTAAAGCAGCTGTAAAATACAACCTGGTATGTCACAATAGGAAATTAAACGTAAAGTTTTTTTTTGCAGCAGTAAATACCAATTTATTATAATATTCTGATTTTGTTTTAACGTACGCTATATGCGAGCGCAGAACCTTGAACCGCACCGCAAGATTAACACATCAATATCCCTAACATGCTGCGTTGATTGTTCTGCAAAGCACTGGCCTTCCCTCTATGGAGATGCAAATGTAATCATCGAGATACAATGAACTCCTCGGGGGAGAGCGTACGATTGATTGTTTATAGTTCAAGAGAAAGGCAATTACCTTTATTACAGACCGCTCGCAGAAAGCAAGTGCGCAACGTGCGTTTTTCCTCATCGTCTATTAATTGCGAACTTTCCGAACTCAATATGTTCCTGTCACGTTGGGGAAGAAAAGGCACATTCGTACCCGCGGGTAACGAGGATCGTCGCAGAATGATAAATTTCTCGTTCCCGTTTCATTTTGCTTTAACATTTGCAGAGCGCACAGCCGCGCGTGTATTTGCATTTTTATAAATTTCAATCAACTGTAGGCGAGAGACGGAAACGTAATTATTTGTTTATTGCAGCCGTAGGTGTTGTTCAAAGTACACGACTTTTAAACAACATTTTAATCGAAAATATCAACGTTAATTGCGCATCCATAATTGATTTTTTTAAATTTGAAAAGGTTGATTTTAATAAAAGTAATGAGCAAATTAAAAAGTGACTGTGCGTTTGAATAGACGTATGTTATTGTATGTTTGATGAGTTTACATGATGCAAAGGCTTTATAAGTTAATAGTATTGCTGCTATAATAATATAGACCACACAAAGCTTTCGCAAGACAGGTTGCTATTTAGAATGTCATCAGCCTTGAATTTCACACTGTTGGTTATCATCAGCCCACATAATCACTAATCATAATCAGAAAGAGCTGTTTTAGACCTTTTTTATTAGATATTTAAGCTTAATTGAAATACAACTTATAAAATCAAATTTGTTCTTTTATTTTTATCTTCTTATTTTCTTTATGTTAATTTCCTACTTGGTAAACTAAATAGAACATTAATTCCACAGAAATAACTTTTTAACTAAATTACTTGGCTAGAGGGAACCGATCTTTTTTTCTAAAGTGTTTTAAAACCTCTAATCTCAACAAGTTTTATTCTTTTAGATGCTGTTCCACACTTTGTTTCCTAATTTTTAAATTTTAAATCTAGGTATCAGAAACAAAATATTTTTTTTCTATAGCAATAGGAAGTTATACATTGGGGGTTTGCAATTGATGAAATACAATGATGTTTAAGTCTCTGTCCTAAAATGCAAAATATTTTAGCGATTTTTCTTACAAAAATTTGCATTCGAATCTCTATATTGTTTTGAGGAAAGAATAATTTTGACAACAACTTTTTTGTGCAATAAATAAATCAGCGACAAAGACTTGCTGATGCATCGTTTTGATTTTTTTCGAGCTTGCAACGAAGTATTTCTTTCTACTTGCAGCTAGTTATAATTAACAATAGTCAAAAATGAAGATAATTTACAGCCGACACCTGCAGTTTCAAACAAAATGCAAGCAAATTATTTTATATTATATAAAAATGCACTTTTAAATTTTAATACAAAGGAGAGTATCGTTAATAGTTTAATGCAAATAGAACTACCACTTTAGTATTATTACAAAACTTTCAGACAAACACAGCATATATATACCATAATAATTAGTTTTGTACTTGACTTGAAAAACCTCCACTTTTGCGTTCAATAGCGGACTGCTACCTAAAATAAGTTGGAATTCTTGACCGTTTTATTACTGTAAGTATTCAGCGAACGGACTTTAATTTAATAGTGTTGTACCCTACTGCCTCTACATTAAACGTGCTAAACATAATGTTCTAGTTTCTTAAATACAGCACGTGGTTTTTAAACCAAGCATCCATAGATAGTTGTTCAAGCTTTTATTTTAAAATTACTTTGCTCACTCGTTGGTTTTTCTTCTTTTTGTTGTTTTTGTATTGTTATTTTAATAAATTACAAGAGATTAATGAGAATTCTTAAAAAGATACTTAATATACCAGGTCAAATGAAAAAATAGAAAAAACATTTTTTGCTTATCTGTACGTTCACTGCTATTTTAATCATAACAATACAACACACAATTTACATTTTTAATCTCCTCCAAAACATTTTCTGATAGAGTCCGATCAAATCCATGTATCTAATAGTAGAAAACAAGTAGAAACTAGAATTATTCAATGCCAAAATCTTACAGTAGTCAAGAAAACCTCAAAACCTCCAGCATTCTAGGTATATGATGTTAATAACTTCCAAGATGACAGACAGCTTTAACCTCATTATAGTCCAAGAGAAACGCTACACAAAAGTAATGGCTAATAAAGTTAACATAGTAACGTTCAACACTTTCAGAAAATTAGCGAAACATCTTAAAAATGCACGTATAGTACACTAAACTTTTCTACTGAAAGAAGATTGACTTCACAGATTTTTTTTATTCATCCTATTGTTGCAACAGATAAAATCAAAAAAGAATTAGAGTTAGCACAAGAAATTCGTAGTATCATAAACGCTTATTCTAGAGCATTAAACAACCCTTACCATAATTTGTGGTAGATTTTGTGGCAAAATATATGAAGCAGAATATTTAAAGCAGCTTAAAAGTCTCAGTAGAAATTGTACCCCCACTGTACTCACTGCCAAGGTTATGACAACACTAACCCGTTTATTTATATCAGACGTGGCAACAGTCTTAGCAACACTATTTGCAAAAATCAAAGAAAATACCAGCAAATTACAAATTACACCGTTTATAAAGACTTACCATTCCGAATATGCATGCCTCTTCTTTATAAATTGAGAACTATTTAAACCAATAATATTACCAACAATAGCTGTCTCCAAAATGCAAGAATTTCCGTGCAATGAGAAAAACGACAATTTAACCACTAGCCCACGACTAAATATCATTGACCAATTATCTACTTCTCTGAAAAAGTTCAAGAATATATATTTACGCAACTTTAAATCAGAATAACATGATATTAAACACGGTTTCAACTATGATAATAAAATAATTATAAATGGATTCCTCCATAGAAATTACGCTTTGGAACGCTAACGGAATCATCAGTCACGTTTCTAAATTAACAGCATTTCTTCGGTTGCAAAACGTATTACTAATATCAGAAACGCATATAATATCAAGGACCGTTATCAAATTACTATCTGGCTAGCCATCCGAATGATACGGCGCGTGGAAGAGCATCTGTTGTTATCAAAAATTCAATTACACACTATAAACTGTAATTTTACCAAATAGAAATAATTTAATGTGCTTGCATAAAAATTCAAACGCATCCTATTCATTAATGATTATAGCAATTTATTCAGCACTTAGATATACTACTACTAAGGTAGACTTACTTGATGCGGGATTTATCGCAAAACATATCGCATGGAATTCAAGATTGGCCAATCAAAAAGGATACAAACCCGATAAAAACTATATATATATATATATATAAATCAGAAAAGAAGTTTGTCCAACAATTTGTTCGAAATACACCAATTGGTTTTTATTTGAAACATCTAGCTACCAAATAAATAAAACTTAATATAAATATCAAATATAACAACCTTGATCAAGTAACTGTTAGACTTTTTTAATACAAGATGCTGCATGGTAAAATATGCTGTGCCTGAAATAAATAACATTTCACCCTATATTCGAGATCTAATAGCTGAAAAATCAAAAACGTGTAAAATATGGCAAGGAATCGGAAAGAAGAAGGATAAAATGCAATACAACTTAACCCACAAACCATATAAAATAATAAGAGAAGCACAAAACCAAACCTTCAAGCACTAGATTAAAAAAGATGAATAGTTGCAAAACCACAAGTTGGAAAGCTTGACAATACCTGATTTAGCTCAAACAAAGAAAAGATAAAATCTAAGATTTTCATAATACAACGTATTAGTTGTCATTTCTTGCTAGCTGCAGTTCAACAGAATGCTAAGCTTGCTAGTACTCATAAAGTCATGGTTAGACGTGATAGTGGAAGAATTAATTTAAAATATGCCATGCGAAGTTATAATTCTGCTAGTATCTCGTACAATGAAATTACGCCCAGATAATTATGTTTAGTAAACCCGGAAAAGTTTCTAATTTATCTACCTTGTCCATAGACCAATAAATGTCTTATCCCTAACATTCAAAGTCTTTGAAATACTACTATGTAAACGAATGAAAGAAACAACAGACCTCGACGAAATAATCACACCCCCTGTTTAGGTTTTGAAAACACCATTCAACAATACAATAGGAAGCGTGTGTAGAACTGCATTTTTTGGGCAATAAACAAGTGTACGATGCATATGGTCTTGTACAAAATTAAACTAAGCTCAAGTCAGCTGTACGTAGTCTAAAGTCTTATCTCACAACGGGCATTTCAATTTAAATTGAACAACAATTTGTCAAACTACTACCTAATTAATTCTGCGATATCCCAAGGCAGTGTGCTGGGCTCCTTGCTGATTTGATATACACATACGACATTCAAATTACAAAAGATACGGTTATTTCTACGTTTACAGACGCTGCCATAATGTCGCTCAGAGATGCAGACTTCAAAGTCAACAAGTTAGAAAATTGCTTCAATAGGTATAAGATAGCAGTAAATTCAGAAAAATCTCCACAAATAATATTTACTAACAGACAATGAACAACGCAAAAGTTGCCACAGAATTTGACATAAAATATTTTTGATTACATTTGGATCATAAACTGACCCGGAAAAGTTAAGACAAATGTAAACAATTGGAAATTAAAATAAAACAAATCAGTTGCATTATTGCAAAATAATCCCAACTGTTACTTTTAAACAATCTTCTACTGTATAAAGCAATACTGAAGTCTGTAGAGCCTTACAGGGCTGTCCTAAAGCGTTCCACACTAATAGATTATATTCTCCAAAAGTTTTAATTATAACTACGCGCCTCGGTATGTCACAAATGAAACTGCATAACGACCTGAAAATACTATAGATAACTCGAGACGTTTAACGATTTGTTATAATTTTACTGGGACATCGAATTGAACCAGTCGCAGAGCTCCACAATGAACCTGCTAATTTCACTGCTAATAAGAAGATTAAGGCGTTATTGGCCAAGTGATTTAATTTAAAACTACCAATTTATGCACATAAAACCGTAAATTAATCTTCATTGAGGAATAACAATGTTTAGACCCCTCTTATGCCAAATTTATTTACCTAATTTACTCATCACTCGTATTACAGCAGATTGTAAATCTGTAATGTAACAATAAAAAAATTAAATGAACGTAAAATAGTTTACAGTTTTTTTTGTGATTTTCTTTATTTCTGTCCTCAATAGATATGTATGCATAATAAATGAAAATTTGCACTTATGATAAATAAAACTATTTAATAGATTAGTGGTAGTAATATAAAAATTATGTTTTAATTGAAAATCTTAAATACACTACCCACCATTAGTACTCCTAATACTTTATGTTTTTTGGGTTCTATGGAATTATTTTAATAATTTTTTATTTATATTAAATGAAAAATAAATAAATACGGTAATATGTACATATAAAAATATTCAAGGTTTGTTTTTAAATCAACCTTATTGTATTTTGAAGAACACAGCCTACGTAAAATTACCGCCAAAAGTGATATCACGGCATATCACATTTAACTCGTAAATCTTTTCAACAAAAGACGTGTTTACTGGTATGTGTTATCTACAAGAATTGTACAAAAATTGGCCATGGATAAAGTGTTTTGTTGAATTGTGTGAATTAATTATATAATTGTTTAAAAAGCAGAATACGTTTTGAAACTGTGCCTCTTTGTGATTGGCTGACAAAAATTGGGCTTTAAAATACAAAATCATAGATTCCATTAACACCCACCCTCAAATTGACTGAATAATTATAGAAGTATTCTAAAAGGCATTTTTGTTAATAGATTTTTACAACCAATAATTTATATATAGTCAACAATTACTTTTACGCCAAAAAACTAAAGTAACGTACAAGCCATAAAAATTGATGAACTGATCCATAAAAATCATGATTAGGAAACTACATTTTAGTACCCTTTTATAGATAATCAACCTTTTCACTTCTGAAATTAATAGCTGGTCAGGAATGAACTTCAACTAATGGCGGCTCTCGGGTAACTTTAAATAGAAATGTCCGTCTTGTCTAAATTTGACCGACTGGCGCTTTCAGTCAGTGTCATTTTCTTGCGCTTAGCCCACGAGCATTCTGCCCATAAAAGGTCCGCAGCAGGTTGAAGCCGGCCTTGCATGGATTAGTTTACAGCGTTCCCGCCCTGTTAACAAAACCGAGAAGTTTCTTGTAGATGGCCCTAACAATGGCAGTTTATGGCAGGGCATTTAAAGCGCCGCTGCATTCTGGGAAAGCAATCTGGACAAGCGCCCGGTCACGTCAACCTGCAGCTCAAGACCCACATTTGGCCGAAATGTTGCGGCTAGGCCGCGGTCATTGTTTTACAGGCTATTTTAAGCCGGCCAGGCGAGCCAAATGATTCGGACACCCACCTCCCTGGAGAGTTATTGAAGGCGCGATTGCTGGTATGAAGTGCTATGCAAATTTCGAGCTCCCCGCATACTTATTTTGCTGCATTCGCTTTCAAATAAATTTCTGTTTGTTCGCAGAAGTAATTTATAAGTGCTTGCTGACAAAGGAACATGGCGATTGCTTAAAACAAGAAACTTAATCCTAAAACAAAACGTATTAAGTTTAAAGGTTTAAAGTTAAGCTAAGATTTTATCATTTGATTGTTTACCCCATCTTATTATATGTATGTCAGCTAGGAATATCATGAACTTCTAACAATTAAAAATAATTAAAAATCTATTCAATATAAAATTGATAGGTACATAGTATACTAATATATAGGGTGCACCGAATTACACATTAAGATTTGAATTGTGCAGTGTTTGCGTTCTGTGAACGTTGTAAGTTTATATTGGTATAGTTGATATCTAAACATATGGCAAAATCTACTATAGACCACTAGAAATATATATTTATAAATTGGTTCTTAGAAAACATAGCAGTTGATGCCAATTTTTGCAAAAATACTCAAATTCTTTAAATAGCTATGTGTATCATTAATATTGTCGCTTCTGGAGTAATAAAAATTTACATGCTATTCACGAAAAACCAATGCATCCACACAGATTTGATGTAGGCTAGAAGAATCATTAACCTATACTTTTTGAAGGTGGTAACACTTACTATTAATGGTGGCAAAAGGTGCTAAACAACTTTTTTCCAATGAAACCTACAATTTGAACTTAAATGACATGTAGTTTCAACAAGCACGTGAAACACTCACTTTATTCAAAACCAAATTTTCTGGTTCTGTTGCCTCGCAGAGGGGTGATATCAATTGGTCACTGTGGTCTTGTGATACAATTTCATTAGACTTTTTGCTCCGGGGCTATTAGATGGAATGGGTTTATGTGAACAAACCTATTACAATTTCAGGGCTAAAAAGAAAATCAGTTATGTAGTTTCTGAATAAAACGGCATTTATGAAAATCATTATGGAAAGCTTTGGTAAAAAATAATAGCATGTCAGCGTAGTCGTGGAAGGCATCTGTCCGATATTATATTTTATACCTAACTTTATAATCATAGCAATAAAATTCGGATTGTTTCGGTATTTTGTGTTTTATTCGGCAAAAACGAAGTGAGTACAATTTGGATCACCCTATACAGTACTGACACAGCAGTCACCTTTGATTACGTCGTTGATATTGAAAAAATAAATAAATGATAATTTGCTGATAGTCTGATTTAATCAACCCTTATAATTCTCTATCCCAATCTCTGATCCGCTAAGCCCGACTTCCCGATCAATCAATAATCCCTAAAATAGGAAGAAATGAAAGAGGCCCGTTATCTACATCCCTCGACGGTAATTTTGGCACTAAATTCAAAAATGCCAAAAATTTGGCAATAACAATTCTTACACCTCTATTTAAAATAAGGATTTTACTGGTGTATAAATTGACAAGAAATATATATTTTTTTTACAAACAGAAAAAAATTTCTACGCCAGTAATTACCACTTATTCAAGTAAACGTAGGTACTCAATTATTTTTAGTGACTGAGTAGGCTATCCAACAGGCATCAGGGTTCATCTGCACAGCAGTCCGCGCCTCAACCACTGGACCACTTTGGCGATAAACCAGTAATTATAACGATATATTTTCTCACGGAGAGACGATAGGAAGAGAAAGTCTATGGTAGCCTGTTCACAAGTAAATAAAAATAGTTGACTTTTACACATTTGCACGTTAATAAGTAAATAAATTGAATTTTTAATTGGTACGTGTATATGCAAGGTCTATCGCGCAAATATATACTTAATATTAATATACTAAGAACTTGGAAGCCGATTAGTGAATTATAATGCTCATGTGTGAATCAAGACGACTTCACTGGCTGATTAGGACGAGGGAGTTAGTGAATTAGCACATATAATATGTGATCATTCCAATTAATTTGACAAAGCGAGTAGAGCAATAACTCTGCTACAACTTTTGTGCAAACCTGAAACATTTGCCAACAGAAACGATTGAGATGACTTAGACGGCTTTGGCAAATTTTACGCAAAAAAGGTGTCGAAATATTGTACGATAGTATTCGTGTGCATTTGCGTGCTAATGACGTGCAAAAGTCTTTATTGAGTGAAAAATACGTTGCGGAACGTCTCGCGTGGGCGCAAGAGAATTCGTGAGTGGAGCAGCGTAATCTTCTCCCACAAATTATCCTTTTAGACATTTCCGATCATGAAACGCTTCTGGAAAACATTGAGAAGCAGAGTGCTCCAACGAACTGTAAAACATCCGGTCAAGGTCCATGTTTAGGGGTATATCTCACAAAAAGGTTTTACCTCTTCACGGACAACTTGAACGCTGAAGAACTAAACCAAATTTACTGTACAACTTTATTACTGCTTGCAAAACGCTGGTTTGGAAAAGAGGACGAGGACAGGAGTCTTCAGGAAGACCCGAAACATCTGAATAAAGCGTGTAGCTCGTGGAAGGAGCGAAATGGCGTCGTCACCTTAGATTGTCCGGCTTCGTCGCCCAATAACAACCGCAAAAATTTGGAGGTCCCTTCCGGTCGAATAACCCAAAAATCTTGTGGGAAGCATGCCTCGGAAATGCCAGACAATAATTGATACTGGTGGAGACTCGACGAGCTACTGATGAATTTGCATGGAAGTCAAGGTCAAATTTATACATTTAATTTAAACTTTTTTAATAATTTTTGTGTTTTTTCAAAACAGCCGCCAAGCTTTTATCTGACAGACTGTATTTTAATTCAATAAATTATGTAAAAAATATATTTAAGTATGGCATAAAAGGTAATAAAAAAAATAGTCTATATAATACAAAAACAATACAATTGTAAGTATTTTGAAATAATGTTATTATTATTTAGCGGTAATTAATTTCCAGGAAAAATTAAATAGTTACAGATTTAATTAATATGCAATATGTAAATTAATATCCTGGACGTCGTGCTATTTTCTGCCTAATTATGTTTAATTTTGACATTAATTTTAAAGCATAGCTTTTTACGTAATTAGATGCGTAAGTAATTAATTAGGTTCTATATAGGCATTAATTAGACATTTGTTATTCTTTATTTTATTTTATCAATGCTTATATTTAAGAAAAACTTTACAACAGTAGTAAAACACCAAGCTGGTACGTAACAAGCTTATCCATCAAATCATAAAAATTAGGATTTTTTGATAATAATATCGGATAAATGCAGAGCCTCAATTAGAAACTGTTCTGTAAGATAAAGAACAACAAAACTTAATACAATTTAATGTAACAATATTGATAGCAGTTCTTGATACCATTATAAAAGTGCTGATAATAGCACCGCGTAAGTAAAAAATATCTAAACATTACTTATACTAGTATGCTAAAGGACCTTGATGAGATTTTTAGTTTCAAACGATTTTATTTAATTTTCTGAGCTCGCTGTGTATCTATCAGATACATTAGCCATTTTTTCATTTTTATCTCAAATTTTATTCGTATAGCTTTGACAGTGTTTCAGTTAATGCTAAAACATTTATTTAATTGATAAGGATTTGTTTTTTAATTATGTGAAAATATTTAATGGGGTGACGTTACATTACTTTTGCTAGAAATTTTATATTTTTTCAACAATGAATAAAGAAATATACAATTACACAAACCCCTGAGACATCGAGTATTTTGGATTCGGGTGGTAAAATAGATAATGCATTTGTTTTTGAATGCAAAAAAGTAGTTGGAAAAGTTTATGTAGAAATATGATCTGAAAATTTAGAGACGAGCTAGCTTGATAATGAAAATGTAAACATAATAGAATAAACCACAGTTCTTAGAATAATTCCAATTTTGGAGACTATTTTGTTACCAATCATATGAGGAAAATACTTAGAAAATAATGATGTACAACCTAAAAAATTTCTAAGTCAATTACCTTATGCTAGAAAAATAACCAAACATGATAAAATCGAATACGAAGCATGTAATTGTTTTATGGATTACTATATCATAAGTCTAATACTATTTTTACAATCTATTTAACAACTATAAAGTCATAGTTATTTGATTATTAAAATGTTATGTCTTTAGTATCCTCTTGTATGGCGTTGAAGCATGGACGCTTACGGAGGCAATGTGCAAAAGACTGGAAGCTTTTGAGATATGGACCTATCGCAGGATTTTAAAAATCTAATGGATGGATAGGGTCACAAATGAGGAAGTACTACGACGCATAAACAAACAACATCAAATTCTCAATACCATTAAAAGAAGAAGACTTACATATCTGAGCCATGTTATGAGGAATGATAAATACAAACTATTTCACATCATTATTGAAGGAAAAATTGAAGGCAAAGGCGGCCCAGGAAGACCCAAAATATCATGGCTTGAAAATTTACGTCAGTGGTATTTACTGAACACCACGGCACTATTTAGAACAGCAGATGAGAAAGTAAAAAACATCCTACTTAAAGAAAAAAAGTCATAGTAGATGTGTTATTTATTTATTATAAATTATTAAACGCCTGTATATTTCAGAATATCCAAATTATGACAAAACAAACTCATAAAGAATATAGCAAAGTACAAGGGTTATTGAAATGTGATTTGCACCTGTACTATACACCAGGACATTTAGCGCTACAAAATACACTAAAACCTCTAAGGATTAATTTAATCATTTAATCACTTGTATTTTTAAGTATCAACGGAATCTAACTTATTTATGCAATCTTAAACAGCGAACTTTAACAGCCTCAATTGTGAGCTTACGTTTTAAAAGAATGCAATTATTATAGAACAAATATCTTTATTGTGCGGGCTTCATAAGTTTTTCTTGAATAAGTGCTTTTTAGAAAAGGTAACATTAAGTTAGTCTCAAAAAAAATCAGATCTTTGTGGAAACCTTCTCTTGTTAAGACAAACCGTTACTTTGGACTTGTTTGGATTTGCTTAAATCTGTTCAAATATGTGTACACCAATAGCAATACTTATTTATCGCAGATATATTCTAGTTAGATGTTTTAATTTTTTTTACATAATTTATGTATGGTCAATTATATGTATATTAAGATTAGACATCCATTGTGCAATTTTAAGTGTAATATTGAAATAATAGTGGTAAGGCTCTAACTACCTGCGAACTGAGAGGTTAAGGCTCTCGTATGCTCGCTCTTTGCGCACCATCTCTGATGCGGGTTGATGTGGCAAGCACCGTTTCGTAGACAATCGCCGTTATTACCCCTTGTTCGAAGTGAACGCAGGTACTCAATCATTTTTAGTGATTGAGTAGGCCACCTGCCAAGCATCAGAGAGCTACAAAATTAACCCGGATCCGTCGGCACCTCAGCCCGCGCCTCAACCACGCAGCCACGCTGACTGTGTAATATTGAGATACTCTCATAAATTACTTAAAACAATGGAAGATATTTATTCTGATTTGGCCTAATCTTATTAAGTGCGCTCTATATCTTACGAGACAATAAAATCTAATCAGGACAGACGCTTGGAAATCCATGCTTTGGAAGATACCACTTCGTTAAAGTATTCTTTTACGAGGCAAGAATAAGTCAATGCTTTTTGACATATACAAAGAGTAAATTAATAATTCGGTTGGTTAATACTTTTTTAATTTAAAATAAATGTGAAAATCAAATAAGCCGCTCAGATTCTATTTCTTACAGTTAATCAGTTACTAATTTTGCTGCTATATCTATGTTTTTTTTTTTGAAATCACACAGCTAATGCTACCCCACAGATTTGCACTTTGAGCCAATCACCTTGTCGCCTAGAGGGGAGCGTTTAATTGATAGAGAACTTGTTAAAATCTTCCAATTTTGTTATTAACCTCAACATAAGGATGATACTAGTGTAGTGAGTACTGGCATTGCAGCTAAATATTGACTGCGGTATATTTTTTGTATCACCAATTACCAGTTTTCTTGATCAATTTCTTTTTAAATCCAAGTAGTTTCTTAGTTTGCAGTGCTTTAGCTTCAATATCCAATCACAGTGTGTCTACATCGTGCTTCTGAATGGCGTTTTTTTTATTAATATTGAAATTTGTACCAGCCCATATGTCTTTTGGTATGCCCATTTGGTTGGCTTTGAAGGAATGAAGAGGTGAGAGTTATACTATGTTATTAATTGTATAGATCGATAAAAAAACAAAATAAAAATTAAATTTTCCTAACTTTTGAGAAATACAGAATGGACACTTTTGTATAATGAATTTAATAAAAGGAAATTAATAAAAATACGTTATAAATTCAAGGAAGAACTACAATAAAACGCAAGACTGCTTTGATATTTTATTGGAGAACCATTTATTTTAATAAAATGCTTGATTGTTTTAGATTCTACGTCGCAGTTATTAATTTTTTCAAAATAAAGCATAATGTATCTTTACTGGTTTAAGTCATGATACCTTCAATTTCGTGAATAGGAAAATATTTCAGAATGCCGCCCAAAGTATTATGTTACATTACTCCGTTTTGACATACGTTACAAATAACGAATGTTAATCTTTAAGCAATAGAAAAATTTGTAAATCGTAATCTTTTGAGTTTTTGCTGATGAACGGCTTTTTAATTTTTTGTTTAACGTGAAATATTAAAAACAATAAAGTTGTATCTTTGTTCGCATTATGAGCTCTTAGAATTGTTAACAGTAATTTTGGTCACATTAACGTATTAATCGACCTTTTTTAACAACAAACACAACCGTCTTAACTTAGTAGCAATATTTAAAACAATTTACGTTTCTTTTTAAATTTCCAAAGATATTTCATATAAATTATTGATTTTAGACCAAAAGGACTAATTTGAATGCTATTTTTATTTTGTACTTATATTTATATTTGCTCAGATCGTCATGTCAATAGGCATCTGTTTTTTATAACTGTTATTGTGTATATGAAGGAAAAAGTATTATATCAGTACCCTTAAACAGTACAAAAGACTAAATCTTTGTCTCTAATATATGTTATATTTAAGAAAAGTTTATAGTAACTGCATAACCAAATGTTACCCAGAATTTTAAAGTTGTACTATCTTAGTTTAGTTACGGAACTCTAAGCCTAATTTACGGTGTGCATTTTTTCGGTTTTAATACCAAAGAGTAATTATCGTTGAAAGATTGCATGTATTTTCCAAATCTTCACTAATTAGCCCTTAACAGATACATCCAGTTGCAATACTTCCCCTTTTTGGAAGCTGTTTAATTATGCAAGTACATAAGATATGAGAAAAACCGACTCTTGAAAAGTTGTCTAATTAAATATCTAATGTTTTTTCAGTCAATTATCACCTTTTACTAACTTAAGGCTGATATTGTTCTAAAATAATGTATTCTAAGCATAGCATAAATATTCTGCCATCACTGAATCTAAATACAGTAATTCTCACATATTTTTTCTTCATTTATTGACAAAAAAATCTGATTGGTAGTATAAACAAATTAACTTCAACACGGGGAAGGGAGAAAAGCGGATCATTTGTGAGACCAGCCACTTAAGAAAACTCTTCAGTAGGTATTTGGCAACCAAAAAAATATTGTGATTAGGGGGTTGATAGGGTTCAGTGCCGTTTCGTGCGTTCCCATTTCGTGCGCTGACCTGCAGGAGACCACTAATCCGATCCTACACATTCACCAGCAATTAGATTGTTTAGTTCCGAGTTTTCTTACTATAGGCATTGCAAATTTTTAAACTGCACATGCTTATTTGTTATTACATTATAATTAAACCTTAACGTAACAGAAATACTTCTAAATCAACACGTTTGAGAGCAGAAAATAATTTCATAAACAATAATATTTTATTGACATATTATTTGCACAAACATTACAAAAACACTTAACTGCAATAGAAAACATAAATATTACAATTTGACAATATATGCAAGATAATTTTCTCCTTCTTCACAATCTACTACAGTTTGTTAAATAGGTTGGTCTACGTCTTGCTACTTCTTAGCTCTTTTGTGTGGAGCAATATGAAGTTCCACAACCACATCATTTTCCAGCCTGTGTTCCACGAAATAATCATTAAAACCTTGCACCAAGATGTGTTGAGAAGAAGACTCTATAATATCTAGCCAGCCTTTATCTTTTGCTTCTGAAGGCGCTGATGAAGTACATTTTCGCACGTGTTTGCGAATCTCTTCGCCGTCCCGGTTTAAACAGGCCATACCCAATTGCTGAATTTTTTGCCATAAACATTGGTTGAAGTGTAAATTGCACCCTTTCAGTGTCGCATTTGGGAATATGTTCCGAATACCTTGGACAGCTGCAGTTTCAAAATTAATTTTCAACAAACTGACACTACTTAATCAGAGTGCAGAATTTCGACGCACGAAACGACACTAAAACAGGTAGAAAATCCAAAACGCCCGAAACGGAAAGATACCATTGATAGGGCTTAATAAGGTTTTTGGGCTGTGGCCTAAATTTCTTTTTCCAGCTCTCCTTTAAATTTATGCATGTTTAGGGCGTTATCAAAATATTTACAAAGAAGTTGATTGTTCAGACGAAACATTTATTAATTAATTTATTATTTTCTATTTTCGTTACACACATGCAATTCAATAAGATGCATACATACATTTACGGTCTGTTCGTGGACAGCACAGACATGTCATCAGCAAATGTTGCAATTTCAGTGTTGCCTGTAGTTTGGATATCATCAGTATATAACGATTATAGCAAGGGGCCTAGTACACTACTTTGTGGTATGTCAAACGTAGTCAGAAACTGTATTATTGATCTTAACTTAAGTATGGTTTTAGAAGTAAGTAAATTGGATTAGAAAAACTGTTTTAGTTTAAGTAGCATGGAATAGAAGGTTTGTTAAATGTATTCCTTTCTTCCTAGTCTTAGGAAAAATAAAAAATTTCTCTAAAAAATTTCATTTAAAGAACATTTCTTTTCCTGGCTTTAGAAGTAGCAAAACCTTCGAACATGTCATCAAAAGAGAGACTGTAGAAACTCACTCTCAATAAATAAAAATGCAAAACCCTCATTTTTTCTTGCTTTAACATTGATCTTAAAATGTTTTTGTTGTAATAGGTGTGCAAGTAGAAACTCGGCTCTGCAATAGGTTGCATTGAAAAACATACTTGAATGCATCGAATTAGCCCGCCATTTTAGATATATGTAGCTTGATCATTATTGTTTTTATGACATAAGTTTCAGTTATTTACAAGCTGTCATTCCGCGTGTATCAATTTTATAACAGATGGATGTCGAAAAGCAACATTTACACCATTGCATTCTATTCTTTTTTCAAATGAAAAAAATGCTGCTCAATCTGTGGAATTGATTAATTCGACTTTGGGTGAACATTTTGTAAGTGATTCAACAGTAAAAAAGTTGTTTTCAAGATTTCGTAATGGAAATTTTAGTCTTGAGGACGATCCACGTCCAGGTGCAGTAAAAAATTTGAAGGCGACGAACTTTAAGTTTTACTGAATGAAAATTTATACCAAACTCAAGAAGAGTTTGCAGAATAGTTACAGTTACTTATCAAGCAATATCATTTCACTGGCATGCAATGGAAAACATACAGAAAGAAGGAGAATGAGTTCCTCATAAACTGAACAGAAGAAAACAAAAACCGAAGAGTTGACATCTGTATGAATTTGCTTTCTTGGAACAAAAGAAAGAATTTTTTGCACAAAAACTTAAGGGCGATGAAAAGTGGTATTTGTTCGACAATCTTAAACGCAGAAAAGCATGGGATGATCCATGCTAGCCATCAAGATCAGTTGCAAAAACAAATAGTCATGGCAAGAAAGTGTTACTGTGTGTCTGGTGGGATTGGAAAGGAGTCATTTACTACGAGCTTTTGGAACCCGGGCAAACTGTTGCAGCTGAACGTTATCAAGCCCAATTGATTAATTTAAGTGAAGTTTTGGAGGAAAAAAACCATTTACAGGTCAAGAAAGACGGAGAGTGATATTACTGCACGACAACGCGTGTCTATATACAACAAAACTAACCCAGGAACTCATCTTCTCCTTAGGCTGGAAAGTTATCCAGCATGCAACGTACTTTCCAGACTTGGCTCCTGATTATTATTCAAATCGATGTCATATTTGAAAGACCAGCGGTTCACAAAAGTTGAAAATGTGCGAAAATGGCTCGATGACTATTTTGCTTCGAAACCACCAAGTTTCTATCTCGAAGGCGTTCATTATGTACCCAATAAATGGCAAAAGACCATAGATAGTAATGGCAAATGTTCGGATTATTAATCTTTGTAAAAAGTATCTTTCCAATAAAGTTGAATTTGACCAACAAAAACCGAGTTTCTACTTGCACACCTATTATTAAAAACTAAAAAGAATCGTTTTCCAGTGCAGTTAGTAACTACCATACTACGATGGCAATATTGAGAAAATTAAACTTTACGTCCCATTGTTTTAATAACGCTAGGAGTCTGAGGTTCTAATTGTGTTTTTGATTTGGTATTCTTTTTTATTAATATCTTTATTAATTCCTAAAAATACTGATAAATGCACAGATTTTTAAGGGAATTTTTTATCCAAATCATAAGCACACATTTTTACAACAAATGATTTTTTCCCTGTCGTATTCTGTTATTTCTCATTTCAGTTATTTTTCATGGAAATCCAAAAATCTTATGTATTTCTATACATATTTTTCTTTTTCGTACTAAGTTCAACCTTAGAGAATCAATTACAACATAATATGTTTCTATCGCCAAAAACTGTCGTCTACAAAATTTGTAATTTTCATATTTGTTGTCACCAAAAGAAACTATTGGCATCCTCTTTCTTGTAATGTATGTTTTGTAGATGTCGGTTTCATATATGAATATGCTTTATTTTATTAGCCTTGAAAACTTATCTTTGCTTTAAAGAATATTTATAAAAGCTTTTAAAGTACTGTATATGATGATAATGCCCTTTGTGCTATTTGTACTTTTCTTTGAAATCTTGTACTTACTTTTAAAGACTTTACGATCACATTGTTTACTATTAATACATTTTTAGTCTGATCAATATCGTGAAGCTCTTGATGCTCTGATGCTATTGACGATTTATATTTGGGTATGATTTGTGTAATGCTTGACTGAGATCAGCACGGGGACCCCGTCGGATTATTGACAAAGCTTCTAAAGATAAGAATCCTCCATAACGTGATACTGTAATATATCTCATAATTTGGCTGAAAAACTAAAAAAGCTATAGATTTGTTGTTCTATAAAGAAAAATTGAACGGAATACTTGCTGCTCTCAGCAGTTGCAGAGCCAACTATTTGTAAAAAGTATTCCACTAAAGGCACGGGTGTGGCTAACGGATTTACTTATTTTATTTTAGCTTGAAAACCTTTGTAGCACCTAAACATGTTGTTGGCATTGTCGCAGTTTTCTCTTCTACTGTTATTTAAATCAAGATCTACAAAATCTAGGGTCGACCATTACAGCATTCGCCATCTCTTTACCTTTATGGCCAAAGTCAATAACTGTCAAAAATCGTTCCCGTAGGTATCATTGAGTGCTCCACAAAAGCTAGTTGGTCTAGCATTGAGTCCATTGTGGAATAATACTTAACATTTGCAATCATCTCTCAGACGAACTCTGTTTTAATTTGGTTCATTAACTGTGTAATAAATTTATTGACAGTTTTATTTGAGGAACGCCTCTTCAGTTATTTCCACCAAACTTTTGCTACACGTACAATCATAAAAGGATCGAATTTTGAACTAAATTCTTTATAGCCGAGAGAGTTATCATTTCTTTCAGAGTCTAATATTTCATTATAGCCATAAATTAGCAGTCCACTAAAACTAAAAACTTCACAACTTCAACAACTCTTAAGAGAACATTTTACCAATACAAAGCTTGTTTCTCGTACTGTTCTGCTGTTTTACAACTCATTCCTTGTGGAAACTCGGCTTCTACAATTTAATTTGTGTGTTTAAAATTGCTATAATCTATTATATGAATTATTTTTCTAATCATCAAAGCCCTTAGTAGTTAGAAATTCCTCAATAGAGTTTTCAAAAATACTCGTCCTGGTTGATACAATATGTTTTCTGAGTAGCATACTGTCTTTCTGAATTTTTTAAGTCATTTTGTTGAATGCCATTGTATACCACCAACTCACGAAGTTCAACATTTACACACCACAATGCCGGGTCATTAAGTGATATATTGGGTCTACCTCTTTGAGAACGCAGCTATACATTTAATGTACTACAATTTGGGGTTGAAGTTATTGAAGTCGATGGTGACGATTATGATTACTACATTACGTGATAAAGAAGCATCCTGTCATTCAAGGCAATTTCCAAGACGGAGGACTATACAGGGTGTTCCACGAAGATCTCCTAGACTTCATGTATCGGTTCTTTGAAACATTTTGAACAAACAAGTTTTAATAAACGTGGGTTTAAATTTTCATCGCATTTTTAAAATATCAATGAAGCAAGTTAGGATATTTGAGGGATGCTTGGTCATTCTAGCTCTTTCTTCTTCCTCCAAGTATTAATATTTCAATTTCGTGGCCAAATAAACTAGATGTAGACTAGGATGATATGTACTTAAAAGTACATGCTATTACTAGTCCAAAATAATAAATTTATGGCAAAGCAAATTCGCGTTTATTAAACAAACGATTAAATTATTTAAAACAACTTAAAAATTATTTGCTCATGTTTCAGTTACGCGCAGCAGAAAATGGCGTATTCGTTTGCTTACAAGAACGTACTCACAAATTTATGCGTCGTTAGTTCTGTTCGTCGAGAATAAATTGGTTTAATACATACTTATGTATTTTAATGTTTTTGTTTGTTTATCATGTTCAAACATACTAACTAGCCAAATTCGGAAATGCATTCTGTACTCATTCAAGTTGTTCAGAGCGATTCACTCAAGTAACCTTAACAACTTGTAGATGGATCCTTACTAGAAATAATTACCACTTAAAACTAGAGGTACACTGCTGAACATGTGAATAAAAAAAGCAATTGGATCTTTTACCTGCCTTTACAAATAACTTCAAAGGCAGCATTTGTCGTCAGTACTGTTATAGTTGGCATTTTGCCTAGAAGTTAGCGTTCCTTCTTCCATTATTTCGATGAGTTAGATAGGAGGCTACGTTTCAACTGCGGTTCAAATAAATGCCTGCCAGTGCCTCTTTGTGAAAGAAGGAGACGTCATATCGCTTTCGGTACTAGATCTTATTACTATTACTAGCATAGCGTGACCAGTTATTACCTCCCACATTTCATTAACCTACGACCCGACATTATCACCTCGGCTCTCGACCACGCCGACTCGCGCCCGTCTCGGCAAAAGAAAAGCGAAACGGCGCGCGGCCTCGGGCGCTCGCGGCGGCCCAAGAACCGGCGACTTTTTATCGCCCGCACTGGGTAGCCGCGTAATTACAAAAAGTAGTTAGCGGCAGCGTAACGACGCAATAAAAGAGGAATTATTCCCGGCAAAATCGCGGGCGGCCGACACCGAATGCGTGCCTGCAGATTTGATCCGCCCATCGCGCATCGCCGTCACGATTCCATTCTTCCGGAAAGGTCTGGGGCGTTGGGCGATTTGTTTATCTGCTCGCAGCATCGGAACAACAGCATGTTCCTTTATTTTTAGACCGTAATTGTGCTGTGCTGTGCTGTACTCGGCGAGACCAAAGTTGAGTCCTGCCAGTGGCGTGCCTTTGAGATAGTTGGAAAAACTTTGTAAAGGCTTTATGAAAGCCCAATTGGAAAGTTTCTTGTATTTCCTACATTTACATATAACATACATGTTATTAATATTTCCATCAACCGACACAAATGGCATTTAATTAGTTTTATTATTCGACGAGAAATAATTCCAAACTTAAACCAAGCACTGAGGATAAACTTGTACATTTTTTAAAAGGTCAAAAACGGTTTTCAAATGTTTTCCTGAAACTACAGGGTGTCCAAAAAGGGTAGAAGGGCGTATTTGTAAATTAAATAAAAAAACACTACAAGTCAAAAAATATTTTTTTATTTTTAATCTTTAGACAAAGTTTTGGAAAACTAAGTGCCATAAATTATGTTGTCCAAATGTTGACCCTCGCACTCCTCTAACCGAATCTCTCTGGAAACGGCAGACATTTTAGTGCGGATATTGTGCTTCAATTGCAGTATAGTTCATGGTCTGTTTGTATACACTTTCTCTTTAAGGTATCCCCAAAAGAAATAATTAAGGGGTGTAAGATTGGGGCTTCTCGGAGGCCAGTTAATGGTGCCTTGACGAGAGATCACTTTTTCCGGGAAAAGTTGATTGATAATCTCAAGTGATTGGTTTGAGGTGTGGCAAGTGGCTCCATCTTGTTGAAACCATGTTTCCTCATTAAAGCCTTCAAACTCCTACAGTTGTGGAACCAAAAAGTTTCTTAACATGTCGCAATACCGTTCACTGTTTACCGTAAGTGCTCGCCCTCGCCGGTCTTAAAAAACATAAGGCTCAATGATGCCTTCACCAGACAATAACTTTTGGACTATGTAATGGTCACTCATGTATCTGTCTTTAATTTTCGTTGGCCCAGTAGCTGCAATTGTGTTTGTTTACGTGACCATGTAAGTGAAAGTTTGCTTGGTCACTAAACAGAATGTTTTCGAACGTTGGGAAACGTTAAAGCATTCCATTTGCAAAATTCAGCCGGAGAAGACGGTCGGTAACGTTCAGGTTTTGAACAAACTAAATTTTGTAGGCCGTAAGTTGCATTTCTTGCTTTTGAATCCTGTGCAAAGACGATTTTTTAATGTTAAGTTCTTGACTGCGTTTGCGAACTGATTGAGACGGATTTTTACGCACTGAAACTCTCACAAACAATCGTTTGTTGACTTCGAACAGAGCGCGAGCGACTTTGATTGAGAATTTTTGCAGTTGAACCGGTATTTTCAAACATTCGAATTCGTTTTCTAATGGTCGTCTCTCGGTGCATTCCGTACGTTAAATTCTGCACGATATAAACGTTGAGCTATGACTATCGAATCACCATTGCGATAATAGGCGTGTACGCAAAAAGCGCGATGGTCTCCCGCGTACACTTCCATTGCTACTATGTCTCCAAAGAGCAGTGCAACAATCTATCCATACCGCGCCCCTCCAAACCATGCCGTTACATGGGTGGCGCTGATACAAATACCCCCTACCCTTTCTGGACAAACTGTATAAGTCTCTCAGCTAGATTGGGGAGTGTAACACCAAAATACTTTAAACCTACGTGTCCAGTATATCAAAATATAATTTTATAATTCTAATTTTAGAAAGTCTAAACTTCGATCCCGTATCAAATAAATGGGAAGACTTTTACGGCTGTTGTTTTAGTGAATCGTCTAGTTAATTACAGACAAAACGTTTCCAAAGAATTTATAAACTCCGATCACGTCCTAACAACCCGAAAAATCAATGAAATTATTTGCATTTATTTGGTACCCCTGTACAAGGAAGAGGTCTACATATCAATAAGATAATTCGAAAACTTACATCAGAAGAGATTTCAGCTTTACCTTCTTAGTGTGTTGCCGAGATCAGAAGATAGCTCCGAAGTATCTACAGGTTAAACACCACCTGTATATTCATGGAGACCAACGAATTTATCGAAAAACGGAAGCTGCCTTAGGTAGGAAACAAATGCAAGCTACAAGGAAGACCCTCGCTTTGTACTCACTAGATCACTAGTATCCATGCCGGCTTGGCCAGCAGAATTTACGAAGACGATTGGAATGCTGTAGACTGCATCGCTTTCTATTATGCGAAAAAGCACGGATCCGCTGCCACGAATGGCCAATCTTCCATTTTTTAGCATTTATAGAAAAAAAACGCCCCTACATATTTGGATTGTAAACAAACGCTAATAAATCTTTCCAAACATAAACTGAGGCGGGAAGCCATCGATGCTTTCAGCAACGATAAAAGTTTGTGGTGACACTCAAATCTATCACAGCTAACATTCAGCGAATGAAGCAGAGGAAGTTCGAGTCTAACAAAGTCACCTAAGAAGAACCTACCCAGGGCGAAATTAAATGACTACACCATTACCATCTTACCAGCAGGTAAAGGTAGTGCCACAGCTATACTGTCACTGAAGAACTTCACAAAGAAGATGACCGAACTTATACGGTGCTGAACGCAATCATACACTACCGATATTACGTGACACGAGCAAACTATATGCTTCCCAAAATACATAAAGACATTGTATCACAGCGACTAGTAGGTACCATTGGTGGCCTTACCGACAAGCTGATCAAATACTTATCCAGTCTGTTATAACCCTATATTAGACTTACCAGTAGTTACATCAAGGACATATTTTGCCAACCACGTTCAAGACATCCAGCTACAGGAGCAAGGGCACCGAGACATAACACGGGCTCCAGCAAAAAGATTTTGACCGGACACCCAAAATATTTTTAGATATTTTTACGCGTTGCTAATATTAAAACATTTGTTACATAATAATGGGTATCCCAAAAGATACCCAGGATTTAAATTTAGAAAAAATATCTTATTTATTTATTGGTTGGCAAAGTTATATTATTTTGAATGATAAACATTGCCATTAAATGTAGAATAGGATGTTTGACAAGTGCCCTCTATGGTTTATTTGACAATTTAGAATTCTTTTGGCAAAATTCTGGATCACTTTTTCGCATAACTGTAACAATTTAGTCGAGAACTCTACAAAATTATGCATTTTTATTTTTATAACATAAACTTTGATCTTTACGAATTCCAAAAGGAAAAAATTACACGATATAAAGTAGCAAGATTTTGATAGCCAGTTTACTTCACTGTTTTGGAAGGTAAGTTGCTCATTAAATTTTTGCTCCAATAATTGGATTATCACGCTTTGTATGAAAGTGGCGCCGTCCTGGTGAAACTGCAAGTCATTTAAATATATGTCATCCAAATGAGACCACAAAAAATACACTGTCATCTCAAGACACCGTACACGATTAATAGTCACTGCCTTTCCTATTTCATTTTAAAAAATAACAGTCCAGTCACTTCAGCAGCAGTTTCACACCACACCATACGCTTTGGATATTCATAGACTGTTCTTGAATGATTAGAAGATTTTCTGTGTCCCAAATGCGATAATTTTGCTTATTGATATACTCACTAATGTGGAAATACGCCTCGTCGCTAAAGATGATTAACAAAATTGTCGTCAACTTCTTGATTCTCCATTCAATCCGTAAATTCCCGACGTTTCTTGAATAGGTGCCGATGCAGATCTTTTGTTAACATCTGCTCTATGATGCTTTTTGAAATGCTTAGTTGCAGTAACTAACAGTGCACTGGAAAATTCTTCGCGCTACCGTTGGCAGCGGCAATATTCTCATCTGAACGACCGGTACGAGGTCAGCCTGTTGTTCGTAACCGAAGTTTGTTCAACTTTTTTGATTAGTCTTTTTACATTTGTTTCGTTTGATGCATTTGTTCTTTCGAAAATGCCCCATAATTTACAAACAGTCCCGGAGACACATTTGCCGTACTTATAATGAATTTTAACAATCGCCACTCGCTGCTCCGTAGAGTAGCCCTCTATATTGACCAATTTCAATGTATTTATCATAAAATATCACTAAGCAGAACACTGCTAATTTTCTAGAAAGAAATGATGCACAATTTAAACCCTTCGTTTGTTTTAAAACACCCTACATTATACTAAAAACGTGATCATTTTTCTAAATTTTATAATTCACATAATAAACCAATTTAAATTATTATTGCTTTAAATTGTACTGTAAGCGACTTCACAATTAATGTACATGAAAAGTTTACCCCAAAAATAACAAACCAACGTTAATATAGCAGGTACAGTTTGGGTAACCGAGGCTAGTATTACCAAAACCGAGTGCTACAGTTGCAAACGATTTGCTTCCGGCTACTATCAATAAATCAGCCTTTTTAAAAATATTGTTGTCGTCATAATTGTAATTTATTAAATTATATGGCACGATACTTTCCTAACAGACCTTGTACTTCGTCTCAAATACAAGGAAAATGGATGCAACTGCGTATTGATACTAGTCAGCTCTTTGAATTTGCCCAGAATCGAAGTGCATATTCATGAAATATTTTAAAAAATATATAGGATATTCCAAAATTCTACCCCTTCTTTCCCTTTCTATACAGGAAGGAGATCTAATGGTCAGTTTTGATGGCCGTGTTTTTCAATATTTTGATCCAAAATACCCTAGATCAATAGTCGCCAACCCGTCGATCGCGAGCTCCCGGTAGCTCGCAAAGGCAATTCTGGTAGCTCACAACATATTTTAAATTTTAAATATACAAACGTGTAAAAATCATAGAAGCTTCTATAAGTTTCGCAAATTCTCATAATAAACATAAGCAGCGGCAACACTGCGGTGAGCAATCTGGCGCCAACGTTACCATGTTAGAATCGGCTAGAACCGACCAGCGCTTTAGTAGTCGAGAACGATCTGGGTTGCTTTAAACGGGATAAATACGCGTTGCGCGGCGAAATTACACTCAGTTTAAAACTGAACGGTTCATAATCAATGTCCAGCAGTTGGGTTAGTAGAGAAGTAGAGAACAACAAAAAATATTATGGCAAGCAGTAGTAAGAAGGTGAATACCATTTCCATTCGGAATGGGAAGAACAATACTCCTTTACAGAAGTTAAAGGTAAAAATGTGTGTTTGCTATGCAATACTTCTGTCCCTGTTGCTAAAAAATTAAATATTGAGAGGCATCATAAAACTGTACATTCGAATTTTGAAAAATCATTTCCATTATACATTCTGCCACCAGAAAGGAAAAACTGAAACAATTAAAAATCCAATTAATTAGACAACAGTGGATATTTTTAAAAACAGTCGACAAAAATAAGGCTGCAACTGAAGCATCATACCGTGTGTTCCAGATAATTGCACAAAAGAAGAAACCTTATGAAGAAGGGAAAATGATAAAACAGGCGTTTTTAGAAGCTGCAGATTCGATATTTGCCAACTTTAGAAATAAAGACGAGATAGTTTCAGGTATAAAATCTACCCAACTTTCTGCTAATACAGTGACGAGACGAGCAGAAGTAATGAGCCATGATATTTTATAGTTAAGAACTGACTTAGATAACTGTATTTATTTTTTACTGCAGCTGGATGAATCAACAGATGTGGTTGACACCTCTCAGATGGCCGTGTTAATCAGGACGGTTTTAGTTATTTTACGATAAAAGAAGAGCTTTTAAAGTTTATTTATTTCAAAAATATTATTTCTTCTGAGAAAATTTCAATATTGAAAATGGTAGGCTTGACAATCGATGGCATTCCAGCTATGGTTGGTTGTGATAAGGGTCTGGTGGCGTTAAGTCGTAATTAGTAAAATAAATACATGTATGTTGAATACAACTGTGCATTATTTCACTTAGGTTGGCTTACATCGCTTACAAGTATATAGCTCAGTGTTTATTCCAAAATTATCAAAGTAGCTGAACACATTAAAAAAGTTGGCGACTAGACTATACGAATAAAATTTTCCCTAATGATATTGATAATAATAATGCAGCTATTTCGACAGTGTCTTACGTCCACTTATTTTGTTTGGGAGGGCGTATATTATGAACAAAAAGACAAAGTAGCAATGAGTATTCCTTTCAACCCTGTACTCTCCATGTACTGCATGGAAAAATTTGAAAAGATTGCCGTCAATATAGCACCATCAAAACTTATGATATAACTAAGATACGTCGATGCCACGTTTGTGATATGGGGACACGGGAAAGTGACATTACTTCAAATTCTTAAACGCCTTAATTTGATTCAAACAAGTATACAGTTTATCATGGAACTGGAATTGAACAATAGGATTGGTTTTCTAAATGTGAAAATGTTGAGATCGAAGAATGAACATTTATGATGCTTTCACAAACAGTTGAATCACCATTCAAATAAAAAAAGAACGACTCTAAAAACATCTTTAGATCAAGCCACCGAATATTTCAACCTCGTTGGGTGAGTGATATCAGCACATCCAGAGATGTTATCTGCAACCACTCAATTTAGATACAAAAGCAAAAATACACATGAGACTAACTTAATTTTTTAGAAGATGTTTTTGAAGATATTCGCTGTAGTTGTGGACGAAACGTCGAGACTTTCTAAACTTCTACTACGACTTGGAGAACTAACTACGGACTTTGAACTTATAGTGTCCAGTGTTTTGATATATATATATATATATATATATATATATATATATATATATATATATATATATATATATATATATATATATAAATATGAACAATCCAAGTTTGTTGCATTTTGATGTCAATCCTTCAACGTTTAAAATCTTTTAAAAGTTGCTTTTGACTATCTTTGATGAATCTTTTTAGAAAATATATAAGATTGGCGTAATTTTGAAATAAGGTGTATTATAATAAAATAACACCAGCACTCAGTCATTTGTGGCGTATACTGTGCGAACAACTCAACTAACTATTCCTACTGTTGCGTGAGTATAAAGATAAGGTAATCTTGTGTATGGTAGGTGGAAAGTGACAATGAAGTAAGGTTTATTTGAAAATTTACTCTTTCAGACATAAAGATTATTGCAGATTAATTGCTCTTGGAAATATTGCGTCTATTGAAAGAAATACCTTAAAAAAGTATTATGTTTGAGATTTGTCAATTATCCATAGAAACATCTCACTTAAAATGATATAGAAGATAGAATTGTAATGTATTAAAACAAATGTTAAGATACGTATTTTTAGAACTACTCATCTCAGCTTTTGAGCATTGCATAAGGTGAGAAGTCATTTATAAGTTTACAGTCTTGATTCTTAGATTATGAAGGGGGCATATGTCTCATAAAGGAAAATACAGACACCAATGGAACAATGAAGATTTTAAAACACAAGCTTCTATCCCACTGGTTTGGAAATCAACAGCATTTTGTCGCTAGTTGCTTATTTGTAGTTTTGTTTTTTAGCCATGTGATGCAAAGTTATGTTTGTGCTTAATATTTTATTTTGGAGCCATTGATGGACTGTTATTATCCTACTGGTTGTGGTTAGCAGATTATATATGTCCCATTCTTAAAGTAACTTTTAATACTGTTTTTAAGCATGTCAAATAAGTAATACAAGAAAATACCCGAGGAAGAATTTCAGCGGATTGTAGAGTAATCTTACGAAGACTAATATTTTTGTAGACAAATAATCGGATGAATAATAGGAGGTTGACAATTGTGACAAGAGTGAATATGAAAATTCTTTAGCAAGTCTACATGAAGGTAGTGATCTGTTTCCTGTCAACATCGGTAATGAGGTGAGTTTAGATGAAAATTTTAATTCTACTGTATCACCTACACACAGCCTTAATATAATGTTATTCTTCAAGATCACACAACCGTCACATTATGTAAAGTGATCAGATCATTTGACGAAATGGATTGCTTTCTACAAACGCTCCTTCTCAGTTTGATTATGTTAATTAACAAATATACCAGCAAATGTTTTGGACATATTACGAAAAAAATTTAAAAAAAGGAAAAGACGATGACCTAGGAAAAATAACGATATTATTTGGATTTTTAATTGTTGGTCCCCTAATATCTCTTTGGGTACCAAAGCATTAAAACCATAATTTTCATGCGAAAGGTTCAACTTTTTTTATATAAACTATATTTCAGCAAAACATATTACATTAATGAGGTTCTTACTTGCCTAAATTAAGTTGTTTACGATTTTGTATATTGGAATCATCAGGAAGGAGGTTAAATTTTTGCAATTTGTTATGCCACTTGTTGAAAAGATTATGACAATTGGAAAAATAGCCATGTAAAACTCAATTTGCTCATCGAGTATATTACAAGGAGACGAAACCATGCTTAAGATGCGCAGAAAATGAAATTAAAAAGAGAATCAAAACCATTTGTACCATGTACCAAGTATTATTATGCAAACAGTATTTTACGCCCTATCATATAGTGCATAACATCAAGTTGAACTTTATTTTTACATAAACTTCTCTTTATATACTTGTATACTTTTTCAAAATGAAGTATTGTGTACACTATTGGTATGTCACACATATGATCTCAATTAGTGAACTGGTGAGATGCGTATGTCCCATCTCCAAATGTCCCTCATTTTTAGATGACCATGCACTATTAAATTCTACAATGTGTGACTAGCGGATACAAAAGGAAAAAAATGTTAATTAAAGTAGTCCAAATTAGGCTCAAGGTTAAGTAAAAAACGTGTATTTCATATTTCATCTCAATAGTAAGTGTAGCGCAGTACATGACTTTTCTCTATAACTTTATTAATTTTATTGATACATATGAAACAAAACATTTAAAGCAATATAACTCAATGATTTTATAGAGGAGTCTAAAAGAATAATTTATAAATAATTCATTGTTTAAGTTTAAGTTTATTTCTTAAATTTTGTTGTAGCACTTTGTAAAATGTTAATAAAAGATAAAGGAGAGTAAGGCCAAACCTAAGAAGGTTTACACACTTGGTTTGCACTGTACGTACATTACAAATTTATAAATTCTGCAAAATAATTTAAATTGTAATTTTGCCATATAAACAAATTATTTATTTTATACTGCATATATAATAATCTCTCAATAAACACCTATTCAATTGTTAAAATCAAATATAAAAGCAATTCCTTTTTGTGTATTGTATTTTTATTTTACAAATAATACACAAGTACCATTCAAAATGTTTATGGTCCACGGTTAAATAAAAATAATTGTTGTATATGCTTTATTTTAATTCACAAATTCTCTGAATTTCAATAAACATTTTTGTTTAGTTTTGTTAGTTCAATAATTTGATTTTAAACAAATTTTATTTTTGGGATATTACGTATACACTACTCAGAAAAACTTTAGCAACCTAAAATGACTAATCGAAACATATCTCAATATATTTTTAAATAATTGACTAGTATTTAGTATCCTACCAAATAAATTAAACTTTATAGTACTTAAGTTTCCGTAAATTGGGGAACCTTTTATATAAATAAAAATGAACAACATTCCTTTATTGAAGTTTTCCACAAAATCGTGAAAATTATTTGATTGTTGGACACTAAATAATTTCCTAATATATATCACTGCCAGTATATTCACAAAAATCGCCAACGTAGTCCCGTGGTTGAGGCACGAACTGCGGTGTGGACGGACTCGAGTTTATTTCCGGAACTCCGATGCCAGACTGGTGGCCTTTTCAGTCACTACAAATAGTTATATGGTTTTCTTGTAATTTAGCTCCTTTAACCTTATTTTTATCCTAAATAAATTTGCACAGGCTTTCAGTATGCAATGATTGTGTGTGATATATCCTAAAATTTATTCCTTAAATAAGAGTTTGTTCTTTTTACAAATGATAGGAATGAATTATTGAATTAAATACGTCCTCGCAAGTTAAAACTGTTTAGTGTCGTTTATCATTAGGGCTGAAAAGTATGTTTAATATGTTGGTCCAAGTAACGTTTTCAAATCAATAAATTTCGTATTTGATGTTGGCTTTCTTCAGATCTCTTTGCCTTGTTTCTTCAGCAATCGTGAAATATCAGGCTAGATACCTCAGCAGTTTATTTATGGTTTTAAAGTTGAATGACTAAGTTACGATTTGTGTAAACTGTAATAGTTGTGGCAGTTGAGCTGTTGGTTTCATTTTTCCTCTTCTTAGAACTCATAGTTTGCATTGTTAAATTTCTTTATTCTTGTACTCATCAATAGAAGCCGGAGTCAATTTTTAAATTCACAAGCATACACTTGTACCTCTATTCATCGAAAACCCACATTCCAGATATCTTGGTTTATTGTAGATTCCAGTATGTAACGAACGCCGTGATTTGATTTGAGGTCTTCATACAAAACGTTGAATGCACGAATGATTTGCAGAAATCGCTTTTGATATACTAAAATTGCTTTTTTTATGGAAGAAATCGGTTGATCTGGAGTACTATTTCTTTTTTTCGTAGGCTTTGACAAGAATCTGGTGGGAGCTAACAAACTTTTCAGCTTCATTAAGGTCTCATTTTGATCTGGTAGTTATCCCAAATCCAGTTCTCAAAATGGTTTTGTTACCCACTAGAACAAACAAATTAAAGATATCCAAGCCATTTTTTATGATCTTGAATAACTCGACAACTTAAAGGTCATTCTTTTAAACAATTCTCTACAAGTTTTGCAATGTGCTTGCCTAAGTTCAGTTTCGCTTAAATCTACCGAAGTTTCTAAAACATCCATATTAATAGTTACTCATTTGTATATTAATCTAGTAAATGGTTGCGAATTAATTTAACCATATGAGAAACATTGGTAAAGAAATAAATTATTCGAATTATTCAAAGTTATAGCCAATGAGTTAAGCCAGCGTGACCGCGCGGTAAAGGCGTGTAACTGCAGTGCGGACGGACCCGTTAGATAAGTTATTACTGACATAAAAAATCAAATTTCTTCCACTGTTAGTATGATCTGTTCCAGCGGTTATTTTTTTATGGGCTGATTATTACAACTTAAACCTTTGAACTCCAGCGGTTATTGCATCAATGGACATTTTGTCAAATAGAATTTCACAGATGCGATCCCTTCTTCTTCCGGTGCCATCTCCATTAATGAAGGTTGGCAACAATTGTGGCGAAATTGATGTGTCGCCATAATTGTTTGTCTTGAGAAAGTTAAGCGGTAGTTTCTCCTTGCTTTCCGCTTTGGTTTCTAGCCGCCCAATATGGGAACAGACGCTATTTGCAGCCGCTCAATCTGAGTCAGACGCTGCTGTTACTATGAGAGCCATTAAATTCATCAATTGAAGGTTGCCTCCCATAGCCTCTCATTTAGTTTAGCCTGTGTGCCGACACAGTATCCGGGATGTGGCCGCTTAACAAGCTTCTGGGAGCCATAAATGCGATCCCTAGAGATCATAAACTTTGCTTTTGGTTTTAAGAACCTTTTGCACATTTATAACGACCTCAGGATGATATTTGAACTCCTCCACACTTCTTTAGATTATTCTAAAATTGAACTAATTATCAAAATTACGATTTTTTGTCAGTGTTTTAATATCCTACCTCGGGAAAGGTACAATCATTCCCCTAAGGTGTAACACTATTTTGAATTCTTTTAGAATGATTGGCCATAATGAATGAGCTTTAATGATCTTCATAGAATGTCACAGTTACGTTTATCCTCACCTGTGTTCTCTGTGCACAGTTATCAGTGGTCCGGAATTGAATGTACTGTTCTGTCTCAACGTTTTCAAGATTGACTTTCAGTTTAAAGACATCTAGGATACATGAAATGTTTATATTGGCGTTAAATGATTGCATGGTTATCAATAAACTTGTCATCCATATTTTGAATAATTCTATTTGACTTTTTGATTCGAGCTTCATTGCCAGAAAAAGATCTACAATTTGTTTTTGTCTTTCACGATTTGGAGTAGTAGTAGTCACTTCTGATTTTAGTGTATTTTGCAAAGGCAACCTAAGCCAAGTAGAATCAAAAATGTTCTGAACAGAGGTAAGCGGATTTTAGTTTTATGGGGTCTTTCCTATTGCACACAGTTGCCCATACTTGCGTCTTGAGAATCATGCTCTTTTTGTGCGCCCTGCTCTGGCCGTCTGCTATTACACAGTAGTTGAGCATGGTGATGTGATAATCAGTAAAGTAACGATTGGTATCGAAAATTGCGTAGAACTAACAAATTTATTAGATTTGTGAGAGAAAGTACGATAATAGTATGCTGCTTTATTTGTTCGCTCAAAAACAGTTTCATTTTTGACTTAATTTAATATCATAGAAGCCATCCATGCCTCTAATAAACAATTACGTTATTATAATTTCAGCCAGAAGTTGAGTAATAGCTAATTTTGAGCTGCATCTTTAAGAATGAGGAAATAATAATTATGCCCTTCTACACAGGACATGTTTCAACAAATAAGTGTAATTATAATTCTACTTTTTTAGGAAGTGTGAAGTTGTCTATTTAATTACAAAAGAATTTGTTTTGTCAACGTAACTTTTAGACTAAACACATATTTAAACAGCGCTGACCGATTTAATTTGTCTACGTAAACAAATTTATTTTCTAAGCTTTGTATTACAACAACAAAATTATCTAGAGCATTGCATGGCCGCACATTATGTTTATAAAAGAATACAAAACAGGGTTTTATTGCATCTTTCCCACATATTTTTAATATTATGCTAAATTTGTTTATTTTAAGTAACGCTAATTTTAATTTGATTTATTTTATTTTAGTTAAACAATGAAATTATTGTTGTCACAAATAACAATTAACTTTATTAAATTTATTTACGTAATAGGAAACACAATCAGGAAGTTAAATTTGCTTAGATTTCGTTTGTCGTTTTTGGTTAAGTTCGTTGTGTTGATCTAAATGGTAAATTATCCAGTAAGAATAAACAATACTGACATCGTACATAAAGTAATTTTATTTTTCTGAAACAGAGTTATGAAAGTTTATTAAAATGTGAATCATCATTAGCAACACATGAATTTACTCTTCTTTATATTGCCAAATGTGGTCTGCAGCTGTTGTTGGGTGATTGTTCGAACAGCATCTATTATTACTTCTTGCTATTCCTGCAATGTTTGTAACCGATTTCTATAAATTTTGTTTATTAAATATCTAACCAAAAAGCTGTTTAGCGGAGTTAAAGCTTGGCTTTGTTGACCTGTATTTTTAGTAGTACTATCGTGTTGAAAATAATGTTCCTGTAATTAATTCATTACCATGATCGATATGACTTTTGTAACATATTTCGATATCGTTCTTTTGACTATATCATCAAAGAAAAACAGGCCCGGCAATTTATTTTCTCGTCATCACAATCTCATGAAAAACGTGTGGCTTTTCAAAATTCTATATACGACAATTTTGAAAATTTACATATCTACTCAGATGCTGCCTGAGAAAATGTATGTCTAATACGTTATTATTTCTTAAGGTATTGTGAAAGCAACTGCAATAATGAATCCGACTTTCTGGGTTCAGAGGGGGTGATTTGATATGGGTGAAATGCAATTCCTTTTTTACAGCAGCACGACATGTCCATATGACAACCAGTTTTCTCTAAACTGTTTTAAATATTTGTGACTACTTCTTTGTTGATCATTTTCGGGCGACCACGTGGGCTACGGTTCCAGTTTTATCGAAGCGTTGAACCACAAGACGAATGTGGCGGCGCAAAACATTGTTATTAACGTCCATGACAGGACATACTCCCATAAATTTTTTGCAACATGAACAAATTGGAAATGTCTAATTGCCTTGAGTACCGCTATGAAATTAGTCGTTTGCTTTTAAGGTTATTGCTTTAATTATTGAACAAATAAAAATAGAGCACTTTGTTAATATCCTAATTTCTATATAAATAGAAATTTAATTAACATAACGTTGCTTAAAGAAAAAATATAAAAATGGGAATCATAAACAATTGAGTTGGACAACCATTATTACAATTAAATAAATTTGTAAAGTTTATTTTTACACTATTGCATATTTGTACTATTTGACTAAAGGTAGAAATGTATTTATTGTGCGATTTTCCAATAATATGTACATGTAGTGTACGAATTTTCGAACTCCGCTATAAAGGGATAGTCACTTTGCGAAATTTGCGGCTAATACAGGGGTCACCACTAAACCGTCACGGTCGAGCGGAGAATGTAATGCTTCATTGTGCGGACAGCTGTCGTTGAGACTCCCGCGAAGCTTGTACAAGTGCAAGGACTAGAATAATGCGGAAATTTCCAGATTGTTGTGGAAGGTTCTAGCGATACGAGAAGGCTCTAGAACAGGTGTTGAAAGTATAAATAGTAGGTAGCGGAGCAGTAGCAAACTTTATATTAGTAAATGTTTGTGTGGTGTATATAAATATTAGTACATAATTTAATTTCTTGTAAATAAATTAAATAAACTGAAGCATGTTATTCACCAATGCTGTGTACAGAAACGTTACAATATAACTATAAAATAATAATGTTAAATAAAAAATGAGTAATGCTGATTTTCAAAAATAAGTGTAGGAAATGATTAGCCATATTTGCTTTATTTTAATTAGATAAAATAATCTGAATGTAATTCAAAGACGATAAACAGATAGTAGTGAGGGGCTTTGTTCATTATTCGAAAAGGTATAGCGCAAATTAATACAAACAATTACAAAAGAATATACAAATCAAAACTGTTTCGGATCTGAAAAATCCTAACGTTGCCTTAAATTTTAAACAAATAATATTATTTTCCCTTGGTAAATACATTTGTCTTAATATAACAGTTATTTGATAATAAATAGTTGTCCGAAAAAAACACGAAAGCTTAGTGTAATCAGTATGAAACATAATCATCAATTTTCTTTATTTGGCAGTTTTAGAAGCATTTTATTGCTTAGAATTCGTTTTTACGATCGTTTTGTGTTTTATTACATTTGATATAATAGAATTTATTTAGAACATAATACATGAGTTCCATAAATATCTTTAAATTGAATCACGTTGAGCTCCAAGGGAACGTTAGTAATAGGTATTTAGTGATAGCTGTGTAGTAGTAAATAATTCAAACATCTTATTACATTTTTGAGCAGTTAAACTATTCCAACATTCTCGAATAACCGAGAGAACAAGCCATAAAGACAAATTTGTATATACTTGTTTTCATTAGCTATTGGAAGAGTTTTCACTTATTTTTGGTGCTACTAGATCACTTACAAAACTTAATTAAAACATTTCATCACAACTAAATTATTAGATTAAACAATTCGGTCTTCCCTGCGTTGACTTATAATTAGAAATAAAGGTAGGATTACTCTTGTCGATATTAATTAAAGTTTTTAGCATACACATGCAGCACCATTTTTATTTCAAAAATATTATATTTTGATATATTCGTATACAAAATAAGAAAGTATTAAATTGCTGTATTCAATTTGTTTGGACCCCTTTGTGTACTTTTGTGTTGGGCACATTTAAGATAAATAATTACACTTAGATGGCCACTTAGCATAATAACAATTTATACTTGAAATGTCCTGCGATTACAGTTGTCACTACACATACCCACGTTATAGTTATCCATTACCCCCCAACGCTGTGTTGCTGAAGTTGCGCCTCTTATCATTAGATCCTGATAAATCTACAGTAGAAGGCGCGTAATTTATCAACCGAGAAGACGCACGGCACTCGTCACGGTTGGTTGCTGAAGTTAGATACGTCGTACCTCTCGTCCCATATAGCGACGTCAACGCTTTCAGGTTTTACTGAAAACTGCGGCATCTGTAACATGTCGAATATGCATTTTCTGAGTGTTTATCTTACTTAGTCTACGCAATTATTTTTCACTGTAATTTTTGTATTCGAAACGATTTAAATTGCGTATTTAGAGTTTAATGACATCAACGATCAGTTTAAATGATTCAGTAGCAATTAAGATAACTACAGCATTTTGATTGGATAAATCAAATAATCATCAAAGTTTTTTGTGATAATAATTTTAGTAGATCATATTTACCCGAGAAAGAATTAAAAATAATAATTATACCTAATGCTACATAAACCTTGCCAGAAAAGTTCCAGGATCGGACTCATAAAAAGTAATTTATTCAACCAATTAATGATCCTAAATCTTGTCAATGCAATCCCTTTAGTTGTTTATGTTTCTAGATGCCATGGAAGCAAGCAGAGAAAGTTTCATCCGGGATGCTTTTCGGTAGATAAATTACAAGCGTTTGGATTGCTGTAATATCTTCATGGCTTTTTTCTTTCAGCGGACTTTTCACACGGGGAAAAAAACAAAAATTACACGGCGATAGGTAGGATGAATTTAGGGGTATGGTAGAGCAGGGTTATGATATTTAGCCAGAAATTTTTGGACTGATGCAGTAATATGAGACATTGCATTGTCGAGTAATAAGAACCACCACCTAGATAACCAAAAATCGCAAACGTCTCAGCAGGTCAAAGTAAAAGTTTTGGATTATCGTTTGTCCTTCAGGCAGATATTTATGATGCACCAAACCTCTACATCAAAAATTCGATAAACATTGTATTAATTTTTGAAGGTTGTCGCTTCACTTTTTTCGTCTTCGACAATAAAGATTAACACAAACGTGAAGTCTTTTTTTAGTCTTTCAATAGTTCAGCAAAAATTGTTCCTCTGACATTTTTCTGTTCCTCTGTGTGTGAGGGCCTATTTTTGCATTAAGTTCCCATTTTTCTAAATAGCTAGGTAAAATTTGGTGCACACATAAATATTGCATTTCAGCTTTTTCCACACAGATTATATTCCATGTTTCACTAAGGGTTTTTTCTAACTTAATGCAGAACATAATGTCAACTCTCTGCCCGTAATCCGCGTATATCACATCACAATGTAATTAAATGTACCAATTAGCAGAACAGTGGGTTGCTAAACACAGCTTCACCACATAGTAAGTTTACATGGAAATACTTCTAAGGCCATGTTTATTCAGAACGCATATTAGGTAACTGGTGGCACCTATGTCTTGTGTTTTAATATCACAGGTAAAAAATTAAAAAATTAATCCGGTAACTTTTTCGATAAAGATTGTATAGTTATGGAGAAATAGGAAAATGGATCCAGATTTTACTTATTATAGTCCAGTATCAAAAGGAGTTATATTTAATGAACAATAAAAATCTAATATTTAAACAACAAATTAATGTATAGATGCCACTTAAATTTTCAATACACTAAGTAACACTTTATTACGGAAGGTCGTGTCTCTGAAAGGTTTTCGTAGCTTTATGTACAATTTTCTTCCATTTCGTTCGGTTTTCGGCTTCTCTTAGAGCAGTCGTAACAAAGAATCCAGTGAGAGCAGTTACTTAGTCCGACCAGCGATTAGGTTTCGGCCGTCAGGTTTTTTCCATCCTACCTTGCCCATGACCACCAAGGTTATCTGGTTTTCGACGGGCAATATGACTAAAGTAACCAAGATTCCTTTGGTGGATAGTTTAGTTCTTATGTGTAGTTGTTTGAGGATAGATTTTTTCGTTCCCCGGCGATCCATGGTATGCGGAGCATTTTTGTCAACACCACATTTCGAATGCTTCTATCTTTTTCCGTTCTATTGCCTTAATCGTCCACGACTCTGAGCCGTAAAGTAATATCGAGAAAGTCACTGTCCGGACTAGTCTCATTTTGGTGACATTGGAGACCTTTCTGTTCTGGCAAATATCTGTCAGCTTGCTCATTGTAGCTTTAGCCTTTTGAATCCTTCTCTTAATTTTCCGTTCGCTTCCTCCCTGGTCAAAAGAAACGATCTGAGGTATATAAACTCGCGGACAAATTCTATATCCGAGAGTTCTCCCGTCCTATAAAGTTGACTGGTTCTGTTGATTAGGATAATTTTTGTTTTCAACTTATTGATAGTGAATCCAACCAGTTTACTCTTGAACTCTACTTTACGAAGCAGATCAGCTAGCTCCTTCTCCAAGATGCAAAGAGTGTAGCGTCGTCCGCATATCTCAGGTTGCTGACCTTTATTCCACCTATTGAGACGCCTCCCTCCCATTCTTTTAAGGCTTTCCTCATTGTATTTACCATATATATTAAAGAGAACGGAAGAGAGAACAGACCCCTGTTTTACCCCATTTTATGACTTGAAAGAGCCTGAGATGATGTTATTAACCCTAACCATGGATATCTCGTCTTGGTACAGATTAATAATCAGCGAAAGGAGATGTTGAGGTACGCCCATCTCTTGTAGTATAGTCTACAGGAAATCCCATCTAAAGCAATCAAACGCCTTCGATGAAGCATATTAGTATCGGCGTAATGAACTCTTGGCTTTTCTCAATTATTTGCCTCATATTTACAATCTGTTGTCTTGTGTCCCGAACTTTTACGAAACCCGCCTATTTACTGGGTATCTGTCACTGAAGGTACGATTGTAGTCGGCCGTTGATTACATAAAGCATTATCTTGCTAGCATGAGATATAAGTGCAACTATTGAGTCTTTCTTGTGCAGTGGAATTAGTACGGACCCTTTCCACTCAGTGGACCATCTGCCTGTTTTCCAGACTTGATTGCATAGGGCAAGCAATATCTTCATCCTTTTATCCCCTACGTGCTTAAGCTCTTCAGCAAAATTTTTATCTCTACCGGCTGATTTGTTTATTTTGATTTTGCTTGTTTATAGTCGCGGTACTTGTAGCTCGTGTTGCAGAGTCGGCGCATAGGCTTTCACAGTATGATCTTCATCTTTCTATAACTTAATCTATCTCTTCAGAAAGAGATCCTTTTTTTGGAATTTCTACGCATGATCTTCTATGTCCTGACAGGCAGAATTCAGATATTTATTATAGTCTCCGCGACACACACGTTGAACCTTTGCTGAAATATCCGGGTAGTCTGCAAGAGCAGAGTCAACATTACCTTTGATTAGTTTTTTTTGTTCTCTAATGGCCTTCCATGTTTCTTTCGTTACCCATACTTTTCTCGGTGCATTGACTGCCTTTATCTGGCTCTTCTTGTGTGATGAGAGTATAAGATTTTTCACTTTAATCCAGTTGTCGTCGATGTCATCGTGTAAATTTTTGGCAAAGTTGGTTGATGTGGTCTTAAAGCATTCACTGAATACTGTTAGTTCTCCATGTTCATGTCTCCTTAGTATCGATGGAACTAATAGTTGGCATCTTTTTAGTTTAAGACATATCTCTGCTAGGAGTTTGTGGTCACTCCTGCAATCAGCTCCAGGATGTTTTAGTGCTGCTTACACACGATCTCCATCTTTTGTCAACAGTGTAGTCTACTTGATTACATGTTCGGTTACTTGGCATTATCCACGTGTGCAGTCTCCTTGGGTGGTTTTGAAAGCAGGTGTTTATAATCGTAAGCGAATTTTTCGCCCCTGTCATTTCTAGTACCAAGTCCATATTTGCCGACTACTTTCTTTAGGTGGCCATCTGTCGACGTATTCCCTATCTTGGCATAGGATTTCCCAGCAGAACTGTAATATTTCTTTTTGTCAGACTCTAGAGTATCGTCGAGAAACTATAAGAACAGTAACTAGGAAAAATATGAGAATTATTAAAGTAATTTATATCTTATCAGTTATATATAAAAACCTTTTTTACGAAGATTTATGAAATAACCTGAACACATTTTCCTATGTTCTTAAATGTTTCAGTAGTCTATTTTGATAGCTTTGATATTGAACAGCTTAAAGTTATTTAAAAAACTAATTTGAAAATATTTTTCATATTTTTATGTTCTGGTTTTAGTAGATTTTAATTTTTCTTCGTTTTTTTTAATTCAAATAATTACAATAAATATGTCTATAATTTTTGTTTTGTACCTTTTGTGCATTTTCTTCTTTCCTAGAATATTTACAGCATTTATGACCACAATAATTCAACTTCTTTTTACACCACGTTTCAAAAATTTGCATAAACTAAGCACGTTTTCTTATACTGTAAGGTAACCCAAAAGCCATGCTGAGGTTTAATAATTAATAACTTTTTGTCGTCCAACAATTTGATCCACTTTTAAGTATAAGAAACTGTGCAGTTTGGAATTGATATGCACTATACTTTATTTATCTTTCTAATGGGTGCTCTATTATAGTTGTTAAAGTCTCAGACTGTAGTCGTCTAATTTCTACACGAATGTTGTCTCAATTCTTTAAAATTTTGAGACCTATTTATATAGACTTTATCTTTAAGATAGCCCCATAAAAAGAAGTTTGGGATATCAAATCAGACAATCATGGAGCTAACTAATTTCAGTTCTTTACGAAATTAATCGATTTCTAAACATGCCCCTTAACAAATGCATTGCGACGTCAGCAGTATGGTAAGTGGCCTCATTATGCTGAAACCAGATATCAGATCTGTTCTAAATCGCAGACCGTATAAAATGTTCGAGTATTTGACGATAACGTGCCCCCTTTACCGATATTCTATTATCGGTATCACCTTTGAAAAAGTAAAGTCTAAAAATTAACTGTAAAAAACACCACACTACACTGGGCACTTAAGTGGGTGAAGTTCATATTAGTGAACAACTTATGGATTTTCCCAAAACCTGCAGCTTGTTTATTAACATAATCATTAAGATAGAAATAGTCGTTCATCCGATATAATCAGACGGTGAATAAAATCGTTTTCAAATTGAATAACATAATGGAGGTGTGACTGAAAACCTCCCTTAGTTTTTGGATGAACTGTTTTATAGAGATACTAATAAATTTAAAATGCATTGCATGGATGTTCGGGTCATACCAAATTCGACAAATCTACTTCGGATCGATGTTCCTGGCTCTTCATTATTACTTTCTTCCATACGGTCGGTGTTTTCCTGTTTCTTAACAGATCGTGAAACATTATTATACCACACTTTTCAACAAAACATCTAACTAAAAGGCGATTTGTTAGGTTCACTTCTGACATTGAAATATCGACATGAGCTCTTTGTGTGGCAATTAGTGAATGGTAATTTTTAAAAAAATTGCACAATTTTGGGGTGCTATAAAGTAAGTGTTTTTTTTGCATAACAGTTTTCCAAATTTTGAATATTGTAAGACAATTATTAAAATAGTTATAAACATGTGAAACCCGGTTGAGACTATTGGGTCACCCAGTATTTCATTACTGATGTACATTTTGTAAAATTGAGAAATAAAATTTTAAAATTATCATAAAACAATTTATTATGCTAATTGAACTTTAATTATCCAATTTACTTACTTACTTACTTCCTCTTCTCCCATTGTATCTCACGGTACAAGCAAAAAATATTTTAAACTTTTATAGTACCATTAGCATTTTTATGACAAACAGCTTTTTTTATAGAAATTAATTTTAATATACGAGTTTGATATTAGTCATCACTTCTGGAAAGAAAGTTATAAATAGAACAGTTAACCAATTCATTTTCTTTATAATGCTAATGTTCACCAAATACTGGAAGAATATATTCCAAGAACAAAACCGGAATTCCCGGAAATGGCCGTAAGTCATGGAGCTTTCGTCCTTTTGCTGGCTCTGTGTTTCAGAATAACACACGGCAACCGGTGTAGTTGTCGGTTGAACTCGACGGTTGGCTGTCCGTTTTTGCACGGAAACAGAACAGGCTGCGGGCTTCAGGTGCCTTATAAGGGCCGCCGAGCACCGCCACGTCCGGTCTGACAGGTCAGGAATAGGCTCATTTTGTCTGCAAAGCGCCTGGCGGGCCGCGTCGCTGCGATGATTAAGGAAGTACACCTTCCACGGCGTTCTTCACCTGGTTCGCAAAAAAGGAGCCGATGCGCGACATCAATTAGCGTAGGTACGTCCTTGCACAACAGAAGCCCATGCTGCATGCAAATGAGCGACGACGAAAAGTGTGGGCGACCGATATGGATCTGAAACAGGGAATGATTAATCAGAGCACGTTATGACTGCAGGTTTATATTTAGTATCAGAACTAATGAGTCTACGATTCATAAATCTCATAATTGATGTTCGGAGAAGTGAATGTATTATTGGAATCAATTTTTACGGACGCTTTACCAAATAGCATAAAACCAAAAAAAGAGTGCAATAAAGATTCGATAATATGTAAGTACGCAATTTATCACCAGTTAATCACTTCCTCTTTGGCCTTTTTTTACCGCCACTCTTCTGTTATTCAGTTTTATTGGTTTTATACTTCACGATAAATAACTTCAATTTATTATTGAAACTAATTTTGCTTGTGTCATGTAATATCCGCTAAATAATAACGACAAGCACCGTTTTCAGTCTGAAGTCCACCTGTCTTGCTTACTACCACACAATCACACTATATGCACATCGAATATTAATTTATCAATACCAATATAATTTAAAAAAAATAGTCTAGAATCTTTAAACTACATACGTGGTTATAAATGTGCTACTTTTAAAATAAACCTAAAATTTTTCGTTCAAATAACGGGAAATGTGATTTTAGCACCCAGATTTTATCGCTGAAAACATAAAAACACGAAGCTGCTTCCTGAATAGAACAATGAATTACGGTAATCACAGGCTAAAGCGTGAATGTGAAAAATTTTAAATTGCACGTCATGTTCAATGCAAGAACGAAACAATTACGTTGCAGCCAGCAGCTCTGGGGGCATAAAAATGGAGAAGCTGCTGCATGCTACTGTTGCAGCCCGGCAGAACGGAGCTAACCCTGCTAATCTGGGATTCAGATTGGATCTTTGTTATTTATTCAGAAAGTCGGCTCGCTCTCTGGGTAAACACCGAAATAAAAAATGCGTTAGGTTTGAAAGCAGCCGAAGAGGAAATTATTCAATGCAGTTGATTTATCGGCCGATGTAAAATCAAAAATGATTTATCGGACGCTTAGGCAACTATACAATGAAATGGTGTTGTGATTGATTTATTTGAGAGGTTGTTGGTAAACTCGTGTTTAATGATTACTTTTACGCCCTGCTATTTTTCTATTGCATTTAAGAATATCTGAGAACCGTTATTTGCCCTATTTACTAAGAAATACGAGTATTTTGATAGGCATTTTCTTTAAATAAGTTGTAAAATTGCGTTTGGATAATTATTAAACATTTTTATAACTTTTGTTACAAGTACTTATAATAAATGTAATTTCAGTTTTATCTTTTATACTTGAATAGTTACGGAACTCTTATACCATAATCGGTTTAACGAATTAATATAATAAGTAAATATTTAGCAGTTGATATGTTGTATTTAACATTTTCAGAAGTGCATTATACGTAATCCTATAAATGGATAATAATTTATAAAGTTGTACCCTTCTTTCGTTCTTTTTTGATTAAAATTTTTACAAACTAAAAAACTACTAAGTGAGTATTACGGATTAAATAATTGCCACAATTTTTAATAAAACTTTCCACATGCGTGTAGGGTTCAGCTAATTTTTGAATTTTTTTATTTCCTTTAGATTGTTTAATAATCTTGAAAAAATAATTATATCCTTTTATGATGATATACCTAATATCTGGTTCAACCACCTCTATTACCGATTACAGATTCACATCTTTTTCCATGCTTTTAACGAGGTTTTCTGCACAATCATTTGACAAAACTGTCAAATCTTTTTAATCTGAAATGACAATTGCTTTACCGTGCACACTGTTTTTTTTTGAGCTTTATTTTCATGTACAGCCACGTATTTTTAATAGGGCTAACATCTGGGGACACTGTTAGACATTCAATTCTAGTAACATTGTCTTCTTGCAACACCGAATTTGTTCTGTCAGAAACAAAAACCTTTACCAAGCGCTTCTGGTAGATGGTAGAAATTTTCTTGGCGTTTAAATCGTCCGCTTTGTGCACTGTCCAACGCATCATGGTATATATTTAACCAAACGCATCACTTCAAACTTGGCATTCCATTTGTGAAAGAACACAGTAACAAGCATTATGCTAGAATAGAATCTCATATTAATGCCCTTAGTACTCTAATACAACAAGAAAACAAAAGATTAAAAATATGTTAACTAGGCGACCTAAAATGTTAAGTAGATTCCGCTGAAAGAGTCCACATCCCGCCAAAAGTACTATCCTGTCATATTAGCTTATAGAATGTAAAATTTTAATTGCTAATTAATAAAGTTAACAAAAAGTTAAATAAAAAGTGGCAGCCAAAATTGCGTTTACAGAAGCATCCCCAAACCTGCATCTTGACAGGGTGTTTTACTGTGTACTGGAGAGTTCTATTACTCTTCCCCAACTACTCTTTCGATAAGGATGGCCATTTCCAAAACAAGGACTCGCCCGTAAAGATAATATTGTGCCAATCTCGATTCAAATTTTCTTTTGCTCACCCAATCGTTTTCCCATGTGCTTTTGTGATATCAAAGGGAGTTCTTCAAAAACAAACATGGAGCCGGCGAAGAGATTGCTATGTAAGCAATCCCAGAACGAACTTAAAAAAACCTTTCGATTCTGGAAAATTATTCGACATAGAATTTTTTCTTCATTTTCGAATTCAGCGTAAAATTTCCTATAAGAATCCATTTTAAAATTTTAAAAAATCCATAATTTTGCGACAGCGACAGACAGACCGACAGACATATAGAATTCAGTAACGAACTTTTTAAGTTCGTTGAAAATAAAAGATTTTTTACGCAGGCGACTTTAAATCGTATTCCCTTCTTGTAAAAATTCATTTAGGCACAGCGGAGCGAAAAGCCCGGTTTGTCTTCAAAAAGACGCAAAATCGCTTCATCCTTCTTCGTTGTTGTGACGCGGATTATAACACTTCTTGCCAGATCGTCTACATTCCGAACCTCCAAAAATTTATCTACTTGTTAATGAATGTCTCCGATTTTCGCATATATTTTTGCAACCGTTGTATACGTTAACTTCGGTCCTTTTGCATCATTTACTAAAAACACTACCTCGCATTGCTTTAGAAATTATTTATTCATTGTAAGGATAACGAATGACACCAACGACTCAATGTGCCAGTAAACTACTATTTATTGCGAAAAAAACCTTGAAATAAATATTAAAACGAATTAAGATGGTTCTGCGATACCTTATCAAGTGACAACGGTCACTTTCTTGTCATGCAGACTATATATTTAGGCACAGTCCAAAAATATAGAAAATCCGACAAAGAAAAAAATTGTGGTTTGATTTATACCAACACGAAACTATCTGCCTCTTGGCCTTCGTACAAGAAGTTTTTTATTTTATTTTAAATTGCTTTGATGCGTATCAATAATTGAGATTTGGTTGTACCATAAAAGCAAATATCAAATTTATTTTTTAAAATTATCAATTACGTATTTTTCATTTGCTGGAATTGGAATGCATGATTATGACGAACAATTCGATTTGGGTACTATTTTAAATCTTCCATAATCTGCAACGTCTGCTTTGGCATTGTAAAATCCATTTCTTTTTATTTTTACCGAATCCTTTCTTACCCAGTGATAGGAGACACCGTTGATATAGTCGTAGCATTATTTTAGAGTTTGTAGCGTATCTGTTGTACCCAATCCCGAAAGTTTAAGCTGCTCCAGATGTAGATTTTAACAAGTTAGTTAACCGACCTTTGTAATAAAGGCTGTCACTCTACTGTTCTGACTTTTCTCCTAATTGCATTCTATATTATTCGTACCCCACCTCATTTTGTTTGCGATATTTTGTTCTGCAAGAAGAGATCTTATTATTGTGATGTTGCTTTTGATGTTTTAGTCGTCTAATTTTCATTTAATTGCCGAGGTTTACATAAATATTTTTTCTGGCAAGTTTTTTTTGCCTAGTATGTAACGTTAAAGTTAGATTGTTAACGAATAGTTTTATTATGCAAAACACTTCCTTTTCAACGATTTTTTTGTAGAGCCTCATTCTGGCAAATCATGCACATCTTTATACCACTTATGTCGATTCACAAATTTGCTCATAAAGCTTTTTTTAAGCGCTGTTCATATTTAGCAGCCGCAATAATAGTCATTTTTGGTTCTATCAAACGCGTGCATGAAAAGCTACTTAAAATCTAGTTGCTTATTCCGTACTTATTTTAAAACTGATTTTACTTTGCACGAAATTTAAAATACAGTAACATTTGAAGCACGGAACCTACTGCAGAAAGTTATTAGCCTTCAAATACTTTTTTTTTTTTTAGATAGGGTGGCATTTAAGAAATTACATTAATGAGGGTGGTTATTGAGACCATATTTTAAAAGTGAAGACTGTCTGAACTTTGCAGAGGAAGAAATGATATATATAATTTTATATGTATAAAAGGAAATTGAAGAAACTCATAAAACTAAGTCAAAAAAATTGTAGTAGCGTCGCACTATTAATATTTTTGAGGTAATGATAATGTCTGTACACGTTATTTTAGGATTTCATAGCATCAGACCTCTAATCACCTTTCTAAATAAAAAAATAGTTTTAAGAATTCTATAGTTCTATGTCATCGTTTTTGTAAATGAATTTATAATGATTCAGTCAAAAGTTATTATAAATGAAATAATAAATTATTTCTAATTATTTTTGCCTTTGCGCAGTCAACTTTCCTTTTATAGTGTAGGAACCGTTTCCTATTAAATGTACTGCTAACAAAAAAATTTTAATTCGCTGATATTTAACCATATATTTATTAGTTACTCTTAATCATAGTATGCTAATTAGAAACGCAAACAATTTGAGTACACCCGCTATTTATTTAGTCCTTATTGACGAGATTTTTATCCAATTTTAAAATAATTGTTTAAAAAGCCAAATCGAATATGCACAGAAATACATTGCAATTAAATGAGCCATTGTGGAAGACAATCTAAATTAAGGCATGGTTATTTTCTCTTCACAAAGCTGTATTATTTGCATTTGTTTTGGCAGTGGCTTAAAGTTATATCTAGTTAAAAAAACTAAACTATGTCACTGCTGTATCACAAAATTACTAACCTACCTCATTCCTAGGTGACTTACTTTGAAGGTTTAAATAGCCATTTTTGTACATGGTTTAGTGTTACATATGAAACATGTAATTTTAGAAGATATGCAAGGATATATTTTTTATTTTATTTATAAAGTTAATTTTTGTTAGATACTAAAATTTTATAATTCACGGAAAGAAGAAAAAAGGAAAGTGCACTATTTGAATGGGAAGTACGTACAATTGCCATATTTAGGAATTATATTAAATTGACTTCAGCGAAATAGAACTTGTAGGAGTGTTGAGTAAGTGTAAAAGACAAATTCAAGCAAGATATCTTGTTGTTGAAAAATAATATTCTTTAACATATACCTCAAGCTTTTAAACGTCCAGTAAAAAAGTTTGGTTTGAAAACGTTGAAAACTTATTGTGCTATTAGTATCTATTTACTCCTTGTTAAACATAAAAGAGAAACTTTGCATAAAAAACGAAAGAAAGAGGTAGAAAGCTATAATACTTTTTAAAACATGTAATCATGTACAATAAAGCTAAACGTAGTTTACAAAAACAAAAATAGGCTAAAATTTGAAAATATGTTTTTATCCGAGACTTTTCGTGAACAACTGAAGAGACTCGCATTTTTTATAATCATGCTATTCAATCTTATTTAATCATTTGAGTACTTATAAAGTATATAATGAAAATAGTTCGTGCAACCGCGGCGTAACCTGGCGGACGATTGGCTACTTCATATATATAATAATAATAATGGTAAGGCTTTACGCCCCGCGTGGGAGCACGGCCTGCAAACTGAGAGGTTAAGGTTCGCTCTCTCTACCCGGTCGTTGCGCACCATCTCTGGTGCGGGGCGGTGTGGCAAGCACCGCGCCTAAGACGACCGCCCTTATTACCCCTTGTTCGAGTGAACGCAGGTACTCAATTATTTTTAGTGAGTGAGTACGCCACCCGCCAGGCTTCAGAGAGCACCGGGAATTGAACCCGGGTCCGTCCGCATCGCAGCCCGCCCCTCAACCACGGACGTCATATATATACTTCACGATAATACACCCACCCATGTTTTGAAACACCTGTACAATACGACTACATTTTTATTATCAAGTGCCATAAACTTTAAAATAAAACGTTCCAAAGTATCTTGAATAGTAGGATGCTATGATCAAGAAAATATCAAAATTAGATACTTTTTCTGACGTAGTGTGCAGCAATCACAACCATCGCCACCTATTTTTAAGCCCAAATTGTAGAGCATCAAATGTACAGTTGCAAGAGACTTTGAGCTCACAGAGCTCTGGGAAGAGTTAATGAACGGAGAACGCAGCTCGGTTGGTTTATTCAAAATCGATCGGACGAGTATTCTATGTGCCACGCAAACTTTATGGAGCAGCGATGTTTCTAGTAATGAAAAGATTTGATGATTGAAAAAGTAACCATATAATAAACGATGATTATAGCAACTCCAAACGTAGAAAGTGGATTTCAAAATTTATTAATAGAAGTCGAGTTTTACAAAAAATGAATGGATTGTAAAATAGCAGAATAGTACAAGGAAGATGTTTTGCATTGGTGAAATGTTGTTTTGAGAGTCGTTGAAATGTGAAGCTTTTAGCTTTTCGTGGACTAGTAATTCATTGCTATAATGAAGTATTAGATTCTAGAAGAAATTGCAACTAAATTCAGAATTCAATAAATTTATAGCAAAACATGTAGTAAAATTTGGAAATAATTAAGGAGATGTTCCCTCACGTTTATCAAGGGCAACTGTTGATGAATTCATTATATGGTTAGCAGACCAAATATTATCCAAGAAATTATAAATGTCAATTATTATTCCATAGTTGTGGACTCAACGTCAGATGAGTCGCACATAGACTAACTAGCTTGTATCATACACTGTGTGCTACATACTGGAATTTTTGTTGAACGATTTTTAACGTTTATTCTAACTGTAGGCGTAAACGTGAAGATATGACGAATACTGTTATATCAACCATAGATTTTGCAGATTTTGATCTAAATAACTGTAGTGGGCAGAGCTACGATAATACCTGTAACATGTCTGGGTTTTGAAGCTAGAATAAAAGAAGTAAATTCTGTAGCCACATACATCCTTTGCGCAGGCCACTCTTTATATCTGTCTCTGCAGTTGCGAAGAACAATAAGTATTCTGTTGATTTTCTTTCTTGAGAACAATAAATCGGATATCGTACAATCTCACCTTACAAAGGATTTCTTATCTTTAAAAACTTATTCGATAAGTCAATGAAGTGTCCGTGCTGATGTCAGTTAAGCATTATACCAACATCGTACTAGGAGATTCTTGATGCGCCGACACACATTATCCGCAAGAGTGATCAGACCAGAGACGCACAGTATGAAACTGATGTGATAATGCAAAAGCTTAAGTTTCTTAAATTGGTATTCCGTACTTAACACTTTTTGAAACAAAGACGAGTTTTCAAGACTAAAAACAAAGCAAAATTGATTTGGGTGAAAACAAAGATGGAAATTATAACTTTCTGGGCGAAAGTATTTAGGAATAGAAATATATTATGGTGCAACTGATTCTCTGCTAATCACCTTAGTACGAAAAATAACAATCTACACAGAAAAACATAGTTTTCAGATTTATCTAGGAAATCACTCGAATAGAAAATGATAGAATGCTACAGAGAGTAAATCAGCCATTAGAAAAGTTTGTTTTCGATTTAGATTAAACATTTCCTGAGAAGTTACTATCTGCAGCGGAGAACGATTCTTTTCGGCTTTTAAAAGAGTGAAAAACTTTTGAAGATAGGCCTTGCATTTTTATTTATTGAGGGTGAGGTCTTTTATTTTTGGTCACCTAGTCTAGAGGTTTTCTAGTTCTAAAGCTAGAAAACAAAATGTTTTTAAACAAAAGTTTTTTAACGAAATGGACTTTTGTTTATATTTTTCCTTATTTATGTGTGATTATACATAAACATTGTATTAAAGTGTATGTATGTAACAAAAACTAAAAAATCAAGTTAATGTTTCGTTTAAACAATTTGGTTTAAACATTGGAGTGCTGTCAGCTGTTTACGCAGTAAGCGTGGTAATAATTTCGCTCCGAGAATAAATCCAGACTGGGTCTTTTCGAGGGAATAAAAATCACCAAAATTGAACCTAAGAGAAAGAAGTAGCCAGGAGAAGAGTGCTAGCAAAAAAAAAACAAGACTGGAATAACCAGGTTAGACCAGATAATAACCGATTTGAATAATAACCTATAGATAAGATAAACGAGAGCGACCTCCAACGGTCGGGCACGCGCGCAAGTCCGGATAGGCAACACATGTTGCAAAGAACTATTTAGCGGGTAGTATAAACATACACACGAGGTTACGAAAACACAAGTTGAAATGAGCGACAGTGTAGAGGGAATGTTCAAACGAATAGAAGAGAGCATGAAAAATATGAATGAGAAACTAGATTCAATAATGTTAGAGTTGAAACAAGTTAAAAGTGAAAATGCAGCACTACGAAAAATAGTCTCAAAGCTAGACACGAGGATTGATATGCTAGAAAGAGAGATCAGAAAGAAGAATGTTATAATAAAAGGAGTAAAAGACGAGAAAGGAAACGACAAAGACACCAAAAGAAAATAGCTACAATAATACAAAAAATAGACGAACGTAGATATGACAGAGGACATTGACCAAATAAGAATAATGGGAAGATTCGCAGAGGGCATGATAAGACCTATAATTATAAAACTAAACAAAGGGTCTACGAAATATCCAATGCTACAAAACGCGAAAAACTCAAAGGTACGGATAGGATAGACGAAGACTATAGCAAGCAAGTCCAAGAGGACGGGAAAACGTTAATACCATACATGAGGACGCAGGGCTTTCATAAAATACAACACATTAATAGTCGAGGACGTAGCATATAATGTAAGCGATATAAAAAAAGTGGAAGAACCAGGAAAGGACAGCAGTGGAAGTAACTCACAAAAAACAACAATAGCAGATAGCTCACCAGATGGAGGCAGCTTTGAAAAACAGACGAGGAAAATAACACATACGACACGAAAAAACTAATAAGAAAAGATAGGCTGTGTGATAACGATGACGGAACTGGCAATGAAAATGGACAAGATTTAAAAAGTAGAGAGCAAGGGAAAGAGACATACACAAACGCCGGAACAACAAAGTATGGAAACTAGGAACTTAGAATACGAGAAGTATAAGAGGCAAAGAACAAGAGATAAACGACGAATTCAATCGGGCTAAAATAGATATACGACTCCTATCGGAGACTAATAAAAAAGAGAAAGGATAAATGGAACTGAAGGACGGGAATGTGATAATCTACAGCGGAGTACCAGAACACGAAAGAGCAGCAGCAGGGATAGGGTACATGCTCAAAAAAGAACTAGCAAATAAAATAGATAACTGGAAGATATGGTCCAAAAGATTACTCACAATACACATTACGCTTGGTAAAGAAGATAAAATAACGGTAATAGGGGTGTACGGACCCAACGACGACTATACTAAAGCAGAAAAATATAAATTCTGGAAAGACTTAAGAAGGGCAGCAGACAGCAGTAAATGAGAAATATATATAGCGGGAGATTTCAACGGAAGAGTAGGGAGAAGGAAAAATGGGGCGGAAAAAGTAATAGGAAAATACGATGAAAACATAAGAAATAATAACGGAGATAGATTAATAGACTTCTGCACATAAAAAATACATTTTTTGAACACAAAGATATACATAAATACACCAGACAAAAACCAACGACAGGAGAAAAATCTATAATAGACTATGTGTTAGTAGAGAAGCAGAACAGGAAGCTCATTAAAGACGTGAGAGTTAAAAGAGGGGCGGAAATATACAGTGATCACTTTATACTGGAAGCAAAAATTAAAAATTCGAGGACTGAAAACTTAGAAGATCAAGGAGAAAGCAACCGAAGCCAAGAAATATTAAGAACGTACAAATTAAGGGACAAAGAGCTGGCACGACAATATGCACAAATGATAGACAGACTAATAGAAGAGGAAATGACAAATACAGAACAGAAGACAGTAGAACAATCATGGCAGAAACTTAAAGAAATACTTACACAAGCAGTGATAAAAATATGTGGATCTAGTGAACAAAGAAATGACCAACATAAAAGAACGAGCTGGTGGACCGAAGAAATAAAAACACAGGTACAAGTAAAGAAAAAGTATGGAAAAAATAATTGGCAAACAGAACAGAAAACAAATATAATATATACAAAGAATAAAGAATAAAAGTGAAGAATATCGTAATGGAGGCTAAGGAGAAAGCATGGCAAGTATTTGAAAAGAAGATGGAAAAAGAGAGTAGACAAAACCAAAAACTCTTTTACAAAGTACTAAAAACATTAAAAAAAGAAAAACAAAAAGAAAGCAATAGTGAAAAACAAACAGGGGGAACTAACGAAGACCAGTAAAGAAACGATGGACAGATAGAAGGAGTACTTTGAGGAGTTACTGGAAGCAGGAACAGAAGAAGACAACACAAATATATAAGGCAAAGAAAAAAATACTAGAAATGAACAGTTCGAAGATGAAGACATGAGACTAGAGAAGAGATGGAAGAGGCCATAAAAAAGTTGAAGAATGGGAAAGCCCCGGGTTACGATAAGGTTACATCGCATGGTTAAAGAAATGGGTAAAAAAGGGAAGAGATGGTTGCTGGAAATATATAACAAAGCTTGGAGAGAGGAAAAAATACCCAAAGAATGGAAAATAGGTCAAATAGTGCCCATACACAAACAAGGTGATAACAAACAAGTGACAACTACAGGGCCATAACAGTGCTTAGTACCCCACTCAAAGACTAAGAGCGGATACTGGAATTAAAACTTAGAAGAACAGACACTCGAAGAGGCACAGAGCGGCTTTCGCAAAGGAAGAGGCACACAAGATCATATATTTATCATCAAAGAAATAAGTGCAAAAATATTACAATACAATAAAAAGACATTCTTAGCATTCCTTGATCTTAAAAAGGCGTTTGACAAAGTCCCCAGAAAAGAAGTATGGAAAAGCTTAAAGAACAAAGGGGCAAATATTCTGACAAAGTAGTTAATTAAGTTAAGTAAACACTGTAACACCCTACACCAATTGGTAGAAGCGTTCTTGATTAAATAAATAAAATTAAACAATTAGCTTCTTTGTACCTTTCTTGATAAAGTCCTAAACATTCAAAAATTTGAGGGAAGCTGGATGAAAAATTGTCAGCCAATAGTACGCTAAAAACCTTAACCAAACCCTGTCGCCAGGTTTCTGTTATGGTGGAATTCACAAGCATGCCCAGTGATTGGCACAAAATTGTCGATATTGTAAAAAATATTTGAATACTTCACCTCCTATTTGGTAGTTTTTAAACATATGTTAAATTTGGCAAAACCTTACTTTATTATTATTTTTCGTTTTGGTTGTTTTTAAGAAGTAACAGTTTATATGTTGACGGTTAATTAAGTCGACATCGGTTTGCTTAACACTTGAACGCTATGCATTAGAACTGGACTGAAACCTCATTTTCTTCTCAATTATTTCGAAAGTAGTAACAGCGTTTTCACACCTGCTTAACCATTCTGCTTCGATGCGCTTCAACAACGGAGTTCAGCAAAAATGGCCGCTCCGTGCATCTTCACAAAGCCGATTACCTTTCCGTTATTTTATGGTTCATTTATAGTGCACGAAAAGATCCACTGCGAGCACCAGGAAATTGTTCGCGCCGGAGCCCTCTCCCGACTCTCCCCAGTCCACGTCGGATTACCGCAGATTTATTATAATGTGGCCCCGATCGGAGCCTGGATTAATAACGAAAAGTAGCGCGGGCCCCAAAATAATGCTCCCGAAATGGAGTTGCGCGGTCTGCAACCGACGAATTACTCACGGTCTGAGAACTTGGACCCCGCCGCCATTCCGCGGATTTGCCTCTACATGCCGCGACCGCATCGTAAAAATAGCTACGATTCTACCGGTCATTAATAGCCGTCCGACAAAAAAAAACGTGGAAGCGCTTAGTATGCGCCACCGCGACCGGAGATACCTGGATAATTAATCTTTTCGGCCGATATATTTCGGGCGGCGGCGATCCGAAACGCATTAAGTCGTGACCGCTGCGATTTCATAGGCATGCCCCTCAATTTTTCGAATGCCTACCTATCTGCTTCGGCCGTAGAATTTTATCTCGCCCATTCTTCTCATTTTTATTGCGAAAATGCGAACAAAAACCGAATTCCCTTTCGAACCGCCGCACTAAATCGCTTATAAGAGCATTAAGGCCGCATCTTTAGTTTTTACAAGCCAGACTTTCTTGCTTAGATCGTTGGTTAACTGGAACAGCCACTTGTTCGAGAAAATATTTAAAGAACTCATCCAGCGTCACAACCAAGCAGGATGCGCCTTGATTTCTTAGACTGAAAGCGTTCGTTTGTAAAGCAATTAAATTTTCAGCAACCGAATAACTTTCTTTGCTTTTTTAAGTTAGCAAAATCATCTCTGAGGTTACAGTTTGTTCGGTATAATTATAAAGCGATTACTGTGATCTTGAAAAAATAATAATGTAAACTTTTTATTAAAATATACCTTATAAGCTATCCTTACCCGTCATTAACAACAATTATTTAATATCTGGTTTAATTACCTCTATTACTGATTATAGTTACACACCTATTTTCCGTTATTTGGCAAAGATCTCCATATATTGTTAAGTCTGCATCACCCTGTATACTGGTTCTTCTTCGAGCTTCATTTTATGTGCAACTACACATTTTCAATGGCATTAACATCTAAAGACATTGCTGGGTGTTCCATCGTAGAGACGTTGTTTTATTTTTTTCACTTACTGCACAGTTTGCTGCGATGTTTAGGGCCATTGTCTTCTTACAGCACGAAACTTGTCCTGTCAGAATGATGTTCATTTTGTCACCATTTGAATTGTCTGTAAATAGAAAGACGCAACCAAAACCATGTTTGCAGAAGCATCCCAAAACATACAGTTTTACAGGGCATTTTGCTGTGCGCTGAAGAATCTTATTGAGATTTTTGTTAACCACATTTTCCTCGCTCAGAAAAAAGACCCGTCTATAAAAATAACATTGTCTTAATGTTGCTTTGGCCACGCTAGTAGTTTCCTCAAGTACTATACTAATAATAAAGGTTTCTTTAAAGTTAATTTAAAAGAAATTTTTTACGCAGGCAACGTTGATTTGTATTTAGAGAAACCCGAATTTTTTTCTTGTGGAGTTGATTTAGGTGCAGCACACCGAAAGCCCTGGTTTGTCTTTAACAGATGCAAGATCGCTTTATGCTTCTTCGTTGTTGTGATACGGGATATACCCCTATCCGTCAGATCGTCTACATCTCAAAATACTGCTTTACCCACTTCTCAAGGAATGTCTCTGACTTCCGCATATATTTTGCAGCCGCTTTATACGCCAGTTTCAGTCCTTTAGCATGATTTACCACAAAAACACTGCCTCGTACCGTTTTAGTAATATTGTGAAGATAACGAATTCACTAATATCAACAACACAATATGCAGGCAAACCATAATCTACACGAATTAAAAATTTAAACGAATTAGCATAGGTGGCGCAGTCGCGGCCTCTTACTAACTTGTCAGAACTGTACATATCTACTTATGTATTTGATTAATATATTTTATATTTTTTAATAATATAAGTTACTTATTAAAATGAAGTACTAGTCTTTGGCCTATAATTTAAATAAAAATGCAGACAGAAAACCAAATCTCAACTATTCAAAGGTAATAAACGAAAGAACTACAGAACATTTTCAAAGTTAATCTCACTCCATTCAGTCCTTCTGCTTCAGACAGCCATAAATTTTTCATTCTCTTAAAGTTAATTAAGATTGGTAGAGTTAAAATGTCTAATGTTCGCGTACTACTAGTTAGCAGCATTACCGTTAACTTGTATACATTTAATATTACATCCGCAGACGTAATTTACGAATATTGCAGCAAGGTACGATGAACTAACTGCACATCTTTATTAGTTCCTGCCTATTTGCATTTTTACGAATGTAAAGTTCAAACGACCCGTTCAAATTAGTTCTGCGTATGCTACGAGTACATATTTTGCGATATGTCGTTTTGTAATGGCTCGGAGGTGATGGTTTAAGGGCTACAACGAGTATTTAAATATACCAGTAGCTATCATTACTTTTTTATTCCTTATTAAGCAAATACCAGACAGTAAGTTTTGTAAATATAACATTGCCATTATTATTGAAATGGGCCTTGTTATTCGATTTAATTTTACTTAACCTTTTTTTTGTATAACCACCGTTACTCGTAATTTCATTTATAAATAAAGGTTACTTTTTTAACTTCCAGTGATAGACTACAAAATAGTTTATTTATTTTAGAATTTGTTGAATGCTTTTTTTGTAAGTTTTTGTCATTGAAATTGTATTTTTGTGTAAACGAGCTCATTGTGATTGTTAGCAAACGTATCCGGTATTGCAAATTAGGCAGGATTCATTGAATAAAATAGTTTGCTTTGTACGTAGTGCACTATGATAATTTGCTTTCAGACAACAGGAAGTATTAAGCGTTAGTTTGCTTAATCTCATTAATTGTGTTCTAATGACGAAATGTTCATTCTTTTTTATCACGTTGCTAACAAATTTTCGTCAAATATCTATTTCAAGACAAACATCTGGTAGTAAATTAATAAGTATTTGTGTTCCGAATGTTAATAAAAATGTTATATGCTATAGAAGCCAATTTATCGATTTTATTTACACTAATGAGTTACAAGATTAACGCCAAAAAAGTACTCAACAGAACAGAGCTCTTTTTCAATAAGAACTGAACAATTGAACCGATAATAATATTTAATTTTGTACAACAAATACAAATTTAAGATCTCAATTGAGATTTTCCGGAGTTTCTGTGACTTGTACAGTAAAGGTGACTTGTTAAAAAATTTAAAGTTGAAAATAAAATTTTAAACAATAATTAACAAATAAATTTGGGTAACAAAATGAAATGAGATCCCTTATAAAGACTTTAAAACATGGTTACCTTGTACGGACACAGTATATATGTTTTTAAATATTGTACTTTGAAAATATATTGAGAGCACGATAGCTGTGAGATAAAGGGCTCAACCTGCCACATTGATGCGCAGTGGTCCTGGGTTTAACTTTTCGGTCAATAACAATGGTAAACATCAAATGCTCTGGTCGTCATACAAATTATTCGTCAGCCGTGAAATACAAGGTGATCTATGTGTAAACAAGCCGCATTGAGAAAGTAAAGCCACAACCTCCACCCTCCCTCTTATTCGGCTTAAAACTTGTTCAGTCCGATTTGGCAGTTGCTAAAGTGATGATCAAATAGAAGGTACCGCGAAGCTTGATACAACGCATTCTGATCAAATTCCTCGTTGGAGAAAACGTTACGTCTGTGGAAAATTACTACAGACTTCAACAACAGTATGGGAAAGAGTGTCTTTCACGAACCCGTACGTTGAGTGGTGTAAGTGTTTCAGGGAGGACAGGGAGCAGGTGGAAAATAAATCACATAATTGTCGACTGCGAACATCCATCGCCGAGTCAAACATTGATTGCAGGCGCAATATTATCAAGAAACTTGGAGCAATGCTGTCCATCAATGTTGGTAGTATAGAAGACAGCGAAAAACCAGCTGGACTATCGCAAGGTAAATGCACGGTGGGTACCACGCATTGTGACGGTCGTGCACAAAATGGCGCGCATGCAAGCTGCCAATTGTCTTCTATAACAATTTGCAGAAGAAGGTGGTAAATTTTTAAAGTCTATAGTAACCAATGAATAGTGCTCTTATTAATAACTTAAGATATGCGGGCGACACAGTCTTGCTTGCTGATACAGCAAAGGGACTGCAACGACTTATAAAGAGAGTAACAGGGAGATGTGCGCAATATAACATGCGTTTAAATACAACTAAAACTAAAGTCATGGTGGTAAGCAAATATAACAACAATAACGCTAACGGTTTTATGTAGATGACTCCCGGATCCAAACAACACCATCTATTACATATTTGGTAATACAACTGAACGAAAATTGGAATGAAGCTAAGGAAATAAGAATAAGAATTGAAAAAGCACGAAACTCTTTTAATAACGTGAGAACTGGGCTATGAAATATGAAGCTAAATATTTAACTACGAACTCGTATTCTAAAATGCTATGTGTTCTCGATATTGATGTATGGTATTGAAGCCTGGACGTTGACGGATGTGATAAGCGGGAAGCCTTCCTTCAAGACAATGCACCCATACGGTCAAAACAACTCCCCGGAAATTTAAATTGAACCTTCTGCTACATTCGCCGTGCAGTCTCTATTTGGCCCTAAGTGATTTCTACTTGTTGGGAAAGCTTAAATGAGACTTGCAAGGCGTGCGGTTTGCGGACAACGACGCTGTCATCCAGACTGTTCGAGAGTGAATACGCTGCCAACCAAAAGCCTTTTTTTAAAAAGGGCATCAGAATGTCTCTAAAATGTTGGAAAAAATATGTTAACTTTAGAAGAGAGTAACTTAAATACTCACATATTTGAACCAACTTATACCTATATTCACCTTCTCCTAAATTAACTGGTTAAGCTAGTCACCTGCCCGGGGTATGCTCAAATGGCTTATAGTACTATACGACTGTGCAGTTAGAAATAGGCGAAAAAGAAGAAGAAGACAAAAATATTTATATACAACATTAGGAAAGTTGAAAAATGACAATTGTAAGTATTTTTTAGTTTACATTTTCATATTCAGTTTTATGTGTATTTTCACTGATACTTTAAATATACAGTAAGTAGTCGGTTAACGAACAGTTCGGACTACGAACAAATCGGACAAGAAATACTATTGCCAAAGATTTTTACGTTTGTACAACCAACACGAGTTTAGATAACGAACAAATTAGCTTCTGTAGCATGTAACATTTTAATTAACATTTGGAGCACAAATACTTATTAATTTACTACCAGATGTTTGTATTGAAACAGATATTTGGCAAAAATTTGATTAAAAAAGAATAAACATTTCGTTTTTAGAACATAATTAATGATATTAAGCAAACTAACGCTAAATACTTCCTGGTTCTTAAAGCAAATTGCCATAGACACCACGTACAAAGCAAACTATTTTTATTCAATGAATGCTGGCTAATTTGCAATACCGCATACATTTTCTAACAATTACAATGGGCTCGTTTACACAAAAATACAATTTTAACAAGATCAGGGGGCGAACGGTAATATACACAAATGTTGAAACTCATAAACACCTTGGAAACTCAAACTTAGACCAACCAATCAACTATGAAGGTCACAGCACTCTATGTATTATCGTTCATGAGATATGTCACTTTAAAATAAAAAAGGCAGGAAAACCCCCCTTAGGGGTGTTTCAATGGGTCGGGTTTATGAGACATTCCTATTCTACTTTTTAATGAGGAGTTCAAAAAAGGTGGTCAGAAGTTTCGACCTAATTGTACAATTGATCACTATACTCAATCGTATATATTACCTCTAATTAATGACAAAAACTTGCATAAAAAATAATACATTTACATGTATTTTAATGCCATCTATAATCAGTTGTATATATAATTATTTTGTGTGCTAGTTGATTTCTGTTCTCTAAATTTTTGTATGGGTTTTTCTGACCTTTTTATATAAAAAAAGAATTTATAATATTATAGGGCCTATAAAGAATGAAGTGTCAAAAACTGTGCTCACCATATAAACCAAGCAAAATATAACAGCCAAGGTAGAGAGTGGGCAGAAGACATCTGATGCTGCCAGGCAGTTTCACTTTAAACAGGGTTTTAGTAGGCACAATCTAAGCTAAGAAAGATATAATCAAAAAGACTTAAGCGCTAAAGAAGTAACGAAAATCATATCTGAGAAACAAAGATGTACCATCTATAAAAAAATAAGGAGATTGCTTTCCTTAAAAGAAAGAGATATATATATATATATATATATATATATATATATATATATATATATATATATATATATATATATATATATATATATAAAACAAACTTTGCATTCGTCAAATGAGGTAGAATTCAAGGCTACCAATTTTTTATATTTATTTGCAAGGTTTAATAGGAGATGAAACATGTGGTAACGCAAGGTTACTAGTGCAGATAGAGTAGCTGAGAAATTGTATCAAAATTTTAAAATTATATTAAAAAAGAAGTATATTGTTCACACAAATTTTCAGTTATAACAAAGCTGGTTTATTTTTAAAGCGCCTTCTAAACCGTACTTGGATCACAAAAGATGAAAACAATACTCCTCCGATTGGCGATAATTTTGGGAGCTAACGCTAGTGGTGATATAAAATCACTTTTTGTCTAACACTCCTAAGTCATTCAAAAAATTCCGTAATTAGAAAACGACTACTAGTGGAGATGGAAGGAAAGTGCATGAGCCACGCAGGTTCTTTAAAAAATGGTTGTTTAGCATTTGTACCCTAAGCATCAAGAATTACCTTCAGACCAATGAATTAGCATTGAAAGCACTGTTGCTATTGGAAAATGCATATGAACACCCAAAAGATTTTCCCTGTCTGACAGATTAATTTCTGCTTCCAAATACCACTTCTTTGATTCAGCCAATGGATCAAGAGAGTATTGTAAGTTTTAAGAACGTGTACGCTCGCGCCCTATTTTGATGTATGCCGGTTCTTCTTACCGATGACATTAAAAACGTTTTGAAAAGAAATATTTGATATTATTGAATCTCAGTTACAACTGAATTCTGTCTAGCGAAAGCTGTGTCCACCCTGCATTTAGGGAGACGGAAATATTGTTTCTGAAACTATGAGTGAAATTGTAGCAACTGCTAGAGATCTGGAATGGGAGGTGAATGAAGATGACATTGAAACGCTCATATCGGATCATGAAAATTATCCGACGACAAAATTCCAAGAATTCTTGAATGAGGAATGCCAAGAAGATCAGCGAGATGTGTTTTTTGAAAAATAAGGGGAAAAAGAGAACCAATGCCGACATTTGATCTTAAAAATCTATTGAATTAAAACAAAGGTATTAGAATGGCACCCAAACCAGGTTGAGATCAATAAGTTGTGCTATTAATTTCCAAAGAATCCTGAAAAAGAAAGAAAATCAATTGACATTGAAAAAAGACTGATAAAATGCAAGAGTGTATTTATGTATTACTGTTCATAAAATAAATAAATACAGTAAGAAATTATACAATTGTTTATTTATTTATTTATTTTTTTTGATTATCCAGAACGAATTAATCAAATTTCCATCAAAGTCTGTGGTAAATCGATGATCGTTTAACAAAAAATTTGATTTACGAACATCATCTTTGAATACATTATGTTCGTTAGCCAGTCACCCACTGTATCTGAAATATTTTAAAAATATTTTTGGATGTTGAGAGGATGAACGGCGCCGGTTGCGTCGTACGCCACGGTGCGTTATAATTTCAGGTTATGACCGCTGCAAGCAAGCTTATGCCAACGTGCTTTATGCCTTTATGACTAACAGCAAAACATCATCTTTGGCCAGGCAAGGCATAATTTCACGCTTTTTGCGTTCCTTGAGTGCGCGGCAGCTTTAATGAGGGTAAAATGTGCGCGAGCACTGGCAGTTTCGCAGAGCGCGCTCGTCTGGCCGATCCTGGATCTGCAGTGTGCGGTTAGCATGGTCGTATCCATGTATGGTATAAACTAGTACCGCTGATTGCGCTGCCCCCGGGCACGCGGAGACCCAGACTTTGAGACTGGCGCACGGTGACTCATGGGTCACAATAGGGACGGAGTCGCACTGTGATCGGCCGCGCCAGGTTGGCGGCGAATTCAGTACGCGACCGCGCATTAATTAATTAGCGATGGCTGCAGATTCAACTTCCATCCTTTCTGAGTTCTCGATTGTTGTCGACGCTTTGTGCGCCGATTAAATATGCTTTAAGCTTCCCCTACATCACGTCGGTTGAAGATTACGCAGCTAGTAATTACTTTTGAGCATAAGGTTCCACATAAAATTAATATTTAATTTTTACAAGATTTACTTAGATGTGTTACAAAGCGGTACAATTTATTTGGTGTAGTTTTAATTATTATAAAGCTGATGAAAATTTGTTTTCAAAATAATCCTCAAAATCATACATGATATCTTATCGCAAGTTTATTATTAATAAAGATTTATAATTTACGGTAACTGCACTTATTATTTGAAGTAAATGTTTTGTATGTTGACGCATCGTTGAAATCTCCGGATAACCGTGTAAAATACTATAACTACATACGTATTTACCTGCTTGGTAAAGATAAAACTGACAAATTTAATATTAGAATTTAATTAAAAAGGCACAATAGTTGCCTCATTTAAAAGATTAAATAAATAGACGATATAAATCTATGATAATAAAATATGTACCACGAGAAGTAATTTATTTAAAAAAATAGAATATCCAATAAAGACGAGTCTTTTTTATGTGCGACATTTAATCTACGCAAATATCATTAACAAAATTGGATGATTAAAGTATTAAAAAGAGACGGTGTAAACACGCGTTGTTAAAAAATTTGTTTTAACACCAGTAATGTACAGTACGTGATTTTAATCTGAACGAATATATCACCAATTCGATTAAAAAGCTACATAAAATAAAGTTGTAAATGCAGAACTAATGCAATGCTTCTGGGTTATTTTGTTATAAGTACCCACCATGCTGAAAAAATAAACATTTTCTAAAAATAGAACGCAACCTTCACACACGAATTTAACCGCAGCTGTTGTCACATTTCATGAAGTTGACACAAACATCACATCAATTGTTCTGGCTCCCTATATCTGCCAAGACAGCGCGCACCCTGTAAAAAGCGCCGCGCTGAAAATCTGCTGAAAAGAGAGGGAAGAAAAAGCCGAGTGCCCACGTCCCGAATGGTAATCGGTAATCGTTTAATTTGGAAAAGAAACAGTACACCTGTACAATAAATACTGAGTTATGAGTAATAAAAGGACGCCCACGACTGCTGCATGCAAAAAGCAAGAGTTAGAAAGGTGAATGAGCCGAGGTTGCGTGCACGATCTTTTCGATTCGGACTAAATAGTGCGCGCTGGCGGCTGTCGTGAAAGTTGTGATTTCGCTCCGAATTTGTGGTCGGCGGTGAATGAAAAAGATAGGCATCCCGCGAAATTTAGAAATTCGGCTAATTAGTCTTGGTCACTTCTACTTCACTTGATTGGCTTAATCGTTTGCTTTCCGCTCGCTGACTGGCTGGACAAGTAAATAAAAGGGAACAATTTTTGCCGTTTCTCAACAGCCGGAAACGGTCTAATGCGATTGGCTTCCGTGTTCGTTATGTATATTAACGACATTAAAAACAGCAGGTTATAATTGGACGTCTAGTGTTGAGCTAAGTGTAGGTTGCGACTGTATATATAAAATATGTCAATTTTATACATAAAGGTTTAAAAATAGGTTATAAGTTGATTCAGACATAATAGCTAATTACAAATATAGTGTATTAAACATTAAAATAGTATATTTACAACAAATGTATATTATAATTTAGAAAAATTTGAAGAAATCTCATTAGAAATAGGATTTCTTTAAATTCATTCACAACATGCGTTTTTATTTTTCATAATTACAAACATTAATTGACAATTGCAAATACCATTTCTCAAACTGCGAATTATCGAAATTGCAACATTGCAAATAAAAATTGAAAGAAATACATTACGTCAGAACTTACATAAAGCAGAGGCTGCTACTAACCTTAATATATCCCCTACTGCAAATGTTAGATATAAATAGCAACAATGCTTTTATTATACTTGACCCCAATAACACAAAGTAATTTGATGGTGTTAATCTTGACCTTAAGTCAATGGATCCTAATGTGAAACAATAGGTCACCGCCTCTGAAATTTGTATTTCATTGATGTGATAAATTCTTCCATATACAGTTATTGCGATGTATAAAAGGAATAAGAATTGTCGTGTTGATTAAAACAATTATATTAACATGCTTATTGGAAGCTAAACTGGCTTACTTTAAATGTTGTTGTAAATCTCACAAACCTCGTACATGCTTTTATGAAGATTTTACGAAATTTGAAGTATATGTAGTGATTACATTATATGTTTATGATTCTTGAATATAAATACAATATCAATAGCCTACTCTGCACCGTTGTATATTGTTAGAGGTCTCATCCGGTAGAAGTTAATATGCGCTGTCGCTTCGTATTTTCTCCAATTTAGTTTATGTGTGTGATCAACTTTTTACAGTTTACTATTTCAATTACCATCATAAAGATGTTGTATGTATGCCTTACCACCTTATTATGTTTTATAAAGCCATTTAAGAGCGCTCAGCAGCTTCGCAAGTTAAACAACTCATTTAGTAAATTATATAAAATTATCTTCACGTGGTTCGATAATGTAATGGAGATAATTAGATTTCTTCGTATAAAATCTGAAAACAATGATACGTTTGTATGATACCAATGCAAAAAGCAATAAATTTAATTTCAAGATTTATAAATGCTTTTTTCTTGTCAAAAAGTATTATTCCAGTTTTATATAGATTATATTTCAATTTTGCTTAAAGTAACTGTAAAATAAAAAAATAAATACTTTATAAACCTGAATTATTGTGCATATTAACAGATTTTCAAATAACAACAATGAGCAGCGGTAGCAGTTGAAACAAACACTTGTGAAAAGCCAGTCACAACACTTACAACATACCTATTCTGCTATATCTATCGCAACGATTTAAATCAACAAAGCATGCAGGCTCTACAAGTTTCAAATAAAATAAATACGCCATGGCAAGAAACACACACAAGAGAAGCAAAATTCAAAAGTTTTGATTTATAAAGCAATATTAAAATAACATTGGCAATATTACAACATTGCTTTTAAAGTGGCGAATAACACACTTCAATTTGTCTAAATTTACTTATTTAATTTATTTACAACATTTTAATTATTTAATAATATATTTTAATTAAAAATGCATTCATTAATATAAAATCACACACAGTTTATTTTGCATCAAAATAGTTCACTTCTCTTTGTGATACTCAACTGACCATTAATATTGTGTGTGCTTTTTATATATCCAAAATCTGTTCTGGGGGGTTTCTAGGGGCGCACGTAAATTAGTTACATTTCTTCTGGAATATTCTCGAATTGTTTACGAACACTACGATAATATTGGGATGCTTGAAAATCCGAATAGTTCAATATAGGCATAAAGCTGCAAGTATTTAGAATACCATCAAAATCTTACTCTCCATGGTCTTTACAGAAAAGTTAGCAAATAATAAGGAAACTTTTAATATTGTATTTTAATGAATCCCAAAATATTACCTGACCGCTGTTACATTGTTAAAGTCGTCGGAAATAAGAATATTTAATAATTACTATCACAGAATACCAAGATGTGTAAATGTACAGGAAAATCATGCCACAAAAAAAATTTGTTAACGTGGAAAGATACGACACAATACCCAATATGTTAAGATTTATAATTAATAAAATAAGTTACAATACTTGACATCTTAAAAACCTCGTTATAAAAAGTTAACAGCCTAACTCAACATAGTAAGGAGATCAAAACTATTGTATTAATTTTGGAAGCTCATTTTACAATCAACTCTTTTTTAAGAATTTCAAAATATATAATATATAAAACATCTTTTTTCTGACACTATTTCTTTTACAGAAATGGTACTACAGTAAAAAGGTCAATTAAATATTACGAACTTTAAAAATTTTAGCAGAAGAAATATTTGCTGCTGTCTACTGTCCTCCACGGCATGCTATCGAAAAGTAACAATTTGTGTTTTTTTTAACATCCTTAAAAACTGTTATCCGGTTGATACTATCAACTCTAAAAATCAATTGTAGGAATCTATAATAACATTACCTCTACACAAGAAAATTACTTTTGGTATCTTGAGCTGCCTATTAACACTAAGGGGTTTAAAAAAATTTTAAACGCCGAGTTTTACTGAAATTCGTTCTTCCGTAAATCATCGGCACTTATATGCAATACACAAACAAATTCAAAAACTGTCTGCGCTATTTTAAGAGATACTTGTCGAAAATATTTTAATTAATTAGATGTGGCAAAAATACGATTAGGTATCCCTTTAAAAATACAAAGAGGATTGTTCAGTGCCATCGAACACCTAAATCAGGCTAGATAGCAGATAGTTCGAAAATTTACTTAAGACTAAGAGACAGCTGCTTAACATTACTGTCCTGCAGTCATAGAAAAATACAATTTAAGAAGAACCTGCTAAAAGTAAAACAAGAATTAAAAAATTGTTTGATCACATTTCAAAATTAAGAAGTGCCTAATCTGATAGTCAAAAACACTTATTACTATGAAAAACTGGGAAACAACTAAAAGACCAATAATATCTATTGGAAAACGGATAACTCAAACCGAAAGAACGAAGTTCAGAAGCCACAAGAACTATAAACAAAGCCTATCGTAATAGCTGGGATAGTTATATAACATGAATAGAAGATGTATACGGACGACAAGAATCGATATATAAAATTATGAAGCACTTCAGCAAAAAAAAAGATACTGTAACGTCGAATATTATAGAAACTGAAAAGTAGGAACAATATTGCAAGGAACTGTGGTACAATTCGAAAGAAGAAGAAGGCGAAACTAATAATAGCGAAGATATAAATTTACAAGAGACGAATTTAACCGTAGACGATATAACTATACAAGAATTAGAAAATGCAATAAAGTAGTTAAAAAAAGGAAAGCCATAGGAACTGATAAAATTAATACTGAGGTAGTTTCTAAAATTAAGATTACTACACTTCATTAATGTGTGCTGCAAGCAAACTAAAATTTCTCGAGAATGGGCCATAGCTAAAATAGATCACTCTTTAAATAGGCGATAGAACAGATTGCAACAATTCAGGATATAAGTTATATTCAAAAATCATAACAGCGAGAATGCAAACAATAGCCAGAATGATCCTAGAAGAAAGCAGAATGGCTTTTGCAAAGGAAGATCCTGTATAGATGCTGTCCTTACCTTGAAAAACGTAGAGAATGTAATTTAAAAACAGATATAGCATTTGTCGACTTACTAAAGCATTCGACAAGATTACAAGAACAAAACTATAGTAAATTTTCGAAAAAGATGGATTTCCATCTCATCTGATAAAAGCAATAAAAAATCTTTACTGCAACACCAACATTACTATAGAAAACAATGACGAAGGCAAAGGCCTGACATACACAAATCAAGGTGAAAGACAAGGATGGGGTTTGCCACCCAGTCTGTTAAATATAATATTGACGACATAATAAAGACACGGAAACAAGAAGCACCAAAGGGAATCCAAAATAGATATAAATACATATGTCAACACAATTCTATTCGCAGACGACCAGACTATAATCGCAAATTCAGAAGACAACCCATAAGATATAAAATTATTATTAACAACACCAATCTAAAACAAACACGAAATTTCAGATACCTATATGTTGTTATGTCTTATACAACTATGATCAAGACATCAACAAAAAATAGCCACTATAAGAAGAGCACTAAGAAACAAAACACGAAAGAAGACACGCAAAATTTTACAAAGTAACGGCGGTCTCCACATTACTATATGGCAGCGAAACATGCACTACAATAAGAGACCATAGGAAAATCCAGTCCGCAGAGCTGAGGTTTCTTAGTGGAGTCAAACAACGCAGCCGATTAGACAGATTTACTAACGAACACATCAAAAACGACCTACAAGTACAACTAATACGAAACCAAATAACCAATTACAAGACAAGATGGAAGGAACATGTAGACAGAATGAGGCCCAGAAAGACATCCAAAATTAGCAGTACTGTACAACCCAAGAGGAACCCGAATGTAGAAAGACCTCGGAAACGAGGTAACATTGAATCGGAACAGGCTGCAAGGACCTAATTCTTGAACTAGACGACGGCGACTATTTATGAATACACGCACTATATACAATTAACTGCACATTATTTATATAAACACAAGTTCCGCCTGGATTCACCCGCTTGCTCCGGCAGTCCGCCGCGCGCTATTTATTTCTATTTCCCCTATACACTCAAATAGCCTTTGGGAAACGAGCCACTCGAATATTGTAGAATATTCGCGAACACGTCTGCGCCAGCTGCATTCCTAGAAGAGCCGGTTGGGCGAGCGTGACGCAATGCAGATGTCATCAGCTACGCTATGGGGGGGCGTTTGGAAATTTGGACACTGCCCTCTCTTTAAAGACGATTTGTCCCGGATCATTATTTCCCGGCATTTAGATGGGTCATGAAGATACTTGCAATTTGAACCTTTGTTGCATTGAGACAGGTAGTAACAGTCCAAGGTTTTCGGGAGAGTTACGGGTTTCTGCGAATGATAGCTTTAAACTAGGATGTCGATGCTAGAACCTCGAAACAATTCTATCATGTTTCTAACTATCCCCCAGTTGAAGTCGTCCAGTCTGCATGCAAGCTTCGGTATAGCCAGGTTTAAAATATTTTCATTCAACAGATTACTGTGTAGCTTTGTTAGTGTTTTCCACAATGCGCGGTAAGTCGGTTTGTCCTGTGAAGATTCTTTGGTCACAAGGTAATAGATATTCTCGTCGCCGTGATGTATGCGCAGTGTCTTTTCGACTTCGGAGCGTTGTTCCCTTAATTATTTCACCGAACCAAATTTCGCTCAAAATACACTGGCGATCCCTGTGGACATCTTCAGATTATGCACCAGTGCATATTCCGCCGGTCCACTCACTGAACTCATGAAGTCTTCGAATCCCGTTTCACACTTTAAGGGCATTAGATCTCATGACCATGTTGTTTTATCTCCGACAAGACACAGTCGATTGAAATAGACAATCCTAGACTTGTCACTGGGCAGCTTCCGGATTCGGTACACGACATCGTTTATCTTCTTCAGCACCTCGGATGGACTTTAGTAGGAACGTTAAAGTTTTGGACATAAACTCACGTCGCCGCTTTGGATTATGTAACCATACTCGACCATCTTCTTTATATCCTGCTTTTGATGCGTTGACGTCATAGCAATTTTTCATCCTCTCACTCGCCATGTTGATGTTGTATGGCATGTTGTAGTGGGTTTCTATTATTTTTTTTTCTCAAGTCGTTAACGTAGCCTTTCCCGACTGTTTTCTCCAGATTTACTTCCAAAGAATAAGTCAGAGGGTAGCTTCAGTTTGCGACCAATAAGAACATTTGATGGTGTTTGACGAGGTGCCTCATGGACAGACGAACGGTATGCCAACAGGGACAGATGGAGATATTGGTTCCAGCCTCGTTAATGGTTAGAGACGATTTTTGAAAGGTATTTCTCCATTGCCCTGTTATACGCTCGGCCATTTTATGTGACTAGGAGTGTAACGGAGTCGTCCTGGTTTTCCTGATGCCCAGTAGTTCGCATACTTTTGTAAACATCTTTGATTCGAAATTTCGACCTTGGTCGGAATGTAATTTTAGTGGCACTCAAAATCTGCCGATCAGTTCTTTCAACAACACTCTTCGCAATGGTTGCGACTTCTTAATTTGGTAACGCATAGACTTCCACCCATTTGCTATCGCATTAGAATAAATTTATTTTCATTGTCACTTGTAGGGAATGGACCTGCGATGTCAGTGGAAATTCTCCTGAAAGAACTTCCGACGATATATTGATTGATCTTTAACGTCTTCTTTACAATTTGCCCAATAAAACCGCTCGCAAATCTTTTTCAAAGTTTTTGCAATTCCTATGTGGCCACCAGACATCACCGTGAAGTTGTTGCAACTCTTCTGAAACCATTTTCTTTGGGACCAATAACTTGAGATTTTTCTAAGAACCATCTTTGCCTTCCAGCATGCGCTGTAGGACATCGTCTTCTACGATGATGGAATTCCAATGTGACCAATACGATTTTACTACTGGCGTACACGGAGCCACTTCTGTCCAATTGGGTTTTCTTCCCGCTTCCTTCCATTTTCAGACACACTTTAAAATCGGGTCTTCTTTCTGGTTACGTTTTAACTCGTTGGGCTGCCACAAGTCATTAGTCACGGTCGCCTGCAGTGTAGAGGCCATTTTTTCTTCTGCACAACTACAGTGGCTGCATTCTTCTAGACATGGTCTCCTCGACAAGGCATCGGCGTTAAGGTGACTATTCCCAGTTCTATGCTCAGTCTCAAAGTCGTATTGCTGAAGTCTTTCGAACCATCTTGAATGTTGGTTATTTCAGCGGAGCATGATCAGTACTCAAAGAAACATTCCGTCATACAAATATATATGAAAATTGTCCTCAGATTTGACAACAGCAATGAGCTCTTTCTTAATTACGCAATAGTTGCGTTCAAGCTTAAATAACGCTTTAATGAAATATGTGATGACTGTGTCGTGGCCATTTCGTAACAGGGACAACACGCTTTCAGTTCTCATATTACTCGCATTTGTAACCGAAATAAACATTTCTTTTGGCTCGGGTAATTTAGTATTGGTGCGTTTACCAAGACACGCTTCAGTTTCTCGAAAGCGTCTTGACATTCCTCGCTGTATTTACCTTATTTTACCTTCTTTCGTTAATCGTGTCAAAGGCTTCGCGATGTTGGCAAATCTAAACACATACCGTCGGTAGTAAATACACAGTCCCAGAAAACTTCTAACTCGTGCAGTCTTTTGGCACTGGCCATATTTTCATGCTCCTAACTTTCTCTGGATCAGCCGCTATACCTTCATCGCTCACTACATGTCCAAGATAGTGTACCTTCTCCTTGAGGAGAGAGCAGTTTTTTCCTTAATTCTACTTTATTTCAGATTGGCGCTTCTCAACCATTAAAATAGCTGCTCTAAGTTCTTTAGATGCTCTTCGAACGTTTTTTCAATTACTATTATGTCATCTAGATACACCAAAACATGTTTTCTAGGATAAGCACATTAAGCACGGTCTCTATTAAGCTTTCAAAGGTCGAAGGAGCGTTGCAAAGTCCAAATGGCATCACCGTAAACTGTCGTAGTCTAGACCTAATTTGGCTTGCCAATATTCGTTTTTTAGATCCAAGGTTAAGGCCCATTTGGATCTGATCAGAGTATCTGGCGTGTCATCAATGCGCGGTAGTAGATAACTATTTCTCTTTGGGACATCGTTGAGCAGACGGTTGTCAACACAGAATTTGGTGGACCCGTATTTCTTCTTGACTAACACCACGAAGTTTACGGGCTTGTCGAAGGTTCAATGACGCCATTCTTTTTCATATCTGAAAGTATCTTTTTAGCTTGTTCTCGTTTGGCTAGTGACAATCGTCTAACACTCTTTCGTATAAGAGTAGCATCGTCGGTATCCATTTTGTGACACACAATATTTGTCCTGCCTTTTGAACCCTTGTCGCATACAACATGTTGATTCCGTTGCAACAGATCTCTAACTTCCATCTGTAAGTTAGATCTCTTAGCCACTGCAGGATGTGGCGATTACTGTTCTTAATTCTTCAGGAACGTTGCCTGAGCTTGGATGGATGCTATCGACTTGGCAAATCACCGAAAAGACCGAAATACAATAATTTATATTCACTACGCGGACCGGTACCTCGCTGTCTGTTTGAACCAGTGTCTTTCCAACCAGTATCCCCTTTCCAGTCTTCTTTTCATCATTACTTAGCTTGATAAAGATGACCCTTTTTGGTGGGAGATCGCAATCCAAAACAGCATCCACTATCAATTGATTGCGTTCTGGATGGATGGTGTTCTGAGCTACTTTCGCTCGTACCTCGACTTCGTCCTGATTATAGAAGACAACTTTTTCTCCTTTTATCTTCAGTTCCCCGTGCTCCAAGTTTACTTTACACTCATAAGTTTTTTAAATGTCTATTCCGAGAATTAGGTCATTTTCAGTGTTAGCTCTCAATGGTTATTTGGGCTTCTATTTTTCCATAAACTCTTGCCAAAGCCCCAGTTGCCGTCCAAGTTTTCAATTTGTTGGCATAAGTCGTCCGGATGTCTCAATAACATTGGGTCTGGTAATCGTTTTCATCGAGCCTGTATCCAATAGAAATGCATGCAGCTTTCTGTTTACTCGGCCATGAACATAAACACTATTAAAATTATGTGCTGCACTACAGTTTGAGAAAGGCCCTTTCCCATTAATCCGTTTTTGTCCTCCTGCACAATTTCTAAATCGCATTCTCTTTTTTCTTTCCCCGATGTGTCTGCAATTTTTTAGGTAAGTCTTCAATAGGCGCTTTATTTTGATTCTTGATATCTGCCGCCAATTCTCTTATAATGCCACGCCTGTTCGGCAACTTTAAATTCTGGTGCGTGTGTGAACGCATCAATCAATGTTTTCGGTCTAGCCAATCTCATCGCTTGCTGGTTTTTGCTATTATTAATGCCTTAAATAAATATCCACACAGCTAGTATCTCAAAGAAGTCATCTGGTGCTGTCGGGTATGAAATACGAGCAAGACGGGCTATGTCTCTCAAATTCTTGGAGAGTTTCGCTCGATTTGTGTTCGATTCTAACACTATGTGCGTAAACTTCCTCTAAATGAGCATGGCCGTAACGCATTTTAAGGCGCTTGACAATTTGGTTGTAACTTTCTTGCTTATAAGTGGCACCGTCTGTAGTATATCACCATACAGAGCAACAATTAAAAAATGTCGGTTTCCCACCAACCGTTTGCTCTCACAGACTCCTCAAACTGTTTTTGGTAATTTGTCTAAGAAGACTTGCGATCAAATGTTGGAGGCTAGACTTTCGTTCTAATCATATCGACGCGCGACACTGGCCCCTGCATCGACCGGCCTTCTTTACTGCACTCATTAAATTCGTCAGGCACGTCACTGAAAGTGATCTTGATCAAAACAGTAACCCTTCTTTAATTTATTTTATTTTATCTTTGAAGGCATCAATTTTCTCGTTTTGTGCTGTTTTTACTTTATTAACTTCTTCAATGATTTGATTTATTTTGTCATGTAATGTTTTGGTAAATGTTTCTTTTAGGCCGTCTGTTTTATTATTTATATTGATTATATTAGAGTTCAAGTTTGCTATATTCGTATTCAAATCTGCTTGTAATCCACTTAGCATGGCGCTTACATCACCCGCAATTTCAAAACAAGAAACAGCATCCACTAAAGCTTGCTTAAGTCAGAAGTGTAATACAGCTTTATTTCCAGTAATTTCTAAAATTTTTTTCCTCCAATTCACGTTTCAGATCTACTACTTTCAAGTCGAAAAGCGTCACTTTTTCGCGGTTATTTTTTATTTACCAGTTACGTTACAAATACTATATACGTGACACTAATTGTACCGTTTTTTTTTTGCAAGCGATGAATAAAACTTACTTAAAACTACTTATTTGTTGTACTTTCAATTATACAAATGTATAACACAATTTATGTATACACGCACTATTTACAATTAACTGTATATAAACACAGATCCCGCTTGGATTCGTCCGTTTGCTCTACTTAAAACCGGAATTAGTGTCTAAAATTGGAATCTGCCCCGGCAGCCCGCCGCGCGCTATTAATTTCTGTTTCCCCGATATACCCTAATAGCCTCGAACCTTCGGGATACGAAGCACTCGAACCTTGTAGAATGTTCGCGAATACGAGCACGTCAGCTGCATTTCTAGAAAGACCGGTTGGTCGAGCGTGACGCAATGCAGATATCAATCAGCTGCGCTACGGGAGGCGTTCGGAAATTCGTTACAGTACCAAAAACTGGAAAATCCTCAGAAGTAACTTTATTGGGACTCGTTTGATATATATCCAGAGTTTTTAAAAATGTCTTATTTCAGAGCTTAAAAGCAATAGTTGGAAAAATAAATATCACCAATTTGGTTTTCAGGAAAGTGATAGAACAGATGCATAGAGTACAAAAATTAATCCTTTAAAAATATACTACTTCTAAACATTAATCAAGCTTTTGCAAAGGTCAATGGACTTGTAGGAACTGTTACAATTTATGAGTTTTGGTAAGAAGCTTTCATTTAAATTGAAAATTCGGATAATACAAGCAAGTATATCTTATAGGATAGTGTTGTAGGACCTTTTATATTTATTCTGTGTACAGCAGCTTTACTAACATTATCGCAAACATTAATTGTTATATACGATACTTTTGATATTGTACGAACATTATTGGTAATACCCCAAAGAAATATTAAAAATAAAGGAATGTCTTAAACTATTGGGTATAAAGATAAACGAAACAAAATCAGTTTCAGCAACTTTTACCCCATAAAAGTAAATTTGTTATGAGTAACACACAACAGGATCGTGCAAAATATCTAAAGTACATGTGGATTGACAGTTGACTTGCCGTTCTATTTGGGGGTCCGTAAGCAATTTTAATCTAAAGACATTCCAAAGTAATATAGAAAGCACAATAGTTGGCACACATAAGTAGTTTTCTAAGTGGTTACTTTAATAAGAGTTTTCTATACCTACGATCCAGCAAAAAATTTAACGTACTCACACACTCATACACTCACATAAATGTATGAGCTCACAATCTCCTAATATGTAGACTCTATTACTGTCAGAATGGAGACAAACTTTTATTTTAATTAAAAATAAATAAATAATGAAATGAATTTAATATGTAGGTCGTACGTTAAAATTAACTTAGCAGATTAAGCAATAGAAGCTTAGCTAAATTTACAAGTTAACATGTTATTGTAATTAATTTAAGATAACAAAAAGAACAACATTTGCAACTCATCTTACATAGTAACATACTCTCAATTAAAATTTGTAATAAAGGATTATGAGAAGATATAATGTAAAAGAAAAACTGTTTAAATGACTATAAATAAGAATTTGTTACAAAAATTTTTATTAGTGCCACCTTAGTTGCCTACTTTTAAAACAGAAGTTCATAGTAAGCAATAGCATGTTCTAGTTGGTAATGCAACATTAATTACCGTTGGTGCCCGAGAGAAAAGGGCGTTCAGTGAGCTCATTTCTATGTATATGCATGGACTATGAATTTTATTATTTTCTCTGTTAGATATATTTATTACTTCCGTCGGTTATTCAGTCGCCATGTATTTGCATGTCTCCTCACTAACCACCATCGACGGTTATACGTGTGTACGAGCGCCTGCCGCCTGTTATTTGAACTAATTTGCCCAGCGCTCTCGACAACATGCCATTTTTACTAACGAACCTCGTGCGTGTCTAAGCGCCCGCTTACGAAATAAGACGTCGCTCTACTCAGTTTCACCACAACCCGGACATGTGAACACCCCAAGTGATCTAATCCCTCACACCTTTTTAAATAAACTTGCAAATCAATTTCCGGTTACCGCAAACGCCGTCATTGGTGACACTCCGCGACACATCGCAGTGAAAAGCTCACATCCGCATTTAGATTCGGCCATTCATAGGTGCCGTGCGAATTTGCATTCAATGCCATTTTCGACAGCGATGACCAACAGTCGACACCCACCGCTTTTAATTGTCGTCTGCGGCTTGGCGGCATTTCCCAGTTTGCTGAACCCCCGCGCGTTTTCCCAAAAAGAGGTCACCAAAGCCCGCAGATCTTATCAGGGGCATATCTTAATTCAAACGAGTTTCGCGAAATAAATCACCGGCCAAGGAGGAAAAGTCTTAATTAATACGCCTTCCTGCTCCTAGTGCAAACAGGCTTTAATTAAATCTGCTAACGTGAGCCTGAATCAGAGCACAATTTTGCTGATTCGAATCCTTTTTGTTTCAGGTGGGTACCGACCAGTTCGGCCGTATATTGGCATAGCAGTGAGTATAAAATTAATCGCCGCCGCAGGAAATGATGTGTCAGTGCTGCTTCTCCATGGTAAAAATTAATAGCATCCACTGCAAAAGGCAGCTATCGTTAAAAAGCGGCTGCACAGTTCATCAGGAGTGGTAGGCCACTAGAGCAGTTCGCATTCCTGCAGTGCGAACTGAAAGATCGGCCAGTACCACCCACAAATGGGCGCAGTTGGCCGCGGCGAAGTGGACGTTTTAAGCTGATAATGACAGTTTATTTTGAGCCGTCTTAAAACGGGTCTGAAAGCAGCGTGGCGTCATTAAGACACTATTGATCTACTAAACGAGGCTCAACTGCCGAGTAATATCTCGATTTTATTGCATTATCGACGGTGTTAAAGGATTATGCTAGTTTTTAACTCCCAAAGTGATACGCGCGCTAGCAGTGCTGCTAATAACACGGCAGGTAGTAATGGTAACAGGAGACTTTTAGCAGTAAAGTTTGATATCTGCAACCAACACTTTATGGGTTTATTCCATTTATATTACTCGCAATAAACTTTGGATTCTGATTTCACTGTAGGCCAACTGATAGTTTGTCGATTATGCTAAAAGTAACTATTAGTTGAAATAGCTGCTAAAGATTTTTTTTGTAGTATCAATTTTTTAAATAAATATACATTGAAACTGCAGATATCGCTTTTTCTAACATACCAGGATACACTTATCATGTTCAGTAGTATTTTGTTTTGAAATATATGGATTTTATTAATGCTGCTTTTACTGGCACAACCCCACAGATGATAACCATATTCCATATTGATTTTAATATTTGACTACAAAAAAGTATTTTGTAGTGAATTGACCACTGGGACTTTCTTCCCAGCAGCGAGTAAACTTTTCTGTATTTTATATTTTATTATTCTTTTATTTTCTTGATGTGCTCCTTCCATTATAATTTAGTATCCACGTTCATGGCCAGGTACTTTGCTACTTTAGCATGTGATAAGATAATATTGTTTAGTGCTACTGGTAAGCATTCGTCTTTCTTGTTTATGAAATTTATACGCATAGATTTGCTGACATTTAATTTTATTCGCCGTCTTTTTGTTTTATTTAAGGTTTGCTGCAGCACTTCTGTTGTTGCAAGTATTGCAGTACCATCTGCGAAATAGGCTCTCGTTACTTGCTTAGTAGTACGGATCACTGGTGTACAAAAGATAAACTCTTGCCTTAATTTCGTACAAGTCAGACTATTTGTCTTCTTGTTTAATCCTGCATAGTGTATTTGAAATATAAGACTTCATTATTTTGGAAAATTGTCTAGGCAGTACTTCTCTAGATTTATGGTTCAATCCCCGATGTCAATCTTTATCAGAAGCCTGTATAACATGAACAGACTTTTTTTGAAGATACTTATTAGGCTGTGTCTACGGTAGATTGTTAATTTCTGAAACCGACTGAAACTAGTGTATTGGAATCATCTCTTTAATTTCTATTATAGGCTTTAGCCATTAAAATTTTTTTTAAATAGTTATAAGGTTATTTGTAAAAGCGAGATGATAGGTTGATATGATGCTCGTTTGGCAGCTTTCCAGACTTCTGTATCATTATGACTTCAAGCACCTTCCAAACATATAACGCTTCTAAAAGATGAGTAGTTATTTTCATAGAAACAGTAATAATACAAAAAAGTTTATTTATCATCACTTTAGCATTTAAAAGATTTTTATTACAAGTGGTATTCAACAGTATTTGATGTGCTGAGTCCAACGATACCGGTTAACTAAGAAACAAAGAATTTAAAAGTCAAATATGTATATTTTATTTTGTTATAAAAAATTAATCCTTCTTTTTGGGCAGAAGGCTTGGTTTTTCCTTCTCAGATCGGCAAAAAAAATCACAAGTATAGAGACTAGTTTTTTCAATTCAGTCATTTATAAGTAATTAGTAGCTTAGGCGACGTGCAATTTTTTAACATTTTAGAATAGATTGTGTTAATTTGTATTAGATTAAGTTAGGTAAGAAGCTGAGTAACGTTTATTGCAAGATTTTTATTCCCAATCACAAAATATGGCGAACTTTAAAGTATCGTACTGATCTTGTCATTTTTAAAGTTGAACTTGATGTTATTTGACTCGCCTTGAAAAAAGCTAGGGAAGGCTGTCGCTAGCATTTCGACCTTGCAAAAAAAATCTATTATATTTTTAGTATCATGAGAGATCGACTACTTTAATCTTATTTGTTTTTCTTTTCTATGTATTCATCATCTCTATTATTTTCATGTTTTTATCTGTCTGTATTCTTTAACTAATTTCTCTATTTTATTATTTCTATAGTACGACGTGGTTCATTAAGTTTTTATATTGTATTTTCACTGTGGTTTTTCAATATTTTCTTGTTATTATATTAATTTTCCACTTTTATGGCTACAGATGTTGGCAATCTTTAATTAAATTTTAATTTAATTAAATTAATTATTTATTTATAATTTTACAACGACGTACATTTCGTTTTCTACCTATTAATTTATTTATAATTTTGTATTAATTACACTGAACTTTAATTAGACTTTCTTAGACTTCAAATATTAAGACAAATTTAGAACAAAACTTTAGATTCCTCTTGCGGTCGGAATAATGGACTGACTGTAAGATAATTTTGAATTTTGAATAAAGGAACTTGGAACAAATCTAAAGTTAAACACTAATCTGTGGAAACGGCGCTTTCCCGCAGATATCGGTTCCCTGCTGTTGGTCCTGGGGCTTCCAGAAAAAAAGGATATAAGGGCATGGATAAAAAATAGGACAAGTTACCCAAATCTTCACAGCGGAGCCGCACGGCAGCGCCCTTCCTGGTGCAAAAGGTTCCTTCGTCGAGCCAGATCAAAGAAAATGGACCGAGTTTTTTAAAGGCAAAATTTAAAACTCCGAAAATTAGGCTTTAACAAAAAGCCTCTCAGAAAATTAAAACTTCTACTGCCAATTAAAGCCGCCGGCGAGCTCTCGGTTAAAAATGCTCTCGTCTTACGGAAAATTTATGTCACAAACTGAATTCAAAGAACGATGCCTGCAAGAACATAGCCAAAAGGCCAAGCGTACAAAACGGCGAAGCGCGAGCGAAAAAAGGCCAAGTGCAAAAGCGAACAAAGGCAAAGGCGTAGTGCCGGCTCGCGGGCCAACCGCTGCCTATATATCGCAACGCGTGCTCGGACAAAGTACAGCCGGCCCTAATTTAAAAATTCAAAATTAAAGGTATTTTTTTAACCATTGGTAATTGTTACTATTGCCAACATTCCATAACGGAATTTAGGTTGCTTAATGATATTTCTTTAATACACAGTTAAATTTAGTAGCTTTGGTCCTGAATTGTGACCATTATTTATGACTTATTTATTTTTTATGGAGAGTTGAACGAGTAATAGTGTAAGTTAGTCATTAATAAAAGAAAATACAAAATAGAATATATTTTTTATATGTCCAAAAGTTTTCTATTTAGAAATTTCATAAATGGCTACAACATGACCAAAAAAATATCTCAAGCTTTTGGTAAACTTATCCAAATCGACCCAAAAAAGTTTATTTCGAATGTATTTATTCTCTGAAAACTACGACGGCGACATCCATCTTATAGACAACTTGCTCATATCCAGTTCCTTGTTTAAAATTTAAAGAGCTCGTTTTTCTTATTTTCCTACCGCTACTGCTACCTTTTACAACTTAAATTATCTGTCAAAAATAAGTTCGTTAGGAACTCCTACTAGTTGTATCTGGTAATCGTTCTTGGGCGTCTACTGCAAAAAGAATATTTGACGCTGTTTCTATCTTTGTTAAGCGTATCCATCCAGCAAAAAACTGCTTTATAGAAAGGGGCATCCTCGATCAATGTACATACCATAACATAATAAATTTTGTTTATCTACACTTTTTTAACATTTTATGAAAAATCAAAATACCGAATTACCATTATGAAAAAATCTATACTGATTTAGTTAATCAAACTAACTGTAAAAACAAAATAAAACTTTGAGACTCGTAGGTCAAAACATTTTAGATTATAATTCAGTACAATAAAATTTATTTTATTTATTTATTATTTATCATTTTGCATTCGTATATTTGAGCAATTCAGTTTTCAAGTAAAATTAGAACTTTATGTATAGTGTAACTTGGTTTATGTAATAATATACAAGTCTTATTTATTGCACCTTTGTTAGTAACAACTTACCTAGTGCACTAATACTACAAGTTATTTATTTTCCCGCAACGCACTTAGGTTACAGAATCTGGTCACGACTGTATTCTCTTGACCCACCCTTGTATACGTTTAAATATCTGCCAAGTTCAACTGTAGAATCAGCTTTGCCCCGCATCAGCGTATATTCTTAAAACTCCTTTTTGACTAGAACTACCAAGAACCATCCCAAATCTTAGACAACTGCTCTTTCTTAGAACGTGCGATGAGTTGGCTCGCAGTTCTTCTGGGGAGTCCAGCTTTAGACTCAATAGTTACAATATAAAATTAGAAGAGATTATTCAAATGCCAAAATGATGTGGGTTCTATAACACAAGGGAAGAATTAGTACTACAACGTTAATATTAGTATCAAAAGAGAAATGGAACTATGTGCTTTAGCAGTGTTGGCATTATGTTTCAAATGACGTGGTGTATATTATAAAACGATTTTAAACATTTAGTTCCATTATTCTCTTTGAATCCTTTTGTTCTTGTTTCTTCCTATTATATTCTCTAAATTATTTGTATTGACTGTTGTAATAAGGAGATCTAAACATTTTTTCTTAAACTCTGATAATATGAGTAACATATTAAGTTATTTCTAAGTTGTTATTCCCTGAAATACTACAATTGAAATTCTCTTATTTTTATTACTGATTTTTGTTCAAAGTTATTACTTTTTTTAGTTTTTTGGTTAATATGGTGCACGAAATGAATCAACTGTCCAAAAATTGATTACAAAAATTGAAACTAGATCAATAATGGATGCAGGACCTCGTGAGTATCGCTGCAAATCAAAAAAATATTACACATAACATAACAGAGAAGTTTCATTCAGCGAATACTCACTAAATACCTGCACTTTTATATGTACAAAAGTCAACTGAGACAGGAGCTTAAGTTTGCTGGTCATTCTCATCATCAACAAATTATTAATTGCCTTTTAAAGCATTTTAAAATAGATTTTCTATTTAGACAAGAAATAATTTATAGTAATGTAGCGTATTTTCAACTGAACGAGTTCCTAAATAAACAAAATTGCCGAATTTGAGTTCCCCGCGTAGTTTTTAAAAATCTAATGCATATCCAAAGAGTCACTGTTTGGTATTGATTTTGGGCAAATAGGGTGATAAGCCTATACTTCTTTCCAAGATGATGCTGAAAATGCTGTAACTGTGAATTTCGATCGTTACCATTACATGATAACCCAATTTTTTGTCACCAATTAAGGAATATGGATCAGGAATAAATGTGGTCCAACAGAAGGACGCCAGATCTAGTACTGTTGATTTAATACACCAACAATTTTCTGGTTACGTAATTTCGTGAAATCTTGACATCAACTGAACCATTAAGATCTTATGAATTAACACAGTGGTACTTTTTATGAGATTTTATGGTCTACGGAAGCAATTCACGCATAGTTAACAACCTCAATAACAAAATCTGACGTATTGTTGATAAAATTATTAAGAACATGGATCAAGTTATAATCGAAACATTTGCTAAAAGAACAAATTTGCAGCTGAAGCCGAGGTGGCCATTTGTCAAACATAATTTCCAATATTTAATGGGAGATTTTGTCTTTAATGTTTAATGCAAATCCAATCATAAAAGCAATTCAAAAGTACTTTGACTTAAAATTTAAATCTGACTTTCAATTTAGACCACACAACCTACCAACACTTCGGAAAGTACCATAAACCATTCATGTATAATTACAGCCCCGTCTTGTATAGACAGCAACTTGTTGGTTTCTTTCCAAGCAAACGTAGACAATACGAAAATTTTCCAACAGTTGCGAGTACAGTTCGGCATTAACATTTTCCTGAAACCTCGTTGTCGATAACATGCCAAATCTCTTGCTGCTCACTACACCTGTACTATACAGAAATATTCGTGGTAGTTTAATATTGTTTAAAACTCCGCTATTGTACCGTTGCATATGTCGTCGCACCTTATATCTGGGGGTTGTTTTTCTTTTCTCAATGTATAATACAGAAGCAATTTTTATAGGATTTCTCACATTTTTCACCCAGCTTATGTATATGGGCACTTGCGCGCATTTGTGTGCATGAGTACGCAAGGGCGCAATGTATCTACGTGCACGTGCGCATATGTTAATAAATAAATTATATTTCTAGAAAATGTATATATTAGTTCTAAATTTGAATATACATTATAATAGTAAGATTCCAACGCCTTGCGTGGGAGCACGGACTACGAACTGAGAGGTTAAGTTTCTCATATGTTTGCTACTGTGCCCGGTCGTCGCGCACCATTTTTGAAGCGGGGAAATGTGGCAAGCACCGCGCCTTAGACGACCGGCATTACTACCCCTTGCTCGAGCGAGCGCAAGTACTCAATTATTTTTATTGACTGAGTAGACTACTCGCTAAGCATCAGAAAGCTCCAGGAATGGACTTAGGTCCGTCCGCACCATAGTCCGTCCTCAATCGCGCGACCACGCTGCTGACCTTGATATAAATTAATGTTTTTTAAATTTATGCAGCAAGTTTTTCATTATGATTAGCTTTATTGATACTACATAAATATTATTTTTTTATTAAGGGTTTATTTTAAATTAATAAAGAAAATGAGGGGTGTTAAATTTTATTTATGATAATTACACTGTTTTATTATCAAAATCTGGTTATTTGTTGCTTTACTTTTCTGAATTTTTCACAAATCTCTTCCTCGACTACGTTAATATAACCATTTCATATGTTTTTTAGTTTTACTTGAAAAGATCTTATACGCTACATAAAAAATATCAATGCTTTGTACACTCGAGAGTCAAACAATCGACTCAGCAACATGCTCTAGTTTTGGGAGAATGTGTATTTACTCCGATAACATTACAAGTAAAGTTCAGTGTACTGTTTGAAAGCTTAAAAACTGTGGTTTCTATTGATATCACTTTGATTGGAATCGTACCTGTTCTGACAAATTTATGGGCCTAAGAATATGTGTAACACAAAAAAGTTGAAAGGGAGGAGGTAATTATAAAAGGGAAAAAATGGAATCCTCAGTTGAAACTAATTTAATAATTTTTTAATACATTGTGTTGTCACTTCTTCTCCTAAATGCACTCTTGAAGCGATTACGCATGGATCGGATAACTTTTCCTATGCTGTTTTAAGGGATCGTTTCCCAATCTTCAATCAACGCCGCTGTCAGTTCCATTATGCTTTCTAGTGCAAGATTTCTGGCTCGGACTATTCGCTTAAGCTCATCTAAAACATGATCAGTTAGATTCAATTCTGGGCTACATGGAGGCCAGTCCATTTTTCGGTATACCGACGTCAGCCAGGTGGTCACTCGCACGGTGTGACATCACGTATTATCGTGCATTAGCATCCTCATCAACAAACCACGTTTCTTTATAATGTAGCGGTCCGCTGTTAAACCTCCTCCGTATCCTGCGCTAAGCACGAAAAGCAACTCAGTTTTTTTGTGCATGAAAATGCCCGTCTAGAATATGCAAGAGCCATCTCTATATGTAACAATTTCTTGACTGCAGCAATGAGCAAATCGCTCCCCTGGCCTTCTATAGACCCGAGGTCTCCGCTCGTTGCCATGTAGGTACATCTTGGACTTGTCGGTGAATAATATCTGACTTCAATGGCCGAGGTCCCAATAGAGATGTTCACGAGCAAATTCCAGTCGCTTTTGTCAAGTTGGCTGCCTTCAGTCTACTTTTCACTGTCCAAGGGCTGGCCACCACACCCCTGACCGTACTCAGCTCTTGCTTGAGGTCAGCGTCGTCATATGTCGATTTCTGAGGGACATTGAGACAAAAAATTAATGGTCTCTCTCCGTTGTCACACGCCTGCGGCCGCCTCCTTGCCGGCGAACGTAGCCACCGGTTTCCCGGTACCGACGCCACACTCTCGACACAGCTGATTGATTCAGATTTAGTCGACTTGTCACGGACCTCTGACTGAGGCTCTCTCTCAACAATGCAACTGCCTTTGCTGCTTTGGCGGCTGTGGTATCCATTTTATTGCAAATTACTCGAGCACTTATGTCACTTACTTACGTCAGCTTCAGATGAGTGACTGAGATGAATTACCGGATTGCAAGCGTATTGTAGGCCAATCATAATCGCCACGCACGTGCGTTCCAATTAGCAAGATTCGTAAAACCCAATTCGTGATGCATATTTTTTTGAATGCGTCATCCGATTAATGCAACAGCAACATTTTTTAAAGCTCGATAATAAAGCTACTTCTTGCACGTTATTGTTTTTATTTTCATTTTCTTTAGGCTGAAACATGAGACGAAAATGCACGTGCAGCTAGTGAGTCGATTGTTTTGCTTTTAAGTGTAAGTTAACTAAATAAATTTTTAGTCTTTTTCCTAATTTTTCAAACATATCAAATTAGGACAACTAGAACCCCTGAATTTAAGATATCTTTATTGATTGTGTTAATTTTTTATTTTGTGTATATATATATAGCAAAATAAAAAATTAACACAATCAATTCAACCACTGATCACTGACGCACATATTTTTGTAATATTATAAGTAATTTAGTTTTATATTTATTATGTTACTTCCGTTTAATTCCTATTTTTCTTAAGAAAAAAATAAATACAAATTTATAAAGTTATGTGAGAAGAATTTCTTCAGTTTTGGATACATGATGTGAGCAAATGTGTATATCCAAAATTTCAGCAAATTGTTTTCAAATTTGCAGTTTCAAATCGAATAACTGCAACAGATAATTTTTTTGTTTTGCGTTTCACCTTATAAAACAACAAAATTACCTTTTTCTTAAGCTCAATAATTTCTTGTGGTGACTGTTAAACAAAAAGTTTATTGAAGCTCGTCCAATTCATTAGACGCAATAAAACACAGAGTTGAAGTTAATAATAAATGGAATTTCTACGTGCAAACAGACTCAAAGTCCACTACATATTTACGTGAAACAAGGTGCAACTGTTATAAAGTGATAAAAGAGCCATCATAAATAAACACAATGGATGATTCTAAAACTACAGTTGAGCATAAGATCACGTCCAGGAACCATAAAATGTTTCGTGGAAAATTAACTAACTGCTCCACCCACATTTATGAAGCACATAAAAACTGAAATAACACTCGATAATTTAAGACAATATTGTTTTGATAGTTTTACATTTGTCGCAGAAAAGTTTACTCGTTTAATACCATACATAATATTAAAAGAATTAATTGCCCATATTGTGAAATATTAAAAGGACGCAACTGTTGTAACGAACGTTTCCATACATGTTTACAATTCCGCAAGCTAATTAAAGAGGCAAAATGACAATTGGAGCTACCGTTGCAAAACACTGGTTGAAAGAGTTTGAGCGGAAATGGCTAGTAAACGCCGGAAACATTATGAAATCGCTAATTAGACATCGATTTCGTTTGGAAATACCCGCATTATTGCAAATAAGCAACATAAATTTCAACCTATACATGTAGCTATCTCGCACTGGAAACAGAAAGCTACGAACAGCATCCTTGCGTGAAATATTGTTACTAATTGCTGCGTGCTTGTAATTCATGTGCATAATTATATAAAATTTTATTGTATAGTTAGTTGTTTTTTATTGATAATTTTCAAATTTGTTCAATGTTTACTATCCCTTGTATATTTATGTTAATAGAGAAAAATCTCACTTAGCTCGTCAATGTTTCTTTATATCAGTCACAATTATCGACATAAAACTAATCAAACAATAACGTAAGCACCACTAATAAATGTTGAAATATAGATTATATTATTACTTCAAACATTATTTGAACAAAACTCATTATAATAAACTATTTCACCTACGTTTTGTCAGATAATTTTTCCTTTTCTTCACAACAGTATAACAAATGTACAATTTTAAGCTCAGCCTTCTTACAAGCTAGTTTACATATTTATTGATACCAACTGTGTATTAGTATCTATTTACATCTACATCTTCTAAGCCATTGTGTACACAATCTTACTGGAAATTATATAACCACAATATATGGAAGTCTTGGTTTGCCGCTACATCTGTAATGATTTAAGCTGCTTTCTTAACAAATAACTTGTTAGGCATGAATCGCACGTCATTACCACTAGTTTGTATATTATCGTTAAAGGCAAGTGGGTTCGTTTTATCTTATTTTATGTAAAACACATGCATCGTCTGCATATTTGTTTACATAAATAGAAACACTTATAAATAACTAAAGTTTTTGAAATAAACCTTTGCACTACGTCCTTTATTTTAAATTTTTCATTGAGCAACGTTAAATACAAATGTTTCTCGAGCAATTCGCAATGAAAAATGGATGAGAATATTCAGTAAGTTATTGTGCAAAAATAATTATTGTTTTAAAGTCTATAAATTAGTAATAAGAATATTAACATTGCGTGCGCTTGCAATTGCATTATGCATAAATAAATGTTTACTAAGTGATTTTGATGACGCTGTCCTAACGTTAAATTAAAATAATATTGATTGTGAATTGTCAATCTTTAACAATCATTATTTACGTTATTTCTAAGATAATTACTGGATTTCCTTTATTAGGAAGTCTATTACGATTCCAGGGGTAAAGAAATTATCAGATGTGTAATTGTTGAAATACAGCCACATATATGGGAAAGCATTACGAAAAGCTTTGCTAAAAGAAGCGTCGCATGTCAGCTAGTTGTGGAGAGCATTTAGCAGCCAACGTCGTACTTTACACTGATAGTTACAAAATTCGGATTGTTCCATATTTTGTGTTTTATTCTAAAGTTTAATGGCTCGCCATATATAATATTTTCAAGAATTCTTTATTTGAAAATCTGAAATTCTATCCTTTACAGGTAAGAATTTTGATCTTAATCTGCATATACATTGTTTAGTAAAATTCATGTTTTACAAATAAAAAATCTTAATAGCGTTCTACATTCCTAAACGGTTAAACTTAATAGTGCACTGCTAGCTTTTTCTGTCGGGTAGTGAGGAGCAGTATGTATCCTGGCGTTTTTATCTACAGCAACACCCGACTTTAATTGGACATAACAGGATACCAGATAATATATATTTTGTAAAACTGTCGATAAAAAAGTCAGCGGTGATCGCCCGACCAATTCAAAATAAATAAAATATTTTTTACTTCAAAACTGTTACATTTAACAACAGTTTCTGCAATTTGGTATCTACTTAACTACTGATTTGATCTGTTTGAATTGAAAAAGTAGTTCTACTGTCAGTGGTAACAATTCGACAGAAGAATCGGAGACTTTAAAGATTGACAATATTGATCTGCAAACATTAACTTGTTGCTCGTATGTTAAAGCGTGACTTTCTTTTGTCTATCATCTATTGACTTTATCTAGCTTATACAAGTGTCGGTTTATTATCTATCGGAATTCAAATTCCAAGTTAGGGCGGTTTTAGGCTGCAAGGTTAGCTCTTCAATCTTCTGATGAGTTGTTGGGCGACAGATACTTAAGGACAATTTAGACTTCCATTAATACATTTGTTTGATTTCTTTAAATTAATCTGATCTAGGTGTGAGCCCAAAATACTTTGTTTCGGTCTTAACAGGTATGGAAAAATTATTTATAATGACTGGTCGAAACAGGTTTATTTTTATGGTAAAAGTTACCTATACTAATTTAGTTGAGTTGTTTGTAGCTTTCCATTTATCAAACTACTTAGCTCTAGTTTTTTTTTCATGGAAATTAATTCTTTGTGTAAAGACACATGCTATTTAAATAATTAGCTTTGTTACTAGGATTTGGCGTAGCTTCTTGGGGGGACTTAAAAAAAGTTCTATACTGCTTCACTTAGGTTTTCAGGTTTCTCTATACGTATTTTGAGATTTAGTTTACCTTAAAGACTTTGCTGGAATTTTTGCCAATTGTTTTGTTAAGATACAAAGCGCGGAAAATTCTCTGTTGATGGTTCTAGTGCTTAAGTTCATTATCACTGACACGTGATCCGATAAATCATTATTAAATTCCATTGAGATTGTGTTTGTACCTAACACTTTCGAAATACAGAAACCTAGTAAATTTGGAATCTCATTCGGGTCAGTAGACCAGTATGTTGGCTCACTGGTAGTGATAATTATAGTTGTTTGAACAGATTTCTGTCTTTTGTCGTTATGAATCGGGATCCCCGAAGGGTGTGCTCAGCATTTCGGTCACTACCAACTACAAAAATCTGTTACTTTGTTAATGGAAGAATTTATTGTAGTTATCAGTGGTTATTGTGTGTCTAGGTGCATAGCACTAATTGTAAAAGACCAAGAAAATATGTGTATTTCTATGCTTGTGGCTTGAATTTCTTTGAATTGAAATGGAGTTATCTAATAATAAAGTATAGAAGTATTACCTATAACTGCAGATCATCCATGGGCTGTAGTATCGGGATGATTTATGTTATAAGTGGAGTCATTTGAAATACCTGATATCAATTATTTTTAAATTTAGGAGAGCTATTAACTGATGTTTATGGTTCACAAATCCGTTTGCGTTTCAAGTAACTGGCTGCTGTGGTGATATTTTAGTAATTAACATTTACAGTAAGTTTAGCATGATTTTATTCCGATTCGTTAATTATGTGATATATTAACATATATTGGTGCGTTGTTGAGTATATTTGCTTATACAACTTCAGAGTATTGACGAATACGATTAGCATTTGTACTTTGAGTTGGTCTGTTAAAATATTTATTTCTTGTGTTTATTAACTTTTGATAAACAGAGCAGCCCCTGTAATTTTTAAGTGATTCCTTTCATATAAGACACACCTTGCTTTTTTAGTTTTTGTTTTTTGCAGATTTTTAAGTTAACGTACACATATTGTCTAGTACAGTAACTTCTGGAGTGTTTATAATTCTGGCATTTGGTACATTGAATAATTCTTGTTTTTTTATGAAGTGGTTCCATCTTTATTGTGCTGTTACAGAGAAATTCTATTTCAAATATTCCCTGGTTATTTTCATTGAGTTCTAAAGCGACATGGAGGAGGGGTAAAAGATTTTTTGTTACCTTATGTCGTACGTTCATATTTTGTATTTGATGTCTCGCTTGTTTCTAATACGTTCTTAATGTCAACGATATGTATTGAATAATGTAAATGCCTGATAATTACTCTGGATGATGAATAATTTTTCATATATATTGTTTTTTCTGTATGTTACTGATGTAAATGCGTTTGACCATGTTGCTTCCAAGTGTTTTGGTATGGTATTATTAATTTTCCACAAATGCAATACTTTTCATTATTTTATAGTGGTGATGGCTTTGTAATTCTTATAGTATTGTAATTGTTGTCATTCTTTTAATATGTCAAGTACATGACCTTAAATGGATTTTAAATTAGCCTTTAGATGAAGAATGTTATGTTACATTTGATTGCGTTGTTTAATACAAGTTTATGTTAAACTTACGCTTTATCGAGAAATGTAGATAAGCACTAAATATTTTAAATCTATAAATTTGACCTCAGGTCATCTCCCTCACGTGTTTAGCTATATCTCGGAGAATTAGGCCGCCACACGTCTGTATTCTCCGATAGTCAACCGTGTACTTTAAAGACTTATGTAAAGAATATAGTCAATTATCTAATATTACCACAGTAGTGATCATTGAAATATGTTCTGATTTTATCTTCAAGAATCATTATTCGACGTTCAGAATTCAGTTTTCAATCAAAGTTTAGATCTAACACATAGTTGTATCTATTTACTATAATCTACCTAAAAATAAGATCTATCAATAAGTGTTAACAAGCATCAATTTAAACGTCAATTCTTCTTACTCGTCACTATTTTTTGATCTTATATATTTGTTGTTTTTCTCGGACGATGTTTTTGAAAAAAATTTTATATTTATTTAAAAGTTGTTTTTGTTAGTTATTTTTAAATTTCATACTATTTGACATTTGCTTTGTCGTTATTTATAATGTGCGATTATTGACGTACCAAATTTCTAATGAAAGTTTGCTTACTTTCATGAAAAGTTAACAGAAAAATTAAACTGATAAAAAAATCAAAAGGATTACTGTTATCACCTTAATGGGAATATGGTGTAAAATACCAATCAAGAAAATAGGTTAAATAAATAGAGACAACAGTAATATTCATAATTACAGAGATATTTAAGAGTGTATGAAAACTGGGTAGAAATAGCAATTGTCTAGTGCTAAAGAAAATAAGGAAGTCAAAAATTGGAAACGATACTAGAATCAACAAAAACAGAATAATTATAATATAACCTCTAATCGGTAGGTAAAAAGAATATTTTTTTAGGGTAATTTAGGCATATGGAGTTATGTAGTTAACGCATATTCGTAGCGTTAGTAAAAATCAGAAGAATTATGAAATGCATAGTACGAAGGAGTATAGGAGTTAGTATACAGAACAATACTATATATATCATTTTTTGTTTCAGTTACCATCACTAAATTTATTTCTCTTCACTAATGATTTTTATTTATATACAAACATCTTTATGTAGTAAAAATTGTTTTTTTTAATTAGTAAGAATCATTTAATAGAGTTGGGGAAAAGGTGCTTATATAATTTAAGATTAAAGTAAAAAATTACCAAAATGATAATACTTATAATAATAACAAGGTAAGCTGCTTTTTACACAGTTATTTCTCTGTTCTTACTTAAAGTATAACATAATTGCTTATTTTATATTTGCAAAGTTGTTATAGCAGCAGTAAAAAACAATTTTTTGCCAATATACTATTGACACTGTACGACTTTATACGTAGTTGCTAGAAGATGCATTACTTAGACATTTATAATAAACTAACCAAATCAATAAGAAATTGTATTTGCTAATTAGTAATTAAATAATTTATCTATTATTATTTTATTTTGCGAAGTACCAAAAAATATTTTCCAAGGATATGTAAAATAAATTTTCTAATTGTGTTATTTCTTATCGTTACTTTACCTTTAAAAATGTATCGATGTATACTAAAAAAATGTGTAGTAAAGCAGTCGTGCCTTGCGATCATTTATTTATAAAATTTAAAACATTAATAATATAGTAGTTAAGATTATGTCCAAAACGGTTTCATTGCAATGGCAGAAGTAAAGGCAATAAATATCATCGTACCCCCATTAAAATTATTGTAAATATTATTACTAAAACTTCGAAGAAAGGACAATTTAATCATATAGCAGTGGATTAGGATTGGACTTTTTATGTTTATTGTCGTTTCAATTAAAGTTATTTATTAGTTAGATTAAAGTACTATTAGCAATTTAAAGAGTTGCCACTAGCGAGTTATGGTCGGAAGCGCTATATCTACACTCGAATAGATTTTGACAGCTTTGTGCTGTTTCTATACCTTCTTCCAATCATAATATAATCGATTTGATTTCTGACTATTTTTACTTTTGTATCTTGGGGTGACATCTAGGTATATAACTTCCTAGAGGACAATTTATATAATTTATTGGTCACAACCATTTATTTCTCTTGAACAAGTTGGATTAATCGTTCTCCTCTTTCATTACGTTTACCGAGTCCGTATTCTCCTATTAGATCTTCGCATTTTCCTTTGCTAATTTTAGCCTTTAGATCTCCCATGATGATGATGATCTTGTATTTCTTTACAGCCTTTAATATTTTATATATTCGCTTGTAGAATTATTCTACTTCGTTTTCTTCGCTTGTCGATGTTTTTGTGTTTGTAATTGTAATAGCATTACTTGTTCTGAGTGTTTTTATCTACGAAAAAGCCAACTTCATGTGGATACTTTTGTTGATCGCTACTGCCCGAAAAGTAAAAGATCCCGTTAGTGGTGGAACATTTATCATTACTTAGCCATCTGACTTCACTAACTCCTAATATATTTGTATGTAATCTACTCATTTCTAATTCTAGGTTATGTAGTTTACCACCATGAAAAAGGCTTTTAACATTCCATGGTCCAATTTTTAAGTACCTCCCGAAGATTCTTATCAGCCTCTGACCACCTAAGGTCTGCCGGAAACTGAGGATCTTTGCTTTGGTTCTAACATCTAACATGATGATTATACTAGGCATGTCCAAAATGACCCTTAATGCAGGGGTTGTCCGTTGCCTTCTGCATTCCCGTGTCGTTGACCACTTTGTGATTCATCCGACTTTAAGAACAAGAGAGTTTCCTACCTTCTGTCTGCTCGTCCACCCTTTGCTGTGAGCAATACTGTTGGTGTTGCTTATATCGGCGGTAAGACAACTATATGTTGTCCAGTTGCTAGTTTTGGTTCGCCCCAGGGATTTGAGTTCCCCGGTATCACCCATATCCGGGAGGCATTCCTCTATTCATCGATAAGACATTGGCAACCTCGCACGGGTAGGAAATATAGAGATTTCTAAACAATGACACTATCTGAAATTGCATTAGTCTGAGATTTTGCTTGAATAAGTGGTAACATTGATGATGCAAGAGACTTCTGTTTTTACAACATTTTATATGGACAGTATTCATGGAGGTATATTTGCTTTACCTTGCAGAATGGTTTGATTTCAAAAAATGCTAACGCAGCTGTGATAGTGGCGTCTAAACAAAGTGCATGAAATATTTAAACAAAAAAGTCTTTCACGACTAAGATAATAAAGATTTTAAATCGAATAGAGAAGAATCGGATTGGCATCATGGATGAAAGCTTTACCGTAAATTTTGAAGATCCAAAGTAGAAGCATTTCCCGGTTTAAAGCATAATCCAAGCGATTCCACTAGGGAATGCTGCAAACATTTTGATTTATTTTTTCACTTCAACTTTATTATTTGTTTTAAATTTATATTTTTTAGTTACAATAATTATTTCAATTTTTATAATAAAATATGTATTGTTTTGATTATTCTACAACTAACAGCTATATACAAACAAAAACATAGCTGATCGAAAACCCAGTGACAAATGAAAATAAAACTTTGTGGAGACTTTTAATTAGAATATTTATTTTATAATACTTTAATTTAAAATGTACTTTTTGTTATAAAGGGTATCATTGATAAATTTTAAATAACAGAACAATACATATAGGCTATATAAATTCATTGGTTGCAAACTATTGTTTTGTGAAGCGTGTTCATCAACAAAAATTTTTAATTTGTTAGTGTTTGTAGATGAACTCCTTGATTTTAGTTTGTCATATAAATTGGTCCTTCTCTCTTCAAATAAACAATTTTACTTTATTTCTGTGTATCCGTATTCTAGAATTTTTACTTTATTTATATGACCAGTATGTTTTGATTTCTTTCTACATCTTCCTTTAAATTTCGACTTTTTTGCATTCTATAACATAGAATAACATTCTATAAATTTGGATTTATCAGTTTTTCTAATAACTTTACTTTTCAAAAGTTTCTTTGCACGGTCCAATATTTCTATTATATATTTCTTTTTCTTAATTTTTCCTTTGCTGACATATATTGTTTGGGTTTCTACCACATATAACGTTGTTATTAATTCATTCTTACGCACTGTCATATAAAAATGTGTCTAGTACCGTAACATTCTTAGAATGATTATTTAATAAAAATAATTGTAGTGCAAAAATGTTTATTATTTATTCAATACATTTCAGTGCAATTTTATTGAATGCCTTTGTACTCTCGCAAGTTATTTTACAACGATGATTGTGGCTAAGATGCACGTGCAAAACGTGCGGCTTTTAAGAGTGACAAAAGGAGGCTAGAAGAATTTTAATTAGTCATCAGAACGGGTGGGAGAAGTATGCTAAAGGCATTCAAAAATGTCAAAATTTTAATGTCGTAGGAAAGGGTGTAGAAGTTGCAAATGGAAAAGTAACTGTTTGGAATTACGTTAAGGTACAAACAACTATCACTTTTGTTTTTATGATACTAATTTCAGGTTTTGTTTATTTTTTGATAAAAAGGGTTTTGTCTTCAAATCTGGACAATACCATTATTATATCTTGGTTTCATAATTATTTAATAAAACATAACCCATGTCATTATTTAAAATAAATTTGAGATTGTAAAACGTGTAACTATTTTTTAAACAATGTGTTTAATGTATAATCGTTATCTTATGCAACTTATCGATTGGTTGAATATAGACAGATACTTCTTCTTCTTCTTTTACTTCTTTCTTGTAGCCTTTCAGGTGTCGGATTTGAGTTAGGCTCTTTTTGTTCATCCACTCATTTCAATGATTTTTTTTAGAATATAGATAGATACATACATACATATTTCTATCCTTTTCTACCATGTGATATCAAAAATTTATTGTCGCATATTTTCTTGTTTTTTTGGGTAAGTTTTTTGTCATCAATTTTCAACAATCTAATTGCCATTTCTGCAAGGTCTTCTATAATTCCTAACCCAATGTCAACCTCTATGGAGGTAAAAGAGGAAGCTTTACATGTTTATTATTTTTATAAAACGTTTATTTTTTATATTAAATGTTTGTTTATGTTTAAATAAAGTAATTATGCTAATTATAGATTTACATATTGTCAGAATTCATTTCTCTATTTAAAAATATGCTTATTAATTATAATGGTGGCTTAGGACTGTGTAGGAATCAAATGTCCTTTTTTCCCATTTATATGCAAGTTACATCTTACTTTATGATGTTAATGTTCATTGAGCCTTTGAATATTATCAACATTCAGTTTTCGCCATCGTGCTTGCCTCAACACCTACGAGTAGCTATTTGTTATCCGAAGTATCGCTTTACCCATTTACCGAACAATATGCCAGCGACGAGTGCAACATTAATATCATCAATATTTAATACGCCACTTGCCTGCATCGATGTTCGAGTGGGATTCGCAAATCGTAAATCAACGCACAACGGCCAGGCAATCCTACGTAGGAGCCCTGCACTTCGGTGACGTTCCGCTCGAGCGTACGACATTTGATGGAACTGAATCAGCAAGGCAGGCGTCCTACTTCCGAGCAATATATGGATGAGGAACGTTGCGGGTTGCTTACCAGGAGGTGTGGGTCGCGACACGTCACACATCAAAGTGGAGCAAATTACGTGTAATTTATGAATAGTCAGGGGTGTAGGAAAATGTCGCGCACCTACTTCGGCACCGTCTGATTCAAGGCTCGCAAACTACGCAGGAGTTTATTGGTTTATCGCCAAATTTGAATTGCGCGGTGCGAGGTAAAGTCGCTGCAAGACGATAACAATGCCAGACCATGCAGTACCCTGCAGTCTGCTTCCTGCTGACCTCGCTTTTCCTCAACCTTCGGTGCATTCACATTAGAGCGTTACATAAAAATTACAGGCTGGCTAACAGGTGTTTGTAGAAAATAATTATATAAACGTTTAGAGCCCACTCGCAGAATGTAAATGTATGCACCATCGTCGCCACGTAGGTGGTGAAAAACTGCAAGCGAACGAACGCCGAGCGGCCCAAGCAACGACGTGCGCGCCAAAGAGCAGTAGGTCGGTTGCGAATTAGCCGGCCTTCTCTTCGGTAATGTGGTTATTTAACGCTCAGTTATGTGTTTCATTCACAAACTGAGGGCGTAGGTGTTGGGAACGGGTTCTCATGCAAATGAACGCGAAAGGGAAGTCGTCTGCCCACACTAATCTAACTTACTCGTTATGAACGCACATGTTCAGAACTATTGAATAGAGTCGGTCCGTTGAAGGCGATTTTTGAATGGCGAGGCCGCGCATTAGCACTCGCTTGGAACCTCCGGCGATATTTGGAGTTGTTTCGTAAAACTGCTGATGAAATGCTAAAAAATGTCGAATGAGTGCCTCTGGAGCAAGTTTCCCAGCGGTTGTCTCTTGTGGGCAGATTTCGAAATGTTGGGGTTTCGAATGACGACAGTGCTATCCAAATTTTAAATCGCTTTGACAGATAGTGATGATTAGATGGAATTTACGAAATAACGGCCTTCTTCCGTTTTTGGACTGTGCGTGGTGCTTAATATGGCGATAAATCGACAATATTAATTTCCATTAGCATTCTGTAACTTTAATCTGTTAACAAGGAATCCAGCTGTGCGTTAATAAATGGGGCATTCAAAAATATATTGGGTTTCCACTACAGATCTTTATTTTGTTTTGCTTTTTCGTATTATGAAAGAAGGCGACCTACTTAATGATTTTTTTAGGAGAAAGTTTGCTGTTTATTAAATAGTATTGTAAGTTTTTTTTAATTGAAGTTTGGTAGTAATATATTGACGGTCAATAATTTTTGTAAAAACCATAAGGAACAAAAAAGGAAAAGGGCCGATTCTATCATGCCCATTTGGTTTAAGAAGTCCACAGTCTAACAAGTCTCAAAGATCTTCTTAGATATTGCACATGCTTCTGATAAAGTTTGGCATCAACGATTAAACCATAAACCTAGAGAAGTACTGTGTAAACAATTTTTTAAACTTACAAAGTTTTACATTGCCGATAGATTATTCAAGGTTAAACAAGAAGACAAATACTCCGATTAGTAATACAGGATTACTATAGGGCAATGTACTGGTGTCAGTGCTTCACCTCTTGTACATCAGTGACATTCCTACAATCAACCAAATAATAATAGCTACTTTTGTAGGTGACACTACAACACTAGCAACAGAAACGGCACTGTAGAAACCACAAAAGTTCTACAGCAAGGCTTGAATGAGATGGATTCATGGACAAATAATGCAAACAAAATTAAATCAATTTCATGAACAAAAAGGATGAATATTTATCAGTAGCACTAAACAACATGATCTTACCATATGCTAATATAGCAAACTACATGAAAATGATAATGGATGCTAAATTACCATGGAAGGAGCACACCAAGAAGAAAAACAAGAGTCAAATATAAACTACAGAATAATGTACTGGCTGCTGGAAAGAAAGTCCCAGCTGTTAATTTACAACAAAATTCTTCTGTATAATCAGTTAACAAAACCTGTACGGACATATGGTTGTTAACTGTGGGCCTGGACTAGTAAAAGTAACATTAAAAAATCCAAATATTTCAAAACAAAGTACTAAGAAATACCATAAATGCACCTTGGTATATCAGAAATAGCAATGTCTGCAAAAACCTAGGGATAAGATCTGTATTAGAGGAAATAAAAAATAGTGTCCAAAAACACGAGACCAGGTTACTTAAATACGCAAACATCAAGACTCTACAACTCCTGGATAATGCAGTATTTAAAAAAAGAGACTCAAGAGGATATATTTTTTTTGTTAGTATCAAGTAGCAGAAGTGTCAGTGTAAAAGCAGAGTAAAAGTGTTAACATGTAAAAAGTATGTAACAAAATACCAGAAGTTAGATAAGAATTACTATTTGGTCTTTAAGTTACGTGCAATGTATTTTTATTTTAAAAATGCAACTGAGTAAAATTTGCAAGCCTGAAACTTCTCCACTATCTTAAGATTCATTCAATTCTTTAATATTTCAGACGGAAATTACTCAGAAAAATATTTTTTATTGGTGAAAGCTTTATTTTGACACCTACTTGCTGTAAGATCTCCCTTAATAAATGCTTCATTACACAACGATTATGACTTTTGAAATTTTATGAATAATTATATCATTAGATTTTACAAAATTTGTAGTACTATTAGAAGTATTTTGGAAAATGATTTTTAATTTTTTAGAAATAATAATGGTGTTCCAACAAGCAAACTGAAAGGTTAGGCGGCCATATATTTGTGCTCACTGTTTGGTTGTGGCGCACAATTTCTAATACGGAGAGATGAGCCAAGCAATACACCTTTAGACAAACGCATTATTATTATCCCTTGCTAAAGTGAAGCGGGTACTCAATTATTTTTGATGATTGAATAGCCTACTTGCCAGGCGCTTAAAGATAACTTACATTCGCAATTATTAAATTATATTTTTGGAATTTTTGTTTTATATTATTATTCGTATTTGTCAGTGTTTATTACAAAAGTGCAGTTAATGATGGCGTTAGTAGACAATTTATTATTGCAGTCGTCTTCTTATCTTCTTATGTCTGTAGAATAAAAGTTCTTTTAATTATTAGTAATATTTAAAGCGATCAACACAAAAACAAATAAAAACCCTAGGCTAAACAATGTTATTGTAATTTATATTTAAATTTGATTTACGAACTAGTAGAGATACATTTTATACAATAAAAATTGTTTGTCAGGAATAGATATAATTTGGTCAATTTTTATACAACATTTTTAAGCGATATTTTGTAATGAATCAAATAACAGAAGCAAAATGAATTTTGATATTACGTCATCTCGGGAAAAGATAAATAAGTTGTCACATCTTGTAAGAATCGGCTAAAATGGCTTATTCTGTATCTCTCAAATAGTTCTCAACTAACATTTAGTTTTATGCTATTAAATGTCTCTTTATAATAGCTTTAAGGGATAACACCACTCTAAACCCTCCCCCAAAAAAACGTTTTTTTTACATTTTTTGCATGGAAGGAAAGGTAATTAAAAAAACTATTGAATTATGTTGTTAGGCATATATCGAAGTATAAAAAATTGTTGAAAAATATTTTAAAATTGCGGCTCTGGAGTCTAGAACTGGTGTAAATTTGAATTTGGAGCAAAATAAATAATTTCTTTATAATCTACATGAGTATAGCTAGAGAAACACGTAGGTAATTTATAATTTTTTTTTTTGTGTAATTGGCAAGTATTTAAAGGTAGGTGTCTGATTTTTAACGAAATAAAGGGCAGTTATTTGTACATAAAAAAAATTCTAATTAATTTATTGAAAATTCCATACGCTTTTTTCTTCGATTTGTTGTTTTAAAGATATGGTTAAAATTTCAAATGAAAACATTAAAAAATGTTTAAACTCTTTTTTTGACCAATGTCGTGATGGATAGAGTTCTTTTGTACCTTTTTTATTCTCGTACACTTTTTTGCCTTCCATTTTTACTTGTAAGAACTTTCACTTTCAAAAAAAAAGTTTTACATTCAAAAACTTCTATTAAATTGCTCTAAATCTTGAAAAATAGTTAGCACAAAAGCCCTATCTCGGAAACTTAATCAGTTAGTTTGGCAAAACTAAAACAAAACAAAAGTGATGTCCAAAAATACGCATTTAATTGTTTTTAAAGAACGTTTCCAAATCTGTTAGTTTAAGTTTTTGATATTAAAAGTATACATTGACCTATTGTTGATATGTCTATTTATCCTATTACTTTAATTAATTAGTTCTCTTTTGTTAATTGATTCCTTACCCTAAGTACATGCAAAGTTTCAATAGTAATGTAAAGATTTTTAGAGATGAATATTCTCATTTGATGTACAAAATTACCAGGGTAAAAAAGAATGAAAGCAATCGAAGATTCTTTGATCGTTTGATCAACAAACTTTAAGCGATAAAATATGTCACTTGGATAAGTAATTAAAACAGCTTTGTAGAACGGATTTAAAATAAAAATACCGTTTAAATTTTGTTCTCTGCTCTTCGGTGTCTAACAATCACTATGCTTTATTTAAATAACTTCTAATAAAATCGACGTTTACTTTAAATAATAGCAATTTCTTATTTTTAGACATGCACACTGATAATTTTTAGAATGTGATTTATTCAAATACTCGAGCTGTATTTATTTTTATTTATTTCTAACAATTTTCATTTCTTTTTATTGTATATATAAATCAATTGGAGTATTTTGACAATTGTTTTAGCATTTAAGTCACATATTTTGTACTGATTCTGAATTATTTAAATGAATTTATTTTTTACAGTACTTTGCTGTTGTTTAAAAAAATATGTATATATTCTGATTAGTAGCTTCACCGTCTATTTTATATAAATAAGAATAACCTGCAATTTTTTTAAACCTATCACATATTATTATCAGTTTCCCGTATTTTATTCTAAAAATATTATATCAAAAGCATGTAGTTAAATCTTTTGTACTTACATATATTTGCAGTTTCAAGGGCTTATTCTACTTACTAATTTGCAACTTAAATACTGCCTCACATACATTCAACGGGATTCGAACACGCCTGTGCACTGGGTTCTAGGAGACCAATCGACTACAACAGCTGTCTGTCTATATACATACTCCCACACTAAATGTTTTTCTTATTATTATTACAAAATTGCATTTAATGTTACCTTTATTTTTTGATATTTCCTTTTTTATAAAAAAATCTTAACTGAAATTGTTTCTTATAGTAAATCTGGACTAATTCATTAATTTTTTATTACATGACCTTGATTAATTCAATTGGTTTAATAGTTTATTAATGTATGTTTCAGGATTTGATAGAATGTAGTATTAAATCTTTTCAATTTTTGACGTCATTAGCAAACTTTCGAAGTTTTTTTGGTGTTACCTATTTAATTTTATTTAATTTTTATTAATTAGTGGTAGTATATGTTTTAAACTACTCTATTTTGGATGTTATAAGACTCCTGCTATATGTTCGACAAATATATTAATGTATTAAAATTTGTAAAACGGGGCATTTAAAATACATGTTATTTTTTAAACAAAACAATTTTATAAAAACATATTTTTTAAATATATATTAAATTTATTTTTAATTATTGTACTCTTGAACTTCTTTAATCGATAATATTATAGTTCATTTTGGGTAGAATCATACCATATGTGTAGTTTTTGGTTTTAAATTGATGGTTTTATTTAGAACAAATATAATTACTTATAAGTGATCATCTTGTACACATTATAAAAATAATAGTGTTTGGCTGTAATATTTTCTATAGATGTAAAGATTTATATAGATAAAATTAAAAAATTCTAGTAATTTGTACATCTATTTTAAAAACGGGTGATTTATATTATAATAAAATAAGATGCAAATGGTCTAGATAGAATTTTTAAAGATGATTGAAAATAATCAATTAGAAAACGAAAAGAAGGTAAAAAAATCTCAAAGACCTAAATGTCAGATAGATGTAGGTATATTTATTTTAAGTTAGTTACATTTGCAAATGGTCAGATAATGCTTAATATTTGAAAGAGTAGAAAACAAAACAAACAGGATTTTAAGGAAGATACTTACTAATATTAGTTTTTTTATTATTATTCAGTACTAAAAGCAAACCAGTTATATTCTAGGTGCACCGCAGGCCAAAGGTTTATTGTGTGTTCTTTGACAGAGTTTGTAGGTTTAAATTCTTGCATCAAAGAATTTTTCGAATATTTTTTTAGCAGTCTCTACATAGTGTTTGAGTTAAATCCGAAAGTAAGCATCAAACTTAACAATGGAATTCAAGAACAATTATATTCCTGTTAATAAATTTTTGCACAATTAAAATAAATAGCATCAAGGATCTTATTATACAATGCAAACTCTCATCGAGTTTCTTGTGTCGGGGCATAAACCTGCAACTTCCTCCTTGTTCGTATATCCATTACCTCTAGGTTGAAGGCATTTAAGCTGTTCTTGACTTTCATTGACCTTACCCTGGACCACACCGTACACGTAGAAGTAAAAGAGATTTGGTACAAGTCGGGAGAATAATGATAATACAAATTGTTGTGTAGCTATGCCTGGGTTTTCCTTATCTTGTAGGCTGATATAGAATATTTCTAAATACATAAGCCCTCCCCTTACTCATAACTTGACAACTGTCTTCAGCACGTTGATATGGCTTTCGACGGTGACCTTCCTCAAAAAATGGGGCTTCATGATATCCTCTTCGCTACTTACAAGCCTCAGCTTGACTATTTGATACTTTGGTAGATCCATCTATTCTTTCGGCGATCCCACGTCCCGTTCTTGATGAAGTTCTTTTTGTCCGTTAAGAATCTCAGGAAGTCAGCACTGTAACTTCCCGTCACAAGAAGATCAATTTGTAGTAGAGGACCTGGTGCTTTGCTAGACTGACTAGACCGTGCCACGCTTATTTCTTTTGCCTGACGATTGACGTTATTAATTCTACTACCATCATATTGCCAGCTACTGCTGGTGGTCAGTGTTTGTAGCCAAACCATGCAATAATTGCTGTCCGTAATTTTCTGACTCGAAAGTGTTGGATTATAGCAGCTCAACTCATTTTGTTTCTATGGACTTCTTCAATATACAACCTAAAATAGTTCCGAATTTACTTTGATGGCCCCGTAGAATATAAGTAGTTTTCGTTATTTTAATTTACAGAGTCCCCTTAAAAAAGTTTCTATTGATGTGTACTTTGTTCATTGTAACAAAAGCATACCATAGTGGCATTAACCAATTTGTTAACTAACTAAAATGTGTACTAAAATATCTATAGTTGAAACCAAAGTTATAAAATATTTAATGTATTTTATTTAATAAAGATTTACCGCTGATTTGGTAACTATTTTTGAAGACATCTGCCAAGTACGTTTCTAAGTAATTATGGCTATTACCTTCTTTTTATTTTTTACTTGATGGTTTTTGAGCATTTATTTTTAACACACAAAATACGAAAACTGTACTGATTGCATTTATCATTACAAATAGGGATACATTTTAAAAAGCGGGATAAATTGAACTTAGTATAAGTATTTCATATTTTTTAAAACCATTTTCTGTTTGATAGATATGTTATTTTTATTTAGGTATATTAAATGTAATTATTTTGATGAAAGTATAGCCTTAACTCTATATTCTGTCACTGGCTTGCACAGTATCGCTCATTAGTGCAAAGCCTACGTTTGTGCTTGTTAATCTCCGCAATTTCTGCTAGCGGTTTGTTTTGTTATCACTTTTGATCCAGTGGATTTATAGCCTTAATGAGCCGCACTGTCGGCTGCAAACAGGAAATACCAGGGCAGCCCCCTTTTTTAACGTCACCGAATATCTAAAAATCTGAATTGCCTGGTAATATCAATCGCTGCTATGCAACTAATAACTAATATTCAGAATTTAACTCGATACTGATAAATTCCTCAAACCGCCGCACTTAACTTTTTTCGTTAGGCTTAACAGTTGCGTAATTGCTGCCGCTCCCGATTTCCTCAATTTTCAGAAAAAGCCGCGACTCATGCGGCGAGCGCACCGCGCTCCATTTCAGGTCTGCCGGGAATATTTATTCAATGAGTTGCACTGCGAACGGCGCTGTCATAACTCAAATATTAGTAGGTTTAAATGCGCGTTTCCGGGTTTGTCGCTAAATGGCAGTTTCATTGAACTGGCGACGAATATGCATGAGGGCTTTCGTAATTCTGGAAAACGGGCCCTGCGACGCGTGGGCGCCCATTACATAATTAGCTGCCGCACCCTGTGCTTTTCGGATTAACGTGCACCTGTGCGTTCTAACAGCTAAGGTCAAATTGGAGCAGCAACGCCATAGCAGCCGGTTAACTCCTTCGCCGGATGCTGCTTCGTTATGTTGCGCTGGGATTCGGAGCGGTCGAATTACCTTTGGTACAAAGCTTTGCTGTGTTTACACGCATTTAAAAGCGTGAAGTCCCACGCGCTCCAGATTCATGTAGATTAGGGAACTACCGCTGTCGGAACTGCACAGAAACTGAATTAAAAAACCAACTGTTTTACTACAATGTTGCTAGTTTTTAAAAATGGAACTTAAACTAATAATAGCAAAATGTTCATACTTTGTTGTATGGTTAGTATTATGCTATTTTATATTGAAAGTATAAAAAATCAGTTTAATTTAAAAAAGACTTGCTCGTAGTTATATTTAAAAACAAAACGTGGTGTGCAATACGAGCTAAACTTTTAAAATTTAGACCATAATGCTTTTTCTTCATGTTTAACTATTATGATAGTAAATTTCGAAATAACAATTGTATGCATAATAAATTTACTACAGCTAAAATGTTTCTCCCCGGTTATCTTTTCTGCTTCGTTGAGAAACTTTCTGATAAGTATCCAGCGGTAATTGGCAAGCATTTTGGTATTGGACTTTCCTTGCTAATGTTTTTCAATGACAGCAATGTCTTAGCAGAACCGTTTTCTATGTACAATCACTAACGATATCGAGGTTCGGAGGAAAACAGTCCAAGTGGAAATCTAAAAAATATATCTTTAGACTCATGTTGCAAATCAGTGCTCAAGGAATTCATCGACAATGTCTTTATAATTTTTAGATTTTGTTATTTCCTAAAAAGTTGTGTGTTATACTGCTTTATGCATCTCGCATTAGAAATTAATTTTGGGTTCTACAAAGGTACCCTCCTTGAGTTTTGCATCGCTTAAGCCGCGAAATGTTTTCTAAGATATTGAAATCTATGTTCTTTGTTCATCGTCTTGACAAAATTTCTTATCAAGCCCAATTTTCCCACATTCATCAAGAGCTAGGTGAATTATATTTTTTGGGCCGAGAATATGCTGTTTTCTTGTTGGCCATTGTTTAACCACATAATGCGAACTTTTTGCCAGGCTATTCCACTCACATGTAAAATAGCTCTGCTTTGTGTATTCAAGTTGCAAACCAACATTTTAAAAAGACACAAATATACTATTTATACTTTTTGTAATTAAATTTGTCAATATTTTCGTATGATTTCTTCATGTAAAAGAACAATTTTGAGCTAAAAAAGGCTCAGTTTCAAAAAATTGATGAAAGGGCGCTATTTTTCTGCAGTGTGTTTATTAGTCAATGCAACCATCAAGTCGTCAATATTATTGCAAAAAGAAAAATCATCAGCTGAGAAATATTATGATAACTCTTTGAAATTGAAGTACACCGAAATATCTGTATTTGAAGCTAACAACTTCAATCCTTGTAATCTTGATCTTAGTATCTCTGCTTAAGTTTTTGATAAACGTAAATCTCGTACCAGAACGTGTAATTCAAATTGAATTATTAAATAATATTTATCTTTTTGAGATAGTAAAAATTCCTTTATTGCTAGATAGTACTGCAATTGCTCCTTCCATTTCCGTATCATCTTGTGTTTCTGTTAAATCATCTGAATATCTTGGAATGAGAAGGGATTTCTGAATGAGGTCGAGTAGCAGGAGGAAAACTGGGATACAAAATTTGCATCTTGTTTTTGATCGAAAAGTCAAAGATTTTGATACAGCAAAAGTAATAATTTATGGTATGGTCTAATTGTTCTTGCTGTATCACAGGAATTCTAAACGGCACAGTAAAGTTTTTCTCATTCAACAACATTTTTAGGATACAACACAACGCGTACAGCAATTTTTAGTCCACGAAATATCTTAATTTTTAATTTTAATGCGAAAGTAATACTAGTACTCTTTTTCTATTGATACAATATTTTGCTTATTCTGATGAACTGTTAATTTTACACAAATATAACAAAAACTGTTCGCGTTATGTATGCACTTACAGAACATTGCAAATATTAAATGTAATAGATGGCAATAAACAGACCTAATTGGCTTAGGGTTGTGACAAAACACTTCAAAGTTTGTTCAGATCTGTTGAAGTAAGTTAGCTAGAATCAGATTTCTATCTGGATATAACATAGTAAAAAAATTATAAATTTTAGACAAAAATGTTTAATGAAAATTTCTCGAAATTTTATCGTGATAGTATAATACCGAAAATATTTTTAGGATTTCCATAAAAAATGCATTCGTTACACGGAACAGAATAAACGAAAAAGTTCTTGTTCATCAAAGCAATTTGCGAGGATGGTACAAGATTTATGAAACATTATATGGAGTTTCAGTTTCCTCAGTTTCAAAGTAAGTACTTTGAGATTTCGAATACTCTTAACTGAGTCTTTGTTTTCTAATCGCAGTTGTAGACCCATTCATTTCTGATTGTTTTTTTTTTTGAAAAAATTAGGTTCATTGGTAACAGTTCCAATCATGTCAATACCAACTGCAATACCATATTTCTTCTGTTCTGATAATACTAGCTGACACACATTTTATAGCAATACTTTCTATCATAATTTATTTTTGAAATCATATACCAATATACGTATGTTGATTGTAGTCCGTAAATGTTTACCATTTCCGATCTTCTGTTCACTTGTGGGCTTTCCAAATTGTGTATTAGTTTTTTGTCTTTAAATATTTTGTACTATGCAATTGTTAATTCTGCACTCATTGCATAGTTCCAGAAAGACTTTTAAAACATTTGAATTATTTGTGCGGAATGTTTCAGCTTCGCACAAATATTTATGCAGATTTCCTGCTTTACTCAAAGGCGATGATCTCACCGATTTGCACCTGATCTGGTCAATAAAATTGTCCTTTTACTACAGTGTACAACAGTTTAATGTCATAGATTGTCAGGTTACATGGCGGAAGCGCAAACATGTTTTATTATATTAACATTAACTAGATATTTTTAGGACAGACTTCGTTTTAAGGTTAATAATAAATAAATTCTTTGGTTCACGCATTTAACCACTTCTATGATTAAAAAGAATCTCAATGTTTCAACATTATTAACAGAGAAATTGCAATTAACTCATTATTGGGGGGCTTAATCTGCATATTTCTCAAGAAGAGCTATTAGTCTTGGAGGAAGACTTCCTCTTTTTAATAAAGACAAAAACAACTTAGAAGTATTACAAACTGAAGCATAACTGAAAATAACCACATAATAACTACAATTTTATTGTAATTGTAAATTACATTATGTTAATTTTTAAAATAACTTTGCATTTAAATTATGTTGAAATATTTATCAATTAAGAATTGTAACTTATTCTTTTATGCTACAGAAAGAGGACAGTGAGCTTGGCACAGAAGTATATAAAGAACAATGCATAGTAAAACATGATTGTAAATCTTCACTTACTTCTAGCGGTTATTGTTATGTAAAGCACCAAAAGTTACAGCGCATAAAACGTTTATTTTTAAATACTTTATACGTTAATTCATTAGAATTACAGCATGTTTTAAAAGTCTATGCCACTAGGAAAAATTGAATTAAAAAACTATAATAAATATTGGAACCGTTGCAATTGATGATAACAGATATTCTCTTCATAAAGTGATTGATAATTTTGTTCCTCGTAATGAATAATCACGGGATTTAAATCGAGTTAATAGAGCGGCCAATTAATACTTGCTCCTGTCGTTAGGTTCAAAGCAATGACATTTGACCCGAAGATTTTTGAAATGGCGCATATATTTTTTAAGTTTAATAGACCCCTGGCACCTTCTTGCATAAACCAAAATCCACGCTTTATTAAATTTGGCCGACGAACTGATCCAACATTTTTTATTTATATATCTGACCAGTGATTGTATCGGTCGTAAAATATGATATAGCAACGCCAAAGTAACTGATGGCACACCAAACTGTAATCCGCTTTAAGTGTAGAGAGGGCACTGCTATGATTTTTTATTTTTACGACCCTCATATATGGTAATAGTGAGTGTTCGCAAATTCTTCTAATTCATAGTGAAAACAAATTGAATTTGAACTTTCCAAGCGAAAACTTCTAATTCTTGTATGGTAATTCTGTGAAGAGACGTTCTCTTGATTTTGACCCCTTATGATTTATTTCTCACTGATGTTGTTGGAGTTTCTTGGTGTTTTTTAATTTTGTCTTTATTATCTTCTAAACATTTTCAGTACTCAACCTTGTCAATTATAAAATTTCAAATAATTTTTTTAGTAACAATTTAAATTCACGAACTTTGAAAAAATTTTTATTGAAAATAAAAATTATCAAAGCCTCCTGCATGATTGTTCGTCGATTTCATGATGACTTTCAATTATTTTTACAATTTAACAGTTTTGGTGCCGTCTTTGCCACAACGGTACCAGAGTCGATCATTTGTATCTTTTCAGGAATCGAATATTCATCATTAGGTGAAGAAATTTCATGAAACTCGAAACATGTGTTATGTTAACAAAATATAAAAATACTGTAGAGTTTGATAGAGCGATCTACAGACGGCTTGACGAAAAATTATGACAGAGTTTTGATAGCTTGTTCTATATGACAAGTTAATTAAGAAATTATACTTGTAACTGAATTACTCCTGTTTATTTATTTTTGAAAATATGTGTTAATATAGTGTTGACGCACTCATAACGTAAACAACTAACCAGATTTTGAGTTAACTTAATTTAAGGTTTCGCTCGTCACTTATGGAAGGTTTATTCTTTATTTGTGTTAGGTGATTTTTATGATTTGTATTTTTTTTATTTTCATATAACGTTACATAGTTATAAGTCTTATTCTGCTAAGACTATGAAATCTATATGCAAATTTCTAATAACTACTATCCACTCTACTCAAACAATATTAATTCAAAACCAATTCTAAATGTGTGTGTATACACTTTATGTTTAAGAATTTCACTAAAAACACTAAAGAGACTCTGGCCATGACCACAATCTACTAATAATTTAACAAACAAGTTTCTCTAAATTTATATATTCTTGTTTCAATTTAAAAGTTAATAAAACTATCGAACACAAGGTTATTTCTTAAAGCTTTCAGTTTTGCTTCTAAACCATTTAAACTGAACGTATTGTCATATGTTAAAGCTTTCATGTAAGACTTCTGGGCATACTTGAAACTTTTTTAGCAATGTTTAAAGAAACAAACTACCCATTGCTGAATTTATATGTATATATAATCTATCATTACAGTAATACTAGACAAAATTAGTTTAACTAATTTGTAATTCTTTCCTGGTTTTTGTACAGTAAAATCATATTTACAGAACATTAACTGAGATATGAGTTTTTCGTCAAAATACAGTAAAAAATTGGAAAATATTCTTCAAGTATAAATACTACCTCTGTGTCTCAACGTTTTGGCGACAGCTAGTTTTCCAATAAAAGGTCTTATTATAGATTTCTCGCTATTTAAGTTATTAGTTTCATATACGTGTTATCAAAATTCTACGATTTATAAAAAACAGAACTATATAACTAAGTTTACACCAAGTATGGAGTTTTTAAAGTTCGATATGCTGTCACCTGGTTTTTAATATAAATTGAATTAGACAGCTGTGAACGACTATAATTTTTGTAAAAAATATTAAATAATTGAGTTCTTACCAAAAAAGTTTCTTGGTTACGCACTTTTTTGTTGCCTAATTTTTTTATGTGATTCAAAATAAAAGTGTACGTCAATCACACTAAAACAACTGATACGCCAAAAAACATTAAAAATATAGTTAAGCATGTAATGATGAAAATCCTCTCAATATGATAAACCTTTTGTATGAAAAGCCGAGGCCGTTTATCAGAATATTATTTCATCATTAATGGTATGGTTACAATTAAAAATTTATAAAAATAACATTTTTATTGAAGTATTCTAATATGAAGATTTTAATTGGAAATTTTTCTGAATAGCTATCCAAAGACACTTCAAACACTATCTTCCATAACTGTCAGAGTAAACTCGTTGCGGGCAATAGAACGTAGTCATTGTGAGAGGGAGAGTCATAATGCAATTTAACAAATTAGCACTAAGTTCTGCTACAAATTAAAAAAACTAGCAAAGGAAACTTAAAATGTTAGTGCGAGTGTATAGGACGGACACGACATGTGTTTACGACTGGTTCAAACGCTTTCGTGTCGTGATGACCCAGGTTCGAGTCCCTAAACAATATCGAGCAAGTGTGGAAAATCTTGACTGACCAACTGTGTTGTTGGCGGTGAAATTGAGCATTAGCAATGAAAATGACAATATGCACCATCGTCAAAGATTTGGGTGGCCGGATAAACAGGAAGCAAAACAATGAGAACCCTTAGAGTTATTTGTACTATGTGTGACCGGGATCCATCCTTTCTACAACCCATTATTACAAGAGATGAGTCCTGGAATCCAAGCAATCCAAGAACAGCGGTTCTGCGATCAATTCCTAGAGAAGCCTTTCTGAAATATCCCAAAAGTTTTATGAACGTTAATAAAAATGTGTTTTAAGGTCAATAAAGTAATTTGTTTCTATATTCTGTTTTGTTTCTGCTTTTGTATTATTTACTTTTTAGATACCACATACTTTGAGCAAATTCACTTAACAAATACCTATATCGACTACTTCAAAAACCCGATTGTGAATATTTCTTATTTTATTCTTAAACCCATCTTACTTTTAATTAGCGTATAATTATAACAACGCCTATCGACACTTTAAATGCCAAATATCAAACACTCAAATAACAGTTTTGGATTGTTAGTCTTTCTTCTTGTTTGATCGAATTAACTTTAGTTTTGCTTGGCAAACAGCTTTGAATTATTAATCGTTCGCTTGTTTTTTCATAAATTAAATAAAAATAATAATAAATAATTATGCATTCACTGTTGCTATATATATATATATATATATATATATATATATATATATATATATATATATATAAACTTTAAAGTAGTTAAATAAATATGAAATCATTATTGTGTACTTATTGCCTTGTTAAATATTACCCATAATAAATATTGTTAGTCCCCCAAAAAAGACGTAAATTCTTCGTGTCTCGAAATTTATGATTGTTTTGGCGACTTTCTTATTTTAGAAGATATAATGAAACTTAAGAGGTAATAAAACGCTGTAATAATCAGTAAGAAATTATGTTTACTTTATTGAATGGTGTGTTATATTTTCCTGAGATTAATTTGTATATTAATTTGAAGTACAATTAAAGAAAAATTTGATTATACATGCGCGTACGCGCATACGTACAATATTTGGTAGGCTTCGCAGTTATTGATATAAAAATCAACTTGGTTCACGAGTTGGACCGAGTTAATTATCTGCTTCAATGCCATTGTCTAGAGAATTTAATTGTTCTTTCGGGGTTTCAATCTCCTTATTCCTCAAGGCAAGCTATGAGTATATAGCATCTATAAGAACATAGACCTTTAATACAGAAGAGAGATCATACTATATCAATGAAATTCTTTTGTAATAACTAAATTTATCATTTAACCTTTAAATCATTTCAATTTATCTTTGTACATATCCAGCTGATTGTTGCAAATAATAATAATAATAATAATAATAATAATAATATATAATTTATTAGTTGTACCTATTATTCCTCAAGGCGACATTGTAATAACAAAACATAGTAGCTTATATATAAATTTCGTCTATTGATCTTTATCTTGCGTTAGAATACGTAACTGGGCGATGGTTTTACCCGTTGCTTCTATGAGTGTTCTCCAAATTATGTGAAGCCGTTCTGTAACTCATCTGCCTTATGGATTGCATTCTAATGTAACAGGATTATATATTTCTTTAGTGTGTCCCAATCATCTACATTTCCTTTTCCCAATTTTCGAACCCAGTTCTTCTTGTCCACATTTTCATTACATATTCATTTCATATTCGTGCAACGCATCAAATTTTTAGAATCATACAATATACCCTTAATCGTAGCATTTTTATCTTAATTGCATTATGAATATACCCGACTTTCCATATTTGATATTTATTCTTAACTCAATATCTCTTAATAATGCCCATCTGTTGACTGACAATACACTACCAACAAGATGAATTCTTCAACATTTTCAATGTTTTAGTTATTCAATTTTATATCATTCACGTATATGTTAGTAATATTAATAGTTGAGAACACGACAACAGCCAGGTAAAGACCTTGTCAAAAGCAACGGCAAAACATCAAATGCTCTCCGACCGTCATACAAATATCTTTGGCAGTTGTAAAGTATATTCTCCTTCTAACGAGTTAGACTATCCACTTGCCCGGGGTACGCCCAGAATGACTCGTAGTACTACACAAAATGTGTGTTAGAAAAAGGCTAATAGACTAAAATAAGAGTAGTAGAAGAAGAAGGACAAGAAGAAATTAATAGTTTACAATTTAGTCTTATCTTTATTAGTTTGCAAGCCTTTTTTATTTAATTGAATTAATACATTATATAGATTTACTTGCATATTTTGTGTGTTTGTAGTTACTTTCGTTCTTTTACCTTTAATCCCTTTTGTTAATACAAAGTCTACTTATTATTAGAAATAAGAGTGGAGATAAGACACATCCCTGCCTAACTCAGTTCTCTGACTCGAATGGTTGTGACAATTGTCCTTCTGTAACACTCTACATTTTTAATTTGAATAATCGTCCTTAACTAGATGTATTATTTTGCCTGGGAGTACAATATTACCCTCTAGATACATTTTCTATCTATGGAATCAAATGTCCGCTGATAATCCACAAAGAGTAGTTGAAGGGACGACTGATATACAATGCTGATGTATTATTATTTCGGTGATAATGATATTGTCTATCCACACACTACTAGCTAAATCTGAAACTTTGTTAGTTCTGTACTATATTATTAAAAACTGCATTAATTCCATTTCATATAAAACAATAGAAAACCTAGCTCATAATATTTAAAAAACTAATTTTCCTCCAATCTTCATATTGCTTGAAGTATCCACTCTTTTGTTTGGGAATTTGCATTTATTGGAAGCTCGGTAGTTCCAATTTCTGACGGAACCTGAACACTGCCATTTGCAACATTTATTATTTTTTGAAGTATTTTTTCCAAATTTTTGCTCAACCGTATTTAAAATTATCTGATTTTTATATTTTCCTTGTACCTGACAGTTTTCCTATAATAATACAATTCTTGTTATCACTCACGTCTGTTGCCAAATGTGCTTGTATTGCTAAACTTTCAGTAAAGATTTTTTCTCTCTTTTTAGGCTTCTCTTAACTCCCCCGACACACTTGACATATTCTTTCTGCACTGGTTTTCTTTGTTTTTTACTTTCAGCTATAAGCTCACGTTCTCTCAATTTCTTTCTTTTATTTCTATTTATTTCGTCCAAATTCTTCTTATGCGAGTCGCTCTTTCCTTTTCTTTTTATTGTTATGAATTAATGATAAATATATCTTTCACATATGTCTCCTCTATTTTGTTTATATTAGTAGTTCTTGGTTTTCTGATACTCATATGTTAGATTTTTTTATAAATTGAAACCATATTTTATCGACAAGAAGGTGGTGGTTAGATTCAACATTTGCTCCTCGTCTATTGCTCACATCCAGGAAAGTGAGTTGTTATTTTTTTGTTAACATAGATGTATGATCAATTTGATCAATTATTTTTCGAACTGGTGATACTCAACATTATGTTACCTATCCCGAAGCCTTGAATTTCACAAAATTTTAATACTGCTCACCATTACCATTTCCATTACCTAATTTATGTTTCCCGATTGTGATTTCAAAACATTTACTGTCTATGTCCACTTTCCGTTCAAAAAGACATCACTTCTATTTGCTTATATATTATTCTATCTAGTATATTATAGAACTTATTTATTATAATACTATATCATTATTATCTTTCCATTTATATTAAATTTAACAGTGGTTATCCTCTTGTTAACCGGACTTGTAGGGTACAGAAAATTTCGCGCAATCTGTTCAAGAAATTTTGTTAATTCTCAACATATCCACGTTATAACATTCCGTTTCCTTAATTATTGATGCCGTTAACTGTATTGATACAGTGTTCGTATATTCCACTGACTCATTTTCCAAATAAGTAATTTTAATTTTGTTTCCTATTTTGTACCTTTTCCCTATGGTAAATAATTTTTTGTATTTTTATAGGTAGTATTGTATTTTTTAAGGTAGAAGGGCCTAGGACTAAGTAAAGTAAAGTAAATTTTAGTGTTTATTGCCCGTTTGTCACCATGCAAACCATTCTCCGTTTGTCTTTCTAGTTTTTTATCTCCAGTTTCTTCATAATTTTATTCCATCTGCATTCCTTGTTTCCTGGTGTTAACTTACTAAACCTAATTTAAGCTTCTCCCCATCTTTTTTCCTGGAGTTTTTAATGCATTTTTTATTCATTCTCAAATAATTATTAATGTATACGGACGTACCCCTTAAGCTTTCTAGTTTGTGCTTATTTTTTATAATAATTGTTTGCATAGACTCTTCAATTTTGTGGTCCAAGTTTTTTCCGAGCTTTAATTTCTGGGTCTCTTTTGTAAAGCTATACACTGTTTCAGTAGTCTTCTTTCTGTCTGTTGTATCTACTAACAGTCCAGTTGATACGACATTTTCCTTCCTTTTTTCAATTTCCAGTCGCTCTACTACATTTTTATATTTATCTTTCCATGTTTTCTTACATTCCTTTTTAGTATATCATTTCGTGATTTAATTATTGGAATTGTTTCTAAAAATCACTTATATGCTTGCTCATCTCTTTCATTCGTGCCATTTCAGACTTCGGGTTTGTCCTCTCTTTTCTTATGCTCTTTAAAAGGAGATCTGGCAGTCTGCTGACCAAAAACCTCTTCTCCTTTTGCTACCAATTGATTACCTTTTTACTTATTTACAAATCCCGTATATTGTTTTTATTTAATTTACACAGTTTTAACCGATTATTTCTATTATTTTGCGTTTGAAAAAGTTAGATAGTTCACCTTAACCCATTTGATAATTCCGCCCGTTTGTATCTCAAATTGATTACTTTGCTTTAAACTCGCCGCAACGTTTCCTGTTTATTTCAATTTTAACTTGCACACTTTAACACATTATTTCAAACCTTAATGGCACTATTCTACTTTATTTTGAGGCGCGTGACCGGATTTATTGGTATTTAGTTTTTCTTTTAAATTTACAAAACTTTTATTTAAGTAGAAAAAGATATGATATTTTTTCTTATATAAATTATGTTATAGACAAATAGGTGTGCATAGCATCGAGTTTGAAGACTAAAAATATATTAAAATCGAAAACGCCCTTGTTATGCTGTAATTAATAAACGTATACCACAAACCTACATGACAAACTAGAAATCTGATTGTTCTGCATCATAACAAATTATGATGTAATGCTGGGAAGTTTTATTAAGCAAACAGTGTGTCAGCCCATTAACTTAGAAGTGATGAGCAAAGCAGAAATAACTGCCACTGCAAATAAATTTGTTTAACATGTTTACCGTCGCAACATAGTGTTGAATGTATTAACAAATTCCTGTTATACACCTTATAGGAGTACAACAAAAATACGAATTTTTCTTGTTTCTAACTACATTGCGTAACTAGCTTACGGTAAATAAATGTTTATGGCAAAGCGAACCCATTAAATAAGGTACATGCTGAAGTTTAAGTCATTTTTAGTGGGAGGTTCTGTTATAAATCGTTCGCAACTAGACTGCAAGTGGCTGTTGCTTTGATTAGCACTCATTTTACAGCCCCGGCTGCCCACTATCTGATAATATCCCGCGCCAAGCCACAATAACTGCATTTTGCACCGATAGCAGCTCATTTTGCGATCCACTCCGCCCGCCCGAAATTTACTGCCTGTCTAGCAGCACTTAAAACATCATCAGAACGAACGCGGTCCGGTAGTTCAGCTGCACTTTCTCCGGCAACAAAGCATACATAAATGCAGTTACGAACTGTTTTATAAATACATTAAGCCCCATTTAAATGTTTACTTATTTATATTTACGACGTGATTTATAACGCGGCCCGCGCCTTGCTGCATGTACCTGCGTTTTAATTTTATTGCGATTACCGTTCTTCGGCTACAAAGAGGAGCGCGCGTTCCTGCGTGACGCTGCACCCCTAAGAAGCCGACAGCAACCACAACTCGCAGGTATGCGGGGCTTCGCTGTGTTTATAACAGGTAGAAAGAGGAATTTAGTTTCAACCTGTTCCGAGACGCGCCAGAGAATCGCGCACGAAATCCAGTTCCTGTAAACTAATTATGAGATACCTTCCCGGCCAGTATGTGGATTAGATAGAAGGGAGTTCATACCGGCGGCCTGTTTTTGAGAGGAGCACGAGGCTGCGAGTTCGGTTGAACGTGGGCGCTCTCTTGTGATGAACAAAAAGGGATAAAGGCTAGCTTCTATCTTCGCTACGTCATGTCTTAGTTCTTTTGTGAACGCGGATAAGTGGTTTATACAAGGAATCTACCTTTCTCGTATCCTTTTTGATGACTAATACCGTTACTGCAACTACAATAATATTAAAAGAACATATCGAATGTAGATAAATTGTGTTATTTCTCCAAATTTGCTCATACAATATTTTATTGTTATTTAATAAATATTCAGATCATTAGTTTGTGAATGATTATGTGCTATTTTTCTATTTATTTTTTTATAAGTACTCCACGGATAACAATTGGAATATAAAATGTAAGCAACTCTTTAGCTAATACTAAACCTGTATTTTATGTAAAACCTTTTTTATAAATTCTTTTATATAATTCTATATACAATATGTCTCGTAGACGCAATCAATAAATGATCTAATAGTAATGACAACTAAAAGTAATACTGGAGACAAACCAGCGAATATTTTCACTAATAAAAACTAAAGTTCTGTCCTAAGCGAATAGCAGTACACATTAGTTTAATGTTACACGAACTAATTTGGTAAGTCGGAAGTATTACTTCTTTTAAGCCTAGGCTTTTTGTCATCACTTTCCAGTACAAGCTCTACTAGTGCATTTGGATGGGCACTGAGGCGATATAGATAAAGTATATTGTATTCTCAACTTCTTTGAAAACTAAAGTGATATCTAAGTCTCGTTGAATAACATGGTTAGTAACAAACCAAAGAACATTTACTATAGATTTTAGAATTTTGGACTGAAACATTTTAAAATGTCTAAGTTTGAGTTTTAATCCAGATGTGTTTCTTCTATGCTTTTCGGTTTATATATGTCTCTACTTGATGTGCTAATTTTGTGGGATTGGCTTATTATTAAGCAATATGGACGAATTGGTACTCCTTCTCAGAACAAACGTTATGTGCATTAATTTCTTCTCATTGGAGATTTTCAAATGCTACATTTAGGGAGTATCGCACTTTTAATTTTAAATAGCAGTCTCTGATGTCAGATCTTATCAATTACTTTTTTTTAAGAGTTATATTGCACCTAATCAAATTCGATATATCAGCAATTTCATTATAATAAAAAACTAAAACAGCTTGAAATTAAGATATCACCAATTGTCGTCGCTAAGGTTCTAACTGTTTGTGCTAACTTACACTATTACATTGTACTTTGCCTTTGTAACACTTTCATTTTAATTTACACGAGGGTTTTGTCCTCTTCAGTCTTCTTTCTATCACCTGCTCGTCAAGGAGCAGAAGCATCTCGATGTTAATATCTGTATGAACCCTGGCTTCGTGTTTTTGTGCAAATCTTTGGATTCTGCTTTGGTAGTCTCTATTTTGAGGTTTCTGTGTAAATCTGTATTCCGAATATACCAGGGAGAATCCACAATATTTTGGAGTACTTTATTTTGAAACTTTTGTATGCTATCTACATTAGTTGGCTTAGCAGAGCCCCAAAGCTGTATGTCATAAATCTATGCTGGTTTTAAGAGTTGCTTTTAAGTAACAATTTGTTGTGTACTAATAATTGCGATCTTTTGCCAATTTACCAGTACAGTTTTTTTATATTTCGCATCTAGCTTTTTCCTTTTCTTCTTGATATGCTTTTCCATCTAAGTTCATTCCTAGATACTTAGCTGTATTTTGGTATCTGAGATCCGGTTATCATGACAGGTATATTGTTTTGGTAACTTCTTGTAACTTTTGAGTTTGCATTTGCTCCTTTTACTAAATGAACAATATAATCGGCGAACGTGTCGTTTTGGATATTAACCGGTTCTCGCACATAGTAGGTAAACCACAGATACAAGACAGGCACGAGGACGCTTCTTTTGTAGCACTCTTGCTGAAATTCGTTTTAATTTTATTATAATCTTTTGTTTCACTCTGTAAACTTGTCGATGATCCAGGAACAATGCAAAGCAAATTTTTTTCTACTAGGTCTGTAATCTTGTGGATTTGATCTGTTGTGGAATGTTTAGTTCTAAATCAAAATGAATGGTGTTTTATTAGATTTGTTTTCTCTATGATCACTTTAAGTGTTTTTAGTACAGATTTAGGTTCGTTTGGTGGTTTCGCAGGTTTCGGGATCATAACAACTTTCGCAATCTTTACACACATGGGACATGTCCCAGTCTAAAGGATGCATTTATCAAATTTGTGAGTTTGACAATGCTTTTTCTTGGAGTTTTTTTTTTGCATCGCCGCTGTAATGTAGTGGTAACCATAGGTCCTTTTTTACTTGATGTTTGTTCTTATTTCAGTAGCTATTTTTTTAAAATAATTTTTCCTCCAGACCATTTTCTATATCTTATTTATTAGATTGAAAGATATTTTCCAGATGCTCTGCAAAAGTCCTCTTTTTGGTTGATGTTGTTAACCCACCCTCCTTCTTCTCTTTGTATTGGGAGAATTTGGGTGGTTGATTTTTTTAGATTTTTTAGATTTTTTATAACTTTCCAAGCGAGTAGTCATTATCTTTGTAGTTTGTTAATCTCAAGCAAGAATAAATTAAAACAATTTTATTTCTTGTATCTCGCTTTTTAGTTATTGAAAGAGCCCATTGTGTGGTTATTTTCGGAACTTCTGATTTACTTTTATTTTTCCTGGCTTTCCTTTTTCTACAATTAACTCACAAATTTCTATCGGATAGTTCTTGCCAGTTGTTCTTCTTTTAATTTCCATCGTGTGGTTTAAGCTGCCTGTTGAATATCTGTCTCTAGTTATTCTATTGTTTGCAACGGAATGTTAAGTTTTATTCCTTCATTTAGTTGCCACTGGAAATGTTCCCAATTTGCTAACTTACTTTTATTATTACTGGAGAATAATCAGATGAAACATCAAATGCTTCCTTTTAAGTAGTTTTTTTTTTATTCTTAGTGATGAAGAAAGGATCTGTTAGTCAATATGTAAGTTTGCACGTAGATTAATATTCAAATCCTACCTTAATAGTTGCTTTATGTAAATATTTGCTTTTAGTTGTGATTGCCTAGAGACCAGGCTTATATTTTTGACATTAAAATCACCTCCTATAAGTAACTATAAGTAACCTCCTATAGTAACAAAGTTGTTTCGGTTTATTTGTAACTGTTATTTTGGTTGCTTGGATTGTTTCAGTCTCATATGCTGATTCTTTATAATTCTTTATATATGTTTTTAGTAATGACTGCATTTTCACCTTTTGCTGCATCATGGGGGTGAACGTTATGATGTGTCTTATACCCTTTTATTTTTATATGCATTTGTGTGGTTAAATACGTTTCTCATATTAAACACACATCTATTTTTTGTGTGTTTAAAAATGCTACTAGTTTATATTAGCCATACGTATGTGGTCATTTTCTGTTATAAGCTCTCTTGAGTTTTGTTATTCTATCTACAAGATTGTCTGTTAATTGCTTTTACTTATCAAATATAGCCATTGACATGGCTAACATATCATTGTTTATAGCTTCTCTGATTGAACTTTTTGTTATTTTGCAGCAACAATACATGCGTAAGACTTTTCTTCCGTTCTGAGTTGATTGGATTTTGTAGTTATTATATCCGTTGTTGCTGCTTTTTTTGTTTATTTTTTATTTTTTTGCATTTATTTTAGCTACCTCATATCCTCTATAGCTAGCTAAGTGTTTTTTTCCACATTTAACACATTTAGTTGCATCTCTATTTTTCTTGGTGACTCTTTTGCATTATTTTACTTGATATTTACCTGCAAAATTAACGTACCTTGATTCTTTATGGCAGCATTTCTACGTATGTCCAAATTATTGGCATCTTTTACATGAAAGTACAATTTTTGATTTCCGTCCTACTTTTGTTTTAACTTTCATTCCCTGAATTTCAGTTATTTCATATATTTTCTTAGGGCCCCCGCCATTCTTGAAAGTAAGCATAGAGAGGGGAGTCTTTACTTCTGTTTTTAAGTATTAACTGTCTCTATGATTGTAAACTTTCTTTGACTAGATGTAGTATTCTTGCCATAACTTTTAAATATTTGGTATGTTTGTCCTCATATAAGTGCTATTTTTATGTTTCGTTTAAGTATTTCATTGCTTTTCTATATATTATCTCGTCTTCTACATTAATCTTGCTTGAGACTTGATACCTTGATCAATGGCTTATATGATGTTGAGAAAAACAACCGAACAATAACGTTTACCTTCAAGGTCTTAGGAAATGCTATTTGTAATTCGATGCACTTCATCAAGTGTAGCATAGTTTTCTTAAAAGCCGAACTGATGGTTAGGTGCTTGTTTAGGAGTATTAGCCCTACTTTTTGTAACACAATTTTTTTAAAAAACTTGGCATAAAGAGACTAATTGATCTATAGGAAGTAACATTATTTCAAAAAATAAAATCTTAAAACGGCAATCATTAAGTAGGAAATTTGAAACCTTTTTCTGGTAGTTCTCGTCGTTCTCTAAATCTTATTAGGTCGTGACCAGATGATTGACATGGATTTAGTTTTGACGCAATTACAGTCCTGATCTCATTAATTTTAAAGTTTGAACTGATTATCACATCTAGAAATGGTATTCAAAATATTAAACATTTTTTCCTCTTCTTCTTGAGTGGCTTTAGAGTTAAATGAAAAGATTACAGCCTTTAGGTGATTTGTAAAAGAAAGAGGTTTTTTTTTCTAACCACTCTTGGCCTCGGTATTATTATCAAGGGTATTTTTAAACATGCTTTTATTTCTCGCCCCGAGGCACTAACCTATGATACATCCGCGGCTGAATTCATCTAGATTTGTACATCTGGATAAGCATAGCATGTGTTAAATATGTCATTTAGCTAAAAATAGTCTACACTTTTTCGCTTTAAATTTTACCACTTTAAATTAGCAACGTTCACTTAATGATCCATTTACTCTGATTAGTGCATATAATAAGGTCATAAATTATAAAATTAAATAGTTTTATATTTATTACTGTTTTAAAAAATCTTATATCCCTTATATCATATATTACCCTACTTTATTAATTTCATAAAGCAGGTTAGATAATAGATGTAACTCTCCCACTCTGCTTACTGTAAATCATACTGAAATAAATAGATTTTTTGACTATAGAGTAATCTAACAAGCATAACCAAATAACTCAATTTAACTGTTAACATTAATTATTGGTAATCTAAACAAATTTATTTTGGAAGTTTAAAGGTTTAAAACTGTTCATTATTATCATATGTACCATGCCAATCACAATAATTGTCACTCATCTTTATTTCACTATCAAGTTTATTTTAAGATCTTACCTTATAACATCGTTTGAAACGTACCATAGAGAATTTATAATTTGTTGTAGCATTTTAGAGTGAAAACTGTGAATTACATCTTTATATGTAAGTTAGCTATTGATGAAATGCAAATTATGTGTCCAGACTGGACGTAAAATTACTTTGTCAAAAAGAATTTTATGAGCTATTGATAACTGTGAACTTCTACCTAGCAACCAATCAATTTTCTATGTTTAGGTTTCATTCAATTCTATGTAAAATGATAGTCCAAATGCATTCGTATGTATCTTTTTAGGGAAGTTGTTAACCACTGAAAAGTATTGGAGGGCAAGTTTCTCGTCTCAACATTGGCTTTAACACGCCATATTTTCTTAGTCAGTTTTGCACTTTATTGAGATGAATTTGCAAATGGGACGATATGATGGTTGTATTATCAGTGTATGTTGGATTGGTTGTTAGACTTTTTAGGTAGATCCGCTGTATAAAGTAACAAGTACAACAGTGGTCCAAGGGAGCTCTCTTGAGGCACTCTGGAATTAACTATGGATGAGATAGTAGTTTTCCATTAACTAAAAATTGTATGTTGGTGAAGATCTAATATTAAGACCTTTTTGATTTTACACAGTAAGACTTTGTGTGGAACTTTATCAAATGACTTGGAAATGTCGACATACACCGCAGAACAATAATATCTTTTAGCCACCTGATTAATGATAAAATGCTGCTCACGAATAGATATAAAAATAAAATACTTTGCAAAATTGTTGTTCTGAGTTTTTATAATAGGAGTTCTTCAAATACTTTTGAAACAAGTATAAACAGATTTGTTAGTCATGTTTAGGTTTCAGAAAGAGTATTATAGTAGCTGGCTTGCACAGGTTAGGGAAGTACTCCAATCTAAACCTTGTCACATATTTATTGCATTATTCTTTAAGCTCTGAATTATAGATTTTGTTTTTTTATTCCAAAGATTTTTTGGTAGGTTCGTCTGAAAGGTGCTGTTAGAAATCAAAATCTTTCTTTCGTATTCGGAAGGAGCGTTTAAAGATGAGAATCCAATACTTTTTCTAAATGATCTGCAAATATCATCGGTTTTTCAGAAGTACTTCCTGCTCAGGTGTGGATTGATTATTTTAGTTGTTGTGGCTTTACACAAAGAGTAATCAATACTACAGTGGGCAGTAATACTTTCAGATTTCAACCAGTTGGCTCTGTCCTCTAGTCGGCGCGCGCGATATCGAGTCTCGCTCAACCCATGGGTGTGTGTGAATGTCCTAGTATAAGTGTATGTTAGTCGGCACAATAAGCCCTTGTGACTGCAGTGCTTCTAAATGCGTCAAAAAAAAACGAAACATTTTTTAGTCCTTCAAAGAAATTTGGCTATTGCTTGTTTAAGTTTGTTTTGTTGACCGGAGATTTGGTAATTTACCATTGTCGTTTTAATCTTTATCTAATTTTACTAACACTGAGCAGTTATTTATCCTTGTGGCTTTGGTTACTTTGGAGTCACATTCTGAGCGGTTTATTGCACGACTTGATTAAAACGTTCAGCGCCGTTTAAGTTTGTTCCTGCTTATAGAGCGATCTCCAGAAATGTAGACTCTTCTTTTTAAATGAAAACAGCCGTAATTAGCTTTTCCAGTAGAAACAGGTGGTAGTTTTACCATGTTCGATATTTGAGTGCGGAAAACAGGCAACAGAAAAGTTAGGACAGGCTTTAAATTAAAGGAAATTCTGTCTCATATTTTTAATAATTAAGAAACCCAAGAGATCAGCTTGTTTGTTGACATCAGAAAGCTAATAAGTCGGTTCCTCAGTAGAGATTAAATTTAACCTATGTATGGTTACATATTCTTTATTAGTTCACGGTCCTTTGTGGTCGTTATCTTGGAACCCTAGTGTGTGTTTGGTGTTATAGCCATTTCAATGATAAAATAGTTTTATAGTACTAATCTGATGCACAAAGGGTTTTTGTTAGAGTGGGTTGTAGCTATAGTTAGTCTTCAACTACAACTGATATTACTTGGAAGTGTTCTTCGCAGTATTCGGTTTCATCAGGATGTTGAGTTACATAGAGAATGTAGATATTGACTTTCTAATGACTTCTCTCAATAAATCAGGTTTCTGAAATTATCCTTACATCGACATCACGTTTTTGAATAAATGTCTTGATTCCGAGGCTTTGTTTCTGTAGGCCATCGGTGTTTTACTCTGCAATATTTAGATCTTAGTCCATTATGAGCGACATGTTAGTAAATTTAACATAGTTAACGTTTGTTCCAAGACGTTCTACATAATGTGAAAATTGAGTTAAATTATGTGTAGTTTTTATTACATAAAAACTATGACGCTTATCTAAGACGGCTTGTTTTCCCAGAAATTCCATTTTGCTCCAGATTCTTTTTTTAACTTCTCTATCGAATAATAAATGTTCTTTGCTTTTTATATAATATATTCTATTTCTATTCCTCCTCTTGTGACTAATACATTTTTTACTTCTTGCTTTTTTTATATGATTTCAACTAGTTGCTACCTGGTTACTTTTATAATTCTTCATGCGATATTTAGATAGGTCAATATACATTTTTGTTGTCTCGAAAAGTTTATGCAAAAAATTTTTATTTTAATTCCAGTTACCGTATACCAGTTGGTAGAAGGGATCTTGATTAAATAACAAAAATATATTAATGCTTTAAAGCTTATATATTCAATCTACATGAAAATTTATTTTTTCGAATTAAACATTTACAATAAAATATATGTAATGCAATGATCCATTAACCAAATAGAAAAAAATAATAAAACAATATTTTAATATTTATATTAAATGCATTTTAGAGAGTTCTCTGTATTAATGCAATATTTTGGCAATCAGTCAACATATACATACAACAACAATCCTTTATTTTATATTATTGCTTGGTTTTATCGTAGAACGTCTCGTTGATATAGCATACAAACTTTAATATATATGAAATATTAACATTAACTATTTTTTGACATAATTGTTCTTTAACGTATTCAAGATAAATAGTTACCACTAAAAATTCTACATCTCAGGAGTTCTAAATTTTTTTGCTGTGGTTTTTTATTTCATGCTCCGTGATCCCCCCATCTTGGCTGTTTAAATCTTTATTTATCTATTTGTATATACATATACGCATACATCACATGTGTGTATATATATATATATATATATATATATATATATATATATATATATATATATATATGTAGTTTTAGAAATGTGTTATTTTATGTTAGAAACTAGTCTGTACTTTCTTGTATCCTGGTTATTTGGAAAAGTGAAATTTAGATTTTATTAAATAATTCGTTAATGATTTTCAGTATCAACAAACAGAATTCCAAATGCAGTGCGCGATAGTATTGTAAGATTTTTAAAAAACACGTTTGTGTCGTGTCTTGTTGTTAAATTGTTTGTTTCAAAGATAGCGGGACAAATCCAGTATGAAAAAACTAAATCGGGGCAAACGGAGTTCCAGTATGTTAATTAACTACCGCCAGACGCTAAAAGAAAAACACAACTCAAAATCAACAGCATTTACATTTTAATTAATACTAGTTTTAACATACATATATCTGACACTTGTTAGTTAAACTAATTGTTTTAGTTATAAATTGTGAGCTACTTTACGAAAAATATCAAGTAATTACTTCTTTCACTCTATCATATCAAAGTAGCAACAGAAATATTATGTTGGATAAAGTGCGTCAGTACGTAAATAAATGTTCATTAACATTAAAGATTTTAAATTTTTTTAATAAAGTTGCAAAGACAAAGACGTTTCTCCGTACTTAAAGAATAAATGAGAAATAAATAAATAAAGAATGCGGTTCTCGTTTCGATATAAGCCGGCAACAAACGCGCCGTAAGATGAATCTAAATATGACATTCATCATAGAGTTCAGATAGCAAACTTATGTGCAGAAAACTTGCGCGGGATTGTTGTAGCACTCTTCAAGTTGGCGTTATAGGATGTACGCACACTTGTTCATTTCAGCAGCTTGATTTACTCCTTTGTTTTGCAGTTACAAAAAGGTTTAAGTGGCTATTACACAATATTTACGCATTGGCGGGTACGCAGCAGGTGTTTATAAAATCAAATGCAGCGCTACATGTGCTTTGTTAATGAATATTTATATTTTATGCAATGGCAGTTTTCTTTGTGCTTGGTTTTATATTGACATTGAAATGTTCAGTTATGTTTCGAATCCTAGCGACAAGGCATAACTCAGCAATTAATATCTGCCTCGTAAGTGGACAGTCTAGCTAAAAGAATTCCTTTAATGATTGCTTTTCTTTATATTTTAAGGAATATTTGTCGTAGTTATTAAATGAAATGAGATACTCAATTTCATTTTAGAAGTCGATGCTTTCTTGTCTAATAAAAACATCTTTTAATGGGTCTATTTTATAAAAGTGGGTAATAACCTGTTCTTTGATTTATTCTTGTAATGTACTGAGAAAACTGTAACTTTAATAAACAATGTGTGTGAGTTTATACAAAACACTAATTTTAGATATATTATAAATTACGTATTTTTTAATAAATTTATTTTTAAATTATTTATTGTAATCTGAGCTGTTTTAATTTATTAAAACATTTCTTAAATTTTATCAATAATAATATTTGATATTTTTACGACCGGGCAGTAGTTGGACTTATGAGAGCCTTAACCTCTCAGTTCGCAGGCCGTGCTCCCACGCGGGGCGTTAGAGCCTTACCATAAAGAATCATTAGGGAAATGGTACGTGTATACCCGAGTGTTTCAAAGGTAAGTTCAGTCTTTGCTACTAAATTTATTAATAAATTTTTAAATGGAGCAGAAATTCGAATTTACTATTTTTTTCAAAATTGGTGATGTGACTAAATGCCAAACTGATTTTTATTTACATGAGAATAGAATCATTTGTAAATATTTTGTCTACAACATTGTCGTTATCAACTTTAAGGATAAATATAGATTGTTACGATCTAACTTAAATTAAAAATTAAAAATATAGTCATAATCTTATTATTGAGATTTTGTGATTAACCCATTCTCAAATGATGGTGGAAAACTGATGTTTTTTTAACTGTTTAAAGTGATTTGAAAAACTTTTTGGGTTACGCTTAAACGATACTACAATGACATGCTGATATCGTATAAATTTTCAAATACTCATTGTTAGGTTGCTATTTTTACAATTTAAATTTGTATTTAACGTATAAAATATGCACTGTATTTTAAGATGTTTTACTTTATGAACAAGAATCTTAAAAATTTAATATCACAACAGAAAATAAAAGGGCATACATATATTTTATATTATATCTACAAGGATAATGAGTCTAAAACTCCAATTGTGTTTCTTATGAATTATGTTTCTTTAACAAAAAGCGCCTCAACTTGATTGAAAAAACTTTTTATTTTTTTCTTCTAACGATCCTATCATTCTTAATGGAATTGCTTTGAAAATAAAATGTAAAGTTTTCATGGAAGGGTGTAAAATAAAGTTGTTTGATAATAAATGCATAGTGCTGTACGAAACCATAACAGATATAAAGCTAAAGTTGTTCTAGCTAAAGACGGAGAAATTACGGATAATAATGCAATAATTTCAAGAAATAAAATAAAAAAGAGAATTAAAGAAATAGACGAAGACTATTGAGGTAAAAATATCTTTTATATGAACATGGAAGAGTAAAAGAATATAAAATACAACTGTTGGTAATCAGAAACAAACAAGAAAATTTGTGGCTGACAAGCAGAAAAATAATAAAGACAGTATTTTAATAATATATTCCATGACCTGACTGTAACCTAAATTAAATATGAAACAGTAAAATAAGTACAAACAAAGCAACATTTATAAAAAATATACCCAAGTTCAAATAAAAATAAAAAAACTTAAGAAAATGTTAATAAATTGTGAGATAAAATAATTTTCTAATTAGTTAAGAGAATTTGAAAAAAATGGAATTTTGAAAGAGTGATTATTATCAATATGGCCAATACGTAAAAAAAAATAGAAAGTTAACAGAAAATTATAGAGCAGTATCATCTCTTCAAAAGTATGACGCATAAAATTCTAGTAAGCTTAATAAGCAATCTAGTGCAGAAAAGAAATCCCAATAAAATAGAGAGGTGCCAAATGAGCTTGAACACATCGAGAAAAAAATATCAAATTCTTACTACAACCTGCAAGATAAAATAGAAGAAAGCGACCACAAAAATTATGATAGAATGAAGTGAAAAATTTATAGTAATTACGAAATAGAACAATAAGAAAAGAAAATATTCGAGCCAAATGTCAACAGCCTGCAATGCATATTATATTGAAGGGAAATTCATGACATTTGTAATAGAAAATAGGTTCAAAGGTTGTCTTTAAAATTATTCTGATTAGCTAATAAAAAATTTAGTAATTGGATTTTTTACATTTCTTTTAACTAACGTCACAAGTGGCAAATTTTTCAAGTGTGGCCTAAATTCAGGTTATAACAAAATGCATTTTGGAAAAGTGGAAAAATATATTAATATGAGTATGCACAAATAATTATTGCATTACAAAATTATGATTTGAATTTATCATTTGATAGGTCTCATATAACGCCCAATGAGTTTTTGTCTGTTGTATGAATCCAATTTTTTTGTCCTTTTTCTTTGCGTTTTTGTCCTTGAATATTCTTAGCTTTTAATTTTTTTGGTAATTTAATTTTCTTTTTGTAAACTTTTTTAGACTAGCGACTGCTTCTTCTGCAGATCCATTCATGTATTTTTATATGGAATCCCAGTTATAACACATGATCTTACTGCTTTTTGACTCCTACTAATTTTTTTTCTTTTGTGTGGGAAAGAAGACCAATTTCTTGTGGACTCACATTTTTTTAAGTACCAGATGTAGCCCAATTGCTGTTACCGTCTTGCCTTAAATAAGAGCTAAAACATTTTGCTGATTTGGCTTGTGACGCTATAAAGTAACATATGTAAAGATGTTTCTGCTGAAGGGAACATTCACATGGCCTTAAAATAAGCTTTGTTTAAAAGTTTCGTCATTTAACAAATAGTTATAGATCCTTTTGAGTGGCGAAGCCTTTAACTTCTTCGCTTTAGTATGTTTTTAAGGAGACCATTACTATTATCCAAGATATGGAATTTATAATTGTAGTGTGAGAACAGTGATAAAATAATTTCATGATTTCCTCTTAATAAGTTTAAATTACGGACATGGCAGAAACGTCCAGCCAAGATAAGCAACATTGAAGATTGCTGGGCGGGTTTTACCTTTTCCACATAGCAATTGAATCCAGCCCACGTGTGCAGAACACCAACTATGATCGAAAGAGTCACTTTTAAGAACTAATAGTTTATATTTTTACGAAGGACTATTACTACAAAACAGCGCTTCGAAACGCTTACCATATACAGGTCACCACTACTATTGTTAAACCTCTCTCAATGTACAATAATGCAGCAATTTGCCTCTTTACCTTCAACAATATATGGGATTTTGTATATTTCATCTACATCGCAGGTCCTTGTGCACCTCAGAAGATTACTTCAACAATTTAAAAAATTATCAACGTTGTCCTTATTAAATGTTAAGAGACTGCATCGGTATACGCTGACCTTGAGTAATGTTTGAAATTATTTCTACTGATGAGCAGCATCTACGAGCAATTAAAATCTCGCTAGTTTGAATTTAACTCAAGCCTATTTTTTGGTCTTTTACAGACACACACAAGCAAATGAGCACTCACTCACACATGCATAAAAGGATCTGAAAAACAAGCAAAGCCATAAAGACTGTTTCAGAGATTTTTCATATTTCAAATGTATAGCAAAATATCGAGAGAATAGCTCGAAAACATTGATTATTGTTACATATTTAAAATAATTAAAAATTTTTTATTATTTGTTTATTTTGAACAGTTAAAACAAACCGTACAATAATGCAGTCGTGCTCAACACGTAGTAAGTTACCTTCAATATAAACCGACAGTTTACTAAAGAAAATTGAAGTTACATTTTAAATACATAACGCCAAGCAGGTGGTTTTCTAATAAATAATATATAGTGCAAATTACTGTGCATTTCAACTAACTGAGGATAGATAAGCAATATATAAAGCTAGAGAAAAACAAAATTTTTAGAATTTTATCTTATCCCCAAACAAAATTAGTCAATAATCTGTTTTTAACTTTTTGTGTTTTCAGTGGCACATTAATTTGTTAGCATAAATTCCTTATACAGTTGTGAACTTGCATTAATCTCACTGGAATGCGTAAGCTACGTTATGTTGTAATTGACAGCACTTGTACAAGTGCATAATGAGGTAGTTGGCAAATCAGTTGCGGCATTTTTGCAAAATTTCCACCTTTAATGAGGTGATTTCTATTACACGTTAAGAGCCGGCAGTTCCTGGTAAATTTATCATTAAACAATTTCATAGCACATTGGTGACGCCCACACGCTGCTCGAATATTCATACACTTTTCCAGGAAAGTCCCAGATCTTTCAGCGACATATAAACGGTCGTCGTGGGTGGGTTCGGGTGATGCAAAATTTTGCAATTTGGCACGCCGCATTGCTGTGTGTCTCGAACGTTGCGAAATTCGCCGTCTGTCCCCTCGAGTTGCACGTTATTTTAGGAAACGTGCAGTATTGTGGCGATGTTCTAGACATTCCGCCTTGAACCTATTTCGATCTATTAATACACCTGGCAAACTTCGCAATGGGGAAGTACTCTGACTACTTTATCAGATTTTTGTCTCCGCTGTTTCGGGGAGGTTCATTCTTATATAATTCGCTTTACAGATTAGCAAATATATAAATAGTTATTTATTTTATTAGTATATTTATTATACTTCTATATAATACAAACAATAAAATTATAATATTAATGTAAATATTAATTATCATTAGTTAATCTATCATTTGCATATACACTTTCTCCTGCTCAAATAGGAGGGGGTGTCGTATAAAAGTGTAAATTACATAAGGAATTGAAACCGATACAGTGAAGTGGTTTAAATTAGATTTAACTTCGGTATTGTTCCATCGAAACATATCTAAATAAATTAGATTTATGGTATAACTGTGGAATTAAATATGGAACGCAATTATACAAATGCGGAATTATCTGATATTAAAATGCAGTAAATTATAACTGTGATGGATACCGCCTCGTTAGTAATGAAGAAATTGAAAGACCAATTAAGCGTCCAAAGGCGGGAACGCAGAACCACTGGATTTGCGTGATTAATGCCAATTAGAAATGTTAGTTTTTGCATTGAGGATGTGTAATTTCTGGAGATAATAGAAATCGCTTCCTTTGCAGATTAACTGAGAAAATAAGAAATATTTCCGCCAAATGCTGTTCGCAGGTTTATAAAGGGAATGATTTGAATATTATGGATATCATTTCCGTGATAGCTAAAATAACAAATATTTTTTAATAATTTAGTGAAAATGCAATATCAGCATAATCAAATATGTGCAGAAATTAAAGTTGTCATAATTTTTTTTATTATTTTACTATCATCTTTCAAAGATGTTAAATGTTGAAATATCACTGATTTGTGCAAAGAGAATTTGTGGTCATACTTTTTTAAATGTCGAAGAGGATTAACTGATAAGATGCAGTAACTGAGTAAGTTTGGATAAAAATAGATTCTTGAGTGAGAAAAAGTTAATCAGAATTTTACCACAGCATTTCTATGTTGTAATAATCTTAAATGATTTTTTTGCAAAGACAACAAATTAAAAAATTTAAGGTAAAAGGTAAGCTCAATTAGAAAAACCTTAAATAAGTTTTATAACTATTAAACTTTGAAATTGTACATTTATTATTTATCAATGTGTAATAATTACTTAAAAGTATGTTGGGCATTTGCGGGAATCATACAGCGAACAACAGTTATGTATAAATTATTGTCATAATAACCGTTGACCATTGGGTTAATACTATTATAATAATAATAATAGTTTCCCGTAACAGTCCAGCGATCTATCCACTAAGCCACCACGGTTCAATACTATTATAATAATTATAATAGTGCAGCAGTATATAAAGTTTGGTTTTAAGTTAAACCGTCATTTAATTCACATTTTATTTATCATAAAGGCTGAACAATAAGTAATGACAAGATGGTCGAGATTTGTTAAAAAACCAAGTGAAGCAGAGTTGTTCCCAAGAACATTTTGAACGGCAAAATACTGGGGTCAAGAAAATACGTGGACTGCACGATATCTATTGGCAATCTTGCGTGTACTATGTGCGATTTGATGTGATGTGATTTGATATTTACTCAGAACGTTTTGTCGTACGGGCGCTATTTGTTTTGTTAAAAATTTCCCCTTGGCCAAAAAATTGAATTAATACATAAACGTTATATGGGATGGTTTTCTTACGATATTAGAGATGGATTATGTCAATAACAGTGCGTCGATCGACCAATCGACAAAAGCCTTTTTTTGAGTGATCGTTAACTTGTGCGGGATCCAACGCGTGCACAGCTTTTTTACGATTAAATGTTTATGCAATATCGAATTTATGCTAGTCACGCCGATGCCTAGGGATGCCTGAATTTTTACAGTATGTCACATGGCGATCTTGCTTTATCAGTTCGCGCACGGCATCGATATTTGCTGGCACCACGGGCTATTTTGAACGGCCTTCTTTAAATTTATCTGCTAGCGATTAAATTTATTGAACCAACAAGGTACAGTGACTCTGTGTGGGGCTTCATCACCAAAAACGTCGAAGTGAGTCGAAATAAATGCTCAAAAAATACGATCGTGATGCTTCAAATACCGTTTACAACATCCTCTCACATGACAAATCTTGAATTTAAGAGTATAAGCCTGAAATTAAACAGCAATATGGGTCTTTCAAGATGAGCCAAACCCAACCAAAGTCGTTCGCGCTCGAAACTCTTTGAAGCAAATCGTCGCCTGTTTTGTTTTTTTTTTTTTTGAAAACTGAACATGTCGACACCGTTGTTTTAGAGAATCGTAAAACGGTCGATTCTGATTGGTACACAACCATTTGTTTGCCAGAAGTCTTCAGAGAAATACCAATGCGCAACGCCGGATTATTCTCCACCATGGCAATGCGACCTTACACACATCGACGCAAACAAGTGGGTTTTTGAACACTCAAAACGTCGAATTGCTGGGTTATCTGCCGTAGAATCCTGATTTGGCACTTAACAATTTCTTTTTTTTCCCGTACTTGAAGAACGAATCTTGTGGACAACGCTTTTCGACGCCGAAAGAGGTGGTTGATGCGTTTAAAAATCATGTTTTAGAAGTACGATTGCCATGAAAAATGGTATAAAATTGGATTTACCGTACGCAACACCTGTCAAGGAGAATATTTTGAAAAGCAATAATAATGTTTTCAACATTAAACATTGGTTTTTGTTAGTTTTTCAAAAGAGATATCGTGCAGCTCATGTACCAAAACTAGACACTTTCTTCTCACGTAGTGTGAAGTAATAACAATTGTTGCCATCGACTTCAGTGACTTCAAGTTTAAACTGTATTGGATCAGATTTATAGCTGTGAGAACCTTTGAGCTTATAATATTCGTCCTAATAGGATTATAGGCAGTTTATGTATTTCCTGTCTTATAAAAATATTCTATTTAGCATATCCTTTCAATCCACCTAATTATGTACACTGCGTGAAATTTATGCATTTCATTTGCAACTTTTTATAAAGATTACTAATTTGCTAGACAAGTTTTTATGATTTTACATATATGGCACTGGAACATATCTGTACTGTTATTTGAACGTATCGCGAATTTTTTTAGCGCACAAGTAATTATAAAGCTTGCATTGCTTATAACTTTTTTTATTAATTTAATAAATATTTGATACGAATAAATTTTATTTTTAATTGTTGCTATACATATAGGAAGATTGCGTGTTTAGCGTTCAATTGCATTGACATAGATTAAGTAAATGGAAGCATCTGGTTATTTTTAATACTTATTAAGGCCGTTTTGCAAAGTGCCACATTGGAATGTAAAACACTTAACTTCCGTCTCCAGCTGCCAACCACTTGTCCAAATACGTGGTTTGCATGCCGTATGATTAGTCGTTCCGCTAACACACGCTAGACCAGACACCATTAAGTGTGCTTTTAAAAAATTGCAAGCAAATTCTAATAATAACCAACTAGTTTCATTACTGAAGTGACTACCAAAATGCAGATATTACACAATAAAATTAAAATCAACGTTTAGCTGCTGCTCTGATTATTCCTTTAAACAGTCTTCCCAATTACTTTATTGAATCTATATGTTCATTAAGTGACGTGCGGAATTTAAAATAAAACTTCTGAATATTTTATTATCATAAAACAAATGAAGTACAAAGAAAGAGGAGTAGCAAGGTTTTCGTCAAACCAGTTATCCATTCAGATCTTTGCAATGTTAAATTTTTGTCTTCTTCTCCTTCTACTTTTATATATGCTATTAGTCTGTTCCTGATCACACATTTCGTGTAGTATTATGAGCCATGTTTGCTGTACCCTGGGCAGGTGTATAGTCTAACCCATTAGAAGAAGGAGAATGTACCTTACGACCCCCAAAGGTGTTTATATGATGGCCGGAGAGCATTTGAAGTTTGCCGTTGTTTTTGACCTCTATTAAAACTGAGCGTAATTGCAATTCACTGTAAAAAAGCCCACAGAACACCTTTACATACCAACTACATCGGTGAATCAGTAAAATACTAAATAGATAAGATCAGGGGTGATGAGATTGGCGCAGCATGTAGAACCACCACTACTTCCATTGAGATTGCTAAGGTGCAAATTAAGGAAATTATAATCCTTATAGAGCTGCTCAGCAAAGGAATAAATTTTAATTTAAAAAAGACTTTTATATATATAGGAGGGCCCTCTGCTTAAAATGAGGACGGACCACATGACCTCAAAAATATGTAACGACTCTCTGTTGGAGGTGGTAATGCAGGATCGAAATAGGAGCGAGACTTTTAGACAGGAAATTGTACCTGGTAGCCTAATTTGGTACGCAGGTGGTTTTAAAACCGAGATAGGTACCAGAACTGAAATATATGCTGAGGCTCCCAGGGTAGAGCTAAGCTTTTCCCTGGGTCAGTCTGCCTTTCAGACAGAAACATACGCCATACTACAGTGTGTGCGGGAAAATGGTAAGAGGGCGTACAGGAGCAAGCGGATCTATGTTATATCAGACAGCCAGGCAGTTTTAAAGGCTTTATCAAGCACAAAAGCATCATCTAGATTGGTATGGGAATGCATCAACAAACTCAATGCACTGGCAGAACATAACACAGTAAAACTGTTATGGGCACCTGGGCATTGCGGTATCTACGGCAACGAGAAAGCCGATGAGGCAGAGATCTAGTGAGGCTTATATAGGCCCAGAACCTGCATTAGGAATTTCAAGAAGTGCTGCCCGAAGCTTTATTAAGGAGAAGACACGCACTCATCATCGAATGTACTGGAAGAACCTACCAGGACATTGTTTCAGCAAAACCTTTAATAAGGGACCTTGCCAAAAGAGAGCTGTAGAACTCCTTAATTTAAGTAGGCCACAGCTAAAGATAACTATAGGGGTTCTCACAGGACATGCGACTATTAAAGAACACCTCTGGAAAATTGGTAAATTCAATGGTGACCTTGCATGCAAACTCTGTAGCAAGGAACCAGAAACAGCCTTACATATCCTATGCAAGTGTAATGCGCTGTGCAGGAAAACGCAACATATATTCGGGAAACCAATCCTAGAACCGGAAGATTTCCATACACACCCTGTAAAGGACCTGAATCTGCTGATTCAGGGGACATCAATTACAGATTGGTTGTGAATTTATTTAATTAGGGTAATCACAATAAACCATAGGCTGCAGTGAACATGGATCCATTAAGGAAGACATATCCTGAGCAAAAAAAAAGACTTTATATACATATGCATACACTCTTCGTTACATACAATTGTAATGAAAATGAAAAGAAAAACTATAGAAGCATGAACGTTTTCTATTTTTGATATTCGAAAAGTAAGACTTTTAACATTTAGAGAACCTCATTTGCTAATTACATAATAAGATTTATTTTTTTAGATGGTATATCAACAAATTTTATTTGAAGAACAAAAATCGAAATGAAATATAGATAAACCCCTATTTTGACACCTTACCAAGGGACTACCAACAGTGTCTTATTTAATCTAAAAATATTATTAACAATAGTATTTTATTAACTGTTAACGTAATCTGACATAAATAAAAATGTTATATTATTTAGTAAACAGCAGATTTACAATTAGCCGAGTGGCTAACAACCAAATGTGATCTTAGATAATACATTGGCATGAGAGGGGAGAAACTACCCGATGGCGGGCCCCGTATGTTACTTAACACTAGCTAGGGTAATCCAAATTTTTACATGTATTTAATCGTTTTGTGATATATTGGTATTGTCTAATAGATTAAACACTAACATATGTGGGTGAGAATGAATTCTGTTCACATAGTTCATTATGTATAAATATAAACAAATTAATTTTTTTCATCGATGATATTCGATGACATTTGAATAAAATGCATACTATTTATTTATTTATATTAATTTATTTTGACTTATTTAAAGTAATTACTTCCCATTGCAATACACATAGACCAAAGTTTAATCCAATCTTGCAAATATTTTTTATATTCACTTTTTAGAATTTTCATCAGCATCTCCTTCAATTTTTTTATCGATTTAACTGAATCAAATTAGGTATCTTGAAGCAATTTTTTCTCTGAACAACTTATACCATTGTCATATAGCTTTCCCCAATAAAATTAATGACCAAACACTTTCTGTAGCACTTTAAACAAAAAATTTAATTCAAATTCTTTGTTTAACAATATCAGACTGAAAAATCGAATAAAGGCAAAAATGTGATGTAAATAAATTGTCGTAACATAAATCTTCAGAGAAATACCAATGCGCAACGCCGGATTATTCTCCACCATGGCAATGCGACCTTACACACATCGACGCAAACAACTGGGTTTTTGAACACTCAAAACGTCGAATTGCTGGGTTATCTGCCGTAGAATCCTGATTTGGCACTTAACAATTTCTTTTTTTTCCCGTACTTGAAGAACGAATCGTGTGGACAACGCTTTTCGACGCCGAAAGAGGCGGTTGATGCGTTTAAAAATCATGTTTGGAAGTACCACTGCCATGAAAAATGGTATAAAATTGGATTTACCGTACGCAACACCTGTCAAGGAGAATATTTTGAAAAGCAATAATAATGTTTTCAACATTAAACATTGGTTTTTGTTAGTTTTTCAAAAGAGATATCGTGCAGCTCATGTACCAAAACTAGACACTTTCTTCTCACGTAGTGTGAAGTAATAACAATTGTTGCCATCGACTTCAGTGACTTCAAGTTTAAACTGTATTGGATCAGATTTATAGCTGTGAGAACCTTTGAGCTTATAATATTCGTCCTAATAGGATTATAGGCAGTTTATGTATTTCCTGTCTTATAAAAATATTCTATTTAGCATATCCTTTCAATCCACCTAATTATGTACACTGCGTGAAATTTATGCATTTCATTTGCAACTTTTTATAAAGATTACTAATTTGCTAGACAAGTTTTTATGATTTTACATATATGGCACTGGAACATATCTGTACTGTTATTTGAACGTATCGCGAATTTTTTTAGCGCACAAGTAATTATAAAGCTTGCATTGCTTATAACTTTTTATTAATTTAATAAATATTTGATACGAATAAATTTTATTTTTAATTGTTGCTATACATATAGGAAGATTGCGTGTTTAGCGTTCAATTGCATTGACATAGATTAAGTAAATGGAAGCATCTGGTTATTTTTAATACTTATTAAGGCCGTTTTGCAAAGTGCCACATTGGAATGTAAAACACTTAACTTCGTCTCCAGCTGCCAACCACTTGTCCAAATACGTGGTTTGCATGCCGTATGATTAGTCGTTCCGCTAACACACGCTAGACCAGACACCATTAAGTGTGCTTTTAAAAAATTGCAAGCAAATTCTAATAATAACCAACTAGTTTCATTACTGAAGTGACTACCAAAATGCAGATATTACACAATAAAATTAAAATCAACGTTTAGCTGCTGCTCTGATTATTCCTTTAAACAGTCTTCCCAATTACTTTATTAAATCTATATGTTCATTAAGTGACGTGCGGAATTTAAAATAAAACTTCTGAATATTTTATTATCATAAAACAAATTAAGTACAAAGAAAGTGGAGTAGCAAGGTTTTCGTCAAATCAGTTATCCATTCAGATCTTTGCAATGTTAAATTTTTGTCTTCCTCTTCTTCTACTTTTATATATGCTATTAGTCTGTTTCTGACCACACATTTCGTGTAGTATTATGAGCCATGTTTGCTGTACCCTGGGCAGGTGTATAGTCTAACCCATTAGAAGAAGGAGAATGTACCTTACGACCCCCAAAGGTGTTTATATGATGGCCGGAGAGCATTTGAAGTTTGACGTTGCTTTTGACTTCTATTAAAACTGAACTTAATTGCAATTCACTGTAAAAAAAGCCCACAGAACACCTTTACATACCTACTACATCGGTGAATCAGTAAAATACTAAATAGATATGATTAGGAGTGATGACATTGACACAGCATGTAGAACCACCACTACTTCCATTGAGATTGCTAAGGTATAAATTAAGAAAATTACAATCCTTATAGATCTGCTCAGCAAGGGAATAAATTTTAATTTAAAAAAAGACTATATATATATATATATATATATAATGTATGTATGTATGTATGTATATATATCTGGGGACCCTCTGCTTAAAATGAGGACGAACCACATGACCTCAAAAATATGTGACGACTCTCTATTCGAGGTGATAATGCAGGATCGAAATAGGAGCGAGACTTTTAGACAGCCAATTGCACCTGGTAGCCTAATCTGGTACGCAGATGGTTCTAAAACCGAGCTAGGTACCGGAACTGAAATGTATGCTGGGGCTCCCAGGGTAGAGCTAAGCTTTTCCCTTGGTCAGAAATATACGCCATACTACAGTGTGTGCGGGAAAATGGTAAGAGGGCGTACAGGAGCAAGCGGATCTATGTTATATCAGACAGCCAAGCAGTTTTAAAGGCTTTATCAAGCACAAAAGCATAATCTAAACTGGTATGGGAAAGCATCAACGAACTCAATGCACTGGCAGAACTGTTATAGGCATCTGGGCATTGCGGTATCTACGGCAACGAGAAAGCCGATGAACTGGCCAGGCAGAGATCTAGTGAGGCTTATATAGGCTCAGAACCTGCATCAGGAATTTCAAGAAGTGCTGCCCAAAGCTTTATTAAGGAGAGGACACGCACTCATCATCGAATGTACTGGAAGAACCGACCAGGACATTATTTCAGCAAAACCTTTAATAATAAGGGACCTTGCCAAAAGAGAGCTGTAGAACTCCTTAATTTAAGTAGGCCACAGCCAAAGATAATCATAGGGGTTCTCACAGGACATGCGACTATTAAAGAACACCTCTGGAGAATTGGTAAATTCAATGGTGAACTTGCATGCAAACTCTGTAGCAAGAAACCTGAAGCAGCCTTACATATCCTGTGCAAGTGCGATGCGCTGTGCAGGAAAAGGCAACATATATTCGGGAAACCAATCCTAGAACCGGAAAATTTCCATACACACCCTGTAAAGGACCTGAATCTGCTGATTCAGGGCACATCAATTACAGATTGGTTGTGAATTTATTTAATTAGGGTAATCATAATAAGCCATAGGCTGCAGTGAACATGGATCCATTAAGGAAGACATCTCCTGAGCAAAAAAAAGACTTTATATACATATACATACACTCTTCGTTACATACAATTATAATGAAAAGGAAAAGAAAAACTATAAAAGTATGAATGTTTTCTTTTTTGATATTATTCGAAAAGTAAGACTTTTAACATTTAGAGAACCTCATTTGCTAGTTCCTCCAAGGGTAGCATAAATGCATAGAAAGTGAAAATGATTATTTAGAAGATTGAGTAAGTTATCCAAATTTTATACATTAGTATCAAAATTCAGTAAAAAAGGCCTGTAATTAAGTTGAGCGCAGAACAAAACTAATTTGAAATTTTGTTATATGTTATAACGTTATATAATATTTTCATAGGGTCTACTTCAAAGAAGTGTTCTTATTTACGCGATTTTTGATAAAGCTATCCTGCCTACTACAAGCTAGGAAAGACTCATGTACCAATTCCATTTTCCATCCAGAGTATATTTACTGTCTCTTTATATATACTATCCCACCTACCAACCCGTCTGCCGGCATGGCAAGTTAAAGACGAAAATCCCCAAAATGATATTGTTTTGAAAATATATCAGTAAAGAGAAAATCTCTAAAGCTAAAGAATTAGTGATCCCCAAGAATACTGGGGGTTGGGGGAGAAAAAATTCGATCCAACAGCAGACAATATAGTTACAGCAAAAAACACAGAATATCTAAAACAATTGAATAGTATATATCGATGTTCATAGAGGAAAAACTAGCAGAACATGAAGAACTGAAGAAAACTAAATGGGTAGGTTTTACAGAAACATATAAAAGGGAAAATGAATATATAATATTTAAAAATAGGCATATACTATTTTACAAGGGCAAGTAAGAACAAAAAGAAATAAAAAACATCAAACAATATAAAGTGATATCGGATAAAATAATCTAGATAAACATAAAAAATAGCAAAAGGTTTCAATGTGAACAAATACAAGAATACTTTCCAACACCATTATAAAAATTAAGAAATTGAGATTTGGGTAAAAGAAAAACAAAAGAATTCAGCTAATAAAACATGAGAAACAAAGCAATTTATGTAATGAACGCCTGTTCTAAGAAACCCAAGAACAAACTGTAAACACGGTGTAGTCCACAGGGGACAATTAAGAATAATATTGATTATGTTATAAGTAGTGATTGCAAAAAACTGCTGTACTAAATGCAACAATTTAGAAGTCCACTGTTAATGCAGTCCTGATATCAAAGAAAATAGGACACAAGATGTATATAAGTAAAACAAAAATGTAAAAACGAAGTAGAACCGAATTAAAACCAAGAAATAATCATACAAGATAACATGATTGAAAGAGTTGAATCATGGATATATCTAGGACAAAAATTGAGCTCACCAAGGACAACTTAGGCAAATTTGGAAAGAAGAATTGCACTGCCTGGTCATCATTTGACAAACTACAAAAAGTACTGAGGTCTAATATGTCAAATATGATAAAGAACCTTTAACCAATATATGTTACCAGCCCTCACATACGGAATAGGACCGTGATTATTTAATATGAGCATTGTAGATTACAAAAAATTCAGCAAACAATGGAAAGGAGTTGCAGATGTCATACAACGAACGTGTACTCTAAGATTAAATTGAGTTGAACACATTGGGAGAACAATAGACGATAGATGAATTCATAGACTAACAGAATGGCGCCCTCGAAAAAATAAGAGAAGCAGAGTCAGACCGCATATAAAATGGATAGACGATATAAACAGAATAGCTAGTTATGGCTGGTTACAGGAGGCAGACGATAAAGACAGATGGATAACATTAAGGGAGGCTTATTTCCGAATTGTGAAAACAACAATTTATCTATTTATTAAGTAAATATTTGCTGTTGTCACTACAAATTGACTTACCGGTACATAAGTTTAATAACTTCCTTAAAAAACTACTTTTATAATTGTTTGGATGTAGCCTTATAAATAAAATAAACTTCCAATTAAAACGTTGTCGTGTGAATATTAATATACTGTTAAGGTTTCTTATTCTTAGAGTATTCATTGATTTCAAAAAATAAGTTTTATTATGAATATGTTAAAGACTTTTTAGTATTCCAATTTAGTAACCAGGCCGCAAGTATTTTATAATCAACACATACCTAATGTTAAATTCTGATCTAATAGGAAAGCTTTAGTACATTACTTGTTCAAGTGACTTATTAAGAAGCTAAGTTTGGCTAATCTGTTATTCTGATTTAGGTTTTGATTGCTGTGGAAATACGGAAACCCTCAAATGTTTTCACTTTTTTACATGTTATTTTCATGTGCCTAATAATGCAGTTAGGTAACGCGAACATCCTTAATGTTTTATTGTATATAATGAAGAATATTTCAACTACCCGTTCTTAATGTTATAATACATCTTTTTGTTAATACAAACGTTTCATTTTAGTTTGTTTTAGTTATTTATCATCTTCTTCTATAAGTATTATAGATATAAATAATAAGAAAGATACAGGCACTACTGAAATAGTAATGATTTTCCTACTCTTATAACAAGAATGCTCATCTAATGTATTACATTTTTTTAACTTAACGTTACTACTTGTCTTATTTATATTTGTTCAAGTCAAAGATGTAAGTTAATGAATATGGATATACAAAAATTAATAAATTTATTTTAAATTTAATATAGTTGCATTTTCAAATCTATTTATAGTAGTATGGATCTTAACCATCTAACGTAGAAGTAACAAATACAAAACTAAGTAAAAGACAAAAAGAAACTCTAAGAAAGAACAAAGCAGGTGATGTAGTTATGTAAAGGACAAATAAATAGTCGAAGTAATCGTCTTCCGAATCTACGACATCCTGCCACTCGTCGGAGAGCATGTCAGTACTTCTGCGGTAGAACTTGATGGGTTTGGAGTAGAAGAAGTTGGTGAGCATTTGAGTCATTTTATCGACGTTTCCGAAATTTATGTTGCGCAGCCAGTGTTCCTTCAACTTAAATAGGTGTGGGAGTCGATAGGTTATCGATGGATTCTCCTCAATTGTGTCAATTACAGCTTGACGACTGAGCTCTCGTGGGCGGCCAGGTCCCTTCTTGTTTGTCAAATCTTGCTGTTTCTTTTTGAACTCTGCAAATCAGCGCCTGAAAGTAGTCTTTCCAACGGTTACATTGCTATAAATCCTTTCAGCCTAAGTAGCACACATTCCCGTGTCCAATTTGCATTGAAATTGAAGCAGCAATATAATGTCCTCTCTGATCAGCCCCATCCTGTAAAAGGTATAATGAGCCCTGCATAAAAGTTGTTGCTGAGAACGCAAGCCATCAAGTGGTTTTAAAGTTGCAACACTTTGTAGCAAAACTTTAAAAGTTATAGTAGGGCCAATTAAAAATTAGTTTCCAACCTATTAAAGCAAGTTTATGATTTTTTATATTTTTTATTTTTTAATACTCTTCTGAAACTGAAATATATTTTTCTCAGCAATGCTCTAGCATTCTTCTTAAAGTTAGCAACGGTTGCAATCACTTCTTGAGTAGAAGAAAAATGTTGACTGGCGAGGAAGTGTTTATGTTTAGGAAAGGAGGAGAATAAGAAAAATATTCTAACGATTTGTAGTGCAGATCTCTTAATTCTTCTATTGCTAAGGCACTTTTGTAATTAGACGCATTGTCTTGATAAAAGACAATTTGTTTTCTCTTGAAAACCGGATCATTTCTCACAAATTTTTTATTAAGTTTTGTTAAAATATTTGCATAATATTTTCTAGTTATACCATATTTAAGCTAATCAATTAATAAAATACGTTTGACTTCGCCAAGGTTTAATCCCAAAACCTTTTCTGCGGATAGGACAGGCTTTATCGTCTTTGAAGCTGAATAAACAGTTTGAATCTATTGTTTTGACTCTGGTCTGTAATGGTGAGTCCGAGTTTCATCTAAGGTAATAAATTTACGAACAAAATCAATTGTATTGTCTTTCGGAAACTGTTATTCTAATGCACCATATGCGATTCTTTATGCAAGATATATCCCACTCGCTCTTTTGAAATGCTTACAGCTTCAGCAATGTTATTCACCTTAATTCGGCGGTCCTCCGGTACCATATCGTATACTTGCTTCATAATTTTTGGTGTTGTTCCACTTTTCGGGAGTCCCTCATGGGGATCATCTGCAAAACCACATTTAAACTCGTCAGCCCATTTTTCAATTGTGGAACACAAAGAAAAGAATTCCTATAAACTGTCATAAACTTTGCACGTTAAACCTTCTTTCATCGAGATTTTAATAACCGCACGATATTCAATTTTGTCTATTTTAAAGGATAAAGACGACAATATTGGTTTAAATAGTATCAAAATTAAACTATTTAACAGTTTGAATTGCAATTTTCTTGAAAGATATATCAACTTAAGAAAAAAATCTTCCTTGACATAATGGAGACCGAGAAATTTTCAGATTACTCTGCTAGTTTGCTTATTTGTTTTATAAAATACTATAGGTTTTAAGATAAAATATAAAAGAAAGGAAACTTATTATGAAAGAAGATGTAGGGAAAACCGAGAAAATGCTTTTACATGTATCATTAAAACAGAATAGTATTTAAAGTTGTTACCTAATAAAAAACTTAATTATTGATTAACGTAATATTGAATGTCAAATAATAATTTACGTAAATAACACTTAAAAACAAATCAGAAAAAAAGACAAGCAGCAAAAAGAATATATAACATTTATTAGGAAAAAAGTTGTTTAGTATATACAATTAAATAACAAAAAAAAAATTAATAGGATGCAGACTTCGGACATATACATTCATTGGAAAATAATTAACACTATAAGATACGTCGACGACATAGCGCTAATAGTTGAGTAACAAGAAGAGCTAAGACAAACAATAAAAGAAATAGACAATGTTTTTAAAAACAGCTACCACATTAAACTAAACAAAATCAAGACATAGGTGATAAAATACATATAAAAAACCAAAAAATGAATAAAATCTACATCAATGGGAAGACAGTAAAGGCTGTGAGTGAATTCAAATACGTAAGGAGCACAATTACACAAGATGGAAAATATACCAAAAAAATAAATAATAGGATAAACATGACTAAAAGGGCCTTCTACCAAAAAAAAAAAACAACTATTTACATCGAATAGTCTAACAATAGATAATAAAACACAATTTACAAAACCGTACATATGTAGCCTAACACAATGTGGCTGTAAATCATGGACTACAGAAAAACCAGACCAAAAAAAACTAAAATCTTTTAATATGTGGAGCTTCAAAAGAATACTGAAGTTCTTATGGACTCAAAGAAAAAAAAAGACGAAAAAGTGCTAAGAACAATTGAAGAAAAAAGAAAAAACGTCAAATGCAAACGATAGGTCACATAATGAGAAGAAAGACTACTAAAAATATAATAAAAAAAATACTAGAAAAAAACCAAGAAGATTAGGCCTACAATATATTAAGCAATTAATAACATATTTGGGCAGTGGCAGTTACGTAGAAATGAAAAACAAGGCTTTAAAACGACAAATATGGTAAGCTGCGACAAACCAGTCATTAGATTGACGACCTTGGAAGCGGGACAAAAAACACAAAATGATCAGCAAAAGGAAGAAAAAGGAAGTAACAATTAAAAGAAAAAATACTTACAAAGTAAAAGAAATTAGAAAAACAAATATATACAGAGAAATGGATAAAGAGTTTATGTTATTGATTAGCACCCTCATAGATAATACATGTTAGGATTGGACAGATTTAAAATAACGTTAAAATTTAAGTATACTAACAGTATGAGTAAACACTCAAGCCAAACGGCTTTCCACCAGTTTAATCGACTTCGAACAATGAATTGCTACCTGTGTATATTCCAATTTTATGTTGAGTTGTTTTAAGGATGTAGGCCTAGATGAGCCCGGCTTATTTGTGCCTACCGCCATTTTTGGCTCACTTGCGCCTCCGAAAAGTGCCAACGAAAGTAATGGTCCCATTTGCGCCCAACGTTGTAGCTCGTTAGTCGTTAACCAAGGTTTTGTATATAGGATAAAGTGCGAAACGAAAACAAGTCAACATTTTGCTTATACTGGTAAATGTGTAAATAATGATACAAATATTAGATATTTGTTCATTAACTGCCGGTGAAGATAAAAAGTGCATCGTGAACGCTAAAAAGAGAACCAAGAAAGAAGAAGATTTTTTGCCAATGTCCAAGATTTACAAGAAAGAAATAAACGGTTTATTCAATCGAGGTTTAGATATTGTGACTGAGATTCAAGTAGAATACTGAACAACGCACGAGGAGTGATACAAAACATCCCTACATCCTACAGGACATATTGAAGATAGGAGATGGGTCAACCTTTATTTTTGCCGATGATACGGTAGAACACGGAGTCCTTATTTTTGCAAGTCAAAAATGTAAAGAGGCATTATTAAAAGGACAGACTTTTTTATGGATGGAACATTGAAAACCTGCAGTAAGTAATTTTACCAGATTTATACCATTCATGTGGACCTTGGAAACCAACACAAATCCAGTTATATACACTTTTCTTCCAACTAAAACACATGATACATACACCAGATTATTTTCCATATTAAAAATTGAAGCCTCATGGAATCCAATCGTTGTGAAGATTTAATTAACGAACAAGCTTCCATCTCCGCCTTGAAGCGTGTGTTTTCTGACGTTGAAATTTCTGGCTGTAATTTCCATTACAATCAAGCCTTGCGGCGAAAAGATCAAAATCTGGGACTTGCAACAGAGTACACAGAAAATAACGACATACGATTGCACATACGTCTGTGTGCTGCATTGGCATATTTGCCATTAAATCATATTGACGATGGATGGTTATATATAATGGAAAACATCCCAGAAAATGATAAATTGACGGCGTTTTACGATTACTTCGTAGATCATTGGTTGGAAAATAACACGGCCACATAGAGCTAATAATGCCTTTGAAGGATAGAACACCAGGTTGAACCAACTCTTGAAACCAAATTCAAATATTTCTGAACTCGTAAAGATTTTGACGAAGGAGCAGAATATATGGACTATGTTTACGATAGGCAATACTTAAACTTGGAAGGCAATGAAGAAAAAAGAAGTACGTAAGATTAGACAACAGAATAGAGAAGACGCTTGCGGAATTTGAAAATACAGCCGATTTAGAGAAAAGTTTGCGCACTTTATCCTATATACAAAAACATAATTAACTATATACTACTCGACTATGCGTGTAAGTATATATTGTGAATACTAATCTAAAATGTCAAAAACAAAAATATAAAAAAATGACAAGAATCAGCTTTGCTGTTTTGCAACTTTTTCGAAAATTTACCACTATAAAACACAAAAATCAATCCCCAATAAATACAAAAACCAAGGTACTTATAAAAACACATTGAAACTAGGAAAAGTAGAAAATTTTGTGTAATTAGTCGTAATGACTAAGGAGCTGTAACGTTGGGCGCAAATGGGATCAGTATTTTCGTTGGTATTTTTCTGTGGCGCAAGTGAGCCGAAAATGGCGGTAGGCGCAAATGGACCGGCCGCAAGTGGGCCGACACCATTTTAAGTTTACCTTTCGTACAAGTCATGAAGGTTCTCCTAAAAAACAATTATTTTTTTATGTAAGAAAACAAGGTGTGGCTCATTAAAGTTAAGAAAATAAACATATATGCCTTAATAATCGTTTTTCTTATGTTAATTAATGATATAATAAGTTTTGCACTTCTTGATATTAAGAAAATGTTTATGAGATTACTTTTCAAGATATTCTTTACTGGATTATCCAAGATAATTTTCATCCTACATAGAGAAATCGATGTGAATAAAAAATCGTGTAACAACGACAATATAGTTGCTGGCAGATATAAAAGTGGTTTCGTATCATTCAGCTGGTGAATTAAATTTTGAACGCCATGAATTAAATATGTTTTTACGTTAAGTGTCTTTTTATAGATCACCCGAAACAAATATGTTTACGAATTCTTTGTTTCATAAAAATAGGGCTCATCTTTTCTGTTTTGTTAAAATTAGTTCTTTATTTTAAATACTTCGATTTAGCTGGGTCGCCCTGGGCAAACGAATTGTTATTGTGTGCGCCTCTGGCGCCGCTAGTCTTGTACCTGAGCCCGAAATAAATGATCTGCATCAAAGCAAAACTCGAAACTGGAGCAGCGATCCGGCTGTTTTCAACGTCTGCGATTTCGTATACAAACACGCTCGCCTACGTCTAGATAAGGTTATTGGTAAGTGATAACAGCCGATAGACTGCGGGTTCACTCATTGAGGCGGTAGGCGAGCCAGTCTCAAACGAACCTTAGAGAAGCTTAGACGAACCGGCTGGGATCAAGTTCGGTTCGCGCTGAAGCTCGCGGGCCATTCAGTTCAGTCGCCATTCGGACGCGAAGCTGGCTGGCGGTTTAGTGTTGGTAGTGACTGGCTGACTGACTGAGTCATCGGCGTCTTAAAAACGTGGGAACCAAAACGCGGACACTCGGCCCGGCGCCGGAGCGCGAATCCGCCCGGGCGCTTCATCTCCTCGCCGCGGACGCGGCCCAAGAACGGCTTCTTCAGTCCAGGTGCCGTTGCCGTGCCCCGCCGGTCATCGCGAACGTCGTCTGTCCTTTTCATCGCGGTGCATCTCGTTGATTGCGGCGTGTGTTGGCGCCATGCATGCACCGGCCGTTCCCTCTAGATAAACGCATTGGAAACAATAGAGGCAAGTGTAGATGTTATCGAGACGCAGCTGAATTCGATTGAAATCCGATCGGCGTAATAAACTCAGTGGTTGGATAGCCGGTGCAGTTCAGTGCCCTGAAATGCATGTTCAGAGACGCTGGCTACCATGACGAGTCAAGTGCACAAGAGCAGACCAGGAAGTGGACTCAGTCTCTCGGTGCTAGGTAGGTGAGAACGTCGGTAGTGCGCTGACTCAGCGCGCGCGAACCAAATTCTGACGACCAAGACGGCGGCGGGCCAGACGGCATCGCGTGCGGCCGGCGCGCCTGAAAATATTTTCCTGAAACCAATTCTAGGTCGTCTGGGTTAATACTCCGGCAATTAGGTCCGGGAGGAATTCGGGCATTCGAGCATTCGAGCACATTTGCAAGCAAATGGCTAAAAAAGCTCGCATGCTGCCGTTTAGCGGGCCAGAAGGCGCGTTAGTCATGCACGTTTGGCTGCATCGAAGCTCAACGGTTTTTCGGAGCGGTTGTGCTCGCCGGAAGAACCACAACAGGTCTTGAAAGAGTGGTTTTTGTGGCGGCCGTAGGTGTAACGCCGTACTGCCGAGTGATTTCAAAACATCATCGCGATATCAATTGATCAGTTTTAATCTCTCCGGTCATAGAAATGCCAGTGAGCTAGCCTTTTTTATTTAAAACGTGACCCCTGTTAACTTTCTCTTGTAATTGAACTTTCAACAACTAAAACTTTTTTGAAGCGTTTTAATGGTGAGATCTTGTGTTGGTTGATGTTTAGAAGTGACAGAAACGCTTTATTTTGCTAAAATAACCCGAAAGTGTTTTAAGCATTTTAAAGTATTGTTACTAACAATAAGTGAGTGTTCCTTGCTTGATTTCTGAATTGTCACTCGATGATGTCGGAAGTAAATTTAGTTTTCAGCAAGTTATTGTGAGGTACAAAAGCCATCATTTCTATTGTTCAATAAGACCAGCCTTTTGTCGAAAATCTGAAGAATGTTCCTCTATTATTCCCATTATTTTCTCTGCACATCTTGAATTATAAAAATATTTTATTCGAGTTATCAATCTTTAGAGATTTTTATACCATATGTGTATATAAAGAGAATATTATCTTAAAATTACCACAACGTCAAGACTTCAAACGCTTCGTATTTATTACATGTCAATTTGTTAGAGCTTTCGTCGCCAACAGCTTATTGTGTGTTCTGACAACAATTAGTTTAAGAAAATGCGCCAGATGGCAGGTGTTCAAACAACTCGGACCTATATTTATTTCACAAAAGACGGAATTTAAATTGCGATGGTTCAAAATAAGCATCCGTAACGCAAAACCAACTTGCCGCAGGCAGTGAGCTTGTATTGCAACCGTTAATTTAAGTTGCAAATTATGACGAATAGCTTAACTACCTTTATCCTTTAGCCGGATTCTAAGGAACAAATAATTAGAACAACAAAACTGGCAACAATCCGTCATATAAATCCGTAAAATAAAATCAAATGGTTTATCGCTAGATGGCGAAAATGAAGACATAACCCACTATTTAGCAGTAATTACCTCTTAACATTTAAGTGCGACTTGTATAACTTTTTAACTAAACTATGCTATCTAGATGTTACTGCTGTCATTGTATCTTTGTGGAGTAAAATGTCCTTGACGAATCGTAATGTCATAAAAGACCCACGGGTGTTATAATCTATTGCTGTTTGTCGCACTTTGTGTCTCGCTCGAAATCATTAGTTTATATAGGGTGATCCAAATTGAACTTTATAATCTTTTTTCCGAATATAACGAAATATTAGAATAATTTTTATTTTATTTATATTAATTAACCTATAGTTACTCCGATGAATTGGGACCATTCTTTTAGCAAAATTTTCCATGATGCTCTATTTCAGCAATCACACCTCTGATGTTCTCTTGTTGGTCTTGAATCGTAGTCTGTTGACATAAACTCGTTCGTTCAAATAGCCGTAGAGGAAAAAGTCTAATGGGGTGACCAATCAATGTAACCCTCTGCGATACAACACGATCAGAAAATTTGGTTTGAAGTCAAGTGAGTGTTAAACGTGCTTTGTGACATGTTAAAACCACACATCATACAAGTTTATATCGTTAGTTTAATGAAAAACAAAGTTATGTAGCACCTACCAATAGCGTATGCCATTGACAATAATATTGGAGTCAACTTTGTCAAAATATATGAGGCAAGGATGCCTCCAGCTACAATGCACATAAAGCAGTGCACTTTTGTAGATGCATTGGTTTGTGTGAATAGCACGTGGATTTTCACTACCTCAGATGCGACAATATTGACGATTTGCAAAGACATTTAAAGAAAAATCGGCTGCACCGCTCAGTAGTTTCCATATCCTGAAGTTCAATTTGAATAACTCTTTGTAACCGTCTTTCTTTAACTCTAGATATAGCATTGTTTTATAGTATTTTTGTTTGTGTTACGTTTGTAAAATTTCATTAATTGTTTTGGAAATATTAGGGTAGGGCAAAAGAATTTTTGGTATTTGGTGTAAAAATTATTTATTCAGTATTTTAAAGGCGATACAAAATTAAATATTAAAATATATGCCATTGTGTTGTTTACTGTTTAATCATTTACGAGCCAATTCTTCTACATCTCGTTGATACCATTCCTTAGTTTGAAATCAACAAATTGATATCCTTCTTTTACTTGCTGAAAGTTGTCAAAGTAGCGACCGGCTAAGAAGTGAACAGATGGTAATCCGATAGTGTCAAATCAGGGCTATAGGCGAGGGTAGATTTCATCAAGTTAGATGTGGTCTGGCAACACCTATCTTCGATTGATTATACCAGGATATTACGTTGTTTCACACCAGACACAAAATATAATTTTAGCTTCAAAACAAGTTCTGCAGTTTAGTCTCTAACCAATGGTTTGATCCGTTTAGATTACGAAGATAGATCAAATTTTGTTGCCAGTAACAATTCCACAAAAGATTTGAAAATTCTGAGGATTGTCCAGCAATTGTCTACACTCACTAATTGGGTGTTCAATTTGCTCTTGCGTTAAAAAGTAAGACACTTCTTTGCATCATCTGTTAATTTCGGCTTGTTGTCCATCGAGATGGTATAAGCTTTCCGGATGTTTATAGTTGGAGATGTTTTATCAACTTAATGTAAATAATAATTGTGAGGCTAACGCTCTCTCTAGGGGCATAGCCTGCGAACTGGGAGGTTAAGGCCTCCATGTTTGCACTCGCTGCTCGGGCGTCGAACCATTTCTGATTCGGGGCGACTTGGTAAGCACTGCACTTTAGACAACTGGGTTATTATTACCCCTTGTTTAAAATGGAGTACTCAATTATTTTTAGTGACTGAATAGGCCACGTACTAGGCATCTGAGTCTAGGATTAAAGTCAGGTGGGTCTGCACCACAAACAAACGCCTCAACCGTTCGGCCACAATGGCACTTGCTTAAAGTACAGTTTCTTGATTTACTGCAGAAGGCACATTTAAGGGCTGGCGTCACCAATAGTGATTTTTTTAACCAAACTTGATACGTGCGATTTAATATTGCAGCCTGGCCTTTAAATTAAGTTCTAGTAATGCCAAAGAACGGCCAAAATCCAGCTCGAGCAAGTTGTCAAATTTTAAGAAATATATGCAATTTATTTTAGCTAACTAATAAAAAAACGAAGACTTTTACACCACTCTAATAATTGAAAAATAGAAAACATTATTTAATTTTTAAGCTGTGACAAGTTGTTGTTTAAGTACATTTTGAGTAACGCTAATACTAAAGCGATAAACAGTTTTCAGGTAGATATCTTGTAATTTTTATATAATTTTATTTATATTTTAACATTATCATTTAATATCAAATAGATCTATAGATGACTAATAGGAACAACAAATTAAACTTTTCTTCTTCAGGTGCGATGCGTTTGCCAGCGTGTAGGAGAATCTGTTTTATTCTAGCCATACAATTTATAAAGGACCATCTTGTTTTGACAATAGTTTCTACGTCAGATATATTGCACCAATTCCTATCATGGGTTTTGTTTTAGGTCAGGTTTTTTTTTTGATCTTACCCATTAATATCTTATGCAGTAATCTACATTTGACGCCGCTTAATGTATGATCCAAGTAATTTGCTTTTATCTGTTTAACGAGATTTAGTAGTTCTATGTGTGTACCTGTTCTCCTTAGTACTCCTTCATTAGTTATATGGTTCAGTCATGAAATTTTAAGAAGTCTTTCGAGTATTCATGATTCTGTTTAGTGATTTGATCTTTAGAGATTATATTTCTGGTCAGTGTACGAGTATGAGTCAAATATAGCATTTTACTACTCTTAAACGGATGCTTATTATATATGGCTACGCAAATCTTTACCTTTTTGTTACAATCCCATTTTGTATTTAGTGTAGCGCCTAAATATTTATACTTGTCTACTTCCTGAATATATGTATTATCTATTTGTAATTGTTGATTTCCGTGTTGTAACTATCACTAGTTTTGTTTTGTTCGTATTTCTCTCCAGGACATATTCTTTTCTGTTGAGTGTATTTTGTTCATCGTGACTTGTATATTTTGGATATTATTTGCTAACATAGGCATATTTTGTATTATCCATGTAATTTTCGTTTACTTTAATGCATCTGTGAACATTTGCAAGTGTCAATTGAAAGATTTTTTACGTAAACATTCAATAATTTAATGGATGTTAAAATACACCCTTGTCCGACTCCTTTTATTATTGGAACTTTCTTTGTATATTTTAAGTCATTTATTTGGAGTGGCGATGATTGATTTCAGAAGAGATTTTTTATAATTCTTCTGTCCCTGTCATTGAGGCATATACCTTTTAGCAAGGATAAAAACAAGTCACATCAAACATTGTCGAAAGGTTTTTCATAATCTGTGAAATATATAAATACATCGTTGTGTTGATCATAACATTTCTGGATTAATAATTTTATGCTTAGTTATGCTTTTAGTGTGCCTAGGCCATTTTTGAATCCAAATTGGGATCGCAAAGATTTTTATTTACATTTTTTATAAATTCGGTTGCAGATAACTTTTAAAAAGGTTTTGAGGGTATAACTCATGAGACTAATTTAGTCTAAGTTTCAGTATTAGGTTTTTTAGGTAAGGCGATAAAAATGGATTATAGCCAATCTATTGGGATATTACCGGTGGTCGTATATTGCATTATATAACTTGTATACTTATTTTGTGTTCACTAACTTCCAGCATTTCTCCGCAAATATTATATGGCTCGGGTGATTTATTGTTTTTAAATTTTTCAATGGACAAGTTACTTCAGATACAAGTATTAACGGGCTCGATAAGTCTTCTAAGTTGATATTAAAGTTCAGGTGGTCATTATCGTCGAACAGGATTTTTAATGTTTTCTTCCCAGCTTTCACCAAGTGCTTGCATATGTGTTATAACTTGGTTGTTGATCGTTATTTTTGTGATGTTTGTTTTCTTGAATGTTTTCTGTTTAGTTTTTCTTTTCCACATTGTTTCGTTGTCCATTTATTTTTCTTGTCCTGAGCTAATTTTATATACTTTTTTCATTTCGTTTTTTAAGACTTCTTTCTTCCGTAATGTCAAGTGTTCTTCTATATGAAATTAGTTAACTATAATCTTTTTATTTGAATCTAAAACCTATTTTTCTCTTGTCATTAATCTCTTCATTTACTAACTAAACTTAACGCAGGTGCGATTAATTTTTTTTCGTGAAAGCTTGTGCGAGGTTGACTTTTTATTTCATAGTTAGTTATCAGCCGAATATATATACTAGGCAGTTCCACACTTCAGCTGAGAAAAGGTACATCTATACATATTTAGTTTATCAGTCTTTTAATACCCAAAAAGATAATAGTCAAAAATTGGCGAAATTATTAATTAATAAACTGAAAGACAAGAAAGATGTCTGTCTTAACTCTAACTTTCATATTATATTAATAATCTAAATAGACGTGTAAGGAAAGCAAGGTTTTATGGCAACTTGTGTTGGATTACAATTACAATACAGATACATTTGATCGTACCTCACGCCATTGAGGTTATCTCCACATCTTCCAATCTTCATAGCCTACAATTTTTTGTTACCCGTGTTTGCTTATCAGTGGTTACTTTTTGTAGATGTTTTTAATTTTCTCAGATTTATTATTGTTATTTTGAGTGTTATAAAAATAAATAGTAGAAAGTCCACATAAAATTATTTCTGATTTGTAATAAGTGACCTAAAAAAGATAACAAACAAATTGAGTTTTCCCTCTGAAAAATCTTTACTCGAACTTTGTAGATTGAAGCCAATTAATATTTAACAGTTTTATGAATCTTTTATAGGTGCCTACAGTAACTGTGATTGGATAACGCGAATTCGCTTTCGAAACCAGCTGTAGGCCGCAAGTAATAGATTTCGCTCTTGCAATTGCAATCACCTTAAAAATAGTCCACCATAAATCGACCCATAAACTTATTTTTCAGTTTTATTGCAAAGCTGGAGCCCCCACACATAAACTGCTACTTGTTTCAGTGTCAGATTTTCATCATTAAATTGATTCCAGTGCAACTTGAAGTAAGATTTCGCCGTTGGGTGCCTAGTCGTTAGAAACGGCAATCTTGCGTGACCCCTGATAGTACTTTATTTGTCATAATTAAGTAAACTGTAGAAACTTTAGAAAGTGAAACAGATTTCATTGCTTTCACTTGCACTTTTTGCTTTGTCAAATTATTTGCGGCCGTATGATGTTTTGTGCAGAGGATGGCGTGGAAGACTTGCTTCGCACTAATTTTAAAAATAGCAACGTAAAATTTGCTTTAATTGCGTCTACTTTTTAGTTTTCTATTCACCACTACAATATACTAAATAAAAGACTTGATATAAAATATTTTATATATCGTAATAGTTATTTCAAAAGGAAAATAAGTCGCTACAAGGTTTCCACAATATTTGATAAATTTTCAGTAACACTTTTTATGTAATGAAAAATACAATAATTAGGTAACTAATGGTAATTAATAATTTCAAAATAATAATTTGCTACAACTTGATTATAAACCACATAAATCTGAAAGCAAGTACATACAGTGTATATGTATCACAAGAAAGTGACCGTCGTTAATTCGTTTGAATTTTTATTTCACGTTCTTTTACGCAGTATATAGTTTGTCAACACATTGTGTTGTTGATGTCAGTGAATGCGTTATCTTAATAACGAGTGAAAATTTCTGTAGCGATACGAGCTAGTGTTTTTAGTGAACCTTGTGAAAGGGCAGAAACTGACGTATGAAGTGGCTGAAAAATATATGTGTAAGTTGGGGGTATTTGTTAAGAAGTGGGTAAAGAAATATTTGGAGGTTGGGCATGTAGACCATCTACCGGAGAGGGGAAAAGCCTGTGTTATTACAACGAAGAAGGATAAAGCGATCTTGCGTTTCTTTTAAAGATAAGCCAGGCCTTTCGCTGCTCTGTATACAAATGAAACTCCGCAAGAAAGGAATTCAGGTCTTTCTAAATATGATTCAAAGTTGCTTGGATAAAAAATTTCTTTTCGATCAACTCCGAAGAAACCTTCATTACTAAAAAAATTACATGGAAAAACGATTGGGGTAGGCTGGGTATCGAGATTGGGACAACGTTATCTTTGGACGAGCTTTTTTGTGGATATGATCTTTCTATATCTAAAGCGTGATCAGTGAAAAGTAATGGGGTTCTTCAGCGCATAGTAAAACGTTCAGTGAAAGTGCATTTTTGATTGCCTCTTTTTGTTTACGGACATTTTAACAGAGCTTTGCTTGTCCAGTGCGTGGAAACAACAAAACGTCACTACCATAGAATGGCCGGCAATATCCCCGGATTTAATCCCTTTGTAAATATGTGCTCGTACATGCAAATGAAGCTCGAAGAAGCCTATCTATAGTTGGTAATAGAGATGACTGGGCCAGATATTAGGTAATTGCGCAATAGCTCATAATATATATTTCTATAAAAGAAAAAATCATCTATATTTTTAGTTTTAAAATTACTTTATTACTAAATCACTTTATTACTAAATACTTAAATCAATATTTATTTAGTTCATTGTGATTGTCAAATTTGATGTTTAAAATAAAAATGTTAAAGTATGTTTGTGGTGTATCCATTGCATAGCGGATATAATAAAATAACACCACCAACTCCTAGTACTTAAAGTGACAAATGTAATATAAATAATTAAAAAGTTGTTATCCCTTTAAAAATTTTAGGATTAGGTCTAATAGATATGGAATTTTACTTCTTTCAGTTTTAAAATATTAAAAAAATCTGAAATTAATTTGGAAGTATAACTGTCAACAATAAATAAAACTAATTAGCAATTTTTTATAGTAATATGCTAAATCTCAAAAGATAATATTTTGGAAATGAAAATAGTGATTAAGATTTGCCTAGTAAACACAATGATTTCTCTATTGTAATGTCATATTCGAAGAACTTGATAAAGATTATAGTATTTTAACTGAATTTTTTATTTAGAGAATCAATGTATAAGAGCAATTCGTAAAGATATCCTCCAGTTAATTATCAATGACAGACATGCGTAGGTACAGAACTTTTATTATACACATTAGAAACTTATAATAATACTTTACTTTTCGACATAATCGTTATGTAAGTTGAGCCACTTGTTCATAAGTTTTTGAAACATTTCAAATTCTTTCTACAAAGACTCTGCCGCCTGCAAACCAAGTCACTCTGTAACAGAATTTTAAAGCTCGATGTCATCGTCAAAGCGGTGCGACGCAAGCCACTGTTTCATGCGCATGACGGACCTTTTTATGAACTTTTGCGAGTTTATTGTTCACTACAGATGGGCGATCACTCCCCGCATTGTTTTGCACCTTAGTGCGCCCATCTTTAAATATGACGTACGACACTTTCAGTCACAATTCACAATTCGCGATGTATCACAGTTGCCGAAAAATGGTATTACTGCACGTACTTCACATTTGATGGTATATTCTATGGCAGTGTTTATTTTCAATTGATCTACCCAACGAGAAAACTGTAATATAACATTTTTCTTCTACTTTACACTGCCTACTGAACTACTGCGTGCGGCGTCACAGAAGGGGCGTCAGTATTCCCCGTTTATTTTTGGCGCATGCGCAAACGGAGGTTTTTCCGAATTTTCCTTGTAGTATTATGTAATGAAACGGTATATTATTTGCTTGGGGTTTCTTTGAAAAGGGTTCATCAGGAAAAAAACAATTTAATCTTCTGTATTGGCTTTAACAAGTTTAAATTTATTATAGAAAATAAAGTGGAACGTGAAATTTTTGGAAAATAGAGTTAGTTTAATAATTGAGAAATTGAAACAATGACTAATGATATTACATTAATTTAAATAAAATCTAACATTTGTCAGAAAAAAATCGTAATTAGCTTTGGTTTAGTTTGCTATGTTGAGCTCCGTGGGTTTAGTGAATAATTGATGTTAAAATATTTATTTGAAATTTGTGTACATATCGACTAATCACATAGTATTTGCTTCTGTTGCTTTTTAAGCAAAGCACTTAACGGGTTAGATAATTTATTAGCATTTTATGGCTTGTGAATCAGCAAATTTATTATTACGTTGGCACGGCGCATATCGTTATATCAACGTCGATAACGGATCCAAGCCGTTCTCCAGGCGCAATCGGTGCTCACTGAAAACAGAAAGGCGATACCTTGAAAGCGACTAACACAAATTTGAACAGCCGACATGTCTATTTTGGATGTTTGCCCCGCTCCTGGTTCGCCTTATTCGTGGCTATTCCGCCCACATTTTCACCTGTTGAATAATCGAGAACCTCTCAAGCGTGTGCCGACCTATTCATCGATTGTTCCCCGAGATGCCGCAATTACGCGTTAATTGATTCACGACTTCCCATAAAATGCCGCAAATCTCCAATGGCATTCCTCCGCGGTGTGAAGTGCTTTGAAAGAGCGGTAATTACAGGACGGTAGTTAAAAATCCGCCTTGCCGAGGGAATTAATCTAAATTCTCGATTGGCTTTATAAACGAGTACCGTTGCATGCCCTCAGCAAGCAGCCAGGGCTGTCTTCAGTGATTTAAGCAAGTTTGCTTGGTTACACTTGTGATTCGCAACCGAAGAACGGTATGGCTTGGGCCGCTTCGGCCTCGCAGCGCAGATCTGTCCCGGCGGCTCTCCGATCTATTTGACACGTCGCTGGGTCAATATTGGCCCAAGCCCTGATGTCCCAGAGTTGATTGTTTGTTCGCCGACAGAAATGGCGGAGGCTTCATTTGGACGTCACGCGGCTCTCAAACAAACGGTGATGTAATTCGCGCATGCCTTCGCATTGTATTGGTTTATTCAGCCGCTTGTTGTGAATGGACAACGGAAAATTTATCGCCGACTATTTTACTTCTGCTGCCAGTCTAAATTATCTCGTGCGCGAGAGGCCGTTTGAGAGCAGGACAAGCCAAACAAACACCTTAATAACTCACTTGCAGAACCGCAAGGCGGCAAACTCACCTATGTACACGGCGAAGTAGGTTCGCGTCCAGTTCTCGAGGAAACGAGGCCAAGCATTGAAATTACCATTGTGCTCAATTGCGTTTTCTTGGGCAAGTTGAGCCCGAGATAGCATCTGCTCCTGGTCGAACAAGAACGTCGTATCTGATAAAATAGCTGAGGCTCGGAACATGACAGCTGATAGATTAGCGATGGTGGTTGTATTAATATTTTTATTAGTTCGGAAGTATACCGTAGTAATGAACCCATGTTAATTTTGTTCGGGCCCGTTTTTTTTTCGGTTGTGTAATTTGTACAGTTAAGTGCTATTGTGAGCCGTCTTGTAACCGAAGTACCTGCTTCGGACAAGATTAATCGGCAATCGGTGCTTTCTACAGCGTGCGATAGCGACAAAAGGTTTAGGACAAAAATAGTAACATTGAATTTTTGTCATCCATCATTTCGTAATTTCAAGTGATCATTGAGAAACGGTTTGATTTCGAACTACCAAAACAAAAATGATGAGTCAATTGAAGAGTTTGTATACAAGATTTATTTATTTTTTCTGTAACTGCATAAAATTGTTTGCTAATGCCCGGTTGTTTATTTATATTTTTATTTTCTATGTGGAATAACATTTCTGCTGCCGTTTTTTTTAAATTCATGTTTGTATTGTATTCCATTTTAACTTCATTCTACATTAGTTTTGTCGTAAATTGGTCAGAAAAATTTTGTTTTCTGATTTGGTTTTATTGGTTATCTTATATATTTTTAATATAAAATTTTCTATAGGTGTCGTCCCTCTGATACATTTTTAAATACTTTGATGCTTAGCAAAAGAAAAAGATTAAGCGCTATTTTTGATCCTTACGGTTTTTTTATTTATTTTCTTTTAGACATCGTACTCTCTATATACATTATCACTCATAATTATTTGAACACCTCAATTATTTATCTTATACATATTTATCAAATTTTGAAGCAGTTTTAATGACGTATATGCTCAAGTGGGCTCAATTTGGATTGTTAGCATTGACGGTCCAAATGCACTGCTTTCCTAATTTTCCTCTCGATTTGCATTAATCTTCAGTATGAACACTGTTAAAATACCCCAAAACTGCCGTATTACCTCCACCATGTTTTTGATACAAGCTTTCTCGCTTGTCGACAAATAAACTACCTTCTTTTAGAATCAAAGAGTACAAAGGTAGATGTGTCACCCTATAAGACTTTATTTCGCTACAGTGATATTCAGCTTCAATATAATTTTGATTGTTACAGCCTTTTTAATTTACTTTAGTGTTTTACAGCAATTCTTCTATGCAACCCCACTTTTTAGAGTAGTTGATATTGGGTTTTGGCTTGTTATATTTGTTGTACTTGTAATTGTAGGTGTTGTTAGCAATCGTTTTTTTGCCAATTGCTGTAATGCATTATACGGCTAAAAGACTCCGAACACCACTGTGGAGAAGTGTATTTCGTCATTATTTATACGAAATGTCATAGAACCAGATAAAAGTGCAAGTAGTAGCATATGTAATTCATATACTCCTAGGTTAAACAGGCAATGAGTAGGTGTCGGTAGAGTTGAATGATTTTGAACTTGGCATGATTATTGGGTGCTATCGTTGGAACAAATCGATTCCTGAAATATCGACCTTGCTAATCAACTATAAATTGAAACGCCTAGGATGGAAACAGCCGCGAAGCAAAGTGGTGGGCTACATAAACTTAATACTAGTAGCCGTTGAACTTTGAAGAGAGTAGTGATAAAAATGTGGATGTACTCGGTGGCAACAATTACTTGTGATTTTTAAAGCGCCATTGAAAAACAGATTTGCACGGTTGTGCGGGCTCTTACAAGCCCAACATAAGTACGTTCAATGCTAAATGTTGTTTGCAGTACGATTCAAAGCTCATTGCCATTGGACTGTGGAACAATATATACAAGTTCTGTGAATGATGATTTTTGCTACACGATCTGGCAATTCGACAGACGCATCCGGGTTTGATAGATGCCAAGAAAATGGTTTGCATCGGAGGATAGTGTGCTAATAACAAAATTTGGTGGTGCGAACATAACGGTTTGGATATGTTTTTTGTAATTCGGCCTGGGTGAGTCGCTTAGTTTTTGTAGTCGAAAGGATAAAGGCTGAGATTTATCTTGATACTCTTAACAAAAGTATACTTTCAACTCTCTGGTAACAGTTTGGAAAAGGGCCTTTCCTGTACCAACAGGATAGCGGCTTTGTCTACAGTATACTGACCTTTATATCAAACATCCCTGTAATACAAATTTAAACTCTCTGCGGCTTTCGAAGAGGAATATAATGCAAATCCTACGTATGTATATTAAAATTTTCTCGAACAAGTGTAAGCTTGTGATTTATGCTGAAGGTGAACCGACTTTTTGGCTATATAGCGTATATTTGCTTTTGTCGTTGTTTTGAACATTCTTTTAGATCTTTGTCTTTAAGAGACTAATGTTAACTTTAAAAGAAACCAATTTTTACATTGCAGTATTCAAATATAACTAACGATATTATTAAATTTAAGTTCATCATAACCTTCAAAATAATTCTTCGTTAGATCTTAGAAGGTTTGTTTGACACTATAAACAAACATAAACCAGCACTTTGCATCTCCCGTTTCAAATAACCACAAAATTGATAACTCCCAGATGACAGCTAATAACTTAAGGTTTGTTTCAGTTTATTTAAATCTTCTACCGCCATATTTTGCCATTGTAGCGATCCCCAATACTATTCACCTTAACCTAGTTTGAGTGATATTCTAATATCTGCCACTTCTTCAAAAGATCTTTAATAGAAGATGTCGGCATTGGTTCTATTTTGTTTTCTTTTTTTAAGTACATTTCGCTGAGCTTCTTGCTGTTCTTCATTGAAGAGTTCTTGGAGTTTTTTAGTCGTTTGATCATTTCAATGTTTTATTATAAATTCTTCGATGTCGTATTTATTCAAAAGGCGTGGTCTTTGAATTAGCCGGATAACTCCAAGAATATTAAAATTTTATTTCCGAAACACTTTTAATGTAAGCGTTGAGGAGAACTGGCATGCTTTAAAACAGCGCATTAGTGTACAGTTGCTTGAAACTGGCAATAATCTCAATAATGAAAAAATCAAAAAATTCATTGACTGAATCAACAAAGTGGTGTTTGGAGGTAGAAACTGAACTGTCAGTCAGAAAAAGTATTCCAGAAACTTAACTTTAGAATATTTTAGAAGTTCTGGTACATTGGCCAATAGTAATAGTGCTTTCAAAAGCAATTTATTGATTTAAAGGTAAACCTTGATGCTTGGGATACAAACGTCAAATAGCCATTCATTGAAAAGAACTTGTGTGACCCGTGTCTTTTTATTCTATCTGCAGATCTTGCAGTCTTTCTTTACTTATGGAATTTTTTAAAATGTTTTAGGGTTCTCGGAATGATAGAAAAAAGGTGGCTTAAGCTTTATATCACCACTAACAACCGCTTGCAAAAGTAAAGTCAATCGGTTATTCATGGGTTTATACTCGAAAATATTTTCCGTAATGGTACGGTTCGGCATGCGTTTCCAAAATAAACCAGTTTCATTACGATTAGAAATTTGTTGTGTACAATATTCTTCTTTTAATGAATTCTTGAAATTTAAGACGGAATTTATCAGATTCTTCTTTATCTCCACTAGCAGACTTATCATGCGGTAACACATGTTTAATGTCGGATCTCCTTTTAAACTTTGCTAACCATACAGTGGTAGCCTTGAATTCTACATCCTTTGGCAACGAATGTGAAGTTTGTTTCTTCAGTTCTTCAAAAACGTATCTAGCTTTCTCTTGAATAAGATGTGCTGTTCGTTACTCTTTTAGCTCCTCCAGACTTCTTGATTATGTCTTAGCTAATATTGTGCCTAATGTAGACCTGTTCAAGCCATACTGCCTAGTAACATCAAATATCTTCTGCCCATTCTCTACTTTAGCTATTACCTTCTGCTTGATTTTTTGTGGTGAGCACACGTCTTTTACTATTTTAAGTCCCATATTATTAATTCTTTTATATAAAAAATTTAGAAAAACAGAAAAATTGAGAGAACAGATATCAAACAGCATACAAAAATGATGTATCAGCTGTTAAGGTGTTCCAAAAGCAGTTTATAGATAGCAGTAAAGTACAATGTAATGTAAGGTGCTACTTATTTAAACTTGTGTTTGTTTCACAAGTGTTCGTTGTTCGGTTTTTTGGTAGTCTAAACTGTTCGTTAAGCGATTACCCACTATATTTATTTTTGTTTTTAAATATTATAAAGTAAATGCTCTTTAAGCTGTGTATAGACATAGATGTAAGAATAAAGCAAATAAGTAACGACAACCTTTCTGATATGTATCTGCTTTAGAGAATTGATTTTTTAGTTATTTTAACTCCAAGGATTTTTAGTTTTTAAGTGTTCACAAAATATATATGTATATGTAACAGCTGACATGTATGTGAAAATAATTTGACATAATCGATATTTTTAGACGAGGAATGTAAATAACGTATTAAGATAAAAATAAACGATTCGTTCTAATATTTCAGATAAAGTTATTAAGCAAGCTGTTCCAGTTATGTGATTTAAGTCATCGCCGAAATTGGCTATGTAATCACTCAAGATAGCACATTCAGCTTTATTTTGAATTGATTTCAGGAAATGCTTATGCGTCGGAAAACATTAAAGATATGTTAATTAGATCGCATTATGATTCTAAAAAAGATTGTAGTAGTAAGGTAGTAAGCACATTATACAAGAAAGTGGAAATAAATTGAATTATTACGGCAGGATTTTTTAAGATGCCAAGGTTGCCGTCACGCCCATCGCTTGTGCACGAAGTGCACCATTCAGCCATTACTTTTTATGGCACAACAAAAATTAAACTGCGCTACGCCTCGGTATGCGCTACTATTTCGCCTGTCGCTTTTTATGCATTGTGGGTTATGCATACATCCCGAGTAACTCCTAAGGACTACGTCAAATTCATTTCTAAGTTCCAAGGCTACAGTCAACTAGGTTGGATGATCTCGACTAACAACTGCTATTAAGCGGACTAGAGGTCCGCTCATAAATTAGACGCTTATCTAAAAACGCATGAAACAAATCAGAAGTACAGGCGAGGTCAGAAAGCAGTCAGCGTCAGGTTGTATTTTACGGCGGTGTAATTATTCATGCATGTTTGCCACGATTTTTTCTGGCTCCCGATGTAAACTTATCGAGCAGCGAGTGCTATGGGAAATTGATGCCTTATCTTTCGAGAAATTTTTTATTCTGCGTAGGAATTGTGGAGTGCAGTCGTTACATTGTGTCTTTCTCGAAACTTAATTTGCGTCGCTTCCCACCATAAGTAATCTAAGATTAAATGAAAAATGGACGGTTAATTGGGTGCAGGTTTGGATATGCCATATGTATTTTAGTCTGCAGAGATGGAAGTGTTCCGGAATTTTGCTTTGCAGCGCTAGTTTACATTTCTGATAAGATAATCTTGCAGCTGTATCATTTACAGTTATTATGAATCGTATATTATATTATACAACGTGAGAAGGTTTATGAAAGGGACTCTCAACTATGCGTAGAATGTTAATACGATCTATGCGGTATAGATTCTTCCTTCCTCATTTTTTCAGTTATTCACTTCTTTAGCGGTTTGTTGAAAGTTGTTTTGCTCAGAGAACTGCTTCGTTATTCTATAGTGTCAGTTTCGGGTTCGTGCGTTAGATTATTTATCCAGTTGCTTTTGTCTCGTCTTACACTCATTTTGACGGTAATATTGGCGTTGCTATATTTTTTTCATTTGATGTGTTAATTAGTTTTCCTTCCTCTCATACTCGGTCGCCAGAGCCTCGTTAGTTTTAAACAGGGCGTACCACGTGAAGATCAGGCATTTGATTGAGAGAGGCTGCATGTTGCGCGTTATCATCCCAACACATCCGGGCCTTTCCTTATAATATAAGTTTTCTTCGTAAGCTACGATACAAAAAGTAATATATAAGAAATTCAAATATAAGGTGCTATGACAAAATAAAATAACTGTGGCCAATAAAAAAGTTAAAATAGCTTAATGTTAATAGAATTACAAGAAAGGTAAAGAAAATCTGTGCTAAATTTTGAGCACGATTAAGGCAAAAGGAGAAGATAAAGGAGAAGAAGGAATAAAAATTGCATCTTTATTAACTGTATGGATAAAACTACATAGTGTACACATAATGGTTTAAATACTTCTTTATTAAAAGAACTACACGAAGATGAAGGTATCTTATGCTCTATTTTTTACACACCGGTACTTGTAGAAACTAGTGACTTAATTTGTATATGAAAATTCCCCATATATATGATTTTCTACACATTTGTTAATTTAATGTGTTTTATGGCACGTCCTGTTACTTTTTAAAGATCTGAAATTCCAAGCTAATTTCACGTGACACATTCTAGTGCACAAAGGTTAAATTAAGCGCTGGACTGTGCTGCTAAAAGGAATAGCGTGGCCGCTTTCTTCCGTTCATCGGCGTAGTTTATGTGAGTAATTTTGAAACGTCAGAATATTATGCGATGTCACAGGCGGCTTTATGTCCCGTAATTCATTCATACGACTCTACAAGACTGTGCATACAGGCCATTAAAATAAAAACGAGATAAATCTCTGAAAAGGATAAAAACCTGAGTATAATGGGCCCGAAGACATACCGACGCGCGGATTTATTTAGAGCTTTTTTAAGCGGGTAATTAATGCCCGCCGATGGCACCTTTATATTTCGCCGATTCCGGTGGTTCGTGGAGCCGTTAGTTAATCGCTTTTCGGGAGAGAAAGTCGTTCGCCCTTTGCGGTTTAATTGCAATACGTTTTTGGCTTCTGAGCAACGGCATTAAGCGCCGTTGCTTCACAGGCTGTTAAAGTTGTTCGAATATTAATGCGCCGTGTTAATGGATGTTAAACTTGTTAAAAAGCACTGCCACTACCAATTTGGGCATCTTAAACTTTGTTTATGCTTGGTCATGTTGTTAGAAGGTTTTCTGATTAAGCCTCTCCATTGGACAATTTGCTTTTATGTTTAATAGTTGCAGTTAGGATTGCTCAAACAGCATCAAGATTTCTCGTAGATGTTATGTCTTTTTAGTATTTAGACTGTTACTTTTTACACAACAAAAGTGACTTTATAAAAACACTTTAATTTATAAGCAATAAAGGCATCCTAATTGCTTATAAAAGTCATAAAAAGTCTGTGTATGATTAAACCTACAGGAAGAAACATTAAAACCTCATTTGTTGCCTACAAAAGAATTTAAGATGCTTGAAGTAGAGTTCGAGGCTTTTAGATGTCGCCCAGATCGCCGGATGCGTTATTATCCAAGATACTCTTTCTATAGCCGGTAATTACAGAATGTTATTATCACTGGCTCCAGACTTATAAGGGAAATGCTTATAAGGAGGCTCTTCTCGAACCAGTCTCGTGCAATTCAGTAGTGGAGACAATTAGTCGCAGTTAGATGCCTCATTCATTAATTTCGATGTACCAGGTCGTCCACTGGCGCCCGTAAAGTATTCCCTTGGCATGCTGACATATCAGTTTTAGATCTGAATATCGAGTTTCATGCTGCAGTAAATCCATTGTTATTAAGTTCGTCACGACGTCGTTACTATCCTAACACTTTCAAGGATGGAACGGGCGCGCTTAGATACTAGCCTCAACCTTCACTGACTTTTTCGTGTCGGCTTATTAAAAGTGAACTTTTGCCTTGTTTGTGTAAAACAATCCGCGGTAGGTTAACTGCGACGGAGCATGAAAACCGCAAGCATAAATGTTTTTTAAATTAACGACCGTTACAAACAGTGAACCCGAACTGTTTGGAATTTTAGAAATGCGAACAGTTAACATCAAATTGAAAATTTTCAGTACATGCAAAAGCGTCATTATGCATTTCCATCAGTAACACATTCTGTTACGGTTGGCAAAGGGCAGCACGATATGATGTGAAATTAATGTTATTTATGACAGCTGGCTTGACATTGATATCGGGTTCAGTTTTGAACCTTGTCGCCACAAAGACGGACGTAATTTCATTCATGAGTTTGTTAATTGTTTTACGGGTTAGGGGATGCCTTTGTTGTAACTAGCTGTAATTAATTTAAAAAATGAATGTGTGACTCGCAGGCAATAGGTTTACTAATATCGAAAATATTAGCTTTTTCCGTATTAACAAGCCAATGTTCAAAATTGTGTTTTTTCAATGAGTTATTCTGATGTTTTTTCCCAGTTTTTTTATTCAAATAATTTTGATTTTTTTAACTAGAAAAGTTTTAGAAAAGTATTATGGTATATAAAAGGGAAAAACGACCTACTATAAATAAAAATTTTCTCAATAGGAATTGATGATGTTAAAGCTTCAAAAATGCTTGCTGCGTTGTCCCGTTGTATTGCTAATGAAATTCCTTGGATGAGATTGAATCTTGACCTATGTTCACCAGTCAGTTTATTCAAACGAGTCCCAATTTGGAGAATTAGCTCAGCTGCTTGGAGTGACCAAGGCCCTAGAGTATCGACCGTGAAGGCTATAATAATATATAATAATAATAGTTCCAGTTTGTTAGCTTTTATAACACGAATACCTTGTTGACTTCTTGAAATTGGCTAAGAACTATTTCGCCGGATTGATTATCGCAAAAATGTAACTCACACTTGCTGCGGTTAATTTTTAAACCAATCATTTCAGCCTGTGCAATGATGGATTTAAAATCTTCTAAAACAACTTCTGGAGCGTTTCCCAAAGTTCCATTGTCTAGATACCATATATTAAGATCGGACTTCAGTGATTCAACTATGTGTTGGATGGATAAGCTAAAAATCTATGGAGCAGTGAGGTCTTCTTGTTAGGCGCCAACTTGAGATGATCACATGACTTGCAAAGACTTCGGGTGTACGAAGTTTAGCCTTGGTGAGCATAGAGTTTCTTTCCACGCGATTGAAAGCCTTTTGAAAGTCTATTTTTAGCACTATTTTTTCTCACGTTGTCCGGATGTTTGATGAAGGATCTGGTAGCATAGACGGCAGGTTCAGATCCTAATTTATTACCAAAACCAAGCGATTTTCTTCTTTTTGGCAAAACATCTAACTTTAGCTACGAGTCTTTTGAAAAGGCCCCGTCTTTTTTAACTAAAACACAAAGTGAAGCTCCAAAGAAAAAAGGATAGATATCCTCATTAAGTTTTCCAGACAGTAGAAAATTACATAGCTTAGTAACTGAAGATAATGCTTTGACCTCATATTCTCCAGTAGAAAAGGAATCCAAGTTTTTCAGATGTTGAGATCTGAGCCCATCCATTCCACCACTGGACACACATGAAAAAGACATAATAGGCTTGTATACTGCTGCAGACTCAATTTGTAAATGATTACGTTCCTCGTTTGGAAGGGGAGGGAGATCGAGATGGCTGGAAGGAGCAGGATGCTTCTCTACGAGTGCTTCATATGATTGTTGGTCTGTGCTAGCCAGGGAGTTATTTGACGTCACAATTTGTATTGCTCTTTTAATATTGAAATCAGCAATTTTATCCTCCACCCGGGAAGCGATTGAAACTTTGGTTTTAGTAGGAGGAAGCGAGTTACTAGATGAATTATTCTTAACTTGTTGCACAAGGGATATTTCTTTGACTTTTTTAGACACTCTTAAAGACTTGTATGTAAAAAGCATAAGTTCGTCCCAGAATTATCCTGGATACATTGTTTGATTAAAGGTGTAACTTTATCTGCCACCAAATACCTTGCAGTTTTAGGGATGCGCTTGAGTATTCTAATTTCCTTGTGTGCAGGTTTTTAGTGCGTATTTATGTGCGTATTATGTTTTCGGATTAGTAGAACACTTTCACTAACTATGGAAATGTTCTCATGGGACATCACTCTGAGCTGTTCATTAGATTCAATTTTGTGTTTAGTTTTGAGCAGCTGATTCATTCGGTGCACCATTTCAAATAAAAATTGCATGAATTTTTTACTGAATTGGCAATACGTTTTAAAACAATAGCTTACTATTTCTTTGTATACCATTACTAATCCATACCACAGATTTTAAAAATAGATAGATAAAGCCGATTACAAAATTTTTACTATACGAATTTCAAAGGCGGGAGATCGATCGTTGTCTACATAATTCCGGAAAAGGAAAATTTTTACAAACATACGAAATGTCAGGAGTTGTGGATAATGGAAGTAAGCGCTACGTTCTAGCAGCGAAAGGCAAACCAAACGAAGAACAAAAGAAAAATATAGGTGTAAAGGAGAAAAGTGCCAAAAGATAAGGCCTATAAGAAAATATACTAAGATGCAATTTAAAATGGAAATATCCAAGAAAATCAAAATAGCAGAAGAATGGTAATATTCAAAGGTGTAAAAAAATTATGGGAATTCTTTAAAGAAATAATCCTTAAAGTTGTAACCTGAGTATGCAGTACAAGTTGTAGAAGTAATAGCCGAAAGCACGCAACCTGATAGAATGAGCGCATTAAGATTAAGAATGAGATAAAAGGAAAGAAAAAATTATGGAAATATTATCTTAGGTTCGCCAAAACTACAAAATCCAAAGGAGCAAAGTCGAAAAAGTAATTTTGCAAGAAAAAACGCCAAAATGAGAAGAATTTGGACAACGAATGGAATCAATGGAATAAAATAAGAGAAATATTAAAAAAGAAAAACACCATTTAGACACAGAAGAGGAATAAAGCAAGTTATAGGAACGAATAGAAAAACTTCATTACCTCTACACTTCCCGGCAAAAGAGGTCCGGGTTATGTATATATGTATGTATACATTTTACTGATTCGATTGTTTTGCTCACAAGTGTGTTTACAAATTTTTATTATGATTGTAAGGTTTTGTATAATACAAATGTCGCTTTGGCACAATGATATTCGTCCCTTATAAGCAGTAAGTACGAATTGGTACAACAGAATAATGCTCTTTTCTATGTAGCTCTCAGAACATAGACAAAAATCTAGGTATCTAATGTAGTTGTACTCTTTTTCCATTAGATTACTATTTATGCCGATTAGTGGCTTATTACTTGTAAGCAGTATAAAATCATCGAGGAAGTGGAGGTTGGGATACAAGAATATCTTGCTTCTGAGAGTATACGAATTGTCTGACAGACGAATACAAGGCATAGACCTTAACTATTTTTAAAAATTAATGTTATTAGTTTTTATTCAACAAAATATTTAACCTAATGCGGGGGTATTTACAGGACGCTCTTTGTTGCAAGCTATCTAATCTGTTAATCAGTTTTGCACGCGATTATAAACCATCTCAGAGAAGACAGTCCGACTCACCTGTGAGTAGATGTCTGTAAGGATTTCTGTATAGCTTTTTCATGAATCGGTGCTCTACAAGAACGATTCGTTACAAGTTGAAGGTAATTGTTTGCAATAAAACAGGGCAAGGGGCAGTATTTTTTTAAATCGTAGTTTTTTATCTTTTTAAGTTTTCTACTGTTTATGCAGTTAAATACAACTGAATTGGTATTTAAAACGAGAAATGTGATTACTATTAGGTTCTATTACATTATTATTTGCTCTTCCATTACATGTTATTCTAGAATGACATATCGCTTGTATTTGATAAAGTAAATCGCAAATGTATGCTATCTAATGTGCAAATAAGTAGATAAAAGAATAATACCGAAGCATGGGGAAGTACCATAAGTATGTAAACAATTATTATATGTATAACTAAAAAGAATGGCTTACTATCTGCAATAATGAAAAATCTACAAAAAAGAAATGGGACAAGGAGTTACTATTTAAGCAAATCTTTTATCTAACCTTTTCTGGTTACAAACATACTTTAGATTATTCGAAGCAAATTGTTCCCAACATTTGTTTGTTTTAGACGTGTTACTTTATGTGCGTGATTTATGAAACTACAGCTGGTTAGATAACTAAACACTGAATTAAGCGGTTAATCTCTCTTAATGGCGCTTCTATCAGCTGAAACCAGCCCGCGGCCTCCATTTTCAGACGAGACAGAACCACTGGCAATTTCGATTTTTCCCGGGCGGCGTAATCCGCGATTACGACCCATTTACGACGCGCCGCAGTAAAATTTTGCCCATTAACTTTATTTTTAATTGCACATTAAATAATATGCTGGCACGTACCGCGGCCTACGCCTGTTGCGAGCATCCGCGCTCCTCTCGCATAATAAAATTTCCCGGCTGCTTGCTTTAATTGGTTTTATGTTAACAACGTTCAGCACTTACATGAGATGCCTATTGGTATGGGCGATGAGGATCGGTGACGGTAGAGGTTTGCTGCGCCGAGATAAGGTGATAATGTATGGTAATTATGCATCGAGAAATTATATCGGTTTTATATATTCTCGGAAAAATGGGCGCAACGGCTCTGCAATTATCCCGCCGTGTGTAGATCGCTGATGGGGAACAAAGAGCCGTTCGAGCCCTGCCCTGCATTTAAATGTTAACTGAAACTGAAGATTGCCATCAACGATGGTTTATCTTGTGAAACTAACGTGAATGGCGTGGCCTCTTTTGTATGTCGTTAATTTGTTTGATGTGCAAGTTTTCTCGTGCACTTTTTCTCTGTAGACAAGCTAGCTCTATTTTTATTTGTTGCATTCGCACCTTTATTAATATTTTCCACGGTGTAGTTTACAGAAAGTTAAATAATATTTTACTTTAAAATTAATTAAAGGTCATCAAGGTCTATGAAAAATAGTACCAAAAAATATTTAATATAATATATTCAACAGTAATTTTTTGTCGCACAATTTTTTCAATGTTACTACTTTTTATCTTTTCTGTTCGATTTTTTTTAACTACCATTAATAATTTATTACCTTTCCTCTTGAATAAGTAATCGTTTCATCTACTGGCGACATCTAATGACCTAGTATCATAACGACGACGCTACTGTGAGTTACAGAGGTAGGCCATATAAGGAGAATCAGATTTTCATTTGCCTCGCCGGCAACCTCTTGGTGAACGTGGAAAGGTAGTAGTAACATTAATGAGCGGATAGGCGAGGAACCGTCTCGGTGCGACTGGCAGGTGTGAACGTGGGCAACCCGTGGGTGTCGTACGTAGGACGACCGCTGGAGTGGAGGTGCTGTGCCCTCAACCTCACAAGGTCATAGGCCTGCTGTATGCACCCCTAACGACAGGAGCTTCCCGACCGGGCACCGATTAATTGGCAGAACCGCGTCGCCTACAATCAACTTTTTCAAACCAGCGGCTTGTCGCTTCGTTTTTAAGGAGTTATTGTGCGCACATTTGCACAAGCTCATTCACCTATTGCATGGTGCAGTTGCAGGACTTTAAATGAGCGAATGAATGAACGCAAGCAGTTATGAATAAAATAGTTGCTGCAGTGCGCGTGGGCCGGTTGTCGAAGTAAATTCGAATTTTTACTGATTGGCAACCATAAAGAAAGAGACTTTTTGCGGCGGCTAATAAACCGGAGCCACTTTATTATTACGCATTAAGAATGTTAATGCCACATGCTGTGCGGCTGATGAGTTCTAGCGTGAGTAATTGTTAATCAGGCGGGCCTTTAATGCAGGAGTCGACCGGTGAAATGTCAGGGAAATTTTTGCTAATTGGGCTACGACGACGACGTAGCAGAATTTTATTAATAACTTCAAAAGTGCATGTTATCATTTATTATATTAGGGCAGCACTTAATAAACATGCACCTAATGAACTACCACTATTAAAAAAAGTTGTATATTAATTTAAATGTTGTTTCTTTTATTATTTACTATTACACATAAAATAGCAAGTGTAAGTAGATTAACAAATTTGTGGAAGCAACAATATTCAATTGTAAATAAACATGTAGGGATATTATTCCACATAGCGTGATACGAAGTCTTGTTTAAAAATTAATTATATTGCAATCTGATTAATTGCTGTTTATTCTGCTGATTCATTACTCTTTGTTTCTCTACAAAGGTCTGCAAGTTATTTATAAGCAAAGTAACTCTATGTTTAGATAATCCTATTTAATATTATAAAAAATTACAAAGTGATAATGATACATTGACCTTCAGCTTATGTTGTGTTTAAATGAGAAGTTACATGCTTTTTGTTGTGTAGGGTGACGAAATTATTTGACTTGCATTAACAAAAATTTAAAATTATTTTTATTAAGACTAAGTAAAATTAGTTTTTCATAATTATTTTAGGTATGTAAATTAATAGACAGGAAATTATTATCATAAATATAGAGTAATGATTGTGGGGTTTTGTGAAATTTTTAAGAATTTTAGTTTATTAGCCTAGCTGATTATTTTAAGGAGTATGGGAAAGAAAAAAGAATTAATTAGCCATCTGCAAATATAAGTTGCTAATATTATATTAGTTAGTCCTTGATAAATTAATTAGAAGTTTAGAAAATTTAGGAAAACCCGTTCTTTTACAAAAAAAGAAGAAATATTTATTGGAATTGGGGCCAAAGTTTCTGAAATGAGCTATAGTAACAAAAACGTGGTGAGCAAACATTGGAAGAAATATTAATAAGCTGCTGCTACAACAATGCTGAAGTTGCGACCTGCAAAATAATTTTTAATTGCTTACGTAAATGTCCATCAAGTTTAACTACACCAGAACTTATATTTAACAAAAAAGAGAAATATTAAAATAGAAAACTCTTTATTTAGGAAATCCAAACTAAACTTCAGGATCTGAATTGCGCGTCGTATGCCTTCTGTGAACGTTGGAAGTTTGCATTTGTACGTCTGGCATCTAAAGATATGGCAAAGCCCACCAAAGACTACCAAAAATGCCATAGAGTGGTAATTTAAAGAAATATAGAACAAGGCAGTTGATGTAGATTTTTGTAAGAAACATATTGAGTGACGAAGGTAATTTTTCTTTAAATGGCTTTGTAAATCGTCAAAATTATTGCTTTTGGGGTACTAAAAATCCAAGTGCTATTCTCGAAAATCCAATGCATTTACAAATATGTACTCTTGGTGTGAATTGTGGGCCGAAGAAATTATTTTTGAGGGCGAAGCTGACAACGACGTTACTATTAATGGTGCGCGTTATCGAGAGGTGCTAATCAACTTTTCTTTCAATTATACCAACGACTTGAACTTGAGCGACATGTGATTTCAACAACATGAAGCAACATGCTAAAAAGAATAGTCACATGTCAGCGGAGTCGTGGAGGGCATTTGAAAATTTAAATTATTTCAATATTTTGTTTTTATTCAGAAAAAAACATGTTGAAGTCCAATTTCGATTACTTTATAGTATCACGGAGATGATGTGTAGCAGAAAAATAAAATTTTAATACAAGAATTTTACTCTTACGTATTGTGTCACTTGTACATATTTACATATCTAATATGTAGATAGCAAAAAATGCTCAAATGATCGCTTGGTGTCAGATCCGGACTGCATAGCAGGTGCTCCACGACTTCCCATCCAAAATCATCCAACTGCTTCTTTGTCCTTTTCCCAATGTGTGGCTTTGCGTTATTGAGCAAGAGGATGACCGGAATTCGACGATTACGTAATTGTTGACTAATTGGACGCAGAATTGATCTCAATTGTTGAGTGATGATAGTTAAAATTATCGGTGCGCATTTGAGTTGTCATCGATGGATTCTCGTCATTTGCGTTACGACGGTTTGATGATCGAGGTCTTGCGGACGTCCAGATCATGGTTTGCCAATCAGGTCGTCTTCTCGGCGCAAAACTTTGCAAACCATTCACTTGCTGTCAATTCTCTAAGTGTCTTGTCCCCGTACGCGTCGCAAATCTTCTTAGCCGTCTCCGACGCTTTCAGGCTCAATTTCCATTGAAAGTACAAGAGCAATCGTTTTTTCCTCAAGTCAGCTCCATTTTATAACAAGTATAGAAAAATTATATATTAAAATACTTTAAGAAAACGCGCTGCCAAACGATGTCAAAATGATAAAAACGAATGATTTCTCTAATTTTAAATATAGATTATTTCTGCCAAATATCTTTAATAAGTATATAGATGGAGAATATCCCTTTGTTTAAAGAAATTAAATAATTATAGGAGTCAAAAGATGAAATGTTACGACTTAAAAGGTTATAACAAACCCAGATAGTGCCATCTATTTTTTTTATAGAGGAGGGGAAATCCTTAATGTACGCCCTGCTACGCAAAAATAATTCACAGGGCAATGTGGGACTTGCACCCACTAAAACCCCTCCTCTGTTCCTCAGGAATTCCACGTACCACGGATACACCCCGTCTATTGAGACGTCAAACTACAACGGGAAAATATATCTAAAACCACACCGACCGGTTCAGGTCGCCTTTGGCCCCCCTTCCCCATCTAGCCCTGCGGGGCTGCGTTTTGATTTAAGGAAGTGCACCATTTAATAACATTTTGAAACACGTTCAACGACACCCAACTCGATACACTTTTATAGTTTGAGTTTTGAACCCATTTTATAAGTATAAATTTTGGACCCCTCGGAGAAATCGGATCGAAATTTGCTGTTGTTTGAAATATGGATCAATCCTGCCAAATATCAAAGCTCTATCTTTACTGGTTTCAAAGTAAAAGAGTCCGCTCCCTACGAAATTTCGGACCTCCAATTTAGCCCCGTTGAGTGACCCAATCAAAATTTCCTAAAGGAGGGGTTCTCTAATTTTAACTAAAAATCAGAGGTCTATCTTTACCGGTTTGGTAGTAAATGAGCGTCTGTCTAAAACTTTTGGCTCCCAGTTTAGCCCCTGTGGGGGGTCGGATCAAAATCCCGAAACACGTGTCCTTTCAATTAGGCCGAAGATCGTTCCTGCCAAGTTTTACATTTCTAACTCTAGCCGTTTTCGTAAAAGCCTAAAATTTTGGATCTCGCAAATTTTGAAAATGCCTTTCTTAATACGTCCCTACGCCATACAAATAATAAAACCCTAAAGTTTCAAAGTTATATATTCGGCGGTTTCGGCTGGCCGTTGATGAATCAGTCAGTCAGTCAGTCAGTCAGTGAGTGAGGGCTTTCTCTTTTGTACGTATAGATAGACACACATACACATACACACACTTATGATTAATTTATTAAATAGATTTTAAAAACTTCTTTATGACAAAAAGTAGTGTCGGTCAAAGCATTTCTTTCCTAAATATAGAGATCAAAGTTAAATGTACTCTTTATACATTTTTCAATTGTAATTCAATTTAAATGTCCTGAGAGTTGCAAAAAATTTTAGTTTGAATCGAATTCGCCCTCAAAAGAATACGTCATTGCTGTATTACTAGAAGTTCCCAATCATTTGTATAAATTCTACACATGTATTATATGGAGATGTTACAAATATTACGGCCATTCATAATTTTTGATCTACTGGGGTCAGGAGAAGAAAAACAGTTAGAAAGTAACGTTAAAAAGATTTAAAAATAGTAAACGCCCTGATACTAATAAACACAAAATGAATATTTCTCACATGATTTTAAAGAAGTCAATAAGCTTATTGCCAACATTAAAGGCCAAAAATGCAAGTTTTCCAAAATTATTTAAAATATTAGTGAAAGTAATAAAGGATTTCAAGGAAAAATCAGCGACGGGAAAATATTTTTAAAAAGTTTAATAATTATACTTGTATAACTCTCGGGCATTATAGAAGAATTAAGAATATTAGAATAAACAAAATAATTTCAAATCAGTGCATATTATGGAATATTTTAAATGCAAAAAGTGTTACATTTATATTACCTAAATGATTAAAGTAAAGTTATTTGAGTTTCTGTAGATATCTCTTAGTTGATAAGGTTGTAAGCGAGTCAAAGTCAAGAACATGATGAGGTTTATGCTGTAAATAATAATAATAATAGTAAGAGAGTGTTATTCTAGACATCACAGTAATTTGTCTTCCAAAAGTGGCATCCACTTTCAAGCTTAATTAATGAATTAGTCTTTAAGTTTCATTTATTTTCTCAAATAAATTTTTTAAATTTAAATACTGTTCCAGTACGTCAGATATGAAAGTTACAATCGAGAACAGCAGCATTCTGGTTTTAATGGATCTCGATTAGTAACCATTTATCATTTAATTAATAATAGCAACAATCATTTCGTTGAACTTAACAGTCGAATAGTTCAAGTACCTGTGCAACAACTTAACATCAAATATCATATGCCTTGTATTAATAGTGTGGTGCATAAAACAGAACCTTGAGGAATATTCCCCAGCAGCTTTCGTCGTAAACAATTCTCGCGGTAACTTAAACGACAGCACAACGGCGTTCCCAGTTTAGACGTTCATAAACAGATGATATCGAACAGTACAAAATACACATTACCTTGTATTCAGCATGTTTATGTTCGCCGTAACCCGGTTGTTGTTGGAGACCCCCCGACGCGGGGCCATTTTTAAGTAATCACTAATTAGTATTGAATTTCAATTCCTTTTTATGATTGGAACCTGTCGCCTTCACAGCGCGATCGCGCCGTTTCGGGCGTAAAATATGTGAAGATCTGTCCGGCTGCAAACCTTAATGCAAGTTATAAGTTTATGGTTTCAAAAACCTGAATAAATTTATATATTTACTGATTATAACTGCATTTATTTTGCTTTTAGCTACTTACTTGAAAAAGTAATGTTATAGACAGTGCTTTGGTCAAGTATCAGCATGAACTTTTTTTAATACTGATTAATTACTAATACAATTTTTGCATATTTATATAACGTTTAGTGTTTTATGTGCTGCCACAAATGGTTAAGTTTGCTTAGCATTTTAAACAATAAATACGAAATTTATTCAGGCATATTATAGTATTTCATTAGATGATGTCCTATATATTACTTACATTGTTGTACAACAGTTTCATAAATCAAATTGTAAGAATAAGCAAGCGTTATTCATTTTTGTTTTTGTTAAAAGTCTTATTAATTAGAATAATATTTTGTTTATGGTGGGTATACGTGGTATGTATATAAATCAAATAAATTAAGCCTCAAAAATATTTTAATTGAGAAATACAACAGAAATATTAATACTTTTTAATACAATTTCTTTCTTGATCCTCAAGTCGCTATATATGAATTTTCTACGTTTAGAGACGACGTATTTGCTCATCAGTCGTAATGCTTTCATTTTATTATGTATTATGTACTCTCGAGCGATTTATTTTAACGTTAATTTAGGGTTAGCCTTAGCGAACATGGCGGATGTTTCAAATCGCTAAAAAACACTTGATGGATCACTTGTTATTTTAGTGAAAAATTTATAAGCCTTTATTTACAGAATTTTTAAAACCAGTAAATATTAGTGGTCTAAATAATTTAGCAGTTATTCAGGTCTTTTTATTTGAATTTTGGATATTTTCTTTTTGATAGTTGAAACTCGTTCAATACATAAATTGGCATTATTTTTATAAATATAATTACAGATTCGTGTCTGCTTTGCTAAAAGAATCAGAAATTTTGCCATCAATTCAGGATTGTTGTATAAAATCAAAAACTTTATAACTTCTGCAATATTACCACCATTTTTGAATGGCCTGTAGAAAATTGCTTTTAATATAATGTCGAAGTTTATGTTGATGCGTTGCATGGATTTAATAATAGTTACAATTTTTGGAATGTTTATTTGGAAATTAATTCTTGTATTCTTATGTGGTATATTCTTTAAGTGATATAATAATCCATTGTAATATTTAAATGTGTGCATGTGCTTCAAATTGCATTTTAAAATGCTACTAAAGTATTAATTTAAATTATAAAGTTGTCGAAAAAGAAGATGCCCTTAGTGTAGTTTGTATTGCAGTTAGAGTCAGATTTGCCTTATTGTTTAATTTTGTTACAGATCTCTGTAGTTGCTTCTGATCTTTAGGCCATTTTAAATTTTTTAACTTGATTTCTATAGTATGTGAAATTTGTTTTTAAGACATCTTAATTTAAATTTTTCAAATGAATCTTGTTTTCAATTGACTGACTTACTTAACTTCTGAATAAGCAATAAGATTTCCATGTTTACTTTTCTTCTTATACACTACCACTCATGGAAGTATGAACACATTAAAATTTAGTTATACAGTGAATAACTATACTTTTCATAATAAATTTTGTTGTGAATGAAAATAATTATTTGTAGATTTTTTGTTTGGTCAAAAACTTGAACAAGAAAATTATGTTTTGCATCCTTGAATTGGCATTCAACAGTTCAAATCATTCTTTCTATCCCTATCTATTGTTTTAGATGTTTGTTTACATTTAAAAAAGGTGCGTCGTCCGAAGCTCCGACTTCCGAGCTTGTCAGTTTATTATCAGATCTTAGAGCTCCCCGCATGGCATTGTATTGTTATATAATTTTACTTAATACTCATATTAGGAGTAGATTGTAAATAATTGGTTAAATTAATAAAAAAAAAAAAAATGTCGCTTACTTGGATTTTTTACTTTTCGTTTTGAATCTTTGCATTCAGTGGCCCGTGCTAAACTTCTCTCCATAGAAACCATTCTCATTTTACATCGAGAAAGATTATTAGTGCATAACATAGTGAAAAAATTAAGGGTTTGTGGTTCTACGCTACAGAGAGAGGGATCTCCATAGCTCTGGGTCATCACGAGTAGCATCTGATGCAGAGGATCAATTTATCAGACTGATGAGTAAGTGAAATCTAAGATGACACAATAAAACAATATCAGTTAGCACAATACAGCGGCGTCTTCGAGAGGGTAATCTGTATGGTCGTACTAAGACCAAAAATCCGTAGTCACGGCATGGTAATAAGGCTAAATAGCAATGACAATTGAACCGTGAAAAAACGTATTATAGATCGACGAATTCAAATTTGAATTTGTTCGTCTATTAAGACTGAAAAGATGGCCCAGGACTCTATTGTTCCGACTGTCGAGCACGGAGATGGGTGTATTTTAGTTTAGGGGTGCTTCTCTACGGTTGATGTGGGGAACTTAGTAAAAGTTGATAGCATTATAAGGAAACAACATTATAAAAATTTTTTAACGGAAGACTATCATTTGGGATGCAATTAACCGGGAAAGAATTCGTGATGATGCAAGACAACGCTTCTAAATATACTTCAAAGCTTTGTAAGCCTTCCAGCAAAAAAAAATGTTCAAAATGATGACATGAGCATCACAGAGTTTATACATGATGAGCTGAACAGAACAGTAGGAAAGGACCGTCTCACGCCCAAAAAACATATATGATGTCTTCTTCGTGGTGCCTAAGGAGATTTACCACTTCAAAAATTAAAAAAATTAATTGGAAAAATGTCTAGAATCATAAAAGCAGTATTAAATTCAAGGGCGGTTTTTCGATGAAACAAATGTTAAATATTCAAGTTTAATTTCTTCTAGTGTTTATAATAATTTGTTTGTTCTTTACCTGTTGTGTAATAATACATTATATAATAAACTATTTTCTTACATTAAAGTATATAAATTTATTTTTTATTTAGTGTCCGTACTTCCATAAGCATTAGTGTATGTTGTGTGCATGTATATACATATTTCTGAAATTGCAGCACTATTAAAAACAAGTTGCATTGGAACTTTTATATTACATTAAGCTTACTGTAATTAAAAAACAAAAGTATTTTGAGAATTAAAGTTTGTCTGCCTGAAATTTGGTTAATATTGTTTCTTAGATATGAAATATCATATGTAAAATAGCCACAGAAGTGTTTTTAACCGTTCAGGTTTAACACGTGTAACTTACACGTCGATAAAGAGCACATTATTAATAAATTGGCGAATTGGAAAGAGGATGTATTGTCGTCCTACCTGACTATAGGGGTCTTAGAGCAACAACGGTGGATCAATACACAGTATTAATTGTCTACCTCCTCTGTTCGATGGAACTAACAGTACAACGCCCTTTCTTTGCACTAACAACGAAGACTACAATGGCCAACAAGAATTAAGTTTTAGATAAATCCAAATTTTGCTTGAACCGAAACGATGACTGAATTTAATGCGTCGCAGATTCGTAGAAAAGAAACAAAAGACTGTACTCGTACGAAGAATACAACGTCAAAATGAATAATATAGTATCGAGAACTATCAGTTGTGGTAGCAAGTCACCTCTTGTCAAAGTTAAAGGCAACATTACCAGTTAGATTTACATTAACACGATGGTACAGCCCGCGGTACCTCCTTTTCTAGGGAGGGTGTCCCAAGCAGTCTTTCAACAAGATAACACTCGACTACATATGGCACGTATCGCATTAAACTTTCTTTAACAAAACAGCGAAAACTCTCTCCTAGCTAGCCCGACCACCTGAGCTATTATTGATAGAATATATCTGGAACATCATTGCACGAATGGTACAGTGGTATCCACAACTTCAAAATAATTTGGTTGAATTATGTGAGAGTGTCAATAATAAGTGGAACACAGTAGAATAAGACACCATTCGTTCATTTTAAGGCAAGCGAAAATATTCTCATCGCATTCTATTATTTAAAATAGTCAGTGCTGAACGCTTAAATATCTCAAATCTTTGGAAAGCTGTAATAATGAATGGCGTTGTTTTTCTTTTGAAGAAAACTAGTTTACAAGGTTGTTATGTCTATACGGGAAATTACATGAAATTAAATCTATTTCAAAGGATACTATTTTTTTGTTGGTTTTTAGTTAGACTTTTATTATAGAATATTGATAAAAATTATTCCTAAAAAATTTATAGATTATTTAATGGATTATATTTTAGTAAAAAATCTCTAGTTTTGTTGTGGTGATGTTCTTTTAAATTTGTTGCTCATCTATAAAATGTGATATTTGATTTTTAAATATTTTACTAATCATTTTAAAAGTAGTATGTAATTAAACACGAAGTTTACGTGGTTTTTTCCTTTGTAAGCGATACTTTCGACTTTAGCTATTCTGTGTAGACAACAATACAAATCAATTATTTTCTTAATTTCTTTTACTACATCTACTTAACATATTTTTGTATTTTTGGTGCAATAACTAAGCCAGTACTTGTTTGGGATACTTATTTGTCTGGAGAATGCAAAGCACATAGAACATGCAGGACTGCACGTAAAGCTTAGACGTCAGAACAGTAACATTATTAAATATACATTAAAGTCCAGAAGCTAATCACACAGCATTCCGTATGTTCATATTAGCATAGAAATTTGTGTTATCGTCGTTCTATTATTAGAAAAATGTTTTGTGTTCATTACGCATAACAATTTTTTATTAACATGATTCAAATAAACATGCGGTGATACATGTTAAAGAAGCGTGCAGCGAGTGCTTATAAATATTTAAATAGTGATTTTGAAGTTACAACACCAGGAAGTAACGCTTTACTCCGTTAGTACTTGCATCTGCAGTCTCCAACAATACATGCAAAACTTCCATGAAAACAAATTACACAATAAACAAGCAGTGCGCTTCTCCTAACTGCAATAAACAGCGCGCCAACAGCAACGTTCTTCGTTTATAGTTTCAGCGGCGGCGTCCATTGATAAAACGCGTGGCCTGACGGAGCTATTAATTAACAGTACGAATTAATTATGTAATCCGCTGGCTGATCGAGTGACGGCATGCCGGAAGAATGCGGCTCGAAATATCGAATCCAATTTATATGCATTGGGCGATCAAACCGCCGTTTTTGAAACGTCGATCAGCGGCTGACATTTAGCTGGCGCGAATTCAGTGCGCCGGCAGTTTTTCTGATAACGAGCCATTGGCGCCGTTCGTTATCGAGACATATTTGTGCCGACATTACGACTTACTCATTATTGCGGGCGGCACTTTCAGAAAACGAATGTTCGCGACGCTGTCGCGAAATTATCGTACGCGATCCAACAGCGCAACTCATAAATTATCTGATAAAAGAGCACATTGTTGGTTTTGGCTGGCGGCGCCTGTGGATTTATTTTGGTTTCACGGCGGGCCTGACAAATTGGGTTAAATGGAAAGTTCACGGCGGCGGAAAAATTGTCTGGAAAATGGAATGATGTTAGAAGCACCATGTAATAGCTTTCTGGTAAAGTTAAATGGATTACATGTCATCATTAGTATCACCCTGTTTTACATATTGATATTCCGATTATTATTTACATCTATATTGGATTGAGATTTTCATATCCTGGAATTTTTGAAATGTACATTGTTAGGGAATAATTTTGAACTTGCATTTTCCCTTATGTGCTGGTTGTAATTATGATGTAACCCTTTAATATAAAATAATGATAATAATTTTACATTTGCACATATGGATTTTTGCGTCATGTAGCATTTAACTCAGCTATTTTAAAGCTGTCTGCAGCTAAACCTATTATAAAATTATTATTATGGCTAATTCTTTATAAGAACGCAACACTAGAAATTCGGCAAACCTAAGAATTTAGTTAATAGCATTATAATAAGTAATTTATATTTATTATTATTATCAGTAGAGTGAAACTTTACATTTGCTATTCGGCCAAGATATTGAGCGTCGTATATAATGTTTAATTTCGTCCATTTACCGCATCCATTGAAGGAGTGGAATCAATATAAAAGAGGGTGAGCCTACAATTAACCTAATAACAAAATTAAATATTAAAGTTAAGATAATAGACTATAATTAATAGCAATTTAACTGTATAACCGACCAACCGACAAACAACTAGATACATCTATATTTCGATAGCCAAGTAAAGCTGGCGCTCGTTCAGGTTCTTAACCAAATTGAGTAAGTTGAGAATAGAAAACTGGACTGGTGACCCTGTAGCGACAAACGAAATATTGATGAAAGTTAAGTTAATTAATTAATAAGAGAACTGCTAAGGCAAACTACAAAAAGAGAGAAAATTTAAAAAATGCAGGAAGTATTGGAATAGACATGAAATTAGATAAAACAACGCATGAAAAGCCACGCATTAGATTAGGCGCTAAACAAAATCAAGGACCAAAATAATCAATTGAAAAGAGATGACCACCAATTCAAAATAAAAATAAAGTAACATGAGAAGAGAATGGAAAAGATGAAAAAAAATCCACGTTGTCAAAGAGATCATAAAGGAATGTGATTTACAGTTAAAAGAGAAAGTGAGTATTAACGAATATAAGTTTATCCTAGACATCAGAAAAATTAAAAACAGCAAAACAATTGGAGATTATGAAAGCACGTAAAATATTAAATTGTACATAAGAAGACTATACCAAAGAAATGCAAGAAAAAAATGAAAATAAGTATTTACGAAAAAGAAATGCCACACAATTACTAAAAATAATAAATTGGTAGTAAATAGAGATGAGCTGTCTTTGGAGCAACTAAATGAAGTAGTGGGGCAGAGTCGAGGCCTATCAACAAAGTAATGTGGATGACACGCAAATGGATATTGATCACCACATAAAGAAAGGCATAACAGTTAATCAAAGATTTCTAAAAAATAAAGAAGACACACTGTAAAAAAATTGCTAAAAATCACCAAAACAAAAACGACAAAAAACTCATGGCACATATTAGGAGATTGAAAACGGCAAAGACAAAGACGTGAAATAAGAATAATACAGATACAAGTGTGGATTGAACAGTATAATTATCAAATATAGCATAAAACTAGCTATATGTAACAAAGACAAAAAGAAGAATAAGGGTAAAGAAAATATAGAAGAAATAATAGATACGAGAAATAACACTTTCATAGGATTTTGCAAAGTTAAGTTAAAAATAAAAAATGAAATTAATAAGTATATCAGCATATTAGAAATAAATGAATAGAGATGGAACAGAATGCGACAAAGTCGATTTTAATGTGGTACTATTATATTATACTCTAGATATAAAGATGGAGAGGCAAATAAGGAAATAAGTGTAGCACTACTACTTAATAAGTTATCACTGAAAATCTTGGTAGAATGAGAGAATCGTACAAAGCAAAATTTAGGAATATTATTAGTATCATCAATGTGTATGCTTTAACGAATCAGTAAAATTACGAGATGAAAAAAAATCTATGACTAAATACAGTTTCATAAAAAATTGCAAATAAAATACAAATTATACTTAAAAAGTAGGAAGCGACTATAATGGGAAAGAAAGCATTATAGAGAAACACGGGGTCGGTGGTAAAATGACAATAGCATAAAATTAAGAGAATTTTGCTCCTTATTTAATTTTGTGGTGGAGGAACTCTCTTTCGACACAAAAATATCCACAAAGTAACCTGGACACTACCTGATGGAGTAACCCAGAATAAAATTGCTCATATTTTTGTAAAAACAAATTTTTTACAAGATGTAAAAACAATTAGAGAGGCAGATTGGGAATTCGATCGCACACTAGTACGAGCAAATATTAAAATTAATAAAGGCTAATTAAAAACCAGATATCAAGAAAAAGAAATTAAATAAATGGATTGAAAAATCCAGAAATGGTAGAAACATAAAGATATACTAAAAAAGCCAATATTATAGATGATACATTAGCACACAACATCGAGACAATTTTAGAAACATACGAAAACACGTTATATAAAAATGCAATAGATACGATAAGTTGTAAGAAAAGAAAAGAAAAAGCTAATTAAAAGAAGGAAATCACCTAAAGTGAAGTTCTTGGTCGAGAGAAATCAAGATAAAAAGAAAAGGCATGAAGAATATATTAAGGAAAATGAACAAAATTGGACAGACTCATGACAGTACGCGAGACTAATAATCTCTTTACAGATATGTTTACATACTATTAAAACGCCATTCATGGCGCTTTGGCTACAGCTTGGAGCTATATGATATATGATAATTATTACAAAATGGTCTACAGCTAACCCTATTACTTACAGAATGAGTAGTATGGCTAATTCTCTATAAGAATTCAGCACTAGGAACCCGGTAAATTGAAGAACATTCTACAATTCAAAAACGAATGCAATGCTATGGATACGTGACGAATAATTCTAACTTGATTGGAACAAAAAGACTTTTCTATTAGGAGATCTGAACGCACTCAAAATATGTCCATGAAATATGTTTAGAACAAAAACCTGTATGACAAATAATTTTTTAACAGAAAAGTATCATTTAAAGCTTAAAAAAGTTAGTGTTGCTGATTGCAATTGTACAGCACACTTATGCTTTAGGTAGTTTTGAACTAGATTATTTGAGTTGTTACAGACTTGTTCATTAATTGTACGCAAGAAATGATTACTACTGCCAAAATTAAAGATCAGGATATCATCAAAAAGTGCCACGGATGGTTAATGAGTCAGAAGATGAAGAAAAAGCTAACGGGCAATTGGCAACTCTGAGATGATATCACAAGAAGTATTTAGTATTACAAGACTTTTATCAATATTTCATTAATAATCTTTCTTAATAAAAGAAGTTAATATTGCCGAATTTATGTAGAATTTATTTAAAAAATAATATAATACTTTATTATTTCGAACAATTTGTTCTAATTAGGAAAATTTAGTTTTTTAATTATTTTTACATTTGGGAGTAAATGAAAATTCTGAATTTTATATTGTAATAAATTTAGAGGCACCGTTACCTTGTATATTGTAATAAATTTAGAGGCACCGTTACCTTGCGAAGTTCGCAGCTAATATCAGAGTTGCCATCGATGTTGTCACGGTTGAGCGGCGAACCTAATGCGCCGCATTCAGTGTGCGGAATATTCCAGAGAGAACTGGAACGGGCCCATCGCTACGATTCTAAAAGAGATGTTGGATGTATTAATAGCAGGCAGCAGAACAGCAACAGGGTGAAGTGAACTGTTCTAATGTGAAATAAATTGTGTTGTTACAGAGCGTGATTACAGTTAAATATTATTACATAATTTACTTGTTAATTAGCTTAAATAAATTAAGCGTTTTATTAGCCACAGTTAAGAGGGGAAACTTCAGAATATTATGGTTCCTGAATGTTTAATTTTTCTCTTCAGCAGTTTACGTTGGTATCTAAACATTCGAAATTATCCTCATGCACGAGATGCTGTCATTACCGAGACATCCACGGTTTCTTGGAACATCGATAGCTGCATCAAATTACATTCGTACGTTTTCAATTCCTAGAATGCATTTCAATAACAACAACAATTTATGTAAGTAAAATAAAAATACCTGATAATGCGCGGTTGACGAGATAGTGGCAAACATTTCTCTTTGCATTAGAAGCATTATCTCCTATGACCTATAAACAGAAATCATCACTGAATTTGTTGTAAAACTCTTGGCGATTATTGCAATAATAGTAACAAGTTAACCACTTAATGTCATTATTATTGTGCACAGACACAGAAAGCATGCTGTACGCTCCCCCTCTTCACTGATTTACCCTATTTTTTGATTACTATGTGAAACAATGATAAATGGATAACTCATCTTAACTTTTAACACTGAATTGTTGTTTACCTTAAGTTACAATTGATTTCTTTTAAGTTGTTAGCTTTATTGCAAAATATGCTGCCGTTCAACGAATAATGTTGTTTTTTTATTATAAATGAGTGTGTGGTAGCTATAAACGATGTTAAGCAGTAGTTACGGGGAATAATTTCACTTTATCCATTTTCGGCTTATTTTACATTGATTGCCTTCTCTAGCGTGCATTAATTTTGTAAATGATTGGGCGTTTCAAAACGAAATGCAGATAAGGCAGTATTACGGAATAAATTGTAATTTAAGGTAAATTCTGTATGGTGTATTTTCTCATACACTCACGAGAATTCTCCTTTTATGGATATATGATAAAACACATGTTAATAAACGTTGTCGGAATTATTTATGTTATTGGGCAACATTGTTAAAAGGAAATTCATTTCTTCTAAATGGCGTTTGTAAGTACAGTCGCCTTTAGATTTATGGCCATAACGCAGCAAGTATCAAATGTGCTGCAGGATAAAATTATTGCCAGATAAATATGACACCACCGAAATAACCGTTATTGCATTGGACTTGACGTTGCAGATGATGCGTAGAGAATCAATTAAAAAGTAGTTCTGATTAATTACTGGCGGGTATGTTATTACGAAATTGTCATAAAGACGAAACCGGTTATGTATTGCTTGGGCATCATTAGTATCTAAATCGTACTTAGTCTTAGTGTTTACGGTTTATAGCTGCAATAACTTTTGCACCTTTAAGGCTATACTGCTCTTCAAGTTTGTCAGTAACAATATTTATTGAACACTCCGTAACACCCCATTTATTGATCAATTTATGAAGGAAATATTTATTCTAAAATTCATGGATACAAATTAACATTAACAATAGAATAAAAATAAAAATGGAGAGCTGTAACGCATGCTGTTTCTGCAACTGCCTTAGAAGTTATGAGCCAACCCTAGTTTTGACAAGTTGCCCAACAGAGTCTCAATTTTATCAGACATGAACCAGATATATCGATTCGTAATTGATATCCGACTTTTCCAGGCTGCGCCATAATTAAAATGCTTCCAATTAGTCGGCCCGTACGATCTGTCGCTCGATTGAGGGCAAATAAAACGGCCTCGATATTCATACCGTTCACTATTATCGCTCCTTCGTCCATCACAATCACCTGTATTGCCTCGCCTCGAGATTCCGGTCGCGCCACGCTGACTGCAACGACAACAATCATTAGACATTATTGGCAGAAACGCCAATATTTTTCCTAGCAAGTCCCGATTGCACGATTACGGTTCAATTTCAATTGAAAACGGTTAAATGCCGCCATTACGAAGTCATATATTTTCATTCGTAACTAATTGCGAAATACTGGATAAAATGCAATTTTTTCGTATAGTTCATAGGATATCGCAAAATATTTGAAGTTTTGTGGTGGAACTGGCTATTCTTTATATGTGATTTATTTTCAAAATAACTAATAATTCTTGTTCTTTTATTTGTTGCTATTTAAAACAACTATCTCTAAGCTGCTTTGATTGTTTGCAAACATAACTGTTAATAGCAGTATCTATTTCAATTCTTTAAGATAGGAATTCCTTATGAATTAGGCCTCCAACGTTTTGATGCATGACTTCTGACACGTATCCTTTTTTAGTCTAAATCCAGACTCTTCTACTCGGGGATTAGTTGTATCATACTTTACTTTGAAGGGCATTAAAACTTGATTGGCAATTATATTACAGAATTTTATCTAAGGTTGTGTAAAGAGTTAATACTAGAACTTTCAGATGGCCAATAATAAAGTTAAATTATTGAGGGTGTCTTACAACTAATGTCTTTTTAGAAGATAAAACAAACATTAAAAAGTAAATTTATTTTAATGTAAAAAATATACAACTTCTTATGTTCTAATATCTTTAATCGTTTTCAATTAAAAAGTTAAATCAATATTTTTTCTGTAAATTTCTTTTCACATAAAAAGTGCGCTATTCAACGAAACAAGCGATCTAGATGGGATAGCAATTTGATACTACAAAGTTCACGCTTTGTATGTAAGTACTCGCATACCATTGAAAAGGGGGCTGGGTATTTGTTACATAATACAGTACAGAGTCATTTAAATTGTTGAGTATATATTTCAGTATCCATGGCTGGACTATCTTAAACTGTTTAGGCCAAAAGTAGACCGTATCGTAATTTTAAATTTAAACAAACGAATTTCAATTCAAACCAAAGCTGGAAAACTTACCTTTGGAACGCTCTACTGCAGAACTCGGCTCCTCGTACTGAACTCCTGGGGAAGCAAGGGAGAAGAAAAAGGGTGTGGGTGGAAAAAAGGCAAATTGAAAGAGTCTTTCCTGATATGGGTCCTCCAACTAGATGGTGTCCGAAATTTATAACTGGGGTTTTCTTGGTTTCTCGCCAGGTCAGGTACCAAGGAAATCGAACCAAGTCTTTCCGCCGGCAAAATTTCAACTCCCGAAATGCAATCGTCCAACAAAACGACACAAACACGCCCGCAAATTCTTGGTCAAAACGACCTCGCACACGGAAAATTTAAAGCCAGTCGCCCGCTTTCTAAATCATCACAGAAAATTCAAAAACGAAGCGAGTGAAAGAGCGAAGAGCGCGGCCAAAGCCGCTCCGCTTTATATATCGGCGCACCGCGCAAGCGGGCAAACTGGCCGCCGATGTCTCAAATCAAAACTAAAGCGCGTATACAGATGAAGTCAAAAAATGTCCTGCCCTAATTTAAAATCCAAATAAAAGTAATTGGAGATTGGCGCGAACATAAACCATACACAAAAACATCTTTAAAAACTTTTACGTTTAACCAAAGAACTTGATCACTGTCCACCAATTGCTTTTGAAAATCAGGATTAATAATAGATCAAGCTTTCATCGCACGTAACGAGTCTTCTAAAGCAAAGCGGTTATTATGTGATAAAGCAAGTAATCGCTGACAGATTAGCTTTGCACATGATCTTTACTTATTTCATATGGCTAACTTTTATAAACTTTACCTGAGACTTTAAATTATTTCTAGATAAACCAAGATTATCCAAAAATTTGCGACTACTAGTCTTGGGTTTACTTTTTTTATTTTTGTTGCCTCACTATTTACCACGGCAGGTCGCCCACTGCAAATTTTATTTCCCAGGCTTAAGTCACCACTACAAAAACGTCGAAATCAACGCTATGTTATACACACATTTACTATTTTTCACTTTTTTTATTATTCCAAATCTCCTCTGTTATTTTCTATGACATACATAGCAACTTTCTACAATATTTGCAAAATAAACAGAATTTTTATATATCAAAAGTACCCGTTTAATATGAAGTAGTAACATTTATGTTATTTGTAAATTATTATTCTTGAGTTATTTTTTTATTTATAAGACATATATATTTGATTTAGTCTAGAGGATATGAAAAATTATTTTGTACAGAATTACCCTATTGGTGGTTTAATGTTTACAATACATGGCAATTCCCATTTTCTAGTCATTTATAATAATTAATGAATAATATAGCATTAATATGAAGAACTGTAGTAAAAAAGCTTGAATGCATGCTTATAATTTAAATTCCCATACTTCGAAGTTGTCAGTTTTAAGTTTTCAGTTCTTCCCGTCAAATTAACATTGCGTTACAAGGCAATGTATTTTATATAAGTCGAATAGACTTTTACCGCGTGTCTTTATTGTACTATAAACCATAACTAGCAAATTCTTAGAATGTTTAAAAGATTCAGGTAGCTTTTCTTGTTATTTAGAGCACGTTATAAACAATATATGTGTCGATAAGTAGCGAACCACAATTTTCAACCACAGGTTTTAAAGAAACCACAATCAGTAAATTCTTACAACATCGAAAAGCTTGAGATGGCTTTTTTTAATTTAGGGTACACAATAAACAATAAATATGCCAGTAAGTAATGGACCATAGTGTACAGGTTTAAAAAAAATAATTTAGATATAATGAAGGATTCTTTTTGTTACTCAGCTAGTTTAAAATTAAATGTTAGTCATCTTGGTTGAAAATTGGATACTAAGCAAGTTTGCGCTGCAATTTTGCACTGTGCGAATGTTGATTAGTGCTCCTGTATTGAGAGATGGATTGATCTTATTGTGAGACCCTATTTAGGTGATATAGGGAGTTTCAGAGAGGAAATTTCAGTCTAGATGTTCCGGGCGCACATCCTCGTTTGTCACAAATGGTAATATAGCTGTTAGAAAGATGCTCCAGTCTCACAGGCATGTGATCTATCGCCACCGGCAAATAATACCTTTCAGCACAATCAGCTTCAAGTAAGAAGAGTTTATTTCTGTTAAATACCCAATGCTTTAACAGAGAAACAGATAGCGTGGCGCGTTACATGATGCTACGAAATTTTCAATAATTTTGAGAATGGAAGATCAGTTACCTTGCAACTTTATTGTAACAGGTGGCGAAACGTGGCTTTATTTTAATGACGTGCTCACCACAGCTCTTTTGGATATGCAAATACGTCCATGTCTGTGCAAAAATTTTGACTCGTGAAGAAATTGTGAAAATTAACTATAACCCGGCGTAAATTAGAAGAAAAATCACTAAGAGTCATTATATTACAAAATGCATATTGCAACAGCTTATACTTATTTTGGTTAATCAAGCTCCAACCATACTATTGAGACCCATATTGGCATATTTATCCGGAACCTGTAGTGTCTTTTTATTTTTCATCGAAAATTAAACCCGAACTGTTGGGTCCTTTGTACTAATTTTACATACTGGAATTGATTTTGTAATGTATTTTCTAATTAATTTTTTCATCATTTCTTGGTTTTTAATTTTTTGTTCCCAAATTATTTTTTTTACATCATGCTGTTGATATATAGAACCACCTGCTGAACTTCCGTCTGTCTCGCTAGGTTCTTGTAATTTCCAATTTAAGTGATTTCTCATTTTCATGCATGTGTTATTTCGTAGTTCGTTTTGAGTTCGCTTCTTTATTTAATCCTGATTAGTCAAGGCTAAGCCATTTGGTCCAATGTCTAGTTTTTGGTTCATGGCTGCTTATTATGAATATTCTCAGCAATCCTGTCTCCAGGACCTTTATAATTCACCACCAAGAAGAGTTCTTTGATGTTTTAATCTTCAAATTGCTTGGAATTATAAAAAGTTAATTTTAACGCTTAATTGCTTCTAGTTTTAAATAAAACCATCAGCGTTAAAACTGAAATTAAGAACAAACAAATAAATTATCTTCATTTCTGTTCAGCTGCTAATTAAAACGGCCTTGATTTATCTACGTTGCCATTACATGAGCAGGAAGGTGGCTGGAAGAAATGCCCCGTCGAAGTGCTGCAGTTCGACCATTAAACAGAAAGAAATAAATTTAATGCAACCTGCAACATAATTTTTGCAGCCGCGCAATTACTATGCCGTTCATCACCATTCATCATCATTGCCATTAGCAGCGAGCACGAAAAATATTTATTATATATATAATAACGGTTGTATATGGAAATGCTATAAAAAGCGTTATTTATTGAGCTGTGGCAACTCGGGTGAATTGCGAGCGCCGGTTTCGCGAAATTAGGAAACCGCGCTCTTTAGGAGCGATCGTGCGCGTTTACCTCTTTATTCAGGTTTACGAGCGGCTTACGACAAATTCTTTATGACAATGTTGCATAAAAGTCTATAAAGCCGCATGATGCACTTATAAATAATGTTTTATTGCTGCGCGGTGCGATAAAGCAAAAGCTGTATGTCACGAGATAAATCTAAATATTATTGTTCACCTCACAGCCGACCAACTTCGCAGGTGGAGCTGCGGCGGACGTTTTTTAACTTGACGTTGTTATGCTTTTTATGGCTTCATTAACTTAATTCATGCCGCATTTTCATTCTTTATTTAGGCGAATGGAGGTTGTCAAAGACTTTTAATTGTCAAAATAAATCTAATTATTTAAACGTAGACTACAATCTTAAAGGCTTGATTAAATTTTATAAAAATCTGCAATTATATTCGAAAAAACAATATAAAACTATAAAAAGAACTCGTAATGTTTTTACTACTTTAACCTATCAATGACGGTTATTTATTTTGGTAGGAAGCCAAATCTTAAATCATTCTAAATAATACAGGAAAATCGGGTGTCCTAAAAGACACGCTAGGGTTTTAAATGTTTATAAAGGTTTTAATTACGTTGCAATATTTTTTATTTTTAGGAATTGTAATCAATTTTGCTGAATTTACTCTGGAAATTACAGCGCGCCAAAATTGTCCAATTTTATTTTGAAAATTAGCATTCAGTCATTGCCGCACGAGATTACCGTCGACATTTCAATGATTTATGGAATAGGGTTGTATATATGATCGTTTACGTTTCGATAGAAAGCAATATAACATTGAATGTGGGAAAGAAACTGGGAATAGTTAGGCCAGGACATCGACTTGGAGATCTGCCCTAAAACCCATGCAAGGTACTTTAAAATCGTTAAAGCTATATACTTATAAAATATAGCTTGTCCAAAAACTAGTCTTTACGCTTCAGTCCCTTGTCTCCATTATGCTATTTAGTTTAAAGAACTTGCCACTTACTCATCGTCTGAGTATGTCGACTAAGGCGCATTTCTTAATTGATTTTATAATTAATTTCTTAATCTTAATGGTTATGTTAATAAACAGAAATGTAAGTTTTGAGCCAAGGAAAAGCCAAAAGTTGTTCACCAATATACACTTCAACTTCTTAAGTGCAGTGTGGTGTTCTTTTTATAGTTTATTTTTGGATCTTAGTTCTTCGAAGATGACGCCTGTAATGGAATAATAATAAATGGGAACTTTATGCACAATAATTTTGTACAGTCTGCAACTCGCAACAGACCTGATGTGTGGGTTTAGCAAGATGGAGCAACTTCTTACACAGCTGAAGCCACAATGCGTTTGTTAAGGGATATGTTTAGAGGCAGATTCATTTAGCGGAAATCTGAATTAATTGGCCGCCACGGCCGCTTAATTTGACAGCCCTAGACTTCTTTTTATCATAAAGAGAAAGTTTGTATAAATAGATCTCGAACTCTCGCATAATTGATGGACAGCATTCGTGTAGAAATTAGAAGACTATAGCTTAAGACTTTAAGAGCTGTAATGGAGCTTGCATTAGAAAGAGCTCATTTTGGCGAAGCAGATAATGAAGGCTATTTAAATATGTAATCTTTCGTGTATGGATCTTTAAACTGTATATTTCTAAAAGTGAACAATATATATGCAATGCGTAATAGTAAAGTTGGGATCAAAAATGCAAAGTACACGAGGTTATTTAATAACAAAACCGGAGACGTCAGCGTTCGCCTGGGAATTCTTTAGAAATAGACGGTCGCTCAGCGCGTTGCTGCTCGACTGCTTTTAAAGATTTTCCGTTTTTCTAGCCTATAATTACAATTAGAATCGCAATTTAAATTCCTGATTTTTGAGCGCGCGGCGATTGTGTGTAATTATCGGAATTGTAAAAGCTCTTACTCATAATAGTAGGCCTCGTTTTGCCTCCGGAATGCTCTTATTAGCGGCGGATTTCCTTCTTTTCTCCTATTTACGACGGCCTAGCCGCCTGTATTTATAGCCATTAGATGCTATTTTTGTCCAGTAATATGCATGCACACTTACCAAGAGGCTAATTAGTACTATTCTTTTCTTTCAGCCGCTTAAGTTGTTTGGTTTGTTTTATGACAAAAGGTGCCATTATTATTAAAGTAGACTATTGTTTTTTAAATAAAAAGCTTGATCAGCATGTCAATAGTTTATGTTAGTTTAGTTTTTTAGAATTTAAAAGTCGGATTTAGTTTTGTTTTTTAACCGTAACAGTGATTTAAAGTGGCGTTATAAGTAGATCCAAGCTTAAAAGCAATTTAAAAAAAGAAGGTAATTTAAAATGTTGAATTAAGAAAAATAATAAGTATAAGCAATTTATAACAATTAGTAGAAAGGCATGTTGCTGGATGCTAATTCGTTTTACATTTGTAGCAATCGAACAAAATGAATTATGTCATTGACAATTTCAGTATTGTGGCATAGAACAGGCTAAAAGTGAAACCGTTGCAGAACTCTGTAGGCAGACACCACCGTAAATTGCTCGGTATAAAGTAAATAATAAGTTGCAGACTTGTCACCGGCAGTACCAAGCTCATGGCGTTTACGCTTCAAAATCCAGCTCGACAGGAAGAAAAATAGCTTAGCGCCAAAATACCGAACGCCCATGACGAAGCCCTTTAGTCTTAATCCACGACCACACTTCACATCCAGCAACTAGAACTGAAAACTCCACATCAGTACAAATACTACGTTGTGGATGTTGGCACGCAGCTTGCCAATGTTCCTAATTATAAACTAAAATACAGACACTTAATTTTTGTGAACTTGGCTCTCCCCGAAAAAATCGACAAAGATGCCGCTGATAATACAGAATATATCCCAACCCAAAACCCCATACGTTCTCTGGTGACTATAGTTGTCAAGCTTATCCCCTGAAAATAACATTTTACTCCATTTTTAAATGCTTTGCAATTGATTACATACAGAATATATCCCAACCCAAAACCCCATACGTTCTCTGGTAACTATAGTTGTCAAGCTTATCCCCTGAAAATAACATTTTACTCCATTTTTAAATGCTTTGCAATTGATTACATCAGATTTGGAAGCGTCTCCCACACTAACTGTAATGAAGTGTTCAATCCAAGCGATGAGAAACATCGTCAACGATTATATTGCTTGAATTATCATGATCTTATAAATAATGCTTGAAGTTTATAAATTTGTAAATATTTCTAATAAATATGAGTCTATTTTAAATTTATTTATATAGATCGAAAAATAATTGGATTTAATAAGATAATTATTTGGTTCAACTATTTTAATATTGAATTTGTTAAATATTATTAGAATATAGACTCTATTTTAAATAATCATAATTTATAAATAGGAGAGGAAGATTTTTAGAATAAGAGCAATCTCACAAGCTTCAGTGTCATTATGCGTTTATATTCTGTAACTGGGCTTATTGCTGACGAAACGTATTCATCTAAATCTTAAAGTAGAATATTTTGTTGCTTAAGGAGCAATTTACACGTTTTTGGTTTTATTTTCTTAAAGCGGATAGTAAGAAGGTGTCTTTTTTGTTGAGCATGGGGTTTTGAGTGTACATTCATACATCTAGCGGCAAAGACAAATAGAATTTATTAAAGTTCAGAGAAAAAACCTTATGTCATGAGCGTCGCCAAAGGGAGAGTAGGGAGTTGCGGCTCCAAACTAAAAAAAAAGACGGGTAGGTAGACTTGGAATTTAAGTCATGATTTTAAAGAAATATGAATCGATAATACCATGAATAAACAGTAAGATAATAAGATAATCCTGGTATGACTGTAGCGTTATTAGAATTTTAATAAAAAATGAAAGAAAAAACTGTGTATAGAGCTTTGTCAATTTTGTTTTCTCTGTAAAAAATATCAGATGTTTTTAAATGAAAATTAAAATTTCAGTTATATTAAATAATACAAAGTTTGCTAAATTCAGACAAAGTTGCGCATTGCAATAACAGATAATCTAAAGAAAAAATTCGCATACGCCAATGTCAGTAGTACAAAATTTGAAAAAATTGAGATAAGTTAACCCCAATAACAAAAATATTTTAAAAAATGACAATTTCTTATAGTCAGGTTCAGAATGTGTTATCAAACTATCAGTTTCTCAAACAGACAATCCGTTCTATACAGGGCTAAATATAAGATAGTAGGTGTAAAATTCAGTGGATGCGAAAACAATGTTTCTATTTGAAGATGTAAATAAAAAAAATATTCTGTGCTTTGTGACTACGAAGAACGTGGATTAAGGTTTATAAATTCTTTGGCAATAGTATTATTAAAAGTTTGTTCAATTTTATATAAGTTACAATACCATGTAAGACTTGGTGTGTACTTTCTCTCAAGATGATCGAAAATTGTCTATTTCTAGTTATTTTCTTTGTGGAAGGCAACGACTAGAAGATAACCACTGAGAAAAATATCATTAATTCAATTACTATTTGCAAAAATACAGGCGGCAATATATTTACGGATCATATAAAACACCGCGTCGATTTATCCCAGTTTTTTTAGAGTGTTGGTGAAATAATACAAAAATTTAACACGTTTTGTGCCTAAATTTTATAACAATTATAATATAACTATTTTGAATTTAAAAGATTGTACTGTAGCAAAAAGAACCAAATTTTAAATGTATAACATAAAAATAAAATATTTTGTAAATAATCCAACAAAAAATAAATCTTCGGACTCGAATAAAATAACATTTAAGTAATGTATTTAGACAGTTGTAAAAGGACAAAATATAAGTCCATGCAAATGTATCATGGTAGCATTTACAAGAATGAGAAACTTAAAGGGGCAGGGACTTCTTAGGCTCCGAGGTGTAAAAATAGTTATCAAGTGAGGTAAAATATCTTGGTTTAATCTTATTCTTAGCTTTAAAACTCATTTGAAATAAACGTATTCAAAAGGTCAAAAAGAAGGCGAAGCAACACTAGTATTAGTCAGCCAAGGTCACGAATGAACATGGAGTCTAAATCCGAAAGTGACGTATTGGATGTACACCATGGTGATCAAATCCATGATAACATATCCAGCTTTGATATAGTTGACGCAAAGAACCGTACTAAATAAGATATAAACTTGTTGGTATGGGAATAACGAACGCCATAAAAACACCAATAGTAACAACGAAGAAATTGCTAGACCTTTCTTATCTTCATTTATGGGGCAAGCAAGAGTGGCTTTTTATAGACTGCGTAATACACCATTCATAGAGGATTTATGAATGCGGGGGATATGAAAATTGGATATATGGGTTGGGTCTAGGCATACTGGATATAAGAAGAGATCATATGATGCCAAAATTAACATTCAATCTGAATTTTGAGATTAATATTATAAATCGAAGACCGAGTCTGAAACGGGAACTGGCATATAATATGGAAAGTGAAACTTACAATTTAGATAAAATAATTTAAGGACTTTTCAAAATAAGCAAAACAATATATCTACGGATAGTTAGATATCTCTGAAGGCGTTAGAGAACTCGAAGGTTCTTTGGGGCTCTAGTAGACCACAACAAGTTAACTATGTTGTGGATATTAATGCACTGCGGAATTGCAGATAACGAAAAAACCGATGAACTAGTACAAGAAAGACCATCAACTGTATATACAAGCCCCGAATTATCTCTGGAAGTACCTAAAAGTACAATATGAAGCCGGATGAGAAAATAGGTCATGAAACAACACAAAGAATACTGTGATAAAGACAGGGAAGAGCATGCAAGCAGGAAACCAGAGACACCCATCCACATCTTGTGCGAGTGTGAGGCTTTAGTTCATATGAGGAAAACTATTTATGAAAAACCAATACTGGATCCAGAAGAAGACAGCAACTATCTAGTAAGAGTACCTGTGATCGGGGATGCCGTGGCTCAGATGGTTCAACCAGTTGGCTCTATCCTTTTGCCGGCGCGCGCGAGTTCGAATTTCGCTCAATCTATGGGTATGTGTGTATGAATGTCCTAGCATTTAAATGCATGTAGTGGGCACAATAAGGCGTTGAGGCTGCAGTGCCTGAAAGTGCGCCAAAGAAAGGTATCTGTACAGACTGGTACAAGGAATAAGGTTACTGGAAAATATGCTGTAAAGGAAATGATAGAGTACAATAAGTCCATGAGGCTGCGGTGCTATCGGAAACCGATGTCAAACTGCTTCTAACAAAAAAAAAAAAAACTATTGGATAAAGGTTATTTAAAAAATGCGATAATTCTACTATACACTAGCCCTATGTATCAGGTAATCCTTGGAGGTCATTTGTATTAGTGGTAATCCAAATTCCAAAAATTTGTAGACCAACTTTTCGAGTTGGCTAAGAAGTCAAATATATTACCCAAAGTTTCTGAATCGCAAATTTCTTAATTAAAAATACGTGGAATACCAAACGGTTAATAATAAATCTTTTGTATTGAAACAAAGATTAGGACAATATTTTTGACGTCATTAAGCTTATGATTTCAAACTGAAAGAATTTAATACTATAATAATTGCTTCATCAGCTTTAAGTACATTTACAATTATTAATGAAGCAATTTAAATGTCAATCTCCACTATTTTCTACTCGCTGGATCTATTTCCGCACATTAGAAGGGCAGATAGCCATAATAAGCTCGCGAAGACGAAGTACCTGCCCGATGCCAATTTGAGCTCCATTCTGCAACACTTTGGGCTAGGCGCGTCGTGATCTATCAAAGTGTGAGAACGATCGGGATCTCAAATTCGCCCACGTCTGCCTGGTACCTGCTTAGAAAAACGGATGGGCACGAATCAGGCCGGAACGAAAAGGGCTAAAAGCCGCTCGGAGCGCTTGGCGCCAAATCGGTCCGCGGCTTTCGGCTCACCTTTCGAGCCCGCGCAGGTGCTACGGGTCCGCGTAATGGCAGCACGTCGGCGGGAAATGCAATAGATAAATTCAATCAAACGGGAGAAACTGCGGTGTAGCCTGATGAACCGCAGGCTCACCGCATAATAAAGCTCTATGTTGATTATATCGCGCTGTTTGCGCTGTAGAAACTACCGGAGGATTGGGTTCGTGAAAGTATGCTTTATTTCTGTAATCACGAGGTGGTCGAAACCAGCAAAACGAGTGATTAACGATTCACCTTGCCGTATTTATAAAATATTGTTTCAGTTGTAACTGTCTGCCTTTCTGTAATTTCACCTCTTCCGTTAGAAGGATTAAGTATACAGTGCTAGCAGCAATTTTATTTCTGGCTGAGAATACAGGTATAATTTAAAAGTGTCTTTATTAATCACACGCCTCCTTCCCGCTTGCAAGTGGACAATTAACTCGTTTAGCTTCGAAACTGCAAAATAACATAATTGCCATTTAAAGTAGAAAATTAACTATTTTAGTAATTTGGTGCGTTAGAACGAAAAGAAAACCACACACTGCATGAAAGCGTGTAATTGTGATTTTCCGCTGCGTATTATTATCAATAATTTGCTTTTACTACTGATTAGATGCAAATATAACCTTGTTTGGTTGATTTCTATTTATTTAAGTTTTGTTAGTTGGCTCTCTTTAGTAGACAAATAACCTTATAATTCTTGATCAATTTAAAATTTAGAATGATTTTAATTTTTCCAAAACGATTAAGCTGAGATTTTTTATACAGTGTTAGTCACTATAAAGGAATACCAGCGATACTTGTATAATTAAAGTTTCTGATTGCATATATCATTTTATTTAATTTACTTCAGTCGTGAAAAACGTATCGGAAGACACAACCGTTCTGGAATAGAGATTAAAGCCGTTCGTAACGCTTACCAACGACGTCGAATGCTCATTCAATCGTTATCGAAACTATTTAAGACCGAGCACAGCGGTTATTAATAGCAGTTCTCAAAATCAGGTCTAGGCAACGGACACAAAAAACCATCGCATGTTTGATTAGCGCTCCGCAGGTGTTTTATTGATTTGAAATGGAAGTAAGCCCCGACAGCTACGTTTCGGTTTCCATTAATTCTGTTCCATTTAACCGAAACGATTAATATCGCATTTCGATATCGCTTCATACATGGCGAGCTGTCCATTGCGACACTCCGATAAAAATTGCGACTAACTGGAAAGGTAGAATCGTCAGGCCATCCTGGTGTTTTTCAATATTTAGAAGAAATATGATGATGATAGTTTGACCACAAAAAATAGGACATCAAATTAGAAAACCACTGTAATATCAGAAAAGTGAAATTGATTACGGTTATCCATAGCAGGCTTAGGACAAATTTATCTACCGGACGATTATATTCTTGCGTCAACCTAAACTTGTCAAGGTAATGACGTTTTTACGATTGGAGTCACTTGGCGCCTTATTTTATAGGGCTGTTAAGCTCTGCTTCATGTAATCCTAATGGTTTAAAAATTGTCTTCTCGCTGGTTTACGTGTGCCTTAACAATTGAGAAAAGCCGCTATTGAGTTTTTGATCGGCTTATCTTGTTATTAGCAAAACTAGTAAAGATTTATTTATGGCTCTTCTTACCTTATTCGTACAAAGAGCAAAATAACTCATTTGTACATAATTACATCTTGCGATACTTATCTAAAGAATAATTTGAATGTAATCCTAGTACTGGATTTGATACAGTGCCTCCTCTAGAGATTAAAAGTTATTAAACAGTTTAATCGGCAAATTACTTCTGATTTATGGTACTGCATTCTGGGAGGTTTGCCGTATTTAAATAAATAATAGCCTCTTTCTAGTACAATGTTATTAATTTTATTTTATAAATGTGAGTAATATTTCCAAATACCTACAAAGTCGTCCTGCCGTAACCATTGCATTACATTTAATAACTGCAATAAATCAGCCTGAGCGTAAAGCATCCCACCGCAGATTCATCTAAAACCAATGGATCGTGAATGATATTAATGGGGATTGATTCGCTATTGTAGGCATATAATTAACTGAATGACTTATAATATCGCGCAGGAATTCCTCGCAGATGGGAACAATTAAAGTCTATTTGCATTGCAGACAGAGGCGGTCGCTAGCACGTCACTCTCCGCATCTAGTCACCGAGATGGCGGACAACCCCTCTAATTAAAGTTATTAAACCTTCACACCTGATTTCGTTGGCTGGCCTATTTAGGGTAATTTATTAAGAAGTGAGCTCCTTTTGAGCGCACAAATAACGTCAAAATTAATATACTCGCCTAGTTTATTGGGGCAATTTAGTTGTAACTCTTCGGATAAGGCAATGATCACGCTGATTTATGCTCTCAATGAACTCGGCCTCCGATTATTTATGGAACTTTGATTTAATCGCTAATACGCTCGAGTCTTATGCTATCTGGGATGTTTACAAGCTTCTTTTTGAAACTCCACGAGCGCATAATATTGTTCAACTTTCAAATGCTTTGATTTCAAAAATGGGCGTGTTGGAATAAAAGTTCAAGAATTATTTACTTTAAGGTGTATTTGTTAAATGCCGTTTATGAGTTGTTAATTAAGAAGATAAATATGTTGAACCGAAAGTAATAATTATATTAAGTTTTATTTTAAGCAAATTGCGTATCATTATTTGTTAATGGTGGCAAGAAAATGAACGAGGAATGAAACGCAGTCAGCAGTAATATACATAATGAAATAAGAACTTGTTTGTTGTAATGGTGGTACATGATAACGCCGGCCGTAAGGACAGGGTGACCGGAGCGACTTGCATTTTTAATGAGAAAGTGCATCTTGAACTCTGTCATTTGGTTTATTTTCTGTTTTCCAAGTTTCATTTTAGAAATCGCCATAAATATCAATAAAGGTTATTGGTTCAAGGATCACTTTAATGCACTTATTAATTAAACTTCTTCGCGGGCCGTTGCAACCGGACCCTGCCCAAGAAAAATTTGTTCTCCAATTATTTCGCAACAAGAAGACTGCGGGTGGGTACCGTTAATAAAATTCCTCCGAAAGGTACAGCCATCATAAATTCTGGCGGCGCGCGTTCCTGCCGTGTAATGTAAAGCAAAGCTGAATTGCTCATTTCGCATTCATCTGCCACCTTTTCGCTGACCTAAATGCAGCCCTTATTAAAGGAGCGGTTGCTGCACCGGCGCGGATGCAACCGCTTTGCGCGAAAAAACGTCGTGCAAAATTAATAAAAGCGCGTTATCCACGCTTTCTACCGGAGCGGCTGCTCGTGACTCGCGTCGGAGTCTCCGCGAAATCGTTCTCAATAACAAACGTTCATGAAAAGAAACGAATTTATTATGGTTGTTGAGCTTTGCTTTTTGATTTCAGATTTGGCAGCCATCAGGAGGCTGCTGGACGTGGAAAGCACTGGAAGCACATGCCCGAGCTGCAGCATGCCCTTCGACAAAGGCAAAAAACGAAGACTCATAGACAACTGTGGACACGAACGATGCTACTCATGCATGTTTACTAACGAATCTTGCCCGTTATGCATAAATACTGTTACACAAAACGGTAAGTCACTTTAAAGGTTCACACGTTAAAAAAATGCTACTCAAGTAACTAATTTTCTGCAGCAACACTTTTTTCATGTATTCATATTTTTACATTCTATCGTTGTCATTGATATGATGGTACAGTAATTTTACTAAAAAAAAAGCAAATAAGCAAAATAACTCCAAGGCGATGTAGTAACCGTATAGACTTTTTAATAATACGTGGTCTGTTTCGAAAGTATTGCACTAATGTTGTAGCTCAGAGTAAACTATATTGTGCATGCATGAAAAAGACTGATTAAATCAGTTGTATATTAAAAAACTTAGGTTAATGAGCATATGTAGTGTGGGATCGTCGTATGCATAATAAATGTGCGAAGTTGAAATTTTTGGGTGATTCAGAAGACTTTTCGAAACGATGCAACGAATGTAGTACAAACAAAAGATACTTATAATTAGCAGATTTATCAAAACAACTCGCCTATCTATTCATCACAACTCGTGTAGAGACACAAAGGCACAAGTGGCTCAGCTGCCTTACAGACCAGATTTCTAGTTACTTTTAAAACTCAAATCGTCTTTGAAATAGAACCGATTCTAGACCGTCGACAGGTTTCTGGTCAATATGACGAGGCAGTTATTTGCGACTGCAACATAGGGTACTTATTTTGAAGGGAACTGAAGCTATATAAAGGGTCTGCCGATAAGGACTCAGGAAAATAAACGTCATTTTGATACAGACGTCATATTTTTCTGTCAACCCAGCGTCAGCTATATTTATTCGATTGAAGATCGCGTTAAAGTGATTAAAGGACATAACAGAAATGGTGAAAAAATCCTATCCTGCTCTCTGCAATTATTTCGATCGTCGTAATCGTCTAAATGAGACCACCATGTGCTGTTAGTCACTGATTCTCTTGGTGATGTGCCAAAGAGTGGACAACTCAAAAGTGTTTGTACGCCGGCAAATATCACTACGGTAACGGAGAGTGTTAAACAGGACCAAAAAAATTTAAATAACTCGTGGATCGCATTTCGCAAATCCGTTTATGCACAAAGATTTGAATTTGTATGCTTACAAGATTTAATTGACTTAAGAATTAAAGCCAACATCCTGCAATTGATCCAAATTTTTCATCGAAAATTGCCTTCAGCGTTGAGGAACATTGAATGGAAGATGAACAAGCAAAACTGTCGCATTTCGGCCAACAAGAATGCAAGAGAATATCAGGAAAAACCAGTGCATCCTCAAGTGACTGTTTGGTGTGCTTTGGAGTCAAAAGATTTTGAGCGATACCGCGATATGATTAATGGCTATATTTCTTCCCTAAAGTTAATCAAACCGACATAAATGATGTTTATTTTCTATACCTGCGTTTTTCCGATGATATAATAGTTAGTACAAGTAGGGAAGAAATACAAGATATAATAAATTAATTTTCAAGTAAAATCGAAGGAAATAGGTTTGCATACTAACATAGCTAAAACAAAATACATGACGAATGGTGTAGCAATGCTATGCTAATTTTACATTTGATAATCAACAAATACGGGAGAGTTTCCTATGTCACACCACTTTAAAAATATTTATGTTTTCTTTAAAAGCTAATATTTTATTTTTTATGTTTTTTTACATGAATACATTCCTAGGACATTTACATGTTAAAAAATATTTTTTATACTTGTAATTTATTTTAAAATAATAACATAGCGATTCTATTAAATACTTACTATTAATGCCAGTTAGGCAACTGGTTTCCTAAATCGCATCTGAGGTTTCCTAAAACGAGGTAATCAGAATTAATGAAACAAACAGGAGAAGAACATGCTTAACACATATAATAGAAAATACTTTTGCAATATTATAAAATCCTACAAGAATTGGTTTACCTGTATAAAGAATATTTATTACCACAGACAAATATGTTTACCAAAATGTTATAAAAGTTAAAATAGTTTATCATTATTATTATAAAGTAACAAAATTATTTACTTCGCCTGCACATATCGTATACAAAATTGGGTTGGTCCTTTGAAGATCCAGAACAAGATTGATGAGCTCATTCCTTACAAGAAGAACACTGCACCGTATCCTTAATAACAGACTTTTCACATAGAAAACAATGCCAGTCTTCTACTGCACTTTCCATTATCGCATTTTCAACAAAACTTACAACACCGTTTTGATGTTTTTGCTTTACCTTCATTTTTATGGTTATTTACTTCTCTTGTTACTGGCTACTTTTCTTTGATTGTTGTTCTTTTCTTATCTTGATCACATATCAATTTCCTCTTGCGTGAGCTAGAAGTTCACTCTTTTGCTTTCTAGGCACATCTCATCTGACACATTTCTTGTTTTGCAGTTGGCTTAAGTGTAAGGTTATTGTCATCGACAGTTCCAAGGTAAAGGTCTCGGCCTGCCACACCAGCGCGCAGCGAGCCTAGGTTCGATTCCCAGGTCAAAAAAGCAACAGGAAACAAGAAAATGCTCGTCTGCCACTATACAAACACCTTTGGCAGTCATAAAGTGCATTATCCTTCTTCTAACGGGTTAGACTAGCTACCTGCCCGGGGTGTATGTGTGTATATATAAAAGAGTAGAAGAAGAAGAAGAAGCATTTTCAAGGGATTGCTTAGGGTTCAAATTATCGTTGGCTACAAAATCCCTTTCCGAAAACATATTTCTATTGATGAGCCAGATTGCTGTACCTTTGAACCCACTTGCTGCATTATTCAGTATTGCGCATTTGCTGTATGCTTCAGTAAGCAACTGAGTTACACTGAATTGAGTTACTTTCTCCCTAGACCAAGAAATTGCAAGGTAAATTAATGCTCTGCAAGTCTATCCAAAAGTAATGCTTTTTGTTCTTTTGAAGTTTTTATATTTTAAACAAAATGCTTCCATCAGTTTACAAACAGTTCACTGTTTAAGTCACCTGACTATGAGCATTCTATTAAAGATTCAGGCAGGGAACTAGTCGTTAAGTGTAGGGTGCATCATTTGTCTTTTAAAAATTAATATAGGGGGCACATAGGCCACACTTATGCAGCAAACAAACGTTGTGTTGACTCCTCTCTTGCCACTTGAAAGTGCCCCAAACTGATATTTTACACGAGGAGCTAGAATTATCAGTAATTTCTTCTGCACAGTGCTGAAGTCAGATTCGTCTACATTGTATGTGCGTTGAGCATCTATTTGATTTTCATCTAAAATTTTCTCAAGCAGATCAAAAAATCCATATACGTTATCTTTGTTTAAGCCGTGAGCCCAGGCTATGGATACACTCTGAGATTCACGTAAACTCAACTCTGGATGGCGTTTAATGAACGGATACTCAAATTGCACTGATGCGATATAAGCAACCAAAGTGTGGTGCGATTCGGAAACTCTTTGATTTTTCTCTTCTATTTTTTCCTAATCTATAAACATAACGTTATGACACAACCATATGACTGGTCCTAAATATTTGGTAATAGTTATATAAAGTACTAAATTTATAAGTTTAATAATAACTATGCATACATACCTGTTAATAATACCTGACTACAAAATATGAAAAAAAATTACATCCACTGCAGTTTTATTCGATTAAATATTCCACTGCTTGTAACACCAGAAACTAACAGAAAGCAACCGACATAGAAGAAGTACGCGTCATGCCAAAATACAATTTGATTTTAAACTAACGGTTGTGCGATTCAAGTGGCAGTACAATTTTGGCTACGTTACCCTAGAAAAAATGGACTCGCATATATATGTAGGTGAGAAGTTGAAAATTACTAGAAATAATCTGAAAGCAGACCTGAACTGAAGAATATCTAGCATGGGCTAGCTTTGGAAAAAAAATTAAATCAAATTTACGAAATAATATAAAGGTAAAAACCTTCAACCAACGTATCTTGCCTGTACTGATTTATGGTACCGAAACCTGGACATTGAACAAAGCACAAAAGAAAGATTATATTTGCTTGGAGAACAGTGGAACGACCAATGCTGAATATTACTCTAAAAGACCGCATATGAAAAACAGAGATAAGGCAGCGATTACGAGTAACTAACTTGAACTATCAAGTACATAAGTTGAGATGGCATTGGGTAGGCCACATTGCCAGTTTACAAGATAATCGTTGGATCATACGTATAACCTAATGGAGGTCACGTAGATACAAAAGACGAATAGGACGTCCATTAACAAGATGGACGGATGATATTAAAAGGGAAGGCTTACATCCGTCGTTGGATGGAGCAGCTCAGATGAAGATGATAATGATAACAAATAAAAAACTACTTATTCCACTTTTAAACTATTTATAATAAACATTCACTGTATGACACCATTTTTAAGTAACGCGTAAAATTCTAACACTTATTGATTACGATGATATTTACATATAAAAATAACGTTAGATAGTAGACATAAAAAATAAAATTGTAAATTATTCTGTGCTTTTTTATTAAAGCCGTACAATTTGGTTTTATCGTTTCATTTGGATTATTCTTTGCAATCTTTACAACTAAAAATTTACCTTCAGCTATTCATTCTAATTTTCAATCTTGTAAACTCATGTTTTCAAAGTTCGCTATTGTGCACGCTCTTCAGATGCACTCTAAAAAAGGAATTCCCCTACGCATATGAAGCAATTTTAAGCTGCTAACGGTAGCAAAAAATTTTAATTAAAAATGTAATCTTCTGGGGGTTATTATATGTGTTGCAATGCCTTATTAGATTTGTTACGGGCTCATTATTTATGAATTTGTTTTGCGCGATAAGTTTAATTAAGGTGGCGTTGCATAATTCCCGGCGAAGTCAAGGCGCTGCGTAGTGCAAAAGGAAAATTAAAGCGGTTAGAAACAGCCGTCAATCACTCTGAAATTATCTCGGCAACATCGACAGCTCGTGTTACGACCCTCCAAAGAGTGGTTGCTCAAAGAAAACTTTCCTGTGCAACTATTGACCAGCAGCCCAGTGTAAGGCAATTACGGCGTGATCGAATTAATCAGCGGCGTCTTCAGCCCCTTTCGCGGGCGACGAAGAGCGTGGTAAAAGCCTTCGACCCATTTTGGAACTTGTGTGGAATGATCTTGCAATCGTTGAGCCACCTTTAATTGAACAAGTGTGGCGGGGCTCGAGGCACTTTGAGCAATTCTCATCACGCTAAGTGCCCAGTCACTGCTGCACTTCGAGGGAATAATGGACTGATTTGTTGCCATCTTCGGAGGTGCAAGCGAAAGCGTCATTATCGATTGTGCGACACTAATTGTTATCTTCGATCTGCAGCAAAAGCAAATCGATTCGATAACGGTGAGGCCGTGCTCTTGCCCCGGCTGGATGATTTATTTTTTTACTACAGAATTCTTGTATGATATATTAAAAGGATTGATGCAGCTCTTTTTGAACTATCTAAAAGATTTTATTTTATTGAACTCAGTATTAAAACCTTTGTTGGTGTTTTCTTGCTGGTCCATCTAGTAGTACCTAATACACAATATAAAATTCTAATAAACTGTATACAAAGTTTACCTTTTATGTTTTTTGTTTTTTGTTTTATTAAACTTCTATTTAGAACAATTGTTTAATAAATTAGTCTAATGAAAAACAGTTCAGCGAAGGGTGATAAAAATAGCGTATGTTTTTGAATATTATGTAAAACACACTTAGTAAGTAAAATTAAGGGTAAATCTTTTAGAACTTTGTGCTTGTGGATTTAGAACTATGAAAGTTTACTGTAAATTGTGTTTTATTTTAAATCTTTAAGATGGAAAGTCACGTAATAAGACTTCTTAGAACTTTAAAATTGTTGAACAAAAGGATGGTCCAAATTGAACTTGTTTCCTGTATAAAACACGGAATATTGAAATAATCTGAATTTTATTGCTGTCGGTGTAAAGTACAGCAGTTGCGTATGAAATATGTAAAGTGAGGCCATATGTCCTTCACGTCTTTGCTGCTATGCGATCATTCTTTTAGCAAAGTTTTTCATAATGCTTTCGCATAAGCACGGCTCTATTTCATCAATTACACACCTGATGTTCTCTTTTAGCATTTAAATCATAGCAGGTTCTTGACATAATAAACCCTTTCTTTTAAATAACTCTAGGAGTAAAAGTCTAATGGAGTTAGATTGCAAGTCCGCGGTGGTTAATCAGTGTTACTCCTCTGCAAGATCACACGACCAGGAAATTCGGTTTGAAATAAAGCTCTGTGACATGTGGTCCCATCTTGTCAAAAACACAGTGGAGCTTATAGAAAGTTAATGAGATTATCACCCTGTCTGTCTGTCTGTGTGTCTGGAGACACTATAACTTCCGTTCTATTCAAGGGATTCACTTCAAACTTGGCATACACACATCTTAGGTCAGTACCTTTCATAGGATCGATTTTCAGCAAAATCGGGTAACGAAAACCGGAAGTGACCGTTACGATTTCGAAATTTCATTATACTCACATATGTCATGCAGCATATCATTCGACTTTAAGTTTTTATCCTAATTTCATAGTACCGCTGTAGAAAATTTCCATTACGGTATTACACCGTTCTCATTCAAGTTCAAATCGTTGATTTTGTATGAAAAAAATGTTGTTTAGCAGCTCCCGATAGCATACACCATTGAAAGTAACAAGCTGCCAGCTTTATCGTCAAGAAAGTACGGGCAAATTGTTCTTTTACCCCACAATGCACACCAAACAGTATATTTTTGTGGTACATTGTCAAAAATCAACATTAACTGCTGTGTTGTCTAAAACCTATTTTACGAACGTAGTCCGTTTTCTTAATGTTAATTAAAATGCGTTACGTAGTGCCGCATGAAAGATTCAACTGCTCTGAACGGCGACAAATTGAAGTGCTTGCATCTTCATGGACACTATTACTTACTCGAGTAATATTACCTGAACGACTGTTCTGTTGAAAGTAAACCTTCCTTTGTTAGTAAGCTTACCACTTGGTATATTATTGCCCAATCAATCGTCAAAGTTTCTTTCACGTAATCGTAACTGATCGGTTGTTTTCATAATCAACTTATATGATATTGGTTTCATTATTAAACATTATATGGCACCAAAATGATTTTGCCATGTATTTAGATATCTACTATACAAATGCCAATTTTCAACTTCCACAGAACGTAAACGATGTGCAATTGAAATTCTAAAGTTTAAATTGGACCACCTTATATTTTGTATATTTAGTTTTCATCAATGAAAGTAAATACATGCACCTATAGCCATGTATATGAAAAATATCTTAGTCTCACATTTTGGCATTAAAATCGTAGAATTAATATAAGAAGCCGATCGTCAAAAGTTGTTAATCGATTAATGTATATTGCTTATGGAGGTTTTAGATTCTTAAAATGATGTTAGGGTGTATACTATAAATTGACGATAAGCTTGTAAAAAGATACTAAATTTACAATAGCATTACTGAGACTGAAATAATTATGGCAATAGTAGTTAATAACCTCAGAAATATACTAAGATATGAATAGTGCAACGTTAACATCTTTTGAGGTGTAATGAATGTCAACCACAATGATGTGAAATCCCCGCCTTTATTTATTTATCATCAGCATTACATTTAACGACAACTTTAGAAAACGCTTTGTCTTAGACACCGGTGAACTTTACTGAATATCCATTAGGTAGTCTGATATTTTACGATTGGGAAATCATTTCTGATATTCTATAACAGCCTGTCTTATTTTATTGCTATTACATCATACATGTAATGAATATAATGAATGTATTCTTCGTCTGAAATAGACGTTTCATTAATTTTTAAATATAAGCATAATCAGTTTGACAATTCTTGATTTGAAAAGTATAGACATTGGTTTGAATAATACGTTCTCAGCAAGCTTATGCTTTCTCTTTTGGTTTAGCTTTTGTTGATACAATCTGTTTCGCTAATTATGTTCGTGTGTGATTGTACGTAGTGCTGATGCTGCGTTTGTTCCCATTTAGCTGAAATTTGCGGAACCCGCCCCGGGGTGAACCCGTGCCCGAGCATTAAATTGTTTTCCATTGAGTAATTCGACTGTACTTCCAAATTGCTAGTAAACAAGATAGATACACGGTAATTTGACAGCCGAAAGTCCGATTCGTCGATCAATCACTAGAACCGTTATGCCTGCAGCCCAAAAGTGAGCGTATCGAGCTCACGAACATCAACAAAAGTGACCCTGCACTTCTTAGCCGTATCGTGAGAAGTTTTTGTGCCGGCGTGGTCTGCTTTTAATTACTAACAATTAAGCTGCCGATCAGAACCGCCGAAAGCACGAAGACGATTTTTTAGCGTCAATTAGCGCTATGATTAAAGCAGTGCTTGCAGCTCTGCGTACGTTGACTGCAGATATGTATCCGGAATCCTCCACTCGGTACAAATTGGCCGGCATTAAAATATTTTCTTCGGCTGCGTGGGCGTTTATGTATTTTGTTTTATTGAAATGTTAACTTTGACTTTCAATTTTCAAGTTAATGTTGCATGATTAATTAAACGGTTTTTTGTTTGTTTTACTACTTCTTCCTTTTTGTTTCAAAATTATTCCTTTCCTTAGATTATTTTTTTGCTACATCTTGCTTTTGCTCTCTTTTCTTTTTTCTTCCTCCCGATTTTTCTAATTTTTATCTCCATATTCTGCTACTTCCAAGTCATATCGTTTTTGGTATAGATTTTTATTCATTTTAACTTGTTTCCAATAATTCTTTGGTTAACTGGGGATCCAATTATTCTTTAATTTTTTTAAAGCTTCTTCATTACTATTGTTTGACTTTCTGTTTTTTACTTCTCGGATCAACTAAGTTGTTGTTTGCTGCCCTCATCCAGCCGCTATCGCAGCGCACGTTATTGTAATTGCCTCGACTGCTAAAACTTGGATCTGCTCCTACTTCTATTTACAGTAGGTAACTTAACTTCTATTTGTTCGTTGTTTTACAGTTTCGATTAGTTCTTACTTACATTTAATTTGAGTACTTGATCGCCTGACCTTAAATTTACGCACGCTCTCATTCATATCAGCAACCGAATAGTAATATATGGACCAAACGAAAACACAGTACAAGAAGTATTGTTATAATGGAAGACCTAAACGGAAAGATCAGAAAAGATAATAAAGGAAAGGAAGGTACCTAGAAATAGATGGAGAATTAATAAGAAACATCTATTGAAACAATAAAGTTCTATGTAGAAAATAATTTAGTAATACATTCTAAATTTTTCTGCAAATAAATTTATAAACACATACGAGGAGTACGAGCAAGGCAAGAGAAATCATTATTTTGTAATAGGTAGAGAAGATGTGAAGCTATTAAATACGTAAGAGTAATAAGAGGATTATTGGTAGCAATCACTACTTGGTAAGAATTAATATGAAAATAGAAAGGAAGAAAAGAGATGAGGGAAAAATGCAATTATTTAAAATAAGGTCTAATACAAGTAGCCGAAGAAAGCTGCAGAATAACAAAGGTAGGTAATGAGGATATAAAGTAAACTACTTGGTGGGCAGGATAAATAAAACAAAAAGTAAAACAAAAGAAATTAGAGAAGGTTACGAAAAAGTAAAGATAAAAAGAAGGGTATTAGATATAAAGTAAAAAATATGTTATAGTACACTAAAACAACTGAGAAAGAAACGGACCAGTGCTTTAAAAAATTAGAGACAACTAAGATGAACTACTCATAAAGGAAAAACACATATTAGAAAGATGGAGAACGGCATTTCAAGGAGCTGTTAAAAGACAGCCACGAAAAAGAAAATGCAGACAGTCGATATCAAAAATGGAATTAGAACAACTGGTAAAAAAGACTAGTCTAGAAATGGTAAAATCATGGGAGGGATAGGAATGGAAAACTATTAAGATTAATGAACAACACTGTGGAAAACAAAACGGTTTCAGTAGATTGGCACATGATAATTTCTCTACACAAAAAATACAATACAAAAATTGTAACAATTAGGAAAATAATCTTACTAACCATATTAGTCGCAGCATGGACGAGAATATGAAGATCAAGCTTAATTAGAAGAAAAACTAAAAACACAATAGAAGACAGTCAACGTGGTTTCAGAAAAGAGAAACGAGTACAGGATAATATATTTATGTTAAGACAACGAGGGGAATCCCCTTTAGATATCTCTACCTACAATGCTTAGAAGCCGCAATTTTCTCGGTTTACCACATGGTGCATAATCAACAAATTTCGGATTATATATAATGTGTCTTTATAGGCAGAATAATTTTTTTTAGTAATAATGATTCATTTGTTTATTTTATTAGCCCTTCCCTTAAATCACTACATCATTGACAGCAATAGTATAGTTAGAGTTGGATTTTGACCTGTGTGACAGCAGCAGCAGCAGAACTCATAATTTTTTTTATATATATAATTCAATTAAATTATAATAAGCAAGGGGAAGGGAGTTCGCTTATGCTGTATAGGATGAAAAGGGCCTTCGACCGAGTTAAAAGAACAGATATATGGAGAATATTAGAAAACATAAGTATAAATAAAATGGAGATAGAGTTGGTTAAAATGCTAAATAATCAGACAACAAATCTAGTAAGAACGAGAAATGAGAAGCCAGGTTTTTCAAAATAATCAAAAGTTTAAAAGAGATATATGTGTCAAGTACAATGCTATTCATAGTATTGCAGAACAAAGTAGCAAAAGAAAGCAAAAAAGAAACAAATAAATATGAAATGGGAAGGCAAAATATGGAAATAATGCAAGTGTCTGAATTATAATACGCAGATGATCTTAGCAGAAACAAACAACCTGAATATATAAAATAAAAAATGAAAGGAGCAAACATGAAAATTAATATAGAAAAGACAAAAACGATTGTTCTAACAGTAGATGATATAAGGAACGACATCACAATAACGGAAAAAGTAGTAAAGCAACTGAAAAAATTTAAATATTTAAGAATACATGTCTTTACCAAAGCCGTTGTAGGCTATGAAAAAACACATATCTATGAAAGGTGAAAATATCAAACAAAATGAATAAAGTAGTATACTCGATGATAACTTACAGAAGTGAACTGTGAGCGACAGCAGAAATGCAACAGCGCAAAGGACAGGTGCAGGTGTTTGAGAAAAAAAAACAAAATTAGCAACACAACACATAGAGAGCAGTTTGAACTAAATGCAGTAAGAGAAGTATTACAGGAAAATCATTTAAGATGATTGTGACATATATACAGAATCCAAGATTACAAGATGGTAAAACAGACATTTGAAGCAAGACGATGGAAAATGGAGTAGAAAGATCAATCCAAACATGGGCAGAGAAATGTATAATGGAATTTTAGTAAAACACAAAGTACAAGAAAATGGCATCAAAAACAGCAAACAAATAAAGGGTGGCAACCTACTGATTCCAAACCTTACACCGTATAGTAAAAGGCTCAGTGTTAGGTATGTATGTATGTATATATATTTTAAATTGATTTCATAGAACTACTATATATTAGAGACACTCTTATGATCTTATGAGAAAATTGGTATTCTTATTAGTTCTTCGCTGACTTTTAGAGTTCTCGCCATATTAGACTAAATTTGTAACGTATATTTTTTAGCCATGTCTCAAAACGGAGAAAATCGGACAAAAATATGGGAGATATGATTATGTATATATCGAATTCTGGTTTTATCCATAAAAAAAAAAACTAACTTGTCTCTACATTTTCTCTCAGCTTCTTTTCTTTTTTTGCTTACTTTAGTAGTTTCTTCTGTTTTTCTTTGTATTTTTTGAATGTTTTTACAATAAATTAAGTGCTATCTATTTTTTTAGTTTTCTTTATTTTTTCTAAACTATTAATTGTACCCTATTATGTTGTTTTCTTTGTTTTTTTTTATTTTATTGTTTTTTATTGTTGTATTATTCTTTGAGTTAACTTTAAAATAAGGGTTTTAAAATGTATATCTCTTATTGTTGATGGCTATATTATGTGAAATCTCTATAAATTTCGTAGACGTTTTTACATATTTTTATATATTTGCATTTTACTAGTCTTCCAGAAACTTAGATTTGGTGCGCCAGTGTAGCCGGACCCGGGTGCAATCCTGGACTCCATGTCTGGCGGAAATTATTTTTTATTTCTTGACATTCTTTATCCCAAATAGTTCGCATGATTTTCTTAAATATTTTATTTCCTTTATTTGTTTGGTGGTAATTGATTTCGATATTTTGCAACATAGTAGCGAATAATTTTTCTTTCTTTGTTTTATTAATGACTATTATTGTGGTTAGGCAATACAACAGTATTTCTACATGTGAATACTACTGCTTTAAAATTTATAACTAAATACTATGTGTGTAGTTTCAGAATTCCGTTTTTTAAACTATCTCTTCTCAAAAGAGGTTATAGAGATTTACAGGATTGTGTTTGTGATGGACTTAATTTAGATAACTATTCGCAAGTCGTTGAACAGGTAAGAATTTGATGGAAAATTATAATTTATATGATCAATCTGAATGGATTACAATAACAAAGATTATGCAAGTAGACATATAGAAAAAATATTTTTGTTTTAAATGTGCTTATAAAGTACTTTGTCTATTTTGTTATTTTGTTATTCGATAAGTGAAAAATGCCCACATATATCTTTGTTAGTTTTAGTAACTTAAAAAAAATATATATATAAAGTTATAAATATAATAAAATATTATATATTTTTGGCGTCCTAGACTGACAATTTTTCACCCGCCTTCCCTCAAATTTTTGCAAGGTGCGAACGTATAAATTTTTAATTAGACCGGCTTTTCCTCTGTATCAGAAACATGGAACAATTTAACGCCCATTCATGGTGGACGTAAGCATAAGCCGCCCATAGGAAATACGTAATACGTAAAGTTGAATTAATGCAAAGCTTATGCGCTCGTTCATAATGCACTCCCGTAATTTTTACGTTTTACGTTCATTTGCAGTGATTTTTAATTTTTTTCTAGATTAATGTTGGCAACAGTAACAGAATATTTGTTTTTATTCTAAAATAGCTGTACCCGGCCACGCGTTGTTGTGGCTTTGCTTTTACGTCCAACAGATGGCGCTGTTTTTCAAAAAAAATGTTTTTATCTCTCACAGGTGTGACATTTATACAATAGAATAATCAAAATATTTAAATAATTCAAAAACGGTTAAAGTTAGAAGGCTGATTTTTTGCGCCGAATTAGCAAATATAGTTGTGAATGTGGTGTGCAAGTTTCAAGGAAATCGGTTGAAGCGTCTAGGAGGAGATATAATTATAAGTTTAGAGAGAAAGAAAGAAAGTTAGGAGATAAGACAATTATGTTATAAGAAGATTCAGTTTATCTCAATAGTTTATACACGTATTTTCCACAAAATTCAGTAAAATGTAAATATTAATGATGCCCCTATCAATTTAAGTAGTGCTCTAAATACGTAAATTAATTTGATGAGTAATTCGATTTCAGAACATCTTTGCTTTGACGATAAATATTGATATGGTGAATTATATTTAATGCTCAATTTTATTTATAATTCTTGCAACAAGCTGCCTAAAGCCGGAAGTGCAATGTTAGTTGATGCATATAAGTCTGCCAATTGCATTGTATGATAATAGTATGTATAAAAACACCATGTTGTTGATTAACAAATAAGTCCTACGGGAGGGCGTAATTACTCGGTACATGCATAATACAATAGTGGTTCGGACTTTATCACATATTCGGTAGTTAAGTGTAAACGTAACGTGTTTTGCACCAGCACAATGTTTTTTAATGTACGTATTATACTAACAATAGGTATATAAAATCAAGGAGAACTATAAAAAGTGCTGCATAAGCAACATAAAAATCAATTAGTGTGTAGTGTAGGATGGGGTTAGGTGAGTTGTCGGGTTAGGTATAAAATTCACTTTTGCTTATGATTTGTTTTTTTTAAATTTTAGTCAGCCATTTTTTGGTTAGCTCAACTTACTTGAAAACAATTTTTTATCAATTTCCATTCATATTCAAGTGTTCACAGAGCATATCTTTTAAATGTTGTTAGATAAAAAACAACAAATTTATGCTTTCTTTATAATATGCCTTAAGAAACACTTAGTTTATCAAATATTAATATCATTTTCGATATACATGTATATTTAGTTCGATTTTGTTTTATTTTTTAAATATTCTGATTCATTAGTAAGTTTTATTTTTACAATTTAAAAGATTTATTGCTTTGGGTAACTTTTTAAAATGATGTGGTTATACCTGAATTGTTGGTGAATTATTGAACAAACTATAACAATTTTCTTCTTTAGAAAACAGTTATTATTAATAAAGAAGCAAATATTATTAGACTAGCACTTGTAAAGATTATTTGTATGCATTGTCATTTAGGGTTTGACGAACTATTGAGCGAAAGCCCTTGTTTTTACCTTGATTTATGTCTTGCTTCTCCTTATTTTATTTGGAACCTATGTTTAATTTTATTCTGTTCCTGTCTTATTGTTAGTCTATCTGAACTTTTTTATTGCTGCTTATAGTACGTTTTAGATATTTGTTTACTGTTTTTCCGTTGATGCGTTTTATTTATATTCCAATATCAAATATCAACCAAGTACCAAATATCTTTTGTAATGTCAACATAACGTTAACGCCCATTACAGCGATGCACCAGAGTGAGGCGGAATTCGTGATTGGCACAACCGTTGGAGGGCAGCAATAGTAACGATCGCTACAGAAAGTTCGTAACACTTGCATTCTCTATAGTAGCCAAGCCTAGCTGGCTGGATTTTCTAGTTATTTTCATTAAAGAACGTTTAATACTCTTAATATTTTCAATTTCTGCATACTGTTTTTGTTGTAGTTTCCATGTGTTAATGTTATATATCTGAGTGTTTTTTAAGTATAAAATAAATTTCATTATCAAATATAGATATAATAAAATAGTAGCACCCAATTTATTGTATATATCTAATTCTGTCTGAGATTGTTTTACCGAAACATTGAATTTTAATATATATAACAGGAGCAAAGGTATTGTCAATTTTATAAAAGAATATCTGTTAACTTAATGACACAAGTATCTGGTGAAAATTGAAACGGTAACTCAGCACGCTATTTTGACAAATTAGAGAGGACTACGTTAAAAACCATAAAATGGGGAATCGAGTGAGTAATAATGCTTCTTTTAAACGTACTCAAAACATAACATATATTACATACTACATATTAACTATCAATTGTTTTTTAGTTTTCTCTATATTGATGACTTTAATATCACCCACAGGGTAGTAAATAGTAAAATTATGAACGTATTCCTTTGCCTCAAGATAATGTGGTCGCTGTATACACTCCCTGCTTTTATTAGTGTAAAATATACTGGATTATTTTTTACGAATTGTTCTTCTATATACTAAATTATTTAAATATAAAATGTGTTTGAAAAGAAACGCGGCATTTAATTTTAGAAATAAAATTTTATTTATTTATTAGTTTGAAAAGTTATAACATTATTTTAAAGGGTACATATTGCCATTAAATGTGGAATAGGATGTAATTTGACATTTGACAAATGTTCTCACTGCCTTATTTCAAATATTCGGATTCTTCTGACAAAATTCTCGATTACTCTTTCACGTAATTGTGGCTCATATCTCGATAATTCTTCGAATTTTTGTTTTTAATTTACTTTTATAGCATAAATTTATGATTTTACGAACTCCAGAGGAACAATTCACACGGTGTTAGGTCGCAAATTCTTGGTAGCCAGTCCACTTCGCTGTTTTTGGAGATAAACCGCCCGTTATACTTCTGATCCAACAATTGGATGTGTCGTATAACAGGTGGCACCGTCCTGCTGCAACCAAATGTTATGAGGCCACAAAAATCCACTATAATTTCATGATAACGTTTACTATCAATAGTTAATGGGCTACTCTTGAATGACTAAGAGTTTGAGGATCCAAATCCGACAATTTTGCTTATTCATATACCCACTAAGGTGGAAATGCTCCTCGTCGCTAAAGATGATTTTGTTAACAAAATTTCATACCCGGCATTTCAAATAGTTATCTAGCTTTAGTTCATATGTTAGCTGAATTTTGAATAAGTACAGACGCAGATCTGTAGTTACAATCTGTTGCATGGTGGCTTTTGAAATGTTTGGAACGGCTGGTACGAGGTCGGTCTGTTTTTTTGTTGTCTACAACCAAACCTGTTTATTTTAATACTTTAAGTCTTTCCACAAATGTTTTTGTTTGGTGCATTTCTCCTTTCAATAATCCCATGCAATTTTCACACAATTTTGGCGGAACATTTTCCATGCTTGTAATGAATTTTAACAATTGCCTAAAGAAAACGTGTGTACTACAAAATATCACCAAATAAACACTAAAAATCTTGCAAAAAATAGCCACAATTTAAAGCTGCGTTTCTTTTGGGGCACCTTTTATTTACAGCATCCACTGGCAAACGAAAGGCAAAAACAAATTGGTTTTGGAGACTCAAGGCAAATCTATGCCAGTGGAAAAAAAACACCAGAACATGAGCGCAATGTAGTATCAAGTTTAAACGATTTTTCAATCTGATATGCTCTCATGATTATACAATTAAAGTTTTTATTAACAGTTTTTTGCCTAAAAGACCCTCATGCGTTAAAAAAATGACCAACAAGTTTAAACTTGATATTACTTTGTGTTTTCTACTTATTTAGGAAATATGATTTTTTATTGTAAATTTCAACATCGTGTATCTTGATAACAAAGCCGTTTAGGAGCTATGTTTATATGAACCTTTTTCCTTAAAATTGAGTAAAGAATATCGTCCTGAAGTTTGGTTAGATACTTAATTAACACTCTATATCGAGTCTGGCTGCGCGAACAAGGAACTAAGCTCTATAAAGGCTTCAAAAATGTACAATGTACCCAGATTGGAATAATCAAATCTGAAGGCAACAATTTCCACTACAAGGCAACTGGGAAAAACAAGTTATATTGCCACATATAAAAGAAGAATTGGTTTTCTATTGTCTGTATATAGAAAAGTACGTAAAGCAACTCGATTTGCACTAGCACTCCAAATAATGTATCTATTTTCAATACAAACAGTCAGTGAGATGGGGGGGTGATTAAAGCTATTCCTCAATGGTTGGTGAGGACTTCGTAGTCACTGTCAAAAGCAAGAATTTTGGACTTTAAGAAGGACAACATATCAGAGTTTTTTAAGACCTCAAAACTACAATTAGACATGATGAAACATAACTCCAGCAAAATCTCAAACATCGACAAGATGGGACTCATGCGTGTCAAATCCAAAAATACAAAAATAATTGTACTTAAGGGCAGAAGAGTCTTTTATAAACTTTTGTCTGAAGAGAGGAAAATACTGAATATCGTTGAGACATGTCAGTTTCCACCTAATGATCATTTTACCACGGAGGCGTTATGATTGAGAGTTGATGGAGAGAGTTTCTTCGGTTCATTGAATCTGGTTGAATTTCCACCGATTGTTTTCTACATAGATAATGTATCGAATAATCGAAGTCTACAGCGATACCCGGTAAACATTGTTTTTATATTCGAAACTTGGATGGTCTTCTATCGTACAGCATCTTGCAGTATCCTTTATGAAGTAATTTAAAGCCTTTTACATGGAAGTAATGGAACGGCAGAGCAGTTACATAGTTGAAAGTTGCCAAATTAATGGGGAATGAGTACCTGAGGGTAGCAAGGATATCTAATGCCCTGAGTGAATTCATAAGCGACAAGAATTCGCCTAACAACAACAGCATTTTCACTGACTGACAAGACTTTCTTGTTGGGGAATACAAAAAGGCGGAGGATCGACAAGTAAGCATAAAAATCTTGTTGCAGCTTTAGTTTCTTTAAACAAAATTAGACCAGTATTCACATTTCCTACTTCAAGAAAATGAAAAAGTTGTAAAACAGCTGCATCAACGACTTTTCCCTACAAATAAATGCTTTAAGATTTTTACAAAAACAAAGAGCAGCTAATAATCCAAATCTATGTGTTCAACCAGTTGGCTCTGTCCTCTAGCCGGCGCGCGCGAGTTCGAGTCTCGCTCAACCCATGGATGTCTGTAAATGTCCTAGCATTTAAGTGCATGTTAGTGGACACAAGTGCCTGTAAGTGCGCAAAGAAATCTGTCCCTAAACATGGAAAAAACAAAGAAAATCAAAAACGACCGTGAAAGACTAAAAGATCTCGACGAAGTGCAAGAGACGGCTTTTTGCAAGTGACGATTCGTCTGATAGAAAGCTCACGCTAGTTGATAGCGATTCAGATAATGATTTATTTTCAGAAAACAGAGATGTTAAATATGTTTGCTGAGGAAAATAATTAAGCAAAAAAATAGTGAATATTGACTGATGCCGTAAGCATTTCTTGTGGAAGAAATCGTGTTTGTGCATTTTATTTGAGATTTTAAGCACAAAAATCTAAAATTACTTCAGTTGTTTTTTGACTCAAAATAAATTATTTATTTGAAATTTTTGAAAAGTCAGAATTTTAATTTATTGATGCAATTTTCAACTAAATTTTTAACATGAGCATCCTTTGCTCCTAATTTCGTTTTATTGGCCGAATTACATTCCTGAGTTGGGTCAAATTAAGAACCAATTATTTAAAATGCCAATTATAACTCTACCAAAATAAATGCGAATAAAAGGTAATTTACATTAGCCACAAAAATAAAAAGAGTATCTGAAACTTTGTATTACTCCATGATATGTGTAAGATAGCCGAACCAATTTTATTCATTTTTGAATTTATTTTACCCGATTTTATTGCCTATGTCAAGAATAACTATTTTAAAATATTTTTGCCAATCAACTTACCAACCAAGGATCATTACATCGAATTTTGTCATGCAGCTTATAGTTTGGGAAAAAGAATGCAGTTCTTATGGAAAAATGGAGTTTAGTTTGCTTTGCTTTTTATGTATGAAGAGCAAATATTGCCTTGCATTAACATTGATTTAAAATAATGTTTCTAGTTTTAAGTTAAAAAATTATTTCCTTTTATGATATTAGGAGGATTTGTATATCTACAACAGAAGTTTTTTTTTACTTTTTATATAAATGTATAGTGGCATTTATAATGGTTTAGCCGCATTTTATAACTATTACGTATTTTTTGAATTTAGTATTACTCACTGTTCGTTTGTTGCTAAAACAATACGATTATGAAAAATAAGAAAGGGCAATTAAGAGGAAATTTTCCCAGAGCATATTTAATGAATTAAGTATATGGTGATACGAAATAACTGCACTAACGGTTATTATTTATATCCTACACAGCCAATTCATATATAATGATGGTAATATATGTGAAGGCATGTGATAAATATCGGGTTAACGTTGTCATCATCTTTCAGCAAAGCCATCCCGCAAGTGTGCTTCCCCGAATCTTGCACAAACCGGCGATTCCAACAAAGCTCGCATGAATGCCCCGTGGCACAGATTTTATTTATTTCGCGCTTTATGGCGGCCACAATCGAGCATAGCGGTGATCGACGAAATTGATTGCTGCAACGCACAATAGCAAACAATACCCGGGTTTATACCCCGAAAGATAGCGGATGTATTTATGAGTGCGCAATTTCACCTTAATAGTTATTGTTGCCTTTGCGAGCGTTTTATAGAGCACTTTTGAGTTGTCAGCGCTGATTTGTTGTTGCATTCATTTTTAAGAGGGCAATGCGTTGCTTTCGGCGACTGCTCGGCGTTTCCACGCGATGGAAAGCTCGGCCGCGTTTGCCCGCTAACACGCGGCGGATGATCGCTTAATTTATTTATTGGCTTAATTAACGGGATTTTGATGCAATCGTGTTCAATGATTGGCAGTGGGTGTTGAATAAACGAAGAGATTAGTGAAACGTCACGGGCGTTAGTATCTATGTAAATTTTTGATGTCGCAATAAGGCAGCTTGTCGTATAAGGAGCGGCGTTGGTACTTCTCGTTTTATTATTGTAATTAATATTTTTAAATAATGTCCATTATCTAGTAGATCTGTTATACTTAGTAGCGTTCATTTTTGAGTTAGCTAAATAATTGCATTTTTTACAGTTTCGTCTTGTCAACAACAAATTGGTTGTCAAGGATTACGAGGTTCCGAAATCACACTGTATGCAGATCCTCAGACTTACTCTCAGACTGATAAAGCTTGTGATCGACTACAATCTAGGACCAAAGTAAAAACGAATGGACACTTTACCACATTCATGCAGGTGGGTGATTTTTAACCAGTTTCATCAGTTAATCAGAGCTTACGTGATGCAAGTCACATATACTTAAATTTGTTTGTCCAAATTGTTTTTTTAAAAATTATTTGTGTACAGATATGTGTTAAGGAGGGGATATTAAACGTAATTAGTCTGATAATTTGATTAGATGAGAATATAGTAATTCAAACACAACAGTGCTATAATTATTGCATGCAACTACTTGGGAAACACTCGGTAATTAAAACATAATATGAATTTAAGAAAAGTGACTGACATTAATGAGATTACAGCAGTATTATGAAGAGTTGTTGAAATTTTAATATCACTACATAAATTATTAATTAATCTCATAAATATTGACAGAATCAGTTTCTGATTATTAGATGATGATATAGTAAACGTAGTATTTTATTTATATCTAGAATTTAAGCCCATCTATCGATGGGGTTCATGAAATGCATTAAGTAGAAACATCAACAATAACTTATACTTTATTGTGAAAATTGTGAAGCTTTTAATATTAAAAATTAAAAATAGCAAATTTAGAAAAATTCTTTATAGTCACAATTAAATATATATCTTTGATTTTTGCTTTAGTTTTGCCAAATTAATTGAATAAGTTACCCTGAGATTAAACTCATGTGCGCTCACTCTTCGTTTTTTTAAGTTTAAAGCGGACATCCTGGTGCTGGGCGGCTCATTTTGATATATAATAGTGCCATGTACAGTTTGTAGTTTCGGCGTATAATTAGTCACCACAGAATTTTAATATACAGTAATGTAATATGTAACCTTTTTTTTTATTGAATTCGTGTACATTAGCAATCAGAATTAATTACAATAAATTCTATGAGGTAATTGCGTGAAGTTTGGACTAGATTTGAAGAGAGGTGCACCCAGTGGTGCAGTCCCGTTACCTCCATTTGAAGGCTTAGGGGATGGTGTATGATTTCTTTATTCTGTCAAGTCCCATGGCTACTTCCGTTTAAGTCGTCTCATTACTGGCTGCTGTGTTAACGGTGTAATCTCGTTATTAGTGTGTCCCACTAGCCGATCATGGTGGCTTGTAGCCCGTTGTCTGATTATGTCCCGCACATATTGTACGTTGGAGTCAAAGTGGAGGATACGGTTTGAAACATACCAGGGAGCATTGAATATACTTCTTAATGTCTTAGACTAGAAACGTTGTATTATGTCAATATTTGAGTAGCTGGCGCAACCCCAGAGTTCACAGCCATATGTCCATATTGGTCGTATGATAGATTTGTACACCAGTAATTTGTTTTCTGTTGAGAGTTGAGAGTTTCTTCCTATGAGCCAATACATTTTTTTAATTTTAATGTCCATTTCTTTGCGTTTTTTTATTATATGTGGTTTCCACGTTAATATTGTGTCCATATGGAGACCTAAGTATCTAATTGCATTTGCTTGCGGGATGGGTACGTTATTCAAGCTTACAGGTGGGCATTGTGATCGTCTTGTGGTAAATGTTATATGATTGGACTTCGTCTCATTGACCTTAATTCTCCATTTTTCCAGCCAACCCTCTATTGTACTTAGTGCCTCTTGCAAGATATTAGTTGTGATTTGTGGATCTTCATGACATGCCAGGATTGCAGTGTCATCTGCAAATGTCCCCAATGTTATGGTTGGTGTCGACGGTATATCTGCAGTAAAAATCAGATATAAGAGTGGCCCCAACACACTTCCTTGGGGAACAACAGCCGTGATTGGATACAGTTGTGAATATTCCATACCAACTTTGGTTTGAAAGTGTCGATTAGTTAGATAAGATTTAAGCAGGAGATAGTATTGATGTGTTTAATTTTAAATAGTAGCCCATTGTGCCAAACACGGTCAAACGCTTGCCGCACATCTAAAAATACAGCAGAGCAATATTTCTTACTATGAAATGATTGCTGAATAATATTGGTTATTCGGTGGCATTGCTCTATGGTCGAGTGTCCTTTGCGAAATCGAAACTGGTGATTTGGAATCCATTCTTCAAGTAGACTATTTTCGTTTATTCGCTTTAATATTAATTTTTCTAGGAGTTTTGACACGACAGGCAGTAGACTAATTGGGCGATAAGACTGAGCTTCATTTGGTGGTTTGCCAGGTTTTAATATTAGGATGACCTGTGCAAACTTTAATTGTAAGGGCCAGTATGTTAAGCGTAGGATTGCATTAAAGAGTGCCAATAAGAATTATTCTCCTTGTCGTGGTAATTGTTTAAGTACAAGGCCTTTAACGAGATCATAGCCCGGCGCTTTCTTATTATTTAACCATTTTATTTCATTTTGTAATTCACCAATTGTGAATTTTTTATAGGGGTGATAGTTGTAGTGGTGCTTCGAGAAAGTTGTTAACATCTTCATCAATTTCATTAGAGTGAGGTGTGAATACGTCTGCCAGATGTTGGGCAAAAGTTCAACTTTTCTTTGTCTGATCTTGCCCAGGAGCCATCGTTTTTGCGTAACGGCGGGACTTGTTGTTGGGGTCTCTTAAATCCTTTAGTGGCTTTCCATATACTGTGATCTTCTTTGGATAAGTTGGTTATGTAGTTATGGAATGTTTCATTACGCGCCTCTAACATTTTCTTCCTAAGTTTATTAGTAAGTCGATTGTATGTGGTTTTATCATTAACGTTGTGTGTACGTTGCCAGATTGACCTTGCTCTCCTTTTTCTTTTATTAATTCACTTATATCTCTAGAAACATTAAATGACTCGATTTTCTGGATATTCATTGGTGTAGCATTCCAGGCTGCCTCTTGGACTGTTGTTATAAAGTGATTAACTGCGATCTCTATTTCTTTCGGTGTTTTTAAGCTTATATTAATATTTATATGTCGGTGGACGTGTACTTTAAATTTGTCCCAGTCAGTTCGTCTATTGCAAAGTACTGGCTTAGGCTGCTTTTGGATAACTATAGCGCTAATGACAGCTAACACAGGGCTGTGGTCCGAAGATAGATCGAAACGTCCACATAATTTCTTGAAATGCCCGAGGCTATATAAAAATCTAATAAATCTGGAATCTTGTTCACGTCAGTCGGCCAGTATGTTGGAGTACCGGTTGATAAATGCATGTAATTGTTGTTAGTAAGAATTTTTCAAGTTCTCTACCCTTGTAGTTATTAATCGAGACCCCACCTTGTATGTTTACAATTAAAGTCGCCACCTACTATAAATCTCCTCCAAGGGTGTTGAAGAATGGTTGTAGTATGTTCGTGGTTAGTCTATGTCTTGGAGGGCAATATACAGCGGCTAGTGTGATTGGGCTAGGAAGTTTACTGATTTCGATAACGGCAGCTTGCAGGAAAGGGTTCTTCGTATTTTGGTAATTCATGATGAACTATCGAGTTTCGAATAATAATAGCTGCGCCACCATGGGCTGTATTATCTGGGTGTACAGTGTGGTAGATGCTGTACTGAGGTATTTTTATAAACGTTCTTGTTGTAAAGTGTGTTTCACTTATGAGTAGTACATCAATTTTGTTCATTTGAAGGAAGACTTCTACCTCCAATTTTTAGATTGAGGCCGTTGGCATTCCATAATGCAATACGTATGAATTTAGACATTATTTAACTAATTTGGCAATTACTGTTGTGAGCATGTTGAGGGTCATGCTATTTTGTTGTAGCAGTTGATTGAACATTCCTTTAAACTCGGCAAGGAATTGTGCGAGAGTGAGGTCATTAGATGAGTCTGGTTTATTTGCTGTAACGTGGCTATAGATATGCATCGGCATATCAGCGTAAACATTAGGTTTTGGCAGAGGAGGAAAATTTCTTATATCTGGCTTATACTGTGCAGGTTGTTTCTTTGGTTGCTGTGAATTTGGGTAGGTCTTGTTTTGTAATTCTCTATAGACCATACATCCTTTGTAGTTGGCAGGATGTGGTCCATTGCATAAGATACACGTTGCCGGCGTATCCCTATTTTTGGTGCACGTTCTTGTATCATGGTTACCGCTGCATTTGACACACGCATATGGGCGATTGCAGTATGATTTCGTGTGGTTAAAGTTTTGGCATCTTGTACATTGTACTATATTTTTATTTTGCTTAGGTGGTTCAACCGTTATCTTTAGGTTCTGCAGATACTGCAATTTATAAATATCTTTGTTGTTATCGGCCGGTTCCAAGTCCACGAAGAATAACGGCAGGACTTCTTTAGTTTGTTTGTGTTTGATGTTGGTAATATTTCGAACTTTATGATTTTTTGCTGCCAATTCTGCTATTATTACATTTATCGGGATTGTGGGGTGTAGATGCTGTACAACTACTCTATACGCCCTCTCCTGCTTGTTTTGATATGTGTGAAATATAACGTTAGTATCTAAAAAATGGGCGGTGAATTTCCTGTATGAGACAAGCGTGTGAACATTGATTTTAACGACATTATTGGCCATACATTTAGAGGTATATTGTTCCTTTTCGATTATGTGCGTGATGCTAGCTACCATTTGTTGATAGTTTTCGACACCTTGAACAAAGATTGGCGGTGGTTTTGGCAGTTGAACAGTTTGACCCGTAGTATTAGTGTTGCTGCTAGCCCCTGGTACATCTGTTTCCTCTGTTAACGTAGAGTATTGGTTTGTTTGTGTTAAGTTGAATGTTTGAGTTAATTGTGGGTTATGTTTCCGTCTTTTCCTTTTATTGCCAGGAACCACTTGCCAAGTGTTATTATTATCAGCCATGTTTTCGTCTTCGCCGACATTACTTAAAATTTCTTGCTGGTCTTTTTCTATTTGATTATTTTGCGGCAAGGTTTGCGGGGAAGGTAATTGCACTTGAGACAACCTTGGATATTGCATTACGGGCATTGTATAATACGGAGAGGGTTGAACGGGTGGGATTGATGGCACTGCATACTGCTTTAATGGTGTTTGTTCGAAGAGTAGTGGTGTTGAATATATATTGTTACAGTATACTGTTGCTGTTGATAGGAGGGTGGGTAACCATATTGTTGACACATTTTGGAGTTATTTTGTGATGGCGGATTATTCCAACTGCCAGTGGGAAACATTAATATTAAAGTTGATTACATGGGTATTAAATTATTAAATAAATAATATGTAACTTAACTTGAAGGTATCAAAAAAAATGAAATCGAATTATGCATCTTTGTCATATTCGAATAACTTGTTATTATTATTTATTTCATCAGAAAGTTAAAATAGAAACAAGTTAATACGGTGGTAGGAAAAAAACTCTCTTTGTGTTCTAATGTTGGTTAGAATGCGCCTGTTTTATCTAATGCATACAGTTTGTTCAATAGTAAAATGACTTCTGTAATTTTGAATCAGTGAAAGTGTAAATATTTTTCTTTTATTGAAGAATTATTAATTACCTAATATTTAGTCCGATCAACTCCATTATTGATTATTGTTTCACATTTTTCCATGTTTTCGATGGAGCTTTCTGCACAATCATTTCGCAAAAATCGCCATATCTTCTTAATTTGAAATGACAGCTGTTTTATTGTGTATGCTAGCTTTTCTTTGAGATTCATTTTCATGTATGATCACACATTTTCAATGAGGCTAACATCTGAGGGCATTGCTGGCTATTCCATTGTAGCAAAGTGATTACTACGCATTGCGATACTGCGATGTACAGGGTCGTTGTCTACTTGCAACACCGAACTTGTTTTGTCAAAACTAAAAAAATTCAACAGATTCTAACAAGCATATTTTCCTGGTGTTTAAACTGCCCATAAACAGAAAGAGGCTGCCAAATTGCGTTTACAGAAGCATTCCCAATCGTGAACCTTTAAAGGGTATTTTACTGTAGTATTGCTCTTTGTTGATCACGTTTTCAATAAGGAAGACCATGCCCAGAAAGAAGACTCGTTCGTGAGGATAACATTGTCCCAGTCTCGATCTAAATTTTCCTTTGCCCACGCCAGTCGTTTTCTACGTGCTTTTCTGATAATTAAGGTTTCTTCATAGTTGATCAAAAAAAGACTCTTTTTCTCACGCAGGCGACTTTGAATCGTATTTAGATAGACCTGAATTTCTTTCTATAGAATTTCATTTGGGCATCGCAGCGAAAGGTCTGGCTTGTCTTCAAAGAGACGCAAGATCGCAGGCTATTCCCCTCTCCGGAAAATAGTCTACATTCTTAACCTTCAAATATTGCTGTACTCACATTTGAAGGAATGTCTCCGGCTTCCGCATATATTTTGCAGACGCTTTATGCGTCAGTTTCGGTCTTTTCTCATGACTCACTAAAAATATTACCTCGCATTGCTTCAGGAATTTCTTACTTATTGTAAAGATAACAAATTCACTGACAACAACGCTGTGTGCCTGCAAATTAGATACCTTGCAAAAGAGCACGAAATATATAAATGGGGCTGCGGTGCATCCGTACCAAACTACGACGGTCATTCTCTTATAATACAGACTGTACATATTTGAGCTATTAAATATAGTTTAATACTTTCCGCGAGGGTAACTTTGGTTATGTTGTTATGTAGTTTCATAAAAATATAAGGTGTGATACAGGTGGCAAGATAATTCTTGCGAGTTGCTTGAAAAATAATGTTACAAAAGAACTCGTTATGGTAGAGGATAATTAGTCCTCTCTTTTCGAAGATGAAAAAAATATTACAACCATGACCCTAGTTAAATATAAAATGTTGTAACCAATGAAGTGGTAAGTCTTCAGATTACACGCTTCAAACGAGATGGAACTCTTGCTCACACTGTCATGACCTTAATGAATGTTTTACATGCATAGCTTTTCCTATCGTAACATATATATTTTCCATTAACTTAGTCTCGAGATATGTGACGTTTTGTCAGGATATCTAAAACAAACGCAAAAATTTGTCATACGAGTAATAATATACCCAAAAATGTATTGCACCACTTGTATGAATGAATATTTATCATAGATACGAAAAGTGTTTGGGTCATTTATATAGCTATAAAACGCAAACAGCAAGCTATGTTGTTTTGAAATGTTTGGCAGTTTTTTTCATCTATTAATGTATGCCGATCTGTTTCAATTGAAACAAATATTTTCTAGAAGTTTCAAAACATTTTAATAAAAATTTCCTATGTAATAAAAAGAATGGATAAGTCTGTTAGTCAAATCAACAACCGATAAGGGAATTTACATAAGATATATGTCTTTGACCTGGACAAATTCTCTTGCCGCGACAATTACACATCTCTAAATTCATTGTTTCCCGAAGTACAGTAATAAAATGTAAGAAATATTTTGCAACGTTTAGTACCGCACAACAAAATGAGGTTAGTGTTGGGTTCTAAACACAAACTTAAATTATTTACTTTAATACTCTCTATCCGGACAGGCTTGCGGAGGACTAATTATCTCGTTACAAATTAACAGTTGCTTACTTAATGCTCGTTGAAAATTTCCTCATTAAACCACGCAGACTAATTCCTTGCTGCAGCGTAATTTTCTCCATGTCGTCGCATGTAAGGAAACGACAATAGAGCGGTTTGGGGCGGATTTCTCCGCAACTGCTGGTAATAAGGAAGAGGCCAACGCAGCGATTGCCCGATTTGCAGACAGATTAGAACGCAAGCTGCGATTATTCGTCGCACGTAAACCGGCGGAGACATTTAACGCGATTACATTCAGGTTGAAAAATGGCCGGCGTTTCCGTTAGCAGCGCGAGCCGCACATGAAACCAGCAAGCAAAGATTGTGGAATATTAGTATAATGAGCATATAAGCTGCAGGTAGCTAATTAAATGCAGGTTCTACATAGAAAACGAAATAAATTGCCGCTTAATTTATAACAGCGAGGTAGCTATTTGCGCCAGCACGTTCACTTTTGTACGAACGGCCGTTTTTTCGTGCTTGGTCGCTGAAGCATGCATGTAACGCAGTTAGCGCCGCATTAATTTTGCTGAAAAGCCTGGAACAGCGCTTGCGGGGAAGGGCATTTTGATGACAATAGTGACAATCCGGTGGTCCACCTATGTGATCTCATACTCCAACTGATATAATTCTACGATGACATAATAGACTGGATATTTCCTATTACGTTAAAAATATTTTATATAAAGACTGCGTCTTTGTGAGGAAGCCTTATTTTTCATCCAAACAATTTTTTTCTTGTAGTCGTTTCGAATATTAAATGGTAAATTGAATGATCTCACATGCATTTAACATTTTGACGAAAATCATATATAAAAGACTAGAAAGAGTAATAGAAGACCAATTCACTGACAAGTAGTTTAGCTCCAGAAAGAGCTCAGGAGTGCGAGAAGCAATTGTAGCCTTAAGAATCATAACTGAGAAAAGAATAAGACAGGGTAAACTTAAATTTATAGCTTTCGTTGATTTCGAGAAAACTTTTGAAAATGTAAAATGGTCTATACTCTTTGACATTCTACAGAAAGTATGAATAAAACATAGAGACCTAAGAATTATAGACTCTTTATCCCATGTGCAGAAAGCAATTATAAGACAAGGAGATGCCGAAAGAGAAGCGTTAGTATAGCTAGGAGTCAGACAGGCATGTGCGTTGTCGCCACTCTTATTCATTCTTTATATACAAGATGCAATCAATAAAATCAGAGAATCAATAAACAAAGGAATAAATATACATAGGAAAAAATAGATATGATGCGATACGATGATAATATAACAGTTGGGCTGAAAAGTTCGTAGGCTAACATAGTAAAACGCATTTTTTTGGTAAAATTTAATTTTGTTATTCAACATAGTTGCCTTCGAGGGCGATGCAACGATTATAGCTGTCATGGAATTTTTCAATAACATTTTTATAGTATGATTTTTCTTTAGCCTAAAAATAGGCCTCACTCTCAGCGATTACTTCTTCATTAGTGCTGATTTTCTTTCCAGCGAGCATTCTTTTGAGGTCTGCAAACAAGAAAAAGTCACTGGAGGCCAGAGCTGGAGAATATGGTGGATGGGGAAGCAATTCGTAGCCTAATTCATGCAATTTTGCCTTCGTTTTCATTGACTTGTGACACGGTGCATTGTCTTGATGAAACAGTACTTTTTTCTTCTTCAAATGGGGCCGTTTTTTCGTGATTTCGTCCCTCAAACGCTCCAACAACGCTATGTAATAATCGCTGTTGACGGTCTGCCCTTTTTCAAGGGAATCAATGAATATACTACCTTGCGCATCCCAGAATACTGATGACATAGCCTTGCTAGCTGTCTGTTGCGTCTTTTCACGCTTTGGATTCGGTTCATCGCGTGCAGTCCACTCGGCTGACTGTCGATTGGTGTAGTGATGAAACCATGTTTCATCCGTTGTCACATATCGACGAAAAAATTCGTTATTATTACCGTTGAATATCTCTAAATATTGCTCTGAGTCAACGACACGTTGAAACTTTAGCTCAATTGTGAGCTCGCGCGGCACTCACTTTGCACACAGCCTTCGGCGGTCATTTCGCCCCGTTTAAATTTAGCAAACCACTTCTTAACGGTGGATTTTCCTGGTGCAGAATCTGAATAATGTTTATCAAGCCAAGCTTTGGCTTCAACAGTATTTTTTTTCATGATAAAGCAATGTTTCATTAACACACGAAATTCTTTTTTATCCCTTTTTTCAATAACAAAAGTTGCTTCACTCACAATGCTATATCTCAAGAAGCAATTGTCCGACAGCTGTCAAATTTATACCCGTATCGTTTGAAGGTTAGTACTAACTAAAAATAATATGGAGTTAATTCTATTAACACCATATATGTGTCAGCCTACGAACTTTTAGCCGACCTGTTAGCAATTATAGCTGAAAGCGAACAAGGTTTACAACAATCGCCGAATGGAATGGATCTGGTTATGAAAGAATACAATATGAAAAAAAGCAATAGCGTGCGAAGATATGAGACACAATAACATACAAGCAACACTAAATAGAGAAAGAATAGAGAAGTTTGAAGAATTTTATTGTCTAGACAGCATTGTAAATAAAAACGGAAAAGCAAAAGAGAAATTATTCATAGATTACAACAAGTGAAAGTAATGTTTCTCAAGAAAAAGCAATTAGTAACATCCAGTAAAATATCTTTGAACAGCAGAAAACAATTTCTGCACACCTTCGTATGGAGTGTCGCACTATACGGGGCTGAAACTTGGACAATTACAAGGAGTAAAGAAAGAAGATACATGCATTCGAGTTATGGTGCTACAGAAGAACGTTAAAGGCAGGATCGGTTAACAGAATATTAAATAACGAGATATTAGAATAATAGACTAATAAAAAACCTGAATTGTTACAGTTATCAACAAACAAAAAGAGTTGCCCAAGACAATGGAGAAAAACAGTGTTGAAACAAACCAATCTGAAAGATTGACCTAATAGAAGACATTGAATTATATGTTATATCTTCCAGTGTATTCTGTTCGAAAGAATGTATTAAGCTATTTAAAAGAAGTTGTTTACTGGAAAAAAATGTTTTAAATTATCTGAAATACAAAATGAGAGCAATGTCAAAGTAAAATAAATAAAAAAGAAAATTCACAAATTAACTGAACCTCAATAAAGCTAATAAGTGTGCGTGAGGTACGTTCTATCTTTTTATTTCCTAGAAAGATATTTTAGCAAATAAACAAACAGTTTTCAAAGGCTATTTCTATTAGTTATTAAATATAATTATTAATTTATTTGTATATCTTGAAAACAGTTTTAGAAGGTAACGATTGAAATAGGATAATACTCTTTAAGGCGATTTTAAAAAGGGAAAAGCTTGATGCACAACAAAATTAAATTGAATTATGAACCAAATCTGAATAACCTTATATAAATCCTAGTGTTTAATGTAACTTAACATCGGGTAATCATAATCACTGAATGCAGAAACATCAAAGTTTAGAGGTATATGACGCAGACCCACACTAATGCAGGTTTTATTAAAATAAGAGGGTAAAATCGGCGTGAAGCTTTTCAGAATAATTTTGAAAACGGCTAATCACAGAACGTTGAGTTTTACTGCGTAGACTCTTCATTCAAATATATGGAACTCGCATTTCACTGTTTTCTGATTTTGAACTCCTAATTTAAATTTTCCCATCTTTACCTCAAAAAGACGTTGGGCATAAATTTTAGAAATCTGAACTATTAATATTGTCAGATGGGATTTTTTTATTATCAAAAATTATTTTCTAAAAGGAAAACGGCGGTGCGATATATAACTTAGAAACATTATCTGCCGAAAGTATGAAGTTCTTCTTTTTTATATGATGATGGCATAAACAGAAGCTCGGGGGATGTCAAACGGCAAAAGACATGAACCAATCGTTATAAAAAAAACCAAACAAAAAAAAAGACGGAAAGGAGACAAGGGAAAATTGAAGACGGGAATAACGAAAGGGAAAGAGAAATAGAAGAAAGAGGGAGGAGAAAGGTATTTAAGTGGACAGATTGGAATTACCCAAGATAAAATGAAGAAATAGAAATCCTACATAATTAAAATAAGTTTGCAGAGAAGAGGGTTATTACAACTCTCAGTTAGCAATAACTTGCTTGTTATCAAATATTTACTGAAAGTAATGGCGTCAAATAATTTTGAAAAATGAATTGCAGATTAGAGTGAATTACTAGAAATCAAAAATGGGTACAAATCGTCATTTTAATTAATTTTATAATTGTCATCAATCTCATGCTAAATTAAAACATTTTTTATACCTGAATGTTTTATAAATGTTTTATAAAATGTATGTATTTATTTTTTGTTTAGTTATTTTAACAAATTCGTAAAAATAACATGCTTGCAAATTGTCTTATTAAAATAGATGGAATTGAACGGAAGCAGCCAAACATTAAGGAAATGTAACTTAATTTACGGCTAAGGCAGACAACTAAAGCACTCACTTAAAAACACAACGTAGTCGAAGACGATGTAATTTAGAAACGAATGATTTTCTAAAGTTACGTTAAAACATCATTAAACATCTTATTAAAGACAGACGCAGTACGCTGTTTAACATTTACCTGAGCTGATGGTAACATCACATGGGCAATGTGAAAAGTTGTAATTTATTTGCATTAATGAACATGTTCCAATTTCAGCAAGACAGGCCAAATTCAAATCATTTAGAATTATATAACATTATGTTGCAAAATAAATTACCCAACATTGAGAAAATACATTCTTGAAATGCCCCTTTAGCATATTTAGATTACGAAAGGTATTCTTCCACCAATTTTTTATTTTTATACTCACGGTTGTATATGGGACATGGAAAAATTACGCGAAGATGTGGAAAATTGGAAGTGGGAAGAATTAAAAACGTAGGAAATTTTGATTGATAATTTTGATAACAACCACTACGAAGTAGTGCTTTTTACGAAATATATTTACACAAATAATTTTTAGACAGCCACTTAGGCCGAAGTATGATGAAAAACTTTGAAATATAATTAATAAATAGTACTTAAAATACATTTACTCAATTTTAAAGTGATCTACAGGGGTGCAAGTTAACTAAAAAAAGTAATGTTCTAATATAGCGTATTGGTAGATCTGCAGTATCTAGAGCAATAGTTGCCATTTTTTTGCTGTACCCCATCTAAGCATCTTTAAAATCTCGACTCCCCTCCCGTTTAATTCTTATTAATCACCAAGTGGAAGAAGCCTAAAAGGCTCTTAACTGTTAGTAACTCTTTCTCGAATGCCCCCCCCCTCTCTTTAAAAATCAAATTACTCCCTATGAGGTATATACCCCACTTTGGGCACCACACATTAAAATAATTAAATAATCAATACCTGACTAACATATGCAACAAATTACCTCAAAATTAATATTCCTAGACTGTTAAGATGCAAACTTATATCTAGGGAGATGACTTCTATTAATCCTAAAAAATGTAGAACTAGTGTGTAATATTTATCAATGTACCTGTAATGTTACTAGAAATAGAATCAGTACCAGTTGGATCTTTACCAAAAATGTACATGTTAGCCCTAACTGCAGCTAGTCTCACAAAACCTTGTTGGTTTTATTAATTAAAAAAAAGAATTACTATTACTAATTAACAATAATAGACACAGAAAGTTATTCTTAAACAAATAAGTTATTACTTAATAAATGATCCACATTCTATTATTGTTAACTATTGCTTTTAATTAATTCTTCTGATATTCGCCAAATATTCCGAAAAAATTCTTAAAGCTTGCTATTAAAAATCGCTAAACATTTTCTGCACGATTAATATCAATTGATTGGATGGGCAAGCTCACGATGCGGTTGTCCTGTTAACCTCCAAAAGCGCACATGTTTGAAACAATCCCAATACATTTTTAAGGGATCGTTAACCATTGCTATCACAAACCAGCGATTACAAGTAAACCAATTATCTTTCCCCACATCCTAGCCCTAAAAGAAACCCAGTTGTGTCGTGCTTCTAGATATTTTTTACTTTTAAACAGGGGTTTGCTTCATCTTCTTCTTTAGGTGCCGTATCCTATCGGATGTTGGCAATCACCATTGCTATTCTAACTTTGGACATTGCTGCTTTAAACAATTTCTTGACGTGCAGTCGTACCACTGGCGTAGGTTTTGAAGCCAGGATATTCTTCTTTCCCACGTCTCGTTTTCCATGTATCTTTCCTTGTATTACCAGTTGTAGAATTTGGTATTTGTTCCTCTCATTACTGGCCTAAATATTCCAGCTTTCTTTATTGTATACAGGAGTTCTTTGTTCTTGTTCATTCGTCGTAGCACCTCCTCGTTTGTCACTCTATCCATCCATGATATTTTCAATATTCGCCGGTATATCCAGAGTTCGAGTTTGCTTCATATATTTAGCTAAACAAGGTTTGCTTCTTGTAATTAGTGTTTGATATTCGAAGAACCGGTCATGTTTTTTAAGTTTTTAACTCTTTCTTTTTAAAGAGTGAGCAAAATAAACTTAGAAAAGTTTGTGCTAAATATAACACAAAATATTGGAACTATTTTATTATTATTGGTGTAAAACACAGACTTAGCAGTCACGTATGAAATATGATGGTGGTAAAATACCCTCCGACCATTTTTAGCCAAGTTGTTCCTAAATTTTTCCCACGCGACTCTATTTCAATAATTAAATACTAAAAAATCCAACCAGCTACGCTTGGCTGTTATAGAGAATACAAGTATTACGAACTTTCTGTAGCAATCTTTAGTATTCTGCAGCTACTTCCTTCCGATGTTCTTTGAGAACGTCGCAGTTGTATTGCTTGGTTTCTTGCTGCTATTTCTTCGGGTGTTCTTCGTAAACTTCGTTGTCGCCTTGCTTTGTTTTCTGCAGCTATTTCTTCCGGTGTTCTTTGAGGACGTCGTTGTTGTCTTGCTTAGTTTTCTACTTAAACTTCCTGCGGAGTTCTTCCGGCACATATACGTCGCCTTGCTTCATTTATTGCTGCCCTTTCATCCGCAGTCTGCTCACTTCTTCGTTTTCTCATGTAATTTCTGTGGTGCTCAGCTGTTTTCCCGTTCCACACCAAAAGAATGCTTATTTGCCAAAAAGAACAGAAAAACTAAAGCAGTAGGATATAAATAATTTAATTTTAATTTAAGTTTTTAAAATTGCAGTGTGCTTTAAAGATACTACGATCGTTCGTGTATTTCCGCGTGGCTCCGAACGCGTTACTCTGACAACCAATGCTTTTGTTCATGGCCGCGCCATTGTGACGAACCAACACATCGCCTTTTATGTATAAGTATATGATAATGGAATCGTCACAGGTTTGTTGATATAAAACATGTTCTTCTGCGAGATAACGCAACCAAGAAATTTGGTTTGAAGTAAAATCAATGTTTTATGTGCTGTGTGACATGTAGCTCGATCGTGTTGAAACATGTCAATCGCTAGTTTAATTAACTTCGCCCTGCTGATACATCTAGTCCAGAAACAATGCATTTTTGTAGATGACTTGGTTTTTCGTGATTAGCACGTAAATTATGACGATTCGCAAAACCATTTGAAGGAAAATGAGCTTCAACACTCAATATAAATTTTGTACAAAATCAGCATCTACTACTATGTTCCTTAAAACCCACTTTACAAAAGTACAGCATTTATGGCGGCTTTTGCCCTGGACTTTTCAATGTATTTAGATATCAATTGTACAAATGTAAATTTCCAACGTTAACAAAACCCAAATGGTACGCAATTCAAATACTTAAGTTCAATTTGGAGCACTTTATATTAATAGCGGTCTTTGCTCGAACATTTCAACAACTGTTTAATTCTTTATGGATTATAGATTCTTGTTTTTCCGTGATTAGGCAAGTTGCTAACATTTCCACTTTCTTTATAGTGTTCTCCCACTTTGTTGCTAATTACCGCAATTTTCTAAATATTTAGTAGCAGTAGCGATGGACATTTTAGGTACTCGGGGCGTGAATGTAGAAACACCATTTCGAAACTCTTTAAGTAGGCGGCATTCATTTAGAAACTTGTGCGATCTATGCATCTTTTCACTTAACGCTATGCTATTGTAATGATGACCTACTTGAAACTTACCCCTAAAAACGACTATTCGCTTAAATACAGATAATACTGTGCGTTAGAACGAAACCCTAACAAATTGAATATCGTAAAAACTTAATTGAAGTGCATTTGTAATTTATGCACCCTATGGGACGTTTTGAAAAATAGAAGTACGTACACTCTTATTATAGCTTTTGCAGTATACTAAATTCTGGGTTTACTTGTCATTTATCGAATTGCACTAAGGAAGTTATTACAATTTTATTCATAACTGCCTACCAGATACATTATCTAAGTAACGTAATATCTAGTTTTTTTTTGAAGATCAAGCATCTACATTTAACAACTTCCGTACATGGAGGTAAAGAGATCCATAGCACCGGTGCGTTATCGTTCCGCTCCAAAAAGTAATTACTGTCGAGAAGTAGAAAAGCGGCGGCGCAGGTGATTAATCTTCGGAGATGTGATCAAAAAGAGATAAGTTCCCGCAAGACGAAATAAAATAATATTATTTATGGCGAATGCAGTAGTCACCATATATCATCGAGAACGATAACTTAATTTAACTCTTCTATTATTTAGCTGTCAAAAATGGAGATCCTGCCGTGGCGTATAAAGCACACGGCACACGGCGCACGGCGCACGTGTGCTAGTTGTTATTCGAAATCTGTCGCATGCTATCAGGTTGCAAGTACCGAAAACGTGACACGGCGCTGCCTACCGACCTACACACCGTTGCGCAACTTCACAGGATTCGCCGGCGTTCCCGTTCCGTGCTTCACCTATAGACTCACAATCACCAGATCACAACAAACGATAGCGGCGCGCAAATGGGATCGAGATCTGCCGGGTGCATCTTGCATGCACTCTAACGGATATATTCAAAATTGCCCGCATAAATAACCCGTCGATTTTAATGCGGCCGTTCATGAATTATTAATGCAATTACTATTCAAAATGTTGATGTTGAAATGGAGGCTGCCTATAATTTAATATTTTCAGTGATTTGTTTTGATCGCGGCCTGTAATTAGCGTGGAGCTGCGGCCAGTGCGAGAAAGCGGTTGGGTTCAGCCAGATTTCAATTATCTCGATTTGGTAATCGAAAGCTTTAAACCGAATTTCATTTCAATATGTCAACAGAAAGACGGTATTTTTTAAATTTCGCACGCCGATTTGGTTTGTTATGTAATGCATTATAAAAAAAGATTAGGAATGGTTCTGCGAGACACCCTTTCATGAAATCATTGTTCAGCTGGAAATCTGCTTGCAATACAACAATACAAATTTATATAGTTACTAGATTCCTATGAATGGAACGAATAAAATCGATTTAAAATGGGTACCTGTAGATTAATTTACTTCGACATCAAAAATTTATGCATATTTTACGTTCCTTGTGAGACGTTGAGGCGCATAATATACCATTAATATAGCGTATAGCAGTTTTCTCTTCTATTAAAATTAATCTGCATTTTTTACTTTCTTATCCTATAATAAGGAAAGTAATGTAATCGGCGGAAATTTGACCTACCCAGTTTTTCACATTTCTGAACGAAATATAGTCTCAGGACACCAAAAAAGTTGGTTTGAGCCATTGGTTCGCGTGTGTGTGTGTCTGTCGGTCTGTCAGTAAACAGGATATCTCAATAACCGTAAGAGCTAGAGACTTGAAATTTGGTATGCAAGTTACTTGTAGGTAGGGGACGCAGTGCGAAGCTTTTGGTAAAAATCGGCAGAGCCGTTTGGTCGCAAGGTCGCAAAATCGATCGCAAAGAGGTCGCGAATCTAAACGGTTGAAGATACAAAAAATTTATGAGAATAAAAATGATTTGTTATCATGAGATAAACATGAATTTAAAATAAAAGTTGGTAAAATAAGAACTCGAAAAAAAATTGAAGCTCAGGATTTTTAATATACCGGGTGTTCATAAAATGTTTCGGGAAATTTATATTACCGGGTAGATCAGATCGAGACGAACAAAAAATTACAATGAAATTTTTTGATCCGAGGTTAAATAAATAAGTTATAGCCGATTAAATATTAATTAAACGGACCAATCACAGCGCGCTCAGAGGATTGCGGGAGGACGGGGGGAGCGCTTCGCCGCTAGGAGGGAGCACGCAGGCGATAATAGGGAAGGCCGTGCGACCGAGCTCGCACGGTTACCTTCAGTGATGTAGCAAAATTTTAACTACTAGTCAATTATTGTCTTGTACTGTTTATTTTAATCAGCTTTCGAGTGTTGGACTCGCGCCTCGTCCTTTTTTAAAATAACAAGTTCCGGGACGAGAACAGCCAAGGGCCGAGACGATGGAAACGGTATAATATATAATAATAATAGGATAAGGAAAGTCGTGTGATGTTCACAACAGATTTTTAATTGATAAATCCGCTCTAGTATATACACAAGCGTATTAAGTAAATATGTTGACTGTAGTGACATGTGGGAGTTCTCGTCCAGCGACGATGCCCCTGGATGGTTAGAATTGTATTTTTCAACAGTGTAGGTCAATGGACTATTGCTTATTCAGCCTTCGAGTTGGTAATGGATCCGAGAGTTATTAGATAAGATTGTTTTGTGGTTGGGTAGAATAAGTAGAATGTTTCTAACTTTGTTACATCCGCCACAAAAGATATATTAAGGTCATCGTGTAAGGTTCGGTTTCTGGTAAACCAAGTTGTATTTACGAGGCCTCGGAGAATGTTGGGTTAAGATGATGTCTATACTAGATTTTTGACGTACCCTCAGAGCCGAACTTTGGACATCCTCCAGATAGGGATCAGGACTGTTTTATATAGTATAGTGGCATTTGTTTTCGGTTGATAGTTTAGATTTATGTCCAAGCAGCCTATATACTTGGTTTCTGTTCTAATCGGCAGTGAAGTGCCCTTAAGTGCTACATATGAACATTTTAAATGACAACTCTGCAGATTTACATGTTGACATCCACTGAGCCTACCGTATGTTTCTTGGAGCTAAAAAGCCATTTCTATTGCGGGCGATCTTTTTTGAAAATGTATATATTTTTTATCTTTTAGAGGTTTTACAAGGATTTTAATTTTTTTTTAATATATTTACCATTATTTGTACTTAATCCAACGTGGACGAAGCCATTGAAATAAATACAATTAATAATAAGAATTCAAAATCTATTATCTTGGTGAATTATGTAAAGAAGAAAAGTATACTAGAGTAGAAAGAACATTATTAAACAGTAATATTGATGAAGAGTTTTTTTACAATAGACAGCGCATGGAAAGCACCGAGAGCAGTTAAGAATAGAAAGGCCCCCGAAAATATGGAATAAAGAATTTGTTGTTGAAATGTGGGGGAAACCTCTAGAAGTAGAATTAATCAAAATCTAATAACGCAATAAAAATGGTAAGATGCTACTAGAACGGAAAACCAACGTTACCATTACAATCTTTAAAAAGGGAGAAAATAACTCCAGACATTACTGGGGAATAATATTCTTAAATTCAATATAAAAGGTGATATTAAATAAACTTAAGTCACACTTAATTATAAACGAAGAACAAGGCTTTCGTCAAAACATAATTTAATTCTAGATTTGTGGTCCGTCAACTAATGAAGAAGGTTATCAAATCCAACGTACCAGCCCTTAAGTGTTTTGTGGATCAAAAAAATAAAAACATTGATCGGATTAAATGTTAGTAGAGGTCTAACAAGAAAAAACCGTACTAGCACAGTTAATAACAAGTATAAAAGATTTCAACATCAACACAACAACAAAGAAGGCCTAACGCATTAAATGCGAAAGTGGAAATCGTCGAAGTGACTCACATATCCATTAGTTAACACAATAGTGGATAACATAATCAATGGGATTATGAACATAGTTAGATATAAAAAAACAACAAAAACAACTATTTGGTGTTACGTAAGCAATGCACTAGTTATAGCAGATTCTTACAGAACTTTTCTTGAAGTTTTCTAAGACCGAAAGGAAGAAGAGATCCGAGCCGACCACAAAATCGATGACTAAAAAATTGGGTTTCCATATCTACAAAAACTAAAATGGCATAGACTAAAGCACGAAGCAGAACAAGAGGAAGAACTTAAATAAAAGAGGAAGAAGAATAAGAAGTTAGTGCGTATATCCCGTTATTTCATTGTTTTTTCGCCCTTTCCCTCACCTCGTATTTGTCTTTCTTTGTGTTTATTTCCGTTAGTTTGAAATACCTTGCTTAAGTGATTTATAAAAAGGAATCTTAAAAATAATAATAATTGATTAGAATTTTACACTCAATTCGTTTACAGTTTCTGTTAGCAAATTAAACTGATTCAGAAACTTTTGCTAGAGCATTTTGCTCATGAAGCTACAAAAGCCCAAAGTAATATTTATATTGCTAAAGAGACTTGTATTGTTGGCTACGATAAGTAAACCTATGCTTCCAAAGGTTTAACTATGAATACTACGATCTTCAAGGTGAACCTTACTTGGGAAGGCACAGTACGATGGATGATAAACCATATCTCAATCTGTTCAAGCCAACCCAACCACAACTACGCCTGAGCTACCAAATAAAGTTGGGGCTTAGAATCATTTGTGCATTTCAATCCCATTGAGCTTGTCAATGTGAAGAAGAGCTGTGCAATATAGGCTAGAGGCAAGAAATGTCTTAAAGATAATTTTGGCCATAGACTATAATGAAGGTTAATGATATGTTTGGTTTCTTTTTGACCAATAAAATCTTTGATCTACGTGGAAGGATATTTATGGAATATCCTCCGTATATATGAAAACGCACCAATAGAACGAAGCCCTAAATTAAAAGGTCTGATCCGTTTGATTAGATAAATAAACTTCTTTTATTTTTTCTGTTGGTCAAACAGATTGTTTTTTGTCTTTATTCACTCTATATTCTACAGGTTTATTGGCAATTTTATGTATAATTGTTTCCATCATTTCATATTCCTCTTTCACGTCTTTTTTATCCATCTTGGTGAGTTTAGATACAAGCCTTTTTTTCATAGAGCATTCTTAAATTTTTTGTTGTGGCAAGAATAGTTTGTTTTATTGGAAGTTGTGTAATACTATAATTCTCATCCCTATGTGCAGTCCCATATGTTTTAGATTTTGTTGTATATTCACTTTACTAAAGTTGCATGTAACAACTGATGTGATTGCTGTGTGACATAAGATATGAAGTGTCAGAGCATACCCCCAATAATAATGCATATGAAAAATATTAATTATGCTAATTACAAAAGAAATGCATTTGATACCTAATGAAGAGCAATGTATTTCATTGGTCACCTTTGATGTTCTTTCTTGGGAAGCAAACACTGGCAAGAATATTAAATTATGGAAATTTAAACAAATCTGCTTGGAATTAATACATTATCAATGAGTAGAGCTTTAATATGTTGTCTCTTTCAGAGAGATAACGAGCAGTACGTTTAACTCAAATGCAATCTCAGAATTTTTTTACAAAACGCTTGAATTATCTAATGAAAAAGTGATCTAAAGGTCAAATTAATCTGACTCTCTGGAGGAATGACTTTCTTTATGAAAGTTGTGTTTACAAACTTGATAGACTCTATCATTATACTTGTTAAATCACAAGTGAATAGAAAGTTGTTTGGGGCGTTTGTAAATAGGACATTTCGGAGGTACTCCATGCTTCTTGCCTTATTCGTCGTGTCAGAGGAAAGTGAAAGTTCGAGTGACGAAACTTAATTTGTTCTACTTGAGGATCAAACCTGCCTTGAATTGTATCTTTCACACATATAAACAACGTAATTTCATGTTTGATGGCGTTTGGAATTTGGATATGCTTGATGTGTGCCTTCATTCCTTGAATTTTCAAAATGCGACACAAGATGATTTTTAGATTCATCTCCACTTAAGGCAGAAAGTTATTTGGAATGAGTTTCTGGACTCTTAAGACAAATTGGACAGCATTATCTACAAAATTCTAATCAAAACAGAGAGAATCAGACAAGCTTGGTTACTTTCTGCGATATGTTTCCAGTTGTAAATGAAAAATTGAGCCGCAGAGAATTGTGGCGTTGGTAGTGTTTGAGAGAAGGCTTGTTAAGGCTAACAAAGAGATACTAACTAAAGTTTGATACAATATTATTAAATAAGTTTTATAAACAAAAATAATAAAAATTTAGAAAAATGGCAAAAGATATGTAATGCAGACGTTGTAAACGAAAGTTTAAACACGCAAATCAAAAATGGAATGTTGTAATGCACGACATTTTTGTGCTTTAAATTTATATTAGTAATAATAAAAAGAAAATTAAAAAATAAGTAATTAAATTGACCAGAATAACAATAGAAATTACAAAAAATAAAGAACATGTAATTATGGATTGACTAAAACAGTGACGATAAAAATACTAAAAACAACATCATAATAAACAAGAGGAAGTGTTTGAAAAAAACTAAAGAAACAAATAACTAAAACGAAATTGGTAAAAAAATTCTATAAACAAACATTTGTCCTAAAACATGCAACCAAGACTGAAGTTTATTATTAGATAATTAACAAACATTTTAGAAAAACAGAAAAACGTAAAACCAAGAAAAACCAAAAGTATTATCTTAAAAGGTTGCTATACTAATAAAAGTATAGAAGTTGCAAATAAGATCTACATCAAAAAAAAGAACAAGTCTGAAGGTTTTTACGTAGGAATAATACCGTATCAATCTTAATCCTAATAAAAATAAGACTTTAGCAAATATCAGTATATCAAAATTTTTAGAAAAGTCTTAAATTTGTGCTTAAGTGCAGATTATATACTGTAGTATATGATGTAGCGATTTTTTATTTTTGCTCAGTCTGGATTTATCTTACAAACTTTGTTAGATTTAAGTAGTAATCAAGATCTTTTTTTTTGAATATCCAACGGTAACAGATAATTATTTACAGAGCCGCCAAGATTTGTCCTCGCCAGGCGGCGAGTTGGGTCATCCGGAGAAGCTCCCGAAGACGCGCCCTACAAACCCCAGGAGCCGGGTAGACCAAGGCGTGATGACTCAAAGCTGTCCCACACCACCCCAATCTCGCAGGAAGTTCTTCCTCAGTCCCAAAGCGCTGCGGAGTCCTTTCGCTCAGCGAGCCGCCAGGCAGGCTGTCGGCGATTCTGCGCTCTCAGGTAATGGCCCAGACTCGGTCGTGCATTCGCGGGTTCAAAGCTGAATATTGGGGGGCGTTACGTGGGCTAACGCAATATCCGCTTGCCGTGGGCACAAACGGCGCGACATTCAGTGTAGGCTGGAAAAATACCAGTGCCGCGTCAACGTGGTTCCTGGAGATCCTTAGAGGATAATGATTCTATTGTCTTACATTGTCTAATCATTTCGGAACACACATATCTTGACCTTTTTGTACGATAGTCCTTAAGAATACCAATAAAACTGTTTTATATTATATCTAATATATTATTCCGTATGTGTAATTGGATGTTAATGTTATGTTAACAACTATTTTCCCACAGCATCTATGACAGCGTCGGCAACGTCCAACGAAAATCGCCACTGGCCTAGCGTGGTCTTAGGAAAAATTCGCTCGTTGTGGTCTGCGGGCAGCTCCACTGCCAACACGGGCCTCAAGCAGCTTGTCACAGCAGGCACGAAATTTCCTGTGTTAATTTTGTGTGCTTATTCTTGCTGCATGCCCCGTAAAAAACCTCATTAACTAATTGCACAGTCGCTTCATTGCGTCGTACACCAGCGAAGCGAACCCGCCGAGAAATTGCGGATTCTGTGCCATTTTATCTGTAATTAACGAAGACGGGATGCAAGTTTTACTTGCCGCGCTAAACTTCTTGTTATACTAGTTTTAACTGTTCTCCAGATGATATCCAGTTTTTGTGTTTCCACATAATCAACAGCTTCAATTAGTAGGAACTTGCTGAGGATATTTTATAGACTTTAATTGAACCTTCATGTAGAAACCGAATTAAAATGTTGAAAATGTTATAAGGCAGCGAATTAATAAGTGACTTTGAAGCCTGCATGTAACAAAACAGTCCATGTCTTAAGTTTTTGTTTGCAGTTTGCACCTCCGTAGCACAGCTCGTTTTTCCACTTGAGCACGATTTATTTGCATTCGAAGTTAATGTAGGTCTGTGGTTGCTAACTAAGCGATGTCGTTCTTGCAGACGATGAAGGCGGGACTATAAAGCCCATTACGGCAAAGAAGTCCTCGGAAAATGACATGTATATGCGCTTGGGCCTTCTTCTGGGGGACGACGCCCGAAGGTCCAGGAGGCAGCAAGCCAGGAACTCCCATGAATCTTGTTCGTCACTTGTCAGCTACGACAATGCCACCATGGTCTCGACGAACACCAGCCCGGTTTCCACATTGACTGGGAGTTCAGAAGATCAGCATCGCAACAACCCTAGCTCGGAAAGTGTGGGCTCGCTCATGTCTATGTCTATGTCAGGTCAAAGCAACTGTAGCTCCAGCCCTGTCAGTAGACGACACAGCGTGACTAGTGAGTACATTTTAGAGCAAAGTTTCACTTCACTGATTCAGAACAATAACATACCGTTAAAGCACTAAATTGCGATATCAATATTTAGTCTGTTGTTCCATTTATGTATTTAACATTTCTTGATTTAATAATCCAATTTTATGTAATTTATTTCTGATCTAAGTATTTGTCTTTAGACACCAGTTTTACTTGAAGATCTCAACTGGTATCCCGTGTTTAATCTAACGAATTCTCGAAAAATTGAAAAGTATTGTTCATACTGCGTTACACTTGTTGTGGGCTATTAAAGGAATGGATAAACATCAAACAACTGATTTGTTTTGTTCTAGCAACTCAACCATCACAAACGGATGATCTCAACGCCTTTAACTCGCGGCGAACGTGCATAAGAAGGTCTGCGCGAACAGGCACCATAAAAGGACCAATCGACCCAAAGATTCGCTTTGCGCAGTACCGCACTCCCCAGCTCACTTTAAAGCCTCTGTTCTTTGAAGTCCCCCTGCAAGAGCCAGATCCGCTATTTTTGGGGCGACACTGGCTCATCAAAGAGATTGAAGATATTGTTGGTATGGTGCTTTCAGGATTTCTACCCTCATGGCCGCTACAACTCTGAATTGCAGGTTCTTCCAGTCCAGGGGTTTTACTAACAGGAAATCCAGGAACTGGCAAAACTGCTTTGATTCTTCAGCTAGTAGAATATAGTTGTTTTGGCCGACGAAAGGAACCAGCATACCAGTCGAAGTCGCAGGCCGTCCACTCCCCTGAGCGCGCTCTCAGCCCCCAAAGCATTTATTATCAGATTGATCTCGTTTCTGAAAGGATTAAGCATCTGTCTGCAAATGTGGTCGGCTACCACTTTTGCCAAGCTGACAACAACAACACTTGCCTAGTACCTGACTTTATTCACTCGCTTGCTGCACAGCTGTGTCAAGCCCCACAACTTCTAGCTTACAGGGATTACCTTTTAAATGAACCACACCTTCAGGGCATGGTCTCCCTAAAAGAATGTATAGCAAATCCCGATCTTGCCTTAAACAGAGGTATTTTGGAGCCCTTAGCTAGTTTGAGAAGAGTTGGGAAGATAGACAGTCAAAATTGCGTTATCCTAATAGATGCCCTTTGTGATGCTGAGTACCATAGGCCAGATCATGGCGATACAATTACATCATTCCTAGTAAAACACATGCCGAGTTTTCCTACCTGGTTAAAAATAGTTGCTACAGTACGAACGCAACTGCAAGACATCACCAAGCAGTTGCCATACACTCGAATAAGTTTGGATCGAATGAATAACGAAAACGTTCAGAAGGATATGCTGGATTACATTAACTTTAGGTTACAAAACAGTCCAAGTATCCAGAGTAATATTACTTCATCGACATCTGGTAAACTTGAAAGTGGCAATATAGCACAACATAAATTTTCACAGCACTTATTGCAATTGAGTCAAGGTTCATTTTTATTTACCAAACTTACTTTAGATTTGTTAGAAAGAGGCCATTTAGTTGCCAAGTCCTCTGGCTATAAGGTTCTTCCAGTAAATTTGGCCCAAATTTACTTGTTGCATTTTAATCTTAGATTTCCTACCGTTCGCTCCTTCGACAAAGTGACTCACATATTAAGCGTCTGCTTGGCAGCTCTGTATCCTCTAACTCTTGTAGAAATATATTACTCTGTAAATTCCTTACTAGTAGATAAGTTTCTTCCATGGGATGAGTTCCTCCAGAGGTTTAAGCTTCTGTCTGGCTTTCTTGTTAAGCGGCTAGACAACACTTACATGTTCTTCCATCCATCATTTAGAGAATGGCTAATACGCCGTGATGAAAATGAAAGCACAAAGTTCTTGTGTGACTTACGATCAGGCCATTCTGGCATTGCTTTCCGATTGTCAAGAGTGCAAGCACCATTAGATGCAGAAAAATCATTAGAATTAGGACATCATATCTTGAAAGCACATGTTTATAGAAATATGACTTTTTCAACCATATCATCAAGAGAACTGCAAGCACATTGGGTTGCCGAAAGCTCATCTAATGTTTCTGCATCGATTTGCAACCTCCGTAATATTTACAGCCCTAATGTAAAAGTTTCTCGACTATTCCTACTTGCTGGTGCTTCCCCTAATTATATCACTGATTATTTAGGGAATGCCCCTATCTTATGTATGTACGCATGTGAAGGTATTGTACCTATGGTTTCTTTGCTTCTCGAATTTGGTGCTAATGTGGAACTATCAAACAGTCAAGGTTCTACTGCATTGTCTTTAGCATCAGCCAAGGGACATTGCGATGTAGTAAGGCAGTTGATTGCAGCTGGTGCTAGCCCTGGACATCCAGATACAGCAGGACAATGCGCTTTGGTTCATGCAGCTAGAAATGGATTTTTAAATGTTGTGGGCTATTTGTTAGCATGTGATTGGATACTGAAAAATCCAGATGATGTTGAATTGACTGAAGCTGCTCAGCAAGCTCTTATAGCTGCAGCTAGCCAGGGGCATACAGAGATTGTTGAATATTTACTTGACATGGCTGAAGTTAATATTGATAAGTCTGATAATTTAACTGGAGAGACTGCTCTAACAATTGCTGCAACCAATGGCTGTCATGGTGTATGTGCAGCGCTTATTAATCGTGGTGCTAATATATCTGTAACAAACAAAAAGGAAATGTCGCCCTTGCTGCTCTCTGTCAAAGAAGGCCATTGGGCCATTGCTGAAAAACTAATACAAAACCATGCAGCTCTTGAGCAATGTGATGGTGTTGGTCGTTCTCCACTAATGTTAGCAGCATCCGAAGGCCACGTTGGCATTATTGAGCTGTTACTTGACAAAGGTGTGTATTATGCTTGTTTATATTAATGAAATAAAATTAACTCAATTGTTTTAGGAGCTACTTTAGAAAACAAGACAAAGAAGGTCTTACACCAATCTGCTGGTCTTGTTTGCGCGGTAAACTGCAAGCCTGTCAAACTTTATTGGATAGAGGAGCCAACTTGAATCACACTGATAAAACAGGCAGAACCCCTCTTGATTTAGCAGCATTTCAAGGCAATCCCTCCATTGTCCAGATGCTTTTAGAAAGGGGTGCCTTGATTGAACATGTGGACATCAACGGCATGAGACCTTTAGACAGAGCAATTGGATGCAGAAATATCCAGGTGGTTCAGTGTTTTCTTAAGAAAGGCGCTAAGTTAGGGCCGGCAACATGGGCTATGGCTGCAGGCAAACCCGAAATAATGTAAGATAGTTTAAGCTGTTTGAAGGGTAGTTTGTGATTGTGAAATTTTAGGCTCATCCTCCTCAACAAACTATTGGAAGATGGCAATGTATTGTACCGCAAAAGTCGGTTGAGGGAGGCAGCCCATCGTTACCAGTATGCTCTAAAGAAATTTCCTGCTGATGATCAGGGGGATCACAACCAAGCCTTTCGTCAGCTGAAAATTAACTTCTTGCTGAATCAGTCTCGATGCAAAAGGAAAATGAACGTAAGTATCAGCATTTCCCTCTATATAGAACCTTTTGAAAGAATCTCACATTGCTTAGGAAACAGATGAAGCAATCGAGCTGGCAAACCAGGTGCTAAATGTGAAACCCGAGTCTTACGAAGCTTATTACGCTCGTGCAAAAGCCCGGCTGGATTTGAAGCTATTTGAAAATGCTCTCTCTGATGTTAGAGAAGCATTAAAACTGGCGCCAGCGCAAAACTCTGAGGTCAGAAAAGTTCTGACGTTTTTAAGGGACGAGATTACTAACAAAATGGGTGGTTCAGCGAGAATGTCAAATTACCATCGCGACTTTGCAATTTCAGTAGATACACTTCATGAGTAAGGAGCAGATTTATCAGTCTGTGACTGTAATGAGCCTTCAAATCAAAACAATGCAAACTGTGTGCCTTTTTAGAGACTGATAATAAAAATTTATTATTTTTTGTGAATATATAAGTATTTTAGGTTGTATATAACTTTGAACTAATTTATTTCAGCTGTTTAAATTTGTTTTCTTATCATTCCCGTGGATGAAGCATCCAGCAGCACTATTTTGTTGTTTATTTGATATTTAGTTGTAGATCTTATAGTTATAGCAATAGATAGCACAGGAGTATTCTCGACTTTTCTTTACAGTTAAACGACCTTGTGACAGTTTCAAGTAGCTTTAATATTTTTTTAGGATGATGGAGTACATTAATTTTATACAGTTTTGCTTATGAATTACTTTGTCCATGTAACAACTATGCAATAGGTCACTACATTAGAGTTAAAGGTTAATATTTTTGTTTATTCACTGCCATGTGGCATGGGTTGTTTGTATTATCATAATTGACACTTTCAGCCCATGCCATCACATGTAGGTACCTTTATATATATTTAAAAAACAAGTATTTAGTGAATGAAGAATATCTTGCCTAATTGCGTTTAAAATTATTATAAATTTTCAGTATTCGTATTTATTTATTTGTTTTAGCAGTAAAACTGTTAAAAATTGTGTGGTAAGAATGCCAATTGATTTTGTTTTATGTTCAGAATATATCTGTAGAGTAATTTAAAATTTATAAAGGGTGCTACCTGCTTATATTGAGTTTTACACACTTAAAAAATGTGCAAATAAAGTACTACAATAAAGCACAGTTTTATTTATACTCATCGTCCAGGTTGTTAAGATTAATCCCATTTAGTGCTGTTTATGTGATATTATGCACTTAAAAACTGCAAATCGGTAGAATTATTTATGAACAATTTTGAAAATAATGCATGTTAGTGATTAATAAAAAGTGATACAAATTTTAAAAACATATTAAGTTTTGTAAAAAAAATCATTAAACTGAAATTATTGAAGCAATTGATGCAAGCTTATGATGTAGCATGAGCTAGGCGGAAATATATAGTAAATTGTGAGACTACCATCACCATGTTGCATGTTCTCAATTAAGCTCCAACATATTTCATACGTCTATGATGATCAAATAATGAACGTCATAATCCTCACCTTATACTTACTATTGTATTATGGGTTGATTAGAAAACGCTGTGATTTTTTTTTTGGTAATTTTTGATAAGGAGTGATCTAAATTTAATATAAAATTTATGGTATTTACTTTTATGATGTAAATAATAAAGATTATAGATAAATGATGTTTCAAAACTTACTAGGAGAAACAGATGAATTATATATTACAAGTATACTATACTAGTATATTATAATCAAATTCCTACCTACCCATGAAGGTGTAAGGATTGCCTTAATTTCTTAACAATAGCATTTCACAATATTGTATTTCACTAAGTATTTCTAAATACATTAACACAGTAACTCACTCAGTTTGATATAAATTTTTTCCAGTTCTTTCTGTCCACAGCTAACTTTTTGGCCTCTATCCACGATTTTCTTTTCTTCGCTCAGTTCAATATCAATTTCTTTCATTTCTTTCTATCCACTGCTAACCTTTTGACCCCTCTCCACAACTTTCCTTTTTTCGTTAGTTATTTCTCTTTAGTTTCATTCCACGTTTGTTTTAATCTTTCTCTTTTCCTTTTGCTTATCATTTTCGATTCCACAAATTTTTTTGTGTGTGCATTTCCTTTCATCCTTAGCAGATGTTTCCACCAGCTGAGTTTTCTTCTTTCAATAAAATCTTCTACATGTTCAATCTTTAGTTCTTCTCTAATCGCTTTATTACTCATTCTGACTCTTTTTGTTATATCTTTTACTTTTCTTAAATATTTTATCTCTACTGCCCTGATCTTGCTTATATCTTGTTCAGATAGCACCCAAGACTTGCATCCAAAAATAAGAATTGGTCTGTATATTGCCTTCAACTTTGTGTCTCTTGATATTTTTTTTGTTGATAAGGCCTTTACTCAGTGCATAATATGCATTATTAGCTGACATTATTCTTCTGTTCACCTTTATACTTTGGTGTCCTGTTTCTTCTATAGTTACTCCCGAGATATTGAAAGTTATTTATTTGTTATTCAGTTATTTTGACTTCCACTTCTTTGTTTTCATTTGTTATTACCATTATTTTTGTTTTAGACTTGTTCATCCTTATTCCATTTTGGGTTAGTACTTTGTTCCACACCTGCAAATTTTCCTTAAAGTCATTCTCATTTTCAGCTATTATCACTATTTTCTCCATTTTCCTGTATCCCATAATCATAGGTATTGTTTTTTATTTACAGTTTGTATTAAATGGTCCATGAAGATAATGAACAGCAGTAGGCTAAGACAGCCCCCCCTGTCTAACTTTGTTTGTGTGAAATATCTCAGACTGCATTTTTGCTTATTATCTTATTTCTCGTTTCCTGGTACAGGTATTTTGCGACCCTAATTATTTTCTTGTTTTTATTTTTTTCCTTTAAGCACTCCCTTATTTTATCTCTCGGCACTCGGTCAAACGCTTTCTCCATATCCATATTGCTAGACAGATTGTTTTAGATCTTGTCACAGTTCTATTTATAATCTCTTTAATTGTGAACACATGATTCTGTGTATTTTTCCTTCCTGCAAATCCACTTTGCAATAGCTTGGTTGCACTTCTTTCCTTAGCACGCACTCTGTAATTTTCAAGGATCTTCATTTAGAAGTCATGCTCTAGTTTTGACATTCCATGGTATCGCTCTCTTTATAGATATTAATCCAATAGTATAGTATTAATCCAATTTTCCATTCTTTAGGTATTTTCTCTTCTTTCCAGACTTGTAGGTTCTAAAAGACTAAAAATGTTATCCAATGGTACAGAGGTGGATGTCTACAAAATACAATATCTACACAAGACTGCTGTTTCTAAGTTACTATTAGAATATGACTATGTAATATAGTAAGGAATCTTAGCATAGATCTTTCAGCAACTATGGGGGTACAAACTGTCACCCAATGACTGAAAAAACATGGTCCATATGCCAGAAAGTTTGTATTTGTACTAGGTCATGGAACAGTTTGCCTGATATTGTATAGGAAACATTATAATTGTATTGATAACTAATGGCGCTACATATTGTTCATAGATAAATAAGTCTAGCTTCTCTTTCCATATGCATTTAGATGTTTAGAGGACATATTGCAGTTGATATAAGTAAAGGAATGTCTTATAAATGACATTGTTTTAGAGCTGTTGGTATTTTGTTGTGGGTCTCATATTATTATTATTATTATTATTATTATTATCGGCTGTTTAGATTTCGTTGTCAGGCAAAAGCCTTCCTCATCTGTTTACATGTGGACTTATTTTGTGTTTCTATCATTCATGTTTTTGATATAAATTCTGCTGAAGATGCTTGGGATATGCTCAAGAGATGCATTGCTGAGTTTGGCCTGCACCTTCAAGACGAACGAACGTGCGCCACATCAAGTAAGTCATCTGTTATCGATTTTTATAAAAAGTATATTTCTACTGAATTATTACTGCTAACTAAAAACCTATATTATCTACCCCACAATGTCGAGAAACAGCTGGCAGAAGATAATACTAATCAACCAGAACAGCCAAAAATTCTCTTGATATTTTTACATAAAGTAAGTAACTATCAGGCAATTGTTAAAACTCTAATCTCCAACAAATTTACAACTCAAGATAGAACGAACGGTTTAAAAATAAATTTAACCTCAATAGACGACTATCCTATATTATCAAAATATTATACAGACAACAACCCTTCATTCCACACTTTTTATAATCCCACACAAGAAACTCTAAACGTTGTAGTTTAAAGAAATTTATAACCAACTTGTAAAAACTTATCCAGTTTAAACAGTTACTAACAGTTTCATAACAAAGATAATTTTTTACCCCAAATATAAATTACAATCTATTTCTATTAAAATATTTAGTAATTGTAACAATAATTTTTGGCATGTATTGAGCGTTCTCCAGCGACAACGCTCCATATTAAGTGATAGTTGACTGATCAGGTACCTATATACCTAATGTGCTACAAGGCTAAATATAATACATATTATTTGTGACTGATTCAATTCTATCAGGAAGGTCTTAACGGTTTAATTTTTTTCGGTTTTGGTAGGGAGTCACTGTTGTCCAGTAGATTGATGGCCAGATTATTTGTAAATAATAGTTTTTTTTAAAACTGTGGTTATGTTAAGATCTTTGTGAAGGACCGAGTTTCTTACATACCATGGCACATTTGTGAGTTGTCTAAGTGTTTTTGATTGGAACCTTTGTAAGATTTCTATATTTGAGACACTTGAAATACCCTAAAGTTCGATGCCATAACTCCAAATCAGCTTCATAATTGTTGTGTATATAAGAACTTTATTGTCCAGAGACAGTTTTGATCTTTTGCCTATTAGCCAGAACATTTTGCTTAATTGGTGTTTGAAGTGTTCTCTTTTATTCCAGATATGAGTTCGCCAGGATTTGGTATCGGTCGATGTGCATACCGAGATATTTCACAGTTCGCCTGCGGTAGGAGTTTGCAGTTTAAAGTGATCTGAGGACATGTTAATATTCTATTAGTAAACGTTACACGTATGGATTTATTATCGTCGACTTTAATTCTATACCTTTCAAGCCAACTTTACACTTAACGCACGCACACACACACAAATACAATAATATTATATACAACGACCTTTATAATCGTAAGTCTGGTATAAAACGCAGACAGCTGTGCCATAAATTTCTTCATTTTGTGAAATCTATGTGCGTTGATATGAAAAGGTAAAAGGTAAAGGGGTCTCTATATTCTTTTGTACTTGACGAATGTTCATCATCAGCAAATGTAGCGATCATAGTGTCGAAAGGTCCATCGTAAAGATTAAGTGCAATCTTGGCCCTAGAACACTGCCCTGGTGAACTCCTGAATTGACAGAGTATGGGTTTGTTAGCTCACTGCCATGTTTGACCATAAATTGTCTATTCGAGAGGTAGGATTTCAAAGTAGTCTGGTGATGAGAGTATTTTAATTCTAAAAAGGAGTCTCGTATGCCATACCTTAGTGAAGGCCTGTTGCACATTGAGAAGTGTTACAACACAGTATTTTCACTCTTCGAAGTCTTGAGTAATTCTGATTACTACCCTGTGGACTTGGTTGATTGTGGCATGTTGTTTTCTAAATGCAAATTAATGGAGATGGACAGTAATTAAGTGCTTTTTACGGATTTAAGTTTGTATAAACGGTAGTTTCTACCTGGGTGATTTTGAAGGGTTTGATTGGGGGGATTATTTGATATGGGGTTTCTAAAAGTTTTGGATTTTGTCATCAGTATTTGCTCCTGTCGGAAATGGTGAGAACACTTTTACCAAGTGTTCTGCAAAGGTCTGCGCTTTCTCTGTCGATTTTTGCTCAAAGATGTAAATAAAATGCTTTTTACATAGCATTGTAATATGTTTCCACCAGTACAACGTTTGTGGTTAAAGAAAAACTATTTGAAATAAAAATCTGCGAAATCCCCTAACTCCTTCAAGAAATGCCAAGCAAAGAGCTGTGCCTCACGTAAGCACGGAAATATTATCGATTTCTGATACGTTCAAAAAAATTGTCAATGGAAATGGTTGATATTATCGTACGTTGCACAAACAAAAAAGCAGAGGCTGTATATGAAGAGTATAACAGTAAGCATACTGAAAACGTGGTAAGAAATATATGCTTTTTTGAAATTTTGATTTGTGCTGAAAAAAATAATTCAAATAACGATCATGTAAATGATATGTGGAAAAAAGCATTATTCTCTTTGTACCGGGCAACGATGGGACGACAACGATTCCAATCAATTATACGGTTTATACGATTTGATGATCATGCTACACGCCATGAACGAATAGCCAATGATAAAGCTGCACCAATTTCTAATATATGAACATGATGACCCGTGTGGGGTTGCTGGTCCCCCATCGGGCGCCTCCCCAGGTGGCGGATAGGGGGATGCCCGTTAGATATGACGGGTACCGGGGAAATAAAATACCCGGGGTGGACCAAAACCAGCAACAACCGAATGACTGCCGGTATAAGTAGTTCCCTCCTTACTGGTCAACAGCTTCGGGTGGAAGAACCATGGGAGTAGGACACCCTTTTGTCCTGAGGTCGAGAAATTGGCCTTGAAGGCAGATGAACTAGATATGGTCAATGGCATAAGGATGCAAAAGGCAAGGGGAAACCATTGCATTATAGATCCCTAGGGATTCCCAAGAAAAACCACCATGGAGAATCAGCATGAAGTAATGGCCCCGAGTGCCCGGCGTCCCTTGGATGGGACAGGGGTGCGAAGAATCCCCGGGCGGACCCAAAAAGTGACAATTCAAAGAATAGGGACATGGAATGTCCGGACTATGTACGAGGCAGGGAAATTAAGGAATATAAGTAACGAAATGAAGAGAAATAAAATTGATATACTAGGCATTAGCGAAGCTAGATGGACAGGAAGCGGAAGGTTACAATCAAACGAAACCGTTATATATTACTCTGGCAGAAATGATAATGTTCATCAAAAGGAGTAGCTATATTAATTGATAGAAAAATCAGTGATGCAGTCATAAATTTTGTTCCTTACTCTGATCGTGTGATAATGATACAAATGAGAGGCGAACCAATAAATATAAATCTTATACAAGTATACGCCTACAGCGGATGCAAATGATGAGGAAGTTGAAGAATTTTATACACAGATAAAAGACTTGACACGATATCTCAAGAAACACGAAGTTAATGTTTTATGGGCGATTATAACGCCAAGATAGGTAAAGGAAGAATAAACGATATAGTAGGAGAATATGGACTGGGTCAGAGAAACGAACGAGGTGAAAGGCTAATTCAATTTTGTGAAGAGGAAAACATGATCGTCACAAATACCTGGTTCCAGTTACCACCAAGAAGGCTCTATACATGGAGATCGCCTCAAGATAATAACGAAAGGATAGTGAGAAATCAAATAGATTTTATTCTAATTAATAAACGTTTTAGAAATAGCGTTAAAAGTGCAAAGACCTACCCTGGAGCTGATGCTGACTCCGACCATAATCTGTTAATAGCAAATATAAGAATAAAACTAAGAGCGTTACGAAAATCTACCCATACTACCAACATTAATATAAATGACATCAAAAACTCTGAAGTGAAAGAAAAACTACAGTGTAAATTAAATAAGGAGCTAAAGAAAATAAACATGAATGAAGACACGGCAGAGGAAAACTGGGGTAAAATAAGAAAACTATAGATCAAATCTCTAAGGAAGTCTTAGTACCACATCGAAAAGAAGCGAAAAAGAATGGATGACAAAGGAAATAATAGATTTATTAGAAGAGCGGCGACGGCTTAAAAATACGGACGAAATGAGATACCAAGAGATAAAGCTAAAATTACGAAGGAAAATTAAGGAAGCTAAGGAGAACTGGATGCAGGACAGATGTAAAGAAATAGAAGAATTACAAACCAAACATGATGAATTTAATTTACATAAAAGATTGAAGGAAGTAACTGGTAATGTAAAACGTAAGATACCCTGCATACTTAAAACCGCAGATAATAAATTGGTATTAGATCCGGCAGACAGAGTAAAAATGTGGAAACCTATATTAAAACCTTATTTGATGATAATAGGGCCGATATAGATATAGGAAAAGATACAGAAGCAAATATGGAAGGCCCAGAAATATCACAGTCAGAGGTCGACTATGTTTTGCGAATGGCTAAAACTAATAAAGCTGCTGGTCCAGATGAAATCCCGTCAGAAATCCTCAAGTTATTTGATGAAGAAAATTCACGTATGCTAACGAAGATGTTTAATCAGATATATAACACTGGAAATATACCCGCAGATTGGCTCAAATCTACATTTATTCCGATCCCGAAGAAAAATAACCCAACATCATGTAACGATTTCAGATTAATTAGCCTAATGAGTCACGCACTAAAGCTATTACTAAAAATCATACAAAATAGAATATACAGAAAATGTGACATGATGGTGGCCAATTCTCAGTTTGGATTTAGAAGCGGTCTAGGGACTCGAGAAGCACTATTCAGTATGAACACCTTACTGCAGAAACAACCTTCGTCTGCTTTATAGATTTTGAGAAGGCCTTTGACCGAGTTCAGCACAATAAACTTATACAATCGTTGGCTAAAATAGGACTTGACGACAAAGACGTAAGATTAATTAAAAACTTATACTGGAATCAGACCGCGGTAGTACGAACAGAAGATGGCGAAACGAATGAGATTAAAATTAAACGCGGAGTGAGACAAGGGTGTGTTCTATCGCCACTCCTGTTTAATGTATACTCAGAACAAATTTTTCAAAATGCAGTTTGGGAAGCAACAGAAGGAATAAAAATAAATGGTGAGATCATCAACAACATCCGATACGCTGATGATACTGCGGTGTTGGCTGAAAATATGGAAGATCTACAAAATCTCTTGACAAGAATAAATGAGGAATGTGAGGAAGCAGGACTGAGTATGAATATTAAGAAAACCAAGTTTATGGTCATTAGCAAAGAGCCTGTTGGTCGAGTTCGACTTACAGTAAATAATAGGTCAATTGAAAGAGTCTTCAAATACAAATATCTAGGCTGTTGGATAAATACAGAATTAGATCCGGATGATGAAATAAAAGTAAGAATCGAAATTGCAAGAAACGCATTTATAAAATTCAGAAGTATGCTGTGTAATAAAGGCCTAAATCTATCAATCCGTATAAAATTTGTAAAGTGTTATGTGTGGTCTATTTTATTGTATGGCGTTGAAGTATGGACCCTAAAGAAAGCTATAATGAAGAAAATCGAAGCATTTGAGATGTGGATATTCAGAAGAATGCTGAAGATACCGTGGATAGAAAGAGTAAGCAATATCGAAGTATTACGCAGAATTGGTAGAGAAAGAGAATTACTGTCTACAATTAAAATGAGAAAAACGTCATATTTTGGGCATATTCTAAGAAATAATAAATACAATATACCGCAGCTTATAATCAAAGGAAAAATTGAGGGAAAGAAAGGTGTCGGTCGAAAACGATTATCGTGGATGAGAAACATCAGAGCGTGGACTAACATGAGCGTTGAGCAACTGTTCCGAGCTGCCATGGATCGTCAACAATTTCACCAGGTGGTCGCCAACCTCTAATTAGAGAAGGCATTAAAGAAGAAGAACATGATGAATGTAAACTTGACTGCAATCTACAAACCAACAGAAAATTGAACTACCGATCAGCAACTCTTTCTTTTCTTATGAACGAAATTTACTCAGTATATGCCTTCAGAGCCTGCTAAATATGGCATAAAAGTATGGTGGATATGTGATGTAGCAAGTCATTTTCTGCTCAAAGGAATTATTTATACAAGCAAAATGGGTAATACTCGAGATGTCAACCAAGGAAAAAGAGTTGTCAAAGAAGAAGATTTGGCCGTAACTTAAGTACGGATGGATTTTTTACAACGTTACCTTTAGCTAAAAGTCTTCTTTCTTAGAACCTCACTTTTGTTAGCATTTAAAAAAACAACAAACCGTACATCCCTCAAGAAATGAAAGCATCAAAAACAAGAGAACCGTTATCAACACTTCTTGGCTTTCACCAAAAAGTTATTAGTATTTGTATAAAAAGAGAAAATTTGACCTACCCAGTTTTTCACATCTCTGGACGAAATATAGCCTCAGGGCACCAAAAAAGTTGTTTTTAGCCATTGGTTCGTGCGCGCGCGTGTATATGTCTGTCTGTCGGTCTGTCAGTAAACAGGATATCTCGAGAACCGTATGAGCTAGAGACTTGAAATGCAAGTTACTTGCAGGTAGGGGACGCAGTGCGAAGCTTTTGGTAAAAATCGGCCGAGTCGTTTGGTCGTAAGGTCGCAAAATCGGTCGCAAAGCGGTCGCGAATCTAAACGGTTGAAGATACAAATAATTAATGAGAATAAAAATGATTTGTTATCATGAGATAAACATGAATTTAAAATAAAAGTTGGTAAAATAGGAACTCGAAAAAAAATTGAAGCTCAGGATTTTTAATATACCGGGTGTTCATAAAATGTTTCGGGAAATTTATATTACCGAATAGATCAGACCGAGACGAACAAAAAATTACAATGAAATTTTTTGATCTGAGGTCAAATAAATAAGTTATAGCCGATTAAAAATTAATTAAACGGACCAATCACAGCGCTCCCGGAGAGCTTCCTGGTTGACTGCGGGAGGACAGGGGGGGGAGCAACGCTTGGCCGCTAGGAGGGAGCACTCAGGCGATAATGGGGAAGGCCGTGCGGCCGAGCTCGCACGGTTACCTTCAGTGACGTAGCAAAATTTTAAGTGCAAGTCAATTATTGTCTTGTACTGTTTATTTTAATCAGCTTTCGAGTGTTGGACTCGCGCCTCGTCCTTTTTTAAAATAACAAGTTCCGGGACGAGAGCAGCGCAGGGCCGAGACGATGGACCCGGTATAATATATAATAATAGGATAAGGAAAGTTGTGTGATGTTCACACCAGATTTTTATATAAAAATATTTTAGTTTTATGATATATTACACGAATTCAATTATTTTTGTATGTGGTTACCCGGGTACCCGGCTAGACAATATATTGAAATTTGTTTAATTAACAAAAATCAATAAAAAAATATTTTCGGGGCTTATTTCGATAGAAAATCGGTCAAATCGTGGGGATCCGGGAGGCTTTTTGGGAATTTTTTAAGGGAAATATGTACGTCGATGGGTACCCGGGTACCCGGTTGATTACACAAGGGTTAATAGTGTTACTATTGTATTGGCAGGTATCGTCGTAAAAGGGATGTTAAAGTTCAGCTGGACATGGATAAAAATTATGCCTTATTGGGTGAATAAGAAGTGATATTGTTCATATTTCTGCTTCAAGATGATTGTAGCTTTTCATTAGAATGACAAAAAGGAGTGTTTTTATATTATCTAGTACATTATTATGTTCTAAAAGCCTATACTTTCATTCAAATGAAAAGTTAATATTACTGGACCAAATTCCCAATCTTAATTTAGAGATTAGTTCTACTACAGAAAAATTATTAATAGAAGTAATCAAGAATCCTACTTATACTATCGTACTAAAGAAATATTGCATGTTGTTACTGAAACAAATCATTCCATGACTCAAAAAATATAATATAATTTCAATGTTATATCTCTAAGAAAATTTGACATTTACTGAAGTATTGCTGTTACTTGGATACTAACCTTTTTTCTATAGGTTTTTCTAGAAATTTAACTGTATATGTATTAATAGTTGTTGATGCAATTTTTTACATTTGATCCTGCTAGTAATCAAGTAAATGATGCATATGGTAAAATATATGAGATGCTCCCATTATTTTATATGTTTGCTTCTTATTTTAAACAAATAATACCTAGCCCTACTATTATTATAAATAGGCGAGAACATAATGCCTTACTACAAAAGACACGGAATACGTGGAAAACTAATTCGACTTAACTTCAAACTATCGATTTCGTACTATACTGTGGTTTGTTAACACGACATAATGCCGTAAGCCAACACGCCGAAAGATGTTACGGCGAACCCGTAAAGCCGAAAACTAACACTCCGAAAGCATTGACGACGAACCGCAACTTATAATTTACAAAACTCCAACATTGAAATCCTTGAACGTTTACAATGTACAGTGTTCTGCGCGCCCTGGTTCGTGTCTAACGCGGTTATCCGCAATGATCTCCAAATGTTGATAGTGAAGGAAGAAATCAACCGCTATAGTGCTAAACACAATGACCGCCTTAGAGCACACCCCCAATACTTTAGCCACGGACATTATGGTTCCTCCAAATCAGAATAAAAGACTTCAAAAATACGTGCTAAATGATTTGCCTACGGGATTCCGTATTTAATTTAATGTCAGTTTTGTTTTAGTTTTATTTTCGTTTAAGCATTAGTTTATAAGTATTTTGTACACAAAAGCCATACTAGGTTATTCTCTACTGTTACAGGAGCATCTACCGAGTATACCTATATATGCCCATATATTTAGTTCATACAAACAATTTAGTTAATGTACATGTACAGATTGTAAATAAATTGGGATGATAAAAAAATAATTAACAAAATACAAACTTTTGCATTTACTTTTTTCAAATCTTTTTACTTAATTTTAAAATGTTGATAAATACAAATGGGCATCTTCCGGACAAAAAATGGGTAAATGCAATTCATCGGACATTTATCTGGAATGAACAGAATATATTTACAATCACATGCAATTATTGCACTTATATGATGATATGAAATATACAGTATAAACAGTAATGTGGTGTAACCTAATAAACTGTATAAAAATGAGATAACTATTATAACTTTTTCTTCTTCTTCTCTAATCCTTCATGCCCTTTCGAGCGTCGGATTAACTATTATAACAAAAATTATAAAAAGAAAATGCCGTTCGGCGCAATTGCCATTCGGCGGAACGACTTTTGTCGGCAATGCTTTCGGTATGTTAGTTTTCAGCGTTACGGGTTCGTTGTGTTGACTTTCGGCGTTATAACATGGTACCCTGTGGTTTATCAACACGATTTCCAAATAGAGCCTAGATCAAAGAAATGATGTTATAATAGGGTTAATTGATTATATAGGGCTAAAAAAGGATACTAAGCTACGCTTTGCAGTTTTCTTACAATTGCTAGTTTGTTGCAAAATTGAGTTTTAAGAACTCCACGAAAAAATCGTAGTGTTGGTATGGAATTATCAAAAAAGTACTGAAAAAACTAAAGATGATATATATACCTGATTGGCACGTAGTCTTTTAGTTTGTTGATACAATAACATTGTTATGTCATAATTATTAAACAATCATAATGTGAAGCTTATAACAAATTTCAGTCGTTATTTATCATCTTTATCAAAGTGCGGATAAATTCTAGGCCTGATTGTTTATTATAACAACAAGGAAAACAAATTGTTGTGTTTTATCAATATAGAATTCGATCAAAGAAGTACTAGTGATCGTTCTTTATATGGGCCATAGATACTTTTATATAGAGTTGGTCTTCGATTTGATTTTAAACGCTAGTGTGCGATATAATAATGGTAAGGTTCTAACGCCCGCGTGGAAACACGGCCCGCAAACTGAAAGGTTAAAGCTCTCATATGTTTGCTCTCTCTGTCAGGTCGTCTCTGATGCGGGGCAATGTGGTAAGCACTGCGCCTTAGGCGACCGCAATTATTAACCCTTGTTCTAAATGAAAGCAGGTATTCAACTAATTTTAGTGACTGAGTAGGCCACCCGCCAGGCATCAGCGAGCCCCGAAATGGAACTGGTCTGTCCGCATCGCAGCCTGCGCCTCAACCACTAGACTATGCTGGCGATTTAATGTGCGATATCCTTGTTTGAATAATGTAGAACTGTTTCTGAAACACTTGAATTTCGTAGTTCTTTATAATTTTTAAATGTGCGTGGAGAAAAACCAGCAAGGATCGCATTGGCTACAATGTAAAGAAGAGTGCTTCAAGATATCGTTGTTGTAAGATCTGGGTAAGGCCTTCAGAAGAAAAAGGAAATGTGAAACTAGGATAGCAGGCAGAAGAATCAGAAAACAAGGATAGCAAGCGATAAATTACCCAAAAATAAGGAAAACGAAGAAGTAAATAAAGAAGTCGTGAGATTCTGAACGTGGAACCTAAAAAGTTTAATCAAAACGGAGGCAGTACAAAATCTAAACTAGATATAGTGGCATTATATAAAATGAGATGGAAAGCTGAAAGAATCTTTATTATAGCAGAATGTACTGTAAATGTATAATGTGACAAAGGCAAGGTAACATGGATACTAGTTTTATTATAAATAAACATTGCAAACATACTATGTAAGCCAATACGTGAGAAAATGGCGATGAGAAGGTTAAGTTACTTCGGTGAGTATTTACTTTGTTGTTGTAAAACAAATATTTATTTCTTGATTTTCTGGAAATAAAAGATGTCGAGTAAGCTTTGGGATTTTCTGGCATTCAATTAACATATAGGGTAGTTTGTATGATTCTTAAGTATTTTTGGTACTTTGCACTGGTAAAGCTGCTTCCCTTCTTTTAAATGAATTAGGGACATACCATGGAAACTAGTAATCATTTGAAGAAACTTTGATTGATACTTTTCCAAAATTTTAATGTTAAATGTACTTTCTGCGTTTCACAGCTGAACACTATATGTTCATATCGGTTTTATGGCCGCTTTGTACACAAATAATTTGTTTTTTAATGATAGCTTTGCAACCTTTTGTTTTAAATGTATGATAACCAGGTAAGCTAAACACTCAGCACACACCAAGCTATATAATTGACTCAGCTTGATTGTTGTTTAACGTAACCTATAGTATGTTCTTTCATAGATTATTGATGGTTACGTGAGCGGATTCACTTTGATTGACTTGGATGCGCAACTTCTTAGCCAATTTGTACTTGGAAAAAATTTTCGTAAGGCCAGACTAGCAGCATTATCTACGAAAGTTGCTAGAAGAATTTTAGTGGATTCTGGTATATCTAAAGTGTATAAGGTGTACAACTCAGACCCTAGGAACACTCCCTAGGTAACTCTAGCTTTAATTGTATGCAGATTTGACTTTCCATGTGAACAAAAGTATAAGACAGAGTCAACTTTAAATTCTCATTTAGGCAGTCATATTAAAATTTATTAAAGGTTTGTGATGTACATATCATTGAATGCCGCGGAACAGTATTTCTGCTTTCGTAAGTCTTGTTCAATGATCTCTATTATGATTATGAGTTGGTCTATGACCTGTGTGACAGCAGCAGCACTCATAATTTTTTTTATATATATAGTCACAGTTTTTTTTCTGGAATCATTTCGATATTACTGGGGGAAGACAGTTTGAATAATTGTACTTAGTAGGGTGTTTTGACCGGTTATAGAATGAGAATTATATCGGCCAGCTTCCACTGTGGTAGACAATAACTTGTTTTCAATATAGGATTGAAAATCGCTATCATTACAGTTATGCCTAAAATTGAAAGTTTATTTAAACTTTGTAGATTATTTGATCATATTCCAGAGTTCTTTTATTTATGTGAAACACGTCTTTAGGGGAAAACACTTTAATGGGCTTTGCCATCTGTAATAGCGCTTCTAAAAACTGATATATGTCTATGTCGTCTAATAGATTTTTAGCAGGATGTGGTGTGAAGGCTGTGGATAAGTGTGTAACGAAAATTTCTGTTTTTTTTATCACTTCTGGCATAGTTAGGGCCTGGTTTGCGTATTGGGCGTATTCTGGTTTGAGGTTTCTTAATCCTTTTTGCCGCTTTCTAAAGTCAGTAATCGTTATCTTTTAACGCTCACAGATTCTGTAAGCAACTTTGCAGATATTTATCTTTATTTTACCTTAGTAATCTTTTCAGTTTATGTGTAACTTGTTTAAATTTATTTTTAACTTGTGAATTTCTTGGCAATGTTTTTCTGAGAGCCCCCTTCTTTGATATTTTGTGTAGAATGCCTATACATTTGTAAACATTTCTTGTCTAACTGGTGCTTTTATGATATTTTTGCTGTACCTTGTATGTTTCTATTTAAATATTCACTAGCTCTTTCAGTTTTTAAAGAGATCTGTTGTTAAGGTTGCTGCAAGTTGCTCTCTAAAACGTGTCCAGTCAATGTATTAATTATACAGGAATGGTGGTCTCTGTACTTCTAATATCGTTGTGCTTATAGTGACAAATGTTTGAGTGTGGTCTGACGATAAATCCACGCATGGATTTGCTCTGCTATAACCTTGTGTTAGTCCTTTTGTGACTCAAAAATGTAATAAAGGAATCAGGAATTTTAGGTGGGATGATCATTGTTCATAAAAGGTAAGTTGTTGTTTGGTAGCAATTTCTATAGAGTTATTTCTTTTGGGGTAACGAGTCTTATACCCAAGTAGTGATGTTTTGAATTAAAAATTTTCTTTCCTCACCTCTATAATAAATCTAGGTTCTAGTATGTTAAAAATATCTCGTTATTTTAAGCCTTGATGGGCAATATATTGTCCTTAATGTTAATAATATAATATCTGCTTTAATTCCTTTGGGAATCATTGGCGTCCTTTTCGGGCTCTTTATCCTTCTTTGTTAACCTCATTATTTCAGCTGTGTATATAACTGTAGGTCTTATTAATGTCTTGTAAATTTTTATTTTTGTATCTTTTGTAAGCTTACGATCTTTTAGCAATGGTTTGTATATGTTAAACATTTTGTGTCCCCTTTGGATTCTATCTTTTATGTCTTGTACTTTACTGTTTTTATTATTTATCTCAGTACCTAAATATGTTAATGCTTGCACTTTCTTAAATTTGTATTGTTCTATCTAGTATGGTGTCTGATCTTCTATGTCTTCTCTTTTGCATCTCATATACCACGTCTTATCTTCGTTCATTGAGAGCCCTCTTTTTTTCGCTTCTTTATCTATTATCTTCAACGTCTCATTTAGTTTCGTTTTGCACCTTGATATAATAACTAAATCATCAGCGTATGTCAACATCTATATTTCCTTATTTCTTACTGTTCCTCTGTATTATGTTTTTCTTATTATGTTTTCCACGACCATGTTGAATAGCACTGGCGATAATGAATCCCCTGTCTTACGCCCTTGTTTATTTCTATGTATTTTTTTCTTTCTCTCACATTTTTATTGTCGCTTCTGAATTTTCCATTGTCATTTGCGTTAGTCGTATTAATTTTTGTTTGTTTTTTATTACAAGTTTATTGCCAGATCAACAAATGACAGTTTGTTATACATAGCATTGATAAATTAGAATACAATAACTAAACTATAATAGAATGAGACTAATTAGCAGTCTCATGGGTATGTAAAAACAATAACGATTAATAATAATTGGAGAGGCAGGCGTGTAAATAGCCGTGCCCTCGTGGTGCAGGGTGGGGAACTAAGTACGACCCGTTTTGAAAAGTAAAACGCTGAGGCTCAAATCGTCCCTTAAACGGCCGGCGCGAAAGCGGATGGGAGCGGCTACCGATATCAACCGATGAATAATTGCCAAATCGCTCACCTGTAATCGGCTTTGGGTTCGGCGGCGTTGGTTTCATGGTAGCCACCTTGTTGCGATGTCTTCGTGCCTGGAACACGACCGCACTGGCCGAGATGCGATGCGAAAGTCTTGCGGGGTGGTTAAATGTGGGTAAAATAAACACGACCAAATTGGCCGCGATGCGAATCGAATATCTTGCGGGTTGGTTAAACACGACCGCGAGTATATTGCCGGGCTTCGCGCCTGGCTTAGCGGACCATTTGCGGGAAATCTTAATTTGACAACATTTTTCGTCTCAAAGGGTGCCGCCGACGGCGAATGCAGACTCGCCGGCTGAGCAAAAGTCCATATGCCGTTTTGTGTGCGATAGCAAAACGTGGCGGCAAATATCAAACCCACCAGCATGCCGCCACAATACACAAGCGGTTCAAGGGCGAAAAGGCCGCCACACCAATATTGATTAACTATAACAATAATAATTGACCATAACAATATGATTTAGTTGTGTTTGCGATTAGGTTGGATGATATCTTGTGGTAACCTGCGTTTCAGTCTAGTGTGGATATTTGTTTGAAACAGTTTATAGTATACCGCACCACTATACGCGCTTGAGTTAGTAATAAAGTTGTTAGCACATTTTTTAATAAACTCTTCCACGTATAATACGCCTAGTTCTTGATATAGTTGTGTGTTTCGTATGCACCATGGTGCGTTAACTGCGCTTTTCAACACCTTGTTTTGAAATCTCTGCAATTTTTGTATGTTGCTTTTGGAAGTATTACACCATACAGGTGATGCGCGTATAGTGCCAGAGGTGGTAGCAGGCTTTTGTACAAAAGTACCGCACATTTAATTTTTAGTGTTGAATTTCTATTTATCAAGGGATACAATTGTCTTAGTTTAGTATAGCTTTGCGTTAATTTGTGATTCATGTAATATTTCCAACATAACCGAGTTAACCGAGTGTCGAGGTAAACTCCTAAGTATTTAACTACAGAGTCATTTGGGTTCCAAGGTATTATACTATTGTTGATATGTACATTAGGGGGGGGGGGGGGTTATTAATTCTTCGCAGGGTAAATATTTTGGTTTGGCATTTATCAGCGTTAATTTGAATATTTCATTGTTTGAACCAGGAAGACAGGCTGTTTGTTGCATGTTGTAATCTTATCACTGCATTTTCTAGTTTGGTCGCTTGAGTAAAAATGACCGTGTCATCGACAAATGTTGCTAGCGTTGCTGTAATTTCAGGTATATCTGAGGTGTATATGTTGAATAGGATTGGTCCTAGTATGCTGCCTTGTGGAACGCCAGCACAAATGTTTTTGGTTTCAGACAATGTTGAGTTAACCCTAATTGCAAAGGTTCGATTTTCCAGAAAGGATGTGATGGCTTTAAGGTTCGTAGGCGTATCTATGTTTAGAAGCTTCTTTTTAAGACCTTCGGCCCACACTTTGTCGAAAGCCTGTGCGATATCTAAAAATATTCCTGTGAGATATAGTTTGCTTTCGAAGCCCCGTTCGATAAGTTCACTTATTCTCTGTAATTGATGACAGGTTGAGTGACCTTTACGAAATCCAAATTGAAATGTGGTTAATATGTTGAGATTTTCAATACTGTTAATCAAGCATTTATGTATGATCTTTTTTAATAATTTAGATAGTGAAGTTAAGAGACTTATCGGTCTGTAGTTATTTACTTTTTCCTTGTCTTTTCCTGGTTTTGCAAACATGATTATTTGTGCATGTTTCCATGATTGTGGGAAATAACCCTGTCTCAAACAAGCATTATAAGTGGTGCTTAAGTAGGGGAGTGCTTTATCTGTTAGGTGTTGGAGGATGTTATTTGTGATGAGATCATGGCCGGAAGTTTTCTTTTTGGGTAGTGTATCTATTATACATTTAAGTTCGTTGTGTGAAGTTGATTTTATGCGATCCGGTATAGGTAAATTTCGTTCGACGTCGTTAATTACTTGCATAAGATGAGTTGGCGTTTCGAGGTGTGATGCAAAAGCAGCAGCTTTTTCGGCGTTGGAACTATACTTTTTGTTGTCAGTTTCTGTAGTTAGCGTGGGAATTTCTTCTCTTTGATGTAATATATTTTTTGTTGTTCTCCATAACCCTATGTCTCCTGGACTAAGATCAGCTATCTGTTGCTTGTAACAATTTGTTCTTATATTGTCTAATTCGCTTTTGATTAGATGTGCAATATTGTTTAGAAGATTTTTGGTTATGGGGTTCTTGGTTATTTGGCATTCACGTCGAATTTGGGGAATTTATTTTTGATTAGTTCAATTTTGTATCTCGGGGAATAATTGTAGTTTCACGGAATGGTCCTTTTTTGTGGTTTGCAGGCCAATTTTATACTGCTTCGTATCGATGTGGTAATGTGGTTTATCATCGAGTCTATGTCCTCAGTGGTGTGGAGGCTTTTAGAAAAATGCAAATTGTCGTCTAATAATTTTTTAAATTGATTCCAGTCTATTTTCCCGTTGATAAGATTTGGATTGGATTGTTTGACAGATAATGTATTTGCAAAAGATACGAGAACTGTAAGGTGATCAGAGTTGAGTTCTGTTATGACAATTTGAAAAACTGGTTTATTAAAGTTTTTTTGAAGTACAATGTCGAGAATATCGGGCTGGTGATGAAATCGGTAGGGGTAAGAAGTGTACTCGTCGAGAGTCAAGATTTGGAATGCGTTGTTTGTTGCAAAATTTTCGAGTTTTATTCCCTCTGGGTTAGTAGCTCTACAGCCCCATAATGTGTTTTTAGAATTTATATCGCCTATTACCAATAGTGATCCAGTTGTATCAAAAAAATTTTTAATATCTTCTTCGATTAGTTTTTTGTTTGGTGTAACCTTTATCGCTGTTGTTTCAATTTTTAAATTGTCGATTTCAGGAAGTCGTGTGTGTTCGAATCCGATCATTACGATATCCTGGATATTTTAAATTTGATGGTGTCGTCTAGATGGGTCTCTGTTATGTAGGCAACGTCAACATTATATCGGGCTAAGAAGGCTATGAATAGTAATTGTTGGGTGTTGATTCCGTTCGCGTTCCAATTAAGGATGGTTAAATTTTGTATGACTTTTTTATGTTTATGGTCCATTGAGAAGTAGCGGTAACAGAGTATTTGTGATAAAGGATATACGAAGTATGGTACATTTTGTAAATTATATTGAAATAAGAATGATGTCAATCTTACTAATGTTTAAAAACATAATTTTAAATTTAGCTAAAGAGGTAATTATTTGGTTTGGCAAGTTTGTGTATTATTAGCAATTTCTAAAATTTGATGGTGATATAATTGAGTATGTTTTAGCAGCGCGTTTTAGTACTGTGCGAACTTGGTTTTGGTTTAATAATTACTGATTTATCGAGAGTTCTGATTCCGGCGTTTATTAAATCTTCGCACGTGAAGAAGCTTTTGTAATTGGCTCGGTGAGCGTTTCTACACAAAACACATTATGTTAGAGTGTTCTTAGTATATTTTTGGCCGTACCATAAAATTTCTCTTTTTTTATTTGAAGATTAAATTTGTATTTTTGTATAAAATAAAAAAAACAAAGAAAAGGGTGGCGGCTGTTTAGTTTTACAATGTCAAATGTTCATAATATTTCTTCTTTTTGTAGTTCACATTTTATGTCTTGGATTGGTACTGTGTGATATAGATTTCTTAGAACAACCCTATATACTCATTCATCTTTCGGTTTAAGAGTTTTGGAATTTTGAATATATTAGATTAATTTGGATTATTATTCGTATTCTCGTAAGTTATTGGGATTATAGACATATCCGTAGGTAGCGTTAAGGTTAGCTGACTGTAAAAGGAGCATAATGCTGCCTAATTCTGAAGTTTGATGTATATATATATATATATATATATATATATATATATATATATATATATATATATATATATATATATATATATGTATGTATGTATGTGCTGTAATTCCTCCTGGGAGGTATCATTGGCGCCCTTTCATGGGCTTTTTAATCCTTTTTGGCTGGATTAGTGCCTTTAGTTGTGATTTCCGTTTCATATGTCCTTGCTTGATTTTGCTTTTACTACTATTTTCTTCCATTCTTTCCTGTTAGTTGCGGTCCGTCTCCAATTTACTACGTTCATTCTTCTTAAATCTCCCAATACTTCATCCTTCCATCTATTTTTGGGTTTTCCTCGTGGTCTTGTCTGTTCTGGTTTCCACTTGGTTATTGTCTTTATCATTCTATTTTTATCCGTTCTTTCTATATGCCCTAGCCATCTTATTCGCTATGCTTTTATTTCCCTGACAATGGCTTCCCCTTTCAGTTCTTCTTCTATTTCCTTATTCATTTTTATTCTATATTCGTTGTCTCCCATTTTCACTGGTCCTAGGATCTTCCTCATAATTTTTCTTTCGAGAATACGCAGTTGTTCCTCCTCTTTTTTCGTCATTCTTATTGTCTCTGCTGCATATATTATTGTGGGTCTTATTAGTGTTTTGTTGTTTTCGTGATTTTCCGGTCTTTCAGTAATGGTTTATATATGTTGAATAATTTAAACCCTCAGTGAATTCTTCCTTTTATATCCTAGTCTCTGTTATTTTTATTGTTTATTTCCGTTCCTAAGTATGTGAATGTTTGTATTCTCTCAAATTTGTGACTTCCGATTTTGTATTGGTTTTGGTTATCTCCTTTTCCTCGTTTGCAGCACATGTATTTTGTTTTCTTTTCATTTATTGTAAGACCTTTTTCTTTTGCTTCTGTTTCGATTGTGTTAAGTGTTTGTTGTAGTTTAGTTTTGTTTCTTGGGACTATTACTAAATCATCCGCATATGCAAAAATTTGCATCTCTTTGTTCACAATTGTGCCTGTTTGGTCTGTTTTTCGTATGATGTTCTCTAGTGTTATGTTGAATAGATTGGGTGATGGTGCATCTCCTTGTCTTACCGCTAAGTTGGTTTCAAAATATTTTGTGTCCCCTTCTTGTAATTGTACTGTCGCTTCTGAATTCTCCATCGTCATTTTAGTTAGTCGTATTAGTTTCGATGGTATTTGGATTTCTATCATATCCTCTAATATTTGTGGTCTTTTAATTTGGTCAAAAGCTTTTTGAAAGTCTATGAATAAGAGATGTAATTCGATATTGTATTCGTACGCTTTTTCTATTATTTGGTTGATGATATGTATGGAGTCTACGGTTGATCTGCCTGGGCGGAATCCACATTGATAGTCCCCGATTTTATTTTCTGTATGGATACTTAACCTCTGTTGTAATATACATGTGAAAATCTTGTATGTTGTGTTGAGGAGCGTGATTCCCCTATAGTTACTGCATATTTTTGGGTCGCCTTGTTTATATATCGGTATGATTCTTCCCTTTTCCCAGTCTTTTGGCATCTTCTCTTCATTCCAGATTGCTGTTATTAGTTTGTGTATTGTTTTGTGCAGTTCTTTCCCTCCATATTTTATCATTTCTCCGTTTATTGCATCTACACCCGGGCTTTTACCATTTTTAATTCTTTTTATAGTTTTTTCCACTTCCTCATAGGTTGGTTCTTTGTCTATGTAATCATTTCTTTCATTTACCATTTCCCTTTGCTCTTCATCTTCTTCCCTGAATAGTAAGGCTTTGATAATATTCTCTCCATATATCTTTAATCTTTTTTCCTTCATAGTATGTTTGTCCTTGGTTATCTTTCATTACTCTTCTCTTGATTGGGTAGTTTCTTCTTACCTTTTTTATGTTTTTGTATATATATATATATATATACAAATATATATATTTATATATATATATATATATATATATAAATTTTTGATCACTGTGGTTTAAAATCAAAAAGTTTGTTTGGGTCACACCAGAAACAAGAGTGGAAGATAAAATAACAAAGAATTAAAAAACATATTTGCAAAATACTTTATTAGATAATAATTTGTTAACGGAAGTTTAATTTATTAGTTGTATGTAAGACGCCTCTGTAAAATTAGTTTTACTTGTAATTTTTAGAGGCGTTTAAGTCAATTTTGGTGAATATCATACGAAATACAATTTTTCATGTATTTTTTTTGGCGATAACAATACTTAATTATAAATTGTCTTTCCTGTCCTAATTCATTTATGTGTAAGAAGTATAGAGGACCTTTAGTAACTTTGTTAACAACGGTGTTTGATTTTTCCATAAAATTGTTTCACTTCAATTATCACCCAAGTGTAAAAGAACAAAAGCGCCACGAAACGTAAATTTATCTATGTTGTAAGATTTATTAAACTTCTGTTTGTAAATTCGGTGCTCTGAATTGTCTTCGAACCCCCAATTTAAAAATGTGATATTTTCAATAAGTTTAATTATCGAAATTGTATTTCTTCTATTATGTATTGCATGTTTTAGAAACATTAATACACGACTGAAAAATGACTTTTCTGATATTTTTTTAGTGTAATAACTGGATCTAACGTTCAAACTATAGTTATTTATTTTACTATTTAATAAATTATACTTATAAAAGCTAAGGCATAAATCAATCTATAAAAAAGCTAATGTACCGGCATGTGACGTAGCTAAGTACGCTCTTCTTTTTCAGTGAAATATGGTAATTGTAACTGTCAAAGCTAACTCGTCTATTTTTTGTTTGTTGTATATAATATAAAAATGAAAAACCATTTATGGTTTAGTTCGTCAGACTCTCTCGATGGTTACAGTCTTTAATCACTAGATTTTACAATTTCAGTAATTTGTTTATCAAATTTTGTTTTTAAAGAACAATGTAATACATCTCTCACATTGATTTTTGTTTGTAATTTCCAGCATAGTAAACATGCAATTTTTTAAGTTTCCATCGTTTCGTCGGATTAATTGGATAAATTAAATATAGGGAATATTTATTTAAAAACAGCTTCTAATTGTAATGATTTTGGTTTTGTTGACAAATTAAATATATATATATATATATATATATATATATATATATATATATATATATATATATTTAAAAAATTAAAAAATTAATTAAACCTTATTAAGGTTAAATCCAAGAACACTTTCCTTATATTTAAATATACGTGATCGTTATTTAAGTATACAAAATTGCTAAAGCAACTAAAAAATTAAGTCGATTCCCAAAGGCGATGAACGCGACTGAAGTAAATATTTGTTAGGAGTCGTAAGCAACTGCTATATAGTAACTGTTTGACTTGACATTGGACTTTATACTTTTACATTTTATCTTGGTAAATAATTCTGCTTTTACTCCACTTGACTATTGCCCTTTCAATATGTGCTAACAAAACGAACACAAGGGGAACTCGATATTTTTTTATTTTTGAATGCAGGCAGTAATACTGTCTTGGTCCATCGAGAGTCTAAGATAACTGCTGTTTTGCAAATATTTCAAAACGGCTACATTTCTCGGAACCGGCTGTTGCACTATAATTATAAGAAAAAAATAAAAGAAATTAGCTATTACTTCTACTGTAAAAGGCCATTAACAAATACACGGTTTGTCCGGAAAGTATTGAGAATAATTTTTCTAGCCAACCAGAAGAGTTAGGAAATGGTTTTTGGCGGGATGGTAGAGGGGATGAAGAATACGACCCGACTTAGTTGTCTCCAAGCCTTGAAAAAGTAAGGATCGTAGTTCCCGAAAACCGTGCTTTGATAACAGACTTGACATGCAGCGTACGTTGGAGCAATGTTATGCGGTAAAGTTTTGTGTTAAACTCAAAATTTGGTATCGAGACTTTGAACCTGATAAGGAAAGCTTACGGAAAGGAATATATGTCAAAAACACGAATTTTTGAATGGTACCAGATGTTTCATGAGGGAAGAGAAGCCGTGGAAGACGAAGAACGCAAAGGACATCTGTCAATGAGCCGTAGTAATAAAAATTTGGCGAAAGTGAAACAATTTTTCGACGTTGATTGGCGTCTAAGTGTTCGATTGATAGCACAGGAGTTGAATATACCAAAAGCCATATTGCATGAAATTGTGCCTGAAGATTTACAAACTACAGAAATTGGTGCAAAGTTGGTTTCGAAGGTTTTGTCTTAAGAACAAAAAGGATTTGCGTGTGTTGAATTACCGAGAACTATTGGAACATGTTGCGTCTGATCCTGACTATTTGGACATGGTTATAACTGATGATGAAACATGGATGTTCGAGTATGATCCCGAGACCAAAAGGCAAAGTTTTGAGAGGCATACCACCGAATCTCCTCCCCAGAAAAAGGCCCGCATGAGCAAGTCAAAGATAAATCAATATGATCTAGAGGATCATGAATCGTTCCAAATAATTGTTAAGTAAAAAATGGCAGAAAAGAGAAGAATCGAAGAATCTGGCAAAATACCAAATTCTCTAGAGGCAAAACTACATTTAACGCAGCAACAAGCAAACTAAAAAAAATACTGTATGAAGTAAAGAATCAGGGAATTCAAGATTACTTAACAAAGCTGACATCTATTGAGGATACAAACTACTCCCCGTGGTAAGCTACGAAGAAACTTAAGCGCTCAACTGAATTTTTCACCTATACGGACTCCCAATGGCTCCTGGGCACGAAGACCTAAAAAGAAAGTGAATTATTTTCAGCCTTACCCTCAACCTTCTCAGCCGAAGCAAAACGACTAATTCAACAAACAGTTGAAAAACACTTTAAAAGATCTACCCGAAAAGGGCTTCAAAGCTTTACAATTTTTGCTCAATGCTTTCTTTCGACTACAAATCTTCCCTGATCAATGGAAAGTTACTAAAATACTAATGATTTTAAAACCTGGCAAAGACCCGACAGAAATTACATCATATAGGCTAATCAGTCTGCTCCTCGTACTGTCGAAAGTGTTCGAAAAGCTTGTCTTGTCCAGACTAAAACCAATCCTTGAAGAATACAAATTTTTGCAAAAACATCAATTCGGTTTTTGTGAAGGCCATGGCACCATCGAACAGATATACAAAGTAATGACTAAAATAAACCATGACTTACATTTATATATTGTTCTGCATTCTTTCTAGACATTAGCCAGGAATTTAATAAAGTCTGACTAAATGGCCTGTTGCTTAAAATTAAAAGCCTTTTATCACCGAGCTATTTTAATATAACCAAGTCGTATCTAAACAATAGGTATTTTCAAGTAAAATTCCAAGACAAATTATTAACTCTGCATTCCATCCACTCGGGAATTCCATAAGGAAACGTACTGGGCTCCACACTTTATGTCCTTTATACAGCACATATTCCAACTACCACACAGACCATGATTGCCACTTATGTGGACGATACAGTAGTGCTAGCTTTACCTGAAGATCCACGAACAACATCAGGAATTTTTCAACGCAACCTAGATAAAATCCTAACATGGTTAAATACTTGGCGAATAAAGACCAACGAAATTAAATCAGTTCACTGCGCAAGGAGACTTACTCTCCACTTGCTTTGAACAATAAACAACTTCTCCAAGTAGACAATGCCAAATACTTGGACATCCATTTTGACCGAAGATTAACTTGACGAACACACATCTACAAGAAGCGAATGTAATTAGATATAAAATACAGGCAAATGTATTGGCTCTTGAGACGAATCTCCAAACTCCCAATAAAAAACAAGTTGCTGCTGTATAAAACCATTCTTAAGCCCATATAGATTTACGGAATTCAGATGTGGGAATCGGCCAGCAACTCTAACTTGAAGATACTACAATTGTTTCAACACAAGGTTGTCCGGAACATCGTCAATGCACCTAGATACTTCCCAAACTGGGTGATACAACAAAACATCCCTATGACTTCAGTGAAAGAAGTAATAATATCTCATAGTGCTAAATATTGTGACAAACTCAGTGCTCATACTAACACGCTTGCAGTCAATCTCCCAGACCAACCATACGCTAAAATACTTAAACGGCAAGATTCGCTTGATCTGCAAAATCGGCTTAACTAAATTCTTCAATTTCTAGGCTGGTTTTGAGTTATAGTTTAATACTCAAATTAAGCTAATTAACAGGGTATTTTCAATGGAGAACTCTACTACATATTCTTGTTCCAATCACATAATTTATTAAATGTTATTTTTAAATGACATATTGTAAATATTCATTGTTAATAAGAAAGAAATTGCTTCTTAAAATAGTTATGAAAAATATGAGAAGTAAAACAATCAAGACATTATTGATAACTAGAACTTGGAATATATGCAAAATGTATATTTGGTATGCATGCACATTTCAACAGTTTTTTCTATAAATGCATAGGCAGCATTTGGTTTTGCATATTTAAGTGTACTCATGTTTATTTTAATAATTTTTTAATTTTATTTACAAAAAAAAATAGATAAAATCTCTGATCGGGATTTTTAAGTTCCTGGAATAATTTAATCAGTCTTATTTTCAGTAAATACCAATAGGGAATAGTTTAAATACATTTATAATTGTTTTCAAGAAGATTCATTCGATATCTATTTACACTTCGCTCTATAGTAATACCTTAAGGTAATCTAGGATTACTTTTCCACAAGTATACATTTAAAAGCAACTAGGAAACTCAACTTTTAAAAATACAGAACTCAAATAACAGCTTTATATATATATATATATATATATATATATATATATATATATATATATATATATATATATATATATATATATAATATATGTAAAATAGAGTTTGCTGCTGTTTAATTGAAAGTGAAAGTGAGAGAGGTTTGAAGTGTGCACATGTGTTTTGAAGCTCCAGGATTAAAGTCCAATTAGGGCCATACTGAGCAACTCAACACAAGAAAAAACGGTACAAGTAGGCAGACATAAGTAAAAACACAAGGGAAAATATGGATCCAGTGAGTAATTAGACGTAAATAAGACCGGTGGAGGTTAACTGATAAGCAATAAGGCATGAAACCAACAACTGATAAGTAAAGAATAACAAACAAATCAGGGCTACGCCAAAATCCCGAAAGTAGGCAACACACCGAACACCGAAGTGTGCAGCTAAGTGGACAAAGCACAAGAAATGGCAAATATAGAGGAGTTATTGCGGCAAATAAGCAGTAGACTAGATGGAATGGACACCAAACTAGACCAGATAGTTAAAGATGCAAACGCAATAAAGCAAGTAAATAAACAATTAGAGGATAAAATTGTGAAACAGGAAATAAGAATAGAATATCTAGAAAGGGAAGAAGAACTTTATAGCAACAGGAATAAAAGATGAAAAGGGAGAAACTGAGAAAGAAATAATGGAGAAAATACAAATAATGACGAATAAGATAGAAGTAGATTTGGAAGAGAAAGACATAGAAGATTATACCAGGCTAGGGAAATACAAGGCAGGGGGAACGAGACCGATACTAATTAAACTGAGTAAATTTAGCAAGAAAATGGAAATATTAAAGAAGGCGAAGGGACTAAGGGGAACAGAGATATGGCTAAGCGAGGACTACACTAAAGAAACACAAGAAGAACGACGAAAACTAATACCAATCATGAAGGAAGCGAGGCAAAGAGGACAAAAGCGATACTGAAATATAACAAACTAATAATAAATAATAAAATATACAGTGCCGAAGAAATAAAAGCGGAAACTCAACAACAGTGGCAAAATGAGAAGGAAAAAGAGGCAGGTAGTAACTATAAAAGAACAGTAAATGATAGATCACCGAACGGAGACACCATAGAAGAAAAGCTAAGGAAAATAACCAAGACTACATGGACAAAAACTAATCAGGAAAGAAACGGATGGGAAAAAGACAACGAAAATGCAATGGACACGGAAACAAAATAACCAAGAAAACAAAAATATGGAAACTAGCAACGTGGAATATCAGAAGCTTAGCAGGGAAAGAAAACGAATTAATAGATGAATTCGAAAGCACAAAATTAGATATATTAACTATAACAGAGACCAAAAGGAAAGGGGAAGGAATACTCGTGCATAGTAGAGTAGCAGAGAACAAAAGAGCGGCAGCAGGGGTTGGGTGCATAATTAAAGAAAACCATGCTGCAAAAATAATAAAATGGAAGGGATGGAGTGAGAGAATATTAACGGTAGAATTAAAAGAAGATAAAGGAAATGAAGTGACAATAATAGTAGTATATGGTCCCGATGAAAACGACACCAAAGAAAACAAAGACAAATTCTGGGAAGACCTAACGGAGATAATAGAAAACAGCAGAGGAAAAATATACATAGCAGGAGATCTAAATAGCAGAGTGGGTAGACAAGAAAACAAAGCTATAAAAGCATTAGGAAAGTTTGGAGAAATAACAAAGAATAACAATGGAGAACGGCTAATAGATTTCTGTATACTAAACAACTTAATAATATCTAATACATTCTTCCAACATAAAGATATACACAAATTTACAAGAGAAGTAACGAGCAGGAACGAAAAATCTTTAATTGATTATATACTAGTTGAAAGAGCCAACAGAAGAGCAGTGAAGGATGTTAAGATTAGCAGAGAAGCTGAAATATATAGCGACCACTACTTAGTAGTGGCAAAAATTAAAGTAGAAGAAAACAAGATAACCAGCATAGGAAAAGATACTACACACAAGAAGGTAGAATTTCAGACAATCAAAACCTATACACTAAACAACAGGGAAGTGAGAAGTAGATATAAAGAAATCATAAGCTGTCAAATAAGAGGACGACAAGAAAATATGAAAGAAGCAAAACTAGAACAATTATGGAGCATTATGGGACGAAAACATTAAAAATGAAGTTAAGAACAAAAAGAAAATATGGAAGGACTATTTAAGGAACAGGAAAGAAGAGACATATAAAAGATACAAAGAGCAAAGAATAAGAGTGAAAAACATGGTAATTAAAGCTAAACAGGAGAAGTGGGAAGAATTCGGAGAAAGATTAGAGAAAAATAGTAAAGATAATCAGAAACTATTCTATAGAATATTAAAAACACTAAGAAGTAAGAAACCACTGAACAATGATCGGATAAGGAATAAACAAGGGGAAATATTAGTAGAAGACAAAGAGATTATGGAAAGATGGAGAGAATACTTTGAGGAATTACTGAACCCAAAACAAGCAGAGGAAAATGTAGAAGAGAACCAAGGAGAAGAACAAATAAAAGAAGAAAAACTAGAGGAAAGGAATGCAGAAGACATGGAAGAGGAAGATATAGAGGAAATAGAGCTACACGAGATGAGGCAAGCAATTAAAGATACAAAAAATGGCAAAGCATCTGGACACGACAAAATAAAGATAGAGATGATAAAACACATGGGAGAAGATGGAGAAAAAATACTACTATCAATTTATAATAAAGTGTGGAAGGAGAGGATAATCCCGAAAGACTGGGAAATAGGAAAAATACTGCCAATTTACAAAAAGGGAGATAGTACGAATTGTAACAACTATAGAGGAATCACGTTATTGAGTGTAGTACTGAAGATCTACGAGCGCATACTGGACAAAAAACTAAGGGGGAAAATTGAGAAATCGTTATCTGAAGCACAAAGTGGGTTTAGAAAAGGTTATAGTGTACAAGACCATATATTTTCAATAAAAGAAGTTATAAATAAAACAGTGTGGTATAATAAAAAAGTGTTCTGTGCATTTTTAGACTTAAATAAAGCATTCGACCGAGTCAATAGAAACATGGTATGGGAAAGCTTGATTAAAAGACAGGTCAATAAAAGATTGATAGCGTCCATCAAGAGCATATATAACAACAATGTCAACTACGTGATGAGCAGAAACAGGACATCAGAGAGCTTCAGGACAGAAGAAGGACTGAAACAAGGAGGAGTCTTAAGTCCGGTGTTATTTACCGTACTAATGGACGACGTTATAAAAGAGTGGGATATAGAAATCTGCAAGTGGTAGAAATAGCAGAATGCGCGTTTTCTGACGACGTAGTAATAATGGCTGCAAATGAGAGAGATCTACAAAAAAATCTAGAAATATGGAACGAAGTATTAACAACATATGATATGAAATTAAATACAGACAAGACAAAGGTGATGGTAATATCGAAGGAACAGTGTAAAATAAAAGTACAAATTAAGGGAAAGGACAGAACAAATAGACCACTTTGAATACCTAGGAGTCACAATAGAAGAAAAAGGAAAACAAGAACTAGACATCACAAAGAGAATAGAAAAGGCTAATAAAGTTTACTACGCCATGAAGGACAAATTTATTAACAAAAGAGAAGTGACACGACAAACAAAAATGAATGTATTTAAGACAATATACAGACCTACACTAACCTTCGGGTGTGAGACATGGGTGTTATCAGCAAGAATGAAAAGTAAAATACAAGCGGCGGAGATGAGATATCTAAGGAGAGTAAAAGGGATAACCTTAAGAGATCGGATGAGGAACGGCGAAGTGAGACAAGAACTAAGAATCCAGACGATACTCAAATTTATAGAGAATAGACAACTGAGTTGGTGGGGACACCTACAACGCATGAATGAGACCAGACAGGTTAAACAAGTATGGAAAGCAAAGGTGGCAATAAATAGGGGAAGAGGAAGACCGCAACAAACATGGGATAGCGTCGTGGGAAAGATATTAGCAGAGAGAGGGAAATCGTGGCAAGAAGCAAGCTTATTAGCTCAAAATAAAAAGGAGTGGAGTAAGTTTGTGTACCAAACAAGTGAGAGAAAGATAATACAATAATAAAACACTCTAGAATTAAGTTAAGTATGTACGAGTTATTAGAAAATACATTTAGTTAACTTAGGTCTATAAGTAAATGTTAATTTACATGTAGAAATTTAACCCTACACCAATTGGTAAATGGGCATTCGATAATATATATATATATATATATATATATATATATATATATATATATATATATATATATATATATATATATATATATAAAAAATGCTTTTGCGCTTTTCGATTGTATTCGTGTTGGTTTTTAATTCTTGTAAGGTTCGAAATTCGTTAGCATTCTATCTATTTTACGAAGTTAAACAATTTGTATCCGTAATTAGTAGTATTTGTGATGACCTTGTTGAAGTTCTTATATCACTTTTCTCCGGGGATCAATATTATTGTTTTGTATGACATGTTAAGAGTCATAGTAATATTGAGTGGCTAATATTAGGAATGATCCATGAAGTAGTTGTTCGTCCCCTTTGAAAACAATAGGCACAATATTACTTCACTGTATTGGTTCTTACTACTAAATCAATATCTTGAAAATCATAACGCCCTGATAGTAAAGTATCCTCTATGTTCTCTTTACCTAACATAACTTTATTACTTGTTCCCTTTGCTAAAGGCAACTCGGATAGGTGGAAGTGCTGACGGCATTATTAAATGTACAGCAAACACGCTGAAAGAGAAATCGATAAATGGATTCCAAGAGTGTTTTAAACAGTTGCACGGTTGTTTACAACAGTAAAGAAACTATTATAAACGTGTTTTAAATTGCTACAACATTATTAGTTTTTGTGCAATAAAATAATTCCAGGAATTATTTAAAGCCTTTTTGAAGAAAGTAAGTGTCGTCTATAATCATGGGATTTAATAAAGAATCATTATAATTCTACTTCGTTGTTTGATTTTCCTGGATAAAGCTTGTGTACTAATTGAATTTTATTAGGAAAGAGGTGCGAATCCAGTTTTAAAATACATATTTGATTAACGGTACGGTTTTAAAGCTCTAATTGAGCTAATCTTTTCGTGGTCGATGTTTCAGAGGTTTCGGCTACATTTTCTTTTACTCGCACAATATGTTTATATGGGAGTCACTTTAAGTTCTCCCTATTGTAAATCTCCAATTAAATCAAATTGTTCAAATTTGTTAAATAAAGCAATTGGTTTAATATGGGATGAGTTTCATAATTATAAATAATCCTGCACAAGTTATTTACAGTAACTTAAAATAAATATTTTATTTGATCATATCGATAAAAATACTTTTTAAATGTTTAATAATATTTAAAAGCATATGCATATATGTGAAAGAAATTTTAAATTATATATAAATATATGGCATTTTCAATGTTTGTTTTAGTGTCTTTTTGTGCATTAATATATAACGATATTTATGCGTAATTTTTCTGAAATAAGGCCACAAAAAATTTCTGTCAATATTGTCATAAGCGTAATGTATTTTTCTCGTACATCCACCATTTATTATAGAGCCATGTCACACATTATTTTAGCTATAAGCATTATTTTTGATTACACCGAAACAAAAAAGGTTTTATTAATTTAAAAATAGTATAATGTATTTTCAGGCCTCTGCAGACGCTGCATTCACCTTGCAGATTCAACTCCTGCTCGGAGTTTACCATAAAAATTGTGTTTTATATATTCTATCAATTATATTCTAATACCAACGTTTATTTTAAACATCAGTTATGAACATTATGGAAATAAACGACAATAATAATGGAAGAAATATTATTAGAAAACGTCGTTTTATAGACTGGCAATTTTTAGTATTGCAAATAATCAGCATAATCATTATGGTAAGTTAAAGATGCATGTTTATATTTTATAGTTACAGACAACGTATTGAAATTGGTTTTTTAGTTTTTGCTTTTTTAAAGATTTATAACTTATACAAGTTTAGGAATCAATTCGTCATTGTTTTTGTAGATGTACTGATTCAACTCATTCCTAATATGATCATCTATTTTATATAATGCAGTACGTAGCATAACTATTATTTTTATAATTCTGAATTAATACGACACAGAACACATTAACTTTTGTGGAGTTTTTTTAATATTCCATTGTTGCATGAGGATTTTGTAGCTCCCATATCCGAACATTGTGTCGGTTTAATTTTTCTCTTGGGTAGAACCTTGTATCCTCACAAAAAAATTATATCTTCCTCGTTTTCGAGTATACCATTAGAAAATTCTGTACGCTTTAGCTTATCGTTTAGTTATAGTTTGAACATTAAACAGCGCCTCAACACACGCCAGGTAGTTGTTTGTGGCAGTTCAAATTCTATGCTCACTCTACTGTGAGTACACAGTATTATTTGAACTACGCTTTAAATTCTCTCGAATTTGTCTTACATTTTTCTGCGATACATGCGATTGTCCTATGCTTTTACCTTTACACACACAGCCAGTTCGATGTACGTTGTACTGCAGTCATCAACTTTGTTTTACTGAACTCACAAATGCAAAAAACCTTGTGTTATATTGTAACTATTCGTTCACAACTAACGCTGCTGCGTGACTGTGCGCTAGGCACGAGCGCTGTAGTGGTAGTATTCGTAACTTTAAGACATGTTCTTTAAAATGTCAAGCGAATCATTCATATATAATGTTTAGTTCAAGAAATATAGCCGTATAAAATTGATTTATTATTTTAAATCACCTCGTAGTTTAGTTTACGTATTGAGCTACCACAGATTATTTCGTAAATCTGTGTTATTCTTAGGTATATAGTTAAAGAAATGTCATCTAGAAATTCTAACATTTTTTAGCAGTTGTTGTCTTTTTTACCTGTTGCCAATAATATGGGCTAAACAACAAGCTATAGTGTGACTTTCGAGTCAAGAGCCTGTATTTCAGTTGAAAGATTTCTTATTATAAACTGCATCGGTAAGTTTATATATTTAATATTAATTTTAAGAAAGTGCAGTCCACTACCTCCCAATTACTAAAACAATAAATTCTAATCAGTGCAGTTTTGCCCTTTGCAAATAGACAAAAATTCTTATCCGCAATACGTCTCGAGAAGATATCTATGTACATCCATATTAACAATAATTTATGTACCGAGTTTTCTATAAATAATTAATTTAATTATTTTAGACTTATCTTTCCAAAACTGCGTCCCTTGTCAGTGATCGCAACTGTTGTTTACACCAGCTTAAGATGCCTACTGCCAGTTAATATAGAACAGAAAACGTTAACTTAGAAAACATATTGTTAGAAAGGGGCGTGTTTTGTTGATATCGATGTTTGATGCAATTATTCAATTTTTCAATGATGTAACAGCAATCTCTACAACCATTAAAGTTCAATTTTGGATGTGTGTACTTCGCTATAATATGTAGTACGGACAATGCTTATATCTAGATTAAGTAAAATAGCGAAGTATTCTACAAGCAAAGATCTAGAAAATAGGTATCGTTTTATGTTTTTTAGTTTAATTTCCAAAATTAGTAAATTTGGGAGAACTTCATCATAAAATGCAATATTTAGCAAATCTATCCAGAACGATCAATATATGTTTAAAACTTGTACATATTTTAGTCGTTTAGGTAATTTTTTCTTGTTGATTATAAGTTGAACAAGTATGTTATAAATAGAGTTCTATCTAAGAACTAATGGATATTTTGACTAAAACAATCTCACTTGCTTGTTATGGACCTTATATTTCGTTTTAAAAGAGCACGACAGCTGCGAGGTAAAGGCCCCGGCCTGTCACACTAACGCGCGGCGAAGCCCTGGGTTCGACTCCCAGGTCAAAAGCAACGGCAAACATCAAAAGCTCTCCGATCGTAATTGAAACACCTTTGGCGATCGTAAAGTATATTCTCCTTCTTCTAACTGGTTAGATATAGCCACTTGCCCGAGGTACGTCCAACATGGCTTATAGTACTACACGAAACGTGTAGTTGAAACAGGCTAATAGCCTATATAAGAGTAGAAGAAGATATTTCGATTTAGATTTATTCGCACGGAAGTATATAATTACTCAGAATGGCTGTAAATTCTTTCAGCTAAAGACCTTTTCCAAATCCGTACAAATTAAAGGAATATAGGAAACACCACATAAAATAAAGAAATTACGGAGTTAATGGTATTTGCAAATTTGTTAAATAAAACAAATAGGGTTTTGATAGGATCTTTGGCATACGATATAAAAGCAAAAGTTATCTGATTAAAAAAACAAACAAATAATTATGTTTCTAATTGCTTTTTTATCCCTTTAAGTTATTAAATAGCAATATCGCCAATGAGTATTGAAAAATCCCCTTATTTCATATTGTGAATATATAAAACTTTTATTTATAAAAAAACATTTGGCAAATAAACTGATCAACTGAATTTGTCGTCTACTCTACTTATAAATAAACATGGGGCCGGCGAAGAGATTGCTCTGTAAGCAATCCCAGAACGAACTTAAAAAAACCTTTCGATTTCGACTTCGAATTTCGGGAAAATTCGAAATCGAATATCTCGAAAATTATTCGACATAGAATTTTTCGACTTCATTTTCGAATTCAGCGTAAAATTTCCTATAAGAATCACATTTAAAATCGTAATGTCGAAAAATTTCTCGAAATTCGAAGTCGAATATCTCGAAAACTATTCGACATAGAATTTTTTCGATTTCATTATTGAAATCAGCGTAAAATTTCCTATAAGAATACATTTTAAAATTTTAAAAAATCCATAATTTTGTGACAGCGACAGACAGACAGACAGACCGACAGACCGACAGACATATAGAATTCAGTAACGAACTTTTTAAGTTCGTTGAAAATATTTAAAATTTATCCAAAAAATTATCTGCGATAATCGATTGCAATATATATGTATATATTGCCAAAATAGATAAAACAACAAGGAATAAGGCAAAAAACAGATAAAAAATACAAAGTTAGAATAAGAAGTATTAGAATAATATAAGGAGGCACTATTTCGATCAAATACAATAGCAAAGTTAAAAAGTAAAGAAAAAATAAAAACAAAATAGTTGAAGAATTTTATATAGAACAACTTTTATTTGATCTAGATGAAGAAGCTAAAGAAATAAAAACGTTCAATCTAAATTTCCTTATTACTGATCTATGAAGCATTACGACAGATACAAAATGCAGTGGATGAAGATAATGTGCTAGTAAAAATGCTAAAAATGAGGAAACCCATTAATTAAAGTCAAGTAAACTCTACTATAAATGCTTATAACAAGGAAATATTCATATATACTAGAAAAACGTCCTAGTAATTCAATTTTTAAAAAAACACGGAAAACTTGGGCAACTATATTCCTATCAGTTTCGTTTGACTAATGCTCAAAAATTATAGTAATCCGAAGAACGGCGAAGCTAGATTTATATCAACCAGTAGAATAAGATGCGTTTAGAAGAGATTTCAGCATAATAGAGCACTCACATTCTGTTACAATTCTAAAAACCAACATAGTATTTAATATTTATCTGGATAGCCTTTGTCATTTATATGGACGCGTTAAATATGGGCTTTAGAATAAACCTTAAAAAATGCGAGAAATGATTATTGCTACATGGATTTAATAAAGCAAATTTACAAGAATTATGAAAACACAAATAAAATTAACATTACGAGAATACAACAAAGGTTAATATACTTAATAAGGATCATAGAAGCAACAAAGAAAGTATGTGATATATAAAACATATATAGAATAACAAATTATATTCGAAAACAATTATATGTAAACTCTAGATAAAGGACAGGGTCATAGAAAGAAATTTTTTTAGAAATATTTTTAAGCGATGGAAGAACAAATGAAAGTTACCTAACTTAAATAGAACTGAATCGGACACGTAGCCCTATAGGTAAAAAATTGTTTTAGTAAGATTATAAAATGGCCATCTTAGAAGTTTAAGAGAGGTGTAAGATACCATAAGATGAGATGGAGTGATGGCATTAACAGAGAGGCTGGGCTTGCCTTCATACAGATAAGCCGAAATAGAGGAAGTTCTAAATGCTTTATTTTTAGACAATTTAGAGATTTCAAAACACTTATATATCCAGTTTTTAGATTATAAGTAAATTACCCTCGTAAGGTTCAAAAGTCTACAATAGTTGATCTACCCTAGCACGAGTTTTATGTTTAGTTTTTTTATAAGTAGTCCGATTTTTAGTATTTTTAATATATTAATCTGTTATCAAGATACAAAGGCGTGAATGAAAAAATTAATATGTTCTTCATACATTTTATTGAAACTTAAAGTGATAGTAGTAAAATACTTTAACCTCAAATTTGACTTCGAACGTACACTCCAGTGTTTTTCAACTTTCTTGAATATGCGACCCTTTACTAGTTAAAAATTTCTGGCAAACCCCCAGGGCTATAATAAAATTATGTCAGTGATTTTAAAGATTACGTATTGAATTTTCTTTCTGTTGACACCTATAGACACTTTTTCTTTTACCTGCGACCCCTCGACCCCCTGGGGGTCGCGACCTACAGGTTGGAAAACACTGGTATACTCCAAACAACTTACAATTTATGTTTAGTATTAGTACAAGATATAAAATTAAAACAGCTGTTGACGTGTTCCTGTGGATTTAAATTATCTCTTTATGTAAAAACTCACCATTTTGTTTAGTTTTATTCTCGTATTGGACTTTTGATTAGAAAACTGGGTTTTTGCCCCAGTATTATTTATAATTTATCATATGTCAGTGTGTGATACAAAAATGTATTTATTTTTTTTTAAATAAAGGGAAAGCTTCAAAGAGATTTCAAATGGCGTAGTTTTTTAATTACCATTAAGGGGGCGCGAAATCATCATAAGTCACTTTACAAAAGTTCAAATCAGTTTTAATTATTGAATAAGTATTACTACGACTAATAACCAATGCCCCCAATAAGCTTGCGAATTCGCACATCTTTCTTCTTTAACCAGCTTTATTCCGTCCATCCTTGGACATAAGCATCCCCCATCCTTTTCCATTCTTCTCTCTCCTGCGCGATTGGAATCCATTTTGGTCCAGTTATTTTCTTTATATCATCGATCCACCTTTGCTGAGGACGTCCTCTATATCTCTTCCCCTTCCAGGGTCTCCATTGTATCAGTTTCTTTGTCCATCTATCTTCTTTCATCCTAGCAACGTGTCCAACCCATCGCCACTTCTTTTGTATTATTGTTATTCCTAAATTTTCTACTTTAGTTTTCTCTCTAATCCATGTATTATTTTTTCTGTCCCTGAGTGTTATTCCCAACATACTTCTCCCCATATTTCTTCGTGTTATTAATATTTTATTCATCATCTTTTTTGTTAATACCCATGTTTCGGTACCATATGACAAGACTGGGAGAATGCATTAGTTAAAGACTCTTGATTTCTGATAGTTTGCGAATTTACCTTTAAATATATAACTTAGTTTACCGAAAGTGCTCCACCCTTGTTTAATTCTTCTATTCAACTCTGCCATTTGATTTGCCTTTCCCATTTTGATCTTATTTCCTAGGTATATTACTTATGATACTTTCTCTATTTCCCTACCGTTTATTTCTATTTTTATCCCTCATTTTCCTGTTCTTCTCTCATCACTATTTTTGTTTTATTAACTCCGCAAATATTCGCAAACCGCAGCTCGGCCAGTTCGGTCGTGTCTTAACACCCCGCATATACACGTTCCGCAGCGCGGTCAATTTGGTCGTACTTAACAACCCGCTCATATTCACACCGCAAGCCGAAGCCGAAGCCGATTCAGGTGAGCGATTTGGCTTTACTTTCGGTGGATATCCATCCGCTTTCGCGCTGGCCGTTTAAGGGACGATTTGGGCCTTATCGGTTTACGTTCCAAAACGGGCCGTACTACGTATCCCACACCGCACCACTAGAGCGGCTATTTACACGCCTGCCTCTCCAGTCTATAATTGTTCAATTTACTTATATCTCATTTTTTATACATTAGGATTATCATTGCGTTCCTCCATTTTATTGGTATTGTGCCTTCCTCTAGGCATTTGTTAAATATTTCTTTTATGTGCTGTAATAACTCATCACTTCCTTCCTTTATAAATTCTGCCATTACCTTGTCCTCTCCGGCAGCTCTTTTGTTTTTCATTCCGTTTAGTGCATTTTTATCTCTTCTATTGTAATTTCTGGTATTTCTTCGGAGTTTATGTTTACTAATTTTCCTGTTCTATGGTTTTCTATTTTTAGTTCTTCTTCTGTTGCATATAATGATTTATAAAATTCTTCTGTTATTTCTATTATTTTGTTTTTATGGTTATGCGTTTTGCCGCTCTCGTCTTTCAATTTTACTATTTATTTTTTACCTTTCATAAGATTCCTTCTCATTACTTTAAGGTTTCCATTATTTTCAATTGTGTTTCTTATTATATCTTCCTTACAGTTTTTGATATCTTGTTTTAAATTTGTATCAAATTCTCTATTTAGGTTTCTATATTCTTGTGTACTCATTTTGCCTTGTGATGCTAATTGCCTTTTCATTGCCATTAAATCTTTAGTTCTTTTACTAACTTTGTTGGATGTTGTCTTCGTCATGGTTCTTGCTATCCTATTTCCTGTTTCTATTAATCCTTTCGTCACTGTGTCGTTAAGGTTGTTCAGATTATTTTTCGTTTCGTGACTAAAGTTTTGTGAGAAATATTTCTTAAGTTCTTGCTGGTACTTTTGCCTTTCTTGCTTTAATCTGCTTGTATCTATTTTCTGTGCGTTACAGTTAAATATTAACTTTTGTCTTTTCTTTTTTGTATTTATAACTGTTCTACTTCTAACTAGTCTGTGATCGCTATTTGTGGTGAATTTATTCAAAACTGTTACATCCTCTACTACATATTTTTCATTTGTTATTATACAGTCTATTTCGTTTCTAGTACTCGCATCCGGACTTACCCAAGTCCAACGTCTACTCGGATGTTTATAATAAAACGTATTCATTGCGTATAATTTATGTTTCGCAAAAAGTTCAGCAACATTTCTCCTCTTTCATTTCGATTACCTAGGCCATAAGGTCCAACATTAATTTCATCTTTTTCTTTTTTAATGCCCAACTTCGCGTTAAATTCTCCAATTACTAATTTAAAATGACTGTTTTCTTTTTCTATACTTCTGCTAATGTCGTCATAAAATTGTTCTACTTCCTCATCAGAGTGGTCAGAAGTTGGTGCAAAAGCTTGCCATATCTGCAAGACGTATCTCTGCGTCAACTGTATTTTCATATAAGCAATTCTTTCTGTCACGCTTCCATATTCTATAATCTTGCCTTTTATGCTTCTATTTATTATGAAACCAACGCCTCCAGTACTTTCGTCGTCTTTTCCTCTATAATACAGGGTATTACGTGATTCTAGTTTCACAATTTCTTCTCCTCTTCTTCTGATCTCACTCAGTCCCACTATATCCCATTGGAGTTTTCCTAGCTCTAGTTCTAATTCTTCTGGCTTATTATCTGATAACAGCGATCTAACATTATAAGTAGCGACGTTCATCATCTTCTTCTGGCAGCTGGCACATGGTTTGTCTTAATAATGTTGGTGTGACTGCGACGCACGTACGTTACATTTTCAATTTTGCTTTGTCTCATAACAAACATCTTAGTTATTTGAGTTTGGATAGAATACCGATTTTTTTTAATATTCTTCCCGTTAAAACTTATGACAATGCGTTTGTGCAATAACACTAAATAATGTGAAAAAATAACCGTTTACAATAAGTAATCCATATACAAACACTAACAACTTTTATTCATTATTCGTAGCCACCTAGGATTGCCATATTGGCGATGACATAAAAAGTCTCGTTTAAAGGATGATAGGCAAAACCTTATGGACGCTGGGTGCCCCGCGTAAAAAAACTGTAAAAAGTTCTAACTGGAATATAAGACGAGACTAAAGGTTAGAACCACGCCCTAGTGACAATGAGCAATTGTTTAAATCACATTGGGGATCTACATCTGCGGCCTGACTTAGCGTCACTTAGAACATTATTAAACGGAAGAGTTCTAATATGATTTCAAAACATGGTGTGGTCGTAGAGAAATTATTTGAGGCTAGTTATGAGATTCAGCTTGTCACAAAGAATTTTACTATAAGTTTTGGTCAGCACGGAATAATATGTAGTGAGCCATTTTTTTACGCGCCAAGAGACATTCTCGCTACATAAACAGAACTTTGTGTACATATTATTTGACCAAGCAAGGACAGGTGTAGACTTGGTAAGAGAGTATTTCTGCACCTGCTGAATGGAGCACGTGCAGTTGGATGCTGCTCACACGTGATGTGGGTCGTAATGTATCTTACTTACGCACGATATGAGCCTCCAGTATTTTTCCAAGTTGTAATGCCTATATCTTTATTCAGAGAGGTCATACCGGGTTGTTTCTTTAGACAATATTTCTCAGAACTCTTAGGGCTTTCGATTGACATAGGTTTCGTTTGGGTACCCGAATTTTCGAGTTGGAGCCCAATCTGCCCATCTTCCTTTATTCATCTACCTATTTTAGTTTACATGTCATTTAAGTATTTTAGAAGTAATAAAGCAATTATTGAAAAAAACAAATTTTTTAAGTGGTTTTCAATTAAGTTTAATAAATAGGTTCATCTTTCTTTATTTTCTTAGTTTAAAATTTATCCTTCTGAATTTTTTTCCTCTAACATAAAAATATTTAATACAGAGAATTAAATAATTGTCTTAGAATTTTTAATAAGCTTGATAGAAAATAATTACGCAATGTTTGTATTAAAACTTATACATGAACGCATCTGGTGATTGTTTTGTAGCTGTACGAATTTTCTATAAAAATTTGTAGAAATATTTGCTAAGAATTTTTTTTTATGATTTTTGTTATTTTTTCAAATCTAACCATTCAGTCGGAACCTGTAATAACCTGATTAATTACTAGTAATTTTAATTATCTTTTCAATATAAATTTTACATTACATATAAATATATTAAATAGGTATTTGTAGATAATCGTAAATGTAAGCTAGCTAAATTTAGGTACCATTAATATGGTATTGCATGAAGTATGGAGCATTTGAAAGACTTACAAGAGGGTACGACAGCTGCCGCAATATATGCGGGCAGGAGAACGTTATGGTGGATGAGATGAAGAAGTCATTATGTGACGGCCTAGATATGAGATATCGTCCGTGCGTTTGTTGTTGTACTTAGTCATTTTCAATGTGCTTTTTAAACAAGCTTTATTTTATAGATACTTATTGGTCTTTAGACCAGATGGTCGAAACCATTATAACGCTACTAGATTGCATCAACATCATAACGACGCAGTAGGTCAGTAGTTAGAACGTTCTGAAGTGGTTTGTTAAAGTAAATGTATTTTTTTTGTTTTAGTACCGATTATGCTTCAAGACAACGTTCAAAGGGTATGTTTGGTAAATTGCAGTGTTTACCAACACTAGTAAGTATATTTTTTATTATAATACAATTATTTTATTTTTTGTTTATAAGTTTGTAACAATAAAATTGTAACTCGAATTTAATTCAAATACTTTCATATACTTGAGAGTGAAAAGATTGAATGTAAATCATCATAACTTATGTTTTTACAAATTATAGGTCGGGCAGTAATTTACTCAATTGTGCAAACGAAATCTATTTGGGAAAGTAGTTTTATAAATTATTATTTACTAGACGCGTTCACTCCGCTTCCCATTGGACCAAATTTCTTTTTTGAGATAGATAATTTCACCTGGATGCGTGGTGGTTGTTACTCAATATCTTTGTCACTAAAAATTAAACGTGTCAGAAAAGTATCATGTTCTATGTTACCGATCACATTATTAGAAAATTATATACGATTTAGCTTGTCGTTTATGTGAAGAGCCTGTACCAGTTGTAAACAGTATGGTCTAAATGGCGGTCATTAAACGGTGCTTCAACATACGCCAGACAATTGCAACTAAATCTGAGTTAATCGGCTATGTCGAGAGTGTGGCGTTGGTACCAGGAAATCGGTGGCTGCGTCCGCCGACAATCAATTTTTTTTTCTCAATATCCCTCAGAAATCGACATATGACTAGCGTTTCTCTCGAACTAGAGCTGAGTGCGGTCAGAGGTGTGGTCGCCAGCGCTTGGACAGTGAAAAGAAGACTGAAAGCAGCCAACCTGACCCAAAAAAAGGAAACTACAAGTCCCAAGCTGACTAAAGTCTAAAAGCAAAGGCGACTAGAATTTGCTCGCGGACAACTCTCTTGGGACCTGGCCAATAGAATCAGATATTATTTACAGACGAGTCCAGAATGTGCCTACATGGAAACGTCAAGTCTATAAAAGGCCAGGAAAACAATTTACTTATTGGTGTATTCTTGCCTGTTCTGGGCGGACATTTCCATGCAAGAAAAAACTGAGTCGATTGCATTACACATATTCTTAGGTTCATACTTTTATCAGAACAGCTTCGATTCTAATCAAAGTGGCTTTCAAACAACACTTTGAACTTTACTTGGAATGTGGATACACATTTTCTCAAAACTCAAGCGTGTTGCTGCATCGATTGGTTTGCTTTGAAGTGTATATGGAGGTGCTCTGAAATGAAGTAATACCGGCTTAAAAGTTTAAACTTTAAAAGTATTTAAATTTAATTATTTAGATGTAATTATTTAGGTGTGATTAAAAAAACTAAAAGTGAATATTAAAGACAAATTACATATTTAGAACTTCTAAAGTGCGATTGTACAGGACCATCATCATATGACTGGTAGTTACATAAGGAAGTGAAATATGGATTATAAGCGAAAGAGATCAGCAAAGATTAGACATTAGAAAATACTCAGCAAAATATTTAAAAATAAGAAGATTGATTATCGTTAGGAAAGAAGAACGAATAATGAAGTGTGTTAGCTATACGAAAAACTTCTATTCAACCAGGAAATCAAGGCCCTAAGGATTCGATGGCAAGGTTGTAAGATGACACGACCAGGAAGAGAACAAGTGAAAACAGGCTTAAGAACATTACACATGGAACTCTATGGCCTCTATCTGTGGGAAAACCCAGATTTCATGAATATCTAGATATGTAATTCCCGTAACAGTGTTCTCCAAGATGAAAATTTGATCTGGCTGGTCCGTACCTCATATTCTAACATTATGGAGGTTTACTTTACACTTAAATGAAAAATAGCTCATCAGAAAACACTAGGCGTGTTACAAAATTGTTATATTTTCTGCCATTTTGTCGAGGATGAATTCAAACAATTGCACACGTCGTTTTTTAGTTCTTAACCGGCACGGTGAGTGAATTTTTTAAGGCCATGTACACTCGATTTTTCTTTTTGAAACATTATAAAATATGTAACATTTGTAAAACTTTGGAAAATGCTTATATCACAAGGTTATACAAAAATACAAAATTAAAAATTTGCGCCGCTCTTACCAAATTTAAAAGACAACATTCAAAATAAATGAATGTGATGATACCGATAAATATTTTATTTAGAACGAATATTGTAAATGCTTTTTATGTGAAAATCTAATTAACAGGTGGGAAAGTCTTTAATAAATATATCAAAGCCAGTAGTTTTAAACAATGGACATTAGGTAATCAAGCAAAGACAAATTTATTACACGATTACAGCTAGGTTAATTATTTTAGTAATTAATAATCTTGAGTAATTCTGATTGGCATTTATGATTGTGCTTGTACTAATTCTACAGTCCACTAATTAAGTAATTAAAAACCTATAAAGTGCTTTATTAAAAAACGAATTTGAGAACCTAGAACATCGCATGATGAAATTAAGTGTAATCAATTTGAATGTAGTTAAAAAACATAAGTGAAATGAGAAAATTAACTTTTGCTTCACAAAAATTTCCATTAAAACTCAGAGTTACGGAACGGCAATTGTTTTTAAGTAGAATTGGCTTAAAATGTAAAAGAAATATTTCATGCGATTTGTAAAATATACCATTTTCGTTTATACATACAGAGTACCGTGCTTAAATCCGGACAATTTTTTTTTTAATATTCCGCCATACAGTACTACGCGATAGCTTGCTGTTGGCGTTCGTAAAAACTATATGCTCTTACGAAAAAGTCATAATCTCAAAATGGACAAGCTGTTACAAACAAGTGCGTGTACAACCGAGCCGTGGTTATCTAAAGCCTTCGCGCTGGGCGTTCGACGACTGAAATGATTAAGCTCTTCGTGTTTTCGAGATCAATCCTTGCGAAATATAATCCTTTCAAGAAGTCTGGAACGGTTTCGCTAACCCGCCGCGAAATAGATAAAAAGCTTGGAGGTTGATTTCGGACCTGAAGCAATCATTAAGAAAATTAGCGTAAATGTAGGGATTGCAAAGGAAGACTTACGGTATAAGTTGTATGCAATAAAGATACGTCAGATACTCTCTAACGCTGCCACATCTAAGCGAATTTTCCGCTGCAACCTGCTAGTGTGTTCGTTGAAAATCGAAGCGGTGGGAAGAATTAGACTCTTTTTTGGCCGGAGAAATGACTACTGGCTCGCCCACGACCCCGAAGATATCTCGATTATTACCAGAACGAAATTTCCGGCCAATGTTCATGTGAGAGTGTCGTGTCCAGTGAAGGTGACGTCATACCACCGCATTTCTTTCAAAAGGAGAAAACTGTCAGGCAAGAGGTTTATTCAACAGGATGGGTACACCGGCACATACAAACCACACGAGTTCAAAATTGGTTGTCGGGTAACGTGGATATGTTTTGGTCTAAAGAATGTTGACCCCTCTCTCCTCCCAATATAATTTTAACTCCCTTCCCGATTATTATGTTTGGAGCGTAGTCGAAAGGGTTACTAACAAGTCCAGACACCCTAATGTTGCATCTTTACTCAGCGCTATCGAAATAGCATTTGCCAATATGGAGAGAGCTGCTTTACAGAAAGCGTGCGAGCGCTTCAGACCAAGGATAGAGGAGGTCATTGAGGCTGAGGGGAGTTACATCAAATAATTTACTCTGAACAGATCGTACAATTGACACAAAAGGATTTCTTGTAATTTTAATTTATTGTTGAATAAAATTTTATTTAAAAAAATTTAATTTGTCCGGATTTAAGCGACGTACCCTTTAGATCATATTTAAATTGCTTCTATGTAGATAAAATGTTCCACATGACAACAAAACAAAATTTTAATATTTTTTTTATATAAAGTACTAATTAGGAAAACCCTAATTAAATCCGACATAAACAGTCAATATAAACACATTTTTGTTTTAAGGATGACACTAATTTTGAATTTAAAGCTTGTATGAACAGAGCGAAACAACTGTAACATTAAACTCACAAATTATGACTATATGATACTCTATAAGTAAGTAAATTTTATTAAGATCATTAGAGTTATCTAATATATACTAAATTATAAAAATGTGGCTATCCTATACAGTTCAAAATAAAGGCCTAGTAGCGAGTTTTCATATCAAATTCCATACATAGTTAAATTATTTTTGGTGCTTGTTTTATATCATAACATTTGTTTAAATGAATTTTATTTAATAAAAAGGGTGAAGAAATTAAGGTGACTCGAACATTTTCATATTTTTCTGAAGTGCACTTTTCAGCTCCAGAAATGTCTCTGTTTGCATGTGTCTCTCTATCTTTGCCATAAAGTTATATATTATATATTATATATATATATATATATATATATATATATATATATATATATATATATATATATATGTTATCTTTAATTACATTTACAACTTGATATTTGTTTTTTATTAAAATATGAGGCATGCTTTATTATATATTAGCATAAAAAGCCACCCTGCTTTCGCAAGCCGTGACTTACTTCGATATCCTGTGCCCGGGAGTAACTCGGCTCACCACTGGGCAGGGCCACTGCTGTATTTAGTCCAAATATTCTCAAAAATAATTTTAATGAACTATAAAAAAAGAGTCCTCAGGTGAGTAAAACAATCAGATCAGGATTAATTCCACACTGATATGGCGGTCAGACCCGCGGAATATGAGGGGGGCAAGAGTTCGTTACACAAACTCAACCCTACAACGAAACTTAAAATCGGCACATTTAATGTAAATTTACTTCTCTCTAGGTATCGTTTAATATAATTTGAAGAAGAGACAAAAACTATCAAATGGAATACAATAGGGATAAGCACAGTCCTCAGAACAGGTAAATAAGTGATCAAAACTAAATAAGGAATGCTATTCTACTTCAGGAGAGAGGAAGACAGCTCGAATAATGGTGTAGGCATGACAATGAACAAAAAATAGGCAAGATATCTCAAAACCACCGTTACAGTATTATCGAGAGCTATTTATGTTACATTTACAATCAACAGATACTACTCACGAAAAAGTAGAACAGCTGGGTAGGTAACTGAGCTATTTCTAATCGCCTGCTTGCCAATTTTTGAATGAAAGTTACCAATTAAGTTTTGAATTAATATGTAATAGGCTTGCAAAATGAAAGGGGCCGGCTGCTGGTAAACATGAAAAACCACCAGCTCAATGCTTTTATAAGAGTACAGGAAGTGCAACTCAGATCGCCTAACTAAGAACGAAATAGACTTTGTAGTAACTGATAAAAAATACATTATAAAGTATTAAATCGCGTTGAATTGAAGTAAGCACCTTTTAGTGGAAGCTTAAGTAAAAATTAACACTAAAAGTAAAATGAAACAATTAATTAAAAACAAACAATTAACAATCCACGGTAAGATAATACGAAGAAACCACTTCTTTTGTTTTTTGTAGATCTGTAATCATTCAGTGACAACAAAGAAATTTGTAAATCAGATTATTTATTGTAGAAAATTACTGTAGAACCCCCAAGAAAATTGCAAACTTAATTCAATATACTCGATGTTAAAACTACAATTACACCAAAGTATATTGTGGGCTGCCGTACACACGCGTAAATATAGAGGTTGTAATAGTACAGCAATATGCACCAAACAGAAAACTCAGCTAATTACAGTAACTGTTTTGTATGCCAAAAACTGTAAAATAAGATGTAACAGAAATTAAACTACATAAAATAGTTTGCTGATCGTTTAACATATCTTCACTAACTTTCCACTGCTACTAGAAATCTGGGGATATAATAGTTCAAATAAAACCCAACCGGCAAAGCAGCCATGGTTCATACAATTGCACCTCGAATTGAAAAGCATGTTCAACAGGATTTTACAATAGAATAATATAATCTTCAATATGCTCATTATGATAATAAATAAACTGCTTAAATAATGACTAATTTGTTACGTATTGCTTTATGGGGCGTTAACGACATTTAGACAAATAAGTAGAAGTTTTTCTTAACTACAATAATATCAATACTCTTCTTGTTTCAAAAACACATTTTACATATATTGCACAAGACTACAATAAACTGAGTTGGAAACAACATATTCTTAACAACAGGATTATAATGTAAAATATAAAATTAAAAATATAAAAAGAAAACTAGGTCATGGATCAAGACTTTTTGTGGAAAATAAGTTGCTCTGGTATAAGACAGTTATAAAGCCAATTAAATTATAAGGATGGTTTGTTCAAACATACATAACAATATTATTATTCTTCTTTTGAGATTCAGTTTATATGGTCCTATAACTGTTATCATTCGACAAACATTACAGCATGGATTAGTCAAATTTCAAACAGATTTTATTATTATATTGTCTTTTAAGACATATCAGTAAGGCAATGGTGGAACTATTTTTCGATTCGATTGGATCAAAGTTCATTGTGAGCGGTGGTTTTAATATGAATCATGTGTGATGGGGATCAAGACCCATGACTACAAAAAAAGGTAAATTCAATAAATTGTTAATAGACAACAATTTTTATCTACTGGTGCACAAGCATATTGACCTAGCTACCCCAATAAACTACCAGATCCGTTAGACTCCTTTGTAATAAACGTCATATTATTGAAGTAACTGTACAAAATTTGTAACTGAGATTTGCTATTTGATTATAGTGACTATTACTACTATCGTCAGTAAGAAAGAAGCCCTGGAATTTCTTTAAAAATTATGCAGAAGATACATACATGAGTTTTAAAAACAGCTGAAAAGTCGACAACGCAATGAATGATTTCGTGACAACAATGCAGGAAACAGGTTGCAAAAACAAAATCCTGATCATGAAAATATTCCGAAAGATATAATCAACTTACTAAAAGAAAAAAGTTAGGGAAATATGGCATCACGTTTGAAATATTCATCATAGTCAGCTCACCAATAAGCTAAAAATGTATTAAAGAATTCGCGAGATAAAACTTTTTGTAAGGTAGTATACCTTACAAACTTATTAAAATATGATAACATAATATGGATGGCAACTAAACAGTTCAAGAGACCAATAACGCAAATACCGTCGCTACTAACCGAAAATGGTTTATGAGCTAGATCTGAACAACAAAATTTTGATCTATTCGCGAGGCACTTTACTGAAGTTTTTAAATCTAATTCTGATAACATAAACAAAAACGTAGGAAAATTACTTGAAACCCATTTCAACTATCATCACCAAAATTCAAAATCATGAATTACCACAATTACAAATTTTTAAAGCATCAGGATTATGATCTTATAAACACCAAAACGAAACAAGAAAATTTTTGCTAGCGCTATTTAATGCAACAGCAAATAGCTTATTGGAAATGAAAATTGCTCACACTATATCGATATCAAAGTCCGGAAAACTTCCAATCGTACAGAGCAATCACCTTATTGCTCGTGGTATCTAACCTGTTGAAAAAGTTACTATTATATCAAATAAACAAAGATTTACTACTTGAACAATACATTTTGCAACATCAATTTGGTTTTAAAAAAATCAGTATAAAAGTCTATAGAAACTTAAAATGCTGTTCAGCAATGTTTTTAATATATAAAAAGCATTTACAATACATATGATACCAAGAATTTCTTTTCAAAATCAAGAAAATCTTCTATATTCTTATTAACTTTCTACAGCGGAGCTTATAGTAGAAAGTTAATGATCTGTCTGTCTGTCTGTGTGTTTTGAAAGACTATAACTTCCGTTCTATTTAACGGATTCACTTCACACATATTAGGTCAGTACCTTTCATGGGATTGATTTTCAGCCAAATCGGTTAACGGCAACCGCAAGTGACCGTTACGATTTCGCACCGCTGTAGAAAGTTTTCTTTACGGTATTACACCGTTCTTGTTATTTGTTATTCCAGTCGTAATTGTCAAATTTCTGTTTCTAAATAAAATTAGAAAGTCACTTACTAGTTAGTTAGTGTATATTTGAGCCTCTGTTGTATTTTGCATTTTACTGCTAATCTGTCACAAACCTCAGATGCAATAATTGAGTCATGCGTTGATAACACGACTATTCCTGCACGTAAAGGTGATTCTTAAAATACTTAAAATCTTCTACAAAGAAGTTTCAACATACTAGGAACGTGGCTCCAAAAGTCAAAAATAAAGGTGAATTAAGCTAAATGTACTTATGTAATCCTTATCAAAAATCGTTAACAGTATTAACAATGTTAACATATTTCTAACTGACGTAATAAAATATCTCAGATTGCACAAGACTACAATAAACTGACTTGGAAACAACATATTATCAACAACAAGATTATAATATAAAATATAAAATTAAAAATATAAATAGATTACTAGGTCATGGATCAAGATATTTTATGGAAAATAAGTTACTTTGTTATAAGACAACTATAATGCCAATTGCGACGTGTGGTTGTAGATTATGAGGATGCTCTGTTCAAAGATACTTAACTTTATTATTATTATTCTTTTGAGATTCAGTTAAACTAAAGGGTTTTCCAATACGAATGAAATGTCAAATGCTTAAAATGTTATAACTGCCACTAATCGTTATTTGTGTATTTTAGTACACTCTGACAATTTATCATGGCTAAATACACGCTTCAAGTTTGGTTATTGTACAAAATTGACGTTCCTTTGTGAACACAACGTACTCTTCGCGAAACCTATCATCCACTTGATCGTTTTTCTGTGCTTGCTATTCGTCGAATCGTTGGAAAATTTGAAAGGAATTAATTTTTAAGATGCCAAAATGCCAAGACGCGAAAATGCAAGAAATGTAAAGAGCAATACTGCTGTAAGAGATAATGTTGCAGAGGCTCCATTTATCAATTCGCCGTCGTGGTTAAGAATTAGGGTTTATACCCGTATAAGAAGCCACTGGGCCATCGTAAGCGCCGTGACTTTGTTGCTTGGGTTTTAGAGCAACTTGAAACGGATCATAAGTTTGAGCAAAAAAATATTTTTTCACTTGAAGTTCATTTTTGGTTAAGTGGACATGTTAACAAATAAAATTGTCGTTTTTGGCGTAAAAACAATCTACATGAGATTCACAAAGGCCCTTGCATCCGCAAAAGGTTACTGAATGGTGTGGTTTATGGCATGGTAGCATCATCGGACCATTCTTTTTTCAAAACGAGGTAGGAAATGCAGTTGCAGTGAATGGTGAGCGTTGCCGATTGATATTTGTAGCCAAATTTAGATGAAATTAATTTGGAGAACATGTGGTTTTAACAAGATGGTGCTACATATCACACTGCTATTGCGTTATTAACGTATTGCAAGAAAAGTTTGGTAAAAATATAATTTCAAGAAATGCAACTGTTAGTCTCGAAGAAGTTGTGATTTAACTTCTTTAGATTACATGTTGTGGGGTTATTTGAAATCTATAGTCTAAAAAGCCTTGATGCATTAAGATTGAACATCTAGTGTTGCATCCGTAAGATCAGACCCGAGTTATTGCATAAAGTCATCGAATTTGCTCGTGTGCACGAAGTCGAGGTGAATACTTAAATGATGTGTTATTCAAAACATAATGTAATAAGACTATGCTTCAAATTAATATAAAAAGTTTGGTTGTATCTATAGTAGTTTTTATGTTATCTTAAAATTATATTGTTCTTATTTGAAAATCTTTTACTTCTAGAAAATTCCAACATCTAGAATATATATTTGAAATCAAATATTTTCTAAATGTCTGCTTATAAGTGTGTTATTACAATTAGCCACTCTCACGTATTAACATTGTAAGCGTCAATTTATTTTACATTGTTAAAAGGAAAAATCACAAAATTTTTTTTTCCAAGTTTTCTCCTACGTGTATTCCTTTATAGCTATATATTACATTCATTCTCAAACAAGCTACCGAAAAATTTTATATTGTTTTATTTAAAACGAAATATTTTTCTAATTAGTAAGGTACTTTTATTATTGTTGTACATACTTACATTTTTTTGATAAATGAGATTATACGTATTTCATTTAAGAGGTAATACTACCTTGTGTGCATGAAATCAAGTGTTATTTTCTGCAATTAATATAGGAATAACGAAATGATATTTTTTAATTGGGTTTTTCATACATGTTAATATAATATAATTTAAATTATTTTAATTATTTTAAAACAAAATGGTGTGACTGATACAAAGAAACGCCACTTTATATGTATTGATTTTTACAAAAATGGCGGCAATTTTAAGGAAAGAGTTATTTTTGTTACAAAAAAATCGGTCAAAAATTGGTCACAAAATCGTTAATTTTTTGTCAATCGAAAAAATCCTACGCACTTCACTAAAAAATGCCACTAGAAAGCTACAGTTAAAATTTGTAATTGATCGATTGAAAATTGAAGGCGCTAGTTGGTCGTAAGACTCGAAAAATGTGGTTTTGAGAAAAACGCGTTTAAAATTTTCAGTGATAAAATTTTAAGGAAATTTGTTGTTTACCTTCAATGAAAATGTAAGTAGTGGAGACATTTAGTGGGCAATTTTAAAAGATTAAAAAGTACCGACAGTCCATAATACATTATTAGTCGCCAGATAAACTTAAAATTTAAAAGCTGATCATTTGAAGGTTGCTTAAAATTGGCCCCATGACTTGAGTGAAAAAATCGACTAGTTCGACCATTTAAAAAATTTTTCCACATATGCGGATTTTTGGATATCATTTTTGAATAGTTAAAGAAGCGTTTTAGCCAATAAAAAATGGAGAGAAAAAAATTATAAGGTAGTATTACCCCTTAAGATTTATTTATTAATTATATTTATACATTAAATTTTTTATTGTTTTTTTAATACGTTATTTACATGTAGCGTACAATATAAAAACAGATGTATTTTGCAAAGAGATGAGACTGTATCAGACGTTTTTTGGGGAAAATCAGGGCTACCAAATTTTTTGCTGGTAATATGACCAAGATATTAATATGACAACAAGAAACAATTTTATTAATTTACAGGAGGTTGCAGAGGATATTGCCGAATATTGGCCAGAGTTGTTGTACTTAACATTACTTTCAGTTGGTAAATATATTTTTTGCTTAAAGTGTAATTTATTTAATAAAATGTTATTTTAGTTTTGTCTGCTATTTTGACGACGTTATTTCTATTTTTATTCGTATTCACAGTATGGTTAATTTTAATTGGGTTAATTTTGATCTCTCTACTTTGCACAGCGTATTCATGGCATGTATTTCTTACTTTACATGCTTTCACAATTATTATCACTTTATTAATTTTAGGACTATGTGGAGACAGTGGAAGTACATTATAAACGACTCGCAATATTTACCTTCTGAATTAGACTTACGAAGAACCACAGGTTATTTAGTGAGTGCTACTCTTGGCATGTTATTCGTTGTGTGCGCTTATACGATGCTCTATAAAATAAAAAACCGACTGACAAATATTACTAAATTATTGCAAAAAGCATGGGAACCTATTGTAGTAATGCCTTTGTTACTAGTCCAGTCACTTGTGGTATTATCACCGTCATATAATTATCATAATCTATATTGTACTTTTCTAGACCACTATTTTTGTGGGAATATTGCACTCCGTGAGCTTATATTTTTTCTTGTGGGTTGAAAGTTCCGGACACGATGTTGAACTTTATGACGATTTTTATGAGTATCAGAAAGACTACTGGATATATTTTGCAAATCTGTATAATGTGCTCAATTTTCTTTGGTGCATAAAGTTTGTTATTGACTGTCAATGCGTGGTTACAGCTGAAGCTGTTTCAGTTTGGTATTTTGCTGTGTATGTCCTTTTAACATTGTTGTTACATATTTAAATCGTTTAAATATTTACAGCAACAAAAATAATTTGGGTACTCCAATTTTTTATGGATTGTATAATTTAGTATGTTATCACGTTGGATCAGTCTCTTTAGGATCGCTATATAGTTTGACATTAGGAGCCTGCAAGTACTTGATTGTATTACGAGAATGGTGCACCCAAAAAAATAGAGAATCAAAATCTAAAGTCATAGGAAAATTATCTTTATTTGCTTATATAGAAATAAGTAAGTTTTTACTTTAAAGATTGCATGTATTTAAGAATATAACTTTTTATGTTTCTAGTACTCTATAATGAATCGTTTTATCGGTCAGGAAAAAATATTTATCGATCTCTTAATAATGCTTTTCTGGACGATGAAGCATATTTTGTCATATTCCTGGGAAAAGTTTTTATAAGCGTAACGGTAGCAAGTGTAGGATTTATAATTTTTCAGGAAAAGGAAGATGTACAATACCCTTGGATTTTGATAATTCTTGTAGGATATTTCGCTTATATTACAGCTCACTGTTTTTTGATGGTTTATGAGGTTGGTACACAAAATAGACTTCAAAAACAGTGTAAATTATTAATTAATGTTTTCAGGTAGTTATTGATGTGGAACTTATATGTTTTTTCGAAGATTGTACACACAATAGTAATGGTAAGTGTAATTTTAAATCCCCATCGCGTGGTTTGTTAGAATTAATTACATCTGCACCAAAATTAAATAATTAAATGTTTATTTTTTATAACGAAATATTACTAATAAGTAACATTGTGTGGTATATTACACAAATACATAGCTCGTAAATGTTATTTGTGGTGTGTTTTATGTGTAGTGAATTAATAATAAGTAATATTAATAAACAATAAAAATTGTAATCGTCTGGCACCAAAAAATTCTTTTTATTGTTTATTTGACTTTTTAATTTAAAAAAATGATGATCGGGGAGAGAGAAAACTTTTTAAATATAAGTTCTGTTGCTCTAAGTCACTGGAAAGTGTGTGGACTAAAATTGGCTTTTATTCTATAGTGGGGTTGCATTAATGTAATCTCCTTTATCTGCATGTATTTAACTAGAGGTTTAATTGTTTTTCCTTTCTCGCCTCTATATGACTCTCATGTTTTGTATATTGTCTTATTAGAAATATTTTTCTACCTTACTTTAGTCTTTTTTGAAACGTTTCTGCAAAAGGTTCATTTTTTGAATTAAGATCAAGCTTAAATCGACCCAAAATTCAAAAACATTTGTGCTATTTGGAAGAGCTGTCTTTAATGCACTACAGTACGTTTTAAATCAGTGGTACTAATGGAAAATCTAGGGCAGTCCAGATTTTACTTTTATATGTTATGTTTAAATTTTACTTTAAATTTACAGTGTTGTACATCGCTACGTGTTATCCTCGGGGTGTGTGGAAATATGACTTACTTCTTATATTTAGTAAGGTCACTTCTAAGATTATTTATATTGTTTTTAATTTTTTTTGAGAATTTATATTGTTTATTAGTCAAATATAGGGTGAACTTTAGGATTTGAATTGTGCGCCGTTTGTATTCTGTGAAAATTGGATCTAAACACATGGAAAGTCATTATGGCATCTTATATAGTGTAGCAACGCATCAGTATCTTTCAAGTTTCTTGTGAAAACAGGCGGTTATTTACAATTAAACGAAGAAAACTTCGACTATTGTGTAAACGCAATAATTTGCATAGTGGGGCTGCAATTTGTGATCTAATGCAGAAGTTTAAAACAAATAATACAATTATTAACAAAACCAGGATTTGCTGTTAAGGCAACAGTCCTTTACATGATAATATTGATTGAGGAAGCGATAATGCGCACGAAGAACTAAGGACGTTAATTTTTCGCCATTTACAGTAATTGGACCATACGGCGCTACGTAACCCTTTTTAACAAACGATCTGCATTTACATTATTAAATTTAATTGACGCAGGAATTAAAAAAATAGATTATCAGTTTTAGAAAACACACTCATATTGAGCGATTTAGCTTTTTTCTCTTTAAATTGATCTTTAAAATTGTCGGTCTGGGGTACGTGCTATTCACAAAAAACCAATACATCTACAAAAATACACTGCTTAGTGTGCATTTTAAACTTGAGGGATTATTGGCCCGTACTTTTTGGGGACAAAGCTAGCAACGCTGTTACTGTCAATGGGGTACGTTGTCGGGAAATTCTAAACAACTTTTTTCAATAAAACCAACAACTGAACTTGCCAGGCATGTGGTTTCAGTAAGATGGAACGACATGTCCCACAGTACGTGAAACACTCACTTTACTTCAAACCAAATTTCCTGGTAGCGTTATTTCATAGAGGAATGCCACCGCGGTCTCACGATCTAACCCCATTAGACTGTTTCCTGTAGGGCAGTTTGAAGGGAAGGGTTTATATCAACAATCTGCTACGATTACTGGGCTAAAATAGAACATCAAATGTATAACTGCTAAAACAGAACCGCATTTTTGAAAAAGCATTATAGAAGACTTTGCTAAAAGAACGATCGCATATTTAGCCGTACGTAACTATTAAGTCAAATTCGGATTGTTTCAATAGTTTTTGGTTTATTTAGGAAAGACTCCCTAAAATTCAATTTGGATTACCCTTTAGTAGTTATAGCAGGTATGTCCATCTATTTTCTAAAAAACATTTGAGCGCGTTTCAGCATTTTCAAAATATGCCATTGTCTATTCTGAATATTTGTTGCAGATTTATTTTCCGGAAGTTTTTCATTGTGTTCTGACTATGAACATTTTGTTTTTTGTCAATTTTCATACACTTCTTAGTAACAATTGTGCACAGTCATTATATGTTTATTCTAACGCTAAGCTGGCATTTTTGATTTTGGGGTATGGTCGCATTGCACTTTTTTTTATTACCTCCACATATCTTTGTTTTATATCTTCTTATGCCACATATCATAGCTTAGGATATGTTCGCAAAGTAACTTTTTTAAAAACAAGGTTGATATGTAGAATATTTTTTATGTTATAAACAGTGAGGTTTCTTTTTATTATTTTTTTTTGTGATAAATTTAGACTAGGAGTTTTTATGAAATCCTTTAATAACATTTAATTTTATGCCAGGTCAGCAGAGGGGGAGGAGCCAAATTGTGTTTGAGTATGCGTGAGAAATAGGCGGCGACAACAACGCTCGTCCTGTGGCGTAGTGTAAATGTGGTGTGGGGTGGAAAAAGAAGATGTGTTGCAATTTACTCGTCCGCTAGATTAATTAGAAATGCACACTGTCCTAGAAAAATTCTCTAAATGTGAAGTGCATGCAGTAATATATCTATGTGCGAAAAAACTTGGCGGTTGCAATTCATCCCGAACTGTGTAATGTTTATGGACCAAATGTGATAGGTAAAGGAGTCGTACGTGAGTGGTCGCATGTTTAAAGATGGATTTATTATCGTGGACGATGGGGCAAGAAATTGCCGCCCTTGTGTAATCAGAGATAAACGTGTGCAGGGAATTGACAAAAAGGTCCGTTACCTACATGAAACAATGACTTACGTTGCACTGCTTTGACGCTAACACTGCATTTCAGAATAATCGCGCAACAATACGATATATATCACTTTTCTATTACGTTTTATTTATAGATTACAAACGTGCTCTTGATTCAAATAATAAGAAATCTGTTTGTAGATCCAATAATTCTATGTTTCTTTAGGGATTTAATTACACTCTTTAGCCTACGGCCTCGTTGTTGAAAAAACGTTAATCTTTTAGCTTGTTTTTTACATTTTAACAATAAAGTCAGCTTATATCACTTATTATAATCTTGTTGGTACAGCAAGTTGTTCATTTTTGAAACTTATTAGTATTGTCACAGTACCTCGAAGCGTGTCCGTACCATCTGCTCTCGAATTAAGGTATGAGTATTAAGAGGATAAAACTTTTCTTACTTGAAGATGGTTGCCTAGAATAATATGAACTGCTCATGCAGGAATAATATATACACTGTTCTATCGGGCGGAAGGTTACATGTATGTCGAATTTAACCATCTTTCTAACATATGAGAGTGTGTCCTGATCTCAGGTCGTTTGTTAGCATAGATGGCTACAACATATCTTATGAAGATCCAACAAAAACGTGCAAGAGTCAAAGAAAAAGAAGAAGGCTAAGAGTGTAATGGATGCGTATTGTGAAGACAGAAATGGGTAACAGCATCTTATAGTCGACAAGGAGCGGCAAAAAGATTCTTTCGGTAATACGTGTAGCCATCCAGGATGTCCAAATTAAACTTTTTCTATTACTGTGTAATAAAAAAATATATAGTGACGCAACGCAAGACAAAATTGATTTACAAATTTCCAATGTCGGCCTCGGTAAATCGTGGCGCCTTATTCAGCGGCTGGTGTTCAATGTCTGGGTTAGCTCTTAGGGCACGGTGCACTTTAGATTTTCTCATTGAGCAGATATTCGAACGAGTGAGCCTTCAACAACTGGTATTTATTTGTTGTTTAACATTTAAGGACTCGATGGTACTATAGGATCTGTTCAGTCTCTCAGGTTATCTTTCCGCCGTCACGATAGGCAAAAATGGCTCTGTTTAGAATCTGATAATTTGTTTTGTGCGGTATAATCGCGTATAGGCGCTGCATTTTTTCCGTTGGGGTGCACTTACTAGTACTACGGCCTAGAATGCTTGTTGTACCTACTAACATGTAACTTATGCTATGTACAAACTAGGACGTCACATACATCCATGAGTTTTCAGCGAGATTCGACAATCTTGCGCCTGGTTCGTGGACATAGGAGCAAGACTCGCAACCTCGATACCGTGGTGGCGGCTTTTCCGCTGTATTGGTTAGCATTTAGCTATGTAACCTACAAAAATTATTAAAATGTATAAAAGTTTTTAGAACGTTTCAATCAATATTAGTCTCTTGTGGTAATTGTATTCCAGTTAGTATCCTAAAGTTAGTCTCCACAGTTATTTTCTGACGCTTAGTTGTACTGGTGAGTTAATCTCCTAACACCCATTTTATTGCTCTGTTAGCTTCTTAAATTGCATTGCTATACTGTTGTATGGAGTTCATAAGTGTAATTGTAATGTTATTTCACGCAACTGTATGTTTATTCCAAATATTTAAAAAACTAAAAAGGCCATTGGGTTCCGTTAGATTATAATTACAGATTAGACGCTTATATTTTTGTTGGTTGATAATTACGAAACCTTGGGAACGCAAATTCGCTTGAAAATTACCATACATAATTGAATATGAGAAATATGGTAGTAAAACAGTTTTTAAAATTTTTATTTTGGAACAAGTTACACTCAAAATTTTTTATTGTCATACTTTTGGAATAGAGTGTAGAAAGCTGCATTGTATGTTTGGCTGGATTCCCATTACATCTCAACTATATTACTAGCAACTTTAAGTTGTCGCTGAAAAATTGCAGAAACCCAGCTTCGGACACTCTGATGACTAGGTAAAAATTACGTGAGTTCGTCTGGAAAATTCTGCTCCGCCTGCTATAAAGGGGCTAATCTTTCGACAAAGGAATATATTTTGGAGCACTAAGCAGCGCCATACCAGAACAGTAGTTTAACAACAAACTAGTGTTCTATTAGTTAATAAATCAGTTTTTTGTGCTCAAGCCGGAGGCGCTTACAAAGTTTAGAGGAGTTAGTTGAACGCAGGTGATTGATGCCAATAAAACATCTTCACAGATACTACAGAATAAACTGACAAAAAACAAAATTACCTTTGCATACATTTTTAGTGTATTTAAACATGAGTTACATTTCAGAAATCTTAAATGTTTTAAAAATTACTTTTTTATTATAAGTCGATAAATGCAAACGCCTTTTAAACGTTGTGTTCTCAAACAATTATTATTATAATTATTAGGATTTTTAAGTAAGTATTAAGCTTTGAAACTTTCTAAAAAGATACTAAGCATGCTTTGCAGCTCTATATGAAAAAATAGGCATAAATATCAAGCGGAAGCAAAGGTAATGTTCTCTGTCATAAATATCAGAAATGAAATTTTCAACTGAATTTAGTAGCAATTCATAAGATCCAAACAATTCAGCAGTTGCTTGAAAGGAACATTGTGCAACTTGTTTTTTGGAGTTTTTCTTTTTGTTAATTCTGATTTAAGTCCTTTAAACTGCAAATAAAAGATTTGTCTGCAAAAAGAGACTAAAATATTTTTTGTAGGGATAATAGTGGTATTTTTTTAAAAACCTATTTAGGTTTTTTTGATAAATAATATAAAATATATATTTATACAGGAAGCTATTAATTACAATAGCAGGTTGCCTCTACTCGAAGAAAGAGGCAACATTACCAGTCACACTTACATTGATGCGGTCTTACAGTTCCTTTTCCTTCAGATAGTGTCCCAAGCAATTTTTCAACCAGATAACGCTCGACCGCATGTGACACGTTATACACAAAACTTCCTTTAACAAAAACAAAATGAAAATTGTTCCATCATGACCATCTGACCTTTCATCAATCAAAAATTTTTGAAATATTATTGTGCGACAGATACAACAGTATTTACGACATTTTAGTATCTGGTTGAATTATTGTAGTGTATTAATAATGAATGGAATGCAGTTCATCAACACAGCATTTGTTCATTGTTTGATTAAACTTTAAGAAGAATGGAGGCGGCCACAAGAGCTTAAGGTAGGGCCATATATTATTGAATAAATACAAATGTTTATAGTCAAATGTTTTGTAAATTTAATCATTTATTTGTCTAATACTATTTAAAAAATTCAATAAACAGCAGTATCTTATTATTAATCTTTTACATGCTGTGTCTTTATAAATCATAATAAGCTATCTTTAGTTTTTTATTTACGCGGTACCTTAACAATTCCTTGAATAGGAATAGCAACAGAATATAAAATGACAATTGTGTTTGTAGAAGATATAAACTGTAGACTACAGCAGACAGAGTACAAATTCCTTGGTAGCATCGGTTACTCTGACAAATTTTTTAGGCCAACATTTAATTGGTAAATCTAAAGCTTTAAAAACATAATAGATTGTTTATTAAAGAACGATTTTCTACAAACATTGTCAATGTTTATGCCACTGATACCAGTTATAGAGTTCCCAAAATGTTCCTCATAGGGAGTTATTCGGACGTTATCTTATCTGTATAATGTACTGTGAGAATTTTGCTTTTTCTAACATTTGCATTGAATTTTTCAGTTTACATTTGTAATTTATTACGAGTCAATAGTAATACTGCAATGTTTATTTAAACATTTGAATTAAAACAAGCCTTTTTTGTATTTAAGACTTAAGCAACATTAATTATATTGAAAGGTACTGAAAGTAGAAACTATCCATCAACGATACTCCTAAGGAGATCCATTCACGGCGGTTTGATTACAGCAGATCTTGGTGTCACTCGTCTTAGTGGGGAGTGGTTGGTAGACACTTGCTTTATCGGTTTAATTTTTGGCGATAATTCGTTGCAAATCTTTTAATTTCATCAGCAATGGATGGTATGTCAAGGTATTCATGAATTGTTGCGGCATTTTAATTCTAGTTGGCTTCGCACATTCCAAATGTTGTATACCAAATGTCCAAATTGACTTTAGCATTGTTTTATAAACTAAGAGTTTGTTTTGATTGATAGTTTTGATTTTCTACCAAGAACCAATACATTTCAGGTAATTTAAGTTCTAATTGCTTACGCTTAGTTTTACGTATTTGTTTCAAAATTATTTGGTCAAAATGTAGTCCTAAGTACTTAACTTCTATTTTTATCGGTATCGGGATGTTATTAATGTTAAATGGTGAACAAACGCTAGCTCTCATAGTAAACGTTGCTAAAGTTGATTTTGACTCTTTAACTTCTATCCGTCATTTGTGAAACCATGTACTAATTTAGTTGAGATGCAGTTGGAGGTTAGCAGTTGCAATTAGCCGGTTTTCGTGGGTAGACGGTCATGCCGTACCATCGGCAAAGGTAACTATCACAATATTATCAGTTTTTGGCAAGTCAGCTGTGCAGATAAAGTAAAGAATTACTATCGTATTTGACGTATTTCATCCAAATAGAATTTAAATAGTAGGTATATAGTAGTAGCTTGGTAACAGTGTTTTTAATTTAAAGAGAAGTCATGTGTGTTACACTTTACCAACGCGTAAGATATGCCCAAAAACACTGCGGTGCAGTATTTATTTTTCTCTAGGGTAGATGGTATTTCATTTAGTATCCTGTACGTTGCAGAACCCAAATTGATAGTGAGGTAGGTGTACAAATATATTTACATTTCTTGTAGTTTTTTAAGAAAAAGTTTCTCAATCAATGTACTGATCATGGGCAAGAGGCTAATTAGCTGATATGAGGTCTCACATTTTCCAGCTCCTTTCTGGGGTTAAATATTATTGTTATGTGTGCATATTTCCATATGATTGGGTAGTACGAGAGGCTTAACATATGGTTATAAATTGTAGGCAGTAATACCACGGCTGTTCTGGGCAGCATTTGTAAAATGGGTTTATGAAAAGTCATTTAGCACGGAGTATCTAGAAATTCTTGTATTTTGTCGTCTCTGGGTTGTTGTTACTTCTAAGGGAGTGAAGATTTCAGATAAATGTTTTGCAAAAGTATCTGCCTTATCCAGGCTAGATTCTTCATCTGCCCTGTTAATGGGTCGTTTGAGGGTTCGAGGCTCCTTAAATTTCTTTGTAGCTTTTCCAATTAAATGGTCATCTTGTTGGTTGTTGTATCTTATTGTCGATATATTTAGCAAAAGCGTCATTTTGTATCTCCCTTAACAGGATATGTAGTCTTTGTGGCAGGCGATTGTAGATAGTTAGGTATATTTACATAATAAAGTTTTTATTATTATACGAGAATGTGATAACTCCTTTAATATATTAACTATACAAAAAAAGCTACGCACCTCCTTTAAGCTTGAAATATTATTATCAGGGACGTCTATTTTTTTATAAAATAAATATCCCTGTCCACATTTGCAAGCAAATGGCTAACAATTTTTTTCATTTCGTTGGAGAAAAAAATCTGCTCATTCAATGCCGTCAAGGATAGATTATATTGCGAAAACACGCTATTGGGTGTCTAGATAAATAATGAGTTGTTATTCCTGTCTCATGGCTAGGAGACAAGTTTTCAAAACATTCTACCGACCTACCTTTTTGTGATAAACTGAACTCTGGTCTTAATGTTTGCAAACAATTTATCCGTTATATAAAAACATATAAAGGGATATAAGCTTTTACAAAATATGAGTTTCTTTAATGAAAAGGCTTTTTTATTTTTATCGGCGTGCTGTCACGGTACTCTAAAATTGTTTTAGTGACATTTGTAACTACGATTTTTAACAAACTTATAAGTAATTTAACAACATTCATAGTTTATTAGATAACCCGTTTTCTTAAGTGATGGAAATTTTAATTACTTAACAGAAACTTTGTTATATCGATACAAGACCAAACGGTAAGGCACAAAAAATTTTTTCTTTGTGTGGATCTAACATAGTGTGCAACAAAATGTGGAGTGATTATGCGGCTAAATTATCCTGCGTTACGGCTATGTGTAGTTTTGCCAAAAAGCATCATGTACAAGCCATACCTGGTTGGAAAAATTTGATAAAATATAAAAGAGTTGGTTTAGAACAAGCCTTACTTTTTATTGTTGATATTATTAGCTTACCTTGTAGTACATACTTTAATATTCATTTAACAAATACTTAAAAAACTAATTAGCATGTTGCAATGCCTTTATTTATGTGTACTGTACAACTGTTATATAAATTTCTGCATTCGTTTAGGACACATTAGATTGTGAATAAATTTAGTATATAATTAATTTTTTTATATAACTTTATTTAATAACTACCTATTACATTTAACACAAATATGAGTAGTATTATTTATTTCTTATAAATTACAATTTGAATTATTGTGCATACATTCAAAGTTTTTTGCCTTACGTAAGCTTGTGCATATAAATGCCTTTATTTTTTCTTTTTAAGTATATAATTCTCCACTTTAATTATTAGACTAAGCGGGGGCTTCAAGAGCTAATGGCGGGCCGGAGGAAAAGATTTTTGATGGGTCTCAAAAATATTTTTTGTTACCTTTACGTGTTACCAATATGCAAACAATTGTTAAATAATATTGTACTAATAATTAAGGCACTTTCATAGCTAACATAATAAATTAATTTAAATCGTTGCTGCTTTAAGCAATGCTGTATACGAATGCACAGGAATGAACATGCTAGGTTTTTCCGAAAAATAACGAGCTAATATTAATACAGTGAAAACAGTTGGTGAAACCGTATTGTAACCTGGCGGTGGAGTAGTGGATTTGCATCAAATTTTGTGCGAATTTAGGATATCTATTTGCAGAATGGTGCAATTAGTGTAGTGTGAATAAAGACAAGGTACAAACACTTCGTAGATGGGTGGAAATTTATTATAAGTGTTCCGCCTTTTGAAAGACCAGTAACAAGGAGATTACCAGAAAATTGGCAAAGAGCGACGACTAACAATTCAAGAACTAAAAGATGAATCGGATATTTCAAAATCTAAAGCATGTAAAACGGTGACGGAAGTTCTTGGCATGAAACATGTAGCGGCAAAATTTGTTTCGCGGCTACTATTACTAGAGCAGAAAAAAGATCTTGCTACAGTTGCTAATAATTTGCTTGAGACTGCTACTAATTTCTCAAAAATATTATAACGAAAAACGAAATACAAATACAGTCGTAAACAATAGCTTAGTATCCCAATAAAAGTTTCTTGGTTTGTCATGTCGCAAATGTGTATCGAATTATATGGTGCTTACTTTAAACGTGACTGAAGCTACAATATTCTTGCATCGCTTCTCCTAATATAGGTATTTTTTTATTGTCACTTTTTATATTGTCTCGATACTTTTGGAACAGTCCGCGTATTTCGCCTCGAATATCACTTCAAGCAGTTCTTTTTTCTGTGTATATGCAAGAAAAAGTAATAAAATTAAGTATCAATATCAGATAACTTTTTTTAAAGAAACATTGTATTAACATAATCTGCGGGTCCCTAGAAATCACAAGCCCGGGGAAATCTGCCCGCTCTCCCGTTCCCTTTCAAGAAATAGAAGCAAAGTTAAATCTAATGAAAATAATTATCATAAAATAAAAATACACAAATCAGTTTAATTAAATTAAAATTTACAATATTAAAAAAATAAAATTATCATATCTTTTTACAATTATTATAAAATACACTAAAGTAACATAACTTATTTTTATAATTCGTCATTCGTAATTATGGTTGCCTATAAAGCAGGCTGTCAAAATGAGTTTAGGTACATTTAAATTCAAAATTGTACTCTTTATAAGTATGTAATATAAAGTAGTATATATTAATAAATTATTTCAAATTAAAGAATAAATAATAAAAGGGTTTCATTACAAACTTAATTTTGCTGTTAAAATGCGCTTATATACACTTTAAAATTATGAAATTTAAAATAATGAAATTATTAATAAATGTATTGTAACCACCTGAATGATTAGAATTATATTAAAAATAGTTAGGATTTCTTTTGTTCTAAATTTTATTTTGGCCCTAATAATATAATATATAATAAGTATTTCTTAACGAATTATATAATACTCAAATTAATGTTCGGTTTAAAGTCCTTTTTAGTGAAATAATTTGTTTTTGTAACTTATAATAAAAATGCATATTTATGTATAACAAGTAAATGTTGTAGTTCAAATGCTTTTACCTTTATTCTGTGCTTAAAATTAAAGTAATGTTAATTTTGTATACATCTTTATAATAATTACTTTACATAATTTGCATAGGGTAGGTATAAATGAACAACATGTTAATTGGCATAAAGTTGTGTTGCGCGAAACGGTGATTAAATAAATGCAAATGACGCTGCTTGATAGTAAAATTTAAACATGATTTGAATAGCAGGCGCTAATCTTTAGACAATTATGTGGCAATAAACTCAAGTGAGAGTTTAAGCCGCTCGTTTATGTCATTCGATTCTGGTGACTGCCGCACTGCTAATTGGTGTGAAGTATTTGCTACAGAAATTACCTTTCTAACTCTTACGTAAGGCCGTTTTTCAGTGTGTATCAAATATTTAATTATATGTGCAATAAGGAGCTTATTGAGCTGAATCAAATTAATTTGTAAAGCAAATAAATCACAGATTAAGTGAAAATGCTTTTGAATTTAGAGTTATCTTTGGGTTAGTAACTGTCTGTTTTATGTAAGCTTTTAGGGAAATCTGTTAGTAAAGGTAAGTTATATCCGGCAAATTCGACTGTCGAGGTAAAACATTCAAGTAGTGAAATAATAGTTTTGATTTGTTGCCAAACATATTTATTAAAACCGCAACTAGCCATAATTATAAAAAGAGTATACTCATATATATATATATATATATATATATATATATATATATATATATATATATATATATATTATATCAATATTGACTTAAGCTACAAAATAAACAATGAAAAGTATTCACATAAAACTTAGCCAATTAAAGTAAACATTGAAAATGCGTAACTTAAACCTGCTGCAGGCCAACAGATCTTCCTTCTTATTCATATGTGTCATTACCTCCATCATGGAAACTCTTAAGCTGGCTTTGATGTTACGATGCCTTTTACTTATCTTCATTTCACTCACGCTCCACACATCGTAGTTAAGGGAAATGCAGTCAGGGTTGAAGGATTGACCCACGTTGGGGGAACGGCGATAATTTATTGTATAGCCATCTTCCTGGCCTTATGGACTAAAGCAGAGTCTTGATGGAACCACCTCTTCGATCTAGGACATGATAACTCTTGCCGTCTCGTTGATATAGCTGTCGGCGATCACTTTCAAGCCTTCTTTACAGAAGTGCGGTGCTATAACATTCCCTTGGCTGCTCACAAGCCCTAATACAGTGATTCTGGCATTCATCTTCATGTTTTGGATGAAGTTTTTCTCAGTCAATAGTTGGTGGTTCCTCAGGACGAAAGATTTATAAATTGTTGAATAAAAAATTTAGCACACACTTTTGACTGTACAGACTCCCGCCATTATGCTCTACGGGAAAAAATACATAGGAATCATAAAAAATTTAGACTTCGCCAAAAAATACATGGAAAAAATCCCTGGCAACTGGCAACTTATACTGCATCTATTGGTGTACTGCCAGACTGATCTGGCTACGCCCATGTCAGTCATGCTCCACCCAGGAACCGGATCGATCTTCTCTTTCAATTCACGGACGAATTTATTTATTACTTTTCTTGCGATCAGATAGCTTGCCGTGGGCTCCCCATCCAGCAATTACCTTCTCTTGGTAATCAGATTCGTGTACTTTTTGTCTACGTCGTAAATTTGTTTTTCTGTAACCAAACTATACAATAATTTCCATCTTCATTTTTTCGGCGCGAGGGGATTCGAATATAGCAGCTCTGCAGTCTTATTCTCGGCTCATTTTATCGATAATCGTAGATTGTTAATTATGTAAAACTAACTAATTATTTAATAGGATATTGCGCATGCGCGTGCGACGACCTTTTGGCTTTCCCCCCAATAAAATAAATACAACTTAAAAAATTTCGGATTTACATCAACGACCCTCTGTGGTATACATCATTTAATTTGTATGTTTATGTAATATTTTGTGACTAGCTTTAAGTTTACAATAATTAATAATTTGTCTTTGTATTAAAATAGGATTGGCTTTCCTTTCAACTAAAAGCAATATTTAACGTGTAAAAATATAAAATATGTCGTTAAAATAATATTATCTTTTTTATTAGATACTTACTCTTACAATTTACTTCCCGTGATGTTATGTTTTAAAATTAAGAGTTTAAAACATAAATAAGTTACATATCTATATTATTATTAATGTAATTACTTTATTTCAACTATAAATAACTTTAGAGAATGTCATTGAAGATAATTCTCTATTAACTTTCTTTGGTTATAAGTTTCTTAATATACCCAATTTTTCCCACTTGTTTTAAGTCTACGAATACTAATTTATTACCCTACAAATTAAGCTCATAAATCGCTTTATTTCAAAGTATTAGCGCTATTACAAATTTTTGCTCATAATAATTAGCTTGGTTGTAATAAAACTTAACAGTGAAAATGAATCTTGCTGTCTTAACATATTTTGTGCTATATGAAGTAATTAAGTCATTAGAAATAAATAATGCCACAGCTCAAGAAAATTTCGTTGCTTTATGGTAATTTAGGTAGATTAACTATTATACAATAATTCACAAATTTCAATATATTATAATGCTAGAGATGTTGTTTTGCATTAAGCAATAAGCAAGTAATTTATTAAAAACAAATTCAGATTTTGGCCATAGAACAAAATTTTCTGTTTCTTTGAATAATCTATGTCCCATGTGAAAGAGATACTGCCTTGCTTGCTATATTTTTTAAATCCAGGGTTGTCTGTTTCAAGATAGTTTTCACATTTATGTGGTTTTACGGTTAATTTCACTGCATTACTTTATTAAATAAAATCCAAACCAGAAAAACTACGCCATATTTATAGATGCACAATTTTAAAAGAAAAATTACTAACGCTATTTTAATTAAACGTATAAAGAAGTAATAAGTGAAATAAATATAGCTAAAGCAGAAATAATATGTAAAAAGGTAAGTTAAAGTATCGTCTGCTTTTTATCAAATTGATACGTACATCTGCAGACGAATATCAATGCTATCTTTAAATATGTCAGCACGGAATTGTGGTTTGGAAAACAAATTTAAAAAAGTTATCACCTATAATGATAATTTTGATACATACAAATTTAACTTTTAGTGGATAATGCTGAAAAATTTGGTGTGAACATCACACGACTTTCCATATCCTATTATTATATATTATACCGGGTTCATCGTCTCGACTCTGCGCTGCTCTCATCCAGGAACTTGTTATTTTAAAAAAAACGAGGCGCGAGTCCAACACTCGAAAGCTGATTAAAATAAACAGTGCAAGACAATAACTGACTCGTACTTAAAATTTTGCTACGTCACTGAAGGTAACCGTGCGAGCTCGGCCACACGGCCTTCCCCATTATCGCCTGCGTGCTCCCTCCTAGCGGCCAAGCGCTCCTCCTCCCCCGTCCTCCCGTAGTCGGACAGGAAGCTCTCCGAGCGCGCTGTGATGGGTTCGTTTAATTTCATTGTAATTTTTTGTTCGCCTCGGTCTGATCTATCCGGTAATATAAATTTCCTGAAACATTTTATGAACACCCGCTATATTAAAAATCCTGAGTTTCAATTTATTTTCGAGTTCCTATTTTACGAACTTTTATTTTAAATTCATGTTTATCTCATGATAACAAATCATTTTTATTCTCATAAATTTTTTGTATCTTTAACCGTTTAGATTCGCGACCGCTTTGCTACCGATTTTGCGACCTTGCGTCCAAACGACTCGGCCGATTTTTACCAAAAGTTTCGCACTGCGTCCCCTACCTACAAGTAACTTGCATACCAAATTTCAAGTCTCTAGCTCTTACAGTTCTCGAGATATCCTGTTTACTGACAGACCGACAGACAGACAGACACACACAGCGCCGATTACATTACTTTCCTTATTATACGATAAGGAAAGTAAAAATATTATCTCAGTTTTAGATAAAAAAATATAAAAAATTATAAATGTTCTTTTGTTTTAATTGTTAGGCAAGGAATTTTTTAGATCACCCTCTTACAATAATTTCGTTAACAGCTTAAATTAATTTTTTATTGTGCTAAAGTCCAGACACGTACATATTTTAAGATCATATGAAACAGATTTTTGGGTGAAATCGAAATTATAATTTATGCCCATCAAAAAAGCATTTATAAATTCCCCAGTGTACATTTTTTAAAGAAATATTCATAATTTATGGAGGCGGAAACTTATCTTATTTTTAATGCAGAACTCAAATGTGGTGCCTAAATTTTATTTATTATTTTACTAATTTTGATAGACTTTATATCAAATGCAAGTTTGAAAAATTTTCGAGATATACGTACGTTATTTGACCTCTTTAAAGAGCGCTAATATTCGTGGCTAAAGTTTATGTCGTATAATACGCTTAACATGTGTGCTCGAGACTCAATATTATTTATATATTGCAAGTATAAGGAGGCATAACATTTAAATTTAATTTAAAGAAATCTAATCAAGAAGTTCATTCAATATTATGAATTTTACCCGTATTTTGAATAACTTGTCGATACAGTTAAAAAGGACGTTTGTTCCACAACGGTATATAAAATAAAAAATTATTTAAATCAGTAAGAAACCTGTTGCAGAAATTTAAAAGACTTTTGGATTTACCCTGTTTTGTTTTTAAATAAATATTTAAAATATGTAAATGAGAGATGTGTTGAATAATTAAAAAATAACCTTGTTTATTAATAGGCATAAGTGCGGTAAGAAATAGCATCATATATTTTTAAAAAATGTGTAAATAGTTATAGTTATAAATTAACACCACATGTAATGTCTAACGGGTGGACTGAATAATTCATGTGCACCGCTGTCGGTCTTAAGCCCAAAAACGAGTTATGCCTATAGAACCACTCATATGACCACCGCGTGTGAGATTGGGAAATGATTAACGAATATCGATATTAGTTTTACGCTACGGGAGTAACTAAATAAACAGACACTAACGGATAACAATGAAGAAAAATTATGACGAATAGACAAGGAATAAAGAATAAACGAATGAAAAGTAAATATATTATAAGAGCAACATTAAGTAATTGTACAACATGGTACAACAAGGAACAAGACATATTAATGGAGATTGGCAAAAGGAAAACAGATGTATATGGCATCTCTGGAACAAACAAAAAGGTTGGCGTATAGCGAAAAATAAAAAAAAACATGCAAATACAACAATGGAAATGCTTCTGCATATATTGTTTCAAAGATGCAACAAAGACATAAATTTTAATGATTAAAAGTATAGATAATATATAATTTAGATAATCAGCGTGTATGTATGTAAAGACGGAGGTTTATAAAAAAAATTACAAAACCTCATAAACAAATTACGTTTCAACCACCAAATCATGATAATTATCGATCTTAACATACGAGTGGGCAATATACCTTTACAAGGGATTAAGCAAAGATTAAATGGGTAATCAACCGATTCCTGTTTTCAAAACAGTCTACTTATAAATGAGATTTGTTTGGACCATGCCATAAAATACAAATTCACAAATACACAATCGTTAAGAATATCAATTTGTAATAGATTATACAATAAGAAGTAGACATTTATTACCAACTGAAATTTTAAATATGAGAATACTAAATTCAACCAATACGGGTAACTAGAATTTACTTATTTTATACAAGATTCGAGTGAAATATGTTATACAATGGCAAACATGGACAGAACACTTTAAAATATACTTTTATAATTTAATGTTACATTAGAGTTACACAAGGATAAACTTATTAATGTAATGAAATAATTAACATTTTAAATCTTTAAATATTTAATTATTAGCATTGCTCTTTTCCAATTTCCATATCTTTTCTGCTTACTTGCGTTATTAATAAAGTGTTACACCAAGAAATACATTAATTTCACAAGTTGTGCTCTAATTTTCATTCTAAATTTACATTCTACTGAATTCTTGTATATTTGAACTTCGAGCTCCATGGAATTTGTAACCATCTAGCCGCAATTTGGAAGTAGCACTACTTTAACCAGGACGAAACAGTAGAGAAGGCGTTTACTATCAATCCGGTTTTATCATTTATTATGTTTCTCTCCAATAATTAGTCGCACTAGGTTTAGACATTGTCTGTTAGTAGGAATAAGTACGGCACGATTAACCTATAGGCTGAATAAGCTGCAGCCGAGAATTTGGGGAGCGCAAAATTTTGACTTAAGTAAATAAAATAGTGAGCTTAATAAGAGAACCTTTGAATAGGGTATAACTATTAAATTTTGGAATCGTACATTAATCGATTATCAAAAATACAATAAATTTTTTAAAACATTTATATTGTAATAGAAATAAAATCTTACAGGGAAATTATTCAGGAACTTTCCGGAACGATAGATCACCGTTTATGTCAATTTTAACAATGTCCTTGAGTTCAAATTCCAGAACTTTCCAATTCGTTCTAGAGTGAATGGGCATTAGCGGAAATAATCGAATAAGAAAAATGATACAGTTACAACAGTGGTGTAAATAAATTAGTTTTGCTATGTTATATACATATATAGTAACAATTGACCATTGTGTTAATAGTATTGTGCAACAGTGCAAAACATTGTGAATAAAATTTAGTTATAAATTAAATTGTGGTTTAATCCAAATTTCGTTTATTACGAAGGCTGAACAATGAATGGAAAAGATGATCTGGATTTATTTAAAAAACCATTGGAGCAGAATTCAGAAAACGTTTGAAAGTGCGTCTTGAACGGCAATATCACCAAAACTAGACATTTTTCACATAGCGTGCAGCAATCGTAATCGTTGTCATCGACTTTAGTGACTTTAAACAAAATTTGTAGTACATCAAATGTACAGCTGCAAAAAGCTTTGAGCTCACAGAGTTCTAGAAATACTCTCGAAATGAAAGGCCTAATTATATCACTCAATGACTCGGTATTGTGGTGCGTAAATCTTAAATAAAGCAATGACTGTAATTTTAAAAAATCTAAAAAGCAGTATGGCACTCAAAAAATATTTTATACCAATCAGTTATAAAAAGTTAGTGAATGGAAAACACAGCAACCAAAATTGGTTGGTTTATTTAAAATAAAGTTTGAAGGTTGGAAAAATAATCATATAATAAACGATCTTGACCATATGATAATCATGAACACAGGGAGTGTATGTCAAAATTTAGTAGAAGTTAGATTTCACAAAGAGAAGATTGTAAAAGAACAGAACAGTGCAAGGAAGTACTTTGTTGAATTTTTTAGAGCAACAAATTTATAACACTTTTAGTTCTTCTACCAAAATATGGGATATCTTGCAGTCTCACTTAAAAAATGGCTCCTTATCTTTAAAAACTTTGTCAAACAGCCAATAAAGTGCCCATGCTGATGCCAATCAAGCATTATACAAATCGTACCAGGGGTACTTGATTCTCAGTTACACATGATAGTTATCAGACTAAGAAAGTACAGTACGAAGCAAATGTAATATTGGAAAAACTGAAGTCTTATAATGGCATTAATGGTGTGTTTTTGAAACAATGTTCTTGTAATTGAAAGGTTTCAAAGAAAAAGCACAGACACAACGAAGGTCATTGCTCTAAACAGTGCTTTAGAAGCGTTTAAAAAAACTTCCAAAACAAATATAAGTTTCTGAGGCTAGAATACAAAGTCTATAAAACAGACATTAAAAGAAAGAAAAAGTCAAAAACTTCTCTTGGTGAAAAAAAGATGGAAAGTACGAGTTCTCTGGGCGACAATCTTTTGTGAAAGAAACATATTATGCTGTTATTGATTCTTTGAAGCTCAAGCTACTACAAAAAAGAACAATTTACATAGATATACATGAAGATTTCCGATTTCTGTGGAAAATTACTCAAATATAAAATGACAGAACATGACAGAGGAAAATTAGTTATTGGAAAAGTTTTCCTAAAGAATATGAAGCATTTTTAAGAATTAATAAAATTATCCACAAAAAAGATGAGAATATTAAACTAAAAACACAAAGACCCCTAGTATTATTAAAGGCATGGGACGTAGATTCTACTTTTGCCTATTCTAACATCATTTAAGAAAAGTATAAGTATGGCAGTTATTAATTGCAGTGGAGAACATGAGAGCAAAAAACTGTTAGTGATTAACTTTAAAACAAGAAAACATGATGGGCTTTGCACTTTTATTTATTAGGAATGAGTTTCTCTAGTATTTCTTTTGGTAATATATGTTAATTATAAAGTCAGGATGATTTTTAAATAAAAATTTGTATGTTAAACAGTTATTTCTTTTTATTATGCCTCATTGATGTATGAATGTATGTAAACATTGTATTGAAACGTATGTGACAAAAATTGAAAAATTGAAAAGTTTTGTGTAAACTATCAACTTTTGGTGTCAAGGATTTTGGGAATCATATTAGCTATATTTGGGTCGCTGAATCTAAATATGAAATCAGTTTTTCTATATTAGCTCTATTTTTTTAGTTCATTGCTTTTCTAACGTGCAGTTCTAACTCCATTTTGTGCAGTTCTAAATCACATATACAAGGATTGGTTTCTGTATATTTGTCCTATTGTCAGTCTGCCGGCCAGTTAGTTACAGGAAAAATCCACCAAATGGAGTAAGTATACTGTAACTGAAGTGACCTTCAACGCTTCGATCGAGTTGAGGTTAGTTTGTGAGTTGTCGCCAAGCAGAGTAAATTGAAGTTGGCCTCTCGTAATATTTGTGTTTCGGAAAGAGTTGTTATAAAATTAATCTAAAACATACTGTGTTGTAGTTTGTTGTATTTGTGTTGTCAAATAGAAATAAAATGAGTTCAAGTAGAAGAAGTTTTATAAATCATTCCTGATGTGTTTTACTACAAATGCGGAGAATACACGTTAAAAGAAAACAGAAAAACTGTTAGTTGTAAAGAGAGCTTATCTTGGATACTTTGGTGTTAGGCTTGGTGAACAGGATAAAACCTGGGCACCGCATCAGGTCTGTAAAACTTGCACAGAACATTTACGACAGTAGACTACCAGCAAAAGGAAAAGTCTGAAATTCGTCGTACCAATGGTTTGGAGAGAACCCCAAAACCACTTCGATGACTGTTATTTCTGCTTAGTAAATATTATTGGAATCAATCGAAACAACCGTAGCAAGTGAGCTTATCCTGATTTAGTCTCTGCAAGACGCCCGGTCCTTTACTCAAGTGCCAGTATCAGATACTAGACCTTTGTGAGGGCGAGTATTGTCCGTCTGATCACCCTTCTGATGCTAATGAAGGTGACAGTGAATATAAGGGGATGTCATCAATTCCACAACGTTTCAACCTAGATGAGTTGAATGACCTCACGAGGGATTTCAGCCTGTCAAAAGAAGCTTCTGAATTACTTGCTTCCAGGTTGCACGACAAACATTTACTGGAACAAGGAATCACAAATAACCTTTTACCGTACGAGGGAAAAGGGTCTGCTACCCTTATTTTTAAAGAAGACAATCTTGTATTTTGTCACGACATTAGAAGACTCCTGGAAAAAATGGGTTTTCCTGAATATTTTCAAAATGATTTTTGCCTATTTATTGACAGCTCAAAGCGAATATTAAATGTATCCTTCTACACAATGGGAACAAATATGCTTCAATACCAAATGCTCACTCAACGAAAATGAAAGAAGAATATAAATCAGAGCTTTGGTCTTGGAGAAAATAACGTATCATGAATATCAATGGATGATTTGTGTGGACTTAAAAATGGTAAACTTTCTTCTTGGACAGCATAGTGGCTACACCAAATATCCTTGCTTCTTGTGCAAGCACACCACTGAGTTAGAAAAGAGTGGCCTAAAAGAGAAAACATAGACGTTAAAAGAAAATGTCATTAACGACCCCTTAGTTGAACGACGGAAAATCATCTTTGTTTCACTGCCTATCAAGCTGGGCTTTATGAAGCAGTTCGTAAGAGCGGATCATGTTTTGCATATATAGGGGACAAAATGCCTCAGCTGAGCACGGAAAAAGTCAAAGCAGAAATATTTGACGACCCACAAATAAGGCAACTCATTAAGGATTCTGCCTTCGTAAATTGATGCTGAGGCTTAGCGAAAAGCCTAGACTTCATTTGTTGCAGTTGTCGGAAATTTTCTGGGCAAATGCAAAGCTGCAAATTATGTTGAACTAGTAAACGAAATGCTTAACAGTTTCAAATCCGTTGAGTGTAACATGAGTATTAAGGTGCACTATTTAGACAGCCACTTAGACCGCTTTTCTGAATATTTAGAAGACATGAGTGGGGAATAAGGTGAAAGATTTCACCAGGATCTTAAAACTATGAAGGACCGCTACCAAGGAAGGTGGTATATGCACATGATGGCAGATTACTGCTGGAGTTTAAAAAGGGACTGTTCCAAAATACATTTAAGAACGCCAAGGAAAAGAACCTTCCGAAGTGTTCAGTGACTATAATTGGTTTCATCTATGACTTTTATTCTCTATCTTTGTTTATTATTATATATAATATGGTATAATAAAATATAATATAGTATATAATTATGTATTTGTATAATATAGTAATAAAAATTCCGTGTTTAGTTTTTTATTTCATCCATGGATTTAAAAGAGATTTTAAAAGAGTGTAACGTATATTTCACTAAAATGTTATATCTTAGAAATTTGAGCTGATAGGCATAAACTAATACCATATTTGAATTTAGGGCATCAAATTTATATGAAATCAGCTCCAAATATCCCGGCACCAAAACAGCTGTTGGTCTGTGTTATTTTACTTTATTTTATAATAAATAATTTCCTTGCAATGCTTGCAATAAGATGCTAATATTACAAGAATGTAAAAAATCATATAAACCGACAGACTAAAGTAATTGATCGAGTCTTATTGTAACTGCTACCCTTAATGTATGTAACTTTCAGTCTTACAGATTATCTGAGGGATAAAAGAAATATTTTAAAGTAGATGACAGGATTCTAGAAAATCTCATTTAGTTCAGATTTGTAACAGAGATAATCGCGGTACGGTAAATCGTAAAACTGAAAAACTTCAGATTTGTTAAGTGAGGCCGGGAAGCCTGCTGATCGTGGAAATCATAACGTTGCCGAAGCTTTACATTTTATGACAGTTATGACACTCCTGAAAAGTGAACGAGAGTTTCAGCTTCAGTCAGGTAAGAGCTGTATGTTTCTATTTCAGCTCCATCTTACCGCTCACGCAATGGTCGCAAAGGGGGCCGCCCTGCCTTGACCCGCCGCCCCGCATGGAACAATGCCCAATTCTCCCGAATCCGCGCGGTCCCGCAGCATTCGGGGCAATCTAACGATCCAGACTTCGAATTGCATAACGTCCGTCTCCAGCCTTTGTCCTGGTCGGGCGCAATGTTTACCGTTACCGTTATGTTCCCATGCTCGCTACCATTACCGCCGAGTGAATGTGCGAGTGATCAGGGCCCGGAGAGAGACGGCCGAGCCGCCGCTTTCGGAGCGAAGTGAGACGGCGCGCGCGAATAGTGGGAGCTGATACCTGTAGAGTTACTTTGACTGCAACGTCAGGTACTACGGGCCAGTTCGTACGGAACGACGAAGAGCTGCCTGCGAGCCGCGCCGATTAATTAACGGCACCGAAATAGCCCGCGCAAAGTTGGCCGCTCCTGCCGAGGGCCCTTCGATTTTGAGTGCCCGGTGTCCGAGCTGTTGCTGCCAAACAGTTCCCGAAGACCGCCTCGAGTACCATAGCTACCGCATTCCGGTTGTTGCAGCAGTGAAACATTTGGCATGAACTTTTGTGAAGTGACGCACACGTCCAGCTTGATGGGATGCCGAAAGCCTCGTCTTGATCAGTAATACATCGCTTGCACTTGGAGGACGAACTATGCTTAAGGAAAGGCAAGTAGCATTCGCCTGTTAAGTCGATACTGAAAAATTGCCCGTCTCTATATACGGTGTGTACGCGCGAAACGCCTTTTACCAGTTCTGCAAAATAGCTGCTCGCTTATGGGGTGTCAAGGCGTAATTAACGACGCGCTGGTTATTAAGGAAACGGTTATTCAAATGATTGCCCCACATACGGCATTTATCTCCCGCAAACACCGATCATGAATATAAATGTGTGAACAAAGTGTTTATATTTTATTTATGAAAATTCCTTAGTAAATTATAACTGTTCACAGGACGGTTCTTGTATTAGAGTCGTACAAAGAAATACATCGTTGAATGTATTTGTATTTAATCAGCCCAAAATACATACATTCTTTTGAAGCGCACCGCCGTTATTGTCTTCTATCACTCAAATTGCCAGTTATTTATTTTCATTTATTATAGGCAACAAAAACTAACGCAAAACAAAAAAATTGTTTATGTTGCAAAAGCTACTGTATTGCAAAACAATCTAGAAATAATTTTAAAACCATTAACATTGTGCTTTAATTCGCAAAACATGTATGTTGAACAGTGCGCGTCCAATTATTACTATTTTAAATTTTTTTGTGTTATGTTGAGATAATAAATTCTAATTTTAATTTATATTCAATTGTTATACTGTCTTAGTAACGCACTATTTGCGTACAATTTGTTTTGTTACGCAGTTTTAATTATAATGTTAAAAGACGGGACGTCACGCTTTGAAAACTTTAACTCAAAGAACGAGTCAATTTTGGGCATAATAATTAGTTTGTTATAACTAAAATGTCTTTCTTTGCACTCTTCTTTTATATTTGGACGAAAACTTTCTGATATCAGTGCCCAGCAGTAATTGGCAAGGATTTTGCTATTCCACTTCTCTTGGTAATGTTCCACCAAGATTCAGAGAAGAAAAGTCCAAGTGCGAATCTAAAATATGTATCTTCAGGACTATGTTGTAGCCCAATGTTTAATAACTCTCAACGTGTTTATAATTTTCAGATTTTTTATTTTCTAAAAAGGTTTTGTGTTACCGTTTTTAGTGCGTTCTAAGCATTCCTTTCGAAGTCGTTTAGGATTTCTTCACATGTTGCAACTAGCAATACAAAATTAATATGTGATTCTACACAAGCACACTATAAGTTTTGCATCGCTGCAGACGTGAAACTTTTCTTTAAAATATTCAGAGATATGTCCTATGTTCATTGCCTTGGCGAAATTTTATATGCAACGGTGGTAAAGAAATTTCTCACCTTCAACGATTGGACATTTTTGAACAACATAATGCAAAGTTTTGCCCGGCTGTCCCACTCACAAATAAAATAGCAGTGATTCGTATATCCAAACCACACGCTAATTAGAATTGCTAAAACTTTTAAATCTACACTGGTATACCATTTATACATTTTGTAATTAATTTTCTCCAGAAAATGTGCCATATTTCAAAGAATTTCTTAATATAAACTGCATATCCAACAGGAACTGAAAGATAAGTATTTTTTATATGTAAGAGAACAGCTTTTAGGCTCATTTCCAAAAATTCGATGAAAAGACGCCGTTCTTCTGTATTGTGTTTATAAGTCAATGTGAGTACCAAGTCATCAAAGTTATGCAAAAACAAATACCTTCTTCTTTTGAAAAATATTGGGATAACTCCATACGCGAATCTAGAGCTAACAATTTCCATCCTTGCAATCTTGATCCTTGAGTTTTTGACAAACGTAAATCTCGTACCACATTATCTAATTCCAATAGAATTATTAAATGAGGTTTATCTTCTTGAGATGGTAAAAATTCCCCATTACTGAGTTTCTGAATGAAGTAATAGAAAGCAAACTGGCATACACAATTTGCTTCCTGTTTTTATCCGAGAAGCTGAAGATTTTCGTGTATGAAATGTAATAATCCGTTTGTTCTTGCCATATCACATGAACTCCAAACGGCATACCAGTGTTGTCATTCAACCAACTTCTTATAATAACAACATAACTTGCACATTACTTTTGGGAGTCCAACATTTGTTTTCATTTTTATAGTTGCACTTTTTCTTGTCGGAATAATATTATAAAAGTTAATTCTCCAAAATATAACAAACGATTCGCACCATTTTGCACTTGTGAAACTTGCGAATATTAAACGCAATCGACCTAAAATAATTTAAATAGTTCTCCGTTGCTCTCTTATATATAGGCATAAACGGATTCACAAATTTCTAAAATGTGACTGGTTTAAAATGGAAAAGAGGCATGGCTTAGGGTTGCGATGTAAGAAACATGTCGAGACTTGTTAGGATCAGATTTCTCTTTGGATATAACATTTAAGTAATGAAATAAAAAATGTAGGCGAATGTAATAAAAGAATTACACATTTTAGGCACAAAATTGTACTGATAATTTCTCGAAATTCTAACGTGTTGGGATAATAGCGAACATTTTTAGAATTGCCATAGAAAGTGCATCCGTTGCACGTAACAGAATGGAGAAAAAATCTTTGTTGACTACTGTAATTTACACCCTTTTCTGGGTGAAAACCCCAAAATAACCATTCTGTATTATTAATTGAAAGTTTTGTTTGATTAGTATTATTTCCATAACAAAATATGATTTTTAGTACGTCTACATATAAAGTTTTTTTATTAAGAGCTAAAGTATATTAAAACAGTAATGGAATTAAAATTCTTGCTAGCTACCTGTAATTAAAATGATTCAGCTTTCGTACCTTTATTGTGTTGTTGATACATACATAAAGCCTGCTCTACACAGTTGTGTTTTATTGTATGCATTTGGTTTGCGCAATTTAAATGGAAATACATTTTTATGAATTTTTAGACAAATTGAAATTTTCTACTTACGCATAATTCGGGAGCTGCTTCGTCAATACTTACCGTTATAGTAAACTTTGGATTGAGGAAAAGTTTCCGCTTTAAGTTTACTCTTTAAGAATGCATGCAATACTGAAAAGAAAGTTACTACTACATTATGGCCCTTTAAAGTAGCAGGTAGCTGCTATTGTTGCATTAGATACGCGTTTTCAAGAAGGAAGCAAAACAAACAGCACCCTTTGTGGCGACAGGTGCTTGATCCGAGAGGTCGTTCACTTCCTCAACTATTTATGTACCGAAGTACATAAATCATTAGATGATGCCACATTACGTCAATTTTCTAGGGTTTCAAGATTTAGGGCATTTCATTTAAGAACTTGCAGTCTTCTTGAACGTCTTAACTGAGTTTTTAACACAGTTTTCTTATGGCACATTGTTTTAGTGTATACTTTCTTGGTATATTCAGTTTGAAAAAGTTTTCGATTTTAAGTATTTCAGTTTGCATCGAATAATATGCAACTATTTTTTTATATTTATAAAAGAAACATTTGGTGAGTTAATTGTAGCAATTAGTTTCTTATAAAGAGAAAACAATTGTTTAAATTATTTGTACGTAACGTTTATGATTCGTAGTAGCAGTTGTAATGGGTTTTTTATTTATTTGACAATTTTTTTTGCAGTACTGTTACTTATTTTAAAGAAAAATGTAAGATCACTAAATATTACAAAAATGTTGCAAACAAAGATGGAACTTTTTTAACTAGTACAATTAGCGTGTTTAAATGTGTTTACATCAAATAAAATAAAAGCTGAACGCGAATGGTTAAACATTACAAATGTAACAGAAAATATTTGCGCAACACGATTAACCAGGCGTATAGAGTAGCAACAAAATGTTTCCCTGATGCGTATTCATGTTTCTGTAAAAATATCAAGTTTAATAAAGATTTTAGAATGCTGCAATAAATTATAACATGGGTAGAGATACTAGAGCGTTTTTAAAATGTCGATAAGAATTCTAAAAAAGCGATACGTTACACGGAAAAATATAACGATAAAGTTATTTTTGCCGTATCATTTCCAATAGATTTCACTAAACATCTTCGAGCGATCTACATTTAAAGGAGCTCTTTCTTGTTTTCATGTTAAACGCCCACAATTTCCATCATATATTCTGAAATATTCTTGGTTATATGTATTTTATATTTATTTAATAAAACTCTCACGTTATCGTACTAAGATTGCGTTACATATTGATTTAAATATTACAAAATGATAATAATTTAAATTAGAGTGCGAGATATTAATATCAGAGGGAATATACATGATATTTGTAACCGTAATATTGTAATCTATTTTCATTACATAAATGTGAATAAGCGTAACACATGTCCTAATCATTTTAATTCCTACTAAGAGTATTGTCTTAAATTCGATGTCAGCAGTCTGTTCCCCAATTAAAAGTAAAAGTAAACATTGTTACACAGTTGTCTTGGACTTTCAAAAAAAGATCAAATGCAGCGCAGTAAATAAATTAACGTTTAGGACTACAAATATAAGGTCATTATATAGTTGAACCATTATAATAATGATTTCGAAAGGTTCTAATTGAGGATAGGAAGTATGTCTGGAGTGTAAAATAATAAGCACAAGATAGAAATGAAAATTAGCCAGTAGTATAAGTATTGCGGTATTTTGGTTCAATATAAGGAATAATTTTAAAAATAATTTTTTTACTTTATTTTCAAAATATTAATGTTAGCTGTCTTATTTAAAAATATTAAGCGTTATGTATTTTTAATTTTAAAAATTTGCTAAATCTTTGAAGTCTTCATTATAGTACCTTGTCAAACATACTACATAAATAACAATAAACAAATTCAATAAATACCATTTATGTATTGTGGAAAAATTTTGAAATATAATAATATGGTTTTTACAAAAAAGTTTTCTTTGCATTAATTGGCTAATTTCCATAATTTTAATTTTTTGGCATATGTAAATTAGCTTTACTAGATTTAAAGTTTATTTAAAACTGTTTGGATAATAATGTATTGTGCTATTTTATTGAAGTTTATATTAAATTAAAAAATCGATAGAATTCTAAAAATCATTAGAATAAAAGATGCATTTATTTTTTAAGTAACTGGTGCGGCCGGAAAAATGGACTGTATAGGTAATTTTGAATTTTGAATATTGAATAAAAGAACTTGAAACAAATCTAAAGTTTAAACACTAACCTATGGAAACGGCGCTTTCTCGGACATCCGTTCTCTGCTGTTGGTCCTGGGGTTCCAGCAAAAAGGATATAAGGGTATGAATAAAAAATAGGACAAGTTACCCCAATCTTCACAGCGGAGCCGAACGGCAGCGCCCTTCCTGTTTTGTCGTAGGGGAGTAGCTCATAGTATATGATGCGTTGCCAATCCCACCAAACACACAGCAAAATCTTCCTGGCCGTCAATCCTGGCTTGGCCACCGTTTGCGCCGGCTCACCGCGCTTCGATCACGACCGTTGTCGCTTAACGTTGTTGTAAGTGATCCACTTTTCATTGCGAGTCACTATCCGCTTCAGAAATGGGTCGATATGTTGCGATTCAGCAGCGATTCACAGATGGAGATTCGGTCCATGAGGTTTTTTGGGTGAACTCGTGTGGCACCCATACGTACAGCTTCTTTTTATATCCAGCCTTTTCCAAATGGTTCCAAACAGTTTTTTGTGCAATGCTTAGCTCCAAGGCAATAGAAACAGTGCTTATATGACGGTCGGACTCGGCCATTTTTATGATTTTATCCACATTTTCGACAATTGGCTTTCCAGAGCGTGGTTCATCTTTGACATCGAAATTACCGGAACGGAATCAACGAAACCAAAACTGCGCTTACAGTATCATAACCATAAACACGATTTACATTTTCAGCCGCCTGGCTTGCGTTTTGACCTTTATCGAAGAAAAACTGTAAAATATAGCGTATTTTCTCTTTGCTGGTGTCCATCTTTGACGTGAGCTCAAACAAAACTGAGTCAACCATTCACAAAACTGTCAAATAAGTTTTTGTAATACGAAATGTCAGCTTTCTAACGCTATCTAGTGTAAACCGATCGGGCTTTTAGAGCGCGAGATACAATTTATTAAAGCCATCTATTGGAAAAATAATGGATTTCTTTTTACTAGACCTATATTATTTAATTATGTAGTAGCTATTACTATATTAGTAATATCTGCGCTTGTTATTTTTTTTTCAAATTGTTGACAAGTCGCGTAGTAGATGACCAAGGAAAACCTTAGTTCATGTTGCTGCTGCCCCAATAACAAATTTAGCCGATAAATGTTTTATTTTCACAAAATTGCTTAAATAATATTCAAAGAATACCAGTGTTGTTTCGGCCTTTGCCAAAACTCCTTGCTTGTGAATTAAGAGAATATAATCTCGAAAGAAGCCGTCTGTCTCTAAGAAGCAAAAATGCTTTTGTTTATAGTGAACTAAAGAACATAAAAATTGGAGAAGTAGTGGTAAAAGGTACTTTTTCGTGACGAATCAATAAGCTTGCCAGAAATGCGTATGTTTGAAGTTTTTTTTTTGCAAAACAGTGTTCTCCAAAATGTGCAGTTCTTACAAAAATACAACTACTATCATTGTATGGAGGCATATATCTGCCTAAGAATTTGGTCAATTGCATAAGATATCAAGGAAAATAAAGGTATCTTTAAGTATTTACAATAACATGTTAATTATTCGAAAAAACATATTATATTTTTCAGAATAATAACGATAATGTACCTTGTTGAAACGCAAAAGGATTCAATCGTAAATGACCACCAAAAATATTAAAAGAATAAACTGGCTAGCGCAATCCTCGGATCTTAATCCTAAAGAACACTTGCGACAAAATATAATAAACATCGTGTGGCTAAAACTTATTATCATCGCTATTTTTTGCCATATTGTAAATTAATAAATTAGTCTTTTAATTAAATTTTGCTTTTAATCAAAAGTTCTGCTGTGATTTGTTTGAATAATTATTATGACTAATTGTTTAATATGGAGAACAAAGAGCGAAAAATTTCGAAAATAATGTATTATATGTTTAATTTTTCTTAATTTATAAAGTAATGCAAGATTTTGAATTAACAATTAAATACACATTCCTATTGTATTTTGCGTTAACTGCTCGTTTTCCTCCGAATTAAAATATCTTAACACTTATACATTTCATTTCATCTATTATTTTCCAATTCATCTATTCTTTTTTTTCTCAATGTTGATGGGTATTAGAAGGTAGTATTTATTGACTAAAAAGGCGATTAGAACCATGCTATTATCTTACATTTATAACTTGTGTAACAAAACTGCTTATTTTTACATTTTTCTGTTAGTCATTGTTTTGACAATTTTTTGTAAGGCATTCTCCTTTTACATTTTTTTAAAATTAGAACTGTTTTACTTACCTTTATTTATACACTACAGTGAGGCGAAATTTTTGTACATTTGCTCTAATTATACTAATAGAATTATTATTACATTAGTAGTTCACAAAGATGCTGCTCTAAGAATACACAAGTTTGGCCGAGGGAAGCTTTAATTCTACTAAATTGACTAAATTATGGTAAAAAGCTACTAATGATAGTTATGTGTACATCTATTTTAAGGTAAAGCTTGTTTGCTTGCGGATTAAGAGGAAGAAGTCTGCAGAACCTGGAAACTGAACCACAAATCGTTGGTAGAAGTTGCCATTTAGTAAAAAATCAATTTTTAATGTCAATAATTATGCTGCAAATAAAAATGCTGGGAGTTTTGCTAGATTAGAATATTTATCAAAATGTGTAGTCTATACGATTAAACATTCGACTGCTGTTATAGTCTGCCCAAGGAATTGGTCAACTACATATCGCAGATGGGATAATGCATGCTATTAGGTACCGTAAACTACTGCATAATTACATATTATCAATTGAAAAAGATTTTTGGGTGTAAAGCTTTCATTTTTTGGAATTGTAATACGCCTTCTCATTAGGCAGAACTAATTATATTCTGGATAATCACTAACAAAATTAACAGAGCGAAGTTCAGTTCCCATGTTTTGATCCCATGGAAAACTTACGGCAAAGGAAACTCAATAATAAGTGTCCAATTCAAACCTGATATCGTTGTACTTTGAAAGAAGAGTTACGAAAATCTCATGCCCAAAGATGCGAATTCGTTATCAACAAAAAAACTGGCCAAACAAATATTTATATTAGTTTAGATTTAAGTAGTAAATTTGTTATTTTCTTTCTGTTTTGCTATTCAGTTTATATAATCTTGTAATTTTTAAAAATTTACTTTTCAATTGTATTTTTATTCAACATTTTTGTTTAGCTTTTTTCATAAAATTGTTATATATAGCTATGTAGAGGATAAGTGCCCGAAAAATTCTTGAAAATAGTGCATAGTTCAAATTTCTCGTAACTTTTGAAGCTAACCAAGACTTTTCCACGTTGCTTTAGGTAAAAATTTTAACTTTATTAGCATTGGTCAGTCTTGTCATTACAGGTTTTAGTTGTCTAAAATATAATTGAAATTGTATGAACGAGTGCTTTCTACCTTATGCTACTTTTGAAAATTTATTTGTGTGGGAGGCTAATATTTTCGTAATAGTTTATTTTGCTCTTTACCTTTTTAGTAAATTTAGCAGACGGGGACACTTGTTTATTGTTTTAATTTGTTTTTCTAAAAATGTTCCTTATTTTTTGTTTTTTTTTAGAAAGTTGACTTCATGCCATTTTCTAATAGGTGGTCTTATATTATCCATAGTAACTATTCGTTTCCAAATTTGTTGACATTTTCCCATGCCACATTCTCTTTACTTAAAGTATTAGAGTTTTTGTAAGCAATTTTAGTTATTTAAACTTGATATTCTCCTGTTACTACATATTTACTACTTTTAGATCCTTTTTATTTATTCTTACTTCTTTTTTGTACGAGTTTTTGAATCCATTTTAGTTTAAAATTGGACAATTTTTGTTAAGTCATCTGTCATTTGGTCACCCTATCTGAGGATAACAAACTCATCTAGGTAATAGGGCAGACGCACTTGCAAAAAGCGGTGCTAACACTTTATTTACATGACCAGAACCTGTTCTAGGCATACCCAAATGTAGCATACGATTGGCAATAAAAGAGTGGATGCAAGGAAAATACTCATCTTGCTGGGATGCCACACAAGGGCAAAGACTAGGGAAGGAATTATTTGGGAAACCTTCCAGTAGGCTAAGTGATGACGTACTCAACTTAGGACGTACTCAGATAAGACAGGTGATAGGACTTATAACAGGACACTGCCACCTGAAAAAGCACCTCCATAGAATAGGAGTAAACAGAGGTGACACACTCTGTAGATTATGTGAAGAACACATAATATTTGACTACCCAGCACTATACCGCAAAAGGCAGGAACTCTTTAGACTAAATCTACCCAATCACGAGAACCTCATAAAGAACATCTTCAAATTAATTGAAGGCACAGATCTTCTTTAATTTAGGAAAAGGGGCGCACAAAAGGCCGCAGAGTCGAAGTGCTAAGGTGGGATTGTAACCTACGACTAACCCCTATAATAATCAATCAATCAAAGCTCAATTTGGATAATTTTTTATAAATAACTTTTTAAGTTCATATTATATTTTCAAGGTAATTATTTGATGTATTTTTTATCGACATACGACGCATTTGAAGTGTTTTAGGTAATTATTAGTGGCGTATAAAGTTTCTATTGTAGTGTATTCTTGATTTAATTACTAATTAAAATGAACAATAACAATTAATGCGTATGTTGCTTTAGAGTCCTTTATTTGCAAGAAAGTGATTAGCAGTAAGATTATGCAGCTAAATATAAACGGCTGATGTTCAAGTGTATGCAAAAGGATATGTTCGGTGTATAATGTATTTTGTTTATGAATGTACGATTATTTGTGGAATTTCTAGTAAAATATGTGTTCATAAATTATTTATAGCGCGTGAATAATTTATAGCATATGGTTAGTGTTATTTATGTGAAATTTGTTAGTGGCAGATGTGCATTAAAATTACTTTGGGCAACCACCAAAACTTTTGTATTGTTATAAGAAATTCTAAAGTTTATTTTATTTTTTTAATTTTGCATGGTTGCAAATTATTTAAAAAATATAATAAACAACTTTTATTTTGACGTTTAAACAGCTAAGTGAAAGAAATGTTTTATGGTAATAATAAAAAATTCTCGTATTGCACATAAAACATTTAAATACGAAATCAATTACATTACAGCCCTAAATGTTTGAAATTCACATTTATATGAATATTATAATGCATTGCCATTTGAAACTAATATCGTTGTTGACAATTTTTTTCTCTCTTTAATGTATAAATTTCACATTTTTTACAATCCGTGTCTAATGAAATATTCATTTGTAATAAAATAACATTTTCAATAAATCGCAGAATATTTTGAAAGTGGATAAAAGCTTTTGTTCGAATTAAATTCGTACGTCTTCAATATTCGATAATTTAAAAGTTTAATATTTAAAATAGTTTAATACTCTACAGTTATTTCAATACAACTTTGATTACTTACACGTGAGTTGGAGCATTTATTGTTTGTTTATTTACCATATAACCTATCTTACATATACTCAGTATTTAATAGAGTTACTTATATTTTACCATTTTATGGTTATTTTAAATTGTTCGGTTATATACAGTATCAAATATCTAAACGTATTAATATCTTTAGTTTTATTTATGTGCATGCGATGACCGATTATTAAATTTTTAAAGTTTCTTTGACATAACTTTTTTTTGAATTATTCCTATTACTTCAAATTGAAATCTCAAAAAAGGTGTAACATGAGAAACTCTTTAACAACTGCTCGGGAAAAGTTAGATCTACAACTTAGTCCATTTTTTTGAACTAATGATTTATCATTCACATAATAATCTTCTGATCTAACTAAACCTCACGTATAAATATAATTTAAGATGTTTTATATTTTTAGTATTAAAAACACTATTCAAGAGCAGCGATTGGAGTGCATATCATTAATTTCATTGATGACAGTATAACTTCATGGTATATCAAACGTTTTTCTGATTTATTACATATATTATAAAGGACGAGTGGACGAATGACGAAAAATATTTTTCCTGGTTACATTGTATATAAAAGTTTTATGCTGAAACAGGTCTCAAACTTTCTAACTCTATAATTGCTTTGCTTGATAGAATTAACTATTCAAATAAGAGCGTTTTTATGGATAAGCATCATTGAAGTTTAATTGTGTCTGTTAACAGATAAAATATTAAAAATACAAAAAAACTAAACATAATATTGTTCGTCGACGTCATTTAAAAATACATGCATGCGTGCATTTAAAGATCAGGGTACTTTAATATATTATGAATCCGGTAGGTGCAAAATGCAACTGGAAACGATAAGAAGTTAAATACTCATTGTCAGAAAAATGTGGATATGAAAAAGCACATTTAAAGTTGTATAGTTTTCGCCATGGCTTGGTACGAAAGATAATTCTATGCCCTAGAGAAATCAAATAAAGTGACATTTGATAGAACTGCATGTCTTATAACATTAAAATTTTTGGGGATGAGAATACCTAGAGTTGTTTTTAAAGATAAATCTTTGTTTCTGTACTTATGCTGTACGCTTGAAGACAGCGAGGAGAAAAATGTCGTCCTACAATGCATTCTCGCGAATGCACACGAAGAGTGTTTTGTAGAGTTTGTAGATTTGAGAATCTTGGCCAGTCTATGTGCCTTATTATCCAATGTTTTCAGTGACTCATTTATACGATCTAATCGACCTAGATTGTTGTTAATAAATAGAAGGTTTTATTTTCCTCACTTAGAAACGAAGTGGTCGTATTTAGCACATCTGACCATAAAATGCATTTTAATTAAAGACATGAAGTACGCGATATCTCAACATAATACTAGTGCATACTAAGATACAGACACTTGTGCGTACAAATGTTCTCTAGGTGTACACATGGCTTGAATTATTATGCATATATAATCTGGACTAATTTGTAAATAGTATGCAGTAACATTGGTTATCGATCCAAGCATGTTCACTGGGCCTTACTAGGTAAACTTTTCTGTAGCTCGACGTCAATTAATTTTACAAAATTATGGGTATATTAATCATTGAGTTATGGTTTTCCTGGAAATTATTACTACTATGATAGTTGCTAAAATATCTCTGCTATTGTTCATTGCCGTACTATTTAATTTCAAATATTGATATTGTACAGTCATTTTGTAAATAACCCCCCCCACTATGATAGTTGGGTAATATTTTTAATTGCTTGGAAGCTTCTTTGGAATTTTAGAATAACACGGTACGGAATTTTTTAATGGCATGGTTTGTGTTGCACTACACATTTCCTGTAGGCGTCCATTGCGGCAAGATATTACTTCATATCAAACTGAATTGGCAAAACCATAGATCTGACTGTTTCTCACAGAACCGTTCTTTAAATCTATGTACTAATATTTATTATATTTGCTAGTAAATATTCTCACACCATATAAAACAGGAGGTGTAAGTCGGGGACCGGTGTCGCTTACAAAATTAACACTTTTTTGTTACGTGAAGTTTAAACTTTGTTTCACGATGAATTAAATAATATTTTTCATTTCGTACATTACCAGTACTCAGTTTTAGTAAAGTTACATAAACATTCTGAAAGTAAATGCCACTTGTCCTTGTATCGACTAATAAAGTATTTATAAATTGTGACGTGTTTTGTGACATCCACTATATATAAATAAATAATGCACAACTTGCTATAAATATTTATGTTATCTTTAATAATTTTATGTTATATGCTATATAGCTAACTAAAAAGTTAATCGACGTGCCACATAAATAAAATAACCTTGCATTTTTAATGTTTTTGCTTACATTGAATAGGCCTTAATAAACGTGAACTAATTAATATATTACAATGTCGATTTAAATTATAATGCGCTTGATATATTTTATGTTTAATATTTAAATAAATAATAGAAGTAATTTTGTGATTGTGTTATTGAGTTTTTCGATTTATTGTATATCCATATTTTTAGCTGGAAAAGACCAACATGTTTTATTTGTAAACATGGCGGAGGTATGATAATGTGCAAATAACTATTTTATAGCTGACGCAGAAGTAATCAAAAGAAGACTTATTTGACTTTAGAATAGCTTTGTACTGCGATGTCTGACTAGTTTTAGTGTCTATTGACTGGACTCCTTCGTACTTTATTTGCCGGCAATGTTTGCTAACGTAATTCTAGTTAGTCAGTCATTTTTTTATATATTTAAATGTTTCAGCGATAAAGAAGTTCAAAATAAATATTGCTAACTAAATGTATTGTTTTTTATTAAGTGTTATATTCTACTTGCTGTTTTTCTTATATCACCATGCAGTTTTTTTTAAATAAACATTTACAATTTCTTCATGTTAAGATTTATACGTTCTGTTACGCAAATTTATTTTTATCACTTTTAATTTTTTAGTATTATTTTCTACGGCTTGTTAAAAATATGTTTTTTATGTGTTAGGATGTTCTATAGGGCACGTTTGGGATCCCAGAAAACTTTTTAAAAGTAATCCGTTTTACAGTTTTTGCTTTTTTGAAACTAGTTTTCAAGTATGAATTTATTTGCTGTAGGATTTTAACTTTTCTTGACAAAGTGGAGTTTTCTTAAGTGAGTGTTTAAGCCGATTTGCTATATTTTGTTCTTATGCATTTTTTTGATGACGCAAATTTTTGTTTTAGTTTATATTATTTTGTTTTATTTCTTTCTTAGACTTCATTTTGATGCACTTTATCTTATGTAAAAATCCTACAATAGTATGTTTAAAGTCTTACTTTTATATTTCCTTTGCATTTTAGTAATTTCTTTTGGAGCTTTTCCATGATAGCTTGTAATTATTTAATACTCTTGTTGTTAATTTCTATGGTATTTTATTTTGCTTTCTACTTGTTCTATATAAATATAAATTTGCCTTAAAGCTTGCTTTGAAAATCATTATTTGTTGAACACTTAGTTTTGAGTGCAAATGTTAAAGATTTGTTTTCGTGTACATTTGCGTCATTTAGCATTGCTTGTAAATTTTAATATAAATAATTTATTCCAGGCATGGAATGTGAACTATTTACTATAACTATACAGATGCAACTATTTCATTAAAATTCTATTTATCTACTATTTTTTAAAATTATTATACTTTTCTAATCCAACTCTATACCTTCTTATTATTCTTTTTACTCAGCTGAATATTTATTTTTTTATAACACGCGTGTCAGGGATATAACAAAACCGATACCTTAATTTGAAATGATAGTTTGGAGGAAATATAATTACAATAAAGGGTATTATTAATTTGGTGTGGACTACAACAAAAATAAAACCTGAACAAATATTATAACTTCTGTAAAATTCATTTTATACTTTACTTTTTGAAAGGATAATAAAATTGGTCAAAATTCCTTTGAGAAGTACTCGAGAGTACATCAGACCGCTGGCAAGTTTGTGTTCGTTTTTGGAGATCAAGATCGTAAGGCTTTAGTGATTTTAAATTAAACGAGCTTTTTAAACAATGTTTTTGTCGAGAAGAATAGTGTTTCTAAACAATTTCCAGGCCCTTGCTTTTTAGTTTTCACAAAAAATGGGGTTGTATATGGAACTTTCTTTGGAGAGAAGTATTCATTTCTAAATAAATTGTTATAATATAGCCACAGTCTTTTGGGCGTAAACTGACAGAGAATTCCAACAACTTCATATTTCAACAAGATGGGGTTCCACCTCATTGGTGAAGTGTGTGACTATTTAAATAAGGAACTTTCTTATCGCTGGATAGGACGATGTGCTAGAGAAAATCTGGTATTATTTGGTTGCTACTCAGCTCTTACGATCTTACGGTTTGCGATTTTTACCGATGCCAAAAAATTGGATGATCTTTCAGACCGCATTACTGCTGCTGTGAGGACCATTATTGAATATACACTACAGCGTGTGTGAACCGAAGTGGACTACAGTTTGAACCTCTTGTACGACACGAGGAACTCGCATCAAATATTTGTGATGGAATAAACAAAAAATTAACATTTTTCCCTTCCCACCCATGTATCATTTAGTACTTCGCTTTGCAAAATATATCTTTTTAAAATCCGAAGATTGTTTTGTAGTAACCCTGTACAGATAACACATAAAAGGGTAAGTTACAGATGTTTGATACAATTGTTATTTATTACCTGAATAGAAATTTTCTAATTATGTTACATTGTTCCAGTGCTGCCCACGTATGTAATTATGTATCAATAGAGTCTTAACTTCTATTAATAGCTGAATGTCTTTTAAATAACATATGAAGTAACTGGAGCGTACTATATAATTAATGATATAAATTTATTCTGTTTGTGGATTCTCACTGAACCATGTCGATCACAATACGTATAATTTATTTGTTACTAATCAACTACTGAAATTATATTTAGTTGTGTCTACTTCAAGGCAATTATAATATAATTGATTGTACTCATTATTGCTTTATTGAAATGTTCAATAGCTACTATTAATAAGTACTTTATTTGCTTTGGTTTACACATGATTTTTTTAGATTAATTTCAAAAAAAACTTTTATAAATATAGCACATGTTTGTTTTGAGTAGATTAAACTAGCGAGTTTAATATTATACGTTCAAGCTCGCTAGAAAAGAATATTTCCGGTATTTTAACAAAATCTAAGAAGAAATACTTATATTTAAAAATTCCCTGGTTTAAGCTTTCTATTGTAACTATAAAATCTTATTGCAACCTCAATTTGAATTGTTTATTTAATTTATTGCTATGATGGTTCAAATGTTTGTGAATAAGTTACTTTATTTTGATATTTTTATTTGACAAACGTTAACTAGACTTAAGTACTTTCCCTTCTGTAGCACTCAAAGCGTTTTAAAAATGACAAAAATATTCTGAAAGTGAATGGCGAACTTTCTTTAGCTACTTGTAAGGAGTTTGAAATTAGCCTATATATTAGAAATTAAAACGCAACAATGCCATGCTTTCCAGGCAAAATTATATGGTACTTGTAATTAAAAAGATAATTGTGCTAGTAGGGGCTTTTAAATGAAGCAAATTGAATGTTTTTTGTTTTATTTAATAAAGATGGAATAAATTAACCACGAAAAACAATTTAAATTAGGTAATGGTATAGCAACAATTTTGCTTCCATCTAATAAAATCAGGTAGAATATTATTATATCAATCACCGCTCTCGCCATGACAGTTACTTTTAGTGTTAGAAAAAATGTTTATCAAACTTTTGAACACAGCTTTATTGATTTTTAGATGCTGCTTTTTATTGTTTACAGGAAAATTAAATTAAAATATTTCCGGGAAAATTTATTTTATTATTGTTTATTATATTTTCTATCTTCATTAAAACGATGGGAGATTTAAAGAAATAAAGGGATTTTAAATTATTCTTAACATATTAATGTTCTTTACTAGATATTTGGGGAAAGAAGAAAGTTGACTTTGTATTTAAAGTTATAATTATTTGCTTTTTACTAACTTTCACATTAAACTTAATTAAAAGTTGAATTATGTATAATTAACACTGGGTATATATATATATATATATATATATATATATTTTTTTTTTTTTATTGCTTCTTGTTACCACCAAAATGTGGTTTATGGCAGTCATTAAATTGTGAACTATGGGGCTCACACTCAGCGAATTCAAACCACGTTTAAAATTTGGATGTTGAGTCGTTGGAAGTGAGATTAAGTTTAGCCGAATAAAGGGCTAATGAGTTGATTAAAAAATAAGAGTTTATGTGAGTTATCTATAAACAAGCTTTTTATGTTTTTATATTTATTTTTAACCGTTTAATTGTACTTTATTATTTGTCGTTAATTTTAAAAGATTTCTATGTGGATTTTGTTAAGATTCTCAATGTTTCAGCACCCGCTTAGTGCCATCATTAAGAGATACTGTTGTTCTTTATTCAGGGTTTATTTTCCAAGGATAATCACAAGTGGTAGAAGAGAAGTGGCCTTTTGAATGTTCTATTTCATTATTTAATGAATCAAAAGTGAAAGTCTATCGAGAATTTGTTTCAGCGACAAATGTACTAGGTTGTTTGTTTAGAAAGTTATGTAACTGATAATGTTAGATGATTAATGGTTTCCGCACGATGAGTACACGTTGGCCATTGTCTTGAGTGTTGATTTCCAAAGATTGATTTTATGGTCGGTTTCTTTATTATGTTTGATAAGTAATATGTGCATATGTTAATGTAGAAATTTATAAAGTCCGTGTGGGAGCCTGGTCAGCAAACTGATATGTCAAGGCAACTTCTTCCATTTTTTGCGGTTTAGATAATCGTATTATCTCTTCTTAAAATGAACGCATGTATTCGATTATTTTTAGTGACCGTACTACAGCCAATCACTCGGTCATATCAGTACTCACATGTGTATATAAACACACATACATAGGCACACAAACACTTAGTCTAGCTATAAATACTGTTAAAAAGACCTGATTGATACATTCGTTGCGAAGATAACATGGAGCAATATGTCAAATTTTATTTACAGTTACAAGTGCATCGCTTGGTCTAGTATTATGAAAGGTAATCTTAAATGGGGCGATAAAGAATACTGCATCCAAATACTTACACTTCACAAAGTTGCTATGGAGAACGCCAATAATTTTAGAACATTACAAAAGTTTAGAATTAGTCGAATATATGTTCGTCGTACCATTTATGGTTTCAAGCAAATATTGTGCGTAAATGATAAGTAATCGCTTGGTCAGCTCTATACTGTCCGACTTCTGTTCACCAGGAATAGAATTCGTCGAAACCTACTTTGAAAACAAACAAATATGGCAAGAGGAATAAAAATAGCTCTACAATTTATGTTTCGCCTGATCAGAAGTGGTTTATAATAACAGATTGCAGTACAACGAAATACTTGCTGATCAAGTTTCTGGAGAAAAACTAGTTAAGAAAATGAAAAAAACTACTTTAGATGTTCGCCTACAAAAACATAGTTACATTTTTTGTGGATGGAAAAATCTTTACCGCGGAGAAACCTTCTAACAAACAGAATGATAAACTATATGTCAATCTACCGAAAAGCGTCAGAGGTAATTAAAAAGATTTGATGAGGTTTACTATTCCTCATCAATCATGATCCCTATTTTATACGCACTAAAGTTTGATTTTAATCTATTGGGTTATAAATTATAATCCGTTTTAGAATAATTTTTTTCTCCAAATATCATTTAAATAATGATTTGTTAAAACGTTCACTAACCGAAGTCATGGGCGACCTATGTCTTGAGTGTCGCAATATATGACTAGGCAGATAAATTAAATAGCAAAGGGTGACTATTTTGAATTGCTTTTTACTTTTCTAATTTGTAACTATATCGTTAAAAAACTAAAATAACAAAATGTTATGGCCGAATCGTTCCTTTTTCATTTTAATTTAAATTGGGGCTTTACCCGCTCTGCTATTAAAAATGCATACATTATCGGGCAAAATAACTTTTAAATTTGTTATTAAAAATAAATGTATAATTGAAGTAAATCTACATTTGTATTTTTTGTCGACTGAACTTCTTAACTTTTCCATTAATCCTACTTACAAGAATTTAACTATGTTTAGAGATATATTTTACTTTGCTTTTATAGAAGTAATCTATATTTTTGCTTTTATTTCTCTTACTAACATTTTCTATTGGGTGATTTAGAGCGATTACGTTAATTTTTCTCCTTTAAAATACATTTAACGTTTAAAGTTGTATTTTTATTGTGTTCATAAACTGTTCAATATTTTACCATTTTTCTTGCAAGATTTTTTTAATTCTTTTAATCTAGATTCTCAGAGATTATGTTGATTGTATAATTAAATTATATGCTACATTTTAATTTGATTTAATAATTTTTTTAGTGTTTTTGCAAAAGAAATACTTATACAAGTAAAAAATAATTTATTTGATAGAAAAGATCAATCGCTTTCGTATGTGGTTCATTAGTTACTAACTTTTTGCCATTTCTTTTGTTACATAGCTATTTAATAGACCTCTTATTTATTAAAACTGTCGAATTTACTTTTGTTTCTTTGTTTCCGTTATTTTATATTAATACAGAAAATTCGTACACATCGAAAGATAAAAAGTGATAAATATTTTTAAATTTGTTAATAGAAAAAAATTAAAAGCGATCTGTTTGTTGGTTATATCCGTAAAATATGGCATCAAGAACATATTTGGTGTACTATTCATGATTGGAAATGAGCACTAGAGCAAAACTAGCAGTTCTATTGGAAATACATCTTAAAAATATTGAACAATGCATTGCAAATGGCAAAATTTTAGTAACAAAATTAAGTATAATAAAACAAACAAATACAAATAAAACAGACTAAATAATGCTACAATAGATGATCATATTTTACCTTTTGAGAAAATCCAAAAAAAGCTAAACAGTTGGTAGATTTGAGTTAAAACACCGCTGGATATGGATAGGGCACACTTTAAGGAAACCATGCTCAGATATAAACCATCAAGCACTTGAATATAATATTAAAGGAAAAAGGAAGAGAGGAAGACCAACCCTAATTTGGAGAAGAAACATACTTAAGAAATGCAAAGAAACTATAAAAGTAGATGGAAACACTTCGTCCAAAATATATACAACCAACAAGAACAAAACGTACTCAACTCCCAAAATTAAAGTGTTCAAGTTAAATAGTGAAAAATGTAAATGAACAATTATAGCATAAGATCGACTAGCTTATGCTATGGAAAATGACTCAGTCAGAGAAACGTGTTTGATGTACTGTATTTCAACTACCAAAGAAGAAGATTTGGAACACGGGACGTTTAGAACGTGTAAAATATGTAAGTAACATTAATTCAGAAAAATACATTGCTATATTGAAAGAAGTATTTTTCATATTTTTATTAAGGCAGTTTGAGAAAAACTCCACCCTCTGAATAAAAGATGGAATCCTTTCCTAGATTATCAAAAAAAAAAGTAAATCCAAAAACGGCATTTGAAACTTCTGTAGACCAGTCAGTTACTAGACATAAACCCCAAAGAATACACCTGGGTTATTGTTGGCTGTAAAGTGAGGCACTTGCTTCTGGTGAAGGCCGCAAGTTAAAGTATTTTCAATGAAAGTAAAGCAGTTTATAAGAACGAGAATGTCTACTTGCTGTAGACTATTTCTGTAGCTTACAAATACTTGAAAGTAATAATAAGCACCAAAACATCCAATAGCTTATAGATTATCGAAATGAGATTTCCGAGAGGAATTTAAAAAAATTATTTCTACAAGAAAACTTTGTTCATTTGCAACTGAGATTGTTAGGTCACAAACCACTTGCCGGACATCCTAGATATAATAATACATAAAAACCTGCAACTGCCAATAAACCAAACCGTAATAACTGAACTTGACTCTGATCATCTGCCGGTAATATTCACTCTTAACTGTACTCCTTATTATTACCCGCAAATTCCAAGGCTAATCAACGGAGCAGTTAACTGGGAACTTTTCCGTAATATCATGGATGAACAAATCAAGTGCCCTCTTACCATATCTACCACAGCTGAAATTGATGGAACCATTGAATTCTTCAAGGAAACAACAAATGAGGCTATCAATAAATCTACTCTAGTCTCTCAAACACGTAAACCTGTCAATAACCAAACACCCCCATTCCGAATTTTAAAATTAATAAAAGAAAAAACTCCACCCGAAAGAAGTGGCAACGTCTTAGGAACCCTGCAGATAAACACCATCTAAATGTGCTGATCTGGCAGGTTAAAAACGAACTCGTTCAGAATAAACTCTTATAAACAGTATCTAGAATCGTTCGAACGTGGAGACGCCAACATGTGGAAAGCCACCAAACGGATCCTGAAGCAACCCACGGTCACCCCCACACTAAAATACAATGGCCAAACAATATCGGAAGATAAGGACAAACCTGAAATATTCGCACAACATCTCGAAGCAACATTTACCACCTCATATTTTAACAATGATCCCAATCATATCAGACAGGTTGAAATGGAATCTCAAAATATTACACCTCAAGAACAAATGCTAGGTAACCCTATCTCCCCAACAGAAATTAAAGAATGCATAAAAAAACTTAAAACCAAAAAAGCACCAGGAATCGACTTGATCCCTAACATAATTCTGAAAAATCTACCGCAAAAAAGTATATGTTTACTAACAGCCATATTTAATTCCTGCTTAAGATTGGGTTACTTCCCTACCGAATGGAAGCGAACACTAATTCAAATGATTCCCAAACCAAATAAACCTCATGACAACCCTAACAACTACCGACCCATCAGCCTGCTGTCCACAATTTCTAAAGTTTTTGAACGAACCATTCAAAACCGATTAAACCAGTTTTTAGAAGATAATGCAGTCCTGCCCAAATTCCAATTTGGTTTTAGAAGCGCGCAGTCTACTGGTCATCAAATCTTACGACTCACTGAGATAATTGAAAAGGGTTACGAAAACAAAATGCACACGATAATGGCACATGTAGATATAGCGCAGGCCTTTGATCATGTATGGATAAACGGCTTATTATACAAAATGAAAGATTTGGCAATCCCTGTTTACCTATTAAACATAGTTAAATCATTTTTAACTGATAGAACGTTCCAGACAAGAATAAAAGGATATACCTCATCAGTACGTAAAATTAATGCGGGAGTACCGCAGGGATCCGTACTGAGTCCCTTGTTATTCAATATTTTCATGCACGATGCTCCTACAACAACAAACTCTGACATCGCAATGTATGCCGACGATACAGCAATCATAACTCAAGACTACGACATTAACCTAGCCGCAAACAATCTGCAACAAAGTCTGAATCATCTTAACTCATGGTTTAACAAATGGTTTATACGAATTAATCCCAGCAAATGTGATGCCAAAATCTTTACCTTGCGTCACCCACAAGACCCACATAACATCGTTATCAATAATGTACCTATCCCTTGGAATCCGAAAGATAGCGCGGTGAAATATCTAGGGGTCTTTCTCGACCGTAGATTAACATGGAGTTTCCACATCAATAAATAACTGACTGAATCATACGCAAGATTGGTCATGCTCTATCCCATCATCAACAAGAAGTCAACATTGAAAATAAAATGTGGGGTTCTCATCTACACGACCATCATTCGACCAATTTTTACATACGGGTGCAGTGTCTGGTGCGCGACATCAAAAACTAATCTTTGCAAACTCCAAGTGTTACAAAATAAAATTATCCGTATAATAACAAATGTACAATGGTACGCAAGAAACTCGCAGCTCCACCGAGAAACAGGAATCCTGACAGTGGAAGAATTCATAAAGAAAACAGCCCAAAAATTTTATGATAACATAAATCAATGCAGTGGTGCGGTTCCCTACAACTTGGGCACTGAAAACTTACACACCAGACTTAAAAGGAAGTTACCTATTGATGTCCTAAATAGTGAGAATAACTAATTTAATTGTCAAAATCACAATGAACTATCTATTTTAGTGATATAAATGTTAAAAATCTTTTAACCTTGCCATGTAATAGCAAATGTAATGCTGATCTGGCATAACCCCTATTAATAAAAAAAAAAAGGTCACATATATAGAATAGGTATCGAAAAAATAGCTAAAATTGGCTATAAACAAGAACTAGAGGAGAAAACTTAGGAATAAAGCAAGAAAAACAGAAGAACAAAGGAGTATTAAGGTAAAAGGGTAAATGGTAAGGCAAAGCAAGAGCATTTATACAATACAAAGCAACATGAAAAAAACACGGAAGACAATTCGGTCGTTAAACTAACTTCAACAACAAAAAAGAAATCTGTAAAGTGAATAAAAAAATAAAGGAAAAATATTTGACGTTAAAATTTATCTATTTAATTATTTTTAAATATTCAAACTTTTGTATAAGAATTCTGCACGCTATATAAATGAATTATTATGATGTTTCTCTTATCCGCAACTCTTTGCGCCCATCAACCGATAACAACCGCCGCTCCGTATCCAGCGCGCAGATTCCAAAATAAAAACGCGCTCGATAAGAACAGTCCGCGGCTTTCGAAGTGGCGAGCCTATTCCATAACAAAAACGGAAACAAGGTTATTGCGACCTCGAAATCAATTCACGGTCTGTAAACCGGCGTATTCAAATGTATGCATTTGGACTGCGCCTTGTACGTCCTGTAGCACGCACTCGGGCTTGTCACGATGTGAATTCGGATAGATTAATCACCTTATTCCCGTCAAAGTGGACAGCGCTTGGAGTGCCAATTTTTCCGAAGATTAATTTTGCTCGAGGTTTAAACTGCTTCGTCCGTTTTTTGTGAAGGTCTTTTCGCACAGGTCTTAGTTATGTCGGTGTTCGATGCTGTCATCCATGATTAGGTGTTTCAATTTTTTATGCCAACCGAACTTGACAAATGTCGTACGTGTACAGCAGCAGTACAAGACCTGTTGAGTATTGAATAGTCTATCTATGTCTATAGATAAAATATATTCTACCTGCTTTTTTGATAATTGAACGATTACTCTTATTCATTCTGTTGTTGGTGTTGTAATCTATTCTTCAAATTAAGTTCACTAAAAAGCTTTTAGTTCGTTATTTTTTAAGTCTATATTTAATATAGTGAAATGTATTAGAATATTTCATTAATAAATCTTATTTCTCTATTTTTTATATATGTATATACGAGGGTTGGAGTTATGAAAACTGTTTTATTGATCCGCACACTCACAGATTGTGCTGCCCTTGCTGAAACTCTGCCACCTACTTTGCGACTGTTCGGTATGAAAAAGTATTATTTCCGACAGCTTCTACCAACTCTGGCATTTCTGCCACGGAGAACGGCTATTTTGTTATACAAACGCTGTTCTACTCCGATCACATCCATCCCGCACGGCAGTTGACTGAGAACTGATTTGGCATTCCTCTGTGCAATTACACATCATATATTTTGTGATACCATCCTTTACACTTAAAAAAATAGTTGCCATGACTTATAATTTAATCCTCGAATATTGTTATAAATAAAAGTATTGTGATAGTGTATTTTGTTGCAATACATTTTCGATCAGTTTAATTTTGTTAAGTTTTTGATTTTCAGTTGAACTATGTATTTTATAAACTTTTTAATATTTTTAAAAATCTGTATATATTTACCATTATTTGTACAGGTTGAGTGATAATTAGCTAGGCATTAAAAATTAGTTATAAAACTGCAGTTACGATGAATTGCTAGATTGGCATAAAGATTGGTCTGTAGTATTTGGAAACATCATTTGGGACGACGAGGCCGTACTGCATGTTGGTGATTTTATCAATCGCTTTAACTACCATTACTGGGTATTACGTGACAGTAATCCTGAATTAACGGCTGAGAGAATGCAAACTCGACCAAAGTAGTGTAGAATGACGGCAACAAAACCACGAATGCAGACCGCCTACGTTCAGATTCTTGAAGATTACGTATGATGTACGGTATCTAGCTGGTATAACATTGGCGACTTTATTTTCATGCAGAGTTTTCCAGAACGTTGTCTGGAACGCCGCGGATTTTTTGAATGACTTCTAAGAAGCTCAAACCTCACTTTATGTTGTTTTTGCCTGTGGGGCTGCGCAAAGGAGGAAGTGTACAAGACAAAACTTTGCACACCGTAGGATTGGGAGGCCCGTATTTAGGAGTTTCTTATCAAGATTCCACACAATTTTCTTCAAAAGATTGTACATTTTATTGACGCCACCCGTATATGTACAGTTTATTTCGATAAATTTGTATTCGAAATATGTACCTTATTACCAATTTTAATGCCTATTTTTACCCATTCTATAGTACAATTATACAGGTTCTCCCACGAGAATGTTCCAAGACTACGTGTAATAGGTTTTTGAGATATTTTAAGCAAAAAAGTTCTAATAAACATGAATTGAATTTTAAACCATCTTTGAGATGTCGATGAAGCAAGTTAGGGGTCAATTTCTAAGTATTATTATTGTAACTTTCATTGTCAAAGAAACTGAGTGTAGATTACCTTTTAATGTTCTTGATCTGTAGCTGCTGAAATTCATCTTCCAAATCCTCCTCAATTTCTCTCGGTACTTCTCCTGCCGATTCTCTTCTAGGAATATCTCTATTACTTTTTCTGCTTACAAACGTTCCATTTTCCCGGAGAGAAAGGAGAACGCGTAAAATTGTTTCGTGACACGGAGAGCGATGATTTGGTTATCTGATCCTGTACTCTTCTGCTGCTGCAAATAAATTACTGTTGCGATAGCTATACACAGAAACCATGCATCATATTCGGCGTTTGAAAACTGATATGGGATTTTTATAAAATTAATTAGAAAATTGAAACTAAATTAATTCGAAAAAATCAAAATTAAATTGTTCCTTTCTAACATATTTACCATTTTCAATGGTGACAGACAATGTTTTGACAATAAAAATTAAACTAAACATCTGTGTAACTATAGTATCAGATAAAATTATTGTCATGAAGAAAGAAGAGCTAGAACGACCAAGTACCCGAAAAGATCCCTAACTTGCTTCACCGATATCTCAAAAACTGTTGAGGATTTGACCCATGTTTATTGGAACTGTTTTGTTTAAAATATTTTAAAAAACCTATACAGGAAATCTTGGAACATCCTCGTGGAATTTTTAGATGTACTTGTTCGTTCTTTGTTGAAAATTGTTTTATACGTTCGATGTTACTGCGAAATATTGTACTATTTATTCTTATATAGTTTAAAATTTTCAACAATTATAAAATTTCTAGTATTCAGTTTTTCTGGAAGAAAGAAGTTAATTTAACATATTACGCTTAATTATAATATTTGAGTTCGTTCTTTCACTTTTTTATCACCCTATTATTTTATTTTGCATGTTGTAGTTGTATGTAAGAACATTTAATACCACGAGTACATCTATTAATTTACTAGTGAAAATAAAATTCCAAGCATATGTTTAAAGTTGTGTGATTTATATGCATAGTATTTTTGCTATTATTATTTTGTTATGAATTTTCAGATGTTCAATATCATCTGTCTAGATGTTCCAACAATGGCCAACATTAAAAGGTGTATTGTTATATTATTTATATGTTTAAGGCTATAAATCAAAGGCAGAAAGTTAATTAATTATTTAATAAATGTCTGTATAACATTATTTATAAATATACATGTGTGTAACCAAATAATTTAAAACTATATTAATTTAGTTTTAGAAACTTTTGCACAGGATACTTTTTCATTATGTGTTGTATTATAGACTACTACTACTTTAAATTTATGTACATCTTTTTTATTAATAAGAATTTACTTTTAGCTTATTTAATTCATTTTAAATAGATTACAAACCTGAGGTTGTTCTTGTTTGTTTCATTTTGGTTTGGTTTTACTAGCTTGATGCTTTAAAATTTTTTAATCTGCGTTCCGTTGTCATATTACACATTTAGGTACCAAGAAGTAACGTTTATTAATAAAAGGGATTAACTGCTTTATTGCTTATTACCTCAAGTAGATATTTAATTTGACAGAACGTTTATATTGCTTTCTGGGAGACGAGGGAAACTGGGCAACTATTATGTTTACTTACTAAAACTTTTTGTAGCTTATTATCTACTGGAAAGTACAATGTTTTTGTTTTTGAAACATCTTGCTATTGATAATTTTAGGATTTTCATTAACATGTCTTATACTTAGATTGTGGACACCGTTTTCTTATTTATCTCGCGTATTGTATATAAATATGTTACACAACTTTTTATGTTTGAGAATTCGTGGCTTTGTTTTTTTATACCTCTTTATTATTTGTCTCGTTATCGATATTTTAACGAACTTTTAATGAAAGTGCTAAAGAAAATTCCTTTACGTAGAATTTATTTTTATTTCATTTTAATATATAAATCAAAATTTACTCCGAAAATCTGTTTGAGTAATTGGTTTACTGTTAAATATTATAATAAAAAATGTTTTATGAAGAATGTATTGGTTTCCCGTTCTTTTCAAATTGCTTCCTAATTTAGGAAGAATGTGTAATTTTCGATTAAATAATTTTATAGACCGATCTGTGTCTTTTTTTATTTCTTTTTGTCTTGCTTTGCAGTTTTATTTGGTTAATGCAATAGGTACTTCAAGCACACCTACTTTCCAGGATTACTCGGTTAATCTTTGCTATATTTATTTTTTACTTTTTACTTTTAATCTACACTGTTTTGCAACGGGCGAACCTACTTATTATTATGCAAGATCATCATTGGAACTCTCTTTAGACCATTCAGCCGTTCTAGTTACGATATACTCAAGAATTCAACGGAAACAAAGACAAGCAACACTACACTCGAGGTATACTGATTGGGAAGCGTTTAAAGCGGGTCTGGATGTCTTAATTAACTTGAACATGCGGCTCAACTCTCGACACAGCAGTCTATGAAATAATAAATGCCATCCAAAAAGCAGCCTGGAAGGCAACTCCTGACACACATCAAGTACAAATTCAAGAAGCCTGTCCAATCATAGTGAAAGAAAAAATTGCAGAAAAACAAAAGATACGTAAACTTTGGCAATTAACTCGATCAGAAGAAGATAAAAAAAAGTTTAATACGGCTGCGCAAAATCTCAAACACCTACTACTGGATATTAAAAATCAAAATATTCAGGAATATCTCAGCACTCCCACAGCGACGGATACCACTGTGGAAAGCCACCAGAAAACTCAAAAGAACACAGCAGGCATCACCACCTGTAAAAGATGAAAATGGAAGATGGACGAGAAATGATAAGGAAAAAGCAATTGCTTTCGCCAAACATCTAGAAACAGTATTTACACTCTTCTCCTCGCTGCTCAACCCAGACGAAGAACGCGAAATTATCAGCACACTAGACGCACCTTTTCAAATGGAATTACCTTTTAAGCCGTTCACAATGTTGGAAGTCGAAAGAACAAAACTAAAAGAAATAAACCCAAAAAAGGCACCAGGCTGGGACCTAATCAATGGAAAAGTACTGCAAAAATATCACCAAAATGTCTAAAAGCACTGACATTTCTATTTAATGCCATTCTTCGACTGCAATACTTTCCCAAACAGTGGAAAATAGCTGAAATTATACTAATCCCAAAACCGGGAAAAGATTTAACTAGTGTCGAATCGCATCGGCCTACAAACCTATTGCCGGTGCTGTCGAAAGTTTTTGAAAAGTTGCTGTTGAAAAGACTCAACCCGATATTGTAGGATAGAGGAATCATACCCAATCATCAATTTGGGTTTAGACGCCACCACGGCACGACGGAACAGGTACATCGGATTGTCCATACAATAACCAATGCCTTTGAATCTAAAAAGTATTGCTCCGTTATGTTCCTGAACATAAAGCAAGCATTTGATAAGGTGTAGCATCAAGAACTAAAATACAAACTAAAGATGACACTACCGCATCACTACTACGAAATCCTCCTGTCTGAAAGGCAGATGGTTCATGGTCAAGCTAAACGAAGAACTAACGGAACTCTACCCCATTGCTTCTGGAGTCCCCTAAGGCAGCGTACTTGGCCCACTACTGTATACAGTATAGACAGCTGATTTACCAACAACGAACGCAACAACCACAGCCACCTACGTTGATGACACAGTCACATTAGCTTCAGATAGCAACCCGAATGTCGCAACTCAAAACCTCCAAAATACCCTAAACCTAGTAACGGATTGGATGAGAAAGTGGAAAATACAAGCCAACACCTAAAAATCATCGCATGTCACGTTTACAACGAGAAAAGGTACATGTCCACCGGTTACACTTAATAATACCCCGATTCCCCAATCTGAAGAAGTTAAATATTTGGGCATGCATCTAGACCAGCAGCTCACATGGCGTAAACACATATTTACGAAGAGAAAACAACTTGGCATTAAATTCCATCAGGTGTACTGGCTGCTTGGCCGATAATCTCAACTGAAACAAGAAAATAAACTCTTGTTCTATAAATTTATTCTCCGACCCATCTGGACATACAGTGTACAACTATGGGGTACTTCTAACATTGAAATCCTCCAACGATTTCAAAACAAGGTGCTTCGGTGTATCGTTAATGCTCCCTGGCATGTGCCAAATCACACAATATAAAAAGATCTTAATACTGAGTCAGTGCGCGAGATGATTAAAAATTGGAGTGCTAAATACAGAACTTGGCTCATAATTCATCCTAATGAGCTAACCACTCAGCTAGCACATGTCAACGACACTCGCCAGTTGAAGAGGTTCAAGCTATCGGACCTGCCTACCAGGTTTGATTAATCATGCATCTGTCTACAGTTTCATAGGAGTGGATTGCTGATATACTAAATTACACAATTAGTTAAATAATTTATACGACAAGAACTATCACTGGATGGTTCTAGACAAGTCTGTACGTAGTTAGTTAGTTAAGTAAGTTAAATGTCACAACATTTACTTATTGTTCATGAGCAACAGATTGTAAATATACTAAGTATTATTAAAAAAAATATATCTCCAACCGTTTTTACATTTTTACTATGCGTTTTCCTCATTTCTCGCTTGATTTTCTTCTTTATAAATTTCATACCGTTTATTTCTATGTTCTAATGTCTTATTTCCACAAGAGACATTGTTATTTAATTCATTGTTGTATACATCTGTTCCATAAGTCTTTGTGATATTTGTTTTTTATGGATAATGCCTCTAATTACAAAAACACTTTTCTTATTGCTTTCGACACCCTAGTGAAAATTGCTTCTATTTTTTTCCAACAACTGATCCATACTTACATTTATCTCTAGAGACTTATTTTTTCCACCTGACATCATGCATCTGATTTATTATTAATCATGCTTTTTGTTATTGCGATAATGTTGTCTGCAAATACTAACAATTAATATGGCATATTCAATAATAGTTCTTTTGTGGTATTTTTTACAAGGCCATTTTTATTACTTTACTTAAAATATGATACTACTATTGTTCTTTGTATTCCCCTAACATCCTTATCATTTTCTATGCCTGTCCTGGTATTTTATCAATTTTCTTTGTATTTCATTATCTTCTGAACATTTTTGTATTTTTAGTTTTACTTTTCTCAAAACATTTTCATAATTATGTTTTTGTTATATGTTTTTTTCTTGCTGATATCCGCTTTTGCCTTATCTTCATTTAGTAGCTTTCTAAAATTACTATAGTTAACACAAGAGGCTCTTCGCATAATTCTGACGAGGGGATTTTTATAAATTTAATATGCCTTTTTATGTTAGTCATACTTTTCATATAATTATAAATTTATTTAAAACAATTTCCCTTTCAATCTTACTATTCTATTCCAAACTACACTAGTTAATACCCATAATTTCTACTCCAAATCACTGCCAACCTCATTGATTCAATGCAGTCGATTACGAGATATTATTATTAAACACATATTTGACATGGTATTACTTCGGAATCTTATCTACAATTTTTTTTCCATTCCATTTATGCTATTCCTAATGTTTGTTATTTAAACTCTTAGAAAAAAACACCGTTAACTACCGTAAGTGACATGATATCTACCATCTTAGAGTTTGTTATCATATATGTTTTCTACTCATTTAGTATTAAACCCAACTTTCCTGCTTCTACGTGACTAAGTACATTTTAAGCCTTTCTGCTTTCTATGCAAGATTGATAGTCAGTATATGCTTAGAATGCTTCTTGCTTTTGTTCCACTATGTCTTATAATCGCCTCCAATAATAGAATTCTGTGGGGTTGATGATTTTGTCCAAATCCTTTTTGTTTTCCAAAAATTTTGCACGTATTTGAGCCTGATATCAACTAATCCAATTAGTAAATTCAGAACCTGCATCTAATTATAGTTTCTCATTAATTACGGTAAAAAAAATTATGATATTTAATAACGAAATTCGTATTTTAATAATTCTAGTTTGATTCGATCACCCCCGGCTGCTATTGTGGATTTACTGTCCTTCAACATTCTTCTGATCCTTATTTCGTGTTTTTTTTGTCATGTTCTTATAATTTCTGTTACTTTTTTCTATCTGTTAATGTATATCCTTTGATTATCTTTCCACATTAATAGTGAGGGTTGATTCAGTTTCTTAGTTATTTATTATAATTATGATTCTTTTTACTTTTAATTTTCTTCCATTACTATATTCCTGGTCATATTATTTATTCCTGAGCAGTTTTGTTTGAACGATTTTTCTTTCTTTATGTTTTAATGCTATTTCCAAGGAATTCCAAGGCCTTTTCAATAATCTCTACTTTTCTTAGTTTTTGCCGGATTTTTTTATTCTTTTTGTATCCTATCTTTTGCTAATGCTCCCACAAACAATTTTTTCCATTTCCTGCTTTCTGCAAACTTATGAGCTAATTTTTTTACTATTACTCTTACTAAATAGTAGTTTGATAACGTTTCTACACTTTTACGGCTCTTGATGTTAATGACAATGTTTTAATGTTTTGTCTCTATTACTAAATATTCAATCTGGTTAACTATTCAGCCGTTAGGGTGCATTCAAGTATTTTTATTGACAACTTTGTTGATTTTGAATATATTAGTTATTATCAAATGTACTGCTATTCAAAACATATTGGTCTTTCGCTGTTGTTGTGCTGCTGTTTACCTATTACAGGATAATATTTTAATTCTTACCTGATCTTCGAATTAAATCCTTTATTAATATTTTAACATAACGTTTTGCAAAGATTTTGTACAAAAGCTCCATTTTATCATAAAATCTTTCTTTACCTTCAGCATCTTGTTCCTCTGTAGGTGGATATACATTTACACTACTAATTTTTATATTAGTGCTCCTTATTCTAATGTAACTAATTCACCAACGCTTTGTAATAAAAAATCCCGTCTTCAACTTACTTTTTTTTTTGTTCTACCATTTAATAGGTATAATCTACTAACTTCATTACATTTTTTCCTTAGATTTTGTCTTTTAATATTAGAAGTGTAATTTGATGTAACTTATATTATCTTATCACATTTTATATGTCAAGATTTGAGTTCTCTTCCACCACTTTTTCATATACCTTAAACTGTGACTTGTCTGTTACTATTTGACCTATTAGACTATTTTTTCTGGTTAGTTTTTTCTAATTTCAATTTGTTTTATCTGCGCAAAAAATATTTACCATACATTTTTTGATCTTTTTTTTCTTGCCACTTCTCTTTATCTTTGTTTGAACCTCTCCCCTCATCCAATTTAGATCATTTTCTATTACTACTTATGTTCTCCTGATTTTTACATCGTGATTTTAATTTTTGCTTTCTAGTTTGCTATACAGATGTGCTGCCGTGGTTCTTTGAATTACTGGTCCAAATTTTAATCTTTTATTAACTTTCGCTAATTTATTAGTAAGCTTTGTTCTAGAAATAAGGATTTTTTGCTATATTTTTTTAAATTTCTGTCGACAGTTTGACATATTTTTTTTCTTCTTAATTTTACATTTTTTATTCTTTATTTTTTTGCGCATAACTATCATTTTATTGTTTGTTGCTGTTTTTGCTCATCTTCTGTTAGTGGTTTTTCTTCTTTTGTTTTGGTAGCGTTTTTATCATTTTTAATATGCAATTTTGTTAGTAAAACGAAGCTTTAAATTTAATAAAAAAATTCAAATAACACCCTATTAAATTATCGGTAAAAAATTTGTAAGATCTTTACATAATAGTATATAAAACATGAGCCGTGGTAGCTTAGTGGATAGATCGCTAGACTACGAAACCAAGAGTTGCGGGTTCGAATCCCGCTCTCGCCAATTCGATCGCTGGCATTTTTACGGCCCAGCTCGACTCAGGCTGCAATAAATGTGTACCTGGAGGTCAAACTCTGGGGTAATAATAGGCGGTCGGTACGTAGCGCTGGCCACGTTACTACCCTTGTGTACCGTAGGCTCTAGACTGTAACAGATCTATCCTGTTACGACCCCAAAGGGCCTTCGAGGCCTATTACGGGGAACTAACTACTAACTATATATAAAACATTACAATAATTAATATTTAAAAAAATTGTTAACTAAATCAGATTGATTATGATTTTTTAAGTAAAAAGTTATGGTCAAGTAGTGAAGACGATTAAACTAGGGATTAATTTTGTTTAATAATTACTAACGGTGTTAAATTTTATTGTTACTATACTAGAAAAAAACTCGTATGTATTGCGTAATTGATATATAAAACCTAGTGTTGTGGTCAGTAACACCGCTCTGTACTTTTATTAAAGATTTTAAGGCTTCCCATGGCAAATTCTGTTTTTGTCGGTGGTGCTACAGTTATTGGAATATACGGTGCCATAACAGGTTAATCGCCAACAGGGAGAGTCAGTGAAGGGCTTTATTATACCCATAAATCGTCTCCTAATCCTCATTTCAATCCCGCGTACTACTTTCAAAATGCGAATGACCACTTTGTTTTTTAGGAGAATTCTGTCTAATTTCAAAATATGTATTTTCTAGAACTTTCTTCGAACGGAAATAATGTTCAATTAATAGAATATACAATTTACGTTCTACCAATTTATGAAGGCATTGTAATAAATAATAAAATTATGGATGCTGGGATTTTACAATTTATTAGAAAGTCATACTTAATTTTTAGAATAGTAATTAATTAAGAAATAAAAGTCAATTTGGAAATAACAAAGCACTGGCACTAAAAGTACTAACTTATTTAAAATATCAAGCGTTTGATAATGGGAGTGATTACTTAAGGAAGTGATTAGGACAAGTTTTACAAGAATTTTACAGAATCTGAAGTGAGAATCTTTCATTTTGTTTTTATGTTTTTGCGAAATGTTGCCTTTTCGCACACGCAGAACTGGCTAAAACTGTTTTGGTGTATTTAGGTTTCGCAAACACCGCTGTGCAGTTATGAAACTGGTATTTTGCACGCAATAGAACCTAATTTATGGAGTTACCTGCAATCTATCATGCTGAGCGTTTCCTGAACCTAACGGTCGCAGCTCGCTAATCAAATTATGCTTAACAGCCTGATTATAATTTCATTTGGGAGGACCTGCTCACAGTTACCGAGGAAATTTAAACAAAAGTTCCGGTCCCAAATTTCCGTGTTCCCAATGGAAGCTAAAAAAGTCATTTTCGTTGAATTACACAATTAAAACTTTTGCAAGTCGCGGCCGAGCCGCGACGTAGGTTTTACATTTTGATGTCTGTAAGTGTCCAATTTTTCTTTAATTTTTTATTTTCTATAAAAAAAGCGTATGTTATTGTAAATAACATTCCCTAAGAGGCGAAATTATATTTTACATTCCCATTTTTCTATTGTAATCTCAATTTTGAATAAAGCGTTGAAGTTAGTTAAAAAGACATTATATGCAGCATTTATATACATTTGGCGTTTAGCATAAACATGTCTTATTTAAATTTCTATATCACCACAAAAACTTTTGCAACAACTTTTGAAGTGTTAATAGGACACCTTAACAAAAGTTTTTATATTCATGAACATTTAATGTGTAAATCGCTACAAACCCAGAGTTGTGAAAACTCGAAACTTTCGGCACGCCATGTTTGTCCAATAACTTAAAATGGTTTCATTCAGTTATGTAAAGTGGCTACTCTTGCCAGCTATAAGAATTGTAGAATATATTTGTTCTCTGTAAACAGAAAGAAACAACGCAGCTTAGACTAAAGGACGACTACATCAAATATGTTATAATAATTTAGTTAGTTGGAATGCTGGGAGAAGTTGGTACAAATAATTTAGGAATAGATGCTTATGTTTGAGAAAAACAGACTATGGCCTTTTTGCTGTTTACTTCCGTACAGACAAACCAAGAATTTAAAAAACGCGTATATGAACTTTCTTATTAAAAAATACCTTAGTATCTCGAAAATGCACTAGATTTTTATCAAGGAGTTTATGATATAGGGGATATAAAAGAACATTTCTTTGACAAATAGTTGCAGAAATTTTTTTTCTTTAGATCATTATTAGGCACGGAGCCACATTGTCATTAATTGTACCCATTTCGATCACCTCCCGATCGATGCATTTACTTGCAACGTTGCTATACAGATTTGCGTAATCACAGCTATCTGTTCGGTAATGAAAATTCAATAAATTCTCGGCTGCCTGGGGTATTACAATTTGCATCTCGACCACTCTAGCGCACATAAATAGCAGATAATGGCGTAAATTAATTTTAGAGCACGCATCTATAATTTCAACTCAGGACAGTATATTAATTACGCCAATAAAACTGTAGACGACAGCAACATTTTAAGCTTGCGATCAGAATAAATTAAGAAGATGGACTTACACCAGCAACTTTTTCGTGCTGAAATGACTGGCTTTGCTAATTCTTCAATTTTTTGCCACTCCGGTGCTTGGCTCCCTATCTTTCCTCGTTTCGACCTCAAAACCAGGAAAACCGTGGATTGGGGTCGTGAGTAAAACATAATTCCCCGCGATTGTCGTTTTTTCTGGCGGTGTAAAGGGAACATTCTGGTTGCGCCACAAAAGACATAAGCAAGAACCTTCCCAGTAGCCGCGATTTGCCAAACAGCAAAATTACAATAGATAACGTTGTATAAGCGATTACACAGGATAATGCGCAATAGTGTTCGGCTCACAAAAAGTTTCCCGAGCTACCAAGGCACGCACGCGAAATGGTTTAGTGAAAGGCAGCTCGGCTTGGCCCTAGCTCCGTGCTTCCGGATTGTGGGCGCCATAGCTGAAGAGAGATATTGAAATTGCATAACCGTTACCTTGCAGCATGCGGATCTCACAATACCGCTTTTGTTAGCTGGATTGTCGTACATTGCGTTATGAAAGTACCGTATCTTTGCATTGCAAACGTATATAAATCCGACGCCAGGATTTTTTCTAACCTACATAAAACCGCAAGCGCTTGATGCAGGAAGCAGGCAAATAATAACAATAGTTGTATAAGTTGATTTGTTGATTTGGTAACAGTCTGTAAGCGGAAGCTACATATTATTTGTTTAATTTATTAGCTTTTGTATAGATGATTATTATTGGAAAAGATCTAATTAAATATCATATAAACCCGCCAGAAACTCCGATTGTTGTTCTATAATTTACATATAAAAATTTAGGAAAAATATAAAATTTTACTGAAATTTACTGATAGAAAAAAGTTTTACTATCATAATAAGATTTTCAAAACATAAATTCAATGTTTTATTATAATATATATTCAACGAACTTAAAAAGTTCGTTGCTGAATTCTATATGTCTGTCGGTCTGTCGGTCTGTCTGTCGCTGTCACAAAATTATGGATTTTTTAAAATTTTAAAATGGATTCTTATAGGAAATTTTACGCTGATTTCAAATTGTAATCAAAAAGTTTCTATCTCGAATAGTTTTCAAGATATTCGACTTCGAATTTCGGGAAATTTTTCGACATTACGATTTTAAATGTGATTCTTATAGGAAATTTTAAACTGAATTCGAAAATGAAGTCGAAAAAATTCTATGTCGAATAATTTTCGAGATATTCGAAAAGTCGAAAGGTTTTTTAAAGTTCGTTCTGGGATTGCTTACAGAGCAATCTTTTCGCCGGGCCCATGTTTTTAATTTGTTTTATTACATATAAGCAAATAACTTATACGGAAAATAGTTTTAAATAAAATTTTAAAAAATATCAACCGAGTCACTTATAGATGAATATAGGACTAAAATATTGGACACTGCCAATAATTCATAAATTTTAAAGATGTCTGATATACAGGGTTGTCTAGATAAAACCGGAGAATAAATAAACATTGAAAATAACATTAAATACAAGAAATAATTAAAAATATCTACAAGAAAGTTAAATAGTACTGAGCATACGGGACCTAAATCTTTTCCTTGTTCATATATTTCATTACAACCCTACCAAAACTGAAGTAATGGAGAAGAGTGATGACTAGAACTCTCCGCATGATAGTTATATTCCATAAAATTTACTTAATGTTAAGAGTATGTGTATGTATAAGAGTGTGTATATATATATATATATATATATGTACACACACACACACACACACACACACACACACACACACACACACACACACACACACACACACACACACACACACACACACACACACACACACACACACACACACACACACACACACACACACACACATATATATATATATATATAAAGTTAAAAAAAATGTGTTATTATCTATATTACGCAGGCTCTTAAGATGTCCTTGGTGTTACGATGTCTCTCATTAACGTGCACCTCGACCACGTTGCATATGTAGTAATCAAGGGAATTGCAGTTAGGGTTGAAAGGTAACCGCAAGTCGGGAGACCAATAGTAATACAAGTTGAGTTCTAGTTATGTCTGGGTTTTTCCTTGTGGACTGGAACGGAGCACATTGATATTGCTGTCAGTTGTCATTTAGGCCTTCCTTAAACAAGTGGGGCGACATGACGTTCTCTTCACTGCTCACAATCCTCACACTCCTCCTTACAGAGGAGGGAAACTTTGTATGCAGGAAGGTAGACACTTCAGAGGCATTTTGGCAGATCCAAAGGTCGTTTTGGAGATTCACCTTCCTTTTCTCGATGAATCTTAGGAAGCCAGCGTTGTCGTTCTTAATGTCGTTCAGCCTTTAACTTCCCGTTTATCTTGTTTTCCCACTCAACAACAGGCAGTTCCTCAGAAGGAATAGTTTTGGTGCTAGACTGACGAAGACTTCGCCACGCCTATTTTTTTGCCAGGTCAGTCATGCTTTGCCCAAGATCCTGATCAAGCTTCTCTTTCAATTCGCGGATGAGTTTATCATTTCTCTTATGATTACATAGCTTGCTGTGTGTTGTCCTGTCAGCAGTTACTTCTTCGTTTGATTCTCTATACTTCTTGACTACGCCATAAACTTGGGTCTTTTTGTGTATCAGGGTTTACATCAACGACCCTGTATAAATACCAAACACTAATGCTATTTAGTAAAACGGTAAAAAAGAAAACAAAACCGATAGAATAAAATGCTCCAACAAAAAATGAAATCTTATGAGAACCAGTGAAGTAAAATAATAAATATAATAATGTAGAACGCACAAATTAAATTTTATTCGAATCGCGATATTATAAAACCATATTATAGCATATAACGGAACGGATATTACTCTCACAGATAAAAATAACTAATTAGTCTCATTCTATTATAATTTAGGTATTGTATTCTAATTTATCAATGCTATGTATAACAATATGTATAACAAGAGAGCACGACAGCCGGGAGGTAAAGGCCTCAACCTTCCATACCGGCGCACGGCGGCTCCGGGTTCGAACCCCGCCACTGACAAAAACATCTAATGCTCTCCGGCCGTCGTATAAAGTACATTCTACCCTATCCACTCGCCAACCCGCCCGGAAAGCCAAAGCCAAGCGTTTAATTGCCAAATCCCCCCAAAAAGGGAGGCCTATGCTCAATACTGGGCGCTACAAGGCTGAAAAAAAATGTATAACAAACTGTCATTTGTTGATCTAGCAATAAACTTGTAATAAAAAAAGTTAAAAGTAACGAAACCGCTTATTTAATAAATCTCTACGCCCAACAGATATAACCTACAACAAAAACAGAAAAAAAGGAATTAAGAATATGCCACTATTAGAAAAATATAGCAAATAAGGCAATTATCATCTTAGACACAAAAATTATATATTTGTAAAATAATGTAGAAACAAAAATTTTAAATATTTAAATGGAGGTAGTAATGAATATTTTATTTTCGCAAATACATCATACTTTTTGAGATATCAACTTTTGAGTACTTTATTCGTGCGTTATTTTAAAATCGTTCGGTACTTGTAAAAAGTTTTAAGACTTTCCCTTGAGTGTAGACATGCGCGCCCATTTTTGCGTGTAGAGAAAGAAATTGTTAAATTACTTTTACAAGAATCGTAATATAATTAAAACTATTACATAATTATTATTTTAATTTATTTGTTTCTAGCAATTAAAATTAATTTAATATTATTAGTTCCTTATTTTTAAATTTATATGGACGAGGGGAATCCCCTTTAGATATCTCTACCTACAATGCTTAGAAGCCGCAATCTTCTCGGTTTACCAAATGGTGCGTAATCAACAAATTTCGGATTATATATGATGTGTCTTTATAGGCAGAATAATTTTTTTTAGTATTAATGACTCATTTGTTTATTTTATTAGCCCTTCCCTCAAATCACTACATCATTGACAGCAATAGTATAGTTGAACTTTGACCTGAGTGACAGCAGCAGCAGCACTCACAATTTTTTTTATATATATAATGAAAACATTTTATTATGCTTTATTTAACGCAGTACAAAATATTTTAATGTAAATTTATAATCTCCAAATAGAAAATAAAGAAAGAAATAAAACGTGAATATTGGTATATAAAAACGAAAGAAGAAGCAGGGAGGAAGGAAAGATAGTAACAGAATAATACTACGGAATAATAATAAAAAAGCAGAAAAATATTAGCATCATAAATAACATACTTATAAAAAAACCTAAGGAAATTTTAAATATTAATTATATAAATAGGTCTTTAAGCAGCATGGATTTCTATTTCCTTCTATCTAACTCATAGAGAACAAAATAGGAATTAACAATAGGTATCAGGTGAAGAGAAGAATAGAGACAAGAGAAGAATAAGAATATCCAGGGTTGAAGAAATGGTGCTAACTGAAAAAGAGAAACATCCTACTACAAGCACTAGAAAAATTGCCTCTGTTTTAACAATAAGTCAGCCCACAGTTTGGAGGATATTGGAGAGTCAATAGGCACTTTTGCCAACCAATTTCCCGCGAAGAGTGGCTTTGTGTCAACAGATGAAACATAAAATACCACAAAACCTTCAGTTTTTGCCACAAGTGTTCTACATAGACGAGGCTACTTTTTCTAGAAGAGCGACTATTAATTTCCATAATAATCACATATTGGCCGAAGAAAACCTGCATGAAACATTGGTTATCCGTCATCAACACCAATTCACAGTTAATCTGTAAACCAGAATTGTTGGGGATTACTGTATAGATCCACATGGAGAAGTATAACGCCATTTTCTTGAAGAGGAACTGCCACTGCTGTTAGAAGAAGTGTCATATCAATTAAAATTACAACTGTATTTTATGCACGATGGTTCTCCGGCACATTTCAGTTTAGTTGCTCGTGAGTTTTTGGACGATGCATATCCAAATCGATAGACAGGGCAAGGAGGTCTACAACCGTCGCCTCCTACAGACTTAAATTCTCTAAATTTTTTTTCTGGCGTCACCTTAAATCACTAGTTTATACGACTGCCATTGAAAATGTTGAGAAACTCAGAACTCGCATTGTTGCATCATTTGAGGCAATTCGAAGCAACCCCGGTATTTTTTAACGTGTTCGCCATCCAGTACTACAGAGAACAGAAGTTTGTATTACAGTTGGCGGCGATCATTTTTAACAATTTCTATAAGTTTATTTTGTTTATTACCTACCCTTTACCGCATAAACTCTTAAGTTATTATTAAATATCATATAACTTTAACTACGCCGTTTTTGAGATTTATTTATACAAACTTTTATAATCAAAATAATTTCAAAAATTATCCCTTAAAGTTTGTCCACACATATAGAGTCACCATGTATAAATAAACCCAATTGCTGAAATGTTATCAACAGATAAAATAAGATGATCAAACGAAGTTAAGAATGTTAATATTAATGATAGTTGCAGTCCTAACTGTAGAAAGGTGCACCAGTGAAGTTCAGATCAAATCCCTAATTTTTATTGAATTTGGGCAACTATGAAACTGGATGTTGTCATGAAGCAGGATAACGTTGTTAATTACCTGAGCACTGCTTTAGGATATTCTGTCCTTAAAAGCAATTCAATAGTAGTTAATTGACAGTCATCTTGGAAAAGGTGGTCCAATCTTTCTCAATCAGGTCGGCTTTTTTAAATGCTTTTCGTTATTCCAAAATCGTTTGTCGTGGGTATACTTAAATATTCTAAATATGGGTTATCCCCAAACTCTGTCATGAATAATTTGTAATAAGTCTATGCTCAATAGATGAAGATACCTTTTGCTTTGACATACATATGTAATGCATTTTATCCGGTTTATATTTAATTTATCATTGCATTTCAAACAAATCTAAAAGTACCTTAAAGTTTAATTAATTTATTGATTTTTGTACAACTACAAAAGATACAAGGCGGAACTTGGTATTACAAAATTACTCTACTTTGTGGCTGCTACATTAATTTAGAGCTGGTGGGTACTTGTTTATAATAATTTATATTCAATAAAATGAATGCTACCTGAACAAAGTCATTTGAAGCGGTGTTTCTTTTTATCCATCCGAAAAAGTTTTTTTCAAGTACTGCCAAGTATGTGCACAAGTCAACAAATTTTGTTACTTATTGGGATATAAGAATAACGAAACTATAAAAATTCTACTAAATTGTGACAAAAACTATTTCATTATTTTTACTACAAAGAATAAGAAATATCATCCAGGAGGAACATAGATATTGGTCTTATGATTCTAAATGTATTGATAGAAAACAATGCCACTTATAGAACTACCATGTTAAAATGATTGTTGTTCTCAAAGCACCTTGACCTTAAAAAATATTAATTGGAATTCAAGTGATGGTGTTTTTCTCATCGGTGAATTTTTTTTAGATGTATTACTAGTTGTCAACTTATAGCTGTACGAATTGTCCAACATTCTCTAACGTGAAGATATGAGATTGCCCGAAAAAAAGTTTAAAAAAACGTGTTATTTATCTTTACGGTATTATAAATTTCATAATAATTATCAAAATATGCACAAAGGATAACTGCCGTAGTCGTATAAATAAAATAAATAAAATCATATTCAAATCATGAATTGGTCATCTAAGTCTCCCGATGCCAATTACATTAAGATTGTTTGCGGATTATGAAATGCAAAAGTGTGCAAATCATTAAAGTTTTAATCATCATATTAAATAAACATGGAGGTCTCTTTCGGTAGCATATACAAAAAAATGAGTAAAAAGTGCACCAAAAATGTGTTAGACAATAATCGATGACATTGTTTATAAACATATTTAATAAAGGCTTTCAATTTGCGATTATTTTGTTAATTTTAAAAATTATCAGTGAGGGTGTCTTATTAGACAAAGTGTAAATAGATTTTTGTTTATTTACTCATAAAATAGACTTTTACGTTTAAAACCTACCCAATTCATTGCAAAACAGCTTTAATTCAAGTTTTATTTTTCTCCACACAGTAATTTCTTTCCCAAACAGCTAAGTGGTATGTAGCGTGACGATTACCGGTAATCGTAGTATGATTAAGCAGATAATTAAATTAGTTCGCGTCCATAATAGAGCAATGATGCCAGGTAATAGTATTACGTCAGATAAAATTAACATAGAAAATAGGATGAAAAGAGACGCACAAGGACTGGTTATTGATTTAATCGTCAAGAAGTAATTTAACAAAAGTTTAAAGCAAACTAGTTCGTGCAAATGACGTCGTTTTAATTACAAAGAATTGCGACATAATCAAGGGAAAATCAATAGGGTGGTAATGTTCTAAAATATAATTGCAAAAAATGAGCTTTGCACCATAAAATGTGGCTTTTATAAAGTTTTTATATTTTTTAGACAAAACAGTGAGATATCTTAATGCTAAAGTTAAAATTATATAAATAAATTGTGGTTGCTTATAGATATGTACTCTGATAAACGTAATGATTAATGTGAGAAAAATAAAACAATAAACATTAAATTACGCTAACGTACGAAAAATGAATGCTTTTTGTTTTCTTTTCTCTTGTGTTCTAAGGTGTCGGGTCCTATGTTCACTTTAGGAATTCTCCCCTTTTCCTTTTAACTTCTTCTATATTTTTAATTCTTAATCGTGTCTATCCATGTTAACCTGAGCCTTTCCCGTCTTCTCTTTCTTTCTCTTTTAGCTTTCATGACTTTTATTGGTAACCGCTTTTCTCTCATTCTTACCACATGTCTACACTATCTCAGTTGTTTTTTCTATATTTTTCCTACTAGTGGCTCTGTTTGTTCAGGTTATTCCTACTATTCTTCTGAAGTATTCCATTTCTGTTGCCGTTGTCCTGCTCTTATACTTGTCCTGGAGCGGCCAACTTTCTGCACCATATGTTAGAGTAGATACATAGATTATTTTGTACACGCGTAATTTGGGTTTAATTATCCTTTGTTCATTAGCATAGAATTAATTTTATAATATCCTCTTGTTGCTTTGGACATGCGGTTGCGAATTCCTTGCTCAATCGTTCTATCTTGACTTATAATTACCTCTAGATATTTATTTTCTCTAGGATTTTTTCCTTGCATTTAATATTTATGCTTCTTTCTGGATCTTCTTTATTTATGCGCATTATTTTGCTTTTGCTGGTGTTTACATTTATTCCTGCTTATTCTATTTTGTTACTCCATCGTTTACAGCTTGTTATAATTTCCTCTCATTATCTGATATGAACACAATATCGTCAGAAATTATTAGTTTTTGAATGTTCACTGCCCTCATGTTCTAATTTCCTAATTTTTTGTCAAGCACATTGCCTCTGCTCTCTTTAATCATTCGATTCCTAACTATTATAAAGAGCAGTCGTCTCAGAGAGTCTCCTTGTTTAATACCCCCTTCAATGTTAAAACTATTAGACTCTCGGCTTTTTATCCTTACTATTCTTTTTGTCCTCACGTATAGTTTCTTTGTCGCTCTATAAGTTGTTTTGGAATTTCTACTTCTTGTATAGCTTTCCACAGTGTAGATTTTGGAACCGTATCAAAAACATATATATGCGAGCTATTGTGGTTTTTTTCTTCTATATTTTTCCATTGCTGTTTTAAGTGTATACATACGATCCTAAGTCTGTCTCTTTTTTCTATATGCTGCCTGTTTCTCTTGTAATTGATATTCTGTGTGGCGTTTAATTTTTTGTTCTATTATCTTTGAGTAAATTTTTGGTATGCATGACGAGAGGCTTATGGCTCGGTAGTTATCATATTCCTCCGTTTTTCCCTTCTTGTGGGGCGGTATTATTATGTTTCCTTCTCAGTCTTTGGGTATATCTTCTCCTTCGCAAGTTTGTTGGCATACTTTCCTGATTCAGATTTCTAATTTTTTTTCCATACTTTATCATTTCGGGGCTTATTTTGTGTTTTCCAGCTGATTTTCTGAGTTTTTAGTCATTTTTTTTCTTGTACCTCTGCTTCACTTATTGCTTCTATCCCTTCTGGTTTGTCTTCCTGTTCTTCTATGTTATTTATGTTTCCCATTCTTTCTGGTCTGATTTGGATCTATTATATCTTTCTCCTTTTTTTTTATATACCAAGTTTGTTTACCGTATTTTCCTATCAGATTTTTAACTATTATCCAGAACTCTTTCTTGTTTCCTTCGTTTTCCTTGATTTTCTCCTCTATTTCTATACCGGATTTATTCCATAAATTTATTTTTGCTCTTTTAACCTCTTCTTTTGCTTCATTTCTTTTTCTAATGTAGTTTTGTCCGTCTTTTTCTTTGCCCGTAATTAGGTATTTTTTGCAAGTCACTCTCTTTTCTTTACTGTATCATTCTACAATTTGGTTCGTTTTTGATTTGGAATCTATTTTCTTTGTTTTGTATACTTCCTTTGCTGTTTCAATAATTGAAGTTTTTAGTATCTGCCATCTTTCCTCTAAGTTCATCTGTGTTTCTATTGTTGTTATTTAGTGTCGTAGTATTTTAGATTTTGCTTCAGTTTGTTTTGGAATTCGATTTTTTTGTGGATTCTGAATTCCTCGGTTTTTATTTTTTTTGTATTTTTTTTATGTTGCTGGTTTTCTTCTATAGTATGTTGTGTCTGCAACTACCAGTTGGTCGTCTGAATTTACTTCCGCCCCTCTTATTCTTTACATGTAATATAGCATATTAGGTTCCTTTTGTGTAGGTGATGTAGTTAGTCTATGGTGCTTTCCACGTCTCTGTTATCTGCTTTGCATATAATTTTATGTATTTCTTTATGGTTGAAGTAACTATTTTAAATTAATATTTCGTTGTTTACGCAGAAATCTATCATTTTATTTCCATTCTCATTTATAATCCTACTACTGTAATATTTTCATAGTACTCCATACCCTCTACCTACACGGGCGCTTCAGTCTCTCATAACCACTACATGTTTGATTCTATCTTTGGCTTTATCTGTAATATGTGTAAAACGCATCTTCTTCCATTATGTCGACATCCTCAGTTGATGCATAGATCTCTATAAGTGTTAATCTCTCATTCATTATTATGTCAACCGACATTATTTTTGGGTTGTTACCCTTCTATCTTATTATTTTATTTGTAAGATCTTGGCTTATTATTATCCCTACTTCTTCTTTTGCTCTCATTTCTATTGGTACCCCATATTATATTAACTTGTATCTCTTTTCCAGTGTTACTTCTTTTGTCTCTTTTTTCTTAATTTCCGATATTCTCAGAACCCTCACTTCATTTCTTATTATTTCCCTCACTAGCTCTATCTCATTTTCATTTAAACCTCTAATATTCCATATTTCTATTCTTGTTCTTTTTTCTCGCTTAGGGTGTTTTCCGAACTTCTCTAGGTTTCCGAGGTTGTTTTTCGTTCTCTGAATCTGCATACCTTGCGCGGGTGATTAGCCTAACCGCAAAGGCCCCATTACTTCGGGACAATTGGGATTCAGTTATGTCCCTCGGACACTGAGTCGCCATAGCCTCTTTAGTTTCTAGGCTACACCACGTGCAAGTGAGGTTGGCATTTGGGTAGCCTAGATGTTTATGCACTTTCACTCCTTGTACCCTCCGAAAAATACGAATGAGAAAATAGAAAAACTATAAAATAATTCTGAAAACAAAACAGCCATTAAAGTGCACAATAAACAGAAAAAGTTAAAACTGACAAAGATAGAAATGAATAGGCACTCTTTGGTTGCGGAAGTATGTATCTGTGACAAAAAATGTATTATCTTATTCAATACAATTGAATAATGTAGTGACTTTTTTGATTAACGCTAATTTTGGCCTTATTTCAAATACAACAAATATTATTGTTTTGTGGCACGTTATTCCACTTTGTATGTAGGTATGTGTTTATAAACATTTAATTTGCATAAAAGACAAACATTTTTGAAACAACACCATTATTAAAAGCCACTTTAGTTTAAAATAATTTTTCGGTTAATTTATCATATCACTAATTTTCCAGTCTTTTCATTTATTGTTAAATCAACGACATTAGTAATAATTATGATAATTTTTGATGGCGATATGACACACACGCGCGCGCGCACTATTTACTATTATAAACGTAAAATTAAGTTATTTTCTAATTTTTTCATAATGTAGGTGCCATCTGTAGAAGGTTAGTCTAGTATATTTTATTTAGTCAATATTTAATTAATTTTTACTAAATTTCAATCAATTTTCAACAAATAATGGGTTAGTTATGGCAGTATAAGAAAAAAATGTATATTCTGATTTCAATTTAAATTTTAATCAAAACTGAGCCACAAAAAATATTGAGTAGGTTTTTTTATTTAGTCTGGTTTGAAAACGTCTCGTCAATCTGTTATTAACAAACATTTTGCCATTTTACATTTTAAGCATTGTCTTAGAGAATATTTATTTTATTTTTCTGTATACCGTAAATAAACAGTTTTTTACTCTTTTTTTGTTCATTATAATTGGATTTTATATACACTTCAAAATATAATTGCATTTTATAAAGAAATATGATTGATGTTTCTTTATATTAGGCTGGTCAAATATTTTAATAATATATGGTATGTATGGTATGTTACATAGCAAGTTTTGACGGTATACTTAATTTTTTATGTTTATGGCTTTGAATATTTTTAATAATAATTTTTTATTTTAACGCCCTGCGTGGTAGCAAGGCCTGCGACGAAATGAGAGGTTAAGGCTCTCATATATGTTTGCTCTGTCTGCCCGGTCGTCGCGCACCATCTCTGATGCGGGACGATGTAGCAAGCACAGCGCCTAACACGACCGCCGTTATTATCCCTTGTTCGAGTGAACCCAGGTACTCAATTATTTTTAGTAATTGAGTAGGCCACCTGCCAACCATCAAAGAGCTCTGGGAATAGAACCCGGGCCTGTTCGCATCGCAGTCCGCGCCTCAACCGCTTAGATCACTCGGGTGATTTTTTAAATATTTACAATCTGTTAAATATTAAAATACAGTAAATTATTTGAATTAGTATATGGCACTATGAAGTAATACTTTTTAGTATTATTTTTTACAATATAATAAACTGTGATTTTATTATGTCGAAAAATTAAACCAAACCTAGAAATTATAATAAAAGTTGCTAATCTAGTGGATCCAATCTTTTGCCATACTCTCTTCTAGATGTGCGATGGCTAAATTATTGGAGGGGAAGGGAAAGGAGAACTAAGTTCCACTTGGTAATTGATGCTGGTACGTTAAATTTCTTCGATCGTAGTTGAAGTAACCAATTGGAAACGTACTTAGAATTATCCTTATTACTTTACTTCAGAATCGTTATATTTCTAAATGAGAGTCGCTAGCAGATCTCTAAATTTGGATTCCATAGGTTCATATTTATTTTATAAATGTTTGATATAAGCATTTCGTTTTCTGTTTTCTGTCTTTAAGGGATATACATGAAAAAATCCCCTCTTTAACGTGGCAATAACCGTTTCTTCCGATCCGGCAATAATCTCTGGTCATCTCCGAGTCAGTTCATTTTACAAAGTTTGTATCTTTTTCTTGCTATGTGGGTCTTCCAGGTCATCTAGGTAAATCTCTAAATACTTTACACTATCTTATTGAGGTATTAGAGTGATATTTAATATAACTGGTGGGCAAAGTTTTTTTCGAAAAGTAAAAGTCACTTGAGCCGATTTTATTCACATGTATCCTCCATAGTTGAAACCATTTTTTGATTTTTTTTTAGATTCTCTGGAGTATCAATGATGCTGTTTATAAATCGCTGTGTGATGCCAGAACTCCAGTGTCATCTGAAGATGTATATATCTACTAACGTTTTTGGTTTTCTTGGCAGGTTTGTTCTATGTAGAAGGCATATAACAGGACATACAATGTTGCCCTAGGGTACATTTGCTTGGATTGTTCAGATTGATGTTTTGAGCAGTTTGTGACATTGTCTTGGTAAAGCGTTCTGGATTTTGTATAACAATCCGGTATACCAGACATTATACAAGGCTTGGATAATATCTATGAATATCAATGACCAGTACCATTTTAGATGTAGATCGTGGTTAATTTTTTCTATGCATTTTTTCTATCTTGCCATTATTTTTTAGAAAACCAAACTCATGTTTTGGTATGATTGTTCTAAAATTTGTTTTAAATTTTGCAGTAGTATCTTTTTAAAGACTGGATAAAACGGGTAACAAGCTGATCGGTCTATTTGAAGTGACTTCTTTTTGGTTTTTTCAGACTTTAGTACCATCATAATTTGTGTAGCTTTCCACTATCCTAGAAAAATTGCTTTTATTATGTAGGTAACGCATTTTATTGCCTTTTGAATTAAATTTTCTGATAACAGTACCGACTTGAATAACTTGTACTAGCCTAGTAGGACGAGTGATGTCATTAGATTTATTTAGAGATTGGTGTATGAGTATTCCATGTTTGACAGGATTTGAAGTTAAAATGCCGAGGTTAAATAACCTGTGGAAGTATTTGCTTCTTATTGCTTTCTTCTTATCCATCCTCTGTCTTGTTTTTTAATAAGTGAAACTGGATGCTTCTAGTTTTTTGGTAACATTCTATAAAGAATAATCAGTTCTTAGTGGGTGTTATATTTTGTAAATATTTTTTCATTTGTTCGTTTTTAAGATTGATTAGGAAATTTTTTATTTTACGAGTAGCATGGTTGAGTTTAGTTTTATTTCTGGGAACGCTCGTAATTTGTTAGATTTTTCTTGATATTTACTTTTTTATTTTTTCTAAATAAAAATATAAAGATGATGCTACAATTATTGACAACATAGTTAAAATGTTTTAATATTGGGTCAAACGCTTAAAGCACATTAAAACACCAACAATTTAGTTAATCTCACACAACTATTAATACACACGAATTAGACATAGTTATCGACGCATACTATGTACTATTTATAAAATACGACATCCTCATTGAACAATCCATTATAATTAAAAGTTCTATGAAATATTAAGTTGCAGACAAATACTAACAAGCGTTATGGTTGAAGAGTGGCTTGGTCTTGTTCAAGTTATAGCTGTTCAGAGTTATAGATCAGTTTAATTGTTTCTTCAAAACTCTAGGAATCTGTTTATCGCCGGTGGCGACTATAATGCGAAATACTGACATTGTGGCTCAAGGGAGAGAGCTTTTTAAATTTGTAAATCAAAACAACTACTGCTATATATTCACAGGACAAACTATTTGTCGGCCGATAGACAGATCAAATCTATATGATTTTCTACAAAGGGGATTACAGAAAGGTACTTTCCAATAAAACAATCTCTTGATCATACGCCTGTGTTAGTCTTATTCTTCTTCTTTAGGTGCCGTATCCTATCGGATGTTGGCAATCATCATTGCTATTCTAATTTTGGACATTGCTGCTCTAAACACTTCTCTTGACGTGCAGTCGTACCACTGGCGTAGGTTTTGAAGCCAGGATATTCTTCTTCTTCCCACGCCTCGTTTTCCATGTATCTTTCCTTGTATTACCAGTTCTAGAATTTGGTATTTGTTCCCTCTCATTACGTGGCCTAAATATTTCAGCTTTCTTTTCTTTATTGTATACAGGAGTTTTTTGTTCTTGTTCATTCGTCGTAGCACCTCCTCGTTTGTCACTCTATCCATCCATGATATTTTCAATATTCGCCGGTAAAGCCAGAGTTCGAATGCTTCTATTTTTCTGATAATTTCTTTATTTAGGGTCCATGCCTCCATTCCATATAAGAGAACACTGAAAACATAGCATCTGGCTGTCCTCATCCGTATTTCCAAGCTTAAATCCCTGTTGGTTAGAATTTGTTTCATTTTTACAAATGTGGCTCTAGCCATTTCAATACGTGTCCTTATTTCATTTGTGTATTCCCAATTATCATTCACCCATGTTCCCAGGTATTTATATTTGTTTACTTTCTCTTCTTCTTCTGCTTGTGCCGTATCCTCATTGGACGTTGGCGATCAGTCTGGCCCACTGCCATCCTGATTTTTCTTGGGAATATAATGAGGTAGTTTCCCGTTCCTTTCCTCATCGCAGTGTTACAGCCGGGTGTATCATAATTTGATAGCCACCTGTAAGTATATGATGACAAGCCTGTTACCGAAGTCATTCTTCTGCAGCCTTGACTCATTAATGACACAGCTGCTTCCTATGCCATGCTAGTTTTGGTCCGCCCCTGGTATTTCATTTCCCAGATACCACCCATATCTGGGAGGCATTCCCCTATCCGCCACCTGGGGAGGCGCCCGATGGGGGACTAGCAACCCCACACGGGTTACTCTCTCTATACTCTTCTTTTTCTTAAAGTTCCGATCCGTTTCGGATGTTGGAAACCATGATGGCATTTGCCATCTTGATTTTTTCTTGGAAAAGCACTTTGTGCCTCTAATCAGGTGGTTTTCCGTTGCCTTCCTGATCCCAATGCCGTTGATCTTCTTATCGATTCCTCCGCCTTCGAGGGCGATTTCTCACCCTCAGGACAATAGGATGCCCATCCTGACCTGGGAGTCAGGTTTGTTTGCTTATACCGGCGCACATTCGGTCTCCAGAGCTACGTTTGCCACCAATCCTTAGGTGTTCCCATCCTTTACCACGGGGAAGTGTAGTTGGAGTTTCTCTATCATCGAGCTTAAGACCTTACGGCATTTCTTAAACTCTCCAGATCTTATAAAGGACCTCTCTATACTCACATTATCTATTCTAATGTCAGGAATGTTCACTGGTGTTTTTGTGATTGCCACGTATTTAGTTTTATTTAAATTCATTCGGAGACCATATTTTCTGCTGATGTCATTTGTCCGTTCAATAAGTCTCTGTAAATCTGGAATATTATCTGCTAAAAGTACAGTATCATCAGCATAACGTATGTTGTTAATTATCTTTCCGTTTACTACTATACCACCGTTTTCTTCCATTAGTGCTTCTTGAAATATTGCTTCCGAGTATAGGTTGAACAGCATGGGCGAAAGAATATAACCTTTCCGAACTCCTCTCTGTATTTTTATTTCTTCTGTCAGCTGATTTTCTACTTTTACTGTTGTTTTTTGTTCCCAATATAAGTTTGCAATTATCCGCATGTCTTCTACGTCTATGTTCTTTTGTTTTAGGAGTTTCATTAGTTTATCGTGTCTAACTTTATCGAACGCTTTTTCGTAGTCTATGAAGCATGCGTATACTTCTTTATTAATATCTCTGCATCTCTGTATTAGTATGTTTAGTGTGAACAATGCTTCTCTTGTTCCAAAACCATTTCTAAAGCCAAACTGTGTCTCACTAATATCTACTTCTAGTTTTTTATATATTCTTGCGTGTATGATCTTTAGAAAGGCTTTAAGCGTGTGGCTCATTAAGCTTATCGTTCTATGTTCACAACATTCCTTTGCGTTGTTTTTCTTTGTTATTGTAATAAACGTTGAATTCAGCCATTCTTTCGATATTATACCAGTTGAGTATATGGTGTTGTATAAATCTACAAGAATATTTACTTGGTCGTCGTCTATTAGTTTAATTAGTTCAATTGGAACTTCGTCTGGTCCAGTTGCTTTACCGCATTTTGATATTTCAAATGCTTTAATGCCTTCTTCTTTTGCTATTTTGGGGCCATGTTCTCCTTCAATAGTTTTATAGTCTTCCTTTCTGTCATCGGCGAATAGTTCTTCAATATATTCTTTCCATCTTTCTATTTTTTGTTTTACATCTAGTATAATTATTCCTTGTTTGTCTTTTAAAATGTTTGATTGTCTCTTCTTGTATGTATCTGTGACATCTTTGATCTTTCTGTGTACGTTAAACATATCCTGTTTCTGTTGTGCCTTTTCTATTTCTTCACATTCTTGTTTCACCCAATTTTCTTTTTCCGTTTTAATTTTTTTCCTTATCAATTTGTGGATTTCACTGTATTTGCCGTCCTCTTTTATCTTACTTTTTCTTCTCTCTTCCATCAGCTCTAAGATTTCGTCTGTCATCCACCTTTTTTTCTTTGTTGGTTTTCTTTCGGTGAGTATTTCTTTCGCTGGTTTCATTATCGCATCTTTTATGGTATGCCATCTTGAGTCTATGTTGTCGTTGTTATCCAAGGAGTGTCTTCCCATGTTGCTTAGATTGTTATTTATTTCATTTTTAACTTGTGTTCTTATGTTTTCTTCCTTCAGGTGTTGCACTTCTATTCTACTTGTCTTCTTTGTTATTTGTATCTTCTTAAGTTTTATATGCATTTTTATGACAACAGAATTGTGATCAGACGCTATATCTGTCCCTGGATATGTTTTTGCCGACTTTATACTATTTCTGTATCGTTTTCTAATTAAAACATAGTCAATTTGATTTCGGCAAATATTCTGTGGTGTGTCTTGTGGTGATTTCCAAGTCCATAATCTTCTATCTGGCAGTTTAAAGAATGTGTTGGCTACTATAAATTCTCTTTTTTGGCAAAATTGGATCAGTCTATCACCCCTTTCATTTCGCATTCCAAGACCGAACTCTCCTACATGTTCTTCACTTCTTCCTTTTCCAATTTTGGCATTAAAGTCTCCTATTATTAATGTCACATCGCTCTTTTGGGTTAGGGATAGAATGGTGTCTATTTGTTCATAGAATTCTTCTACTTCTTCACCGTGTTTCTCATTGGTAGGTGCATAGACTTGGATTATATTTATTTTACCTACTGTGGCACATAGTTGTATTAACATTGCTCTTTCAGATAGTGGTGTGAAACTAGTGACGCTTTTGTTAGTTTCTTTGGTGACTATTATTCCGACTCCATGTTGGTGTTTTGCTTCATTACTGCCTGAGTAGTACATTACTCCATTATCTGTTTTTATTTTACCAGATCCTGGCCACCGTACTTCACTAATTCCGAGAATGTCCAGCTGTAGTCGATTCATCTCTTTGGTTACATTTTGCAGTCTTCCTGCTCCAAATATACTTCGCACATTCCATGTTGCAATTTTCATAGCTGACCTGGGATTCTTCGCACCCTCTGACCATTGAAGGTCTGCCGGGGACTGAGGGCCGTGGTTTGTATGTTCTCAGCCATGATGATTGTACTAGGAAATAAGTAATGAGGTGGTTTTCCGTTGCCTTCCTCATCGCAGTATCATAACCGGTAGGGCCATTATGTGGCCGTCGCCTATGACTATCTGGGGGTAAGCCGTTCCAGAGTCCATCTCCTCCGCCTTAGTCCAGTTGTGGTACTTGCTGCTTCCCAATACCTACTAGTTTTGGTCCGCCCCGGGTATTTTATTTCCCCGGTACCCGCCATATCTGGTGAGCATTCCCCTATCCGCCACCTGGACAGGCGCCCGATGGGGGACTAGTTACCCCTCCCGGGTTAGTCTTATTAAATTCATAAATTGAATATAAAGAAAGATTACTTAGCATTTATAATAAAATTATGAACTGGAAGTTATCCAGGGATTTGATTAATAAAATAATTCACCTAGATATTCTTAAAAACAAGAAGAAAGGTAATGATGTACAACATTTAATTGGCATTATACAAAATGTTAGTTCAGAGTCAGAGTCTATAGCTGAGCATACAGAAAAAGAAATATTATATGAAATTCCCTATAGATCTTAAAAAAGCAGAAGGATGTGGCAAAACACCAGGTCAACTGCTAATAAAACTGGAGTAAGTTAGGCAAAGATAAAGATTTTACAAAGACAAACTGTAACATATGAAAAACAAAGTAATACAGGCACACTTAGAATAACCTTCTTTCTAAAAAAGTCGTCGGGATCAGAATTGCTTATGGTAGTTAGTCCAGAGATGCGAAAGAAAAAACTCAGACTCTTGATTTACATGTAGCTAACGTACTTCAACCACTACCATCCAAATTAATGCCTGCTGAAGAAGCAGATATTCAGCAACAATTAGATGCCTTAGATCAAAGATCCACACATGTTCAAAAAATTAGTGAGGTAGAAGTAATCATAAATAGTCTAAAGCTTCAAAAATCTCCATATTCTAATCTTATTCCAAAAAGGATTTTAAAAGGGTTTCTGTCTAAGGAATTAAAACTAATTACGGCTATATATAATGCCGTTTATGATACACAAAGAGAAAAATTTTGCAGAAGAACTTTTTTGTTATACCGTACTATTACTAAGTTGCTTAACTTGTCCAAACTCTCGAAAATCTCTTACTTAAGTGACTAAAATATCTTGAAGAACCTTAATTGATCGCCAGTTTGGCTTCAAGACAAAATAGTGTACAGTTGAACAAATACACGGGGTTGTAGAAATAATTAATCAAACATTTGCTTGGTAAGCAGGGCTGCTTTTAAATATTAAACAGAAGCTGCTACATACGTTCAGATCTTACTATATTTTATACATAATAGACTTACCAACCATACGGGATATATTAATAGCTATATATGCCAATGGTACTGCCATCTTGACCTTACAAAAATTTTGATGACTGGATCTGTAAATTTAGAAGCTCTTCTTAACCTTCTATTAAAATGATTAAAGACATGGTGTACCAAAGTTACGTCGCCTTTCAGTAAAACTGAATAATATCCAACTACTGTAATATGAAGTGGCAAAGTATCTCGGAATGCATTTAGGCAGGCGTCTCACGTGAAGAACCCACATCTTCTAAAATGCAAACAAGTCGTCTTAAAATTTATCAAATTTCAGCGACTTACTGAAAGAAAATCTTAACTTTGATAAGTAATCTACTACTTCCATAAAGTCAACACGAGTGCATGAACAACAACTTTGGGGGACGACATCAAACTCAAATTTACTAGCTAAAACCTTAACTATAGTTAACGCAGCGGAGATTGCGTCAAACAAAACACTTTTGCGGGATCTCCGAGCTAAAACTGTAAAAGAGGAAATGCGAGAGTGTAAAAAATCAACAACGACTAGAGTCTCATATAAATGTGCTTGCAAAAAATTTATAGACTAAAAAGATAGATTTGAAGAATAATTTAGGTTGTAATAATAAATATATTAATGTTAACAATTTATTGAGTGTCATTAGAAAGAATATTTTGTTTAATTTGAAGACATATAATTTGCTTATTTTTTGTGAAAAGAAATTTATTATTTGGTATAAATTGTGAACATTAATTACTCCTTTCTAAGCTCCCCTCCCCTCAATATTTTTGCTTTAATTTATCGAAATAAATTATGTTGTACGTAACATCCTACTGGGTAACGAAAAATTCGACTTCATTCGTAATTTGCGTTATTACTTTATATCGGTTATGATGAATATATTGCAGATGCTTTTATACAAACAATAATTTTTGGTTCTGTTGCAGGTAAGAGACACATTTCGCAGAAGTTAGTCTTATTGATCCACCTGCAAAAAATAACGTAAGTAGAATGTTTTACATTCAAAGAACAACTATAACCGAGCATTAAATATTAAATAGGTAATTTATACATTTATTTCTTTACTATATTTTAAAGCAGAGGTAGCAAATGTTAAAAGGAAATGAATGTCGTAGCTAACATTTACTAACGCTGCCTTTTTAAATAAATTCATATTAACATTCGCACATATTTGTATAGGGTAAAAAAAATAAGCTTTATTTAACGTTATTGCTTTAATAAAATGAGTTTGAAAAATTACTAAATAATTATTAAAATTATGTTTTTTTAAATCAACGAATATTTAAAGATATATAGATTTTTAAATAACTAAATATTTAGACTGATTAAATTAGGAAGATTAGTTGATTGGCATATTTTTTGATGGTGTATAATAATTTTGGTTCATTAAGCGCACTGAAGAAATGGAAAAAGGAAGGTTGTATAGTTTACTTATTTGTTTGTAATCCTGTGTATGTAGAAAGTTCGCCATAATTGATTAATTGACCCAGATCCACTTTTCGCTTGTGTGGCCTATATTTAATATGTACATGTATTTTACAGCTTCCACTCAAAATTTGCATACCATCTGTTGGCGTAGTTCAAAATTATTTAGCGACCGTATCTAAAAATTGTTTGATTTGCATCTAAACTCAAATGAAGGGCCATAGATCTGCTGATAACGAAGTGGGAAAGCAAAACTAAATTACACAATGAAGTTGCTAAGTTACTATAAGTGGAAGTACGTGGTTGTTCAAAAGTTTGCTATAAAGACTAGTTTGTAGACAATACACGTTTGCGAGTACTGTATAGATGTTACTTCATTATTTTGTATCTAAATGTAAGTACTGTGACACGTGTGTTTGAAAATAGATGCTTTGAATATTGTTTGCGTAAGATATTCATTCTACAAATTTTAAATTTTTATATAATAATTAGAGTCGGTTTTGCTTTTGATGCAAATTATTTGTTGTTATTCTAAGCAAAAAAGTGCCCGCGAGTAGCACGTCTATATACATATGTGCATATTTCGTTTGTTTTACATTTCTCTCTATTTAAACTTGTTTCTCGTTTTTGTTCCAATGTTACATTAACGGCGACGGAAAGCTCTTACGCGGAATCTCCGCGGAATGAACTCTCGAGAGCTTTCCGCGGCTCTAAAGCTTTCAAACGACGCTTGCTCTTGTGCAAGATGGAGGTCTGGAGGAACAATATGTTGTGGGGGCTCGATAAAGCATAGCAGTATACGCGAAAATAAACATTGCAAAACGATTACACGTTGGCCGCGGCAAATAAATCTCTGTTGATTAAATTCTTGCATGTTGCCGGCGGTGTGCGCGGCAATCTGTTGCCCTTACAACCAGGAAGAGCCTGCGCTTGCAATTTGTTTGCAAGAAGGCGTTACGCTTGATCGATTGAGATTTGAATTTTTGCTAAATGCTGCAATAAATTAGGATTAGAAGTTGGCGTGTAGCGTGCCCGTGGGAGCTTGCCTCAGCATTAGAATATCGTTTAGATATGAGTTATGCGCTGGTTTTTCCGATATTTTATTGGATGGAATAACCGATGGCACGTTTAATTTTTATGTTTCTTTCTAATGAAATAAACTGCAAATATGATGGTAAAGATATTAGTTTTATTAATAAGTGAAGTGTTCACGTATGGTAAACTAGTTTTTAATTGTAAGAAATATAAATTAAAAATAGCGCATGCAGTTTAGATTTAATTTATTTTAGAATACCAAAGTCGCTAAATAGCTTATTTTATACCAGAACTTGTGAGTTTTTTTATTGTGATTAGAAAAAAGCCTTTATTTCTGAGTACAATAACAATCAAATAAAACAGTTTTTGTGATAGCAAACAAACAGTCTTTGCCGGCGACGCTTTGGCTGGTAAACTGAAAATCCCAATAAAGGCTTAATGAGATCTGAAGTTTGGTATTTATTTCTTGCTGTTTTGTTACAGTTCTGCTGCATTGTGCAATTTGCTGTAAAATGTTATTGCATCGTAAGTTTGTCTTGTGTGAGGACACTAAAGCTTGAAGTTGTAAACAATTTGTTTTTTGTTATTTTAATTTATTTTAAATGGCGCAAACAATTTAGAAGCTTTACTACCACTATTATATTTGTTACTATAAATTATTTTTAAGATGTTTTTCAAAAGTTATATAAATTTAATTATATTTAGATATAGGGTGATCCAAATTAAATTTTTGGATTTGAATTTGCGTTGAATTTTGCGTTTTGTAAACGTTGGAAGTTACTATTTGTACAGTTGATATTTAAATAAATGTAAAAATGATGCTGATTTTTGCAAAACCAATATTGAGTAATAAAGCTCGTTTGTTGCATCTGGGATAGTAAAAATCCACGTTATTCACAAAAAAACATTCTCAAAAATACACTGGTGTTTATTGTGGCCTGGAAGAATTATTGGTCCGTACTTTTTCGAGTATGATGCTGGCAGAGGTATATGCTATCGAGAGATGTTAAACAATTTTTTTTAACGAAACCAACGATTTGTACTTGAATGGCATGAGGTTTCAACAAGATGGAGTTACATGTCGCACGGCACATAAAACACTCTGTGTTATCTCGCAGAAGTGTTTCAACGATTGGCCACCAGGGTTTTGCTATCTAATCCCATTAGACATTTCTCTGGGGGTATTTGAAGGAAAGCGTTCATGCCAAGACACCTGCTACAATTAATTGTAGGGCTAAAAAACATCAGACGTGTCGTTGCTGAAATGGAGACGCATTTATGGGAAAGCGTTATATTTGGCCGACATCATATACCGTGAGCGATAAAAAAATTTCTTTTCTAAACAAATAAACAAAAATTCCTAATAATTCTATTGTTAAAATTTTATTTTTTGTATTTAGGATATTGCATTAGTTTCATTAGTGGCTTGTCATTATTATGATTTAAATTAAATTATTATGTTTGGTTTTCAACTGAATTTTTATTTAAGCTTCTGCTCCAGCTCCACTGCCGATTTCTAAAGCAAACAGCGGAAACCATTTGCACCATTTTGTTCGTGAGAATTAGCGTTGCTAGTGAAACTTGTCCTAATTATCGTGCAACTCAGAAATAATTAGCGGGGTAAATAGTAATCGGGCAATTTATCTCCGTGAAAGATCATATCTCTTACATTCATTAACATAACTTTTGCTTTTTGGTAGCAGGTTATACTTTACATCCAGGCATCGCGAACAATACTCTGGCACCCTTGACAGAAAATATTTTGGAAAATATAAAACAAACGCAATAATTAACCGCCACATTTTGTATAATGCATTTTAAATTATCCAATTCTTTTTGTCAAGGCTTGATTGTTCCAACTTAATCGTTTTATGCTCCACAAGCCATTGCAGTCTTTTGGAAGTGAAAACGTATTTTATCTTGTTATACAAAACTGAAGCGTTAGTATAATTTTATCTAATTTGTAGGGTGTTCACATTTTATATAAACTAGCAGAATTTTACATGTCTAACAAAATAGAGCAATTTAAGCACAAAAAGGTAGTAAAAGATGATACCCCTATATGTTAGTTTGAAGTTAAGTAACAAATTGTATTGTATTAAAAGTTTTATAGAGGGTGGAGAGGCAGGCGTGTAAATAGCCGCTCTCGTGGATGCGGTGTGGGATACGATACCGATGCGGCTCGTAAGGACCAAAAAATGGAGAGGCAGGCGTGTAAATAGCCGCTCTCGTGGATGCGGTGTGGGATACGATACCGATGCGGCTCGTAAGGACCAAAAAATGGAGAGGCAGGCGTGTAAATAGCCGCTCTCGTGGTGCGGTGTGGAATCGTAGTACGGCCCGCAGTGGAAGGTCAGCCGATAAGGCCAAATCGTCCCTTAAACGGCCGTCGCGTTAGCGGATGGGGGCGGCTACCGATATCAACCAATGAATTGCCAAATCGCTCACCTGAATCGGCTTCGGCTTCGGCTTCGTCGGCGATTCCAAGGTGACCACCTCTGCGTTGCGGATCTGGTATCTGCGGGATGTTGAGACACGACCAAATTGGCCGAGCTGCGATGCGTGAATATTTGCGGGGTGTTGAATATGCGTGAATGTGAATTTATGCGGACTAAGACACGACCGAACTGGCCGCGCTGCGGGGCATGAATATGAATGTATGCGGGGATGCGAATATGAATTTATGCGGACTAAGACACGACCGAACTGGCCGCGCTGCGGGGCGTGAATGCTCGCGGGGCAAAAGCCCATGCCGTATGTGTGCGACGGCAAAACGTAGCTGATATCAAAGGCTCGCATGCCGCCGCGATATAAAGCGGTTCAAGGGCGAAAAGGCCGCCACACCAGAGGGCGTTCCATAAAAAGCACCTAATTTGAACCGAGGCGGGTTTTTTGTTTTGGAGTTGACAGGCCTACTCGTATTATTGTACGACTTTGGTAAAATGTTTTAACAATAATAACGCGTTGCTCTGTTATGTACTGTTTTATGGCCAAAAAAAACTGAAGAAACTGGATAGCTTAAAAAAACATTAATCCTAAATAAAGTAGAGTGATAGTGGATAACAAAAATGATAAGAACAGATCTGCCAACTTCAATACAAGAAAGTGCTATTCGATTAAAATTTGGCACCCTTTACGGAATATCTTATATTACAACCAGAGAACATTTAAAGTTTATAAACCATATTATTTATACCTGCTCTAGATTTGTCTTAGATGTCAGGCCTGAAATGACAGTGATATCATGTACAAAATAGACATACATGTGTTTTCAGCTATTCAAATTTGGCACTTGTAATTTACGTGATATAAAAATACTTCATCGTCGACAAAGCGTATATTATCAACAAGTTAGAGAATGTGAAAGAAGGCTTACTGTTGGCTTACAAGAAGGGATTGCTTTAAGAAATAAGATGAAGAGTTGGTCTTCTTAGCAATACTGCGAGGCAAATGTGCAACCAGTGGATACAATAAAGTAATCACTCGCGAAACTTGGACCTGGCGCAGTACATAAGATAACCAAGTAGGAGGACCGTCATTTTAGATGTTTGTGATTACAGACACTTTTTTTGTAACTACCACTAATTTCTTATTTTTCTTTAGAGGGTGCCCCAAGTAATCTTTCAACAAGATAATGCTCGACCGCATATGGCACGTAATGTATTAAACTCTTTGATTAACACGATAACCCGACCTTTCATCGATCGAAATTATTTGGAATATTATTAAGCGAAGTATACAACGGTATTTACGACCCCTAAGGAATCAGGCTGAATTATGTAAGTCAATTATGAATGAAATGCGGTCTATCAAGATATCATTCTTTCATTGTTCGACTTGATGCCAAGAAGATTGGAGGAGGTCATAAGTCCGAGGCGGGCCACATTATTGAATAAATATAAGTGTTTATGGACAAATGTTTCCGTAAATTTAAGTTGTTAATTTGCATTTTTTCTTATATATTTATTTTCATTTTGTGTAGTAGGATATGCCTAATAATATTACAGCAAAATAAATTATTAGTATGTCGCTTAGTATAATCTATAAAATACTTCTGTATATTTAATAAATAAACGGACGTGTTTTCAAGTTTCAAGTAATTTAATGCAGTTGAGTTTTATGCGAAACTGAAAAATTATAAATTTTAACAGACCCATTTGCGTCTAGAGCGATTTCTAAATTCAACTCACTATCTGCTTTAATAAATTAAATATGAGGGAAAAGCCCTTTTGTCAAAGCTGATTATCTCGTTAATATTTCAATGTTACAAAAGAAATTGTTTTTCATATTTCTCTTCAATTATTAGTATTGTAAAAAGTTATATAAATTATAGCGCTAGTTAATTATGACGACCCCTTGAGTGAATTCATCGGTTTGTAATACTTAAAAGTTTTAGTACAGTCAGGTTAGTGAAATATGAAAGATACAATAACAAATGAGAAGATTAGAAGAATCAAGTTTATAGAAGATTTCAATCAATTTTTTACTTATCGCTAGTTCACTTATTTCTGTTATGTTTTAAGCTGTCTCGTTCTTGAAAAAGTTCTATATTTGGTTTTTGATACCTATATGTGTCTTACCATTTTTGTCTGTTACGATACGTATTTTGTTTCCTATAAATTCCTCGTGCTTTTGTAATTATTTTATGTAAATTAATTATGTTTATTGATTTCCACTAACAACCCTATTTCTTTGGATTTAATTTTTTATTTTAATAATCTTGTTTAGTATTTGGTATCTTTTATTGTTTTGATTTTTTACGTTTTTTATTTATCATCTATTCTTTAATTATCTTATCTATCATTTCCTGTATCTTCTCAATTCAGTTTTTAATTTGTTTATTTCTATTTTTGTCTTGTCGATTTTTCTTTTATTACAACTAGCTTTGTACTTCATTTATTTATTTGTTGTCATAGCTGTTTTTTTTCTTCAACTTCAATCTCAAATTGAGGGTAAAAGGTTATGATCGCTTGAAGCGCGCTGTCCAGAGTATAATTTTAAATATATTATTGAATTACAGAATCGTTTATTTACGAGAATGTATTTTGCTTGTATTTTGCACGTAATTGAACGTAATTTTCATGTGTAAAATCTTCTAGGCGATAACTTAAACCAATAGTTTTATTGGTAGATCAGCGTTTTTGTATGACTGTACGAACCTGTCTCCTCTCTCGTTCCGAGTACTTAAAACCTATTCTTTTATATCTTCGTTTTTAACCCTTTTTACCTTGAATGTGGTTATCTATTTTGTTATATCCATTGCTTGTCCATCTAACTAAACGGGTTTTTGTTCCAAGGGCAAGAGGGCGCCCTTAGACTTGCTAGACTCTTCATCCGTAGTAGTACTACGCATGCTCTTACCCTGTTGATATCATTTTTACACCTCTTAGACTAGTTAGAGTACCTAAAATCCAATTTTATTTATTTATATAACGTTACACTTGACGAAAGTATTACTGAAATGGAAAAGAGTATTAAAAAGCGCTGACTGATCATTATTTTCATTTAATATTGATTAATATGATTATATATTTATTTCTTTTATTTTAATTCTTGCACTAGTTAGGTGTTGTAGAATCTTAAATATAAATTTTTACAAAATTTCTTGGAACATAAACTTGTGTATCTGTTAATAATATTGTCCCATCAATTCTCAAATAAACTCTATAATCGATAGCTGCTGAAGTCTGTAGTCGTTTTTTTGTTTACGTTTTGTCCATTTGTAAAATACTTATTTTTTTTTATAATTTATTTATTAACAATCAGTGAGATATACAAATTATAAGCTAATGTGATATATTGTACAATACTTAACATATATGTACACTAAATAACGTTAAGAAGTAAACATCCAGCGATGTCACCTCAGGTAGACAGGTCGAGCGGCCATTGACGTTTGAGTCTTCTGTTTTCAGAAAGTTCTAGCAGTGGTGGTATGAGTGGATTGGGATGGTAGTTGAGTCTATTGTGGTATTTAGCACTGCTCTCCTGGATCACTACACTCACGTAGGGGATTTTTAGGTCCATATGGATGGTGTGGTTTGAGACGTACCATGGTGCGTTCACAATGTTTCTCAGAATCTTGGATTGGGCTCTAAAATACTTATATAGCTTTAAATATCTTTAGTCGATCTAAAATTGCAATAGAAGTTCGCCTTGCTCGATATTCTATAGTTTATAATTTTAACATAGAGAAATGTAGTTTGATAATAGAGTTAAAGCTTTTTATGGCAAATTTCTGAATGATGTTTTCACTACGCATGTTTCTTTTTCCTGGGTATTCTTTGCAAGAGGAAAGAGGTGCAGTGTTTCCTTTTTCTGTGATAGTAATAGGTGTATAAATAAGTTCTCAGCTTTTTTCTGCAAAATTAAAGTTTTATTTAAAAACAAACAAAAAAAGCTTAAGTATCAAAGTATTCTCCGTTGGCATCGATGACCTTTTGACATCTTTCGGGTAGCTTGCGGATTCCCTGGTGATAGAAGCTCACCGGCTTCCAGACGATAAAGTTATCGATGCATTTTCGGACTTCTTCTTCTGTTTTGAAGTGCGTATCAGCCAAGTGATGCTGTAACTATCGGAATAAATGATAATCGGAAGGGGCCATGTCTCGGCTATACGCCGCATGTGGGAGAAGTTCCCAGCCTAACGCGTCTGCAGCTCATCCGTGTCAAATGTTTGAGGGCGTCCAGCGCGTGGTTGATCTTCAAGACTAAACTCTCCTCCGCGAAATCTTTGGTACCACTTTTTGCACGTTGTATGACTTACAGCATTCTCACCATATGCAGCTCACATCACTTCGGTGGCTTCAGCGGTGTTTTTCTTAAGATAAAACGCAAAGTGGATAGAAAATCGAATATGCTCTTTTGTGATTGCCATCGTGAACACAGCTGATTATTGAGGTTATGTGCATCAAACGCCAAATCGCATGATGTTTCGAAAGACCAAATGCCATTGCTTTAAAACCGCAAGAGGGCGGACTAATACGTTACATGTAAACGGTGATTTGCGTCTGTAATATCTAAAGCTGAGAACTTATTTATACACCTATTACATATGCAGAAGTAAATTTGTATTACCAATTCTTCTACATCTTTTCAGTTAATTTTTGAAAATTGATTATTTGAGGACATCTTTATTTTTATTATTATTTTCAAATGATAAAAAAGCTATTGAATTGTCTCATTTGTAAAGCAATGTTGATTATAATTTATATATTTAATCTGGATTCATCACTTTTCCGTAAGAGTCGTTATTTTTTTAAATTTATCTAGCTAGTAGATTTTCAAAGAATGTATTAAATTATTTTAATTCCCTTAAATTATTTAAATTATATTGAAATATAAAAAAATAGTGCAGTTTTTGAGTCGCTATTTATTACTAATTGTGTTTTTTGAGTAAGCGTGTTAACTGTTAAATAATTTTTTTTCAGAGCTATTAGGTATTGATACGGAAATAAAAATTTTTATTTTTATTTAATGAATTAGGTAGAAAATAAAGCTAGGAAAATTAGAGTAACGTTCTTATAATATTATTCCTAATAGTAGTTATCACGCGATTACACTGAGACATTACACATCTGATAAGTGTTTATTTTCTATGTGGAGTTTGGTTACTGTGGAAAACTATATTAAATATCTTGTACAAAAATTTATTAGTTTTTTTAGTTTGGAAAAGGAGTTGAGTAGCAACATTATGCTCTGTGTTACTTTTCGTAGTCACAAGCATTTTAGACTTTGTATATATATTTTTATTAAACTAATTATGCAAGCTTTATTTTTATCGTATCACATTAAAGCGGACCTTATAAACATATCTCACATATGAACGTGAGACTATTTTTTATAATTATTATTTTTAAATTACTGATATATGTGGAAAACAATTTTTATTCCCATATTAATTTAAAATAATATTATGTAGTTCTTTTAAGTAAGCAAATATAAGTAAACTGATTTTTATTATAACTTTTATAAGAAAGCTCCAGATATTTTATTTTTTAAAGTATATACTTTGTGTAATAAATACTACAAATGTTTATCACTTTTTGTGTCTCTTCCTAAAATTACTAGAAATTTCCTTCTTTTTCAATAAAATTAACTTAAAAAGATTTTTATTTTATTTTATAGTTAGGTATAAATTTTGCATAAGAATGTAGAAAAACAATGCGATAAAGAAATATATAAATACAAAATAAGAAATAAATAAATCCAATTATCCCTGTTCTGCAAACTTTGCTCTCTATGTGTACTAATAGTGTGCTTAATAAACACGGATATGTCCGGCTAAATATCGATAATTACTTGGAAATTACATAATACGTTGAAGCCCTGCGGGTTCAAATATCAGGACCTAAGCCGGATGTTGAGGTATATCAGATGGCCGGTAGTCCCAGAGGTAAGCCAACGCCAAGCACGTTTCTCTTGCGAGAATAATTATATTAGTCGAGCCGCACATATTAATTAGTGCTCAACAATTACCATCACTCGAAGGTTTGGTCTGCTCATTTTGACAAGAAATGGCTTTTCGGCACTGTTGTGTGCTTAATTTTCCCTAGCTGCTTATGAGGGTACAGAAGCTTGCATCTGTGAGATATGAGAATAAAGAGATTAATCGGAAATCAAGATACGTGTTTTCAGGGTGTATCTTCAGAATTGCTTTCCGAGAAGAATTGTGCGTATGCGGATATGCTCGTTAAAAATTAATTACGCAGGCTTACACGGACGCTCTTTGTTTTCGTGTCCCACCTGACGATTTCGCTGTTACACCAGCGCGCTTTATGGAAGGCAAATGCACGATCCCGTTTGTTAAACTTGCAAGAACTCTTGTTGATATAATTATGGTGTACTTAGAAACGCTACTCGGAACACGTATAAAGCTAGTGGGAAGTTCAAGACAATAGACTAAGTAACATGCTTCTCTAATACTGATAAAGGTGTGGTGTGTAGCAAATCATCTGCTTCTTTCAAGCTAATGGACGGCTTGCATAAATTCAGGCGATAGAGCGACAGTTTACTAGTCATGCATTAACCGCATACGAAGCTAACTACATTTAATGTGATCACTAATTAAAATAAGTATTGCATTAATTTTTTATTTTCTATACACAGCATATAAATTCAGTTGATTTACGTGATGCTTCTAATTATAATTTGTCGCCATAACAATGATAAAAATTAATAATAATGTAACAAATGGATAGTGCAATTTGTTGAATGACATTTCTTTAGCCTAGAATTGTTAAGGAAATTTTTGACGTGAAGTAGTAAGCTTTCAGAAGATACTGAGTTTAGGTGGAATTATAATACAATTATATTTTTAAATTTACAAGAACCAAATATATAATCAAATGGCAAAAGAACATTTGAAGAAGAACATACTTATTTTAGACAGCCAAAAGAAATAGTCAGAAAACTCCATTAAAAATTAAACAATTGCTAAATACTAATAGTATTTTACTTAATAACAACAGGGGCAGTCAAACTGCACATTTCTAAAAAGCTTGTATGGTGGGGGTGTGTATGGGAGGGGAAGTAGGCAGTGACCTTCACACAGTTGGAAGTTTAGTCATCATGCAACGTTGGATCAGTGAACAACGAGGTTTCGCTGATACAGCGTATTTAAAAAATGGTCGAAGTTACGTACGAGCACAATGCGCGTTCCGCCTACATTTGCATCTTCCTCCTCGTGCTCCTGTTCCAAGTAGGAAAGTAATTTCTGTTGCGACTAACAACTTACCTATAACGGCTCAAACAATAAGAAGAAGAGGTGGTAGTGCAAAAACTATTAAGACCTCCGAAAATGTAAAGGCTGTAAGAGTAGCGCTTACAAGAAGCCCTCTAAGATTTGCCAGGTGTCACAGCGATGCTCTCGAACTTTTGACACAAACAGTAAGAAGAGTTTTGCATGTCTTACATCTACACCTGTATAAAATAAAAATAGTCCATGCTTTAAACCCTGGGGATTATTCTATCCGTGTTGGTTTTTGATGTTACAGCTGATTGAAGATAATCCACAGAGCAAAAGTGCTGATTGAAAAAGAAGTTCATGCAATAACACCGGCGGTACTATGACGTATCAGTGAGAATTTTTGTATGAGACTCAAACAATGCGTACAAATTGATGGTCTCCATCTTTCTGGAGTGATATACAAAAAGTGTAACTTTTTTGCTTTTATACCAATTTCCATTTGTGCTCTTAACCCATATTGCAATAAATAAAAAAGAAAAAAAATCCGTTTGTTTTATAATATCTACAAATAGTGCGGTTTGACTGCCCCACCCTATATATACGATAGGATTGTTCATACAATGGTACTCGTATTAAATTTAAACTTTTGAGATAAGCGCAAAATAGAAAAAAATACCAAGAAGTGAAAAGATGTAAAAATTATTTTAATAAGTTTGAGAATTAGAATGAAAACGTGCTCTTTTTTAAATTTGTGTTACAGCACAAGGAATATTTTCAAAGATGTGCAGCTTTTGACCTTGGCCCTAACTATGCTATAAAAATTCAGCGTGAATACGAGCATTCTCCGGTAACAGCTTTTGGCACCGTTCCTCTGCATATGCTCGAAACTGAATTTAAATCCCTGCCATAAAACGAGGCAGAGCAAACTCCCAATTGGGAAGTTAGGTTAAATCGTCGACGATGCTGATTTAGCATTGTTCGTGCTAGTTATTCCAAGCGCGGTTGGCGTGGTTTTCCGTTACAAATCCGATTTATGGAACCGATAGCGTCTTTTGCAAAAAGGCCGTGCCTCTTACTTGTGTTTACTTCAACATAGTTTGTTGGAGCTAATTCAGATTGAGAGCTTACACGTGCTTGTGTTTTAGAGCTGGTACGCGGACTATTTTCGGCGAACAACTTCAGTATAGTATTATATTACGTTTGGGCCTGAAAAGCTTGATGGTAATGATATTAGCAAGCCATCTGGAATCTATATTTTTGTGTTATTGTTGTAATAAAAGGGTTTTATTAAAAAGCAATTAAATTCTATATTAATGTATTTTTAAAACATTTAAGTGCAGGAAAAATATAAAAATCGTTACCATTAATGCCCATGATTATTAGCATAACAAAAAAGTTCGGTTTTGCTAAGCGCTCTCCCAGCTTTTCAAACGTGCGCAATGAAAAATTAATGGTTCCGCGTGAGTGGGGCTTGCGTCACCCATGTTTTTGTTTGCTTTTAATTCCCGCGCCGTAAATAGCAACCCCCAAACATGCGAGAAGGAAGTGTGTAAAACTCCCCCATTTTTCCTAATTACTTAGCCGCACGGAGCAGCCAACTGTAAAATGTCGTTCGTGTGGTCTTAATTCAACGGAGAGGCCGACATAAACTGGTTTAACTCGGATTATAGCTGCAGCAAGGGTAATTAGGGGTTTTAAGGGGTTTGAAGTTTAGCTTTTGCGTTAACGTTAGGATTTGAACTGCGGCTATGTTAATGAGCACGTTTTGTCGGTGAGAGGAAAACGATTTAAATATTGCTTGTATTCTATAATTTTTTAAATATAACATCCGGCATAGAAAAATGATTGAAATGTTAGGTAACAAAACACAATTTATTAGCCACCCGAAGTCATAATTTTTGGATTTGCAAGTTGGTGTAACGCTTTTTAAATGAAACGATATTTTGCATGAGCCATGCTAGTCGTATAAAAATCATTAATTTTGGTTTAAATAAGTATTATACTATGATGAGCCAAAAGTTTAGCCTTTTATTGATAGTTCTAAATTTATTACTAACCTCCGCTACAGTTATCGTATTAAGTTACAAAGCTTTTAAAATTATTTTTCATCATAGCAAATTTGGTTTAAATGTCAGGGTGAGCTAACTTAATTTATTATTATGAAAGTAGAAACCTTAGCAGTGATAAATTGTCTATGGTCTGTATGTATGTATGCCGTAATTCCTCCTGGGAGGTGTCATTGGCGCCCTTTCATGGGCTTTTTAATACTTTTTGGCTGGATTAGTGCCTTTAGTTGTGATTTCCGTTTCATATGTCCTTGCTTGATTTTGCTTTTACTACTATTTTCTTCCATTCTTTCCTGTTGGTCGCGGTCCGTCTCCAGTTTACTACGTTCATTCTTCTTAAATTTCCCAATACTTCATCTTCCATCTATTTGGGTTTTCCTCGTGGTCTTGTCTGTTCTGGTTTCCACTCGGTTATTGTCTTTATCATTCTATTTCTATCCGTTCTTTCTATATGCCTACCATCTTATTCGCTGTGCTTTTATTTCCTGACAATGTCTTCTCCTTTCAGTTCTTCTTCTATTTCCTTATTCATTTTATCTATATTCGTTGTCTCCCATTTTCACTGGTCCTAGGATCTTCCTCATAATTTTTCTATCGAGAATACGCAGTTGTTCCTCCTCTTTTTCGTCATTCTTATCGTCTCGCTGCATATATTATTGTGGGTCTTATTAGTGTTTTGTATACTCTTATTTTTGTTGTTTTCGTGATTTTCCGGTCTTTCAGTAATGGTTTATATATGTTGAATAATTTAAACCCTCGGTGAATTCTTCCTTTTATATCCTGGCTCTGTTATTTTGTTGTTTATTTCCGTTCCTAGGTATGTGAATGTTTTATCTCTCAAATTTGTGACTTCCGATTTTGTATTGGTTTTGGTTATCTCCTTTTCCTCGTTTGCAGCACATGTATTTTGTTTTCTTTTCATTTATTGTAAGACCTCTTGCTTTTGCTTCTGTTTCGATTGTGTTAAGTGTTTGTTGTAGTTTAGTTTTGCTTCTTGAGACTATTACTAAATCATCCGCATATACCAAAATTTGCATCTCTTTGTTCACAATTGTGCCTGTTTGGTCTGTTTTTCGTATGATGTTCTCTAGTGTTATGTTGAATAGGTTGGGTGACAGTGCTATGGTCTGTATTTAAAGTAATTATATGACAAAACACTACAAAAGTATGCAATAAAAGAAGTTAAATTCAATAAATATTTTGATTTTATTTCTATATTAATATATGTATGTGGTATCACAACATTTATTATTATTTATTAAATAATCAAACATTGTGTCGCACTAAAAATGTTTTCTTTTAATTCTGTATGTTTTACTGTATTTAACACTAAGAGAAAGATTAAAAATAACTTAAGAAAACGAATAATTGACGTAGCGTGTACTTTTTAATATTAATTTTTTCTTTGTAGTCATGTTCATTGAACAAAACATTCACAAAAAGTAGCAATTAGTATTTTATTGATTCATAATTAATGGCTCATTTTCCTTCTTTCTTCTCAATGCAGCTTGCCATTTATTAAATGTTGGGCATCCCAAAACTGTTTATTTTGACTTGTGGGACGACTCAAATGTGGAGAAGTGTAGGGCAAATTGGAAAAAGAAGGGCATTGGTTGAACATCTTCTTATATAACTTGAGGGCCATATAATATTTCTTGTATTTATTGTTGATAGTTTCTCTAGTGAAAGTTAACTTGAACTTTTCTGTAGAGCTAATTGTGTCTATCATTATCAGAGACGGTTTTAATTTCCGATCTTGGCTTGACCCAGAGTTTTTCTTTAAAATCGTAGAGTTCAAAGCGACTATGTTTACTAAAAACGCAGTTGTGTCATTTTCTTTTCCTTGATCTGCTTCTACTTCTCCATCAACTTGAGAGCCTTTTTGGAAGGAGTTTGTAAAACCTGACAGTATGCAGATAATTAAAATGGTATCAGGATGAACTCTGACTGATCCACATTTTACAATTTCTTCCGTAACCTCATTAGAAGTTATAAAGTTATTTCAATGGATAAATTGAGAACCTACTTGTTTCTTAACGTCTAAATTTTCCCATTTCGTTTTTGTTTTTAGACTAATTACTTTTGTCAGCTTAACAATGGTTCTTTTAACTGTGTTAAGGATATTTCATTTAATTTGGATAACTCAGAAAGGTTTCTATATCCTTTTCATATAACAGTTCATGTGTTAAATGTAAGCTTTTCATTTTAATGATGTTTTATAAGAGATAATTAAAATTATTACACCAATTTTTACTTCCATGAAAATTATCATTTTGAAAATTACTAATAATTTAATTACATGTTAAACAATTGATCTTACAATGCACAACCTCTATTTCTGCGAATACTTTGTATATAAAGAATATAACAGTACGAAGTATTTCATCCAGCTCAGCCTTTTCATTCAGCAAGCTTCGCTTTAGGCCAATATTCACTCAACAAACTTATGTTCCCGTCCACGAAAGCGCTTTTAATTAGCTGCAAACATTGAACTACATTTCTGGTAAACATGGAGTAGCTGCGGCCAGCTGAATCCGCCAGTGGCGCCCGGCAACACAGCCAGACGAATCAATCAAAAGGCCTGTCTATCAGGTGAGCGGGTTCCCGCGGGACTCTAGGAAGTTTTCCGCTGAGATTTCGCGCGCGATTGAATAAAATTCCCCATTTATTTTGGGGAGTGGGCATTAGAATTTTTGCATTATAAAAGCCTACGAGAAGCCGACCGCGAAATGCGCCCCGAAGGCTGCGAAGCCCCTTAGACAGGGCTTTTCAAATCCTGTCAATTTTCGGGAGGGACTCGCATAAATAGCGGGAGGGAATGGGATGTGAAATTGGCGCCTCGCGACGTGTGTGCAGTGTCCAATTACTTTTGTGTTTGCAGGAGCGTATGGGAAATACACAACCAATTTGTTAACATGAACTTATATTTCAAAATCAATTTGGAACTGTTTTTAAAGTTATTTTTAAGCAACAAAAATTACAGAATTTATTTAGAAAAATTTTCTGTAAGGTATGTTTAAACGTAATTTCATATCTGTTTATTTTACACAACTCAAATATAATCATAAAAATAATGAAGTTATTTTTTCTTATGTTATTAATAACACTTATTTTAATTTATTTGCTGTATACTGCGCACCATACCGAAAAATATTGTTTTCAGTTAAATTAAAATAATTGTAAGGCGTTTACTTTGTTTCGATAATTATGAATATGATGGCCTTGTTGATTCTAGTAAAATTAAATTTAAAAATAAATATCTCACAAAGTATAACAACAAGTGAACTATGTAGTGGTATTATAAAAAGTTATAATAGAACATGTTAGAAAAATAAAATATTTAACTAAATGAAAATGAAGAAAACTAAAAGAAACTTAAATATTATATTATTATAAATATTATTTATAGTAGCAAAAAGCTTCCAATAACAAACAAATTACATTACTGGTCAAAAATATATCAACCTTTGGTATTTTTGCCATAATTTTTTTGTTTCTTTGTATTTGCCGCTAAAATGTTCAGGAAACCTTTTTCGAGGTATTTTACACGGCTCTTTAACCGACTTTAAGAAAAAAAAACGGACAACTTAACTAGCAAAAAATCTTATTAGCACAGCAGAAATGATCAAAATACAGCAACGAAACAAATATAAAATAAGAATAATTAAATCATCAGAAGGCAACTAAAAATTAACAACAAGCTAATACATACATGTCAAATTAAAAGGCTAACATGAGGCAAAATAAAAAGGTTTAAGTTTAGGTGGGCTGTAAAAAAGCTTCAATATTTATAGAAGCGTGTCCATTTCTAAAAGAATATAAATAAAAAAGGACAAGGACAAATTAATATTTTCTTCCTGACACTTGGCATTTCTACCCTGCTGCTACCTTTTTTGTTTCTGGGGAAATATTGCTCGCAGTGATTACTTTCAAAACTGACCCAAGGTGAGCGTCGTTAATTCTGGATGTGATAGGAGACTTATTTCCTTTTATAAGTCTCGCACCGATCACCGATCAGTACTTCCAAACATTGAAAAGATTTCACATGCAAATCTTCGTATATATTCAAGCCTGACTGGTAAATATCTGTCAAATTCAGGCACGCCAACTTCAATGAATTTTCCCTTCAAATTTGAATCGCACTGAATCTCAATCACCTCCATTTAGATATTATTAGGCACTATATTTTATATCTATTTAGAACATTGAAAAAAAGGACATTTTCTTCCAAATCTTGTTTCAAATTCAGTTCTAAGTCTTAAAATTTTTTCTGCGTATATTTGATACGATGCGGTTTCACCCAAACTTGATTATTTCATTTAGCTTGTCAAAAAGTGCGTTAAATCTTCATCTTTCAACTGCTTTTCCCAAAAAACTAGCTTACATTTGAATGCTTTAACTTTGTCCCACATGTTTGTAATGATCTAATATTTTCCTTTCAGCGTAAAATTTCAATCGTGTAAGTGTTTTGTTATATCAACCATGAAAGATAAATCTTGCTACCGTGTTAGATCACTTAAGAAAGCGGAGAATTGTCGCTGATTTAAGCTTCGAGATCTTATGAAATTGACAACTTTTTTGATAAATGACAAACATTTTCCATGTTTACTATAGTACTTCTTAGTGGATAATTCCAAGCGTATGATGAATGTTCGATCCGTCATAAATTTCGTCTTGTTTTTTTGTAGCCCATTTTTCTGGTCATTAAAGGAGCGCCATTTGTAACTACAAAAGTTAGATTTGACAGGGGTAGATTGTATTTTTGTAGAAGTTCATCACCATAATCAAATATATGTTGTCCTGTAGTAGTACCATGGCATTAATAGTTAAAATAATTCCTCATAAATGTTGAAATCCGTGTCGCAAGCACGAAGAAACACAGCTTATTGACCCACGCTCCCAATGTCCATACTCTCATCGCGGAATGAAAATCCTTGAAAAGTATAGAATTTTGCTTTGATTTGATTACTTAAATTGGCGGCTAAATATGTAATTCTTTCTGAAACTATATTTCGAGACAAAGAGATTGCTTGAAAAGGCTTCATATTTCCCGGATAAACAATTTCTGCAGTTTTACTTAGGCATTTCTTGATGAAAACATTTTCAGTAAAATGTTTTGAGTGTTTATCAACTCCGACATGATATAGCTTTGCACGCCGCTTCACTTTCTTGTAATACTTTAGAAAACATTAATTGTTGTTTTATTTAGTCTCAAACTATTTCAACTTTTCTTGTCACATTAATCCTTTGTAATGATCATATTTTGATTAATGTTGTTCACAGCGACGTTTAATGTTATATAACTTTGGCACATTAATAGCATTATACATATCAAGCAGGTTATTTTATCTTTCCCTTTATAGCAAAAATATTCCAATTTCCAATTCCAACGTTAGATGTACCAAGCAATTTAGTACAAGACTAATGGCGTGGTAAGGAGGCTGCTAATATTAATGGAAAGGGAGAATGGTGCGCCTGCGCGTAATTTCACTACATACATGCAAACGTTGTGCAAAACATGGTCGTTATTATTATTATTATTGTGTACGTTTTGTTGGCTGGGCCGCAAAAATATTTGTTGTGGGCCGCGAGTTTGACACCTTTGGTCTAATACTTGGTATTGTGGCACGTGCGAGCCATGGAGTCCAAAAGAGTATGAATGGAGGAGAGTGGGAAGTTTTTCCATTCCTCTTCGAGTTGGGCATATTTCTCATCTGCATTTCTGCCAACCAGACTACGCTTCAGCCTTAGATGATACTTAGGTCGGAGGATTGTTTGGGCCAGCCAAGCAGGGTCACATGACGGCGAGAGAACCAGTCCTTGATATGCTTCTAACGATTTTTGGGATTATTGTCCTGTTGGAAAGTGAAGTCTGTGCTTATGTTTTGCATGGCATATGGACGCATCGTATTCTTGGAGGTGCCCTCATATAGATAGCGTTTCATAATGCCGTGGGTTCTCCGAAGAGGACCCGTGCCAAGGCCGGAGACACAAATCCAGACCATGACACTTCGGCCTCCATACTTTATTGTGGGAATCTGGTACTTGGGATTGAAAGGAATGCCTTAGGGACAACAAATCTACAAAATGTATTTTTGTTTCCGTTACTCCAGAGCATATTTTACCATTTTTTTTTCGTCCAGTTTAGCCTGCGCAGGCACTCCACGCGCGCTTTCCTGTTATTTCTGAAATTGTAGGCTTCTTACCTGGACGACGTCCGTTAAGTCCAACTTACTGCAGATGACGTCTTTTGGGTCCAGAGGGTTTACACAATTGGCGTAAAATATCGGCTGCTGTTAGGTGGGGTTTGTTGAGGGACAACTGGCCTTGGACTTCTGTACAACTCTACCTTGGATCCTCCAGCGCTTCAGGAAATGGGAAATGATGCTCTTTCGGAGGTTAAACTGTGCTGAAAGCTCATTGGAAATTGCCTTCTGGATATCTGGGATATATATATATATATATATATATATATATATATATATATATATATATATATATATATATATATTTCGCTGGAGCGAAACTGCTTACCCACATCTGACACGACCATTATTTAAAATATACAAAAAATGCAAAGAACACGATAAAAACAACGCGAAATATGAATTTTTCGAAATTCAATAAATTGGTAATTTTCACTGATTAGTAATTTGCACGCCATTATCAGCAGTCGCTTGAAAAAGTCAAGTTTTTTTTGCATAATTATACAAGGGATGTCAAAACATTGTCCGACATTTGAACCAAATTCAGCACAAAAAAGTTATGAAAGAAATACCAAAAGTTATATTTTTAACCGATACTGTAATTACCTGTCTAGTAGTAAGTTAGGAAAACAATAGCAAAGTTAAAACTTGAAAAGTAGCAATTTTGTGGACATTTTGGCAATAAAGACTATTTGTATAAGCTTCGTGGTTTATCAAGTTTAATACTAATATATTACAGAATTAAAACATTTTAAACATATCAAAATGTACATATTAGAGGTTCCATTAAATATATGTGTGTACGTATGCCCTTACAGTTTGATCATAAAGTGCATTTTATTGGTTCCACAGTCCTCCACTCACATGCTTTTTTCCCAGCAAACTAAAATTCTATCTGTAAAGTTACCATTAGAAAAATGTGGGCAAAATTCATGATGAAGATGTAAATTATTCCTTTAAGCTACTTTCAACATTGTTATAAAAAAAGACAGAAACTGCGTTGCAGCTTTCTGCAGAAACTAGTTGATGATAATGCAGCTTTTTTCTTTCAAATACAAAGTTTGATTACTTTTCAGTATAACTGTATATATGACATAGAGAAATAATTCGCAAGGCATAAACTGTGCCCAATGGATGTTTACTATTACGTTGTACACAATGACAACTTGCGGTAGACGCTGATGGCAACATGTCTGAATAAGTCGTAAAAGTTAACTACAATTGTCTGCCGCCTATCCCTGTAGAACTGGGTGCGTTGGCGATTTATTAGCAATAGTGTGCTGTTAAGATATTATTTTCTTTCTTAGATAAAATGTTAAACTTTGCACCACGGATTCTTAATTATAGCACAATTACAAATCTGCAGGTCTTATTTCAATGGCATTTTTGCAAGTACTAATATTTCAATTTTAGTTTACATTAAACTACTTTTATACATTAAAAAAGCCTAATGCGTACGGTTTTCTGTCCGTCCGTCTGGTCGTCGCTTTTTTCAGTTTTATAATAATACGCACCTATATTGTTTTTATTGATATCAATAGAGATGCATAATTTTATAATTATTTAATAATTATTTACATATATGTACAAAAGGCCGGGTTATCTGTGGAACATTGTTCCACGTTACCACCTTGTTTAATCAATGTTCTTAACTATAGAAGAGAATAGTATGCAAATTTATTACTAGATGCTATTTAGGATAAGTTAGATATTTATAAAAAAAATAATGGACGTTACTTTTTATGAAATGATCATTTGTATAACTTCTGCATTAAACTTAGAACAATTTTAATGCTCAAAAACGGTGCTACGTTTCCCGAATTTCTTTACACCCTCACTTTTAGTCTCTTCAGTTTTAGTCTCATACTTAGATACAAAAATAAAAGCACGGAGAGCTAGTTCAAATTAGTGGTTATGAAGTATTGCCATTAGTTTTGTGATCGTTACTTATTTTTTTAAATACATTTTGGCAATGTTTTTTAAATCATTTAATTATTTGTACGTATCATCAATATGATCACCATCGTGTGATTTTTCGCGTGCTCTGAGTTAGCCGTATTTGTAATTTCTTAATAAATTTAAAATCATAGCGTGGCATATTTAAGAAACTTTCAACAAATCGTTGATAGAAAACGAATATTTGAAGTCACGGGTTTTCCGATTTTTGGTTTGCAACTGTAGAGTACATTGCCAATTTTGGTTTAAAATATTTTTTAATAAATAAAAATAAAAATAAATTTTGAACTTTAAATTATTTATTCGATGTCAAAGGGCTCTAGTTGAAAATCAAAATTTTGAAGATTTTCATTTTTACTTTCTGTATTAGCTCAACATCAAAGCACGCGCGCTTGTTTGTGTAAAATTCTTCTCTTCGTTTATCTCGCGTTTTAAGGATTTAATATAATTTGCCCATCTCGCTGCAAGGTATCCACCTCAATCTTTCCCCGCTGCTAATAAAATTGCCTTTCCAGGCCTTATTATCCACTCGCTGCGAGACAAAGTTGTTCATTTTGCGGCTTATGGGATCCCGCAGGTGCGTTACGATTTATCAGCCGCCTCTTCAGGTGCCGCGTGAATTAGAAATGCATGCATTTCACTTTGAGTTTGGCCTTCAGAGTCAAATACGTGCATGCTCATACATTATTTATGCCAGCCGTGAAAGACGTTCTTCTCCGGAAAGTGAAAGCCCAAATAAATGTATAGCAGCGGAATCTCTCCGACGCCGGTGTGCCGAGATGCGCCGCGTGTCAAAGATCACGAACAGTTATGTGAGTTTTTCCCGATTCGTCCGTCCCAGGTGCTCTCGATTCGCCTTTCTTTTCCCATGGGGGAACGTGAGCAGCTACAATGCTGTGGGCGGCGGGGACTCGTGATCGCGTAATGAGAAAGCGTTAATTATCGTATAATGATCGGCTGAGTATTTTCTAGGTAATTACCATGCTACAAATGTGTCCAGTTTGATTTCTCTTTGACCTTAGGTTCCTTACCTAAAATTTATTACGCTTACTAAGAGTGTGCCTTGTACTTTTATTATCAGTAGTACTGTTATAACATTTCTCACAAAAAACGTTTAATAAGTGGTCAAAACTTTAAATTAATTTTAATCCTTTAATATTATGTACGAAAATGAATTTTCGGAGGAAATTTATTCTTACCTGTATATCCACTAATTAAATGTAGAATTTGCATATGTGGCATGTATGATAACATATAACGGCTTAGTTTTATACGAACTCGAGAACTAAATGACAAAGAAGGTTTGTGGGTATATTAAGATGGATATTATTATTGCAATATATTAATGGTTATGAATGAAACGTATTTTGCCATGTTAAACTACTAAATTAAAAATTATATATTATTTATTTAATACAAAAACTATGACTACATACAAAAGCAGAATTTTCAGAACATACAAATGTTAAAGTATGTTTTAGAAATTAAAGCATATGTTTTTAATATTAAAAGATTATTTTCATACCAAATTTATGAAATATTAAAATTCTACCTATCGTACAGGCATTTCTTTGTTAATTGCACAGGTGAAACTATGAATCTTACAACTTGTCTGAAGTATCTCTAGGCAGTACACTAGAATTCGTCCTATACCAACTTACAAACTACAAGATTAACCTCAACTGCCACTTTTGTTGATGACACGACTATCCTGATCTCACATAGCAATCTTACAACTACATTCTGCAATCCTCAAGACTCTCTAAGTAATGCCTCATAATGGCTCAAAGTTTGGACGATCAAGGTGAATGAAAATATATTCCAACCTTCAGTAAGAACCGTGATAAGTCTGACAGTAACACTCAGTGACAACATGTCAAAGACATATTGATTCTGTAAAATATTTGGGGCTTAATTTAGACCGGTATTTTCCATGAAGAACCCCTATTTTCAATAAACGAAAACATCTTTGTCTACAATTCATAAAGCTATTTTGGATAATTGAAAGGATATCTTAATTATCGTTAGAAAACAAACTGGACATTCGACATTTCTCTCTGAGAAATAACTAACATCTCTAACCCTGTTATCATTTAGAAATTCCAAAATGCAATTCTACCAAAGTTTAAATAATAAATACTTATTATTCTTTGTAAATAGCATAAATTGTATAAAATTCGAGTTAATAAAAAAATAAACTTTTAATACACAAATGAAAGATAAAAAGGCTGCACACTAAGTGGTTTTCCATAAAATTTTTAAAACAAATAGAAATAATTAAAATCTATTTAATAATCGTATAAGTGACAGTAGTCTAAAAGTTTTAAATTTTAAATTTAGTCATATTTTGCAGTGGGCTAATTTAATTGTAAAGAAATGTTCGTATCAATAGGCTGTGGGTAGGATGCACTCAATGAGATTCCTTCACAATGCCGTCAATTATATTCAAAGTACGGGGAGGTATAACATAAATATTTAAAGTGCTCCCTTTGGCTTCCCATCAAACATGCATATCCGCGAAGCCAAAAGCGAGTTTATACGCGTCGCGGCGCAACCCAAGAAACTAATTCTCTGTTTTCAAAGCCACACCGATGTTTCGCTGTGCTGTTTTTAAGTATTTTGCTTGAGTAGCGGAAAATTCAGATGTGGAGAGCGAACCGTAGCGAGCTCCCTCCCAGCTGCTCCTTTTATCGCTCCCTGCCAGGCAGTGCACTCTAAACAGCAACTTATTATTTCACATCCTCGTTTATGTAATAACGGTTTTAATTTACTTAGCGTTCCAGCCCGGGAATGTCGGGCGAAGGACTTGCAGCGCCGCTCAATTTCCGGATAATTAAGTGTACATGTTAGTTATATCATTTCAATTAGCGAATAAGTTGGTGGAAGGCTTAAAAAAAAAAAAAAGAATTGATAAAATCGATTTAACAACTGCTTTTCTGCTAATTAAAAAGCTCTCGTTATATCAGTTTTTTAGCCTAGTTCATTCATTGGGTGAAGCGGGCTTTTATACTAATTTAACCTCAAAGATTGTTAAGTTATTTTTTGTTTTATAAATCTATGCTAATTAATTTCTAAATTATTACATTGTACTAACTTTATTTTAAATATTTGTGAAGTTACAAAATAATAATATCGGTGTAGTGAAGAAGGAAAACCAGCAAATACTTGGTGCCATTTAAAAAACATATAATATCTTGAGAATGTAGTTTAGTAGAAGATACAGCAACTAATACAAGATTTATAATTAAAATGTGAGACAACTCTTGTTTCAAAATGAAAACAATGTGTTGGGAAGTATTAGGAACTAAAAAATAATGAAAATATAATATTGTAATTGTATGGTTTTAGAAGAATAATATACAATGACAAAAGAGTAATTAGAACATAAAAGCGATAACTTTGAAAATTAAAATTTAATCTTGAGAAATTAGACTAGAACACAAATGAAAGTGCAATCATATGTTAGAAGCATCTACTTGTAGCAACCCATTGTTCGGAGTCTGTCGAATTGATAAATTCTATGTTCGTCTAAAAAATTGAACCCGACTTTTTTATAAACATATGTCCGTTTTTTCTCTCAAATAATTTTATAATTTTAAAGAAAATTTTTTCATTGTGTTCTGTTTGACATACTTGCGATCATCACATGTGTATTACAAATATTATGGAGCATCATCTCAAAAACTGAAATACATTTTCAGTACAATGCTGCATTGTATCCATAAATGGAAAAAAGTAATATATAACTTTGCTTCATATATATGTATGTGCCTTGACAATATACTGCGATATAATGTCAGCTATTAACTTGCTAGCTACCCTACTTCCTTTATTATGTTGTGCTTGATGAGTTCATATTTAGAGACATATTTATAAATAAAATTTTTGAACTTTGATATAACATTGCCTCGAATCAATATAATATTTATTTTTAATTGCTAATAAAGGTGATATCCTTCACAATTGGAAGTATCGTAAACTAAAGATTCATATAATAGGCTACTTCCGTACTCAAATCCAGGCATTTATACAACGGTACTATCATTCGAAATTCGTCGACATAAGATAGCATCATATTTAACTCCATATGTGAGTCTCTTCTTAGATTTAAAGCATTCAACAATATTTTTTTGTAGTCCTATAACAATAACTCATTACTTTTTAAATATATAGAGAATGGTGGGTAGAAAGTGTGTATGAACCTATTACTTAAAAGATTTTTTGTTTCTTCGTTTAAGAACCGAATTTTTGTCTTTATCTAGAAGTGTTGAGGATTGGAAAAGCTAAATTTACCCCTTGAGTACTGTGCATGTTAACCAATCAAATATGGTGTCTAGTCTCTCCAAATTTAAATTATGTAGGGGTTTTAAAACCATAAACAACATCTATTTCGCATTATATGGTCGAGTTTGTTAATGAGTTTATTGTACGTAAGTGAATGTCATTTTCTTATTTTATGCTTACCTGTGTTTATTTTTTAACCTTCCGTATAAATTTTTATGACATTATCATTCATAATTTTAATACCGAACATAAAACAATTGTGGATGAACCTCGAAGACACTATGCTTTAAAAAAACAGACAACACTACAGATTTCTCTGAGGAGACTAGCGATGATTGGATTTATTTAATTTAGTCGTTGTTTGCAAACCTAGGTAAAATCAGCTACAGATTAGTGGTTAGCTATGTGGCACTTAACTAATTCAGTTCAAAGGAAATATTCTTTTAGGGTGACAGTTCTATTGTATGGCTAATGATAAAGATAATAAAGGAAAAAGAAATAGTTTAAGTATTTTATTTATTTAATTAGAGGGTTGTCCAGGTAATCCGAATTTTTTTAGGTTGTATTGCTGAAAAGCCGAAAGTACATGCGCAAGTCTTATTAGGTAACACAAGTTAACTTTATATAATTAACAACTGTTGACAAAATGAGCTGAGAATTCGATCACAGAGCTGCTGTACTTGAACCCTTTTAAGTCGGAAAATCGCTGACAGAAATTATTGCCCAACTTGGCTATAAAAAATGGAATCTGACCACCAGAAGAAGGTGACTGCTGAGAGGACAACTCGCAGCAAGCAATCTGATTATAAGAAAAGTGAAGAGTTAATCCGTAAATTGAAAAAAAAATCGATCAGGATCCTGGACGGAGCATGACTAACCTAGTAAAAGAAAAGAGCGTAGATAGGTCGACGGTTAATTTAGAATTGTACCAGAATCTGCATTACAAGTCATTAGTCTTAAAGAACCACCAATTGTTGAATAAAACAAACAAAATAGTTAAAGGTTTGTGTACTGCTGAACAATATCAAGCACTCCAGCACTAGTTCTCTGAGATTTCTTTCGGACGAAAAGAACTTCATCCAGGATAAGAAGATGAATCGGCAAAACAACCATCGGCTTTACCAAGATGTTTCTAAAGTGCTTATCATACATACAAAGTTTCCCACTTCTGTGATAGTACGTGTGAGTGTCCCACTTTTTGAGGCCTGAAGATGACCGCTTACAGCTACATCATGTGCTGACGACAGTTGTCAACCCTTGGATAGGGGCGCTAGGCGCGAATACCAGCAAGACTTTGCTCCAGCTCCCAAGGCAAGGAAGTCCTAGGCATGCTAAACAACCACTTATCCTCGAAATAATGACCACCCTCCAACCCCAATCGTAATTTCATTGACTACTGGGTGTGGTTGAGACGAAGTTCAGTAAGATCAATTATAACGCTAAGGACAACTTACAGGCCTCCATCATAGAGGTAATGACACATGAAGGAAGGAAATTGTGGTGGCCTGAGGCAGGTTTAGGTCCCAGCTCGAGAAGTTCGTGAGCACTGCTGGGGGATACATTGAATAATATGATTCTCAATAAAATTGACTTTAGCTGTGCTAAGTTTTATGTAAATAAATTTAATTTTTCTTGTATTGTAATGTTATTCGCTTAACAAATACGAAGAAGTACAACGATTCTAGGAGTGGAAACCATTTAGTTCTTTTAGCATGGGGATACAAAGTAACTAGCAATTATCTTTCAATTTATTATAGTAATACATAGGTAACTGCAATAAGAAGCTGTAATAGAATAAGCAAACTAGAAATGGTGTAATATTATAAAGATACAAAGAGGCACCTAAAAAAAATTACAAATAATTTATTATAAATCATGAACGACAGTGGAAACAATTATGTCCTATAGATATTCCATAAACGCAAGCTAGAAAATTTTCACAATATTCTAGATTATAAAACAAAAAAATATACAAATAAGCTTAAATAGTTAGTTTATAACCAAATTTAGTTTACTTTAAAACTTTGAATTTGTTCTTTTTTTATTAGATAAATTTTAATATAAACATTGAAACTAGCAATTTAATTTTTTATTGAAGCTGGTGCTACGTTTCTTCATAATCTTGCACTAAGTAGTAAAGGGTTTTGACCCAGAAAAATTCTGGAAACGTATAATAAAAGCGTTATTCATTAATTTATTAATTTATTGTTTATGCAAGGAATCTGTAGTAACAAAAAATTTGTTTATTTGAAAAAACTTCTATTTTAAATGTTGCTAACAAAAATCTGTGGGCTAAAGAAGTTTTGAAATTGCAAAAACGCAAAATACAGGAAACTGCAGTATTATTATTATTTTTAATAATACATAAAAAGTTAAAATACATATTTTTAACCAAGTCCACTTGCCTATTGAATATTAATTTGACAATTAGCTCAAAATATAAACGATTTTAAAATTTGAGCACGCAGCAAGACAGTACCACTCATAATTAATTCGAACTATGGTTGTATTCATATTAGCGCTGGTTTGTGCTAATCTACATCGTCAGACAGAGCTTCTAGAGCTAGCAAAAAATTATTTTAAATGTTATGATAAATTTAAAAATATTGTTAGATGCATTTGAACATTGCAGTCTGAAGTTTTGTCTTATATAAAATTAAGTGTAGCTTTTTGCAAAGTTACTGTGGATAGAAAATGCAAGTTAATTGTAAAAGAAGACAATAACACAGAAAACAAATATATTACAGTGGTTATCAAATAACACTGATTTTTAGTAGCACGCAAAATTGTAAGTTAAATACAGCAAGGCCAAACTTAATATGAATTTCAGTAGCAGAACAATGCGCAAAGGAAGCAGATATCCGTGGATGAGCTGCTGTAAATATAGTATATAAGCACAATTATACCAAATTTGGCTACCGTTGCAATAAAATCAAGCGTTATATATTGGCGTATTTAAATTTAAATTTTTTTGGCTTTAAAAGGTTTTTGAAGTTGCAGAGGTCACTAGAACAGTGTATTGATTTTATTGTAAATTATAGTGGAGGTATTGTGAACGTTTGGAAACATTTTAGCGGTCACCAGGTTGAAGATCTAGTGCAAATTTTAATATATTTACAATTATTAGAAAATCAAATTGCTCTAAAATGAATTATTTCTCCACAGTCCACTAATTTGTTTCTTATTAACTAGTTATTATTGTATATCATTAAACTTCTGGTGCATAGATCGTAGAGACCTCAGGCTAGTGTCATTCGACTTAGATTGAAGAGTATAATCCGAAAAACTAAGTGTCATCCTGCGGACTCGAAGGTTAAAAAGTTATAACGTTTTCACCAGTGATTCTGACAAGAAAGTGTAAATGTTTGTCTGACATTGTAGATGTCTACTACTATTTAGTTACCAACCGTATATAATTATGCATTAAAAAAATATTAGTTACCAACCACACAAAAAATTATAGACTGAAAAGTGGCACAGTAAAAATTTAATTTATTATAATTTTCTCTGTTAAAACTGTTGTAGGATAAATTAGACAGAATTGCCTAAAAACAAATCTCAACAAGCCAAGTTGACCTCTTAACAAATTTCATCAACAATAGGAGCATATCGAAACAAAATTGATTTGAGGAATGACTGAAATTTACAAATCGGTAGTATATATGGAAATCCCGCTCGACTCAGGCTGCCATAAAATGAGTACCTGGAGGTCAAACTCTGGGGTAATAACAGGCGGTCGGTACGTAGCGCTAGCCACGTTACTACCCTTGTGTACCGCAGGCTTTAGATTGTAGCAGATCTATCCTGTTACGACCCCAAAGGGCCTTCAAGGCCTGTTACGGGGAACTATTTATATATTATTATTAGTATATGTGCAAATAGGACATATCAATGAAGTGGTCACCGACTTATTCAGTTCTGTCAAGAGCATGAAATGGTGATTACCAATACTTTATACAAATTACCGCCAAGAAGATTGTATACTTGGGTATCACCTCAAGACAATAAGGAAAAAATTGTCCGTAACCAGATAGATTATCTACTAATTGACAACAGATTCAAAAATAGTATAAAATCAATAAAGGCATACCCAGGCGCAGACGTGAACTCAAATCATAATCCTATAATTGCAAAAATGGAAGTTCGGCTTAAAAAATTGCCAGCAACATCAGTTCATACTCGTATTGACTATAAGTGCCTAGAAAATGAGGCGTACAAGGAAAAAGTGAAAAAGGATATCGATAGGAATTTGAAAAGCAGAAGAACTTCTCCAGATGATATCAACCTAAATTGGCTGTCATTCAAATCTTCTTTAGTAACACCAACAGAAAAACATTTACAGAAAAAGAAAAGAAATAAAAATAAGGGATGGATGACAGAAGAAATCTTGGCACTTATGGACAAACGAAGACATAACAAAACAATAAGAACGAATACAAAACACACAAAAGAAATTCGCTATAAAATTCGACAGGCCAAGGAAGCTTGGTTTACAAAAAATGCGAAGAGATCGAAAAACTAGAAAAGATCACGACGCACATAATCTTCATAAAAGATAAGGGAAGCAACAAGACTTACAAGAAAACAGGAAACCATGTATTTATTAGACGAAAATGGGAAAATAATAGCAGATGTTGAGAGAAAATAAAATTGTGGAAGGAGTATATAGAAAAACTATTTCAAGACAATCGGGTGAAAGACGAAGGGAAGATAGAAGAAAGTGGCCCTGATATAACTGTAGAAGAAATAAAATATGCCATAAAAATACCAAAACCGGAAAAGCACCTGGACCAGACAATCTCCCAAGTGAAATTCTTAAGCTGCTAGAAGAAGAACATATTAATACGCTACAAGAATTATTCAACAGTATATACACAATTGGCATTATTCCGGAAGAATGGTTGATCTCCACATTTGTAGCCATTCCAAAAAAGAATAACGCCCGACACTGCAACGAGTATAGGACAATTAGCCTTATGTGTCACACACTAAAAGTATTTCTTAAAATTATCCACCACAGATTATATAGAAAACTAGAGGAGCACATAGGAACACACAATTCGGGTTTAGGAAGGGACTGGGAACGAGAGAAGCACTTATGGCATATAATATATTAATCCAGCGGTGTCTTGACATGAACCAAGACGTCTTTGTCTGCTTTATAGATTACAATAAAGCATTTGACAAAGTAAAACATGACATCCTAATGAAATTGCTGAAAAATAAGAATATAGATACAAGAGACCTCAGAATTATTGCCAATCTTTACTACAATCAAAAAGCGACAATACGTATAGAAAACCGAACATCCGAAGAAATCGAGATCAAACGAGGGGTCAGACAAGGGTGCGTCCTATTACCAGTTCTATTTAACTTCTATTCAGAACATGTAATAAGTGAGAGTTAATGGAATTGCAATCAATAACATCAGATATGCGGATGATACCATCATAATCACAGAATCCCTCGAAGACCTGGAAAGAGTAATGAGAAGAATCGCGGTGGTTAGTGACGAAATGGGACTAAGCCTAAACACAAAGAAAACAAAATTCATGATTATATCTAAAAGAAACTACTATAACGTTAACTTAAATATTCAAGGAGAGCAAATTGAAAGAATAAAGAAATACAGATATACAGAAATAACCTCTAGGATAGAACAAACAAGAAATGTATTCTTAAATATGAGAAATGTCCTATGCAGCAAAGACCTCTCCCTAACACTTAAATTACGAATAGTGAAATGTTATGTTCACTCCACACTTTTATATGGAATGGAAGCATGGACATTGAACAAACATCTTATGAAAAAATTAGAAGCATTAGAGATGTGGACATATAGGAGAATTCTGAGAATCTCATGGGTCGAAAAAATAAGGAATACGGATGTCTTAAACAGAGTGAATAAAAAGGAAACGGAAATATTGGATGAAATTAAACGGCGCAAACTTCAATATTTGGGACACGTGATGCGGGGGGAACATTATTATCTGTTGCAACTTATCATGCAGGGAAAAATCAAGGGCAAACGTAGTGTGGGAAGAAGAAGGATGTCGTGGCTGCGCAATCTTAGAGAATGGTATAACTGTAGCTCCAATCAACTCTGTAGAGCAGCAGTTTCAAAAGTGCAAATTGCTAGGATGATTTCCAAACTCCGTAGCGGAGATGGAACATAAAGAAGAAGAAATGAAGTGGTTATATAATAAACAAATACATAATTTATATTAGTAATATGTCTCGAATTAATAAATCATGTTTTTTAATTGCATCTCTTTGACAAACAGATTATAGTTTCAAACTTTATGTGGGAAGTTTAAAAAATTGAATGATTAAGACTTTGAATAATTATCAACAGTAGTTTATATCTCTAAAAATTTTAGTTCAAATATATCTTGAAAGGTATATAAATTTTAGATTAATTACAGTGGTATTAGTGTAAAATATAAAAACAATTGCAAGTCGAAAGGAGAAAATTATTGACATTTTGAAGATTCCTAAATTGTATTAAAATAATAAACTAATTAATTTTTAAATTATTGTTATTTTGTTTGGTATCAGTAATATATAAAAACAAAGCAATGGGTAGTTTAATTTTAAGGGAATTTATCGTTGGCAATAAAATATTCTGCAACACCAAAGTGTTCCGTGAAATTCGTTCATTTGCCACACAGATTAAAATACTTGCCTTATTAAAACGTTCCGACGATGAAACTGTGGAACGAGAGCAATATCTACCTCCAAATATAGAAACAAGTAATAACATTCAGCAGCGTGAATTGGCTTCTTTGGCACGGAAATGTACAAAGTCAAGGAGCTTTTAAGGACACATAATTGGGTAATCTCCCAACGTATAAATAAGCAAAAGCGGAATACCACAATTGGATACTATTTTTGCGTTTACGAATACAGGCTTTCTCTCGAAGAAATTTAAATGCTGTGGTATAAGGTTTTAAAGGATACATCTAAATATGGTTTAGTTCCGAGTATATATTGTCGTAGATATTTATTTTTTGTTTTTCGGCGTTTTAATTTATAAAGGCGCTGAAGTAGTAACACCAAGGGTGTCAAAAGTCAACTTCGGGCCCGACGAAAAAATAAAATAATAGCTTATATATTTTTTTATAATTATCAAAAAAAAGTGAATTACTAGAACAAGCTGCAAATTATAGCTGGGATCCGTATTTGCATAATTCAACTTTTAAAGTTATAATCGGAATACAATTGAAATTTTGTAGTTCCAATATATAATAGATAAATGGGAGTAATGCTTAGATATGTTGCATTTCTATAAATAAAATTAAAAAACATATATTTTTAAAATTGGAATATTTGGATACCGGTTTGAACCACTTAAGTTGTCCGACTATTTAAATAAATATTTAAACTATTATTAAAATATCAAAGTCAAAAATGACTAAAGCCAACAAATTACACATAAAAGTACTTATAATAATAAATATAATAGTGACCGTATCACAGCTGTATTAAAGTATATAAATCAGGGCTAGGATACTTATTTCAATATTATTTAAATTGTAAATTCAAAAAAGTCTCATCTTACATATTGCTATTTATTTATTTTTACAATAAATTGAGAATTGCTGAATTACAAATAATTGCACATATTTTATAGTCGGAATTCCTAGCTCGTCTACTAAGGAATATTTAAAATGTGTTACTGAAATACAATTGTCTGGCTAATATTGTTTGAATAGCCAAAATGTTCACACTGTTGAGACTAACTTATATTAGATCTTCTTGCGAATAGACTAAAACACGTTTCACGGTACTAGCATTCTTAAACCAATAAAAATGTTGAAAACATTTTTAATATGTAATCTTTAATGTGCATTTATTAAAATTATGGTTAAAAATAGAAAGGTATATAAGTAAAAAAAGAAATGTCACATGTATTATACTAAAAATTTAATTCAAATTAATTATCCTCAAAGGTTGAAACTAGAAATATTAAACAATTTTTGATTGATATCAAAAATGTAACTACCCTTGCAGCATGTACGCTACAAATAATAAGCAATCACAAGTACGAAAAAAATTTCTTTCAAAATGAACTTTTACAAGGCTCCTTCATATAGTGATTGAGATGTTCTGTTCTTTGAGAACACTTGAAAATAAATTTATGAATCGATTTATTAGTTAATTCTTCTAGATCCTACCAATCATAATCCGTACTAATAAATAAATTCCATAATGTTTTTAAATCTCCCATATAACAAATTAAAAGAAATTATTGCTATATTAAACAAAATGAAATACTAAACAAGTTTTTCTAATTGCCATTCTTTAATGGATCTTTGGGCAGTTAACTTATAACTAAGTAACTGTGTTTACAACAGAAGAGTAAATGTAAGATTTTTATTAAACATTGTCTATGTTGTTAATATATAAAAAGACAACAAAATATTTTGACAACAAAAACCTACCTCAAACTGAAATATTATTGTTGTACGCAGATTTGTTGAATAATTTTATACAAGAAGCTCTTATTAAAAAAACAGCTTAAACAACCGGACGGTATAAAATAAAATCGGTTTTTAAATTATGGCTTTGTTTTAGTTTTGGTTTAGATGGCGATTTGAGATAGCTTCTACTAAGCATATACTACCTTAGTCTACACTTTTTGCCGAAATACTAAACATATTCCACAGGAACGTTGTAATACCGTAAGGGAAACTTTCTACAGCGGTGCAAAATAGTAACGGTCACTTCCGGTTGCCGTTAACCGATTTGGCTGAAAATCAATCCCATGAAACGTACTGGCCTAAGATGTGTGTTTGCCAAGTTTGAAGTGAATCCCTTGAATAGAACGGAAGTTATAGTGTCTCCAGACACATAGACAGACAGACAGGATGATAATCTCATTAACTTTCTACTATAAGCTTCGCTGTAGAAAGTTAATAAATACAAATCGAGGAGAAATCAATATGATCTGATTTTTAAAGGAAACTACTATACGTAATGAACGATATATGGACAACTTAAAAACTTTCTGTATAAAGGAGTGCACCTTTACTTGGATTACTTTATCACTATAGCAGAAGTACACACAAGCTTCTACTCATAACTATTTGAAGGTTGTAAAATTTAAAATTTACTGTGGTTATTTAAAATGAGGGATACTGATTTGTTTACATTGTCAAGTAGAAGTTTTAGAATTTAACAAAAAATTATTTTGAATTCAGAAAATCTTTATTCCCGTTTGAACACCACAATGTCAAATTTGGCGTCTAACCAAATTAATTTACATTTTTTTCAAAATTATTATGGCTATAGAACACGAGTTAAACGTGGAAGAAGGGATTGTATTTATACCCTCTATCTATCTATACTAAAAACTAGATAAAGGTCACATTGCAACAAAATTTAATTTTTTTGCCAACAGTATAAAATATTATTAAGAGAAAAGCCCGCATTTGTTGTCAATAAGATGCGAAGTGGATGAGAGCGTAAAACAGCAACACCGGAAAACGAATATGTTACAGTGGTTAGCAAATGAACCGTTTGCTAGCAGTATCTAGTATTACAAGTATGGTAGATATAGCAAAGCAAGCCCCAATATTAAATTTATCGGTAAAATGCACCTTAGGATTACCTTTACACTTTTAAAAAAGTAAAACAAAGTAAAAAGATTAGAACTGAAACGAATACACTAAAAATTAACATTACTGTAATGGAATCAAGTTTTATGGACTGAGGAATATAAATTTGAATTTTTTATCAACAAACCGAAGAATTTTCCTTCCTTTGTAAAACACAATGGAGGTAATAATAAAAAAAAAGATAGAAATTTATTGTCAGAAAATGCCGAAAAAATGTATATAGCCAGGCATTCTACAAGCCAATTCCATAATATTTTATAAAAGGATTATTAAAGATGGTTGTGTCTTTTAAGAAGATAATGATGCCAAACATCCCCCTAAATTGTATTGGAATTATTTACAATACTGTCCCCCACAGTTTCTTTGTTCCCTATAGAACTCCTGTGGAATACGTTGAGGAGAAATGGCACAAAACTAATGCTAACAAGCAAAATTAAACAACAATGGTAGCAGATATTACAATTAGCTATTAAAAATGATTTTAACAATGTCTCAAGTTTGTAATTTTGTAAATTTGTTAATACGTGCGAAAGAACATAGCAATGATGAGTCAATGAAATAAATACATTCATAATTATTATCACCAGTGTGTTTGGATTTAATAAATTATGTTTTTGAATTTCTATGATAAATAGACTGTAGTAGTTCCAAACTTCAGTTTGTGCAGTTCAAAAAGATAAATAGTTAAAATGTTCGATGAGTGTTAGTGTAAATGTGCCACGAATTTGCTTTAGATGTGACCGACGTTTGTAATTAATGGCTCCCTACACATAACCCCCGTGTAGTTATCGAGTGTCGGTGTACTAAAGCGACCTCTTAATGATGTTTTCCATGTTATTGATCCATACAAACAGTCATTGCGGGGATACAAATTGAAATAAAATTTACCAGAAAACATCACAAAATGCTACTTTTGTGGTGAAAATTGACATTCAATCACAAAATCAGACAAATTTGGTAATGTTAAGATATCGTGAATGAAATAAGGAGTAACACGCTACAAGGCGGAAAACTTTTCTAGCAACATAGATCCTGAAGGTTTATTTGCAAAAGTTTACATTCTTTCGGCACTAGAATTTAGGTATAACGCAGCCCTTTGCTAATCGGTCTATTGCTGCGACAAATCACTAATTGTATTGTGCCCTAATCTAAAGGCAATTTTGTGGATTTCCATGCTTTATCTATGTAAATTTCATTTTCATTTTCTTGTACTATTCTCACGTAACTAAAAGCTCAATAGCTCTGATTTTCACTTTTCTTATGACTCTCCTCAAAAGTATAATTATGAATCTACTTGCAATTGTAATTTGCAATTTTTTTATATCTACATTCTTTCAAATTTGGATAAATTAGTTAAATGTCTTGGAAGTAATACTTTTTTGGCCATCAACGTATTACAAGAATCGATTTAAAATATAATTTAAATATTTATGATTAGAGGCATCTATTGATTTTCTTATTTTTGTAGTTTTAACACATACTTCTTCTTCTTCTTAAGTGCCGTCTCCTCTTAGAAGATTGGCTATCATTATGGCTGTTTGTATTCTCGACGTTGCTGCTCTGAACAATTCAATAGAACTGCAATTGTACCACACCACACCATTGTCTCAGGTTACTCAACCAGGAGATGCGTCTTCTTCCTCTATTCCTATTACCCTGTATCTTCCCTTGCATGATATGTTGTAGGATTTCATATCTTTCTACCGCATCACATCCCAGATACTGTAATTTCGTATCTTAACTGTATTCAATACTTCTTTCCTTCCCGATTCTTCTGAGTACCTCACCATTCGTCACTCTGTCCACCCAGCTGATTTTCAACATTCTTCGATAGGTCCACATCTCGAATGCTTCCAGTCGATCACTGATGTTTTCTTCATCGTCCAAGCCTCCATTCCATAAAATGCTACTGAAAACACGTAGCATCTCAACATTCTGATTCTTAGCTGTAGACATAAGTCTCTGTTGCATAGTATATTTCTCATTTTATTAAATATGTTCCTGGCCTGGCCAATTCTTGCTCTAATTTCCTCTGTGTATTCATTGTTCTCGTTGACAATAGTTCCCAGGTATTTGTATTTTGTACCTTCTCCACTTGTTCTCCTCTAATCCATATATTTTCTTGTCGTTGTTGTGATTTTGTGATTGTCATAAATTTAGTCTTTTTGATATTTAGTGACAGACCCTTTTCTTCACTACTTTCGACTACTAGATCTAATATCCTTTGTAAATCTTCTAATGACTCTGCCATGAGTATAGTGTCATCTGCATATCTAATATTGTTTATATATTTCCGTTAACTTTAATCCCAATTGATACTTCTTCCAGTGCGTTCTTTATTATTTCCTCAGAATATACGTTGAAGAGTAAAGGCGAAAGCACATCCTGCCTTACTCCTCTTTGTATCTGTACTTCTTCAGTTAACTCATTATCCACTTTTACATTAGCAATCTGGTTGAAATATAACTGAGTTATTATTCTAATATCTTTCATATCTATATTTTTATCTTTAAGTAGTCGAATGAGGTAGTTATGGCGGACTTTGTCAAATGCTTTGTTGTAATCAAGGAAGCAGACATATATTGGTTGATTGATATCCATACATCTCTGAGTTAACACATTCACTGCGAACAGGGCTTCTCTTGTGCCCATTGCTTTCCTAAAACCAAATTGGGTTTCACTAAAGTCTTGTTCTAACTTTCTGCAAATTCTTTTATGCAATATTTTCAGAAATATTTTAAGAGTGTGACTTATTAAACTAATTGTCCTATGATCATTACATTCTCTTGTGTTGGCTTTTTTGGGTAAAGCGATGAATGTCGATCTGAGCCATTCTGTAGGGATTATTCCTGTATTATATAGTGTATTATATAAATCCACCAACACGCCTATTTGTTGTTCCGTGATTAATTTTATTATTTCAGCTGGAATTTCATCAGGACCCGGAGATTTATTGCATTTTGCCAACTTATATATATATATATATATATATATATATATATATATATATATATATATATATATATATATATATATATATATATATATATATATATATATATATATATATATATATATATGGTCCACTGTCTCGTTCTGTATTTTCTTCTATTGTTTCTTGTTGTCTTTCATCTTCGAATAATTCCTGGATATACTCTTTCCATCTTTCTAATTTACCTTTGATGTCGGGTATTATTTTACCATTTCTGTCCAAGAGAATATTATTTTTATCACATACTACTGTGTACAAATATAGCCCGGAATTTTTAATTTGAACTGCGCGGGCATTTCGTTAGACACAAACCTTTTTAGTTTTAAGTTGGTAGGACTGCTACTGACATCTGTGCCAAATTTTAGGTTAATATCTTAATTAGTTGAAGAGTGACGCTCGTTTTCGTAAACAACCAAAATTAACTTTATCGATTTTTACCATGTCAGAAAATATTCAACAAAGAAGTTCGATTAAATTTTGTGTTAGAAATGATATTTCAGCTGCGGAAACGCTCTGAATGTTACAAAAAGCATTCGGTGGACAGGCTATGTCTAAAACACAAGTATACGAGTGGCATAAAATGTTCAAAGAGGGTCGTGAAGGCGTTGAAGACGAACCACATCAAAGACGTCCAAGAACATCAACTGACGAACAGCACGTCGCGAAAATTAAGGAATTGGTGCTCCAAAATCGTCGATTGACAAATAGAGAGCTTGCTGACATCGTTGGCATTTCAAATGGATCAGTCAATACCATTTTGAAGGAAGTTTTGTGCCTCAAAAAAGTCAAATCTCGTTTGGTTCCAAAAACCCTCAATTTGTTCGTGACCATTTCGCTAAAAATTCCACCCATATCGTTCCCCAACCGCCGTATTCGCCTGATTTAACTCCATATAACTTCTGGATATTCAGCAAAATGAAAAGACCCCTCCGAGGACACCCTTTTGACACGATAGAAGAGATTCAAACCGAATTGAAGAAGGTGCTGAAGGCCATACCGAAACAGGACTTTTCAAAGTGTTTTGATGAGTGGAAAATTCGCTGGCATAAGTGCATTACAGCCGAGGGGGATTACTTCGAAGGCGATGAAATAGATTTTTAAGAATAAATAAGGATTTCAAAAATTATAACAAAATTCCGGGTTATATTTGTACACAGCAGTATATGCTCTATTTCCATCTGCATCTCTAAAGTTTATGTTGCGTCGATGGCGTTGTCTTATATATTTAGTAAAATCGCAGTAATGCATAGTTCTATATTGCTTTGCCAAGATTATTTATGAATATATCTATTAGCTATTGTTTTTTAATCGTCCATTTACTGTTTGAAATACTTTTGTTTATATAAAAGACTTTTCTTTCTTTAAATTTAAGTTATTTTGTGTTTTTTTTATATAATTATTTTGTAATTTTTAATAATTTTAGTAGTTGTATTAAATTTGCAATTCAGTGTTAATATAACTTGTACATTTTAATAAAAATTTGAATCTGGTGTGTTTATTTGTAGTTTGGCATTATTTTTTATTACTTTCCTTATCCTAAATAAGGAAAGTAATGTAATCGGAAATATGACCTACCCAGTTTTTCACATTTCTGGGCGAAATATAGCCTCAGGACACCAAAAAAGTTGGTTTGAGCCATTGGTTCGTGTGTGTGTCTGTCTGTCTGTCAGTAAACAGCATATCTCAAGAACCGTAAGAGCTAGAGACTTGAAATTTGGTATGCAAGTTACTTGTAGGTAGGGGACACAGTGCGAAGCTTTTGGTAAAAATCGGCCGAGTCGTTTGGTCGCAAGATCGCAAAATTGGTCGGAAAGCGGTCGCGAATCTAAACGGTTGAAGATACAAAAAATTTATGAGAATAAAAATGATTTGTTATGAGATAAATATGAATTTAAAATAAAAGTTAATAAAATAACAATTCGAAAAAAATTGAAACTCAGGATTTTTAATATACCGGGTGTTCATAAAATGTTTCGGGAAATTTATATTACCGGACAGATCAGACCGAGACGAATAAAAAATTACCATGAAATTTTTTGATCCGAGGTCAAATAAATAAGTTATAGCCGATTAAAAATTAATTAAACGGACCAATCACATTGCGCTCTGAGAGCTTCCCGGCCGACTGCGGGAGGACGGGGGGGAGCGCTTGGCCGCTAGGAGGGAGCACGCAGGCGATAATAGCGAAGGCTGTGCGGCCGAGCTCGCACGGTTACCTTCAGTGACGTAGCAAAATTTTAAGTACGAGTCAATTATTGTCTTGTACTGTTTATTTTAATCAGTTTTCTAGTGTTGGACTCGCGCCTCGTCTTTTTTTAAAATAACAAATTCCGGGACGAGAGCAATGCAGGGACGAGACGATGGACCCGGTATAATCTAATATATATTTGTCTTATCTCCCTAACTAAACTTATAATTCTATCTCCTCGTAGACGCGTCAACCGATTCACAACTATATTTGCTAATTCGGCTCACAAAATCAGCCTTCTAACTTTAACCGTTTTTGAATTATTTAAATATTTTGATTACTAGGGAAATTCTTCCCAATGTTTCTATTGTTGGTAGTGGTAAATGTAACAAAACATGTGGAATGTTCTACACGACTGCCTGGCGTCCAGATCAGGCTTCGTCGACGAAGCCTGCGGGGTTCTCTGGTATATAATAATAGGATAAGGAAAGTCGTGTGATGTTCACACCAGATTTTTTGTTTGTAGAATCTGTTGTGCTATAACATCCACGGTGAGTTTTATTTACAGAAACTACTTTTAGCTTTATTATAGTATATATGTTATTTCTTCATTGATTTATCATTTATTAAAGTTGTGTCGTCTTGGTGTTCCTTGGTACAGTTTTTCATGAGATTTCCTTCATATATGGTAATTTTTATTTTTTTTATTTTATGCGTACATTTATTAACTTAAATTATAGTTATTATGTTTTATGTTTTATTTTATTTCAAATGAGATGATAACTCTTTTTACTTCTGCTATTTAATGTGATTCCGAAACTCGTTTCTATATGCACATTGAACATAATGCTTTCTTGCAATTGTATTTGTGATAAGAAGATACGCCTACATAATTTTGTAACCACCTTAATGTATCAACGCATGTATCTTTCTACAAGCCAATATACCTACTTACATTTTGATTACACTAGTTGGGTAAACTTGGAACATAAATTTTATGAATTAATTTTTTATCGTTTTATTGTATTAGAAATGTAGTTTTAGTGTTATTATCAATGCAGCTTATAATCTATTTACAAAAAACAGAGCAGCTCTATAGTTTTTGAAAATAGGCCTTTACTAGTTTCTGTATTAGGTTTTTAATAACGTATTGCATTCAATTAAATATCTGAGATACAACATATCTCCAATTAGTGTTATACGAATACGAAAAAACATTTTAAATTCTAGCTACTAATTTATTATTTAAGCAATTTTTTATGTGTGGAAGCTAATATTTATTATTGTTCCATTAATTCAAATCGGTATGTAAACACCAAAAAAATAAATAACTGATTATGTTTAGGACTGGCATTTATGTTTTAATATCAGCTGTTAAAATTTGCACTTTAAATACGTATATTTTATTTGAATGTTAAACTGCTTCATATGAACTTATTGAAATAACTAATATTTATTTAGTAACAATATAGGAACGTATATGTTCCCCGTAAACACGGCCTACTTGAGCCCTAAGGGTTAAGGTGGGCCCATAGGTTGTTTTGTTCTATATTTACTCTTAACATCAGTAAAACTACATAATTAAGTGCTTGACTGGTAGCTAGGAGCTCTAGGCAGATATTGTCTGAGTCAAGTTTGAGAAGCTACCGCTAGTGGCAATTGAGTTTGTGTTGACTACATTACAATTCGTTGTTTATTTGACTCTGCAAACTTTTGCCTGGACAGATAATTGCAATAGCCTAAAAAGTAAGAGTAAGGTAAGTGCATAAATTTCATATTTTAGTAGTATAAAAGCAAATTGAGGATTGTTTATATCCCAAATACTTTATTAATTTTACAATTCAATGTTAAGTACAACAATTGCATATAACCTCTAAATTCGGGTTACTTGAGCCCATGGGCTGAAGTAACCCTTAACCATGTTTCTTGTTGTTCGGTGCAAAAATAGGTTTGGGCTCAAGAAGCCCAAACTAATTTGTTTATTATAGAAAACGCAAGTTTTTCCAATCAAAAGTTATTTATATGTTTATGTTGTATTTTTATTATAACATTCTGAGTGAAAAATATATTTAAATAAATTTATAGTTGATCAAATTGGTACAGTAGGTATATATAAGTTACAAGTGACAATAGGTTCTGGACTGTCAATACAAGAATTTTATTACTGACAGTAGTGTTTTTTTTATGGATCAACAATTCCTCATAAATACAAAAGACTACCTGGAAGTCGGATATATGCAGACTACACTTCCGAAAAGCTGTAAGAAGTAGAAGAATGATCCAGCGAGAAGCAGAGGCTTTTTGTAAAATTAACAGAGCCACTCTCAAGAGGAAACTGAAAAATCGGCATGCATCCGAAAGTATTTACAGATGAAGAGGAGCTTACCTTTGCTAGCCACCTAAACAAGTTACGTGACTTTGGCTTTCCTTGTGACGAACTTAATTTTAGATTTGTAGTAAAAGCTTAATTAGGCAGACAAGGATGTAACGTTTCTTTGTTCAAAAATAATCTACCTGTTAGAGATTGGGTCAAGTCATTTCTAAATAAGCATCTCAAGCTTTCAGTTTGATTTGCAGCTAATATAAAGCGTATAAGAGCGGCTATTGATGAGAAGATCATCACTGAGTATATTGAAAATGTCAGCAAACTGCTGCAAGGCATACTCCCTGAAAACGTCTACAATTATGACGAAGCCAGTACGAGTGATGATCCGGGCAGGAAGAAAATCATTTGTCGAAGGGATTCTAAATACCCAGAGCGAATCATAAATTCTACTAAATCCAGTATAAGTGTAATGTTTTGTAGTAATGCACCTGAACAGTCCAGTCCACCCTATATGATATATAGGGCCAAAAACCTTTGGACAACGTAGTCCAAGAGTGGTCTACCTGGGGTTAGGTGTAACTGGAGTAAACATGGATGGATCGATCTGGCAATTTTTGAGGACCGCTTTTAAGAGACCAGAGGGGAAGGAGGTGGTAATTAGAGACAATCTAACTTCATACCTTAGCATCAATGTTATTAAGATCGTAAAGAAAACAATGTGCATTTCGTTTTTCTTCCACCTAATTCGTATCATCTCACTCAACCACTGGATGTAGCATATTTTAGGCAACTAAAAATGAAGTGAAAAGACGTCATCGATAGATGGAAGCAATCAGATGTAGGCAAAAGAATTGGTGTGCTTCCGAAAGACCAGTTTCCAATGCTATTACGAATTGTCTTAGAAGAAATTGGACCAAACGTGAAAAGCACTTTAAAGGCAGGGTTCAAGAAAGCTGGATCAGTGCCTATAGACAAAGAACAGATCATAAGCCGTTTACCAAATCAAGACAGACATGTAAACTTGACCATGATCGGGGATTCATTTTTTGAACAACTTCAAGATAAGAGAAACGAGTTTGTTTTATCTTGTTCTACCAAGAAGAAGGAACTCCAAAGTGCCACCTGGACAGAGTGTTTGTGTCACTAATTTGTATCTCACCGTTAGTACCAGTGCTTCTATGCAAAACAGCAAACATCTTAAAAAAGACCCGAAAAAGAGGGAGTCGTTGTAAACACCAAAGACCGTAAAGCCGAAAAGAAAGAAAAATACATGTGAAAACTCCACTTTGGAAGATGAATATGCAATCATAATAGTGGTGAAGAATATATAGGACATTTACCTATAAACTTTGTATAGATTTCTTCACGCCAATCTGCCAATAAACAAAAAAAACAACAACAAAAGCAAAAGTCAAGCCAGTCAGTACCAATTCTGACACCGTTAACGAAAGATCAACTAGAAAGAGGCAATTTCATTCTTATAAAATGGAATGATAAAGAATATCGAGGGGTCGTACTCGCTATAGACTAAGAGACTGATGATGTCAAAGTTGACTGTATGGAGCCTACAAAAAAAGCGTGGAAGTGGCCCAAAAATAAAGATGTCTTGCTGTATAAATGGGAAGATGTTGTTATGATAATACAACCGCCGAAATTGATCAAAAAGGATTTGTTTTCTGTATGTGTATGAACCATACCACTTAAGACTACAATTAATGTTTCATTTTCTTATTTGTCAATTAAATAAACTTTTGGGTGTCTGTGTGTACAAAGAAATGTTTTTTACCTAATACGAGGTCTGGCAGCGGCCCCCCGGAGAGCTTGTCAAACTCCGACATGCTTGAGCCCCTTCGCATGGTAGTTTTTAAAAATAATAAAAACACGATTAAAAAGCTCTGTTTGACATAATTGGCGTACGCCGTTGCCGTGACACCGCATTTACGTATACCCAGTTACAGTTTAACTTTGACCTTTGACCTTTGACCTGTGTGACACCACTCATAATTTTTTTTATATATAAGTGCTTTATTACCCCCTCTCAAACGAAAATTTTCTATCGCTTGCGGTTCCGGAAATATATTACCTCGGTCGCGCCTGTCGCCGGGCCGAAATTTGTCCTTCGGAGGCGCTCGGGTCGGCACGGAAAGGCACGAACGATTTGACCTTTGACCTGTGTGACAGCAGCAGTACTCATAATTTTTTTTATATATATAACGAGTGCTTTATTACCCGCTCTCAAACGAAAATTTTCTATAGCTTGCGGTTCCGGAAATATAATACCTCGGCCGCGCCTGCCGCCAAGCCAGAATTTGTCATTCGGAGGCGTTCGGGTCGGCACGGAAAGGCACGAACCTGTGTGACAACAATAGTTGAACTTTGACCTGTGTGACAGCAGCACTCATAATTTTTTTTATATATATAATTCAAGGTACTACTTTGTTCTAAACGGTCTTCAAACCATTTAAATTTCCACATGGGCTCAAGCAACCTAACCCCAAGGTTAACTTGAACCAAAATTAAAAAAATAAATAAATACATTTATTACTTTGTAAACATTGCATATTGTATACTAAATTGTAGGTAATAACCCACGGTTTAACTATATAAGGTACCTATAACAAATAATATTAATCTTAATCTAGACACCATTTTAACAAGAATAATTGTGAGTAGTTCTGAAATAAGATAGATACTGAACTATATCAGCATTTATTGTCCACTGTCTCACAAATAAACAGTCTGTTTGTATAGTTATTTTAAAAAAACAATAAATATTAATTTTTTATTTATTTTATGTTTTAACGATACTCTCCAATTTTTTTTGATAATTTCTTTTATCTTATTTTTTTTTACTTTAACACACAATAAAATTTATTATAAGCATTCCTGGAATTATGGAATATTCTGCAAAATAATAAGGTACCCTATTTTTTAACAAATATTTGTCAAATGGGATAACAGTGCCATCGTTTTAATCTTATAATTGGATATACCTGTCGGCAAATGTGTTTACGAAAGCCTACAGCTGCAGAGGTGCACTTTTACAGGTACGCATGCAAGGCAAACATGTTATTGATTCAAATTGGACTCGAGCAGGTAGGTTATTGGGAACCTTCACTTCAGCCAGTCTGTTTGTGACTAATAAAATTATGAAACTCCTCTATACGTTGCCTACGCGCAATTTGCTTTAATAACCACTTAATAAGTTTGTTTGTTCCGAGCTTCCACTGTGTAGCGGTGGTTTAATACAGGAGCTTTGAAGGTATTTCAATTAACTCATCAAGTTTTTGGCCTAGCAATCCCGGCATAATAACGATAAAACTGCTTGGAGTTGTGAAGAAATTTGACTTGGGAATGCACGTCTCGCATACTAGTAGCTGAACTTGTAAAACTCGCCCGTCGTGTTCTAAATACGCTTCTGAATCTGATATATTCACGAACTTTCTGGAATTTTGTTTATTTACGAGTTTCGCAGTTCTCCAACCTTGTTTTTTACAAATTTGAAGCCGGTAAGAATGCGGTTGCAAAGATGAAACTGCATTTTTGTTCAGAAGTAGAAATGTTGTCGAGCATAAAAAGTGACTTATATTGTGCTGAACAAACTCGCATACTAAGTGAAGTTGGGCGTTTTGTGAATTCATAAGAATTTTACTTAAGTGCGTTGTTTCATCAATTTAAAATAGTATTTTTCTAATTTTTAATAATTGCCTAATTGTATTGAAGTAGTTTGCAGGCGTTTAATCCAAGTCTATGTTGCGTTTTATAAAATGGTGGAACCAGCCCTAGTGGGATGCAGCAGACTAGATGATTTGCATGTGGGAGGCTTGATGCTATAAACAGCAGTTCATGGGCAGCAAATCATGAAATTAATTCGTCTGGGGCAATGTTCACCACCGATCTCATAAAAAGTGAATGCATAAATAAATTCGGTTTCTAAAGTTCAACGCAGGCACGAGTAAAACGAAATTGATTAATTTTCGGCGCGCTTTTGTTGCACCTGTTCCCGATATTAGGGGAGACCCTACAAATTGTTTTGATTTAATTTTCGTTTACTAATTTTTGCTTAGAACTGGGGCGTGGGCCTAACACAATAAAAGCAGATGCCAATAAGGAACAGTAATCGGATTGCCGGCAATTCTATTAGACGTTATTAATTTCCGCTTAGCAACATAGTTATTTAGGACTTCGCAACAACAACAAATTTTGTTATTTTCACATATACGTCCTTTTTCTTAAATGTGCGTTTTAAGAGTGTTTGGCATGTAACAAGCACTTAGCCTATTTCTTTATGAAGTTAACTATTAATGCTTTTAGTAACAAAAATAAAAAGTACTGCAAACGAAAACGCTGTTTTTTGAACATTGTAATAGATAATACTTTCTAAAACCACACACTGTAAAGTTTTTGTTTTACAAAGTAACAAACTGATTTTTTTATTATTATAAAGTTCTGGATAAAAGAAAATATGTTTTTTGTGTTTCAAATTTCTTAAAATTTATTCTGTTCATATTAAACGTTTTGTTAGTGAACAGGCATGTGCTATTCCACAAATGTTTAAAAAAAGCTTTAAAGTCAACCGAAATCAAATTAAAAAGGGTCTTTTATAAGCTTAAAATTTAATTTAGTCAGTACACTTATAAAAGTGTCTAGTGGAGTGCAATTAAAACTTATATTGATTCAGTATTATTGTCGAGAAGACTTCGATTGATTGCTACCACATTAAGTCGGCCTGGTTTATTCCACCCTTCAGAATTTATTTTATTTTATTTTTTTATAAACAGATATAAAATGATTTTTCAAATATTTTAATATTAGGCGAAATGATTGGCGTTAAAGTTTTATTTTTAATTATCTAAAAAAAATTAAATATTAGTTTTTGAATCCACAACTTTTAATTTAAAAGGCATCATAGCACAGCAACGTAATTACAAAAGACGTAGAACTTGCTTCGTAAAATTGATTAACTATAAAAAATTGTTTGTCTAGACCAATAATTGTTTAAAATTATGTAAATAAAATGTAGAAGTAGTTTGTAAATTTTCATTATTAATGTGCAGTGAGTTGTAAAGTTTGAAAACTATTAGAACGCAAATTACATTTTTTTAAAATGAGACAGATATACAATAAATGTCAGTAACTTAAAATTAATATATTATCTAATGATTGCGACATCGTCATTAGGAGACAAACAAACACAAGAGAATGAGTAAAGTTTTGAACGAAAGATTATCTAGAATCAAGATTTGCTTTTCTTACACAATTGTGATTACACACAGGCATAGTTCAAATAAAATAGTTCTGAATTGTTCGGGTGCAGATTAAACATGCTGAATATAATTATACTTTAAAAAATTTTATGATACAGCGATTGGTAGGTGACATTTTAAAAGACTAATTTAAAGTATTTGATGATTTAAAAAGGGAAAAAACTGTTCGAATAATAATATATATGAAATATGAAAATTACTAAAAAAAGCCAACATAGAAATCAACAGTAAAGAATTAATAAGAAAGCTTCTGATTTTGATGAAATTTTTAGATGCATATATTAATTGGCACACACCAATACTTAATCAGAGTTGTTATAAAGTCGTTTAAACATTCTCCAAAACATCTAATGGTGTTTTTAGAGGTCCGATATATGATTTAATCATTCCTTCCTATTCTCTTGTATACAAAATAAAATATACTATTACTATTTTACATCTGAAAAGGCTATTGAATCGCACAAATTACGTTATGACTATACCTCGTTTTGCTAAAAAAATAAAGTTTTGTAAATGAATTTGAAAATATAAAGAAATGTATAAATTTAAAAATAGAGAATATTGTTAAAAACATTAAAGTACTTTACTTACATTTACAATTCTTCCATTACTTTACCGGAATTTTTGCAGTAATACTTGTATTTGATTTGCTACATAGAGTACTTTATCAATTTTATAGGTTACAGTGTTAAGAAAGTTAAATAGAAATTTATAACTGAAAAGAACGCACCTAAAGTTACCCAACTTGAAGTGGCCTCTACGCAGAAGCTTTTAGTCAGAGCAAAGTGGTTACACAATCACATGAAGAGTTTATTATATACTGATGCATCGTGTGATCGGAGTTCAGAAACTCTTGACATTTCGCCCACAACTGCGGCGGATATCTTCACCGCCTCTCTGTATTATCTAAGTTAATAATTCCTACAGTTGGATAAAACTTGTGTTTGGCCGAAGTTTATCTCATGGTTAGGATTTTCCAAAGCATGTTCAGCAACTGCTGGTTTATCAAGTTGATTAAGGCGTAGATGACGTTTGTCCTGGTGGTAATTGTCGACCCATAATTACAATGTAGACTTGTTTACATGAGCAAGGTATGCAATATACCCTGGTGTATCCTGCGAGTTTCTGGTATCTTTGGCTAGTCTAAGCAAAGTATCTTGGTGGTAGTAGTATAGATGGTTTCCACCTTGTGTTTATTGAGAATTTTTCCTATCCAATCTGTAACCCTGTTGATGTAAGGCTTGTTTCGAATGTTTAGTCCAAAAACATATACATAGTGCTCGATTTAACAAAGTTTTCACAGCCATTTTTTTTTATTTGGGTGGTGATTTGACTGCTTATAAAGGTATCTGTCCATATACGTGGGTTTTATGTACACTGTGTGTTGTAAATGTCTATTCTCCGATCTCAACACCTGTATGTCTAAGGAAGCAATCCTATCTTTCGATTCCAGTTTCATGGTAAACTGTATGCTTGGGTGTATAGAATTCAAGTGTATAAGAAATTGTGGTAGGGTTTTCTTTTCGTGTATCCATATCACGAAAGTGTCATCGACGTATCTTAGCCGTATCGCGGATTTCAAAGGTGCTGTATTGATGGCGATCTCTTCAAATTTCTTCATGTAATAATTGGCGATTACAGGGCTAAGTAGACTACCCATTGCTACTCCGTCTTTTTGTTCGTAATATAATAGGTGTATAAATAAGTTCTTAGCTTTAGATTTCACAGGGCGCAAATCACCGTTTACATGTAACGTATTAGTCCGCCCTCTTGCAGTTTTAAAGCAATGACATTTGGTCCTTCGAAACATCATACGATTTGGCGTTTGATGCACATAACCTCAATAATCAGCTGTGTTCACGATGGCAATCACAAAAGAGCATATTCGATTTTCTATCCACTCGCGTTTCATCTTAAGAAGCTGAAGCCACCGAAATGATTTGTGCTGCATATGGTGAGAATGCTGTAAGTCATGCAACGTGCAAAAAGTGGTACCAAAGATTTCGCGGAGGAGAGTTTAGTCTTGAAGATCAACCATGCGCTGGACGCCCTCAAACATTTGACACGGATGAGCTGCACACGCGTTAGGCTGGGAACTTTTCCCACATGCGGCGTATAGCCCAGACATGCCCCCTTCCGATTATCGTTTATTCCGATCGTTACAGCATCACTTGGCTGATACGCACTTCAAAACAGAAAAAAATGTCCGAAAATGCATCGATAACTTTATCGTCTCGAAGCCGGTGAGCTTCTATCACCAGGGAATTCGCAAGCTACCCGAAAGATGACAAAAGATCATCGATGCCAACGGAGAATACTTTGATACTTAAGCTTTTTTTGTTCGTTTTTAAATAAAACTTTAATTTTGCAGAAAAAAGCTGAGAACTTATTTATACACCTATTATGCCCTACCAAACAAGGTAACTGGACATATGGTACTACTGAAACAGCTGTAAGATATAGTTAGAAAAAATTTTCTTCAAGTGATCCAGGGCATCTTAAATCGGCACTTTGATAAACAGAAAAGTAACATTGAAGCTAACTATTAGACCTCCCTCTTGTAGCTGGATGTCTTGAGGCAGTTGTGAACGAAACGTCAAGAGTTTCTGAACTCCGACCACGGCCTTATAGCTCGAGAACCAACCACACAATGCACCATAATACCGGCCATGAAAGCCTTTGCATCTATTTAATTTTATACCTTTTGGACTATGTCAAATGCGTACCTTTATTTTTATAATTTCTCTTACCATATGGCTGCTACAGTGTTTTACTGAATACATATTTAGGTCTTTCCTTATTTTTAAAGGTTTTTTTAAGCCGGTTTTGACTCACTGAAATACTTGAGCCTTGTAATGGTCAATTGTAAATATCTGTGAGTAGGCTACACGCCAGGTATCCTAAGAGACCCAGGATTTGAAGCCACGATTAGTTTTGTTAGTAGGTCTACGTTTATAGCCTGCGTTAATAAGTTCCACAGTCAAAAGCTTGGGAAATACTTCTTTCACGCATTTGTGACTGTTATCACTTTTACTTCATCTGATAAACGCTGTCGTTTTTTAATATATTTTTTAAACCACTACTCATTTAGGTTTTCAAAAATCTCATAGTAGATACAAAACTCATAGCGCAGTTATTCGAAGCACATTTGTAACGGTTTCATGACGATCTTAATAACTTGAGCCACTTCTAACTTAATTAATTAATCCAATTGGATTTAGACTCGGAGGCCAAGCTTTAAACGAAGCAATAGAAATATTTAATTTTATATTTATAGGTAATATCATAGAGTAGATTTTAAAACTATATATATAATTTTTTTTGATAAATTAATTTGGATGATATGTAAGTTAAACTAAATTTCAATTAAAAAATTGTTGCAAAAGTTTTGTTCGGACTATTATAATTTTTCAAATCTTTTAATCTTTTCAAACAAAAGGCAAGATTAATAATAAAAGTATTCTCCATCGACTTCGATCAGCACCTATCACTTCTCGGGTAACAGACCAATACTGCGGCCATAAAATTTGATTGGTTTTAAATTAAAGAAGGTAGTCAGAATTTGTCGCATCTCTTAAGAGATTCTAGAAAACAGGTGGTAATCGTTTAAGGTTATGTTTAGATTGTGTGGTGGATGTTTGAGATCTTCCCAAACGAACATTTTCCAACGACTTCTTTGTCAATTTGGCAGTGTGAGATCTCACATTGTCCAGTTAATGAATGACTCGATGCGTTCGATTCAAAATTCTGCCAGTCGTCGAATAGTGGCAATCAAACTTATCAGTCAGCATCCGACATGATCCGATTTGATCAATGACGGCTCGACGGTCAAATTTCTGTCGTCATTTAAAACGTTTCTTGTTCCAAGCTTTTCCTCTCCCCCCGTAAACTTTGTGAACCAATATCTACCAGTGTGCTCATGAATGATGTTTTCACAGTAAGAATTTGCAAATGTTTTGGTTAACTCCTGAAGCACTCATGTTCAGGTTCAATGTATATTGAAAAAGGAGCAGTCAAATATTATATTATATCAAAATAATCAAAATTGATACCAAAATTGCAACACTGTCGTAAAATTTAAAAAGTCACAATAAGCCTATTAAATTCAATTATATCCTTTTTATGTTTAATGATAAAATACATGTATTTTAACTTTCTTAAAATTATAATAAATGCAGAACTATTTATACTACAAAGTGCAAGACTGACAACTTTGGACTAATTTATTTCCTTGTCTTACCTTCACAGGCGTCCTGTAGTTTTTCGGACTTACAGGACGGATTATGATAATGATGTAGACTACAAAGTAGGTATAGTGATATTAACATATAAAAAGAAAACTTTATAGATAATAGCAATTTTATAGTACTATACTATAAGTAACAAACACTCCATGAGACAATTGTAGAACTTAAATTAAAATCAAAATTGTAGCGATTTTAAATGTGCTCTAAGTGAGCTTTAGGCAGAGAAGACTTAATTACACATAAAATAGAAGGTTATTTTACAAATTTAAAACTTTTTGGATATATTCAATTCGTTATATTTCAAATAGTTGAGGGATAAAGTAACAATAAAAGTTATCAAAACAACAAATTACTGAAACAAAGATTTTCTACAAACAAACGATTAAATTTTATATTTTCCACATAAAACTTATAGCAATATAAAGACGAAGTAGTATCAATGGAGACGTTAGTATCTAAAATTGATCAACCACTCAAAGTACTTTTTTCTTAAATGCAAAATAATTTTTGAATGAATTAAAATAGCAATTATTGATGCATTATAGTTGTTTGCATTTTTTAAATTAAATTAAAAACTCATACATGTATAAAGCGGAAATTTTTAGGAAGATTGAAGAATATATAAACTAGCAAATACTAAAAGCTTAAGAGACTCTAATGAAAATATGCAATCAGTGACTTACAAGTTTGGGATGTATTAGACGTATGTCTAAAAAAAGTCAACGTTATTCAGTAAGTGCGGAAGAGACTTCTAAGAATGATAAATATTATTAATTTGCCGTTTACAGTTATATAAAAAGTGTCTAGGAACAATAACTTACAAGTGTTTTTTTTTTGGAGCCTTGACTTTTAAACTGCAGTTTATTATAATGTTCTAATTATTTATTCTCTAATGTATAATTTATTTTAGTTTATTGTATTTCAGTTAGTCTTGCAAGAGTGTCTCAGTGTCACTGAATGACTATTGCAACCACAAAGCGTTACCTGCACAAGTCACTTAATTTTGTGTAAAACCGGATAAATCAATACAAACAACCTCAAAACATCTATAGATAAATTGCCTAATCGAAGAAAGAGATAAGTAATTGACAAGGGACGTTCAACCGATAGTACGATTTTTTGAAAAAATGCCAACCTAACACTCCGACAAGCTTTCATACAACTTACAAGAGCTTACCAAAAAACCCTTGCAAAACTATGTTCGTGACAGAGAAAGAATTAGAGGACTAAAATAATATGGTATTTATTAACGAACTTGTTGACGTTGACTTTATTGACGATATTAGTGTCCCTGAGTCTGACCTCTAACCCCTTTCGTCTTCTGCGACCTGACATAGATGATGGTGGGCTTGCGTTAAGCCGCCTCCCTATCACCTTATGAGAGAAGCAAAATCTTCGGGTGGGAGCCATTCTCTAGCTCACAATCGTAGAGGTCACGAAAAGTTACAGTGGCTTTTAGGTTGGAATATTTCTTAAATATACTTTTGGATTGTCGATATATAATGATGAAGTTCCTGACGAACCAGGAAGTACCAAAGGTGGTCTTTAGGGTGGATCACCTAGAGCTTATTGACATGACATTTGTCGCGATTTGAGCAGATAGTTGTATCGATCGTTATCTTATTGCGGAAAGACAGCCGTCTCCCAGGATAGAGGAGGGAACCAAGGGCCTACCGGGCTCTCTTTTGTCTTCGTTACCGCCCGATTGACGTGGGACCTCCAGGTGACCTCGTCAAAGGCTGCGTTGCTCTTGGGTATCGTGCCTCTGCTCTCCGGATTTTCTCGGCCAGTCTAGTCGCCAATGAAGTCGGGCTCGTTTTTCCTCGAAGGGGCCGTAGTCTGCACATGGGAACAAACTACTTTAGTCCTTTATGAAATACCGCGTTAATCTAAAGGTTTAGAGTTATTTCAATAAATAGAGATTTGGACCATTAACCATTTTAATAGTATGCAGTCCCAAACATTGCAACTTATAAATAAGAAAATAAAATCAATAAATTATATTGACCTTCACAATCTCCCAACGCTAATCACATTCTGAAATATCTAGTCCTACATCAAGCACAGACATATTAACTCTTAGAAAATGATTTCAGCGGATTCTGAAGATATGGCAGTCACTTTTCATTTCTTGCACTGTAAACATAGTCGTTAATTTGGACATCTAACTAGATCGGGGTATAGTAATGTTTTGTAAGTATTTTATAAATTGTATTTCGTTTTATTTTTCAAATAAAAACTTGTCTTAAAATTGATCAAACGTTCTTGTGGAACTAATTGTTAAATGTTTTAGTCTGTGTAATACGAGCTAAATTAATACCATTTAACTTCCTGGCTCATTTATTTCTGAAAATTATCTTATAGTATTTTTTCAATGTGAAATTTTTATTTTTATTTCTATTTTCAGTTGTATGGTTAAAGATACATTTTACGTTGTCACTGTCAAATTTTCAAGCTTATTTAATTCGTTTATGTTGCAATGATACATTCTTATGATGATCTAAATTAATTTTACAAATAGTTACTGCTTTTAGTGGTATGCATACGTATGTATTGCTGTATAAGGCAAATAGTTTAAATTCGTCAAATTCTCTTTACGGCCAGCATAAACTAACGCTCATTAAGCCGCAAGGAGACGCTAATAGTGCAATAAAATTAATATACAGCCTCATGCTTTGCCCATTCGAAATTATCGACTCATTTGTACAACCTCCAATTAGCGCCACTTAAGGTAAATAAATCAGCCAGGGAGATGTACGATTGCAGCTGTTTGTTATCGGTGGCTTTCCCGTGTAAATCAACGTCTGGCTTGGATAAATGGCGTTCCAGGAAAATGTCACTTCTGCGGTGGAAGCCGAAATTGCGTTAGTTTGCAGCATTGTGCAGTAAAAATTATCCCGCGTTCATATACTTCATCGGTCGGGCGATCAGTTACCGAATATCGAACAATTAAATCCACACGATTAAATCAGTTTGAAGATCGCTTTCACAATTTGGCGATAAATACGTCTGGCCTGAGGTATCCCGGCGTAGCGCATCGCGCCGCTCTTTCGTAGCTATCAAACCAAGTAATTTGATTATTTAATAGAGTTCACGTCGCTGCACTCCGTAGCTGAATAATGTACGATTAAGGACCTAGAGTTAGTGGCAATTAGAAGCCGTCATATTAATGAGCAGACGTTGGTGTACCAGCACCGCTTTTATTTTAATTATTAACTTCGTGAAATCTTAAATATACATACATACATACATACACACACACACACACACACACACGCACGCACGCACGCACGCACGCACGCACACACGCACACACACACACACACACACACATTTATATTAATAAAAAATAAATTGGAAGATATTTTTCCTTTTGTTGTAGTTTTATTCAAACTCCAAAAATAGAAAAATGTTTAATAAAACGTTATAAAACTTTTTATTTTGTTGCATAATACATTTGTTCAGTAGAACAGGTATATTGTATACTATGCACTCCACTTTAATCACGTAGCTAATTTCAATTCTACATGCCGCTATCCAATTTTCTCATCATTACGTTTATCTAAAGAACAAGCCAAACAGAAGACCGGAACTGCTGGTATAGTATACAAAAACATAATTTTTCTTAAATAACTGTTAAATGACTTGCTTGCGATAATAATAACCTGAGGGCGAACATATGGAACCCTTGGGCTTCTAGTTTGCAGGCCATGTTTTTCTGATGCAGAGCCTCACCATTATTGTTAATAATCTGATATGTTTGCAAGTTATTTTGAGAATCTTGTATACGAAAATCTTGGTTTACAATGCAAGACATAAAATAGCAAAAAATAATATGTTTGAATAAAAAGCAATTGTTTCATAAGGCATTGTAAATAATTGATTGAAACTTTGTAGCTTTTAGATGCGCTTTTGGCAAATAAACAAGAAAAATACTGTTGCTTGCTATATGCATTGATATCGTATTTGCATATAGAAATTAATTTATAAGTTATTATATATAGGGTTATATAAAGTTACAATTATTAAAATAAAATGTAGTTATTTAAATGTGGAAATGGCATATATGGTGTATCGTAGAATTCCTGTACTATGTCTCCACTTTCGTGGCACATGGCTGTACCCCATAGCTTTGAAAGGATTTGATATTTTAAATTCTAAATAACCAAATCATATGAGCTAAAATAAATACGTTGAACAAATAGTGATTTAAATAGCGAATTGTCGTTTACATCAAACAAATACACTTTTTCATAATTCCATAGTTTTCTTTATTTTAGTGGTACGAGCAAAGTGGATGTACTTTATATATCCATCAATCAGGTACACTTCTGCAATATTTACAACCAGCTCTTCAATCTCACCAAAACATAACTTTCATTTAGCAAAAATTACAAAATATATAAAAACTCAATAAAGCAGTAGAACGGATATCTTATATAAAAACGCCCAAGCAAAAGAAGATAAATGATTTTTGGTTGTATAACCCAAACAACATCAAACGGGTATGACGCTTTTATCAAATGACACATAACTATAAATACATCTAGTGACAACAAAGCAGAAACCAACTAAACCATCACCAATATTTGTAGCTGATGTTAAATTTACTGCGCAGATTACGCAACTTTTACAGTAAATAATCGAAAATAATTATAAAATTCAACTACATATTAACAATTATGTCAAGATGCAAGCTAAATCTTCTGAAGAATATACGCCCACAGTAGCGCTAATTCAAAGAAATACATAATTTTAGACCCACAAATACGAACAAGATTGCAGTTATAAAGTAGTATTGTGAATATTACATTATTTTATTTATTTAGAAGAATGAGGAAAAAATTGAAGAATATGGGAAACGAGGCGGTAACTACATGTAACATAAGAGCTAAAAAGCAACTGCAACTATTTTTTATTGAAATTTCTCAAAAAATGAGAACCAAAAAAGAAATTTATAACATAAAATACGTCATGAATATAGAAATAGCATTTGGACCTCCATATCCTAAAAGAAAAATATCTCAGTGTTCGAAATGTCAAAAGATTTTACAACAGAACTCCGCGTTGTTAAAATTTGGAAGAAATCAACGAATGTCAAGGAAGAGGAAACATTAGATATGAAATGTACTAATTATGGCAAACTATAAGGACTGTATTATTAGTAAACAATTACAAAGCAAGAGATAACCTGTGTTAAAGAAAAAACCACCGACCGCCAATCCAACTCGCCGAAGAATAACTGCCCACTAAAAACGGGGAAAAGAAACAAGAATATCTTATATCCAGGTGCAACGTCACAATAACGCACTATTATTGTAACAAACGGATGATATTACGGAGTTAAAAAAATATGATGGCAAAGCTTATGGAAGAGACTATACTAAATGTTTTAACTAATGAAAAGTGTGACGAATTTAATTATATCAAAAACTCATTTTATTGAAAAAACAAACTATGCAATATATAATACACACGCTTGCTCGGGTATCATAATACGAAACTCAATTAAACACATTGAACTGCCGAAATATAAACACGGCCAGATATAAGCAACAAACGTAAGCATAGAAATTGGATTGGATCTTTGACGATTACCGCGATGTATAGCTCTCCAAGCAACATCAAATAAGAACACCCCGAATGCTTTCTGTACACCCCTAAAAGCAGGTTCATCGCAGCAATGACTACAATGCTAAACCATTATGAGGGGTCTAGGGTGATTAGTCCCAAACCAAAAGAATTGTTAAAAACTATGTAAAAGGAAAACCCCTATGCTTTATGCACTGGCCAGCCAAATTATTGGCCCATTAACAGAAACAAGTTGCCAGGTTTTGCTGTGTAGTAAAATGGATATCCAGAACCTATCTTAAAGATTAATCAAATCTAGACCTATCTTCATACTACTTCCCAACCATAATTTTACTAAGCATACAAATTCTACCGCGTCAAAGGCTCTTGACTTAAGCAATAGATTGGAAAATTATGAGAATTCAAAAAATTCAAAAAATTAGATGTGAATATCTAATTAAAAACAAAGGAAGAATCTTAAATCCAGTGAAACAGCTAACCACAACCATCCAACAAGCTGCATAGCAAGCTACACTCATTATACATCAACAAGACAAACATGGAGATGTTCTAATGATAGTAAAGTGGAAAATTGCAGAGAAAGGTGGGTTAAGGAGTTTATGGTAAAACATAAAAACTTCAGTTGCCAAACAAATACTTAATATGGCTGATAAAAACCTAGACGTAAAATATTTAAGTAATAACAGGAATAATGAGATATAAGACTAGTTAGCCAGATTATCATCATCTAAAACCATTTAACGGAAATTAAATCCAAATGCATCAGATATTCTACAGGAAGACTAATAATATATTTCAGATGGACTTATCTGGTAAACCTCCAAATGAGATGATTCTTATCGCCTCATGTGTTTTCTTTCCTCAATATCCAAGGTATTTGAGATCTTTACTTAAAAATTTAAACCTGTCATAAAAATATATCATATCAATAAGTAAAAAAGTTTAAAAATTCAAAATAACCAAAAAATCGTAAGATACTGATCTGTCGCTTTTATAGACGTTTCTCAAACATTCTTTTTAAATAAAATCTAACCTGCCCGACTCATCTTACAGCGTCTTGCATTCATATCTGACAAATTGGCATGTTCTTGTCAAACAAAAGCTGAATATACGCCACTCTCTTACTCATTAATTTTGGAGTTTTTCAGGCAAGTGCGCTTGGCTCAACGTTGTACTTACTGTACACTATAGAACTCTCAATTAAAAAACAAACGGAAGTAACAATATTTGCCAATTATGCAGTTATAATGGCGTCTTACTACAATTGGAAAATAGCGTCACGGTATCCCCAAAGCTATCTAAATAAAGTCAAAGTTGTTTTAAAAAATGGCATATCTAAGCTAGTGAGATAAAATTAACGCGCATAACTTTTATTCTACACATTGAAACACGTCCTCCAATCTTTCTAAACTATCAACAAAGAATGAGATTATAAATTTTAAGTATTTAACGATTTTCTTTGATCGTCACTTCGCGTGTAGAAAACATATCTAAATGAAAAGGAAATAATTAGACACTAAATTTAGAATAATGTACTGATTTATCGATCGTCGCTACTGTATAATGCAATACTGAAACCTGTCTGGTCATATGGGATTACAATTGTGAGACTGTATAAGTAAATCGAACTTAGCAACTATGTAAAGATTCTAGTCAGAAGTTCTATGTACCACTGTTAGTGCATCATAGTATATACCGAGTGAAACTATCTATAAAAAAAAAACTCAGCACCAACTATCGAATTAGATTACAAAATCACCTTGTAGATGATGAGGAAGAAACTCGTAATGGATCTGCCGAATAGATTCAGTTATATCCAATATTAATCCATTCCATTGCTAACGTACATATGTTAATACATTAGCTTGTTCCAGTTGCGTCCCAGTGGCGTATTGCTGTTAGTTAATTTAAACTCCTTTATTATTGTTATTTTATTACTTGAATTACTATAACATTTACTTTAATATATTGTAAGAAAATTAATAAAGAAATTAGTGAAAAATCTGAAAAAGTCGCTTGTGTTTTATTGAGGAATGAACAAATACCAGACGTATTTTCTTTAAACGCACTAAATTATAAAATTGTGAATAAGAACAGAAAGAAGAGAAAATTTAAGTTACATGTGTTTTTGCCAAGCATATTCATTTATACCATATATGACACGGGAAAGCTTTATAATCGTCGCTTGGGTAGTTTATTGGTGCAATACCCCATAATAGTCCATTAACGGAGGTCGAGGCCCTAGAGATGTACATTTAATAATCGCGTGCATTATCCTCATTATTCGGGCTATTCAGGAATCGTGTGTGAAATGTGTAATGAGGTTCTTTGCAGGCGAGCGCATATTGCGGCTTTTATCGGGCAGGCCGGCCACAAGGTGGCATGTTGGAGGGTTGAAGGGGCGGGTTACAAGAATTTCCCCTGAAATGGCATTAGAAGAAGAGCAATTATTGCGGACGTATGCGGCAATCTGAGAATTCCCTGCAGGTCGGCATTTCGTAATACAGCGAGGAATGCCTGCTCCTTTTTGGAATATGAGCTTCACGCAGATTTCACTAGCCCGCTTCGTTTGTAGGAACACATAAATTTAATTGTACGAGCGGAGGTTTGATTGTACCTACTTATTCGCAGCTACGAGCAAAGCAAGGATGAGAGCCCTGCTTTGTAATTACAGTTCATACTTAATGCGAGTATTCTATGGATTTTAATTAGAAGAAAAATGGCGGAGGCGTAACAAAAGGCGAGGGAAGCATAATGTGTATGTACGTGGAACAACTCACATTAAAAAGATAATTTATACTTAAAATAAATCGCACATTTATGAATTTATACATTTTTTTACTTTTAGAATATATTGACAGGTAAAAAGAAAACTTTATTACGAACAAATTGCAAAAAATAATGTGACGTTTTACTTTTGAGTTAATAAAAGCATACATTTTAAATGTGATTGTTTTTAGTAAAATACTAGCTTATAAATATGGATTTATAAAAGTAGAAATTGAATTGTTACTAGAATTGTCCAAAAACAAAATAATGATTATGCAGCTCTTATAAATCATACATGCACGAATTTTTTAAGAACTATGGTTCTGTCTGTTTCGATATGAAGTTTATTCATACCTATATTTTTCTTTAGTGTATTACGAGTGCTTTATTACCCGCTCTCAAACGAAAAATTTCTATCGCTTGCGGTTCCGGAAATATAATACCTCGGCCGCGCCTGCCGCCAAGCCAGAATTTGTCATTCGGAGGCGTTCGGGTCGGCACGGAAAGGCACGAACAATTTTTGCTATATATGGACTTTGACCTGTGTGACAGCAGCAGCAGCAGCACTCATAATTTTTTTATATATAAGTGCTTTATTACCCGCTCTCAAACGAAATTTTTCTATCGCTTGCGATTCCGGAAATATAATACCTCGGCCGCGCCTGCCGTCAAGCCAGAATTTGTCATTCGGAGGCGTTCGGGTCGGCACGGAAAGGCACGAACAATTGTGTGACAGCAGCAGCAGCAGCAGCACGCACAATTTTTTTTATATATATAATTCTAAAGGTTAATATTTTATATGCTAACTTCAACTGAATATGTAGTGCAACCATTTATAATTTACATTTATTAATGGCGATTTATTTATTTTTTTTTAAATAGATATAATTGCCAGTTCACATGTTACTCATGACATCGATATTTATAGTTAAATAAATAATAACAGAAACTTATTGATGGAACAATGATTACAATATTAATAAGATTTACATGTTTGTGTGACCTTGTTTTATTAGTTATTCACTATTGGGTTCGGAGATACACAAGTTTGCGCTTGAACCTGTGCTGTATGTTTTGTCTGCCGATGCTGTAGTAGATTGCGCCATCCCACTCGCCGGTGTTTTTAAAGACTTTGCTTGAATTTTTCACTGATAAATTGTTGAACTGTAGGCATTTCAAGTTCATACTGGAGTTGTTCGTTCCGGATGTACCATGGAGCGTTCACTGGTATTCTGAGAACTTTATTTAAAGACGTTAAATTTTTTGAATATTGGATTTAGCTGTGTTTCTCCAGATTGGTCATGCGTAGAGAATCAATGGCCTTATTATAGACTTGTATATCAGGGTGGGACGTTTAGTCTTAAGTGAAGATTTCCTATTTATGATAGGATACAGTTGGGCTAGTCTCGCATAGGCTTGGTTGAGTTTGAAGTTTATATGAAGTTTCCATCTGAGTTGTGTATCAAAGAGTATCCCTAGGTATTTGACTGCAGCATCAGTAGGGTTCCATGTGATAATGTTTTGGTTGACTGTGAGGTTGGGAGGGTATATGATTGCGAGTGAAGATTTTTACTTGGCATTTGCGTGGGTTGATTTGTTATACCACTATGTTCCATTTGTTATACCATGAGCATAGTTGGTGAATCGTATTCTATAGTTGATTGATGGCTAGGTTGAGATTGATTTGCTGGGTTAAGACAGCTGTGTCGTCAGCGAAGGTTGCTAATGTTGCTTTAGTAGGCGGGACGTCAAAAGTGAAGATGGTAAATAGTAGCGACCTTAACACGCTTCATTACGGAACACCAGCTTTGATTGCTTTCGATTCAGAAATAACGGAATTGATACGCACAGCGAAAATTCTTTTTTCAAGAAAAGAGATGATTATTGCTCTAATGTAGTTGGCTATTCGGAGATTAATCATGTTGCTTTTTGACCTTCGATCCAGACCTTATCGATTCTCCAGCATCTGTGGCGTGAGGTATATTAGCTGCTGTTGTTATTTGTAATTCCTCGCGGTGTTTTAATATACAATTTGTGGCTCTCCACATTCCATGACCACCTGGTTTCAAGTCCTTAATATACTTTTGTAGTTGAAGATTTGCAGTTCGTCCAAGACTTGTTTTAGTCTATGAGTAAGTTGATTTAATAGGCGTTTTCAGTCCTGCTTACGATTTCTTTGCCTATCACGCCTAGCTTGACATTTATTCTTAATTAAGTCAGTTATTTCTGTATTAAGGTAGTGATGATTGGATTTGTGGTTGCGTTTGTTAGCTTGCGTTGCTTGACGAGCGCTGGCTGAAATTGTAGATGTTAATTTGTCTATTGCGTTTTCTATATCTTTATTGCTATTCAGACTGAGTGGGCACTTTAGTTGATTGTCGAGGATGTTTTGAAAGTTCTCTCATTTAATTATCCCAGTTGTGAGTCATGGTGGAGGCTGTACTATTTGGGGGATGCAAGTGAATGATATGATAACAGGTAGATGGTCAGAGTCAAGTTCGTCTATTACATTCTGATGTATTTGCTTGCCAAAGTTTTTTTTGTAGCATTATGTCTAGTATGTCAGATAGGTGGTCGGAGCAGTAAGGGTAGTATGTGTATCTCTCAGGAGCTGTTATTTGAAAGGAATTTTTGTTGCGTAGCCTTCCATTTTTATTCCTTCAGGATTGTTTGCTCGACAGCCCTATAATTGGCTTTTGGAGTTTGCCTCCTATCATCAGTAGTAGTTCAGTTGAGCTGAATGTGGTTTTGAAATCTTCTTCGTTTAACTTTTTATTGGGTTGACGATAAGCACTTATTACTGTGAGATACAACTCGCTGAGTTTGATTTTGATTCCTCTTGCTTCAAGGGTTTGATTGGGAGGGTTGGGGATAGGGTTGTGGATAATTTTCTTATTAATAAAAATTGCTACTCCTCCAGCTGCTATACGAGATATTCTATAGTTGGGATACACATAATATCCAGGTATTTTAACGTATCTGTTTCGGATAGGTGAGTTTCCCTTACGCAAGCAATATCGATGTTATGTCTGGCGAGGAATGCTATAAATATTGATTTTTGGCTTAGGATGCCGTTAGCGTTCTAATTAAAGATTGATAATTTTTCTATAAGTTTTGGAGTCCTATGATCCATTGAAGAATAGGGGGAAGATTGTGTTGATGAAATTTTTAATTTGGGGAAAGTATAGAGTAATCAAAAAAGATTTGATCAAGTTATTTATGTTAAAGGGGTTTGCAGAGTGGTTGGTTGATCGGAAGTATTAAGATTGGTGTTAGGTGCTGTAGAGTCTCGTATTTGGTAGGATTAGAAATGGTTTGTTTATCTCTATTAAGTTTTCAATAAGAGTAGCTGTTGCTATTGTTAGTTGTCATTTGTTTATTTATTAGTTGTATATGGTGTTGGCATCCGCGATAACTTGCTGGGTACGAACCTCCGCAGTTGACGCACTTTGGTGGATCTTCGGGGTTTTTTTGTACATTGGTGATGTTGGTGATCGCCACCGCATTTCACACAACGATGATCTAAAGTACAATAATTTTTAGTGTGACCGTAGTTTTGGCAGCGATGGCATTGTGGAATGTTTGCTGTTTTTTTTTACCGAGTTCAACTATGATTATTGAGTTAAAGAGACTTTTTAAATAAAAAATCTTTTTAGCATCTTTATTATCAGTGAGATCCACTGCACAAACTGATAGTGGCTGTTTATTTTTTATCAGGAGGCGTATAACTAACACCGCTTTACAAAGTTCGTCGAAGGTTTCTTGTTCGGTTAAAGATAAAGGAACGTTTTTAATCATGACGTTAAATGGCTTTCTATTTGGATTTTCAAAAGTGTGGTATTTAATTTCGTTATTGTTAAAATGTTTAATTAAATTTCTGAAATCGTCTTTGTTGGATTGTGTTTGTATTGTAGAAAGTTGAGAATTCATTTTTAGATATTTTGGGTCAGTTCCATGTGGTTTATAGCATTATGTAGGTAAATAGGAGGTATTTTTGGTTTTGTTGTCGGAGCTTTAATTTTGTCGTTTGAGTGTACGTGTTGATTATCTTTATCATTTTGGTTATCAATTTTATTGTTCTCGAGGTTAGTTAGAACGCTGCATTTATTTTGTGTTGTTATATTTGGAATCCATGCATAATGTTTTTGCACTTTATTAATCGGAGATGTTGGTGAGTCCAATTTACGCTTATTTTGCGTTTGAATTCCCATAGGGGTGGCATCGTTTAGTTCTTCATTTATTTTGTTGTACAATAATAAGTACTTGCAGGGTACGTTGCTGCATTAGCAGTTTCATTTATAGCAGCACTAACTCTTTCACACACTGCGACAGCTGAGAGGCACATCTTTATGCTTTAAAAGTACTGAATCCCGTCGATTTATTATAAAGGGGTTCATTTTGATAATGGATTTATAGATTTTGGCAATTGAAATAGGAATATCTAATTTATTATTATGCAATTTTTTATAGTTTTTATGTTTTTCAAATTTTATTATCGATTTTCGCCTGCGGTTGGGTGTGTTATCACCGACAGCCAGCGGTCGCACGATCATCCACTGAGCGCAGTAACTTTTATTGCTTTTAAATTTATTTCATAAAGTTATGATTGACCCCGGTTTATTTGTATTGAAGCTGCTTTACAGATGAAAGTATAAAATGCATCGTAAGAAACATGCAAATAATACTCAGATATAATTTAAGTTGTCCGTGGTTCAGTCTTCAATTTAAGGATAAACTTTTCTAAAAATTTCTAACAATCTTCAACACCGCCACAAAATTTATACAGGAAACTATTCTACCTATAACTACCAAACGAGACCTTTTTGAACACCCCAATTTAATTTAAATCTTTAAAATAGTAACGCAATACGAGAAAATGCTGCTGCAAACGACACAGAAATAACAAGCGGACAAGAATCATCGCAAAAAATAACAATACATAGTAATTTATAATATTTAAGAAAAGAAGAATAACTAACAGAACTTTTCAACAGAAATCAAAGAATTTTCGTTAAATTTGATGATGACTTGTCTAAACTGGAAGATAAATGTAATTCTCAAGTAAATAACACCGCACAACAACCTAAAACGCCCAAATCACCGCCCATCTTCACACACAAGGTCCTTAATTATGAAAAACGAAGGATGATTTATTGAAGGTCATAACAAAAGTATAGTTTTACATGACTTTAACAAACGATACAATCATAATTAACGTTCTCTTTCTATCTTACCGAAAATTACAAAAACACCTTACAGGTAACATAATAATTCATAATACTAAACATCATAGTTTCGGTTGGAATACCTACAAGTAAAAATACAATACCGCAATGCACACCATCGCACCGTATAAAATATATTTATGTTAAATTTGGCGGAAAATACAATACTACCGCTTGTCTAAAAGCTCCAATTACTTTTGCCAGATGTGTTTTATGCGATGAAAGCGACACACCCAATTACAAAGTCTGTTCGGTCTACAAAGATCTACAAAGAACACAAAAATACTCGTATAGTATTTTTGTATATAGTATAACACACCAACTTATTATATTAACGATGGCTCAATATGGAGAACAACCAGGGGATTTAAGAGACTTAGCATTACAGTTCTATCAATTAAAAAAGTCGACAGGACATAGACCAGAACTGATTTTTGACAAAACATTTTGTGCAAAAACAGAAACTTTTATCCACATGCCATGTTAATTGTTCTTACCCTTCAAAACATTCTCGTTTGCTGAAACAAAACAGGAAATCAAACATACCCATGCCAATAAATTTCTTAATTGCGATCTCTTAAAAGGACAAATTTTCAGAAAAACATTAATTCTGCTTTTTAACATCTATAACAGTATGCTACGATTGTGTTAATTTCAACTTCAGTGGAAATAAGCTTTAATCAAGCCTCGTAAACTACCTACAGAACCAACATCATGTAGACCAATAAGCTTACTTCCATTAATGTTCAAAAGTCTTCGAAAAATTACTCGTAAAAATAATAGAAGAGATTATTGACTTATTCCAAATCATTTTAACACATCAATTTTAATTTTAAAAACGTCACCATATAAAATATAAAAATATGGAACTATAGCCTTCTTAGATATTAAGCAAGCCTTTAATAGATTTTAACATGTAGATTTATTATTTAAAATTAATTCAATTTTTCAAATATATCTTTTACTGAAGTATTACTGGTATGTCAGAGTAAGCAATGGGTTTTGGGATTATCAACACTTTACTTCTGGAGTACCACAGGAAAGCGTGCTTAGTCCTCTAGTGCATCTAATATATACTGCTGACGTTCCAACTTTAGTTTATGCCGAGCTTGCTATTTTTTGCTGACGATAGTAGCATCTAAAAACCTTAAGAAGTTCTTTCAGAATTTGTTTACCAATGGAGAATTACAGTCACAATGAACGTTCAGTATTCAAATATGGGGCCTTTCGATACCGTCTAATAAAAAAATTGTGCATCGACTTCAGTCCGAAACCCTTTACATGATAGCAAATGTCTTTTAGTGCGTTAACATCAAGACTCCCCACGAAGATCTGGGACTTTTATATGCACCTAGTAAAATTTGAAAATTATCATTTGTTTACCATTGTGTTCTTGTGGGATGCGTAAATAATCTTGTAAATAAATTAGTTCAAGAATCAGTCACACCAAGAAAACTAATTCGCCAGTAAGCACATGATCCTATCTCTCAGCCCAACTAGATTTACTTGGAAATAACATTAATTATTGGAACCCCCCCTCAACTCAGTAAGATTCACACGATTTGTTAATGACTTATTTTTGATAATATAATAGTAGGTTGTAAATATGCATCTATGGTAATAAAAAAATTATCAGATATTTACAGAAAAATAATTAATGCTGTGTGATATCAGTATATGAAACAAATATTTTAAATAATTTTATTTATTAAAATAACGTAAAATGGTTTTTTAGGAATGTTTTTATATTATATATAATAAAATAAACAAAATGTATGGTAGCTCGCTTTCTAATATCCATAAACTCAGAATTCCAAAACAGCGGGCAGTTTTTTTTTTATAACTGCCATGTTATTCCAGAAGCGACGCAGTCATAGATTTCAAGCGGTGGCCTTTCCACCCGCAGCGATAAATCTGTCCTTTCTTAATGTAGCCTCATTTTTTTTCAGTTTTGCTGCTCGATGGGGGTCCGTTTTGCTTTGTCTCATTCACACACTCCCGCCGGGAAGTCCCATTATTATACAAATAGGAGCTAAAAACCTCTCCACGCGTAGGATGCTGAGTTTTCCGACGGGATCTTTATTATTCCGTATAAATTCATCGGAGCGCACTTTCCATACAAATTGTCTGCCTAAACTTCTAGCAGGCGGCTGAAATTTATTGGAAGCGATGAGCGCAGCGCGACTCGGCGCTGATTTTCGTCGTTTCTAGAAACATCGAGCTGCAATGCATCCTTCGCGAGAACTGGAAATTCTTCGGGAGGAAATAAAAAGCCGAAGCATAGGAAACCACGGCAAGTCTTGCGTTGCAGCATTCCTGCGAGTAAGCAGCGATCAATTTTAGTTCAGCGCTGAAAAACGCGGATTAAGTGTCGTTAAATGCATTCCTCGGTTAGCAAGCCAAAAAGACAAGCCAAGGTCGCATAGCTGCAATTTCCTTATTATGCTGATATCGGCCGCGAGCAGACATTTTCTTCGAGCCCGGCGATGCGCAAATGTGCCGAAGGCGGCCTTCGAAAGAAGAACTGGCCTTGAATTGCTTTTTATTCCAGGCTCGAATGGCATACTGTTATAAAATGCTTTACGCGGGATGCATAGTAATTTCCTCTACGGAGCGGCTGCATTACTTTATTGTCTTCTATATCCGCCAGAGCCGGATGTGAACAAAACATCCATTATTTGAATTTGAATAGAACTTGCTAAATTCTTTCTGCTAAATGCTGCTTTTACCTGCTTATTTTTATTTTAGTTTTCCATATTTTTAGAAAATTTCACAATTCGGAATTAATTTATTATTATTATTATTTAATTGTATAATATAAAATTAGTAATTTTTCTTCAATTTTAAGTAATTAACACAAAACGAAAAAATGACACTTTAATTAAAAGAAATGTTTTTCTAAAACCTCCTTTATCATTATTTTTCCATATAAACACGTTTTCCATATTGTGGAACTACTTTAAAAACGTCATTCAAAATTAAAGTGTTAATTTTTGAAATGTCTTTTACACTAACATGATTACGTGTTTGTTGGTATTCTGCATATGCTCTGATTATTAAAGAACAAAAAAATCACTAGGGCTTCACTTATGAGGCATCTATAAAGTACATGGTTAGGTTGGCGGTCTGTTTCTTCTTCTTCAAGTAAGATTGTTATCAAATTCCGTTTTGATAAATGAACATGTCTAACATGATTTTAGAGATTTCTCTTCTGTTAATAAAGTAAGCTTGTTTTTTAGTGATTTTCCATTTTGAGGTTGCTTTGAAAAGTCCCCGGAAAGTTTGGTCGTTGGTTCAATACTTTTAGGTTAACTCGAGATTTTTGATCTGATGTTATATAGAGGTTTAGGGCTGACGTTCCTTCAGTTTACCAGTTACAATAAAATAGCAGATATGAAAGCAAGCAAATCATTTTTTTTGTTGGTGTTGTACTGATAATCTACAATTAAAATAATGGAACAAATTTCTTTTGTCCTCGTCAAAAAATCACCACTTTCATATGATTATTTTCTATTTACTGTAAAAAATAAGGTTGAAAATACATCATCACTTAAACCTACTTTTTCACATATCTTAGACAAGTTTTTTATTTGGTTACACACACTCTGCAGATTTGTTTTTGACATATTGATTGATCTTGTCGTTATACTACAACACATTATTTATGGAAACTATCCTCTTCATTATTTTCCAAATATATTCCATCAGGTTTAAATCACAGTGATATGGAGCCAACCGAATAATAATGTGGAATACCATTTTCTTGTAGCTACGAACATATTACTTCCTTACTATTTTATGTTGGAGGTTTGTTGACTTGAACACTGTGCCATGGTGCATTATCCAGAATAAATAATTCATTTGGAGGTGATTGAAAAATAGTTGTTTTCCTAATCACTGCATAAAATTAATGTGATTTACTTCATCATGATAATCACTAGACTTACTCTTTAAAAATAAATAGTGCATTCTTTACAATACTATACGAACCACCAATATGAACTGTAATGTGCCTCTGATGTATAAACACACCAGGTTCTGTGTTAGATTGTCATCAATATTAACACTATATGTTGTAGGATGATTGTAAGTTTCATCTAAATACGTTCTGGGTTTTTCTGTCGTTTATTAGAAAACCTCTTATAATGGAACTCAAGTTTTAATAACCGTTTTGTTAACGTTTCTTTTCTACCTATGTAACTAGTGTTTTCTTTTATTTTTTTAACCAAAATTTTCTGATTCAGTTTTGTTCACAGACACTGGGCGTTGAGGTTTAGTTAAATTTGTTGTACTAGTTTCTGCCAATGTAAATTCTCTTTGTATCTTTAATAAAAGTAACAGACTTCCCCGTTGCTACGGCAGCTAATTCTATAGTTTTCTCCAAGGGATACATTAAGTGACCAGCTGATTTTTGTTTACCTATAAAGTTAATCACTTTTTTTAGTATCTTGGGCTTTGAAAGCAAGCTTTCGCTTGTAATTGAATGCAACATATTTCTGAAACATTAAAAAAAAATGCATTTATAGTTTATTTTTTCTTTCTCCAGTGCATCTCCTATCGGAGGTTCGCTATCGTCACAGCTAGCCGGACCTTATTGACTCGTCTACCAATATTCCACTTACGACTCATCGTTCCCTGCATTATCAATTGTAGAAGAGTATATTTGGGGTCTCTCGTTACATGGCCCAGATATTAAAACTTTCTCTTTTTGTTGTTTTAATAATTTGACATTATTTTTGCATTTTGTTTAGGACTTCGCTATTAGTCATTCCATCTGTCTAGGGGACCCGCCACATTCTGCGATAACACCACATTTTTAAAGGCCTGTAATTTATCTATGTAAATTTTCTTTGTAGTTTAAGCTTCAATTTCGTATATAAGCACCGAGAATATGTAACAATGTAGCATCCTCATCCTAAGTCCCATATCGATATCTCGACGGGTGAACAGCTTTTTCATTTTCATAAATGTTGTTCTGGTTATTTATATTTTTGTTCTTATCTCTTTTGTTTAGTTTATTTATATACTTCAAAAATTTTAATAGTTTTAGTAGAAAGTTAACTAATCTCTTATACTGTAATAGATAGAAAGCAACGCATTGAAAAAAAAACTATTTCTGACAATACAAACACCAAACTAATACCCAATAAAGCATAAATGAAGAAAAACACAACGATATTCAACAACAACCAAAACACCATGATTTTGATTTTTGAACGTGGCTATACTATTCAAATTTTTAAATTTTATTAGTTTATATGGATTTCACGTTTTACTCTTGTGATTTTAGTTCACGTTTTCCGTGACTTTATATCGCTTGGACGCGCTGTAAACACCTCTCCCTTTCTGTTATTTATTGCAGTGATTATTAAAGAATATGAAATTTGTAATTTTCTTAGTGAAAGTACTATTAGTACGATTATTTATAGCATGAATATAAAGAAGTTTTCTTTTTACTGAAAATGGCTTGTTATTTCATGATCCTATTCTGTTTCTATAATATTTTAGCTTTGATAAGAATTTAACACTTTTATTTTTCAAATGGCTATATTTTGTTTTGTTTTCCTTCTAGTTTTCGATCAGTCTTGTTTTATATTTCTCTATTATATTAATACTAACTGTTTTTCTTATAGATAACTTATCCTTCTGAATTTTCTGATAATTGATCTCTTTACTTTTAAGATTTTTTTGTATCTATATATTTATTTAAATGCTTAGTAGCACATAACCAGCAGTCTGTTAACATGCGTTCTTAGCATACAAATTATCGAGGTACGTGAGGGAAAATCGGCACACCATTAATACATCTTTACATTCACCGAACCACGATTAGTATTCAACTAAAGTATCTGAAATTATTGCGATCTATCGTTGTTATGCTACAGTTATTTTTAAAATTTAAGTTATTAATTAATGAAACTTCAATAAGATGCTAGTTTTCTTTCCTATGAAATACATAGTATAATGAAAAATATGAAAATATCGTTAAAGAATAATTTGTATTGTAGTTTGAGTTTTGCTCATACGCTTTAATAGAAACATTTTCAGAAGCAGTTACAAAAATCAAAAACTGTATTGTTACAAAAATATTTTGATTGACTCTAGTTACGTATACAAAATCTGGTTTAAAATAAACTAGTTGGTTTCTACAACCTTTGCGGCGTCTACATGAGTACGGTATTGATATGAGAGCGTAACATTTTTGGGAAAAAGTAAAATTAAATATCCAAAGTACATTTGGATAATTCAAAGTTTTTTAAAAAAGATCCATGGACAGACTTGGCTTCATTAACAAATGCCTTCCAGCTTTGTCTATCTAAGTTGGTTTAATTTTGCACTCTTAGTTTTTTTTTAGATTGGTTGATACATTGTTCTGCCATCTTGTGCGTCTTTCTTCTGAATTTCCGGTGAAAACATTTCTAGCGGCTCTTGACTGAATTATTTTCTACACATATCCCAATTATCTTAGTTTTTGTCTTTTAATCTACCCTACAAGGTTTCGATCGTCATATACTTCTAGTAGTTCATGATGTATTTTTATTTCCATCATAAATCGGCCCAAAAATTTTCCTGGATACCCTTCTTTTGAAGCGGTTTACTGATCCTGACTTTAGGATGCTGTTGAGGCTAAACAAACATTTGCTGCCCGCCATTATTCTTTGTTTAATTTGGCTGGTGATGTCGTTACTTCGGTTTATTGTTGTTCCCAGGTATTTAAAATCATTAGTTTTGCTAAGCCGCACTTTGCCTATTACAAGTTTATCATTCTCTCTTTGTGGTTGTTCATATTGCGTTGTTAGTATTCTGGTTTTCTCAACGTTTACTACTACGTTTACTACGTATCTTCTAGCTTATGCGATACTTGTAAAGTGTTGATTACGTTTCGCTCTCTTCTAGTACCATATTAAAAATCGTAGGAGACAATACGTCTCCTTGTTTCACGCCCCTAGTTATTTCAAATTTCCTGGATATGAGTTTTCCAATACTACATGCACATTTGATGTATTTCATCGTCGCTTTAATCAGTCGTATTAATTTTAGTAAAATTTTAAATTCTTGCACGATATTCCAAATGGAATTGCGTTTGAGTCTATCGTAGGCTTGTTTATAATCGATATAAAGCTGCACTACAGCAACATTAAATTCCCAGCACTTTTCAAGGATCATTCTCATAGTAAAAATACAGTTGATCTTTCCTTTCGAAAACCTGTCTGATAGTTTTCTGTTAGATCCTCTGCTAGTGGGGTAACCCTTTGATTGATTATATAAAAAAGGGAAAGAAATATGAGTTTAGTAAAATTGAATACTCATAATCTTCTACGATGAAAATTTATTTAAAAATCTAAATTTTCTCTTTCTTTTGTGCTTACTTTGATAAACTAGAACACTTTTAAGCGTTGCACCGTACAAAGTTGCTCATGGACTAAAAGAAACTACTTATGTTAAAAACACTTTGTAATGTTATGAATATCGAAAATTGTAGATATTTGTTCTATAGATCTAAAGTTGAGAAGCATTTTGATGCTAATAGTAGTATGTAGGTGGTATAAAGAAAAAATTGAAAATGTTAAATGACTTAATATTTTGAAAAAAGTCATTCAGTGAAACTACAAGCATGTCATAATGCTAACTTTTTACTTTGTTTATTAGTTATATATTGACACTATCAAAGAGGAATTTTTATATTGTGGTGTTGCAGAAACTACAAAGATTATTGTAAAGTTTTAACTGGAAAAAACTTGATTCTCTGTGCAACGATGAAATTCTTGTGAAATTTGATAATACATCAGCTTTTCTCCTTTAGAAAAACAGTTTTGCAATCATCGTCATTTAGAGTTCTTTGAGCAAACTTATATCGACAATAATAATTCTTCTAACAATCTTGAAAGAATTTTTGTCAATTTCATAAAAATGTATTTCGAATGGCCGTATTTTTAAAGGCAAATTAATGGACAGGAACTTAAAGGCTCAAGCACTGCTAAACTACATCAAGCACGACAGCGCTAACTTTCTGAGATTCCTTTCCGAACTTTAACCAAGACAGGAAGGTGAATCGTCAAAATAATAGTTGGATGCATTTGAAGGTCCTAAGACATATTTTTTTTTGCCTATGTGATGGTGCTGGGACTTGTGAGCAGCAATATGACAGCTATATCAATGTGCTGAAATCAGTTGTTTAACCCCGGAAGCACTCTAGCAAGACTCCGCTCCAGTTAATAAGGCGAGAAAGGCTCAGGCACGGCTATACAACATTTTGGCTATACAACATACAACTGTAGCAACTCTCCCGCCTTTGAATACATGATCCAAATGAAAGTTATTTGAGAGAGGCTTCGTGACACCAAGGATAGCTTAAAGTCCTCTATCATAGAGGTAATGACACATTTAGAAAAGGAGAAAGTTGTGTTGGCTTGCAGTAGTGTTAGATCCTGACTTGAGAAGGTCGTGGCCGCTGATAAGGGCTACGTTGAGTAATATAATTCTCAATACTATTTAATTTAATATTGGTGTCGAAGTTCGCTGGTTAAAAAAAATGACAAAGCACTTTCCTTTACACTCAGGGTAATACCTTTATTCTTCCTGTAAAAAAAAAACACTTTCCAAAAATTTAAAAAATTCTAGAGTTGTGTAGCAGTTTATTCTTACTATATAAATAAAATATTTCAAATTTTTCTATCACTTTAAAAAAAGAGAGTGGCAGACGAAATTCCTGCGAACTTTTCAATATTAAAATTTTTTTTTACTAAAATGGGGTCAAGGTACAAAAATCGTATACAATTTATTTGGGCAGAAATATCTATAAATACTTAAAAGCATCACAGCATTGTTAAAGGTTTTATTTATATGTCAATTATAAATCTATATTTTTAGTAATATTGTATCGAAAATACTAACTTAACTAAAAATGAACTTTTATCTTAGGACAAACTACTATCACGAGTGTTCACTTTAAAAAACTTTAAAAACCTTCCCGTCCTTGCGATATAAGTTGTAAAAGATTTAATTGTTATTGCAATAGTATAGCCTTCAGAGTAAAAATTTTCAATATTTACAACAATATGAATAATACAGACTATGTATTATCTTCTAAAATATAGCACCACAGTTCTTACGTAAGATAAATAATAAGGCGTTTTCATTTTCGTATTAAAATTTTCTTTTAAATAATATTTATTATTACATTTTATATATTTGATTGTGTCACTATTTGAAAATAAAATACATATACTACTACTTATATGCTGTTATTTTTATAATTGAATTACAATATAATTGATTCGTTTTAGAATTGCATGGATTTAGAGAGATTTCTTGGAGTTTTTAACTTTATCGTAACTGGAAAAAAGGTCAATAGAATAAAAAGAATAAAACTGTTAGGGTCAGTCCAGTTTCTGATTTTATTCATCCAGGATGTTCAACGTCTTCCTCTAGCGCGTTTTCCTTCGATCTTGCTTTCTATTATGTATTTGCTATGTCACACGAATGTGCCCGAATTAGTAATTTCCTTGTTTTCGTAATGTTCTCTATTTAGGTGGTGTTTTTTTTTAATCTGCTAAGTACTTTGGCATTGGTTACTCGATCTGTCCATGGGATTTTTAGTATTTTTCTATATGTCCACATCTCAAATGCAGTTAGTCGTTTGAATGTGTTTTGTTTTATTTTCCACGCATCACAATCGTAAAGTGCCGTGAACCATATGTATGTCTTTACGATGTGTAGCTTTAGTTTTACTTTTATATGATGCTTGCAGATGAAATATAGGAGTTTGAAGAAATTTGTACGTGTTTGTTCTATTCTAGGTATAACTTTCCGTTGGAAAATTTGTCAATAACTCCTCTTAAGTGTGTGTGTGTGCGTGTATATATATATATATATATATATATATATATATATATATATATATATATATATATATATCTGCTGATGAACATAACTTTCGTTTTTTCAGTATTGATGTTTGACCTCATTCTGTTACTTTCTTTCCAAATGTTGTTCAGTACTTGTTGTAGTTCTTCTTCATTAGAGGCTATCAGAATTTGACACTTTCATTATTCAGATGTTTCAAAAATTCCGATTTGATGTCATCTAGTCCAGTTTTTCTTTCAGGACTTGTCTTTATTGCTTTTTCAACTTCGGCTGCTAGGATGTCTGACCCTTCTTCTTTGTTTGTGTCATCTTATCTGTATATTGTTGGTCATGGTATATGTTCTACATGTTCTCATTTTTTATCTTGTGTTGTGATGATTCTGAGATTGCAAGGCCTCGCTGGCCAATTGATGTCACCCATCTGCGAGAGAACACGACCAGGAAATTTGGTTGAAACGTGAGTGTTTCATATGTGGCTTCATATTTTTGAAACCACGTATCATCTAAGTTTAAAATGTTGATTTCATTGGAAAAATAATTGTTTGGCATCGATAACGTACTCCGTTGATAGTAACAATACCAGCTTACTCCAACCCACGATGCGCACCAATGCAAACAGTGCACTTTTGTGGATGCGATAGTTTTTAGTGAACAATTTTGATGGTTTATAGTCATTAAAGAGACATTATTGCTTGTTTTCATAACAAAATTAAATAATATTGATGCGTTGCTGTACAATATACGACGCCATGACGACTTCACTATGTGTTTAGGTACCAACTATATAATACGAACGCAAAAGGCGCGAAATTCAAATACTAAAGTTCCGTTTGGATTACCCTATATAGTGAATTTTAAAAACTGCAGGGATAGCAGAAACTAAAAAGTTTACTTAATTTTATTTATGATTACAAAAATGGATAGGCATTAGCATTAGTATCAATTTGTTAATAAAAATGATAACGTTGGTAATTAATATGAATTAGTTGGACCACTGGATAAAAAATAATGATTCAAATAAAAAGGTTTACTGATATTTTTTGAAATCCAGGTCATTTCCCCCTTTGTACAGTGTATTTAGCTGTTGCGATTGATTATGTAAAATGTTACGTGCGAAATAAAGCAAGTGCAGCAATCCGGTATTTTCAGCCGCTCTAGAGTGCAAAAACCAGAAGTCATTTACCGGAAGTCGCGGACTTTCCGAACGCTGCTGATTTCTATTACTTAAATGGAATTGGCATTTTAATTAAGTTGCAGCCAGTCCTAATGCACATGTTTTTATGCAGCGAACGCATGTAATCCGCCATAAATTAAATTTAACTCGCTATTTAATTAACTTTCTCCTGCGGCACTGTCGCATAAATTCAAGTTCAACTTTGGAGCATTTTTCCGGATTACTGATTTTAGCATTTGCAACATTCTATTTATAAAAGTTGATGGTAGAACGCTGGAACTCTATGTGGTGCATTCAATTTAATTTGCACTTTCAAATCTTCCGTCGGCGTTTCGGTTGTATCATTTTATGGGACGTTAGCTGCAGACGAGATATTGACGTTTCCGATCTGATTTCCATTTATTTTTGGCTTATGGTTGAATCATTAATCACGAACGAACAAGTTTAGTTGTGTGACCACCCGGAATCCTATAGATCAACGATCCGAACCCCGGCCACGACTCGCTGATCATTGGGCTAATTTTTAAACCGCACCTGATTTGTTGGAGCACTCGATGCTTCCAGCTGGCTGATGGTTATTACATGCTTTCCTTGTTGTCTGGAATTTGCTTTCACAAAGCAGATCAAGCGGAAAAGGCGGCCTATTTGTTTAAAGTTATTTGCTTCTTTGATTAATAATACCGATGCAGTGATTAACGTTAAGCATTAAACGCCACTTCCTAAAAAGTTTGTTGTTACTAGTATATTAATATATCGACTAATTCATTTAGTGAGGAAGTAAGTAACAATTTCTCAGTTTTTAGAGCATCTTAGACAACACAAATTTTCCATTTTGGCAGAAGCTATTTGAGTATAAATATAAACTGTACCTTCATTTAAAAATTTATATTGAATATGTTTATATTTGATAAAATGTTTATTGGTTTCTCTTCTAATGCAAGAAGAGTATAAATACTGCTTACCTTTTAGATACCATCGCGTATTTTTCTTTTTCGATGTTAATATATAACCCCATTTTTCTGCTGTAGTTGTTAACACTTTTAAAAGCTTATGTAGCTCCACAATGCTTTTTGGCAATATTGCAATATTTAATGTTGTTGATTAGTACTCTACTAACGTTCATTTCCTCTATTATTTCTTAGTATGCTTTCTAGAATATTATTTACAAATAAACATTAAATAGCTGAGGAAACAGCATACTACCTTGTCTATCATCTTTTTGTATTTTAATTGTAGCTGTTTCGGTGTTATCTATTCGTAATCTTACCGTTTAATTATACCGTAGCATGTTTTTTATAAATTCGACATCTGATTGATGTATATTGATGTTTTTAATGAATCAATAAGTTTACCGTGATGCACCTAATCAAAAGCCTTTTGAAAGTCTATGAAACTTTTGCAGTAGAATAGTGATTGTGAATAGTGACGAATCAAATTATTCTTCATACTTTTTATATATATGATTTTATAAGACTATCAAAAGAACCTTCAATGTATGACTTGTCAGGCTTATTAGATGACATCCATTACAGCCATTAGAGTTATTTTCCTTCGGTATAGGCATGAACACTGATTTAAACGATTCTTCTGAAACTTTGCTTTCCTTGTATATTTGATTAAAGGAGATAGCCAGGCATTATGGGTTTTTATCATCTAGTACTTTAATTACTTAGATAGGTAGCTTACCAGACCTTGGCGACTTGTTGGTTTTTGTTTTCGTAATTGAATATTAAATTTTTGATTTTAATATCTCCAAGATGTCGTTACTTTACTCAGTCTTGGTTCTGTTTTCTCTACATTTTGGAAACAATTCTGCTATATATTTCTTCCAAGTTTTTTATGCTCTTCGGACAGTTGAATTTCTTCTTGCGGGTATCTTATTACTAGTGGGATTGGCTTTCTTGCATTGCCTGTGATTTCTTTCAAATCTGTTTAAAAATTAATCGTATCGTGCTTGTAGTTTAATTCTTCCATTTGTCAACAATTGTTTTTAGCCCTTGACTTTTATATCTTTTCTTATTTTTATATTTTCGTTTTTCATTCATAAATAATATAATTTCTTTTATCATCCAAGAAATGTTTGCAATTTGATCTCTATTGCCAACTTACTTTCCGGCATATATAATTGCTGAAATTTTCTTAAATTTATTTTAGCGTTGGCTAGTAATAAATTATGATAGAAACTTGCGTCAACACTTGGTAAATGTTCATGCTCTTAATATAATTTTGTTTTTTTATTAAGATAAAGTCAGCTTGACTTTTTAGTATTGTACTTTCAATGTGTGTAGATGGTCTACAAATATGTGACAACTAAGTATTTTTTGGCAATATTGCACTAGTATGTTTCCTTTCTTCCTTTCTTAAACCCAAGCCTGAAGTTTCTCACTATATCTTTAACTTTACCTTTCTTGGCACTAGAACAGGCAATAATTACGTCAACTTCTTAAAATTCTTAATTAACATTTCTAAATATGAATAAGATTATTTTCATTATCAGTGTTGTCGGATATGGGAGCGCAAATCTGGACTAACCTTGTATTTAATAGGTAGCCGCGGAGTTCTATCAGCATAATGCAATCGTTGTGATAAACGAAATTGGTCACACACTGCTACATCTCTTTTTTGATTATTATTCTGACACATTTTTGTGCTCGTTTTCATTACACTCTGGGTAGCACATAATTAAGTCCTCGTGGCTAGATTATCCAGCGTTTTGACATTTGACCGAGCAATTGCATTTTTAATGCTACTGTTGCTAGCTCTCCAAATTCATATGTCTTTACATTCCTTGTAACAATGCGACTTAAATTTATTTTAGATTCTTGCACTCGGAACCTTTTTTTTTAAATTAATTTATAAGCGATTATTCTTTTTTTTTGCTTTCTGCAGTAGAATATCGCGGCCATAAGAGTCATAATTTTTGATTCATAGCTGTGAATGTCTGATATAGCGCCTTTAGTGTAGTTATTCTACGATAACCCTTAATTAGTAATGAAGATGTCTGCTGTCCAGTTTGATGCTAGCTTTGGACCGCTTCGGGTATTTTATTTCGCCAATGCTACCCATATTTAGGAGGCATTTTTCTATCCACCATTTGGCGAGGCGCCCGATGAAGGATTAGTAATCCCACACAGCCTTTATGCAATTTTTTAATTACAGGATAAGGTAAATGTCCTTTAAGATTAATTAAGCATAGTTCTCTTGTATTTGCATAAAAATTTTCTTTAATACGTTATACTTACTTTGATCGTAACTCTATTTTTTAAATAATACCTTATGTTTTCTAAATACATTCATCATTATCTTTATAGTCGTTTTGTCAATTATCAATATAAAAAACCCTGAAAGATGATGCCTATAAAGTTCTATTCTACTTAAATTTTAAAAGATAAAAATAGAAACAATATAAAAATCATAAATCGAACAAGGAACTTAATTTGCACTAATAAAATCATACTTGTATTTGTTTCGGCGAGCTAATATTTCAAATAATAAAAAAATATATTTTTGTTACAGGTACGTAATGAGTCGCAGCCAAATATTCTTTTGAGCATAATCAGGCGGTAAGTTAATTTAGCACTCAAAATTCTAATTTACCACTTTAGGTAAGTGGATAATTTTACGTAACGGCGCTCCAACTGCTCAGCAAGAAAACTAATTTATTAATCGCAAACTTTGCAGGGCTCGAGGTGAAGCGCGGCTAATTTCTAGTGGCTGTGTTTAATTTATGAGGTACGAGTTTCATTATCTGCTGGTTGTTTTCGACTTTGCTACATTCGATTTTTTGGGGAGTATCGCGAATTTTGTAGGCAACCGCTAATTCGGTAATTTTGAATATATTTTTTTATTTTACATATAGCTTATGATAAGGTGTTGCAACAATAAAATTCCAAATTATTTCATTTTGACCGTGAACACAAGATAAGCAGCGAATTGCCTGGCATAAAGCAGTTTTATTTGAGTTTTTACCTTGACATTTAAATTAAAACAGTTCGAAATAACAGCCAACATTAAGAACGAGTATAATTAAGGCAGGAGAACTTTATATGAATTTTAGAGCCCATTTCAAGTATTTATCTGGCAACATCTAATCGCCTTCTAGGTTTGGAGCACTTGGAAGATTAAAAGAGGTTTGAGTGTGCCGCACAAAGGACGCCGAATATTTGTTTGCTGGAAAACAAAAGTAGAGAAAGTTTTTGGGCCTTTATTTCGACTGCAATTTAATTTTGTGCTGAAAACGCAGAGTGAAACCTGCTCTTGACATTTCACCTTTCTAATTAGCTTGTTTATGCAATGGAATATTTATAATACAAAAGTTGCTCTGTTACTTTCCTAAAAAAATAATAATATACACACACTGAACTTTGGTGTATTTATTACTACTGTTTACACCGTATTTTATTATACTTTATATCAAAAGTGTATTTATTAAAAACAAAGTACTAAAATTAAAGATAATTGAATTAGCCAAAAATAAATTTTAGCGAATTAATTTCTAATAGTTACGTACTCAACGCAGGATATTATAATACAATAAAGCAACCTTCTATTTTCTATATTGTTTGCAAAATGTTCAAAATGTTTTTTATTGTAGGGAACTGTTGCTAACTAATTGTCATTTTAACATTTAATTTGGCAGTTTAATTAACATTACATGTTTCATTCTTGTTTGGACTTAAATTAAAGATGGCTTTATAAAACAGCGTAGTTCTATAAATTACCATCAAATTAAGTAAATTGTTACGCCAGTTCTGTTAACATTTATTTATTTCTTTTACCAATTATGTTTTTTCTTGTCGTTATTGTGTATCAAATTTAAATTAACCATGCAACTCACTTTGTAATAAAGCAAAAGATTCACTTTCCACTTAATAATTTTCAGCATGTTATTTAATGTTTACTTGTCTTATGGTGCCGATACTTTCACCGTTCAACCATATAATAGGAAAGCGATTCCCTATGCCAGCCGCTAAATAGACGTTCGTTTCTCCGATGACGGCGCTATAGCAAATTTTTTGCATTAGAAATACGCCGGTCACGACAAAGTATGCTAATAAGCGCCCGCTTAAGCATGCAGTTTTTAGCGGCATCTCGAATTGTTTTCGTACGTTTTGGAGATCGTAAGAAATGAGGTGAGTGAACTGGTGAAAACAGCAATGACCTCCCCGGAGGGAAGCCAGCCATCCAAGAAACGCGCCTTTTCACCGTTTGTCATCTTCGCCGCAACCATGACCATTCCTTCCTGCTGCCTTTTCAGTTGTAAACACCTCGTTGACGAGCCTGAGGAATTTCAGTTGCGGATGTAATTGCAGGACGTTGTTCCATTATTAAATTGCTTTTTGCTTCTGAAAACATTACTTTATTCTAAACAATCAGCGTATGGCACTTTAAAGCTACCATGTCGGTTCATTGACATTTCTAGTATAGGTATTAGCAACAGCACTGGGTTTTAGTGAGCTATGTACTATTTTAAACCTTTAATACTGGAAATTAACTATCTATCATGCTACAATATCAATTTTTTGTAGTATAAAAGGTATGAGATTAATATTAGAACTATTACAGTGTTAGGTGGCATTAGTACGAATGTAAAGTCATTTAATCTAATATTATTTTTTAAAGTGGTTGCGAATTAGTAAGTTTCTATGTCAAATAAAAATATTTAACTGATTGCGCAAACAATATTTATCGTAAAATACAGTAACTTGAAAATTAAATTAACTTTTCAAATTAATTTGTTTGGCTTAACTTATCCATAAGAATATTACTCTTTTAGTTCATTTTGATTATTCATTATTTTGTTTATGCGGTTTTTTATTCGTACACCTTATTAAAGTTACATATTAATAGGCAGATTTATTATTTCCCATAACAATATACTCAATAACATTAATATACTGTTAGGTATTAAGGTAAATCACAAATTACATATAACATAGAGGTATTACAAGATAATTATATTAAATTGGGTTAAACATATTAGCTAAAATCATATTCATACTTTAGTATGAATTTTCTTGGCTTATTCTTTTTTGTTCCTTGCCATTTTCCCCTATAGTCTACGTGAGTCTTTTCTATTTTATGTTATTTACTACTCCCTTATATTTTTAATATGTTTCTTGGTCTACCTATTCCTCTTTTTTGCTGAGGTCTTGCCTTACATATTGCTTTTGTTGTTCTTTCTTTCCAAATCCGCACTACATGTGCAAACCATTTTAGCTGTTGGCGTGTGATGCTCTTAGAGATCGATTCTACTTTCAATTTCTTCCTTATCTTGTTATTTTTGATTTTTGTGTCTTTTCGTAATCCCGTTTATATAATTTGTATGACTTGAAGCTTGCTTCTGATCTGTTTTTTTAGAACCAAGTTTCACTTACCTACATTAGCATTGGTTAAAAAATAATTTTGAACACTGTACTTTTTGTTTTCTTAGAAATCTCTTTTTTCCTTATTTGCGCTTTTTAGTCTATCATTTATTTCCGTATTAATTTTTCCTTTCACTTATATCTTCAATCCCAAATATTTAAATGGACTTTTTCAATCTCACTATTGTTTAGTTTTATTGATACGGCTAGTTTATCTTTTGTTATAATAATAATAATAATAATAATGGTAAAGTTCTAACACCCTGCGTGGAAGCATGGTTTGAGAACAGAGAGTTTAAGGCTCTTATATGTTTGATCTCTCTGGCCAGTCTTTGTGCGCCATTTTTGATTTGGGGCGATGTCGCGAGCACTGAGCCTTAGACTACTGCCATCATTACTCCTTGTTCAAATGAACGCATGTACTCAATCATTTTTAGTAACTGAGTAGGCCACCCGCCAAGCATCAGAGAGCTCCGGGAATGGAATCTGGGTCCGTCCGCACCGAAGCCCGCGCCTCAACCACTTGACCACGCTGGCGATTCTTTTGCTATTATGATTACCTTAATTTCTAGCAGGTAGTACTTTCTTCGATATTTCCACACTAGAAGATTCCAGTTCTTACGTAGGTTTTTGTGTTTTATATAGACTCCATGCATTGGACTAGTTTACCATTTAAGGGGGCATTCCAATGTGAACCTCAAAAAAGGGCGTATTTCAACAATTTTTTTCTCGGGAACTATTGAAAATAATTGGATAAACGTTTTTCCCCCTAAAGATATGACCAAGCAGAGTTGAAAAAAATGTTTTTTTTTCATGAAAAATATTTCTTTGTTTATTTATAATATAACAGTTATGCAAAAAAAAGTTCTCTGCTGGTGCAGGTGATTTTAGCCCACCTGGTGATTTGAAACAGAAAATCTAAGAAGTTTCTTAATCTGTCATCGCCCCTATGGCACGAACCTACATTTTTTATTTTATCAAAAATTAACAAAATGGTGGCGTTTCTTGCAAAAGTGTAAAAAATCACGTATTTTTGCATCATAAATCAGGTGAAATTATAAGTTAAAATCAAAATATAAACAAGTTAGAGGTTCGGGCCATAGCCATGATAGTACTGAATATCGTGTTAAAATTTGAAGTCAATACGCCCAGTGGTTTTTGAGAAATCACCTGCACCAGGTGCAAAAATGTCGTTTTGAGAAAAACGCGTTTAAAATTTTTCAAGATGAAAAATCATATGGCACGAGTCTATGAATCTATCTGTGCACTGGCAAGCTAATTTAATTTTAAAACCAAGTCCTTGTTGACCTTATTTTGAAAAAGTAATGTTTGAATCACATTTTCGACATTTCACGATAGCTTGGAGTGATGAAAACAAACGCGAACTGGAGAAAACAGTAAGTGGCAGAGTCGCTTTCACTCACAGCGAAACTGTTATCTTGACTCCCTCTCAATTTATTTGTTGATGTACTCGCAAAGTCAGTTCTAGTATCATCTGAATGTTGATTTCCATGCAATTGTCTCTTTTTAGCAGGATAACTAGCACGCCTTGAAGATGATATACGCTGCTTCTTATCCCTTTTTACTTATCTAAGTTCTGAAAAACAACGCTCTTTCCACGACGAAATCTCAAATAATACTGATCGTTTCATGAAACCGTTGCTTAAAATCATGAAAAAGGACGTCTCTGCTGTATACCTGTAAAAATAGACACAAGTATAAACACAGAATAGCTGCTCGAATGTTTCATCCGTATACCTGTTCCGAAACTCAAGCGCGCGCAGTTTGAGCCTCTCTTTTGGAGCGTTATAACTGGTCAACAAGGCAGGAATTACCGAAACCGACTGTAGGATATCTATGAGTAAAAACTATCGAAAAATATAAAAAAAAATTCGATTTTTTCAACCCGTCACATTGGAATGTCCCATTAACTTTCTCCGTTTTAGGCTGTTCTACACTAGTTTTCTTTTAACGCTATCAAATGTCTTTTTAAGATCAATAAATGTTACAATATTTTATCTGATGAAAATATCTCTATTAGTTGTTTAACTATAAATATATGATATTGTACTCCTCTACCTCTTCCAAATCCACGCTATGCGACCTCTAGGTTCCATTTCCTTCTGTAATCTTCTTTTTAGAATCCTTTCATATATTTTGGCTACTATCAAAAACAATGTAATTTCTCTGTAGGTAGTATATTTCTGTCTATTCCCTTTTCTATATACTAGTAATAGTATTCCTATCTCTCTCCCTTTAGGAATCTCTTCTTGACATGCTTTATTGAATAATTTATTTGGCACTATTAGTCCCCTTATTATTTAAAACAACAGTTTCACTGCTCTAAATTGCAGTTTGTGCACTTATGTAACGATCACAAAGTTATTTGTATTTTATTAATAAAAATTCCGTTTTAAACAAGTAATGTTGACAAATCGTAGGTGAAGGTTAGAAATTTAGTTAGATTTATGATTATGAGAGGTACATAAAAATAGCGTTTATAGACGCACTTTACCATTTTATCGGCACTTAAGAGCTTTAAAACTTATACCTATTCATCATTGATTAAAAGTAAAAAGGATGTACTATTAATACTTATAGATTTTGACGAGCTTAGGACTTTCTTGATCATATGGTCAATTTAGTTTAAAATCAATAATAATACATATTATTAAAGCACCAAGGAAAATCACACGCTGTGAATCGAAGAAACAACCGATTTTAATGGTTAAGGGATTTTTACATTCGTCTTGAAAAGGCGAGGTGCGAGTTATAGTTTTGAAGGCGATCTGGAAAGAAGGCAGAAAAAAGGTGATCTTTTGACCGAAAATGGTATTGCGAAGAAAGCGCGCGCAAAATGGCACCAAGCGTAGGTTAATAAATTGTTTGACTTTCAATAGGATGCAATTTACAACATACAGTGTTCCTTGCCAATATGAATTACTAGAAAAATAATTACAATGCAAAGGAATAATTAAAAAATCTCTAAGGTTATATTAATAAAAATATATTAATATTTTTTAACCGTCCCAAACGTGATGAATAAGTCGAAGTCTATTATGTACCTTTAATGAAATACACAAAAGGCAACAAGAGTTAATTTTACTTTTGTATTACTTTAATTGGAAAAACTAAGAAGCTATAAAACAAGAACTCTGAGTAGATTACCGATTGATGCGAGTAGAGATAAATCAAGCAAACAAATACAAGTAGAAATTAAAAGAGGACGACGAATAAAAACCTAAGAATAGATAAAAATAAAATAAAAAGTACAAAAAATATTAAATATATGGAATAACAAAATTCAAACACCAAAAATAGAATAAATATAAACAGACACAAACGAACGGTAGTGAATATAAAGGAAAAAAATAATATAAAAAAACAGAAATAACTTACAAAGATCAAGATTTGGTTGCAGAATATGTAGTATACTTAAAAGATCTGGTAAATAGATAACGAAATTATGAATAAATTTTTGCGGTAAATAAAACAATATTTGAAAAGAAGTAAATATTATTAGATACTAAAAAACATGTGTGCAACATTATAGTTCAACCTACACTTATATATGGAAATGAATTTTGCGTACCCCAAAAAACACATGATAATACTATAATAAAAATAATAAAGAAATAAAAATGAAATACTTAAAAAGGGTGGAAAAACAAATTGAGACTTTATAATAAACGAGAATATTAGAAGTAGAATAGTACAAGAATCAGTAATAGAGAAATTTAAAAAAACTAATTAAAACATGTCATTGGAATGAAAGGGAACAAACTCGAATTGAAGCTGATAAAGACTCTAAAACAAGACAACAAATACATGAATAGGAGGAACAGAAGAAGCAGGAAAAAAGAGGAAGAACATTAAAACAAATCCGAAAATTAGCTATGAACAGATTAGAATGGAAGAAATTAATTTGTTAAGAGGCAAAAGAAACAAATAAATAACATATATCTGATGCACTATAAAAGCAAAATGAATAACACAAGAAGAAGATATTTTCTTAATATTAGAATATATGTATACCACTATTGGCAAGGAGAGAGCTTTTTTGATCAACGTGGAGCAGAGAGAAGATCTAAAACAATTTTAAATTATACTTTTAATTTTTTTCTTTGGGGATATTTAATGTTATATTTGTATGTAAACTGAAAATTATAATTGAAACAAAGAAATACTGGATTATAAAAACAGTTAATCTGAAATTTACGATCAAATTATGTAGCCTGCGAATCTTACAATAATAATTATTTATGAGTTTGTTGACCTTCTTTTAAGAGTACATAAAAAGAACGTTATAACAAAAAATATAAAAACTTGAATATCATAATGACGCAGCCCAATAAAATTAAAACGAAATATAATTAATTGTATTTTTAACTATTTAATTTAATAGGAGATTTTTAAAAGTTATGAATATTAATTTACCCAACGGTGTTTCACCAAAAATAAGGATTTTAAAACCATAATTTTAATGATAGGATAACTGAAAGTTAAATTAGATATGTAATTTAAATATTCAAATTATTAAAATTTTAAATAAAAATTTTACTAGAAACAAATAATGTTTTAAGCAACTAAGGCAACGAAGCCTATTCGATCTCATATGTGATTGAATGTATATAGTTGTTATACATAAATATTTGTTAAATCAAGCACAAAATATTATTTACTCTAAGCGGCAGTCATGCTTCACTGACAAGCTTAATTTTTTACCTGTGTAATCTTAGAGTTTGTTGATAATGTTATAGATGATTGTTCTGAATACCACGTGAAAAATAGTAAGAAGTACTTTCATATGTCACTATACATTCAGTCTTCTTTCGTTCCTGCGTTCATTCGAACAAGGGGTAATAATGGCGGTCGTCTTAGGCGCGGTGCTTGCCACATCGCCCCGCATCAGAGACGGTGCGCGACGACCGGGCAGAGAGAGCGAACGTATGAGAGCCTTAACCTCTCAGTTCGCAGGCCGTGCTCCCACGCAGGGCGTAGAGCCTTACCATTATTATTATTATTATAGAACTTATCCACATGTGGTACTACTGTTTCTTAATCATAGTTAGTCCTTTGTCATGTATAAAAAAAGAACTTTTCTCTGCAATTTTTTTTGCCTATTGGTAAAATCTGGATCTAGTCACAGAGAACGAGACTTATCTGAAATGAAAATATATAGTTACGTTTATTCAACGTTTACAAAAATACTAGAGAAAATCATATATTCCCGCTTGATGAAAGAACTAACTCCTCTCAACGTAATACCACCGTTCCACTTTGGCTTTAGAAAAACTTATTCTACTCTACATTAGCTACAGCGCATCTTTGAAACAATAGAAGAAGGGTTCGAAAAAGTTATACAGTTGCAGTCTTCCTGGACATCGCCCAGGCCTTCGATAAGGTGTGGATCGTAGGTCTGAAAAGCAAAATCATTAATCTCCGAATAACCAAGTACATTAAAGCAATAATCTTCTCTTTTCTTGAAGAAAGGACTTTCGCTGTACGCATCAATTCCGCAATTTCTGAATCAAAAACAATCAAAGCTGGTGTTCCGCAAGGAACCGTCCTAGGACCGCTACTATTTTCCATTTTCACTTCTGACGTTCCGCTTACTAAAGCAACATTAGTAACCTTCGCAAACGACACAGCTGTCTTAACCCAGCACACCGATCTCACGCTAGCTATCAGTCAACTACAGAATACGATTCACCAACTATGCTCGTAGTATAACAAATCAATCCAAGCGAATGCCAAGTAAAAATCTTCTCCCTAAGACGCATCATAAACCCTCCTAATCTCACAATCAACCAAAACATTATTTCATTGAACCCCACTGATGCTGGAGTTAAGTATCTAGGGATGCTTCTTGAAAGACGACTCACATGGAAACTTCATATAAACCTCAAACTAAACCAAGCATACGCGAGACTAGCTCAACTGTATCCATCCTATCATAAATAGGAAATCTTCACTTAAGCCAAAATGTGCTACCCTGATATACAAATCTATAATAAGACCGTTGATTCTCTACGCCTCACCGATCTGGAGTAACACAGCAAAATCCAATATTCAAAAAATTCAACGTCTTCTCAGAATTCTCAGAATAGCAGTGAATGCACCTTGGTACATCAGGAACGAACAACTCCACTATAAACTTGAAAGAGTTTATCAGTGAAAGTTCAAGCAAAAGCCTTTAAAAACATCCGCGAGTGCGATGGTGCAATCTACTACAATATCGGTAGACAAAACATACACCACAGGCTCAAGCGTAAACTTCCCTAAGATTTGTATATCTCCTTACCCGATAGTAAATAACGAATAAAGCAAGATCAGATAAACATGCAAATCTTATTAACATTGTAATTATTGTCCTAGCAATAAGTTTCTGTTATTGTTTAATTAGCTATAAATATCGATGTCATGAATAACATTTGTATTTGTTGAACTGGCAATTATATTTATTTAAAAAAAGTTACGTTTATATAGCTATTAGATACTACATTCTAATAATCTTTTTGGAGAACTGTCTAGCCTCACTCTTGATACGGAACCTTCGTTGTCTTCAAACAAATTCTTAGGAACTTGAATAATCGCAAAAGTTTATACCCAATATTCAAACATCAAATGCTGTTGTGGCAAGTTGATTTCTGTATTAGAGAAATTTTTGAAAATAAAGAACAATAAGTTATACTTCCACTTTTGCAGCTATACGAGTTCCGAAAAGAATGAACCGTAACATTCAGAGCGTTTATTTTAATTATGCGCCAGCTTTTAAAGCAGGAAAACTCATTTGATTTTAAGATCAACAATCGCCCTTAATCAGAACGATCTTTTGGGAGAATATTGCAGTATATCCATATTTCGCCACTCGATATGGAAATTCATGAAAAAACGTCCAGTTTCGGACAATCGAAAAGGTACCATTTCTACGTTAGTAATACTGGATCTCCTGTTGCTTAACTAACATTGCGAAAAGTAGAGAACTTTAAAATAGGATATTCTGTAGGAACTCACCATATTTTTCGAACGTTACTTCTCTGAATTTTCATTTGGTCTCTGCAGAATAGTAAGAATGGTAAGAAGTTTGAAAACTATCTAGCGACTTTATTTAACAAAATTATGCAGTTTTTAAAAAGAATAAATCTACAGACTTGGCAAACATTAAGGGTTTATTATAAAAGGTGAGCGTGACTAGTTGATAAATGTAAACGCTTCTGTTTTTAATACTTTCAAATATGTTGTAAACTCTCATAAGCATCCAATATTGCACTAGTTACTATAACTGCAACTCACCGATGGTATACCATATATGCAAGCTACAATTTCGTAATAATAGATCTTTTATGGCTTTATTGTTCTTACGAAAGTGTTCGTGCAAAACAAAATATAAAACACTAATAAGTTTTGAGAATACACGAAGAAACAAACAGTTTATGACTCTTTGATTTATTATTCACCTGAGAAATGACGGTTTATCATTTTTAATCAGAAATTAATTCACTTAGTTTCTATTTACATCCACAATACAGATTGATAATATTTTCTGTCTTAAATATTAAAGTAATAAATTTATAAAACCAAACGGTTATATATAGTAAATTACCAAAAGAACCAGTAAGAACGCAGAAAAGTCCGGTACCTCATATTTTACTTTTCTAGCTGGCCAATATTATGTTGGCTAGCAGAAATATTTATTTCTGATTGAAAGTATAGATTTGCTCTTTTTTAAATCTATAAAATTTTTAAATAACAGATAACAGTGTACTTAGAATTAAACCTTCAACCTTGAGTCTTTAAAACTTTTGCCCTATCATTGAATTAATTCGTTTTTTGGTCACTCGTAATTTCTATAATATAAGGCTACTTTTTTTTTTATTATTATAGATTAGCTAGATCAGCAAACAAAATGCAATACACGGCTTTGGTACAAGGACAACTTATAATTGGGAGTACATTAATTTTTGAGATAGGATTAAGTGAGCGTATTCACACCTCCTAAAACATTTGGTTTATAATATTACTTAGGGTTAGTTAATCTATAGTAGGTCTTGTGGTAGCTTACGCTTATTCCTTGAGTGTATGTTCTTTTGACCGAGGTTTAATTTAGTTGCACTTGAGCACATCACTAATTTTTTAAAGAAGTTACTAGTTAGTTTGTGAATGTAGTCTGTAATTAGTAGAACACTTAGCTCTTGGTGTATTTGGCTGTTGCGTATGAACCAAGGGCATTTAATTGCAAGACGTAGCACTTTGTTCTGAATTGTCTGAAGTTTCTTCAATGAGGATTTGGTTGCGTTACTCCAAACTGGGCATGCATAAGTTAATATAGGCCGGAGAATCGCCTCATAAATTAATAATGAGCATTCAGATCTAAGATGCGATTTTCGGTTGATCAAAGGGTACAATAGAATGAGGCTTGTGTGGCACTCATTATTTTCTTATTTAGGCGATATCCCCAGTTGAGTTTTGTATGTAAGTGGACTCCTAGGTACTCTACTGCAGCATCTTTTGGGGGTAACGTTTGAGTGTAAACATCTTTGCTTGCGATTTGGTAGGATTGATTTTTACTTTCCACTTTCGATACCAGTCACACGTTTACTGCGTTTTGTAGTCGTTCTGTTGTTGTTTCAATTGTAGTGCCCTGCGTTAGAATCGCCGTATCATCGGCTAGCGTTGAATTGTTTACTGTGGGAAAGCCATGTACATAAAGATTAAATAAGGTTGGTCCCGAAAGGCTACCCTGGGGGACTCCTGCTTTCGTTGTTTTGATGCTAGAAAGTGTTGCGTTGATTCTTACTCTGAACGTTCTGTTGTTCAGAAAGGAGTTTATAATTTTTATTATATAAGCTCATAATGGTCAGGAACCCCTCCGCAGGGGTTCTATTATAGTGAATTTAGTACTTACTACTATTAATTGTTGTAGGAAATGCACTATCACTAGTAACAGCCGGAAGCGGCGATAACACGCCATAGTCGTTGACACTTGTACTTTCGAGCGAGCAGAGCGGAACACCGGTCTTAACGCTAAAAAAGTCAAATCGCAACTCAGTTGTTTATTAAAATTATCAAAATACTGCAAAACAGCGCATCTCCTCTAATTAATTATAAATATATAGCTTTAGTCTTATACATATACACGAAATAAGTAGCTGAAACATATTTTAAAAAACTTGATAAAATTATTCTTTACTATGTTGATATCATTTTAGAGCTTTTCTACATATTCAACATTTACTAACTTTATTACTAATTTGTAGTGAGGCGCTCTAAGGTAAACTAAGTAATTGATTTTATGTAACCAAAATTACAAAAACACTAGATGTGTTTTAAAAACATTAAATAAACATTAAATTTGTTTTAAATATGTACACGTTTTACAATTAATGATTATTTTTCAGCCGTGGTAAAAGTTAGAAAATATAGTTTGGCGAGCTAGAGCATTGTAAGGGCGCTTGAGAGAAAAAGTTCTTGACATGACAATAATTTGCTGTGGAGATTAGTCATTGTTCTAACAAACCGTTTTTGTCTTATTGTATTATTCACCGACCATCCTATTACGGCCAATTTGAATTGGTGAGATAGATTAACCTGGAAAAAACATACATGAGCAAAACGTAAGCAACTGCCATTGCATGGTATGTACCCAATGAAGTAATACACAATGATCTAATATTCACACAATCAATGAAGAGATTAAAAAATATATTATAAATTATGATGACCGGTTTACCGTCTACCCTACAGAATAGGAATTACTAAAAGGTAAATATAACAAGCCGAGGCTTACGGGTTTAAGTCGTCTTAGCTGCCAGATAGTTTTGAATGATTTTCTGTATTTATATTTTGCAAGTTGACATCAATAAAGGCACTAGGAAGGTACCAAAACCAACCACTTCCAATTTATGTATACGCGTTACTAATCATAATCAAATGATTAAGCTTATCTCAATAGTTGCAGAAAACGAACAATATTACACAAAAACGTTAGGAAATAACAGTCAAAATCAACGCAATTACCTGGGATACATAGTTAAATTAGGTCATCAAGTACGTAACCTTATGAATATGACATAAAAAAAACCAAAGATCCACTTCCATTATTCTATGTTGATCTTGAGCCGAAAGGAAGCTACAAGACAATATTTGACATAGTGTTTGTGAATAGCAAAATTAAGGTTGAGCCACCACATAAAAAGACAGGCGTCATTCGATGCACTAAATGTCAAAATTATGGACACTCAAGAGCTTACTGTACTAGACAATACATGTGTGTCAAATGTAGACAGCAACACGATTCGAAAACATGCACAAAACCTAGTACTACACCAGCAAAGTGTGTCTTGTATGAGGGCAACCATCTTTCAAATTACAGAGGCTGCCCTGTTTATCAAGAAATAACAAACGCGAGAAACATAACATCTAATAGATCGACTCTAAACCAAAACTATGCGTAAACAAGAAATACAATCCTTATCAGGTGTAACTGCTAAAAATACTAATAACCAACAAGTCAACATAAAAGACAAATTAACTACTTTGAATCAAAACATCATCAGGCTAAACTTACTCTCAACGATAGTTACTAAAATAGCCCAGTAATGCCCAACATAATAAGAATAGCCACATGGAACGCAAATGGTCTATTAAACCGTAAGCAAGAAATAATAACTTTTCTAAATTTAAATAAAATAGACATAATGCTAGTATCTGAAACCCATTTCACAGATAGATTAGTACTACGTATAACTAATTACTCCATTTGTAATACAAATCATCCTGATAGTACTGCGCAAACTCTATATTACATCACCAGCTTAACCCACATCAAACTGCTAAAATACACGCCGCAAATGTCAGAGTCAATGTGTTTCCTTGGTCATTTACAGTGTTAGCTATTTACTCCTCTCCTAGACATACAATGTTGAAGATGATTATATTGAATTATTTCACACTCTAGGAAACAGATTCATTGCTGGAGAAGACTAGAACTCCAAACATATCCACTAGGGTTCCAGAATCATCACAAGAAAAGGCAGAAACTTGTTTAGAGCGATTATGACAAAAAAATACAACTGTCATAGGAACCGACGCATTGGCCAACGGATCCAGCCAAGCTTCCTGACCCTAGTCACGGTTGAACCGAATAACGATTTAATAGGAAATCATGTACCAGTAATACTTAATGTAAGTATTCGGCCTATCAACAAAGAGCGGACTCTTAGGCTTACATCAAAACATACTGATTGGCATAAATTACAACAACACATTGAAAATAAGATTCAACTTAAAGTTCGAATAAAACAACTACAAGATTTCTTATTCAAAAAGCTGCATGAGAAGTTACTTCCAACCAAACTGAGCCAGCACAACATGGCAATAACATACTTTTACATATAAAAGAACTAATAGCTGAGAAAAGACGAGCTAGATCACGATGGCAAAAAACACGTACTGTAGCTGATAAACTAATTTAATTACTACGTCACAAACCTCGAGCAAGAAGATCACACTATCTAGAGGGCTACAAAAAGATTTAAAAGGCTGCAAGTAATCATTCCTCCTACACGCAAAAATTATGGCACATAGGCTAGATCTAACAAAAAAAGCCGAAACTTTCGCTGAGCATTTGACAAATGTATTTCAACCTCTTTAACCTAATATATCAGATAAAGCTGTAGAGGACTATTTAGAAGTCCCGGGACGGATGTCCTGGTCTATTAAACAATTTTCACCAACGGAGGTTCAGTTTGAAATAAAGAAACTAAACAATTATAAATCACCAGGATACGACTTAATAACAAGGCAAATATTTAAAAAACTTCCATAAAAAAGCCATTGTACTATTAACGATTATTTATAATCGCATGTTAAGCATGTCTTGTTATCCTGTATTGTGGAAGTATGTCCAAATAAAAATGGTTTCCAAACCTGGAAAACAAGCAGAAAACGTAACTTCTTACAGGCCGATCACTTTTTCTTGGAAGATTAATGAACAACACAAACGCAGCAACACATCTTCCTGTGCACCAGTTTGAGGTTTCAGGAGGAACACTCTACAACGCAGCAAGTACTTAAGATACTTAATGAAATAGCACGTAGCTTCAAAGAAAAGAAATATGCACAGCCGTTTTCTTGGACGTTGCCTAGGCGTTTGACGGGGCCTGATACACTGGGTTACTCTACAAACTAAAAAGGCTACTCTTAAATTACTATTACCTTCTCCTTAAATCCTATCTTACAGATAGATTTTTACAGTCAAACATGACAATGTATTATCCAGCTACTTTCCTATAAAATCCGGTGTCCCACAAGGTAGTGTCCTTAGCCCCCTCCTGTATCTTATATACACTGCTGACATACCAGAAACTGGAAACACTGTTATCTATACTTTTACTAATAACACTGCTGTCTTATCTACACATGAAGACCCTGTGTTAGCATCCGACAATCTTCAACAACATTTAAACGTAATCAACAAATGGCTTAGTAAATGGCGTATTAAAATCAGCACATCAAATCCGTTCAAGTAATCTTCACAACTAGATTTAACACATGTCTGTCAGTTAATCTGAATAATACTCCAATACCTATAAAAACAGAAATTAAATACCTGGGATTACACTTGGATCAAAGACTGACATGGAATAAACATATCCAGGCTAAGCCACTGCAACTGAACCTACAGTTTTGAAAAATGTACTGGTTATTAGGAAGACGATCAAAACTATCCTTATGCAACAAAGTATTCCTATACAAAACCATGCTGAAGCCGATCTGGACTTATGGAGTACAACTCTTGGGTTGTGCTAAACCATCCTGAACAAAAAGTATTCAACAGTTTCAATCTAAGCATCATAGTAGGTGCACCGTGGTATGTCACTAATCAAACTTTATATGTTGACCTTGGCATACCATTCGTCGCAGAAGAAATTAATAGGCTCTCCCAAAACTACTACAGGTAGACTCCAGGACCACAACGAACTGATTCATCGGTTATCCACTACCCACTCATCTGTAAGAACATTAAATAGAATCTGGCCATACGATCTCCTAACACCCTAATGTGAAAGGATTCCCAAAAGGAGTATCACTATTTAGTGGTTTCTCCTAGTACTGTCTACTCGTATTATCGTATTTACTTAATACTCCTTGTAGAGTGGATTGTAAATTTTCGAATGATAAAATAAAAAAAATTATTTATATTTAGATATATTTATATTTGATTATTTGATACTATCTAAAATGCTATGTATACATGTTAAGAGTAGCATTATCCGAGTTAAATTTTTTACCGAATGTTACCTATTATTTAAATTAAATAAAAATCCCTACTTCTAAAGTTTTGCATTTCTAACTCGTGCAGTTTTTTGTTTGAATATCAGCAATTTTCCAGCAAAGTACACAAATAATGTAATATGCCGTTTAAATAAACGTTTTTATACAAACCAAAAAGCAAAACAAGGAAAATTTAAGAACGACTTAGTAAACATCTGATATTCATTTTTATATCAGGGGTAGGTTTCTCATATTATAGTTTATTCTTCTGTAAAATGAGATAAAGTTTAAACTGGAGAATTTAGTATCTCATTTATGAAAATGTATATAATTATTGAGTGCACTGATAAAAGTAATATTTTTATATAACGTAGGCATTACAAAGATTTTAGAGTTGACATTTTATGACCAAAAGTAGTTAAAGGGAGCTTAAAAACTAATATTGTTTCAAAGTTTTTAATTAACGAGACCCAACTTAAATTAAAAATGATTTTACTTTCTACCAGTTTAATTAAGTATTACAAACTGCAGCAAAGCTGTGAAGCCGAATCGAAAAATATTCAGGGAGCACTTTTTGTTTAATCAATTGAAGTTTTTTAAATGCTTTTTGAATAACAGATAACAATAAATAATGACATTTCATTGTCCCTTGTTCAAATTCAAGGTTTGAAGCAATTAATAACAGCGTTAAAGTTTTATTACTAATTACATTACATTGTAATTGAATTGCATTCATGTAACAGTAGTGTGCGTGTAATGTTAATACAATTAGACGCCTAAAATCGTATAACAATATTTTTTTCGGATGCCTCAAATTGAACATTGAAATATTTGTTGTCACTATGATTATTAACAACCCGTTGCAGCTGAAGAGAGCTAAAATTGTTTCCATCGGCCGACAGGTAATATCTACCGCACGAACCTCCTATAATTTACGAATTACAGTTGCCCCGCAAGAATTTAATTGAAGTTGTAATTGAAGTCCAACATTTTACATGTTAATAAATTAGTGCTCTGTCAATAAGTAATTAGTTCTGATCGCCGAGGATAAGCTGGACGAAGAGCGAGCTTTGAGCCAGTCCGGTACGCGCTGCGAATACATGAAAGCAGGGCGGTAATCAACTTTTTCTGCCTGTCGCGCAGAAACTAATGGCGAAGGCATGAAAAATTAAACGGAGAGCAAAATTGTGTTTTGATTGTGACTGCGGGGAAGTAATGCGCGCTGCAGCAGCAGCACTCGGACAAACTGGATTCGCAGCTTGTGATTAAGGCAGACTTTTTCGCGAAGGCCGTTTAATGGCGCCTTTTCCTTTTATTTCTGCATGAATGCCGCCGCATCGGCTAACTGTTGTTGCAGAAGCGTTTTCCAGTTCAAATCCGGAAACATAAATTTGTTGTAATAACTATTCATAATTCATATAAAATAAAAGAACTTTTAATTTTTAATGTCTTGTTAACAAATAAAGATGTATAGATATACAATGTAATAGTGTTTACGCATAGCTATTAAGGTGCCTCCAGAAGTCAATGACTCATGTGATTTCAAAGTTATATCTTCTGTGTTACAATTTATATCAGCGTATTGGGGAAAAATAAATTTGTACTATTTGCGGTCCTTAATAAAACTATGAATATTTTACTTAATATACGCTTTCAGATTCATTAGCCCAAGTGATTTCTTAAACTGAAATTTTATCATCCCCAGGATATCGGAGCTTCTTTCTGCTGCTGAATAGGTATCAAATGTTTTATTTGGAATTATCCTAAATGTTTTTCCTTGACGTTCTCCATTTTAAAATAGTCTTTGTTTCATTAAGCGTATTAATTCGCAAGCTTCAATAATATTATTCCCATGCGTTTCTGCGAATAATTTTAATTTCTTTCTTTTATTAGTTGAACTACTGCTGGCGTGTTAGATATAAATTATTATTTAGTATTGCGTGGGAATAACCTGGAATTTTAGAAACTGCGTAATTACTATTATGAAAAGTCGTGGAAAGTCAACTGAAATCTTTATTTAGAGTAGTTGGCTCTAAAAAATTGGTAAGTCTTGAGAACGTTCACATGGGCTGTTATTTCAAAACTGAGATTCTGAAAGTGTTTGTTCTGTCACAAATGCTGCTTGAAAATCATCACCGCTCAAGGAATTTCTTAAAAATGACCGCGGTTAAAACTTTAAAATGCAGAAGTTTTATTTGTAATTAAGATTTATGTGGACTAACCCCCTAACGTTAGGGTCTGTTTTTTTTTATCTTGGGAGAACCCATGGCAACGTTTAGTGATTGTAATTTCTATATGCGTGCAATCAGGTGGAAGTGTTGCTAAAATTATGTAATAATCTCTACTATTGTGTAACAAGATCTCAAGCACTTTTATAAGTAAGACTCTCGTCGTCCATCGACTAGTTGATTATTTACAAATACCATCAATAGTTGTTGTAAAATCTAGTTTTAGAAAGTAAAATTGTATTTTTATGTGCATATATTTCAACGGGCCGCCATTTTTCAACAGATATTACCTTCTTTTTCTTATGGTGCCAAGTCCTTTCCAGACATTGGCGATCATTATGTCAATTCGTTCTTCGTCCACCGCAGCTCTGAAGAGCCCGATCGTTATTATTAAACCACGTTCTCAAGTTCTTCAGCCACAATATTCTCGTATATGCTCGTATCGCTGTTCATTTCTCGTAATGTGCCCTAGGTATTCCAGTTTACGCGTTTTTATCTTTAGTAGTTTTATTTTCTTTATCCATTCTTTCGAGAACGTCGGTATAGTCACATTTGAAATGCTTCAAGTTTCTTACAAGAAGCCTTCGTCAAGGTTCAAGACTCTACTCTATATAGCAATACCGAAAAGATGTAGCATCTCAATAGTTTGATTTTGGTTAGTAATCGTGACATCTGAATACTTTTGACATTTTCAGATATGCGGCTTTGGATTTTTCTATCCTGATTTTTATTTCTAATGAGTGGTCCCAGTTTTCATTAATTGTTGTTCCCAAATATATGTACTTTCGCACTCTTTCTATTGGTTGGTTATTCACTATAAGTTAGCCAGGATGTTTATTACTTTTGGCGATAATCATATATTTTGTTTTTATATTAAGTGAAAGCCCGTTTGTCTAGCTGGATTTTACTATTTTTTTTTAATATTAGTTCTTGTAAATTTATTTATGCTGATCTTTTTATATTAACTATTTTTGGGTATTCTTACTTTGAGAGGTCTCATTAAACTGAATGTTTTCTTAACAATAATAAAGAGAGAAGTACACGAAATGTTTTGTAGTTACTTTGTAGCTCGGTGATATTTCTATTATTGGAACTAATCGTTCTTACTAAGCTTGTGTATTTTGCCATTCTAAATGGAACTTGCTTTATCACGTAGGTTTTACGCCAATTTGGACAAACATATTTAATTATTTGATATAAATAACCGTTAATTTTTTATTTGTACACAGGTAAATCCAAAATTACCTTTTGAACTTTGTGGAATATATCATTTTTAATATTCTCAGAAAATAGCGTATTAGTTCTAAACCCCATAAACACGACCCGGAGCACAAGTGTGGGGCTACCTAATATCATCTCATAAAGAAAGGGCAAGCAATAACCGCAAAATAATAGAAGGACATTTGAATTTCTCTTCTCTCTCTGCTTTCCTTTCTTACTTCAAATTGTTTAAGACTAAAATATTGATTTGGAGCTGAAGCATATTAAAAGTAGCAGTTTTCAGTCGTTGTAAATTAAGTTGTATTTAAGAGTAGGACAAATCAGTATTTCTAATGGTATTTTTTAGCAATTGTTGGATATTTGACGTTGCTAGTTATTACAGTTGCGTTATAAATGAATAATAATTTTACTGTTATTCTGTAATAACACAAAGTTTATTCTTATATAAATAATGTAAAAGCATTTAAAGCATAACTAAAAAATTAATCAAATAATCTATCCTTAGCACGGATTATTAGCAAGTATTTGATATGAATATTTCGTTGTTTAAATTAACGTAACCCTGTGACATGCAGAGAGTCTTTCAATGAAGAATCTCTATAAAGGTTTACAAACTAAAAGGTAATAACTGAAAGAAAATAGTAAAGTCTCATTAGGTGAATCTGTTAGGAAGATCCTCTGGTTTGAACCTCTTTAGTCGTCTGTCTTCATCTTCAGCGTTACTTCCAAATCGTTAGGGTGCACTTACCACTTACCACTGTGAGTCGTACTAAATCTTTTTAGTTATGCAGTAACTGAACTTTCTAAGTCACTGTGAATTAGTACATTAGGTACTTACCATTGCGCGTCAACTATAACTCGGAGCACTTTGTTTTGGAGTCTTTGAAGGATTTCCAAATTGGAATTACTGGCTGTGCACTCTCCTCCCCCTTAGCTCTATTTCATAGGTCAAGATCTGTTTCAACATGGTTTTATATACAATTAGTTTACATTCTAGCGTCATTGGAGCGTGTCTTCCAAGCATCCAATACATTGTTCTAAATATGAACCCGAGTTGTTAACATTTTTTAAATATATGTGTGTTCTCCATGAGGGCACTTACCTTTGTTCAGTGTGAAGGTCACATGTACGGATTTGTCTGTATTCGCTTTAATTTTTCGTTTTTGTAGGCAAGTTTCTATGTTATTTAGATGGTTTTGCAGTGTTTGTGTAGCGGAGACAGGGCTAGTATGCGACGCTAAAACTGCAGTATCGCCCGCAAAAGTTGTTTCAGATACAGATAAGTCTGCGATGTAGATCTGATAGTGAGATTCCAGATGATAATGAAAACAAATTAGTAAATGCATCCGGGTAGTTTACAGTTAGGACGTTAGGAGGTTATAAAATTGACGTGGAAGCCTGCATTTCATTTTGTAGCTCAGACTTTTATGCTAAACTTTATAAAAAAGCTTGTTGTATATCTAAAAACAATTCTGAGCAGTATCTCTTGGTTTAATACTTCGGTGCACTAGCTCCGTTGTTCTGTGCATTTTACGAAACCCGAACTCATAATTGGGAATTAAGTTTTTCGTTTAGAATCGGTTGCAGTAGTTTCAGCAAGAGCTTCTCGAGGACTTTGGATAAATGAGGCAGGAGGCTTATAGGAAGATAAGATTCTAACTGTGTAGGATTTTTTCAGATTTAGGCATCGTTATAATCTGAGCCATTTCCACTGACAAAGGAAGTATTCCTCTCTTAAAATTGTATTAAAGATATAATTAATGGCTTTAATACATTTTCAGAGATTTCTGGAGAATTTTCCCTGTGATTAGGTCAAACTCTGGGACCTTCTTTAAATTTATTTCTTTGTGGAGAACAGTCTTCATTTATGCAGTGGTAATATGCTTAAGTGTGAGCACTTCAGGAGCGGTTTCAATATCAAATGCCTGTGTGAGATGCTCAGCGAACCCAGTGGTTTTACTTCTTAACTAGGTGCCATCTATAGCTTTTACAGGAATTGTTATAGTCTGCGGTTTTTTGAATTTTTTTATCGCTTTCCACAGCGATTAATCCGTAACCTGTGTAGGGTCAAGTTTGCTTAAGTATGCCTGAATAGATTAATTCTTCAGTTTTTAAAGAGTGTGGTTTAGTTCCGTAGTAATTTTAGTTTTTGTTTGTCGTCATGAGAAATTTATTGGTATTACTTTTTGATATGCATTTCGTCTTGGTTGGGTGTTGATGGCCAGCCTGCCATTTGAATAGTTTTTATTATTATATTTAATGTTTGAATTTCTAATTCAATGTCAGTTTAAGTTTTTAATAAGAAGTTTGGTTCAATACGTTTATCTAATAAGTCTTAGTCGGTTTTTCTGTTGTAAAGAGGCGGATTTTTTTGGTTTCCCGAGTATGTGGGCGTACATGGTTAATATAACCGGTGAATGATTAGAGCTGAGCTCTAAGCACAATTCTGCTAAGAATTTTTGTATGTTGACGTTTTGATGTTTTAGTGATGGAGAAGAATTATTGGTTTTCATAGCATCTAGTGACTGTTTTCCTTTTGTTGTTGTTATTCTGAACCCCATATAGTGTTTTCAGTCTCTTTCAACTAGAAACCCACTTTCAAGTCTGTTGAACAGATGATCGAAAATCTTGAATTTGTTGTTATGTTATGAAGGGTAATGCTAATGGCTAGTATGTTGTCGTATTTGGATTCGGCTTATTCATAATGTATGATGTTATATTTGATAAGTATTGCAGTGCTAGCATGAGAGTTTCCATCCGGATATTTGGTGTGGTAAATATTATAAATAAATATTTTTAGATGACTTTAATCTTTGAAATATATAAGTTCAATTTATGCATTTGAGAATAGTTAGTAATTAATACTGTTGTTAATTTAGTAATAGTTTAATATGTTAAGTCTCATTTGCTCCATAAATTTGTTCATTGTATTTTTTAGTTCAAATAAATCACTTGAAGGTTGTGCTGAGGTCAATGGACTGATGGTTTGTGTTATTGTTGAGTTGCGCGGATTGCCTGTTTGGTTTAGTTACTTGAGCATAAGTTGTACCTGTTTGAACGAGTCTCGTAGCAATAGATCTCTACGTAATGTGAGTATAGTTTATGTTGTAGTTGTTTGTGTATTATATAACCTCAATAGTTTTCCGGATGGTTGTTGTTGCAATTTGCACAGACAACTTTGCCATCTCTGGTTTTCCTGGGCCATTTTTGGGTTGTATGATTAGCTGCGCATTTAACACACCGCAGAATGTTTTGCAATAATTTTTTGTATGCCTGTACCTCTGGCATCAAATGCATTGAGGGATCTCCTTTTTGATGTGTGGGGTTTCAAACTGTAGGCACGTATTCGGAGGTAATTTAATGTTATAAATATTATTGTTACTGCCTTTTGGTTTGAGATCAATGAAGAACAGGGCATGTTCTGTTTTAGTTTTACGTTGTTTTATATTTCATATGTTAATGACTTCATGGTCTTGTTCTTGTAAACTGAGTTTGATGTTAGCTATATCCGTGGTATGCTATCCGAAAAGTTATTTCCTGCTTAGGTTTATAGGTATAGAATTTAGACTTTTTGTTTATTAGTGCTTTAATAATAGTGGTATATATTGCACTCTCCAAAGGTTGTGCGTTTAGTTGATCATTGCTTTGTGATTTTATTGTATATTTGTTCTTTGCTAGCTAGTCAAGTATCTCTATGAGTGGTTTGATATTCTTTATTGTATATATATATATATATATATATATATATATATATATATATATATATATATATATATATATATATAGGAGGTTGTTTTGGTTTCTTTGTCTCTTGTTTATTTTGGTTGCTTGAATCTATTTCTTCATTCTGAAGGGTGTCATATCGGTTACTGGTTAGTATTAGATTTCCTAACTCGTAGCTTTGGTTTTCTGATTCGGTTTGTATTTCAGTGATCCTGCTTCGTTTTCTGTTGTGTGTGGACATTTGCACTAATTTGCAGAAATACTTGTTGATAGTGCAGTAACACAAGATTGTGAGGAGTATACAATTCAATACTTTACAGTACTTATAGTATGTATATCAGAATGTACATTGTAAGTTGAAAATTTCATTCTTATTTCTTATTTAGTGTGTGAACGCAGTCAATTTTTCAAGTATCCAATCGTGTACCTGATATTTGCCACAACTGAATGAATAGCTTAAAAAAATAAAATATCAATATTCATATTCAATATTTTGAAGTTAAAAGAAAAGTGCCTCACTTGGGCTAACTTTATTTTTTGTTAAAGTTTTCTATATAGTATGTAGGTACATTAAACATATAGAATATTATACTTATCATGATTGCAAACATTGCAAAATTTTGACAGTGTTGTAAATGTTAATTTCTAATAAGCAAATAGAATTTTTCTGAATTATAGGTCGTTTTAAAAAGAACCAGTCAAAAGTTTTGAATCTGTGACTTGTTATTGTCTATAATTTCATAACTTTTATTTACGTGTGCATTTGCTACTTTCAATTATTCACAATTTTCAGCCCTGCTTATAATTTTATCATTTGTGTCAATTATTGCCAATTTATATTTTTCCTTTCAGTTTATCTTATTCTTTATATACATTTCAAGTATTGTGTTTTAATACATTTTTAAATTCTATTTCTGTATATTATTCAGAGTTTTGCCTCTAATTAATTTTGTTTTTAATTTATCTAATTTAATATATTTTAATATGTGAATAATGTTTTGATTATTCTGAATAAAGTTTTTTCCATTATCTTGAGTTTCTGTTGTTGTAGAGTATTTAGACTCTCAAAAATGTTTCACTTTGAGTTAACTTAAATTCTAAATTGTTTCCCTAGGTTAAGTCACGTTTTTAATTCATGATTTCAGTTTTTCTTGCTTACTTAATTTTTATAAAGCTATAGTAGAGTGACAGAAATGTTTTTTAAATAAGTAGTGAAATATTTTACATTCTATGCGCATAAATACTATTACACACCGGTCAGAACAACAAAATAAAACAACTAACTATTTTTGCATTATATTTTCGGGATTTATTAAAGGGTTATCGGCATAATATATAAAAGGACATCGGATATATTTCAAATGGCCACCCTTAAACTCTACACAAGCTTTAAAACACCCGAGCCACTCGTTTATAGCAGCACGCACTACATCCATTGGAAAAGTATTAACTGCAGCTCTTAAGACTTGCTTCAAAAAATCAACATTAGAGCGTATTTTAGAGAAAACTATGCCTTCTAAAACTGACCATAATTTGTAATCTAATAGATTGTAGATGTAGGCTACCAGTAGGCCAATTTTCTACTGTTATAAAATTTACTCAACCAAGTTTTAGATAACCTAGTGCCTTGTGGACGAGTGCGAAATCTTGCTGAAAGATCCAAGGTTTACCCCTAAAAGTCGTGTGTTTCCAAAACATTATATTAATACACAGCAGCCAAATTTTTCAACCGTTTCTCATAAAAATTAATATTGGTCACTCCATTATAAAAAAACCATTACAACTGGCACTAGCTGAGATGATTTTTGGACGACTTAGCGTAAACCCTGTCTTATTTTTTTTTTATTGAAAGATTCCTCCACTGCAAAAAATTATTCTTTCATAAACTAGGCTTTTGTAGCGATCATGTGTGTACTCAGTCAACAATCTTTGCTTTTCTCTCCTACCTTTTTCAAAGCATCTGTCAATAAATGTCCTGTATGTCTTTTGTAATCAGTTAATCTTGGACCTTATTTAATAACATGAGACAACAAAATTTGGAAATTTGTATCTTTCGAGACATCATCTTCTGCATACGAAGATTTCGTTTAATTTGGGTACTTACGGTTTTGACTGCCTGAACACTTCGAACTGAACGTAATTTTCCAGATCTTGGGTAATCCTCGGCAGCTCCAGTCTCACTAAACAATTTTATAGTCCGGCTAATGCTAAGAGGATGCAGGATCTTCAAGATTATATTTCTTTTAGTTCCACACTTATCTAATGCTATTACAGAAATGCGGTTCTCTTTGCCACCCCACTCCATTAGTAGATAAACAAACCTGACAAGAAACACAATGTAACTTTAAGACTTAACTATTGCAACCATATGTGAATGTCATAGATATCTTGACGCTGTGCAAAGCAAGGGCAGGTTTGATTTTGTAACAGTATTTATGGGAATACTAGGTGTTATCTACAATTTGATTATTTTGTTTTTTAAATTTCCAGCTGGTATACAGGAACGGAGTTTTTGGAATTAATTTTTTGTTAGAAGATATTTATTTAATAAATTAAGCTACATTAAGTTGTCACGTTTAAGAAAAATTAACAGTCATAATTTCTTCCGATAAATATTCAGATTATAATTGTTATTTCCTTAGATGGAATTATGTTATGGCAGGTGGGTACGTTTTATTGTAAATAAAATAAGAATAGTAGCAAGTAGCGTATAGAAGCTGCCGCTCTGATTTTTATTCTATTTGAGGATGTGCGAGAGTAACATGCATAGTAATATTCTGCTGCAGTGCATGGAAACGTTGCGCCACACTTAAATTTGTTTGTTCCGAGAAACTGGGGCACATGACTGGTTCTGTAAGAGCATTTATTCGTTTTGATAGTTGTCCGGTGCTGCTGTGCATGCTTTCGAGTTCATAACATACATAACAAGCGTGCAATTGTACGTGCCTCTCGCTACCATGTAAACATACAAAATCGTTTAATTCGGTGCATAGCTGGCGTTCTCTTCAGATCGAAAAATTCGTTTAGAAAAGAGATTTTTGATTTTTGTTATCTTCTGGATAATACAAAATAAACAATAATTGTATAAAATTGAAAAAATAATAAATGAAACACTTAAGTGCATGTTACTCGACGTTTCTCATTTTATAAGCGAATGGATATGTAAATGTTTTGAAAGTAATAATTACTGAGCAATGCTTGCAGCGCACAAAAAGTCTTTAATATTTTATCGTTTTGTTTTACAAATAATCATCTGTCGTAGCTGACGGTTGGTTTTCCAATTACATTTGAGGTGTTTATACATTTTAAATAATAAAAAAAAACTTAACAGTTACTGTTCGAAATGACTAACCTTTTTAAGTAAACAACTCGTTAGTTGATTATTTCACAAACAGTAAATGTATAATAATGTAACAGATTATGCTAATTTCTTATTTAATAATAATAAATTATTTTTTAACTTTTTACTAATGCAGAAAAACCTAGTCATATTGTATGTAACAGTTTATGTAAAAAATAGTAAACTATATGGTACTATTTATGTGCATATAGTAGATGGTGTAATTATTTTTTTAATTTTTGTACAAAACAAACATTTATGTCTTTTCTACAAATGCACATATGTACACTATAAAATAGTTATGTCCGCAACTTTGTGAATGTTAACATTACATAATGTACCAAACTATTTGTGATTTAGAAAGTAAAAGGTTTACACTGAAAGTTAGAAATATTTTTTTTTTATAAATTAGAAAAATGTTGCAATTTATAACACATTCAGCATGCTGTTTCGTTTAGTCGGCGTTATGTTGGTACATTTCTTGGTGCTAAAATTTACTAAAGACTTAAAAATACATCTGAAATGTGTGAATAGGCGCTGACAGATTAAAAGATGAGCGAACATATTTAAGAAGAGAAACAAGAGTATCTAAGACAAGGGGCTGCCCGCAAAAAGGTATTTTCGCCGTCCTAGGCTGGCAACTTTTTACCCGCCTTCCCTCAAACTTTTGCAAGTTGGGAATATGGAACAATATATTGACAAATAATAACATGAAGATAGGCAACCAAACGTACGCTCAGAGCTCAGCCACGACACACTTTTTTATCGGCTGTTTTTGTTTATTTTCAGTTCAAATGTAGTTTCGGTTCAAAATAGATTAGCCTCGTAACGGTCATTCTCGAATCGTCTCCACTAAATAATAATAAATGAGTTTATATATACACATTCTAAAATAATCAAAAGCTTTTAGATAGGTGCCCTCAAAGTACTGAAACGAAGTTCTAGCGCAACAAAATTTTCAGGTAATTTCAATAGAGAAGAAAATCTGTATAAAGAAATGAAAATTATGTAGAAAAATAAAGACTAAGATTCTGCACTTGATTTTTTATAATATTAATTTGCAATTTATAAAAAAATTGCTTAAGACTTTTAATATGGTCTAATATTATTACTGCAACTTATTATGTTATTGCAATTTTTTCTTACATTTTTTTTTATAATTTGTTATAAGCTTGATGTGGTCACTATAATTTTACAAATCAATTTTATTTTTAACAATCTGCAGTAACTTAAAAAACAGATAAGAATGATTTTTTAAGCATATATATTTAATTGAACAAGCCTAGGCTGCTATTTGCATATGGATTTGCACATGCTCAGCATCCTATCTCTGAGCAAGTTTTCCGTCTTTAACAATATTAGTTGCGTTAATTATAGCACGTTTTGTAGTAGCAACTCGATACAGTCGGCTTTTAGTACCAATTTTTTTAATTAATCTTTTTGTTTTCACATTTTTTATTATTTTTATTCTCAAGATTTAAGGTAATGGATTAATAGATTTAAAACTCACTCTAGTAATAAATACTCTGTTATTAAATTATTTAAACTTATTTCTTATTAATAAATAAAAGAACGAAGGATTTTACAGTATTTAAGTGAGATATGATATAGCATTTTATAGTCAGTATCAAAACATTCATAAGTATCTTCTTACATATGTAATATAGCCGAACGAATGTTATCATGCTTAGATATGGATGAAGAAACAATTATTTATTAATGTTACACTAAGAAAACAGATTAAAGGTTTGCCGTGTTCCATTAAACATTCTTTGGTATATTTTTGTGTCGTGCTCCTGACGCGGTTCATCCCGTGAACTAAGTTGTTTATATATATATATATATATATTAACTTTTTATGCAGATTTATAGGAGAAACAATCGTAACTATTAAAAAAGGGTAGGAAAATGAAGAGATACCACAAAGTTTTTTTGGTTCCTAGCCACAATCATACGACTTTGTTAAAAAAATCATTCAAGTAATTGAAGCATACTAAAACAACGATTATAAAGGTACAGCCAATGTAGCACTGGATCTAGCGAAACTAGTTTAAATTAATATTTTCTCACTTATTGTCAAAGGACAATAAATACCTCTTCGTTTCATTGGTAAAGAAATACGGTAATTGACTTCTATTTAACAAACATCTTTGCTTTTTTATTGTTACTAATTATATTGTTTAACAAATATTTTGCTGTATCAATTAAACATCGGCAATCTGCTACGATAGTTATATATGGAGTACTGATTATTAAAATTGCAGCACCAAAAAAAATATACAGGTTAACAACTAAAGCTTTGCAGATTTATTTAATAATATAACACAAATATTAATGAAATCGATAAAGTCTATAAATATTTACATTTATTTAATAATATATGGCTTCAACACAGCTCTTGTGACCGCCGCCATTCTTCTTGGCCTCGAGACATATAATGAAGGAATGTTTGTTTGACCAAAACTTGTTACCCTAAAATTTTTACTTCGTATTCAATAAATAAGGAAGTAGAGCATTCAAAAGGTCAGTTTGTTTCTATTTTGTAGTTCTTCGAGAAGTAGATAGATTAAGACCCAACATAAAAATTAAATCCGGCTTCTTGATAATAGAATCAAAGTAGATGTCAAAACTTCAAGAATTTTTCAGAAATCGGCTCATATAAACCCCAAGAACTTAATTGTTTATTTATTTTTAAGTTCAAATATGCGAATTTTAAGATCTTAGTGTGTGAAATTGCATCGATTAATTGGGTAATTTAACTTAAAAGTTCAAACAATTTTGGATGGAAAACTCTGCGTCTATCACAATTTATCCAAGAGCCGTTAAAAAATTGTTTCTACATGAATGAATACTGCGTTTATTGCTATTTAAAATTTATATTTGTTCTATACATTTCAAATTTAGTTAATTATATTCTTTAATTTGTAATTTTTAATTTAATTTTCTACACGTGACTCTTCTGATAAAGCTTACATGGATATATTATTTATCTTTTTACTTACCTCAAGTATTTGATTATTATTATTATTTTTATTTTCTCCATTAGTTATAGTTTGTTATACTTATAGGTAGAAAGTGTGACAATAACGGAAAATAGGAAATGCTTTTGGGGCTATACATACTGCATGCGGTAAATCTATACTACATATCGATTTGTTAATTATAACTCTTGAAACTTCAGACAAATACATGTTTTATTCCAGTAAAATCAATTTGTGCTGAAAACCAGTTCCGTTTTTATAAAGTGAAATTAGTTTGAAAGATTAATTGCTGTTTATTTTAGTACGAAGCTTCTCATTGTTTATAGGACATTTGGCAATTAGGTATGTTAGTCTTGTTAGCTAGAAACCGCGTCGAATTTCCAAGACTGACGAGCAACTTTGTGACGGCGAATAACACATCGCGGGAGTGATGCATCAACCATTGACCTAGGCAGCGAATTCGGGTTACTGGGCGAAAACCGAATCCAAGAAAACTCAAAGTAGCGTTAGCGATGCAAGTGGCGATCCGGCAATTTTTCGGGTCACTAGCCAAGCGTGTCGCGACAAATTGTGATTCGGACGGTAACGATTTCTTTGCATTGTTGCTATTTATTCCCTAGTTATCAAGATTTCCTCAAAGGCGAGTGTCCATTAGCTCTGGCCTTTGGTTTTGAAGTTGCTACACTGCATTGTTTCTCCATGGTCAAAATGCTGTTTCCAGTTCAAGGAGGAAATGAGAGCGAGATAAGAAAATCATATTCTATTTCCTGTTCTTTTGAAACATTGTTGGATTCAATCAAGATTTGCTGGGTTCTATTAGTACTACCTTTACTCACTACCAACTGCAGCTATAAATGTTTGTTAGTGAAAGTTTGCGAGAGTTTTCTAATAATTGCACAACAGATTTTAATAATTGTTAAATCTTTATAATGCTTTGCTGAGTACATCGAAATAAAATACTTTCACTAAGTATGAGGTTAGTTTAACGAAATATACTTTTTACCATTTGCGGATTCATAAAATAGGTAATTTAATATATTATTAGGCATGTATCGTATCAACAGGGTGTATTTATTAATGACTAGAAAACACTACTTATAATTTTGTTACTTTGTTCACCCAAACATTAATTTGCCTCAATACTGTTGATTAAGAAGAATACACAGACAAAGAAATATCTACAGGGTCATCGAGGTAAACTCCGAATTCTTTTAAGTTGTATTGCACGAAAGCCGAAATGCTGTTTTGTGAACATGCAGAAGCTTCTATTACACAGGTCTGCGACGGAAAAATTGTTTAAAATGTAATCAGTGATTTTTATAGTTTTTTGTACACTGATTACGGAAAAAATAATAAAAAAACTCCATTTCGCACAGTTTAATCGGGTGGCAACACTAAGTAGCTGTCAAACCGTTGTTTGCTTTCCTCATGCGGTGTGACTTCTGGTACGTCTTTTTGGTGGTATTGACATAGAGGAAAGGATTATCGTCTATTATTCTTCTTAAAAAGGTGACCTAGTTTATTGTAACAACGTCCCTGAAGTTATGTTGAGTATGTACCAGAAGATTGAAGACTTTTTCTTGACTCTCCAAAAGAAAACTTGAAAGCCGTTCTACTATACAACAATAATAAATATGTTTCAGTCCCTCTTGGACATTCGGTTCACTTAAAGGAAACATACCAAAATCTTGAGTGGTCTTCAAGAAACTTAGCTATTCAAGCCGTAAATGGACTATTTGTGTCGATTTAAAAGTCATTTTACTGTTGGTTGGTCAGCAGAGTGGATACCCGACTTTTCTTTGTGAATGGGATAGCCGTAACAAAAAATAGCATTACATTAAGAAAGAGTGGCCAGTCAAAAAGAACCTTAGCGTTTTAGATCCAAAAAAAGTTTTGCTTCCTCCACTTTACATTAAATTAGGTCTGATTAAACAGTTTGTTAAGACACTTTATCAAAGAAAAAACAATGCTTTCTATAACTTTGTCAGCAATTTCCTAGTTTGTCTGAGGCGAAGTTGAAAGAAGGAGTTGCACCTGACATCCAAAAACTTATGAATGATGACAACTTTGGGGAAAATGGATCTGAAAGATAAAACAGCATGAGTATCTTTTAAACTTGTAACCAGATTTTTTGGGAACAAAAAGGATCTTAACTACAAAGACATTGTAACTGAAATGTATGAAAACTTCAAGAATTTAGGCAGAACTTGAGTCTAGAAGTAACATTTTCTCCACTCACGCCTAGACTATTTTCCAAACAATCTTGGCTCTGTCAGCGAGGAACAAGGTGAAAAATTTCACAAAGATATAAAGGAAATGGAAAAGCGATATCAAGCAAGATGGAATGTTAACATAATAGCGGGCTACTGCTGAATGTTGAAAAGAGACGAACCTACAGCAGAAGAAGCACAAAACGAAGTTTTGATGGGAAGCGAAAACGATACTACAAGGACTATTAAACAAAGAACATCGTTCAGTTTTACTCATTTTGTGTTGTTTTTATGAAAAATGTTTGGTTACTTGTGATTTTAATAAAATGTAAAATAAAATATATATTCCATAATTTTTTGTATTTAGCTTACTGTTCCTAAAATGCATCTGCTTTTTCTGAGAAAACCCTACGTTTTTGAGTTTAGCACTGAAAAACACATACGAATAAGTGACTAAAGTTAAAGCAATTTTTAAAAAGTATTTTTTTGCAGGCCTGTGTTATGTAACACAAGTTAGCTTCATATAATCAGCAACCTACAATTGTCAAGAAAATGAGCGTAGAAAATGACGGCACAGATGCTATACTTGAATCCCTTTGCGTCGGAAAATCGCCGGCAGTAATTATTGCATGGTTTATCTACAAATGACCCAAAAAATATAGGAAATATGACCACCAGGAGGAGATAACTGATGACACGGCAACTTACATCAAGTGATCTCATTGCAAGAAAAGTAATGAATTCATCCGCAAATTGACAGAGAAGATTAATCATAATCCTGGCAAAACAAATGGATGTGGTGTGGTCAACTGTTAGTCTAACAATACTCTAGGACTTGCACTTTAAGTCTTTCGTCCTGAGAAACCGCCAACTGTTGACTGAGAAAAAAGATTAAAGGCCCAAGCATTACTAAACATCAACATTCTTTTCGAATGAAAAGAACTTCATCCAGAACAGAAAAGTGAATAGCCAAAATCATCACTGGAACTGCCAAGATGTCTCTAAAGTATTTACAATTCATATAAAATTTCCTGCCTTTGTAATGGTGCTGCAGCTTGCAGCGAAGATGTCATGGCGCTCCAGTTCTTTGAGAAAAGACTGAAAGTAACCGCCGACAGCGACAGTTGATAAACCTTGAATAGAAGAGGTGGGCGCTGGGTGGAAGTACGTGATCCAGCAAGACTCCGCTCCGCTCTACAAAGAAAGGACGATTCAGGCATGGCTATACAACAATTTATATTATCACTTTTCAGTCTTGTGGTCTCTAGCCTCAAATGCGATCCCCTTGACTGCTACGTGTGGGGGGTAGTCGAAGCAAAGATCAATGAGAGGCATCATAACACCAAGGAGAACTTAAGGGCCTCCATCATGGAGGAAATAACACATATGTACAAGGAAGAGGTAGTGTTGGCCTGCAGCAGGTTTAGCCCCCGATTTAAATTTAATTATTCTTGTATTTTAATGTTATTTTCTTTGTTTGTTTATTTTTTCTATGTAACTTTCTTTTGGATAAGTTCCTCTTTTAAATAGAAACTTTTTTCTACTCAACTCTGTATATCTATTATTTCTATTTTGTACTAAATTTTCCAGTCTTACAACTAACGACTGTTTAGTTTTAATATTTTATAGTTTTTTTTATTTTCTATTTTTAAACAATAAATATTATATTTGTAATGTCACCAAAAAAAGATAATAATTTTTTCATAGTTAATTTTATACACTCGATTGAATATAAATATCATTTCTTCAATGAATAAAACTGTCATGGAAGTTTCCTGTTAACTGTTTATTTGTAATAATATACCAGTACAGGATTAAATTCAGAAAATATAAAACATAAATGAGAGTCTTTAAACACATTTCCTTAGATGTTTAACATTTTGTTGCATGTATAAAAAAATGAAAATAATCACCAATTTACAAGTATTGTAGTGAAATGCGAAGTACTATTAAAGTAGTAATATTAAAAAGATCGGAGAAGTCTCTTGTTAGACTAGAACTAAAAATTTGGTACATTAAGATAATTTCAAGCGCATCGTGTGGTTGGTTCGCGGATTATTAGGCCGTGGTCGGAATTAAAATTTTTTAGAAGATTTTTTTCTGAAGATGTCCGCCGTGGTTGTGGACTAAACGCAAAAGTTTCTGAACTCTGACCACGGTCTAATAACTTGAGAACCAACCACTTGATGCACCATAATAACACCGGCTGTGAAAACCTTCGCATCCATTTACTTTCAAGTATCCTTACATTTTTGAATTAAAAATAGTTTAACCACATTTTTAATAGTTTAGTCGTACTTGCTTTGGTATATACATTGGTTGATTAAAAGCATTAGGGACACCTATGTAGAACTGTCATCAGGTATCACGTAACAAGTTTTAGTGATTGAAATATGAAGTGAGTTTACCCTTTACTTCGGTGACAGCTGTAACTGTACAGGGAAAACATTTATTCAAGTGTTGGAACACCTCCGAAGAAATAGCAACCCGTTCTTTTGGAAGAGTTATAGCTAACGTATTTTACGATATGGGTCATTGGAATTTATAGAGAATGCGATGTTTTAATTTATTCCAAATAGAGTTCAACTCAGACGTCTGTGTCGCCTAATCCATTTTTGTAGTGTTACTGTCCACAAACTATTTTTAAACAGGACTTGCTATATTATAAGAATATGTTTATATAGACAACCATCTTTACAGAATTATTCTTCTATCGCAAAGAGAACAAGATTGGTCAAAATTTGCTTGTATTCTTTCACATTTTGAATTTTATGTTATTTAATTCTATAAAAATACTTCTACTGTGTAAAATAATTTCTTTTTTGGGTGTATTATCTAAATTAGGGGTAAATAAATATTAAATATAACTGAAGATAGCCCTACCTAACACACCGTTTATTTTAATTTCTTTTGTTTAAATACTATATATTCTGACAATTAAAATTTGATTCTAATAAACATGTTTAAGTAATCTTATATCTTGAGTCCAGGCATTTATATTTTAATTAATTTATTAGTTTTTCGTGTTATACCCAATCAAAGATCTTTTGATAATTCGCAAAACAATGTGCACTATCTTATTGTTCTCTTTGCATTTTTACTTTCCTTATCCTATAATAAGGAAAGTAATGTAATCGGCGGAAATTTGACCTACCCAGTTTTTCACATTTCTGGACTAATTATAGCCTCAGGACACCAAAAAAGTTGGTTGGGCCATTGGTTCATGTGTGTGTGTGTGTCTGTCGGTCTGTCAGTAAACAGGATATCTCGAGAACCGTAAGAGCTAGAGACTTGATTTGGTTTGTAAGTTACTTGTAGGTAGGGGAAGCAGTGCGAAGCTTTTGGTAAAAATCGGCCAAGCCGTTTGGTCGCAAGGTCGCAAAATCGGTCGCAAAGCGGTCGCGAATCTAACCGGTTGAAGATACAAAAAATTTATGAGAATAAAAGTGATTTGTTATCATGAGATAAACATGAATTTAAAATAAAAGTTAATAAAATAAGAATTCGAAAAAAATTGAAGCTTAGGATTTTTAATATACAGGGTGTTCATAAAATGTTTTGGAAATTGATATCACCGGATAGATCAGACCGAGACGAACAAAAAGTTTCAATGAAATTTTTTGATCCGAGGTCAAATAAATAAGTTATAGCCGATTAAAAATTAATTAAACGGACCAATCACAGCGCGCTCGGAGAGCTACCGGGCCGACTGCGGGAGGACGGGGGGGAGCGCTTGGCCGCTAGGAGGGAGCACTCAGGCGATAACAGGGAAGGCCGTGCTTTCGAGCTCGCACGGTTACCTTCAGTGACGTAGCAAAATTTTAAGTACGAGTCAATTATTGTCTTGTACTGTTTATTTTAATCAGCTTTCGAGTGTTAGACTTGCGCCTCGTCCTTTTTTAAATGAACAACTTCCGGGACGAGAGCAGCGCAGGGCCGAGACGATGGACCCGGTATAATATATAATAATAGGATAATGAAAGTCGTGTGATGTTCACACCAGATTTTTTTTTAGTAAAAGGTTTATATTGAATAGAGCTTCTTTGGTACTCATATCAATTTTGAACCCAAACTGTATATGCTGTTGAGGATAACCCAAACAGAATTTGCAATAAGTACGAACAAACAGTGTACATTTTACAGTTTGAATTCAGAGGTGACATGAATTCAAAGTGTGAGTTGTCCAATATTTGTTTGCATTTATCATAACTTACTGTAACATCGCCTCTTCAAAATTCAACAATTAATATTATACATTATGTCAAGTAGTATTTTCTAGGCATTCACTCTCCTATTAGAACGTCACATGATAAAACATAATTCGTTACTTTAAACCACACTTTTAAGTCGCGTATTGTCCAATAGCATCGTTTTTTTGTACTACTATAAGCCCTACTTATCATTTCCAGCAACATTTTTGTAAAACCTCATTTTACTCATTTATGGCCGTAAAGTCTTGCTAGAAAATTATGGGTTGCTACAAAATGTTTTTTTACATGATGGATCCTTCCTGTACTTACTTTATACTGCTCTATCTGCTGATCTGCTGATCTGCCTACTACAAACGATACGACAACAGCTACGTTCGCAGACGACACTGCAATCCTAGCCTACCATGACGATCCAATCATTTAATATATAGCTGGGTGGGTAGTTATAGTTAGCGTGTATGATGTTTCGAGGAGTTGAGACCGATGTTTTGGCAGCGTCCGTGATTGACATGGTGATACTAGAAATTGCAGGATCAAGGTCTTCAGGGTTTTCACACCTATATGGTCCATGTAGGTTGGAGTTTAGTCGCTCTTGGAAGTTGTTCCAGTCGATTCGTCCGTTAATAAGTCTTTGAGGAGGTTGTTTAATTTGTGGTGTGCCCAGGAAGGATATTAACACAGGTACATGGTCAGAGTTAAGTGCCATTACTACATTTTGATTTATCTGTTTGATTTATCAGCTATATATTAAAACTGATCAAGACAAAAAGTCAAACCAGGAGACTATGGCTGAGAACTAAAAATCCCGAAGTAAAAAGACTCCTAAATAGCCTCACCCATCGTCTTAAGAAAGAACTGGACGAATACAGAATTGAGTTATACCGAAAGAATATTGCTGATATCAGTCCTGGAGATCCGGGCATGTGGAAAACTACCAGAAGAATTCTGCAACAGCATGACGAATTACCAACCATAACAAATGGACCCAATATCCTCTACACTGATAGCGAAAAATCGCAAGCTTTTGCCGATCACCTCGAACACGTTTTTACGCCAACAAACATATGTGGCACTGCACATGCACTTCATGTACTAAATCATATCGAGCGCAATCGCCCAGTTATCACAGAAAACATATACCCTGTATCAGCAAGTGAAATAACTCAATTCATATCTGCTCTGCCCAAACGAAAGTCACCAGGCCATGACCTAATAACTAACATTGTCCTTAAACACCTGACCAAAAAATGTATAGCATACCTCGCATCTATATATAATGCGTGTCTTCGCATTGGATACTTTCCACGGAGCTGGAAACACGCGCACATACTCATGTTTGCAAAACCAGGAAAAGATAAAAAAGATATTAAGAACTACCGGCCAATAAGCCTACTTACAACTTTATCAAAAATTCTGGAAAAAATTATTCATGTTCGATTATCAAAAATTATAGAAACCCAAAATATAATACCAGCATTTCAATTTGGCTTTAAGAAAGGACATTCAAGCTGCCATCAGCTCCAGAGAATTAGCGAAATAATCGAAAATGGATTTTAAAGTAAATGCTATACAACAATCATCTTCATCGACATTGCGAATGCTTTTGACAAGGTATGGATTGAAGGTCTAATGAAAAAACTACTTGACATTAATATACCAAGTTACCTGCAAGCTACAATATTTTCGTTTTTGGAAGATAGAACCTTCGCTGTTAAGGTCAACTCTGCCATATCTGATATCAAAGCTATACATTCGGGAGTTCCTCAAGGAAGCATTCTTGGGCCTCTGCCATTTAATATCTATACATCAGATATACCAGCAACCGGAGCTTCTATAGCCACTTTTGCGGACGACACGGCAATTATCACGCAAAACACGAACTTACACATTGCAGTACAAGAACTTCAACACGCCACGAATACAACGAAAACAACTTAAAACATGGAATATCCAAAATGCCAAATGCCAAAGCAAAATTTTCACGCTAAGGAGAGACACCATCCCGCCCAACATCGAAATTGATGGCAAATCTATACCATGGAACCCCAGGGATCAAGCGGTAAAACATCTTGGAGTACACCTCGCCACACGATTAACCTGGAGCTACCACATAAACAATAAGCTACTCCAGGCCAACAACAGAATGCGTCAGCTATACCCTCTCATTAATCGCAAGTCATCTCTGAAGCCGGAGTGTACCATATTACTGTATAAAACCCTAATACGCCCCTTAATCTTATACGCTTGCCAGGTTTGGTGTACTACGTCAAAAACAAACATCAACAAAATACAAAGACTCCAAAATAAAATTTTACGAGTTGCAGTGAACGCGCCTTGGTTTATTCGTAATACCCAACTACACTACGAACTAAGAGTTTCATATGTACAAAATTACATCTGTGAAAGTGTTAAAAAGTTTATAAAAAACGCGAGTGCGTGCGACGGGGTCACCTATTACAACATGTGCAAGCGAAATATACACACTAGGCTAAAACGAAGACCCCAAGACATCGTTATCGTAGAAGAGCATAACGATTAAACATTAACAATATTAATAATCAAGACGTTACAAATAGTTTGATCGTGTCATTTACAGTAGTTATTTGTAATATTATTAAACATGTCATGTATAACATTTTAATTGTGGAGCTGACAATAAAGTCTATTATAAAAAAAAAGATCCAATCATTGCTTCACAACACTTACAACTTTTCCTGAACCAAGTGCAGGACTGGCTACGGAACTGGCGTATAAAGTCCATCTCACCTTCACACTCCGAAAAGGAACTTGTCCGCCGGTATCTCTTAATAATACACCATTATCTCAAGCTGAGAACGTTAAATACCTTGGCATGCACTTAAACCGAAGATTAACATGGAAAAAACATATCTTTACCAAACGTAAACAACTGGGTTTGAAATTTTCCACACTACATTGGGAAAAAGTTGGGGCGTAAATCCAAACTAATCCTAGATAACAAGGCGTTGCTGTACAAAACTATATTAAAGCCCACATGGTCATATGGTGTACAACTATGGGGAACTGCAGGTGACTCTAATATAGAAATACTACTTCAAGGTTTTCAATCCAAAACGATGTGATGCACCGTGACCTACAAGTGAAATTAGTGAAAGACGTAGTGCAGTGCGCGAGTGCGCAATATCTTCTTAGACTAGAACCTCACACCAATTCCCTTGCCGTAAATCTGCTGGATAACAGCCAGGCAACACATAGACTGATGCGTCACAGGCCGCTAGACCTACCGGACAGATTTTTAATGTGTTGAGCGCTGTCGGTGTTTCGTAGTTTTCCTTACTTAGTATTGTTTAATGGAACCTTCCTCTGGGAAGGTATCCAACATGTAATCTGTAACATTCACAACACTTACTTATTGCTTTTTTTGAGAAGATTGTAAACAAATTTACAGTTAAATTAAAAAAAATGTTAATCATGTCATTACATGTGACTTAATTTTGTTTGTGTTGTTTATGTTGCGGTTATTTATTATATATTCAATTTACAATTTCCTCAGTTGACTTGAATAAATTGAGATAAACTGAAATATTTTTTATTGATTTGTTACTAATGCAACAACCATTAAATAGAGCACATCCGTTTTCCTCGTACTGCTTAACTAAATAATGCATAGGTTTGTGCTTCTTTTATATTTATTGGTCAGCTTATAGTAATCTTTATACGTAGTTTTTTAATCAGATTATTTATTTTGTTTATTTATTTATAATACTATAAGTAGGTTTTAAACAATTTTGATGTTTGAAAGTGGCAGATATTATAAAAAAACGTTATATAAATTCACCAATGTATTTTTTAATTATTATTATTGTGATAATTTTAGATGTATTTTTTGTTGACAGCATCACGATTATTACTGAGTTTCAGTATTTGTTAGACTGTTGACTAAATTTTATCATAAAAACGTGAGAACATAGAATGTAGTCAGTCGATAGTCTCAAAGTCTATGTAGTTGTATGTTTTGTTTTCTTTTCTAGTGCATATGGGTTCGGACGTAGATAACGTGAGTTCTAATCTAATTTCTTTAATGACTGTAAATTACTCAATACTGTACAAACTCGATCTGTGAAAGTATAAAACTGTTTGCATTTAAAATAAGTAAATGGTGAATATTTTATCATTAAGGTTGACCTGATCGCTCAAGACTGAAGTACTTATTTTGATGTTGCAAAGACGCGTGGTTTGTTTACATTCAAAAAAATTTAATAGCTTTATGAGAATTATAGCACTTTTTAAATTTTGTTTTAATGGTTTCCAAATTTGTAATAAATTATTCTGCAAAAATGAGAGACTTTAGTTAAATTCGCTAAATAAATTATTGTCACCTACTCCACGAAATCTAATTTTTAATTTTTTTAGCTTTATTTCTTCTCAAAAAGTTCTTTGTTAGAAATATGATTAAAGGAAAGCCTAACATTTTTTAAAAACGATAGTGTTACAGCCTTACAAATGAGTTACTGTTATTTTCAGATATGTTTTCTTTAATTTTGAACTGAAACTACAAAAGTGAACAATAATTTAAAAATATTGTTTTGATTAATCAAACGTGTAAATATAGTGTTGAACCAAATCAGCAAGTTGGTTATTTATTTTATCACCTGCAATCTCTTAAACTTTCGAATCGACGTTTCAGTAAACATCCTGTAAGTCGGTATGAACGCAGCCAGCCTTTATTATTGATTAGCCGAACACTTCACAAATCACATGATAAATATCTCTCCTTTCGCTCATGTAATGTGGGCTGGAGCCGACCACACACGCAAGTTGCATTCACCGCCTTACTTTACCGAAAAGAAGTAGCGAGGAAAGTTTTCCCGCCACCAGTAATTATTAAATGCGCCTAAATATCATAATCTGCACAATAATGCGATGATGCTTTAATGAGCTGTGACTTTCTCCGCGAGTTATTTTTATGTAAATTTTTAAGTACGCCTGACGAGTTCGAAAAGAGAAAACACTCCCTTATCGGGAGCTCTTCTTAAGTTTTTTCCACATAAATCAAGCTGATTTTGGTGATGAACTTGAAAATAAATCAAAAAGATAAGTAGATGGTGGATAAAAATAGAAAGCAATTACGAGGCCGGCACCTCGTTAACGTTTGTTTACGCATTTTGTGTCTAATAACGACCAATAAATAATCCTCCAAATTTTTACTTCTGAACGCATATGCAGAAAAGTGAAAATGAGGGAAAGTAAACACATGAAATTAATAACCGATATTACCATAATGTAAATTGATTATAAATTCAAATCGGCGATGAACAAAATACAAAGCTTTTCAAATATTCGAATACAATAACCTTTGGAGCTGAACGGGGAGGAACAGAGGCGCATGATTGCTAATTGTAAAGGCCAAGGATCGGGATTGTGGTTAGCACGCCTATAAATTTTGATTGCATTGCCCGTAAACATCTTTCAAGTGCATCACAGTGTTATAACCACGTCAAAGCGTAAAATGCTCAGTCGTTATGTCATTACATTGTTCCGCAGGTAGATAATTGTAACTTCGCATTCAAATGGAAAATTAGACACAACGGAACGATTTATTGCTGTTATTGCTGTCTGCTATAATTAAATTTCTTATATAATTCTCAAATTAATTCTTTAAATACAAATGGAATTACTGTTAGTGCCGCTTATTTTAAATGAATTACTTTGTTCTTTATTTAACAGTTTTATATTATTTTAACATTCTACTACCATTAGACTACTTTGAAATGGACTTTTGAGACTTGTGAGTTAGTATGTTTTGAGTTCTAATAATAAAGAGGTTAATTGTTGAAAACAATTACATAATTTATAAAAGCTAAACAGACAAATAGCCTTTAGCTGTTGTTAGTCACTTAATTTGCTCTTTATGTTTCTGGGTTATGGTGTATTCCTCAGTTTCTCATAGTTGAATATCTTAGGTCTATACTGATTTCAGGATAGCTTTAAATAGTAGCAATTTGTTATCAAGGAATACTTTTAATCATTTGCCATTTTACTTTTAGACTTGGCTATATCTTTTTGGTGAATATGTGTTTTTCCATATTAGACGTCCATGCCGAAATATTTGGCATCGTCTTCTTGTGGAAGTTGATAGTCGATGTTTACAGGAGGACATGTTTTTCTGTGAAATCGAAATGTCGCTTAAGTGAATTTTGTTTCATTAGCCTTAGTTCGCTACATTTTTAACCAGTGCTGAATTTTGTTCAGGTTGGCTAGTAGGTTCCTTGAAGACAATGCTGGATTAGTGTGGGATGCCAAAACAACAGTGTTATCCGCATATTCTGCCGTCGCGGTGATCATGTTCTTAGCAAGTCAGCTGCATAAAAGAGGTACAACATTGATCCAAATACACTATCATGCAGAACAGCTGAATTTATAGGATATAAAACGACATATTCATTCCCTTGTTTTATTAAGAAGCATCCATCTGTTAGATACGATTTGAGTAGTTGATAATGGGGATGGGGAGAAGCTCCTTTAGTTTGACTTGTAAGCCGTTGTGCTACACTTTATGAAAAGCCTGATATATGTCAAGGAAGGTTGGAGCACAATATCTTTTGGGATTTAAATTTCTGTTAATTTGGTTAGTTTGTGTATTTGCTCTATAGTTCCGTGCCTATTGCGGAATCAAAACCGATGATTTGAAGTGTTGTGCAATAAGAAACTAAGATTTAAATTTGGAAGGAGTTACGCTTGGTCTCAATTAATATACAGCTATGAAACATGGACTCTAAGTAGCAATAACAAAAACAAAGGCTTTAGAAATGTAGATACATAGCAAAATGTTAAAGATACTATAGACGGCAAGAATAACGAAGAAGTTATAACCAAAATAGGACAAGCAAGCAAATTCTAAGACAAATCAAAAAAAGGAAAACCACTTACGTTGAACACATATTTTGAAATAATAAATACAAACTGTTTTAGGTCCTACTGTTAGGCAAAATAGAAGAGACAAAAGGTGCTAAGAGGAAAATGAAATATGAATTAAGAAGCATCCGTAACTAGACGTAAATGTTGAACAATTATTGCATGTTGCTAGAAATTTAGAAAAATTTGAAATTTAACTTCATCATATGCTCACAAAACAGAATATTTGCTACAAGCTAATTAAAAATGGTTTACTATGTGCTTGAAAGTTCTTTGAATCTAAAAAAAAGTGTTGCACTACTTTGTATTGCATTTGATGACCAAGTGTTTTCCTAAAATAAGATTTGCAGCTAGCGTAATAAATTTAAATTGAAATGGTTTTAATGGACAATAATTTTCATAAAGCAACACCAATTTCAGCAGTTAACAAAATAAACATAAACGCTGTATGAAAAATCTTTCAAGAAACGAATTGAAATATATACATCATTATTGAGGACATATGTTGACAACTGAATTTTGGTGTAAAAAAATTTGTTGTCGGCAGATGCCTTCAAATTTAACAGATATACAAAAACGACAGCCCCAAATGGTGTAAGAAACATTTGAAAATATAATGGTGATCATTCTAAAGCAGGTCTACATTTTTGATGATGAAAATTTAATAAATACACTTGAATCTGGATCGAAACAACGATTGGTAAAATAGGAGTTTTCAACACATTCTAATCTAGTCAAAGTAAAACAATTAGACGTGTTCTAAGAAAGTAGTAGATTTGTAAGGTTATACGTGTATTGTTTAATACGTTTATGAGAACTGTTGGTTTAGTATCATGGTATTTCAAACACAATGACAAATCTTTAATCAGTAACATAATGCTTTGCATTTCGACTTAATAGATTTAGTTTCAGTGTTAGCAAGTATAAACTATCAGAACAGCATATATTCCAAATCGTGGATTTTATAGAAATGTGTAATAGTATTGCAACGGTTTACATAAGTATCGTTACTGTGATTCATATAAGAATTATTTCGCGTCTTATAAAAAATATACTCCTCCATGAGCTCGACATCCATCTTGAGAAGTTTAAACAACATTGGCGTGACCATAATTGAATTCTGTAATCATGTAACGTTACAACAAATTGATTGTCTAGTCAGATAAATATGTCTAAATCTTGTTTTGTATTGTGTTAATGAATTTTTAATAAGTTTGTTTATTCAGTTTTCTTTTTCTTAAAATTATTCTTTATGATAAACCAATAAGTTATTTATGAGAGACCTAGTTTTGTTTAACTGTCGGATATAGAGAAAAGGCAAACGCAAAGGACGCCCTAATTGCGAAGTGGGCAGGAATTTGTGATTTGTTTCCTTCCTTTGTTTTTAAAATGTATGCAGTTGCGCATATGTTCGGTGGTAAAATTATCTTATGAGATAATATCTGTTCTACCTGACCTTGCTGGTACTAACTGCTACATCACATCTCTTAAATCTAGTACTTAGACGATTGGATTAACTTCTGTGAGATTAATGTCCTGCAGGAATTTGATGCGAGTCATTTAACGTCTTCAAAATAGGGATCGTGTCTGTAAGAAGTGTCATTATCACAATATCGGGGATTAAGTTGATACTGTAGCATCACATAATTAAATTTACAGTGCTGAAGATAATGAAGAGGCGAAGAAACATAAATATGTTTAGAAAGATGACAAATACTAATTAATATGTACGATTACAGATTTTAAAAGTCAATAATTAACATATGTGATGAAACTGCTGGCATACCGTCTTCCATTCAGGTTAATTGTTGACGTGAAATAACTACTTAGTTTATTAACTCATCGACATTTTTATCAGAAGATCAGAAGTAGATCCCCGTAAAAAACACCTCTGCAGAAGTTTAACGTGAGTTTACTGTAATGTTTAAATTCCTCATATTCTTCACAGGTAGATAATGACTTAAGTTAAAAATTTTGTTTCTATTATTTAAAACAAGTTTTGATGGTGGGGGTACATACTGAGCATCGATATTTGGAGCAGAGTTAATTTTTCGGCATTGTTTTTGAAATAAATGATGCGCTAACTTTAATTTGATTTTCGAAAGGATGTATAGTATTCCAAAGGGCCTACCACGCTGATTAATTGAATTTGAAAATCTATCTTTCCACAACCAGCTGATGATAAAGATTCCGACTACCGCGCAGCCAAGCCTTACTCTAGTCAGGCTGTTTATTCCCGAAGAGCGTCCGCCACTTAGAAAGCTCATATTTTGAATTCAACGGGACATAATACATGAACTGCATCTTACCTTAAAATTCTTTCAATGTCGGATAGACAGGCTAGGATTCCTGAAGAAAATTTTTATATTTGTTTTAAAAACATTTTGCTTTCACTCCTAGTGCGTAGTAAATACTGGATGACTTTCTTTTTAGTGATATCTACTATTTTGTGTAGTTACTCTTTTTAGTTTATTACATCAAATTTTTAATATGCTATTTAATATATCCCTGCTTATGAGATTATTTTACTTATTTCAGGCATTGATATGTAATGGGCAAAAATAGAAAGAAAATTATTTTATTCTAATTAGTTCAATCTTTAATAATAGCTGAATGATATACAAAAACAGAGTTTTAAAATAGATTAGGATCATATTAATAAAAAATATTCATATTTTTAGAGATCTAGTGTAAAATTTTTATTTCAGTTATTGTACAATTTCAAGCTGAACAAATCTCAAAATTGTTGTTATATTTATGATGTATTTGTGCATTATAAGATAATTCAACTAATAATTTATTTGCTTCTCTTGTGGTGGTCATTTTTTATGATTTTATTACTTTCTCTGTTTTTGATTTATCTAATATTAAAGATTACTTTTTTGTGGATTTTTATATTAAGATCTTTAATCTTGTGCCGTTTCTTTTTATTCATATTTTTATTGTTTAGTGGAATCATTTATCCTTAATTTTTTTTATTGTACTTTTTTTTGAAATCCCTATAAAGGACAGTTTCGCAATTACTTTATCTGTTTACCGAGTGTTACGTATTTTTACGTATAATCTTTTCCATGCCTGTTTTATTGGATTTCTGCAATTTTGCCAACAATTCCTCGGGCTCTCTAAATGCTTGCTAAATTTTTTTTATTTTGAAAAGTGGTTGCTTTGGTGTTTACGCAAATCAGAAATTTTTATACCTCTGCTGCAATAAATATTTAAGTGTTTTTAAACAAATATTTAAGGTATAAATATTTTTAATTGCTTATTAGATCTTATCGTGCTTTGGCATAATAAATAAAGAGAATTTTATTACATAATTTTATATCTGAATACGGAACAATATAAATATTCTCAATTTTTGTTTGGATAAGGATTAGTGGCTTATTAGAGTAATCAAATTAATCAACTATAATTTGGATGTTTAAGATTTTACTTAATATTATTATTATTTGTAGCATTTTATTAAACTACGTCACTAATCATATATAAATATAATATTTATATTTTTTTAAAGACTATCAATTATGTAAAAACCAATTATGTGTTTCTATACATCACCACCTTCTCCCCCTCCCCCACATATATACACACATCTACACAAATAATTTTTTATTTATAACATATGATACCATATATAAATATACAAATAAATATTTTAATAAAAAAATTCAGATTTTTTTTTATTAAAAACAAACATTTTGAAAATTTTATATATTTTTTTTATTAAAAGCACTCTAACAACATTCCAAAAAAATATGTATTTACTATATAGAAATTATATGAAAATTCTGCTTTAACAAACTTTAGTTGACTGTATAGCAAAGTATTAATGGATAAAATCAAAAGAAAGTACAGCGCTCGAAAAGCAGAGGACAGTGGATTAGGAGCTGGCCGCTCATGTGTAGATCATCACCCTAAAACAAATAGTAGAAAAAAAGGTAAATACAGGTAGAAACCTACATCTAATATATATACATCATTCCAACGCATATGATAATGTACCGATGATGAAATTATGAAAAGTAATGGAAAGAACAAATATAAGTTACGTTCTACTTAAAGTTACAAAGGAATTATTCCACAAGACAAAATGCAGAACATACACTGACATTCTGGAAAATGTAATGTTCAGGAATTATTATACTACTAAACAATCAAAACATATATACCCTACAATTTGCCGACGATAAGGTAATTTTAGCACAAGACAAGATGATAGAAAAATAAGAGAAGAGTATGAGAAAATTAAACGATCAACTTTACGAAATATTTGTGTATCGGAAAGAAAATAGCAACTTAGATTTGGACGAAGAAAACAAAATAGAGGTATGTGAAAGTTATAAATACCTTAGGGCTAGACTAGAAAATGATGGTAGTGGTAAATTAGAAATCAAGAAAAAAATAACCCAAAGGAGAAGAGCAATGAGTAGGCTAAATATTATTTGATGCCATAAAGACATAAGCAGAAAAATAAAAATAAACATCTATGACTCAATAGTTAGTTGAAAGTATCCCACTATATGGAGAAAAATATGGAGGTGTACAAATAACGATAAGCAATGATTAACTACTTTATAAATAGAGGTTTGGCGCAGATCCTATAGAATTTCTAGAAGAAATACGATCAGAAATAATCAAATAAAAGAAAATATTGGAGTACAACATATGAATATAGACGAACGTTATGTGGCTGCATGGCTTTTGACTTCCTCTTCCCACCGAAAAAAAGCGAAAAAGTTTAAAAACAAATACCAGTAGTAATATTCGAAAAGAACGCCAGAGTGGTCCAATGGTTGAGGCGCGGGCTGCGATACGGATGGACCCAGATTCAATTCCTGGTGCTCTCTGATGCCTGGCGGGTGGCCTACTCAGTCACTAAAAATAATTGAGTACCTGCGTTCACTCGAACAAGGGGTAATAATGGGGTCGTCTAAGGCGCAGTGCTTGCCACATCGCCTGCACTAGAGATGGTGCGCGACGGCCAGTCACAGTGAGCGAACATATGAGAGCCTTAATCTTTCAGTTTGCAGGCCGAGCTCCCCCGCAGGGCGTTAGAGCCGTAGCATTATAATATTCGAAAAGATATAAATAAACGCAATTCAGAGGAAAATATGTACCTGGACAGAAAAAGGCAGAGAGGAAGTCTACAAGAAGAACATCAATGACAGTTATTATAAATATTACAACAACGAGACAAGCGAAGCAAGTTATGCATGTGACCTTGTGATCTTCGTATCTTAGGTCGAATGGGAGCTACAGTTTTGAAATACCGAAATACCGAGGAAGATGCCGATCTAAGGCATTTGACTAAATATGAAGTTCCGGAGATATGGGGGTGACAGACACACATGTATGTGTGTGTCTGTCGCAGACAGACAGACAGACAGGATTGTTATTGGTGATCAGTATGCTTTATTACTTGTGTTAGATAATATTAGATTCGTCATTTTACTTTCAAAGCGTCAAGACGTGCTTTATCGCTGTCCCAAGTGTGTGAAAGATTAAAGTGCATTTATCCAACGAAAAGGTCTTATAATATCAACTTTAAAAGCAACATAAATTGTAAGTTACTTCCAAGTTATTAAAATAACCGAAAACATTAATAATGATAACCCAATGGAAATTCAAACGCTAAACAAGCGTAAATCTGATTCATTAACACCGCCACTTAATGAAGTGCAAAAACGCTACGCATGGACCCCAAACATTCCAACGCATAACAAATATGATCTACTTGCCAGTCAAGAAGTTGACCCAGTTGATAACCCTTACGATAACCATAATCAGCAAAACACAAACGGAAAAACTGAAACTTCGGCAACTAAACCCAAAATACCGCCTATCTATCTACACAACGCCATAAATCACGCAGTCCTGACTGCAGATATTAAACAACTAACATCAAACGAGTTCATGACCTTTTGTAACACAAACACCTTAAGAATCAACTTAACTGAAGAGAACGACTACAGAATTTTAACAAAACACCTTAAAGATAACAACATCAAATTTCATACCTGCCAAAACCTTGTCGGCAAACCCTTCAATGTCGTGATCAAAAACGTACCATCATCCATAACAGAACAAGAAATATTCACCGAACTTAGCAAAACCCTGTCAGTTATCAAAGTCACACGCCTGCTTACAAAAAATAAACAGCCGCTTCCAATTTGCGCAGTCGACCTGAAGGATAATGAAAACACTAAGAAAATCTTTACATTAAAAAGCATGTACTACTCAATAGTCACAGTAGAACCGAGAAGAAAGCCATCAAACATTCCACAATGCCACCGCTGTCAAGGCTATGGGCACACCAAAAACTACTGTACATTAGATCCGCGCTGCGTTAAATGTGGCGATAGCCACCAGCATCAACAATGCAAGAAAAAACCTGAAGAAACACCCAAATGTGCCAACTGTGGAGGACCACACCCTGCAAGCTATCGCGGCTGTAGCCACCACCTAGAGATAGTACAAAAACGACAAAATAACATCAGCAACTTCAACCAATCCAGCACAAGACACAATAGGAACTATTTTCCGAACCGCTCATATGCAGATTAAGCTCGAAACACTGCACCGACCAACTCCACCCTTATTAACCCTAACCAGACAACCGATCCAATGACCTCACCTAACATAAATAATATAGCCAAAATCCTTGTTGATCTCCTTACCCCTTACCTCCCCATAATTAAAAATTTTATCACTAGTACACTCCTTCCTCTACTCCTCAATGGATCCTAAATCGCAGAAAATCATCGAAAAATTATCAATCCTAAACTGGAATGCTAATGGCGTCAAAACTCAAAGATCAATCCTTATAACCTTCCTTGCCAGACATAACATAGACATCGCGTGCATCACAGAAACCCACCTATCTGAAGTAGACACGTTTAAAATTCCAGGATACCAAATTCACAGAGCAGATAGAAACGCTCAAATAGCTGCTGGTGGAGTAGCTATCCTCATTAGAAAGAAACAAAAAACCTAAGCCTTGAAACAATAGGAGTTAAAATAAAAATAAACGATCAAAACCTCACACTAATCAGCACATACAGACAGCCGAACAAGAAATTAATGGAGGACGACATAAAAACCATCTTCAACACAAACGAGCCACTCCTGATGATTGGAGACCTCAACACCAAAAACCAATTATGGGGATGCAGAGCTAACAATCCCGAGGGAATCAAAATGGAAGGCTAAGCGACTAAATACTCCTTCCAAATAACAGCCCCCGAGAATTATACCTACTACCCGTATCGCAGTGATCACCAGCCCGACATACTAGACATAGTACTCCAAAAAAACTTCGATAAACCAACTTTTCAAACTGTAGTAGAAGAACTAGATTCTGACCACCTACCAGTTATAATAACATTTATTAGCTCACCTCAGCTGGTACAGCCAGTACCAAAACTAATAAACGGGATAATTAACTGGGAACAATTCCAAGCCATCCTAGATGATCAGCTGATATGCCCAACCGGTCTTATCAACCACGAGGACATCGATCTAACCATATCCAAACTAACAACATCAATAACTGACAGCGTGCAAAGATCAACACTAGCGCCCAAAACTAACAAAAAACCTAATCACCATAGCTTGCCTCGAGAAATCACAGCACTAATCAAAAGAAAAAGTCAATTCAGACGCGAATGGCAGAGAACCAGGATACCGGAAACAAAACGATTACTGAACAGGTTAACACACACCTTAAAAAGATGCTTGGATGAGCTGAGAATCAACTCATATCAAAATATATAGAAGATCTCCAACCAGGTGACATCGGAATGTGAAGAGCTACAAAGCGCATATTAAAGCAAAGAGAGGACATCCCAACATTAAGCGTGAATAATACACTACTTGCTACTGACGAAGAAAAATCAACAGCCTTTGCTACCCACTTGCGCTCCAAACCACGCAACATATATAATTAATCACGTTGAAACTCATCTCCCAGTAGTTACAGAACCGATAACTCCCTCTTCTCCCTTGAAATTAAAACAATAATCGACAGTCTCCTAAAAGAAAAGCTCCTGGGCACGATCTCATTATCAATCTAATATTATCTCAGCTCACCACCAAAACCTTAGCCTATCTAGCAACAACTTTTAATGCATGTCTTCAGCAAGGTTATTTCCCACAAACATGGAAGCATGCACACATACTGGTGATTCCTAAACCAGGTAAAGACAAAAAGTTGATTAGTAGCTACAGGCCAATAAGCTTACTGACATCACTTTCCAAAGTTTTCGAGAAGATCATCCACTCCCGGCTAATGAATGAATTAACATCACTCAACATCCTATCAGCATTCCAATTCGGCTTTAGGAAATCATACTCTACGCAGCACCAACTCCAACGCATAACTGAAAAAATAGAAGAGGGCTACGAAAACAAAGGTTATACAGTTGTAGTTCTCCTAGATATAGCCCAGGCCTTCGACAAAGTCTGGATCAAAGGCCTAAAAAGCAAGATCATCAAGATAAAAATTCCTAGCTACCTTAAAGCCATAGTCTTCTCCTTCCTAGAAAACCGCACTTTTGCGGTGCGCATAAACTCCGCATCTTCTGAAACAAAGTCCATCCATGCAGGCGTACCTCAAGGAAGCGTACTGGGACCCCTATTATTCAATATTTTTACTTCAGATATCCCCAACATAGAGGCAACCCTAGCGACCTTCGCGGACGACACCGCAATCTTGACCCAACACACTGACCTTACCTTAGCTATTGAAAAGCAGCAGACTGCACTGAACCATATATGCTCGTGGTTCAACCAATGGAATATGCACATCAATCACACCAAATGTCAGGCAAAAATATTTTCCCTCAGAAGAATTAGAAACCCTCCCAGCTTAACAATCAACAACAACACTATTGCCTGGAATCCCGCCGATGCCGCCATCAAGTATCTGGGAGTGTTCCTTGACACTCGACTTACCTGGAAACTTCATATTAACTACAAGTTAAACCAAGGATACGCGCGATTGGCACAACTTTACCCTCTCATTAATAGAAAGTCATCTCTTAAGCCCAAATGCACCATTATGTTGTACAAATCTCTAATACGACCGTTGGTGCTATACGCATCAACAATCTGGAGCAACACTGCAAAGTCAAACATAGAAAAAGTCCAAAGACTACAGAACAAAATTCTCCGCATAGCAGTGAATGCTCCTTGGTTCATTCGGAACGAACAACTACATTACGAACTAGACATACCAACAATCCAAAGCTACATCGCCGCGAGTGCCAAAAAATTCTTTGAAAACTTACATAAATGTGAAGGTGCAGTTCTATACAACTTAGGCAGACCAAACATACACCAAAGACTCAAACGAAAATTACCACAAGATTTATATCTAACCGAACTCGACATTGATTAGTTAATATAACAATTAGTTAACATACTTGTAAGGGCACAACCTACCTCACAAACTATAAAAGAACGTACTGTTATTGCTTACTTTACTATTATTATCATTGCCATGTATAACATGTAACTGATTGTTGAGCTGGCAAATAAATGATTAAAAAAAAAAGATAATATTAGATTAATGTAACTATATATTTGAAAATCAGCACTCTGTTAAGTATATATTATTGTTGGACTTTCAAATTTAAATATTTGTAGTTCTATAATCCCAAATGATTTATTTGCACGTTTAATCCAAATCGGAAAGCAAGCTGTTGCCAGTATTGCAACATTAAAGTGAGCTACAAATAAAACAATTTCTCCATTCGCTTATATTTGGACCGGCTGCTAATGGTTCCGCCTGTTAAAACCAATTCAACTTTCAACGATTGCACAACAAATTGCACCACGCGCACTTTGTTATCATTTAAGTCGATAAAACTATTAATGTGACCTAATCCGGCGCTGTATTGTTTCAGGTACGTCCGTTCTGGATGCCGTTACTTTCCAATGTAATTTATGTAAGTAGCCGCTTGCAAAAATGTAACTTGAGCACTTTCTCGGCAGCCTGCAAGTCTAGTAAGCCGCTAGTGCGCGCAGGCCTTATAATTTCGCTTCCATGCAAAAATCTAAAAGCAAGGTGAAGTCCGAGGCTCGCATGCCGCAAAATAGCACCGTTCCAGATTTATTTAGCGCTTTCGTGACTAAAATGGCAAAACCGCGGACAAAAATTTCCATCAGTCATCACCTACGCCATCGGGAATAAATCCTGCCGCTCTAGAAATGCACGTGCATGCTGCTGCAGCCTGCAAAAGGATAAGCCTTTAAGAGACGATCGTTTATCAGCTTTACGATATGCTGTTGCGTTGAATAATGACGGAATTTACCTGAACCGCCGACATATTGAGTTATTGACTTTGCGCATATTCTATTGTGCAGCGTCTGAACTCCATTCCTGCTGGAGAAACGTTATTTCGCGTGATCCATGCCTTCATAAAGCTCGCAATAAATTTGAGCGCGAGCGTCGAGCTTTTTCTAATCTCCGTGCTGCTCGAGTAATCGCCCTCGCACGGTGCGCCGAGATTTTCCAGAAAACGTCGAGCGGGCGGGAACAAGAGGTCTAACTTTGCTCGTCTGTTTCGAGCCGCGAAAGGAGGATTTACTTCAGCTCTCCACACATTCTTGCGCGGCTGAGCACTAAAACTAACTTTAAAACTTGCAAGTTTGTCTTATAATCGTTTCCGCGAAAGGAGGAGTAGAAATTCACGGCAATAAAACCTCATCTTTATGCAACCTTTCTGCGATTATCAAGACGCTGCAAAAATTCCGGAAATTTTTTCTTACAATGAAAAGGCTTTGACAAATTGTTTTGTTTTAATATATTCATTACATCTTACATAAAAGTAAATATAAAATGATATAAATTGAACTTTAGGATTTGAATTGCGCTCAATTTGCGTCCTGTAAACGTTTTAAGTTTACTGAAAATATTGCATTTAAACAAATGGCAAGAAGTCGTTGTAGCACCGTATACTTTACAGAAATACATCAATGACGTTCAAGATTATTATAAAGATATTAAGCTATGAAGCTTCCACAAGTTGAAGCCACATGTCCACAGCACATAAAACACTTCCTTTACCTCAAACCAAATTTTCGCAGAGGCGTGACATCGATTGGCTATTCTAAGGGGTTTCTGTCGACAAACTATGATTCTAAGGCTGAAAGAAAACATCATACGTGTATATGGAGAACTTTACTGAAAGAGTAGTATAAATTTCATACCTAACTGTTAAGTCTGTGCTGTAAACCGATAGCAATAAAATGTGTGTTGTTCCAATATTTTGTGTTGTATTCAGGAAAAACATCCTTCAATTTAATTTGGATCACCCCACACAACGAAATAAGGCTTGTATAAAAAATAAAGTGCACTACTAATAACAAAGAGACCTTACTTAAATAGTAATTTTCCTAATAAAAGGAAATATTCTAAAATCTAAAAATTGATAATCTTCTTCTTCTTCTTCAACCTTGTTCTATCAATTGTTGGACATAGGTCTCCCCTTTTTTCTTCCACTCGTTGCTGTTTTGCGCCTGTCGATGCCATTGCTTTCCAGACACTCTTCTGATATCGTCAACCCATCTCTGTGGTGGTCTCCGGACTCCTCTTTTTCCTTGTCTTGGTCTCCATTCTATCATATTTTTGGTCCATCTTTCATCCTCTGTTCTTATAATATGTTCAATTAAGTCTTTAACTCCTGTTTGTCTCCTGATCCATTCTATTGTTTTTCGGTCGCTCAGCTTTATTCCTAGCATTTTTCTTTCTATGGCTGTTTGGGTTTTTCTTAAGCGTTGGATAATTCTTTTGGTGAATGTTGTTGTTTCCATGCCATAACTGAGTGCGGGTATAATACACATATCGAATATTTTGGCTTTTTGTTTTCTTGTAAATTTATTTGAGCATAATGTATATGATAGCTTACCGAATGCTACCCAGCCTAGTCTAGTGATGTAACTCTTTCTATGTTTGAACTGTCTATGTCTATAGAATTTATATCCTCTGCTGTTAGAATTTTTGTTTTAGCATAATTGATATTCAGTCCTACTTTCTTTGATTCTATGTTTAGTTGCGTCATCATGGTTTTTAGCTCTTTTGTGTTTTTGGCTATTATCACAACATCATCAGCATATTTAAGGTGGTTTATATACTTTCCATCGACGTTTATACCTTTTTCATGCCAGTCTAGGTTTTTAAACATATTTTCCAGGACTAGATTGAATAGTTTAGGTGAAATGCAGTCGCCTTGTCTGACTCCTCTTTCTACCCTAAATTTTGTGGTTGTTAAATTGTTCAGTTTTATTTCGGATGTAGCTTTGGTGTATATATCTTTTATGAGGTTGGTGTATCTAGAGTCTATTCTGCACGAGTCCATTGCGTTTAGTATGTAGGGTAGTTCAATCGAGTCGAACGCCTTTTCGTAGTCCACAAAACCTAGTGTTAGACTGATGTTGTATTCGTTTCACTTTTCAAGTGTTTTAATTGTTTGTAAGTGGTCATTTGTTGAGTATCCTTTACGGAAGTCTGCTTGTTCTAATGCTTGATAGACGTCAATTCTACTTTCTAGCCTATTTGTTATTATTCTTGTCAGTAGTTTGTACATAGTTGAGAGTAAGCTGATTGGTCTATAGTTTGCTAGCTTCCTATTATCCCCTTTCTTGTGAATTAGTATAATTATGGCGTTATACCAATCTGTTGGGATTTTTCCTTCCTGTATACATTTGTTCATTATTTTGGCGATTTCTATTTTCAATTTTATACTCCCACATTTCAGCATTTCTATGGAGATTTTGTCATTTCCTGGCGCAGTGCCATTCTTCATTTTGTTCAGTGCCGAGTCAATTTCCTCTGGCGTTATTTCTTAGGTGTGTTCTGAATCGATATTCCTAATGTTTCTTTTCTTTTTAGTTTCCTCTGTATATTCTACTATTTTTGATTTATACAGTTTTTCGTAGTAGGCTTTTGTCGTGCGTAGCATCTCATTGATAATATTGGTTTTAAATTATTTGTTTTATAAACTTTTCAACTTTAAAATATGCGTTTTAACAAAGTTTTTAGGCACTATCTTGTTAAGAGTAATCTACTTTTTTGAAAGCCTACCATATTTTTGTTTTTGCACTTTTCGGGGTGTAATTGAAGAGTCGGAATGTTTGTTGCGGACACTTACCTCAAGTGCTTATTGTACCTACAAAAATGTACTTAACTATCTTAATACCACGACCTCACATACACCCAGGGGTTGAGCGAGACTCGAACTCACCCGTGCCAGCTTGCAGACAAAGCGGCAGCCCAAGAAGAAGGATTAGAGCCACTGAGCCTCACAATTAACGTACTACTCATGTTAAATAGTCTTTTTACATTTGTTTTTTAATTAGTCCTTTGAGAGATAAGTGAGGCCCTTCATTGGACAAGAGCTTATTAATCAAATATAACGTCTGAAACGTATTTTATCTTTTTCGTTATACTAATTTTTTTTTGTAGAAGTACTTGGATGGAGCATATGTTTACGTAGATTATATAGTTGGCAATAAACCCTGCCTTGTTAATCCTAAAGTGTTATCTGCTTAATTGTAACATGTCTTCGGCCACTTTTTTAGACGGTCTTCTTAGTATAGTTTTAATTAAGTTAGAATGATTTTATTAGGACTAACTTAACCATCTATTTAGCCAACTACAAACTGTGATTTTGGTTGCTCCAAACAATAATTCAGCTTTAGTAAAAATATTTTCTAATTCCTTTCTTGCATGTGAATTAGCTTTTTTATTTTCTGGTAATTATTTGTTCTTTAGCATCCATATAGAATTAAATCTAATGAGGTCTTCAAGGGTTATAATATTACGCAGACAATCCCAAATTTAAAATTAATATGATATCTAAGGTCTTTATAGTAGCCTAATTATATGTTAAGACAAAGATATTACCTTCATAGTTCCTACTTACATTTATGGGTAAATACATATTTGTAATGTATGCATTCGGAATGCTATAACACCCTTGATACCTTTTATACAATGGAGCTTTAGTGCTACTCTCACTTTTGGATTTATCTTATACTTAACTAATGTTGCTGCTCCATATTATTTAAATGTAAGCCCTTTGTTCCACATGGGCTGAATGTTAAAATATTTATTAAGATTTTTTCAGGCTGGTGTAATGTCACTCTAGCAATTGGTTATTTTAGTAGGACTAGGAGTTACAGTAGTTTTCCACTAGTTTTTTACTATATTTTAACCTGAAAATTCTTATGCTTGCAGCTATTTATTGACGATATATAGTACTTTTAACTTATCCAATATCTTTCTTTTAGTAAATAATACCCACATCATTTTCTATAGATTTACACTAAAGTTTTCTTTAGCACATAATCTTTTTACGGTGCCCAAAATATTTAGCCCTGTGAAACTTTCTAGAGATGGATGTAATTAGCTTTATATCTTTAATTAAGTAAGATCTCGTTTATTATCACAGAAAAAGACCAAAAGCTCCCCTTTTGAAGCGTTTCTTGGTAGTAGTTATTTCTGTCATTTCATAGATAAGATTGAGTGTATCCTTTTATCATAAAATATATTACTTATTCAACTATATATTGTCCCCATTTACCCGTGGTAAAAACTTTAAAAATGTTATTTTCTGACTGTTTAGAGAATCTTTAATTATTCTCGTCGATTAGTAAAGGGCAGCCTTTTTTGATTGATATGTATGTTGGTGTAAATATAACAAGCTTCTTTAATATGCTTATCATTTAATTTTTTCGTCAAATTTACCCTACAGAATGTATATTAATATGTTTGTTTGTCTTTGTGCGGTAAAATATTTTTCAGTTCAGATATAAAACAACTCCAAAACATTTTGAAGTAGAGGAGATATATATATATATATATATAATTATAGTTTTTTTTCGGTGTAACAGCATATAAATAATCTCAGGATATGGCTTGAAGATATTATAATTTAAAACTACTAAAATTTGCAAAATGCGGCAGTGGGCTACATGATAGTGCGTTGCACCTGCAAAATGAGCTGCATATGAATTTGGAAAGTGCAGTTAGAAAAGTACCTCTAAGCTTTAGTAAGAGGCTTGTGCTCCTTCAGAAATATTTTCAACGTTTTGATTTTTTTACAGAAATTGTTTAGCGCAATTCTTGCTTGCTAGTAGCTCGATAATATTCAAGTGAAAAAGTGTTTGAAAAGTTGGAGCAATTCGTGTTTTTGTTAACAAAATGAACATGGTAGGTTTTTGCGGGTCCACTGCTGTCTTCTTATAGAAAATACGTACCAGATATGACATAAAAAAGAAATGTATTTTATGTTATAACGTTTCTGCTGTTGGTAGCGGCAAATAAAACGTATTAATTTATTTAAATTTACTTATCTATTGTACTCACAATTACACAAATTTATAACACTATGTATACACGCACTATAATAATTACACATTATTTATATAAACGCAGCTTTCGGCCTAGATTTGTCCGCTTGCTACAATTAAAATTCGGAATTTATAATTCTGAATCTTCCCGACAGCCCGCCACGCGCTATTTATTTGTGTTTCCTCGATATACCCTCGAATCTTTGGGAAACAAGGCACTCGAACCTTGTAGAAGGTTCACGAACCTAAGCGCGCCAGCTGCATTTTTAGAAGAGCCTGAGAGACCGAGCGTTTGGAAATTCATTGCAATGTTGTTTTTTTATGAAATAGCATCACGCGTTATTGTATATCATTATTTCCATGTTTCACCATTTATAACCTTTTTGGTAAAAACGGTCAAACTCTTCAATCCGTAAGAGCAGCATGTTTGCTTTTCCAATACTTGGTCGTCAAATTTTCTAAGTTGTACAGTTATGTTATCATTTACTGCAATATATTATTTACTATAATGTAATATAATTTTGTGTGTAAATTTTCTGACTGTATTTTTTTGTATTGTTTTTTAATTTTGCAGTCTTAATTTTGCCAGGAAAAGTATAATAATCACACAACTCAGTGGAACTGCGTTGATCAAAATACTTCAATGATTATAATTTTATAAATTGTGTGCAATTCTTTCATATTCAGTCCTTATAAGTAATAGTTCTTTGTAATATTAGTACGTGGTTAATTACTACAATTTTTCCAATATACGTGTGGAAATAAATAACTTTCTCATAAAAAGCTTTCAAATTATTTTTTAAATAGAAATTGTAGTGTTTAGATCTTTAATATAATACAATAAACTTTTTGATAAAATTTTTACGTAATTGAAATGATGCTTTAGTAATTTTTTACTTGTTATTAAATTACTTGAATTTTATTAAAGTTTATTTTTAGTTTCACAAAAGCAACTTTATAAATACAAGAAAAATATAAATTGGTTAATTTAATTTAAGAGCAAAAATCAACATTTTTAAATTTTTAATTTAAATTTAATTATTTACTATTGTAATTGAAATTTATATATTTTTTGTGTTTAATAGCATTTTAATTTTTTTATTTTAATTAGTTTATGTTACTTTTCTAAAACTCATCAAAACATAAGGTAGATCGGCTGTATTACGTTTTACAAGGCGCAGCAGTTGCAGTAATTCTATAAATGTGCAAACTAGCGAAACCCAGATTTTACCCATTCAAAAAGCGTTAATAGTTTAAGATTAAAAGTTATATAATTTCATTGAAAAGAAATAAATGATGCTTTCTCTTACTATAAAATAGTTATGATTAATTAAATAGAAAAGGTGATACAAATCAATTTGCAGTGACAGCAGTTATATTTTGCTCGGTGTACAGTTGCAAAATAAATACAAAACGGGAGGGATATATACGGCGCAGGAAGCCAGCAGCCTTAACAGTTCTTCAATTTTATTAATCAAAAGCTAGAGCTCGTAAAGAAAAACTTAATGCCTCTTTGAACGAGTTATTCTGATACGATGAATTATGAATTTGTTTTGCAGCTTAATTAGAAACGGTTCGGTATGTTAACTGTCGAGGCACCTCTCCTAAGCACTGCATTCAACTTGAAATGTGATTTATTCTGTACGAACATGAGACGCTCGTTGGAGAGTTGAATACATTTTAAGGTAGTTATAATTTATAATAATACGTTAATATGTTTTGCTTAATGTATTTTTCAATTTTGTGTAATAACTTTTTTTGGTTTTAGACTCCAGCATAGAAATACAATCCCAATTTTTAAAATCAAATAATAAAAAAAAACATTAGAGGACATTACAATACACTTGGTAGAACTGCGTTACTGTCATTAAAATCAAAAAAGCTTATATAAAATTATGTAAATTTATTTGACAATAAGTATTTGACAGATTTTGCGCTTATTGATACAAAAAAGCTAAGTAACAATTAAATTTTGCAGCGTAATAAAATGAGAAGGAATATTTTGTGGCAAGGCCCTCAAAAGGTAAACGGATTTTACAGTGGGGGGTTTTAACACAAATGAAACACAGATTCCAAATATATATTTGGTCATATTTATAGTTTCATTAACATATAGGCTGAATAAGCTGCAGCCTAGGGCACTCTCTCTGCTCGGTCGTCGCGCACCATCTCTAATGTGAGGCGATGTGGCAAGCACCGCGCTTTAGACGACCACGATTATTACCCTTTGTTCGAATGAACGCAGGTACTCAATTATTTTTAGTGACTGAGTAGGCTACCCGCCAAGCTTCAGGCAGCTTCCGGAATAGAGCCCGAGCCCGTCCGCACCGCTGCACGTACTGCAAGTACTATACCACGCTGGCGATTGCCTTAGTATTACAATTTATAATTGTCGTGCAGCACTGCAGCACTTGTAAATAAAATTTAGTTTTGTATTAAACTATCGTTCAGATTACATTTCATTTATTTGACTGAACAATAAATTGTAAAGATGATTGAGATATTTTAAAAAACCAAATGGAGTAGAATTTAAAAAAAGTTCTAAAAGGCGCCTTGAACACCAGAACTAGACACTTTTTTCACGTAATACGCTGCAATGATAATCGTCGCTATCGATTTCGGTGACTTCAAACCCAAACTGTAGTTCATCAAATGTACAACTATAAGAGGGTTCGTACTCACAGAGATCTAAAAATACTCTTAAAGAGAAAGATCCAATTATTTCACTCCATGATTTGGCCTTGTGATGCGTAAGTGATAAACTTCGTAAGTTGGTGGCCTACAATGACGTACAACAAAACGATGGTTTTAACTAAAAATCTGATAGATAGTGTGCCACCCAACAAATTTTTTGTAGCAGTTGTATTATAAAGAGTTAATGGATAGAGCATACAACAACTGAAGTTGGTTGATTTATTTAATATCAACGGGCAAATATTTTATGCACCGTGCAAACTCTATAGATGAATTACGTTCCTAGAAACTAAGCTGTCTGATGATTGGAATAATGATAATTTAATAAACGATTGTGATAGCATCTCTGAACACAGAGAGTGTATTTCAAAATTTATTAGTTAGAAGTCAAGTTGTACAAAGAGTGGAGTGTAAAACAACAGAACAGTACAAAAAAGAGGTTTTGCATTGGTGAAATGTTTTCTTAAGAGTTGTTGAAGTTGTAAGGTTTTTAGCTTCTTGTATACTGCAAAGAATAACTAGCAATAATGAAATATTAGGTTCTGTAAATAAATTATAAGTTTCTTGGCTACGTACAGCTGTTTTTAAAATTTGATCCTTTTATGACCGACCGTGTAACAACATTTTTAAAAAAAGAAAATATGTTTTCTTATATTTATAAAATGCAAATCAATGTATTCATTATACAATTAGCAGACTAAGTTAAGGTAGAGATTGCAAATGTCAAGTATTATTTCAAAATTATGGACTAAATGCCAGAAGTATCGCACGTAGATCTGGCTAGTGCTACCTACAGAAACTTCTGTTGAACAACTTGTCACGTTTATTCCTAACTGTAGCTATAAAGAATAAAATATGGTGAATACTGTGGTGTCAACTACATATTTTGTAGGTCTCGATCTAAATAAATGTAGAAGGCAGAGCTACGACAATGCCGGTAACATGTCTGTGTGCCACAAAGGCCTTTAGGCTAGAATAAAAAAAGCAAATCCTTTGGCCACATACATCCCTTAAGCGGCTCACTATTCACAACTAATTGGCTCTGCAGCTATGAAGAGCATCCAATTACCCTAATTTTTTTAAACTAACAAATCTATAGCTTTTTTTTTCTCTAACCAAAACTTAGGATGTCTTGCAGTCCCACCTTAAAAAAGGCCTTATTTCTTTAAAAACATCGTCGGCAACCCGATGAACTCCAGTCAAGCATTATACAAATCCAAGGGGTTGATGTTTTGACACACATTATTCTTCATAGCGATTAGACTAAGGACGTACAGTATAAAGAAGTTGTGATATTGAAAAAACATAAGTCTTGAAATAGCAATAAAGGTGTGTTTCTAGAATAATGTTCTTGTAAAGTCTTGAGAAGTAAGTGTAAGGTCTCAAGAAGAAAGTATAGACTCTATACAGTACTTTAGAAGCTTTTATAAAACTCTTCGAAACGAAGCTGAATTTTTAAGATTTACTTGTGAAAATAACATATACAAAACAGACTTTACAAAAACATGAAGCCAAAAGTTCCTTTTGGCGAAAACAAAGAAATAAATTACAAGTTGTAACTTAACAATTACTGTACACGAGCATTATTTATCTCTACAGTGGCTTAACAGCTAATTAACTAACACATTATACTATCACAAATTATCTATTTTCGCAGGCCGATTTACATTTCGATCATTGCGCAAACTGTACCTCACCGCAACTAATCTTTTCTACGTTTTCTATGCCCTCTTAAATACCTACGGGTTTAATTTTAAAATTCTTGCTGGTTCACATCGTGGAGCTTATCTTCTTTTACTACCGCGTTCGTCTAGAACTTTTAGTAGCTGTCCTTTCGTTGCACTTGCTCGCAGCCCTTTTACGTAGGCAGTAAAATTTTCAACTACTATTTAAAAGAAATTTATTACAAATTTTCGGCTTATTAAACATTACAAAAATATGTAAATACTCCTATAATGTAATTATAAGCAAATTTATGTTAAATTGTGTCATTAAAAAATTTAGATAATCCTGCAATGGAAAATGACTGACCATATAAAATATATTCAAATACAAAGGGCTAAGCTTCAAACAATTCTACGGAATTATTTTATTATATTTCATTTTAAATTAAATTTAAATTTGAAATGGATGCTTAAAGCTGCGCTGTAAACTCGTTGCTAACAAATCGAGAACAATCAAGAAATATTTAATGTTATGTTCTCCATAGAGATTTGAATTTAGATTTATTCCTTAAGGGCATGCTCGAATTTTGATCTAGTTTGTTTGCTCATGTTTGGCAGCACCTTTAAAAGTTTGCTAAATTTGATCTCCGTGTGATTTGTACTTTTAATGTAATGCTATCAGGTATCGGGAAACGAATTATAAAAGAGCTTCATTCGCTAATGCTTGCTCCGTCTAACAAATGTGGTTTTCTAATAATATTTTTAAGCAGTAAGGCGGTAGAATGCTATTGGCATGAAAGCTTTAATAACTCGAAAATTCACACAATGGCAACCTCTTATAGACTAACAAAACCCAATATTGAAGCAAAATAAATAACTGCAGAGATCAATAAGAAACACAAACATTTCCAATCGTAAACACCCTGCGTTTCATCAACTGCTTGAACGTATTCCCAGACTGCACGTTATTTTTTTATCTTTGATTAAAAGCAGCGAAACATAAAAAATCATTGTAGAGAAATAGATTTATTTCAATAGTACCCGACATATCTGTGCATTTTGAAGTTTTTTTTTTTTTATTGTTGGGGTGTATTTACCGACACCGCAGCCTAATACCAGGATGGCACTCTTATAGTAATGGGTTGAGCGAGATACAAACTCGCCTGTTCCGGCTTGGACAGAAGAACAGAGCTCGTGTCCATTTAAGCCAAAGCGGCAGCGTTTTTAAATGCCAAAGGCGTAAGAAGCAGAGTGCTGTAAAAACCTAATAATGTGTTGTTTCTAGAGTACAATATTTCGATTTTTGTATTTAGTAGCATTCGTAAGAAAATTAATGTGACCTTGTACTTGTTATTAATGGCCATCGTAAAACAACTTGGCTACCTTGACTTATTGATTTGTTTGTATGTCAAGTTTGATGTAGTTATATATTATTTTGTGTAAGCAGTTATGACTAATTTTTTAAACATGTCCTTGTACCAAGGTAATTTTAACTAATGCTGAAATTTAATTAATTATGAGAGTTATTTAATAATTAAAAGGAAGTAAAATATAACTTCTAATGATTGTACTTTTTCATAATTTATATTTAAATAAAAATTTTACTTTAGTATGGCTAACCTTTGCTATATATTTTATGTCAATAAATCTAAAGGAAAATATACAGAAGGTTATAGATACAATAAGTGGCCAACTCTGAAGTGTTTAGTTGAGGAGTTCTTGAGCCAATTCTCTCCAAGCCTTCTTCAGAGCCCTTTTAAGGCCAACAGTGTCTTGAGTTTTGACATTCCAAGAATGACTTTTAAGATACCCCTAAACGAAACCATCCATTGAAGCAGCATCCAGATTCTTAGGCATCCACTAATCCGGTGTGATGAACTTTATCCGAGGTCTCATTCATTCCACTGTCCACTTGGATGTGTAATTCGAAGCCGAATCCTGATGGAAGATAAAGTCACAATTTGGATAGAGTCGCCAGCATTTCTGGCCAAGGACTTCAAAATGGTGTCACTATTGAATTTAGAATTCGGTTGAAGAAAATGAAGTTTACTCTTGCCGTTGTAAGACACTCCCATCCAAACGATGAATCCTTTTGTGAACGATTCTTTTCGGCAGAACTCTGCAAGTATCGAGTTCTTTTCACTTCGCTTGACGTATTGAATTCTTCTTTGACCTTTGACCTATCGAAACCAAGCCTCATCCGTTGTGATAACAAAAAGCGAAAACAAATGGACTTGAAAATAAAAGACTTGTACTGGTTGTTTGGAAGAAAGTCAATCATTGGAGAACAAATTATTATTGTGCAAGAGTGTCATCAAACGTATGTGCGAGCAAATCCAATACAGTCTTAACCCAAAGATGACATTATAAATATTACGAATGATAACAAATGTACCTTGGTACGTCACAAATCAAACCCTTCACGACGACCTATGTTAAAGACGTTATTAGGGAACGAAGTATTAACCACCATAAAAAAACTGGAAAGTCACAACAACATACTTCTACACCTATTACTGGAAGAACGCAATGACAGACGCTTAAAACTATACTGGCCAGCTGACCTAAGAAATGGTTGAAGAAGACGCCTTTGATGGAAGGGGCCTCATCACGTCATAGTCGGTACTGTATTAGCACTTAAGTTATCAAATTAGCTCATGGAATTGTAAGTTTTGATTGCTAATAAATTTGTAAAAATGTTTTTTTTAATTGTTTTTAGAGATTGCTTTATTTTTATTTTATTAATATAAATGAAACCACTTTTTTGATTCAGATGTTAGAATGACGCACATAATTACAATCGTAAGCATATTCACATCAACTTGTAATAGAAATATATTTTTTTAGTTAATATAAATTGATATTTGGATTAATTAGCATTTTTCCAATTAAATCCTTAAATTCAACCTATGATAGTACCTATTTAAATCTATATATCATATCCGCTGTATAGTCGTAGTAAAGTACTATCTGTCGGCTCCACAACGCACTGCAAGAAGTACCTGTTTTACTAAAATAACCTAAAATTCAGTGGTAACACTAATGTGGTGAAACAAGCAATTGTTTGCAAATCTTTTTTGTGTTTCAAGCAAAAAAAGCACTATTAAAACTCAGAAAATAATTGTCGTGACTTTAAGCGAAGATGCTGTTTCTAATAGTACCCGCAGAAGTAATTCAAACGGTTTTACAGTTAGAATTTTGATTTATATGATGCCGAACATTTTGATAACGATAGAGACTCGAAAATGAAAAACTGGAAAAACTTTTGTATCACAATTGCTGCCGTACACAGGCAGGTCTTGCAAAGACCCTGGAAGTAATGTGCCAAACAATTTATAAGCATCTGTACAAATTGGGAAACATTTATGAGAAAGGCCTTTGGATTCGTCACAAATGGATACTATGATATTGTTATGACGTTATTTTCCAGATTCGAGAAGAAATATTTATCATATTCAGCTCATTTTCAAATTATTACCTCTTCAAAACCCTGCAACATGGCCAATTATTTTATTTTTGTCGAAGATGTCAAGAAATATATCAACTCCTACCCACCCATTTTACTTCGAAGTCAAATTCAAAGCTTCCAGAAATGATAGAATGCGATATTAGGTTTACTTGTTATAAATTAATATTATAATTCAGTGAAAAAGCTCGATAAATGAGCTACTCATCTGCTATGTATAACTACTACTAACAAAAGGTAACAATTAATTTATTAATAAAATTTTGAGTTTTGTAAATGTTTTTAGCATTGTTGAATTTTGTAAATTATAAAATTAATTACACAAATACACAAAATATTTAGCTGTAAAAAGACGCAAATTTAATAATGATTTAAAAAAATTAAAATTAGCTTTAAACATTGCCAGAAAGATACATATTTGCAAATATTTTAGGTTGTTCTAGACAGGGTGCAAAAATTGAAACGAAGATATAAGGTTAATTGATAATAGGATATGTACCAATAATAATTATGAAAATTACTTAAAAGGCAAACGTAATAAGTAAATTAGATTTCTATGTCCAGCAATATATCTGTTGAGATTTTTGTTAATTTTTAATTGTCTTGCGAATTAAATACAAAAAAGTCATGTATTATTACAAATTAACAATATACATATATAAACATGTACAAAATGCATTAACAATATTTGATTATTTATTCAATGTATAACTCTACCTAAATTATTAGAATTTTATTTAAGAAATATGCGGATACATAAGAGAAGCACAACACTGGTTCCTCATGGGAGATTATTTTATTTAGTTTAGTATTAAATTTTTTGAAGTTGAATATTAAAGTAGATGTACAAAGCTTTTAATATTTGTTTCTTAGCGAATAGTTGTTTAAAATTCTTTTTGATGTCTAAAAGGTAATGTTGTAGTTAATATTCGTTTTTTACTTCATTCCATTTTGTTTATGTTGAAAATACAACTAATTTTTGACGTATTCTTAAAAATATTAATAATAAGTAAATTTAGTGCAAAAGATCTGCAACCTTTAAATGTACTATGTAATATAATAATAATAATAATAATAATAATAATCTGATAAATAATAGTGTTAATATATTCATTATATATGACTGCCTCTAATGGGGAGTCGGCTACGTAAAATACAAGTAGAAACAAATAAAAAAAAATTATGAACTTACACAACGACATAAAAACAACGCCACTTTAATTAAGATGATTAACATAGCGACAGTTTGTTATTTGTAATAACTTAAAATTTTATCACAAAAATGCTGTCAAAACTAAACCGGCATTTGTTGTAATTTTTAATTTGACTATAAATTTAGAGCCTACAAAAATCATTTTAGCATCTCAACTCTGCTTGCTTAGGTCACAAATTTTAATAAGACTTTGCAAGTAAAAGCCTTCTTACAATTACTAGATAACAAAAATCAGTTCAAGGAGTCCACATACCAGAGGAGTAATGAAAAGTATATATTTTTTAATTTGAGTCAATTTGAAATCTTTAGAAATTTGAACTGTTAAGTTTTTTAGATAGATTTAGTGTTGACCAAACCATTCTTAAAGTCTTGTAAAGAAATTATTTTTAGGCACAGCTTTAACTGCGACAAAAAGGATTAAAAGGAGGCAACTGATTATATTATCTTCGTTCGCCATTTTATAATATTAAGTTACAATCCATCTTTTAACAAATGTAACAGAAAATCTGTATAAAAATCTAATAAGACATTAAACACAACAGATAAATTAAGCACAAAGAAAAATCAATCAAATAAAATGTTATAAATAACATAGGAAAAATCATAAATGAATGTTTATTTCATGTTTAGTGTTTCGTTTCTATTATGCGAACGCAGAATTGTATAATTTTGTTCACCTAAGAATAACTTAACTGTCAGGGAAGGCAGATGAGTAGTGTGCTTTAATACAATTTTCACTATAAGATTTCAGGAGACAGACTGTCAAGGCGCATATCAGACCTTTATCGTCTCCCTGACTCTGAAACACATCGTCACGCACCCCGACAGTTCTTTATCTCATGCGAAACAAAACCATTTAGGAGTGACAACCGAAATCCTGCCAGGGTTCCATTCCACTTTCGCGCAGTCCTTTCAGTAACTAACGGAAGATAACGAAGGGGCTGATTTGGACCCACGCAACATCTCAAAGAGCTTCCAGTGTCTCCTGCGTGAACTATCTAACTATGGAAATTCAGCACGACTGAATTGCTCTCTGCCACAAGTTTACTAGTTGACGCTTTAGCAAACTGTGAAATGCAGGTACCTTTATTCCCACTCCGCTCGACATTTGCGAGCAAGTTTGAAGCTGTTCTTGGTGCCGTAGCGTGTTCGCCTATTTAGCGCCCCTGCCGGTGAAAAAGTATCTGGGGTGCAGTGCGTTGCCTGTTACTAGCCTCATCAAATTTGCATGAGCCCAGAGCGAGCGAATCAGCCCGCACACGGGTAGGCAATGAATTATTTTTAAGAAACCGGCGCACCTGAAGCAAATGACCCATTGCGGTGAATGTCTGATGCGGGAGTCTTTTAATATTTGATTCTACACCGTTCGTAAGTTGTTAATATTTACTTAAAATTGTGCTGGTTGTAAGATTAGAGCTTATTTACTTTAAAAATCAGGCAAATAAATTCTTTTCTGTTGAATATCTTTTAATTCTGTTTTTTCTAAGGATTGAAGTAGCCCACTGTTGAATTACTATTATTAATTAAGATTTTACACTGGGCACTAAATTAACATACACGATAGAGATTAGTAACTTTGGATACTTTTAAATACCTAACACTTTTTGAGGCTTCGGTTTTCTCTTTCTGCATTGTAACGTTTTCGATTTGTTTAGTTCCTTTTTAAATAATTAGGACTCGTAAAGCTTTGTTGTTATTTGATATTCTTAACAAACACATTGCTTATTATTTACTCCATCATGAATTCTAGAAAGTTTACTAAACATTTCTGTACGTATCGGGCAGTTTTTTAGTATTTTTGGTCTTCTGCACCATTTTAGTTTGCTTTTGTATTTTAAGGAATATTATTCTTGCTTTTATTACGTATTTTTCTTAACATTTTGTTTTAGCTTGATTACAATTTGTTTCATTCTTGGTATTTATTTATGTGTGTTTCCCTACAGCAACACATCTAGGGTTGATTCATAATTTTTGGAATTTTTTTGTACAATTTTGTTAACAAAATTTAGATAACGAGATACAACGAAGCTTTTTAGATCTGTGTTTAATTTTTTTGTACACAATCTTGTTTGCTTTTCTTCTGGCTCAATTTCTTTTATCTTTTAAGCTTCTAATTATTTAGCGGCGATTTTAAAACCCACGGAACAGAAAAAATGTTTTCAGTTAAGAATGATAAATTGTGATTCATCGAAAAGTGATAATTATACCTATAAACAGAACCGCATTCTATCATAAAATCATTTGTAAATTTAATATTTCCATCACCTTCTGTATACAATTATAGATTGTAAATGTAAGAATAGTTACAGTTGTATAACATGACAATCGATTTTCATAAGATAGTCAACGCGCAATGTTAAAAAACAAGATTGATAGTCGTTCTTATCTTTTCACATATAACTTTTATTGTTGTTAGTAAGTCAGAATGACTATTTCTAATTGTTTTTCGATTCAAGGTCATGTATTCAACGTCAGCAGCTACAATAAAAAAATAATTATTACGCTCTTCAGCAAGATAACCTATTATTAAATAACATTTTCTAAACTATTTAAATAGTTGACTCTAACGTCATCAAAAAAAAATGATCAATCGTTATCACTATTACTGCTTCATGAGTACTGGAGCAACAAATTCTTATTTTTACATTTCTCTTCTTTAAGTGCTAAGTACCCTAGAATGCATATGTGTCTGTATGTGTGTGGTTATCCAAGCTCTTGAAAGATGTTTTAATTTTGCTGCGACTTGCATTTGTGTCCCTACTGAACATATCTTATCCCAATTAGAATCCTCTGTTGCAATATCTACGAAAACAGCTAATAAAACCATACAAGATGCAGCCAAATGTCACGCACGGCCATGTTACCACACTAAATATTAAACCTTTCGAATTACTAAAAACCATAAAATAAAAAAAACTTTATAATCTTTTCGACAGACAACGCTACAGTTTTTTTGAACAATTTGGACTACATAATTAAGATGGACGATTTATTAAAATCACCGGACTATCTTCAAGTATCCAACAACCTAAAAGTTAATTTGAAAATAAAAACAAAAATTTTTATCAACTCAATCCTATCTTTATATTAAAAAACTCATAGGCCAACAAACATCTTCAAAAATTCCAAAATTGAACAATCTTCGAAAAATTCACAAGGGAAGTACTCCTTTTTGATCTATTGTCATTCCGTTTAGTTCAATTACCAACAAGCTACCAAAATGGCTGAACAAAATCCTTCAGTCTCTTGCGGAACAAGCATCATCATACGCCCGGAATTTCTATTATTTTTTAAAAATTTTCAAATGCTTTCCTATACGTAAAGGTAATGTATTGATGTATGAGTTTTTAATCTCTAAGGCTTTGCAATTCTTAAAATCTACCTGTAACCTAGAAGACCACGACACCCTCAAATTAATTAATCATTTCCTAACAAATACCTATATTATTTTTCAAAACCAATTTTACCACCAAACCAATGATGCTTCTAAAGTTGCCCATTTTTAAAATCTATCTGTTGGATAAGCTACGTAGATGATACTTTTATTATATTATAGACAAAATGTGATTTTCCAATTTCTTTTCCATATAAAACAACTTTGCACTATTAAGTTTATTATGGAAGTCGAGCAAAACAATTTATTGTCTTTTCTGGACAATAAAAAATCCTCTTGATACAAAAATCCAATAAACTAAAATTAAAATCATTATCAAAATTCTTATATAAAACGGTTATTTTAAATAATCATGGGCCCATATTATAAATAATTTTAACAAAAACACAAATTCTAAAGTGCACGACCTTCCCGTTCAAGTAAAAGCGTTTTTGCTTTATATTATTTACTATTCTCCGATACAAAAACATACAAACATAATAAGGAAACCTGCCATAAAATTAAAAACAAAAAATTTGAATAACGTTTAATGTTATTAAAATGCATTAGAACGAACTATTAAGATGGAAGTAAAAGTTTTGATAAGTACAGGAATCGCTTGATTGATATGTTCAAGTACTTCCTTAGTGTCCTAGGCCTTTCTACCTTTAGGTGTAAAGCTTATGTTCAAGTAAAAAGTAATAAAAGTAAACAAGCATCTCAACAGGATGGTTAGCGGCAAATGTATCACATATTTGTGGTTTTATGTAAAAATCTAACGAATTCAAATTTTAATCATTTTTATACTGGTTGCATTGTTTTTATTATTTTTGATGTAAAAGATCGTACTATGCCATATTTTATAATTAAGAGCTAAATTTTTATTACGCCTTTAAGGTGTTTTCTTTGTTCAAATTATTTGTTTTTGCATTTAAGGAATGCCTTTTTAATAATTGCGCCTTTTGATAAATGAGAAAGAATTAAATAGAAGAACTAGAACCAAATAAAAAAGTTAGTATTTGTGATTAGAATTATAGTAAAAATCAATACTGAAAATGTGAAAGACTAACCGTTAAATAACGTAATAAATCTAAATAGGCGACCTTCAAAGCTGTATATTGTATCGGCACTAAAAATCGTTATAGCAATATTTGTAGAACTCATATACCAACAGCAAGTACATTGCAATGTTTTGCTCACCTATATTTGAATATGCTCCTGAATTCTGAATAGGAATTAAATTTCACATTTATAACATTGATCGGGAAGTATTACATTGTATGCGATTTCGAAAATTATAAAGCTCTATAACTTTTTCAAGTGGATTGATTGTTTTAATAATTTATTGTTCCTGCTTTTCGAATAAAAATAAGAATATCTGCGAGAATAACGAAAAAAATGTTCGGAACGGCAGAGTAAAATATTTTTCCGAGCTAACACGTTCTTAGCATTAAGCCGGCTTAAATCGATAACTCGCTGATAACGTAGTTCGTAAAAATTAATCCCTTGGCGGCTTAGGATTTTGATATTCATTCGACGATCAATACTCATTTTAACTAGATGCTTAAGTACTGCGAAACATCGGCAGTGTTGGGATAAGCCATTAGATTTGGCGAAGCGAAAGATTTAAACTGCTAAAAGGGTTTTAAAAACGTTGAAATTCTTGTGTTACAGAAAAACTAATTGAGCTGTCTAGTCTACAATTTTAATTTCCTTAACGTAACATAAATGGAATTGAAGATGTGATAGATGAACAATTATTTTGTATATAAATGGACATAGCTGCAACTGAAGAAAAGGTGTATGTCATCAAAACGAGAATTCTAATTTTATTTCATTCTGTCGCCATAAAAATTTAAAATTTTTTAAATAATGTAATGTTTGTAATTGAAGTTTAGTATACAAATTGTCAAGGAATATTATGTAACAATTTGACATTATAAAAATGAAGTTTTAGTTAAACCGACCATTCAAAAATCATCATTATAAGACCGTATTCTAATTGCACTCAGTGGAAAATGATATGTAATTATTTGATCTACTTACGTTCCACCCAATACTTGTATTTTATATGTACTCTCTGCGTTACGTTACGCTTTGCTGTAATTTTTACCAAACATATATGTGCTTAATTGTTAAAATAGTGCATAAATTAATTTTGTTTAAATACGTAGTATGTACTTACCTACACGGTAAAGCATTAATAAGGAACAAACGTCTTAAAATAAGATCAAAAAATAATTTTCAGAGATATAGTCTAAAACTAAAAATAAAGAAAATAGTTCATTAAATATAAATTAAACTGATTAGTCTTACTGGAAGTTTTAACAAATAAAGCGTCTGGGGAGTCTATCGACCTAAGTTAGAGAGTTGCGAAAAAACTTCACCTTGTTCAGCTGAGTTCTTAAGTGGCTTGTATAGAAAAACTTTATTTTGAGTTTGCGCCACGAGTTATTTAGTAGCTGGCATCTATTAATTTTTTCCGATTTTATTTACTTGAAGCTATTATCAGTAACTTTGTGACAACATATATGTATATGATTAATGCTAAAAAGTGAGCAATATTTATAAAGATAGGTACTGAAGTGGCAGGTGATTTATAGGGATAATGTACCATTTCATGTTTCAAAATATCAAAGTGAAGGTAAAAGGAGCTGAGAAAATTATAAATGCAATTCACATGAAAGAAGACAAAAGTGATACTGTTCAAAACCATAAAGGAGAGGGAAAAAAAATAAATACAGACTGACCTCAACCAGCGATGATGAAACAGAAGAAAACCCCAATGAAAACTCCAAAGAAAACCTATGGCAGAAAGTAAAACAAACCAAGCGAAGAAAAATAAATATACCCAACAGTCAAAACATTTTACTACAAAATAAATATAGCCATTTAACCGATGCCATGGAAGAAGAAACTAACACAACACAAGTAGAAAACAAGGTCCCACGACCCCCGCCAATCTTTGTCTATGGTGTAATAAATTACCAACAAATGATAAACAAATTAAATGAAATCATAGAAATAGAGCAGTACAGCACAAAATCTCTAGCTAACAATACAATAAAAATCAATTGCAATACCTCTGATACTTACCGAACACTGATTCACTTCATGCAAGTAAACAAAATTGTGCACGATACATATCAACCGAAGGAGGAACGAGCCTATAGGGTAGTACTCAAGCACTTACATTTTACAACTAGCTCAGAAAGCATTAAAAAAGAACTTAGTAAAGACGGACATCAAGTCAGAAATATTATGAACGCAAGAAAACGGATAACAAAAGAACCTTTAAACCTATTCTTTGTTGACCTAGAGCCAGCACAAAGCAATAAAAATATTTATAAAATACAAAAAATACAAAACCAACTAATAACTATTGAACCACCCAAAAAAGTTAAAGGTATATCACAGTGCATGCGCTGTCAGCAATATGGTCATACTAAAGCTTATTGTACTAAACCCTATGTATGTGTTAAATGCGGAGGGACTCATAGCACGAATAATTGTACAAAAAACAAAGACACACCTGCACGATGTGCATTATACAATGGTTCTCATCCGGCTAGCTATAAAGGCTGCGAATTCTACCAAGGCTTACTAAAAAAATCCAACAATGCTAACAATAGACTAAACATTCAACACAACCCGTTAACAGCCATCTATACAAAATACCAACCTCAAACAAATAGTATCCAACAAAATTTAAGCTATGCAGGAGCAATGAAACATAACAGAACCAACGAACAAAATACATTACCCTCAACTAAGAGTAGAGAACACAACGAACAGGAACACCCTCCATCAGCCTGTGCAAATTCCTAGATGAGTTTAAGGCTCTGTTTCAGCAACTCGTACAACAGAAAAGTATGGTGATGAATCTGCTTACCACGCTGATAAGTAAAATTCACTAAATTTCTAACAATAGCCCTGTGGAATGCCAATGGCCTTCTACAGCACAAAAATGAAGTTGAAATATTCCTTCATCATAATTCAGTGGACATCATGCTAGTCAGCGAAACACATTTCACAGACAGATCATATTTTCGCATACCTAACTTCACAACCTACATAACCAATCATCCAGATAATACTGCGCATGCTGGGACCGCCATTTTAATAAAAGTACTATAAGCCACATCGAACTGCCAAAATATGTAACCAATCACTTACAAGCTACAGCCATTAAAGTAAAGACACTCCCATATGAATTAATAGTAGCAGCAGTATATTTCCCACCACGGCACAATATCAAAAAAGAAAATTTCAAGGAATTTTTCCAGACACTAGGGCATAAATTTGTTGCAGGTGGAGACTATAATAGTAAGCATACGTTGTGGGGATCTCGACTAATCACAACAAAAGGCAGCCAGTTGGCTAACCTCATACAGGAAAATAATTACTCCTTCCTTTCAACGGGTACACCAACCTATTGGCCGTCAGACCCCAATAAGATCCCAGATCTTTTGGACTTTTATGTAACCAATGGGATCTCGCAAGCGTATATGAACATAACACCATGCTACGATCTCTCTTCTGATCACTCGCCGGTAATTGCAACAATCAGTCAATATGCTATTCATAAAAAAACAACGCCCAGACTTCATAAGAAAAACACAAATTGGGAACATTACAGGAACAAGATAAAAGAAGACATAAATACCGTAATACTGCAATAGCATATCAACAGTGGGCTAGAAGTGATAAGGAAAAGGCCGTCCTATTTGCAGACTACTTTGCCGAAGTATTTACGCCTAATGATGACCTTACAGACAATGCTATAGACAGACATTTATCCGAGATCCCTAGCAACATACCAAAGATCAAATCCTTTACTCCGAAAGAGATTGAGAAGGAAATCAGCTTATTAAATCCTCGAAAAGCTCCAGGAATAGATAAAGTGACTACAAAAATGTTAATGGAGATGCCAAGGAAAGGGTTACTTTTACTTACCTACATTTTCCATGCTATCGCAAGACTAAGCTACTGGCCAAAGCAATTAAAAATTGCCAAAATAATACTAATCCTTAAACCAGATAAAGAACCCAACGACGTATCATCGTACCGTCCTATAAGTCTGTTACTAATTATCTCAAAATTACTAGAACGACTCCTCCTGCAAAGAATAAACTCTGACCCAATGACAGAAGATTGGATACCTATGCATCAGTTTGGCTTCCGAAATAACCATTCCACTATACAGCAAGTGCATCGAATCAGTCACCAAATAAATCAAGCATTTGACCAAAAGAAATACTGTCTATCAGTTTTTCTAGATGTCAGTAAAGCCTTTGATAAGGTATGGCATACTGGATTACTATATAAGATCAAAGAACTTCTACCCATCACCTACTTCAAACTGATAAAATCTTACCTAAATAGTAGAGAATTTTGTATCAAAGTCAATGACGAGGTGTCGGTCCAACGTCCAATTAAATCTGGAGTGCCCCAAGGCAGCGTCTTGGGACCCCCGCTCTACGTGCTCTATACAGCCGATCTTCCCACCAATGAAAACACAACAATGGGTACGTTTGCCGATGACACTGTCATTCTCTCAACTGCCATCGGCCCACTCATAGCATCGACCACTCTACAAAACCACCTAGACCAAATACAGACATGGACTCGTAAATGGAAAATCAAAATTAATGAGACAAAATCTGTGCAAGTAAATTTTACACTACGAAAATGGTTATGCCCACCATTATATTTTAACAATATACCAATACCGTAATCTACAAGTGCAAGATATTTAGGAATACACCTGGACAACAGATTGACGTGGAAAGAACATGTAGATAAGAAACGTAAACAGATTGACTTGAGGATGAAAGAACTCCAATGGCTAATTGGACGAAAATCTAAGCTCACGCTTGAAAACAAACTGTTACTCTACAACACCAATCTGGATGTATGGAGCAGAACTATGGGGATGTGCGAGTAAATCTAACTTAAACAAAATTCAAAGGTGCCAATCAAAAATACTTCGTATGATCACGAACGCACCATGGTACGTCTCCAATCTGACGATTCACAATGATCTAAAAATTCCTTATGTGAGGGACGCCATAAAAGAAAAAGTACAAGACATCACAACAAACTGGAAACCCACGTCAACCCCCTGTTGCACCCATTGCTTGATACCCAAAATGGTAGAAGACTGAAACGAAACTGGCCAGCAGATCTGAAACAGGATTAGCGAGGGCAACTCACTGGAGAAGCCCTCTTCACACAAACCACGACTACCCTAGTAATTAAAAACAGCATATTAGCTTATAGAATGGCTTGTAATTCTGATTGCTAATTAAATGATATATAATAAAAAAAAATGTAGTATTCTTGATATAAAAACTGCTTGCAATTTCTTTTACATAATCCGCACATTTTTTTATTTTATACAGACAGCATAAACTGGCTCTGTATTTTATGAAAATTGTTTTTTTTGCATATATATTTGTCTTTCTGGGATCACTCTTACTAACAATAAATTTTAATAGTAAACCAATAAATAATAATAAAATTTATTTTTTTTTATTTCAAGCTTAATTTATTTTGTTTTTTACATATATTCTAGAAATACTTCTTGTTTAATTTTTAATAATCTTAATAGTTAAAGTTTTTGAAGGTTTTGCTTATTTACTTTCTTGTTTAAGCTCTTGCTTATTAATGTTATACACAAGTAATTGAAGTGTATTCTCTGTTCAATATATTCATTTGATGTACAGCTTACAATACAATTAATAAACTTTTAGATATTATTAATAATAAATATTACAACAGGTATTTGAAGTCGTTCTATCGCTTTCTGGGAGGTCGTACTGTTATGAATAATTTATTCAAAGTTTTTTATCGTCCTTTTTTAAATATCTAAAATTTGATCTGCTTCTTATTCAGCCGTCTCCTTACGAAGGTTGGTGATCCATACGGCTAATTATGTTTTGGAAATTACTGCTCTGAATATGTCATTGGATTTGCAGTCAATCCAGCGGTGTATATCTCTTAACCAATAGTTCTTCGGTCTCACCTTTCTCTCTGGATTTTCCTTCGACCGTTAAGCGGAGTATTTCACATTTACTACCCCGCCTGACATGCCCAAAGTATTGTATTTTTCATTCCTTCAAAGTTAATAGACTCTTTATTCATTCGTCGGAGTACTTTGACATTTGTTATTCTTTTTGTCTAGGGTATACGTAGAATGCGTCGGTAGATGTACATTTCAAAGGCTTCTATTTTTATTTCTGTGGTGGGATCCAAAATCCAGCATTCGCATCCATACAGAAAGATTGGGGATACGTAGCATCGAATCATTCGTAAGCGTAGAGTGAGACTGTGGTCGGATCTGGTAAGAAAATGTTATGCTTGTAAATGTTCTTCGAGCTTGTTTAATGCGCGACCGGATTTCTTTTCTGTTAACTCCATATTAATTAACAAGAGTTCCCAGGTATTTAACATTGGGTATTTGTTCTAGGATGTTACCTTTTGTTTGCAAAGTTGCTTTGATCTTAGTTTTTGATAGATTCATTACTTTATTTTTTTTATTGTTTAATGTTAAACCGTATTCTTCACTAGATTCCACCAGTTGATCGACCATCACTTGCAACTCTGTTATATTTGTCGCTTTTATAACTATATCGTCTGCATAACGAATAGTTGTTACTCTGCAACCATTGATCACCACTAGTCCAATGTTTTCGTCTAGACATTCTCTAACTACAGCCTCGGAGTACAAATTAAAAACCACCGGGAAGAGTATGTAACCCTGGCGGACACCTTTCTTTATGAAAATGGATTCTGAATTTTCTCGCTCTATTTTAATTTCAGCTGACTGTTGCCAATGCTTTAATTATGCGGATATTTCTATTGTCTACTCTAGCCGATTGTAGTATTTCTATTAATTTTTTATGATTAACTCAGTTAAAGGCTTTTCGGTAATCAATGAAACACTCAGAAATATGTACATTCATGTCTCGACATCGTTGCGTCAAGACATTCAAACAGAAGATTGCTTCACGAGTTCAATTTGATACTTATCTTATGTTCTAATAGGACTTTTACTTTAGTGAAAAAAAATACTTGTGCGATTTACTTTATAAACACCTTTCCGCCGTATTTGAGGAAATTGCTATGTTATTTATTTCAAGCATTTGTATCTCATATTTTCATCCGATATATTAATTACACATTGTATATTTTATTTTTCTTTATATAGATCTTTAAAGTAATCTTTCGATAAGTAAATGTGAAGGTTTTTACACATATGTTTTAATACATCGTTATCTGTTCTCAGCCTGTCAACCCTTGTTCGGATTTGGAGACCCTTGTTTCATTCACAGATAGGGCTCATATCTTCAGAAGACTAATACTTTAAAATTAAGCTACTATCTCGTGGGGCTCAGTTTTTGTACTATTATGTGTATGGTGCTTGAAAATTGTTGCTAATGTCAACAGGCTAGCTGTTGTGGGTAATAGGCTCGTTTTCGCTGACATATTATCGGTATTTAATGGCATTGATGGCTGTTTTGTCTTTTTAATTCTATCTCAGTCCATTATTTAATATTATTTAAATTACTAAAACTAAGAAACCAATATCTAAATAAATAAAATGATCATTTCTGTTAAAATTATTTTTAAATTTGAGAATTTTCATTGCTTCTTTATATAATCTCGGATAATAGTTGCTACAATTCAATAAGACATGATTTCTGGAAGTAAATCTCGTAGCCAGTATTTTTCTTTAGTTTGTTGAGGTGTTCTTTTATACTTGCAGTGATTGGCTCGCAATCCCAACGTAAATCTAGCACAAACATGACATGCAATATGCTGCTTATGTATTTTGCAACACTCTCGTGTTTTCATGGCTTGTCAAAGCAAATTTCCATCATGTGTATATTTAGAATTCTTCCTATCTAGTTTGTAACTCTGTTGATATAAAGAAAGGTTGCCTACCATTACCGATTTCGATTGTGGTTTACGTGTACATCTGTTGGATTCATTGTTCTTTATCCTATTTGCAAGTAGCTATTTGCTTGTAAGGCTTGTACCAGATGTTTTAATCTCTTATGTAAAAATGAAAGTTGATATATTTGCTGTGCCCGATTCACCAACATTTTTATAATAATTATTTTTTAGTTGGTGATTCGACTGTAACGCATGTTTCTTGTAAGTCTAGTAGAGCAATCCTATTGTTCAGTAATAGACTCTATATTTATCCAATTTGGTCAAGGATGTTATAGTCAACGTGGAAGTAGCCACATGGAACTTTCCATCGGGCGAGTAAAAGAAGTCCACTAAATCGACACTTGCCAAAAATAATCTACCCAGCAAGAAATTAAAAGCTCTTTGTGATTTCACGATTGACGACAGAATCATCATCCTATCAGCAGATAAATATGACAAGAGGACTATACGAAGAATATGGTCAACATCTAATAACTAAAAATTGTATTGACATTTATCAACAAGTGGATGTTGTCTATATGACAACACCTGCGTACATTATTATTTGCTAAGCAAGGATATGAAAGGAGAACAACCACAACAAATCTGTTTGATCGGTCTCGGTGTATTTGATTATTAACAGCCTAGTATTAACAGAATGAAACGCTGGATATGTGTACCAGCCAAGTCTCACAACCAATTAAGTGCAAGCGTAAGGGTTCTCTTTATTTCAAAATTTAAAATCTTTGCTATGGCAGAAAAAGTGTTAATAATCACCTTTTGAGACTGGAATGACTTAGTCCAAATTAGATTTTTAAAGCACGGAGACATTATTAACTCTCGCCAATGCGTGAAAACTTTGGAAAACTCTGACCTTAATTGCAGCAAGTTAAACGTTGCACCAAAGTCATTCTACAACATAATAATACTTGTTTTCACAGTGGTCAACAGACGTAGAAAAACTTACAGACTTTGAAATTTTGCGCTTTTTTTGCCAGAATTTTGCCTCTTGCTATTTTTACCTTTTTTAAGGCTGAAGAGAGCACGTTACTGATACCGGCAAGAAACGCCTGAGTTTTTTCCAACTGAATAAACGTGGACAAGGATGATCATTTCTAAAAAAGTAATGATGTCCCTTGATGAAGGATACTCTAAACTTATATAAAATAGATGGCTTAAAGCTTATCTTATTATTTAGTAAAGTTATTGGAAAGGAGGCAAAACTTTTCAAAACACCCTCGTAAAATAATGTAAAATAAAACTTTTACATCGTCATTTAACAATGGAGATTATTTCTTTTTATTTCTGGCACTTTTGTTTTTCTCATCCTTATTGTTTCTTCTGCTAATTTTAATGCATCTCTTTGTAGTTACTGAAAGGTATTAAATATTTTATGGCTGACTTTCTCACATTATAAAATACTCTAATAATTAGGAATGCAAAAAATCCTACGGGTTATTTTTCTATACGCAAGAATGCTAATATTATTATGTTGTAACTGCTTAAAACACTTTGATATTTTATTTTTATAAATCTTAGAAATAAGATATGAAAATGGTAATACTAAAAACTTTATTTTATACTTGCAAATCCACTTTATCTGATAGGCTACATAATATCAGAAGCGTCATCTCCACTCTCTGCAATAATACGTTTATTCCAACCACGAAGACTAAAGTTTTTGATGCAACAGCCTTAGTATCCTCTTACATGTAAAACATTTGGTTGCTCTTTTAAATAGCAGCAGTAAATACATTTTTTTTTATAAATAAACATAAATGATGATGCCTATATGTATACAATAAATAATATTACTTTTTATTATGACATCTGTATACTTGTTTTTTATTTAGTAACGGAAAATATACTTTAGTTCTACAAAAAGCGTGGATAATGGATAATGAAGGATAATGAAGTTTTGGTTACTCTTTAGGGTATGTTTGCAATTATATATTATTATTATATGTATACTTTATATATTGTGGGAGGCATAAAACCTAAAGGTTCTTTTTTACCACCGTCTGTTTTTTCTATGATGTATCTTCACTTAAGACGTCACATCTATTAGAGGGGTTTAACTAGTACGTCGCATTTTTTGCTTGGCTTGTCTTGGTTTTGCGAATTTTCAAAGGTTAAGGTTGTTTGCTGGGTCGTCGCGCACCATCTCTGGTGCGGGGCGATGTGGCAAACACCGCGACTTACAAGATCGCCATTGTTACCCCTTGTTCGAGTGAACGCAGGTACTCAATTATTTTTAGTGGCTGAGTATGCCACCCGCTAGGCATTAGAGAGCTCGGGAAATGGAACCCGGGTCCGCCCGAATTGCAGCCCGCTCCTCGACCGCTTAGACCACTCTGGCGTGCTGATCGGCATTATCATCTATTTGTTTTCTCAGCAAGTGCTTTGTTTTGTGAAACCAAAAATAATTTTAACAGGAATGTTATAACCAGCTAGACACTAATTTTAAATAAAAATATTAAATAATGACAGAGAAATTAATAAAAAAAAACTATACAAACCACGGCATTCGAAGTTGTGTTTACCTACATATGATAATATTAATCTATATGTAGTAAAATAAGGCTCCTAACTCATAAAAAGTTGGTGACTTGCTTGATTAGCTGGGTTAAACTTATTTAACGATTATACGCAATAATGTAACTTTTGATGATTTATTAGCTATATATCTCTTACAATACAATTACTTTCCAGTCCGAAAACAAATGAAAATTAAAAATATTATACGCGAATAATTTGGTGTAAAGATAGAAATAGCTTTACTTATATAGAGGTACAGTGGATTATTATCTCTCTGTACCTTGTGCAATCAGATACTGTACTTTTATTTCTTAATTTTGTTTGTATGCATACATGTGCTTAGTTATTGAAAGTCAGTACATAAACATCTTTCTTTTCCCGAGCACGCAATTGAAAATACATTATGCAATTGCAAGTATCACAATGGTATGTTTTTATTTTATTAGCTTTATTATTAATTAGCGATCAAATGATTATGTGCCTGTGTGGTTATTAAATTTCAGACTCACTGCTCTAATTGTAACTGTGGCAAGGCAAATATGGGTGACAAATATTAGACTAAAAATGTTTATTTGACACATAAATATATAAACATGTTAACTCAGTATTACCATTTGAAACACATCTAAAAAAAGATAAAAGTAATGCAGCGGTAATTTGAATTAATTAAATGTTTTTAATTTGTTACTACTTTTTGTTATAATGTATATTGTGATCTAAAAGTAATTTAATAACTCATTCTCTAACAAAAAAGGGAAACTATGTTTGTACTGTGGTAATAGTAATTTAATTAACATGTTTATTTCTGTTATGAGATGTTTCTGCGCAAACTTCATATGCGCTCAAAGAGAGTAATTGAGGTATAATTTCAAAACATTTAAAGAACTAAAAAACTAGGCTGTTTTGCTCTATTCATACTTAAAAAAAAGAACTACAAAATGCAAAAATAAGCCTCGACAGTAAGAAGCCTTTTTGTATTATAGAAATATGGAGGCTTTACCTCTACACAAAATACTTTTATCAATTTGTACATAGTTTACAATTGTCATTCAATAACTTCTACCTGTTTTAGTGTGCTAAATAGTTCAAATGCATTTTTCAGAAAAATACGAATCTTACAATTGAAATATTCACATGTCTCACGTTCTGACAAAAAGTCGTCCGTCCCATCCGACGGTTTAAAAGAGTAAAACGTTTTAACAAAGGATGTCCCGCTATTTATTATTCATTCCGTTATAATAACACCGCACATCGCATTCCACAAGTCCGCCCTTTTGCGCTCGTATTTCACATGTCAGTAAATAAGACCTGAATATTTGATTTCCTCTCAGCACATTTATAACAGTCGTAATATTTTGCCTTTTTGATTGGCTTTTTCAGAGGCAGATCATAAAATCCCACTGAAGGAATAGGAGCAGTCATAATGCAACCCTTTATTATTTTAAGCATATCTCCCATTCTGTTGCTGAAACAATCTGTCCGTGAGACTAATATCTGCTGGTTAATGGATTTGTGTGTGCACTACTTGGGTGTGCTTGAAAAATATTGAATAAAAGCAAATGAATGTAATTATGTGTACAAAAGGGCCTGCCGCCGGATCGTTTCTGCTGTGTGCGTAAATGATTACGGTATTGAAACCTTTGCTATGTAACACATGAAAATGGCGGTACTTTTAAAAATGTTATCTTTATTAACATTAATTTTCCTCTGGGCAATATATTAAATGCGTTAAAAACTCTTTTTGCGGGATATTAGACTGCCACTATTTCAAAACATGTTGAAATGTCTTGTTAAGTTCTCTTTGCCGAGCATGATATAAATTAGATATATTAAAGAGGCTGTAGTAATAGCGACAGTTAAGAAGGGGCTATAAATTTAGTTTTACAGCAAGCTTTACAGGGCTACAAGGGATTATCAACTATAAAATTAACGTGCAGTAGTGACATAAAATTTTTAGTGTTTTGGAGCATTTAATTTCGCCGAGTAACATGTGTAACAACAATAACATTTGAAGTAATTTATTTCTGATTTAATGATACCTTTGTTCAAGTAAATATAGTTATATATAATTTGTTAAAAACTATAGAAAATAATTTTAATTATTTTTTTAAATTTGAATTTGCAAAACAGTGTGCAGAACTAAAAATAGGTTTTATTAACATTTTGATTATTTATCTTAAACATTTTAAATTTGATATAAAAAAACGGTTTTTTAAACTTACTGAAATATATAGGTATTTATAGGCAATTAACTAGAAGTTATGTTCTAATTAATCTCGAAAATTAGATATGCTATAAATTATTTAGAAGTTGAGTCTGAAGTTTATTTGCAAAAGTATAAAAAATGCGTTGCTGTTTTGTTTTGTGCTTATTATGAGCATGTTTAAGAATACTTATAGCTTGATTTACGACTGATGACAATACAAACATAGGGAATGAAAATCAATACAATTACACAAATCATCAGTTATTGCCGAATATAATTAAAATAGCTACATGTATTCTGCTTCCTAAAATATACGTATATTAATGATAATTATCTATAAACTACATTTATTTTAAAATGGAATTTGTAATTTCTGTACTTATTACAATTAATGTCCATAATGATAAATTCATAATGATACTAAATAAACATTATTTGAGCTTAATTGTGTTATAAAAACAAGAAAATCTTTATATAATGTACAAATGTTAATTCTAACTTTATAAATCAGATATTTTTTGTTTGAAATTTTAATATTTGATTAGCCAACGTTTGTTCACGTTAAACTTGCACTTTTTAGTTATTTTTAATTATACCAGGCCACAGCTGTATTTTAGACGACTTGAATTAATTTTGTGTCCGACTTATTTTAAACTTATTAGACCCAAAAAATATTTTTCATAACTTGACTTTACTTCTATTTATACTACTATTATCTTGTCATTTTCTCCTTTATTAAATGTCTTTATTTCTCTGCTTTATTAATTTTTATTTTAATTTTTTGTCTACCATATGGACCTGAAAGTATTTTATAATGCGTTTACCCAAAACTTATTATTTTTTAACCTTGGTGTTGCTTAACTTTCTGATTAAATGTCTTTTTGTAGTGTCTTAGTGATTTTAAGGCTTACATTGATTACTCTTTTTAATATAACTTTTTGATCACAAATTGGTACTTGCGTTAATCAACACAGGCAGGCTACTTGGTCAATATTTATTATTTAGACACTTTTTTGAAATATTGCAAAAATTGAAATACCGCATAATTAAATGATAATGTAGTCATAGTTTGGAAGTTCGCTTATTTCCTATTATAAGTAAAGTTTACAATTGTATTTCGTTAATTAGTAAGCGTTATTCTTATTGTCCGACATAATAAAAAGAATAATTAAAGGTTTTTATGGCCCGAAAAGGCCAATAGACTCAAATGAGTGAAATGAGATATTAAATGACACCAGCGATAGAAGAAATTTTGTAATCATAAACAAACAAATATGTTACAAAAAGTAATTTCTCAGTAGATTAGAATAACAAAAAATCGAAATATACTCTATCCGCCAAGTTGATAGTATGTCTTCTGTGTTTATGATTTATACCAAAAGTTTGCTATGATAATTATAATAAAAAGATTAATACAGAATTTCATGATTTTGCAATCTACTGTTAGAAATGTGATACTAAAATATAAAAAGACCGACAAATTTACTGTAAAGGAAAAACTGGAGGACAGAAGGAGCTTTCTGAAAAAAGCTTAAGGATTTTAAATCATATTGTCAAATACAATAGACGCTTTTTTGCGGCAGAACAATTTTAATACTGTCACAAGCCACAAGAGAATATGTTAGCCAGGACTTGCAAAAGAGCAATAAAGAAATTGGCTTACAAGTTTTACAAGGTAAGACAACATGTTTATAAATTAACGAAACTATGACAATCAATTGTGTTATTTATGCATGCGCAGGAGAAGTTATTTTTATCAATAAATAAATACGAAATCGTTTTAAACAGGCCCAGGAGCGACAGCATTGGTTGTTGCAGCATGAGAATCGATAAAATATAAAGCTATGTAATTTGTCCCGGAGTTAGCTGCAAGGATTGCTTAAAAAGAACTACAAAATACTGCAGCGAAATACTGGTTTCAGAATATATGTTCACTCAAGAGAAATATTAATACATTAAGACATATTAGAAAATAATCTCTTATCGTCTATTTCAAAACTAAGCTTTGTTAAAGGTAACTATTTTTCCTAGCAACGCAGAATCACATCCGATACGTCAAAAATAATTAAGACTATGCTTGTGGAGAACGAAATACACACACTAAATTGGCCCACAAAGGGTCCTTATCTTTTGCCTATAGAATATTTATAATATTTATTGTTATGTTTGATAAGTAAAAATTATAAATCTTCAAATAACTGATTTGATATTTAAATGATGATAATTTTATTTTCAAAAATTGTGAATAATATGGCTAAGCGAATACTTTTGATGCATTGATTAACAGAAACCAGTCTTCACATGCTTTATTACTATTAAAGAGCTTTTGTCAACATCAACCCTTATTTGCCAGACTAAGAGAGATAAAAACTGACGAAAAACATAGGAACAACAGAAGAACTTTATTGGTATCAAACGGTAGATATCCAACTAATACTATTTTTATTAAAACTTTTGAAATAACTGAAGGTATGCTTTAAGGGTACATTTTGTTTTTCATCCTCTTCATTATACCTGTCGGAAACTTGACGACGATCAACGAGGAATCAAAATTAATGGATCCTCAATTAAATTCACTATATCTATGACGCAGCTATTCTTAATGGTGTTTCAAAGATTTTTAATATACGATCAGTTGTTTAATGTCAATCTGTCTAAAACCAAAATGATGATAAATCAACAGCAAATTACCGACACCCATCTCGCAGTTAATGAGCAGATTATAGAAAGGATCTTGCTTTAGGTATGTCGATCAAGAAATGGGAATGCGATGGGGAGGAACAAAACTAAAGCTTTACTAGTCAATTTGCGTCTGCGTGTCATATAATATTACATGTAGTCTATTTTTTACAGGGTGTGGTAACGTGGTCTTTAAAAGTAAGAACTCTGAATTGTTTTGAAGCATTTGACTATGCGAAGAGTTTTGTCCATCCCCCATGCAACATACGCTGGGATTGCACCAAGGATAATTTATTTATAGCGATGAAATATGATTGGCGCTCTCCTTCCTCGAAATTTGGGTTTTGCTGCAGATTTAAATGCGAATCTAGTCTGTGTGATGTCATTAGGTGATGTAACTAGAACACGAAGAAAAAGAAGTGAGTTATTCGTGCATTGCTGCAACTGTAGTTATAGACGAACTAAAGAAGCAAACAATAAGTGACAACGGTAGACTGTGTGGTTCCTTTGGAAGCAGGGAGTGGCTGCTTCTGACATTTATTGTATATGAGGTTAGTAGCCATGTTTATCTGACTCTGTAAAGGCAAACAAGCGAATCGGAATTTAATATACTGGCAAATTCAACAGGTATGTTTCTCGAAGCTTTGCATACTATCATCCATGAAGATGACAAAGTTTATGTACTATAGTTTTTCTATGCTGTTACCCGTGGGCAGAATAAAAAATGCGTGAAGGTATTCCAATGACTGCTGCAGTTTAGCAGCTTAGCTCTAAATATGTTTTTTTGAGAAAGACGTCGTCCAACGACGAGATTTAGTGGTATGTCCACAAGTGATGCCTTGCTACATCCAAATAATGGTACCTTACGGAAACTTCCGAAGATATATCAAAAGTGCATAGACATTGAAGTGAATATATTTTTTATAATTATACATTTGTAACTTTAAAAAACTAATGACCTTATTTTAAGTGAAAAAAAATGGAAACCTTTTATTTATGTAATACGTGGTTGAAAAATATTTACTTGATGATGAACATAGTTATTTATATAACGCAATTATTATTTATTCAAGAATTAAGGATTACCGTAAATTAAACAAACTTTCATATATACTAAAAACAGTCAGTGACAATGTAATCTTTCCATATTTTTTTATTATTAGATGGTTGTTTTTTTGTCGTAATAGATGCATTCAATGCTATTACATTTTAAACAATAAACAAATACGCTCAATAGATTTCTCGTTCAATTTCTTGCCTATCCTTAGCGTTGCTCACATTTAACTTTGCAATACAAAGACTAACTGAATAGTGCCATTTTGCAGATAAAAGCCCGTTCTACTAACCTTTAAGCGGAATTCTGATTCAACTTTAGCCATTGTCTTAGGCAATCTGAGCTAAATCTGAAATAAGTACATTCTCTCCACGGCCCAACAAATAAAGCAAAACCGTACCCGTTTTTTACTTTTATCGACAGCAACTCGAAATCCGCGCTTGTTGCGAAACCTGCGGCCGTCTGTTTAAAGCGGTTTGCGTTGAATAGCTCGGAGATTCTGCGTCCAAGTTATTATCAAACGCACTCACTACAGCGCAAGGGGCTAATTTGAAGGCGTTTGTACTTACCTACGCATTAGAATGTTATTTATTAATGGCGCTTTATTTATGCCAAATAACTTCCCCTCTATAATTTGCCCCGCCGGTAAATTATGGCCGGCGCTAGAGCGCTCCATAGTTGCGCAATAAATAAAAAAACTTTATTAAATGATGTAGTTGCCAATTATAAACACGAAAAACCGCGTTTTCTTGAAAAACACGGCTTTTAATGTATCCGCGTGATTATTAATTATAACTTTTATAAATGAAAGCTTATTAATACCGGGGCCTTTTGTCTTTTCTAATTTGTTACCTCAAAAAAAAATATTATGCAGAAGTTTAATACGTGATTGTTTTGTCTGTTAACATTTTTGTTGTATGTAATTATAGAAAAATTTAATATGGATTTACAAATACAAAGATAAAGTGCTCTTTATTGGGAAATGTTGAAAATCATTTAAAATAGAGCACTAGAGAAATGTATAAAATTATAACTCTTCTTTCGTAAGTATATTGAAATGTTTGTCTAAATGTTTAGGATTATGAGTTAATATCAATTCGAAACACAAATTTAAATAAAATAAAACTCGTGTTTCACTCCATAAATGAGTACACACGAACAAGATTAGAAATGGCGATAGCTATGGAAGTTATACAAACTAGATATTAACTATACTGAAATTAGTGAGGTATACAAAACAAGAAAATATTATTAAGTAATTAATTTTTACTATACATATTTTTGTATTTTGATTGTATACTTAGTAACTTAACAATTAGCGTCAATATAGACGGAATTGTTTATTATTTTGAATGAAATACAGTATGTATGACAAGAAGGTGACCATGGTCATTTGGTATTATATTAATTTAATAGTCTTTTACGCAGTACATAGTTTGATGGCACATTGCGTTATCGCTATTCTGAATGTAAAATTTTTGAAGCAATATGAGGCAGTGTTTTTAGTAAATCATGCAAAAGGACCGAAAGTGACTTATAAAATAGCTACACATACATGAGGAAATTTGGAGCATTTATTAAGAAGTGAGTAACATCATATTTGGAAGTTGGAAATATAGACGATCCACCGAAGAGGTAAATACCATGCGTTACTACATCGTAGAAGTGATCTTACGTTTCTTTAAAGACAGGCCATGCCTTTCACTGTGGTATAACCAAGTTAAGGTAAACAGGAAAAGAATTCAGGTCTTTCTAAATAGGATTTGAAATCATCTTTGTAAAAAAAACGTTTTTTTCGATCAACTTTGAGGAACATTTCCATCAAAAAGCACGTGAATGAACAACTGGCCTGGACAATGAAAAATTTTGATTGAGATTGGGACAATGTTATCTTTGAAAGAGTCTTCTTTCTGTACGAAGTCAGCGAAAAGTAATTGGGTTCTTCAGCGCACAGTAAAACGCCCTGTGAACGTGCATGTTGGGATGCTTCTGTAAACGTGGTGTTAGTTGTCTTTTTTTATTTATGGACAATTTAAACGCCCAGACAATGTGCATCATCTACTACAAATGTTCGCTGAATACTACTTAAAAGTTCTTTGATTCCAACAGAATAAGTTGGGCGTTGCAAGAAGACAACAAACTGTGCAGTGCATGGAAACGATAAAATAACGTCATTACAGTGGAATGGTCAGCAATGTCCGCAGATGTCAACTTTACCGAAAATGTGTAGTCGTGCATGAAAATGAAACTCAAAGGAAAACCAATGAATATAATGGAGTAGCTGTCATTTCAAATTAAGATTTTGCAATCTTTGCCAAATGTTCTGGCACTTAACATACGGCTGGTGATATCACATGGATTATTACATAAGGATCACTTATTTAATAAATATATTTATTCGTAAACTGTTTACTTGCTTAATTCGATTTATCATTATTGACAAATACTGGATCATATATTTTAGAAGAAACTTCTGAAAGTTGCTTAGCGGCTCATTGCTTGTTTTCGTTCAAAGTATTCTTATAGGTTTTCTTGAGTGTCCCTTAAAGTTTTAGCAATGGTCCACAAGTAAAATGTAACTTTAAGAACTAAATTCTTGTCTTTGACGGTACTATTCAGATACTTTGTAAGGAGTAAACAGTTCTTCTCTAATTATTATAAACGTAAGACTACTCGAAAATAGAATTAACAATACAGTTTAGACCAAGCCTGATGATAATACTTCATTAATGACATCAAAAATAGTATATAATTGAGTTTTGATGTCTCTATTGCGTCGTTGTTTTGTATGATAGAGGAATTACCTTATGTTTAAAGTCAAAACAATAGATCACTTACCGTATTACTTCGATAATAAATTAAACATCGTTGTTGCTCATTACACGATAGTGAGCATCAAAAAATTATAAAACTTTGTCTATTAAACAAGTAAAAATTGATTCATTTACTAGTTGGCTAAAATCAGTAAACAAGATTGCAAAATATTGTGACATTATTAGTTTTAAATTAGTAGGTTTATATTTCTGGCAAGTGACACAGCGTACGATATGGTTGGCTACATCTTTTGTTATCATAAGTCAGTCGTGTTGATTCATAATTCTTTGGCATGTTTTTCACATCTATTGTGTTCTACCGAGAGCGAATGTTTACATTTTATTATTATATCCAAAACTTGGACCGGAGAACGACCAGTTGTAGTTCTTCAGCATAACTCCTTAAAACTTACCGGTAAAGCAAACTCCCTAACATCATATAATTACAATTAAAACACCTCATGACGTCCACTGAGTCGGGGTTTTTGCCTTGAAAGCACCGAATGATTGCAGCAATGTCTGAACCGCTGATCTGTCGTTTTCGCAATTTGTTACAAAGATTGATATAGGTGAAAAACGCAATAGGATTTAAAATTAGCAAACAAAATAGGATATCGGCAACATTTTGTCTTTCAGGAAAGAATATTATACGACTGCAACTGGGAAGATCAATGAGCAAGAACTTTATAAGCAAACCCAAGAACATAAGTTGTTGGAGAGGCTGGTGTTCAATTCTTATAACAACTTAGGTTTCATCTAACTATAGAAGAAACTTCAGTAGAGCGAAGACTAACGCTATTGTTTCGCGCTTTGTAGCAATGTCGACAGTCGGGAGATTGTTCTTTTCTTAGAATGAGCATACCTAAATGATGTAGGTACTAGTATCATTATCACTAATGAATAATTTTCCTAGTTGGCTTACCTTAATACGAGAAGTATAATGGGACAATTATTTGGAGCTCAGTATGCCTTATTTTGAACAGGATCCGAACTTCAAACCTTTCTTAAATCATTTAAAATTAGGTGTAAAATGTAAGCAATGGTTTGACGTTAGTGTTAGGAAATTAGCCTGAACCTTATCCTGATGAGGAAAGATAATTCGGGAAGTAAATAAAATGTTTGGGCTCCTTCACACTATCACAACAAAAGTTACGTTTAAAACAATTAACAGTTAGTTTGAACACGTGCAGTATATTAACATTTAAAGTTTGAAGTAAACATTATTATCACCTAGAAAAGTAAAAACGCTGACATGTTTAACGGATATTTATCAAATAACCTCTAAAACTTGGAAATGCGCTTCGAAAGCTAAACGGCATTCTTCAAAATTGGTAAAATTCCAAAGGAACGATAAATCCACACTTAACAATATTGTACTCTCTAGCAGTAACCACATTGGAACTTAAAGCTATTTGTAATCGTATTTTTTTCGTAGAATACGATAGGTCATCCACTTTAAGAAGAGAATGACTTAATAGTATTGAGTTTGCGAATGTATTTATCTTTCTTGACTTACATGACATAGAAGAGAAGTATGGCTGTTCTCAATTATCCCTTGTAGAGTAAATCTATTTGGAGACGAAAGTCGGAGGAAAATTGGATCTTCAGTTAGATTGATCACGCACGAAGATTATTTTCTAGTTCATATACACAACTATGTTTCTACTGCCTTCAGCGAAGCAACATCAACGCACATAATTCAATCAACCTACCTATTCTTTGTTTTAACTATTAGTTCAAATTTTACTCGAGAAGAATTTTATAACATTCTAGAATTATCTAATGTTATGCAAGCCCTTTCAAGGAAATCCATACCCAAAAGGACTTTAATATCAAATTTAATCGGATTATTATGTTCATTCAAGCAAACAATAAACGCGCACGTTGTTATAATTTTCATAATTCCATTCACTGAAGTCATTTGCAAATTATATGCTACTTCAGCTATCCATTGATTTAGCAAATTTTCAAATGACTTAAATCCTACCGTAGTATATTTTGGATTGAGGCTCAAAATAGAAGGACCCTCTTTACCATTCATGGCAATACTTAGACGGCACACATAACAAAATTTCGACAAAGGAAACTTCCAGTAGCAGTTTTCTTGTAGGTTGGTCACTGGGAATGAATGGCATCAAGAATATCCACAACTACAGTTTGCAATTTGGTAATAATAAGTATATATCAAATTTTAACACAAAGTCCTAATAAATATTTTATATTATATTTATATTTTTTTTATTTGGTATGTAAATGCACGTAAGACTTTTTATCAACGCGCTTTCTTGTAAGTTAATTTGGATGAGCTATAATTAATTTCTTTAATAGATTATTCAATTTTGCAACCTTGTGTTAATAATATGATAAAAACAGTTTTAAACTTGTGCAGACGAGGGTAGTTTCGCAAATTTTTTGATGCAATAAGTCATAGATAATCTCACTTTGTGCACTAATCGGAAGTTCATAGGGCTGCATAGCACGCTGCTAATAACAAGTTTGTCAGTGCGCTGGATTGTTTCGCACTCAAAAACATTTCCAATAATGCACGTACAGTAGTGGTATACACAAGTGTCTTTAAGCAGATCCTCAGAATTCTGGCTAATCATAATAGTCTTTAACTCTTGACACTAAGTGACCGTTAGCTAACTGCAAAACACGTTGTCATCATTAGCTCAGAATATTGTGTAGAAAAATATTTACGTATACATTTTTAAACCCTCAAAACGAGCAATATTTTCTCAAAAACATAACATAAAGAGTTATTAAATTAAAGATATTGTTAAACAAGTAACATTTAAGTCTGGGTAAAAATCTATTATGAAAGATTTAATCTATAGACTAAATATTTTTAGAAAAGATTACACAAATGCACTAAATAAAGTATTTTTAGATAACTGAAGGGCCATTTTTATTTTAGTTGGATTTGTTTTTATGGCATATTAATAAAGATATGCGAAAAAAGTTAGAATCAACAAGAAGATAAAGATATCTATCCGGATTATAAGACGGATTAACACAAATAAACAGCAGCAATGAAAACTGCAAAAAAGAAGTAAAAACAACAATCTTAAGTATATTACAAGTTGGAGAGCACATGATATATTACCAATTACACATAGTTTCTAGTGGTACCCAATAAAATAAAATAGTAATTGATAAAAATTGATAATACATGTTAGATAATTATTTGTCATATTTGCATCAATAAAACAATAGTCACTACATTATTTGGCATTGCATTAATTTTTTTAGAAAAAGGAGAACAGAAAGTGTCAGTTGTTATAAGAATACTACAATATATGCTACAACTATTCATGCAGTCTTCAAATTTCACTAGAGGTCAATATCTTAAAATAGCTAAACGACAAAATGTAAAAGGATAAACATTTCAGTAAATTACATATTGTCTGGCAGCGCACGTGTCATTAACTTTCTGTAACAACTTAAACCTACCAAAGATGTTCTGACTGAAACGGAGCTAAGACTTACCGTTTCAAGATCTTAAGGGCTCTAACTGCAGTCATAATCATATTGCTAACCTTTATGAGGCGAAAACTACGAGGTGCATACATCAAAAATGCCAAAAAATAAATAAGATAAAGATAAACCGTTGAAAAAGAAGAAATTGTAAAGAAAATCTGCAAAGAAGATTCAACGGTAAAAACTGTTGGAAGTAACCTATCCTAAATAGAATAATAACATATAAAATATTATGAAAATGATTCTCTTCCATGCCGTTTAGAAGATGAATAGAAAAAATTACTAATCAACCTAAAGGTACTGATTATCTAACAGTAATGTATAGATGGTTTTAAAATATAATAAATAATGAAACAAAAAGTAGAATATACTTTAGAAACTTTTATAGTACTTCATTAAAACAACTGAATGTTAATTGAGAGTTCTGATAACCCTCGTAAATCTTGTCTGAAAACTTTAATTCCATATTATTTCTTCTTCTATAATTTATTTTGTCTAACTTTCTATGTTGGATGCTCTTTATTCTTCATTTCATCCCATTATCATATAAAAACAGGAAACTTAGTAGATAGCATCCAGCAATACATTTTACAGCTCGTTAAATTCGATATAAAATTGCGTCGCATTCTTTATGTATTAAATTTCAATAGCTCAAACAAAATAATTATTGAATTTTATATCAATGGTTATGTCATATGCGAGCGGTTTTCCACAACCCACGTTTCTATACAATAATGTGCCGTATGTTTGAGTTTTTGGGTTGCAACATTTTACCTTTATTTTACTTTCTTAGAGTAAAAATTAAATAAAGGGAAATTTTAAGAATAAAAACAAACATATTGTTGCATTTTCTATCAAGTAACATATTGTGTGCTGGGTTTCTAAACTTTTACAAATCAGAAGGTTTTTATCTTCCTGCCCTTGCTTCAACCACCTTAAAAATTACCTCGTTCTATTTCGTATCCAGTGATGTGCTGTATGTCTATTTTTCCTGGTTCTAATATTGTACTTTCCAGTTTCTTCTGTAAGAGTATAAATTTTGACAAAATAAATAATAACAATAAAACAATTTAAATTTTAACCATGATAATTTTTTTATATATTACATTCTTCTGGAGATGGAAAATCGGGAGATAGTATAAAACACAAGTTATATATATATATATATATATATATATATATATATATATATATATATATATATATATATATATATATATATATATATATATATATATATATATATATATATAATAAAATATGTACTAAGCACCCGCGATCAACCAGAGTTATATTTTTCATTCATTTTCACTTCATTAGTAGTGGAGTTTTAAAAATCCGATTTTAGTGGAGATTTTTTAGTGGATAAATAGCATGTCTAAAAATAGTAATGTTTTTGTATTCAGTGGTTTTGACTGGGCTATGTTAAGTCAATCATTCAATCAATCAGGAGACTGGGATTTATACGCTGACTAAACTCAATGGTCGAATTTAACTCTCGGAATTTTTTATTCACAATATATTATTTAAAACATACTGTTGCACATTATGAATGATTTCTAGTAATTATTAAACTACTTTTCTTAGGAGACGACTTTTTTGCTTGCTTTTTTTATTTTATTTTTTACTGCTCTGCCCTATAATAATATAAGGTTTAGACTTATTTACATCTACAAAACAAGTAAAAGTCAAAAGCAAACAACCAACCGAACACCTTCTTGGCTTCTACTGTTAAATGATGGGAAATATTTTAAATTGCTATATAGAAAACTTATAAAGCTTAATACTTAACTTTAAAAAATAACACATACCAATTACTCCCAGCTAAAATTTGCTGGAATGATCACGTACTCTTAGGCAATTATCCGGCATGAACAATTAACAATAAAACACCTACCAAACAAATGTATTTATAAACAAACATAATTACTAATTCCCGTTAACTAAAGATAATGAAGTTTGGTTTTGTGTACTTTTACATAATTAGCAAAACAAACATTTATAGTGAACCGTAAAAAACATAAAGAATTGGCCTGAATTATTTATTATGAGGAATTCAATATAAACAGTGTTATATGACGTGATTACATAATGATGAATAAGTATAGGTAACTTACGTTTGCATGAATTTCTGCTTGCTCATTAAATATAGCGAAAAGCTTTTGCATTTCTTTACTGCTGCCATTTAACGGCTATTAAGTAGTCCATAAAAGCAAGAACGGTCTCTGGATTGAAGGCACGTTTTTGTCTAGTAGTTAAGTTTTTAGTTGTTTAAAAGAACTTATTATTGCTTTTTTTTGCTATATTAAATAGAAACTTTTTACATTTAGTCAACTTGAAAATTAAAAAATAATAAATTGCGTCTGGTAAACATATTTAAGCTAACATTATATTCAAAAAATATTGAATTTTATAATAAAAACTTTATTAACATAAAACTTTATATAGGCTAGTTTCTTTCGAAATAATTTACGTTGCTGGTAATACATCGCTATCAGCCTTTTTTCATTTTTAGAACGTTTTCTTGTACAATTTGTTAAGCATGGTGTTCAAATGTTGTATAGTATTTTTCTTAGTTTCGTTTATGGCTCAAAATGAACGTCATTTTAAGGTCATTTTAATCTGTGGAAAGATGTTAAATGATTTTATTTCTAATTTATCAATAAGCAAACGCAATACGAATTTTGCGAAGATGCAATGCATGTCAGGTAAAATAGCAAAAATTATCTCGAATGATCTCATGCTGATGCTCATTTTCTCAGTGATTTTTCGGACAAATAAGCGACGAACAATATCACAAACTGCAGTAATGTTGTTATCGTTTGTTGATGTAGGAGATTTTCTAGGTCTGGGATCGTCATCGATCGATGTCCTGTCCGTTTTAAATAAACCTGCAAGTTTGCAACGCATAGCGAAGAGGCGCAGCAGTCTCCCAAATTTGAGAACCCTCTAGTTGACCTTTGACCAATCAGTTTCAAAATCACTAGCAAACAAGCCTTTTTGGTCACCTATCGATTGATGTAAACAGAATTTGGAAATTCCCAGCCATTCTCGAGTTTTGCTCGGACGGACGGACGGACAACATGAAGTTAGTGACTCCGCTTGCTTCGCTACTTAATAATTTAATCATTCGTAGTACTACGTTCCATTCATAAAATCTCTTCTCAATGTCTGTTAGGATGTGTATTTATAGTATAGTTTTTTGTCATAAATTCATATAGCTGTGCTATTGCTTGGTGTGCCATTTTTAAAGCCGTATTATATAGTTTTTTACATCACACTGACGTGTATTAAAATACAGGACATCACGTAAAGTAGAAAGGGGGTCCAGTCATATTATTTACTTCAACCGAATGTTAGGTGTTTGCAGCAGAACGTACTGATTACTTACATAACACCACTGCGGTGCAGAAGGCAAGGAAAAATCACTGCACTATATTCCCAAGATATCCTATGAAAATGTACTGAGAAACTAGAGTGATAAGATACGATCCATCTACCACTCGGCGCCATGCATAATGCGGACAGTATGTTACTGGAGACAGAACAACTGGTCATTATACACAGCTTTGCAAAAAGATAAGGCTGCGAACCTGAAATATTCGGGGAATGATTCAACCAGCGAAAATGAGATCATACACAAAAAGCAAGCACACTACGACCTGAAAATATTGGGAATCACCAAAACTCATATGAGAGGCTTGGGATACTCTATAACCCGAAGGACCACACTATACTTTTTGTAAGAATTGTCTAACTCTATCTATATCGTTCGAAATTAACAAATCTTCTACAACCAAGTCGACGATACTCTAAAAAGTATGACAAAAAGAGATATTACAATTCTGTTGGGAGATTTTAATGCCAAGGTAGGGAGCTCGTCGAAAGATGACCACCTAAAAGAAGTAGTCGGCAAATATGGATTTGGTACTAAAAATGACAGGAGTGAGAAATGGCTACAGTTCTGCGCACAAAACTCTCTTACGATTATGAACACCTGCTTTAAAAACCACCTGAGGGGACTGTACACACGGATAATGCCAGATGACCGAGTACGTAATCAAATAGACTACATCGCTATCGACAAAAGATGGAGATCGTGTATAAACAGCACTAAAATATATCCTGGAGTTGATCGCGCGAGTGACCACAAACTCTTAGTAGCAGAGATTTGTCTTAAACTAAAAAGATGCCCGCGGTTAATTCAATCGGCACAAAGAAGCCTTGAACGTGGAAAACTAACAGTCTTCAGTGAGTATTTAAAGACCAAATCAGATAACTTTGCGATAAATTGCCACGACGATATTGACGACAACTGGAACAGAGCAAAAAATCTTATACTCTCGTCACACAAGGAGAGCCAGAAAAAGGCAGTCGATGCTCTGAGAAAAAATATGGATAACGGAAGAAACATGGAAGGCCATCAGAGAACAAAAAAAAATATTCAAAGGCTCTTGCAGACCACCAGGAAACTTCGGCAAAGGTTCAACGTCTGTGACGCAGGGACTATAATTACTACTTGAATTCAGTCTGTTAGGACATAGAAGATTATGCGCTATAATTCCAAACAAGGGATCTCTTTCTGAAAATTAGGAGCATCACTCGAGAATTTAAGCCGAGGACATGGGCCATATAAAATGATGAGGGAAGACTGTTGACCTAAAGTTACAGAAAGATGAAGATAACACTGTGAAAGCCTATATACTCTGACTCCGTAACACGAGCTGCAAGTACCGCGACTACAGACAAGCATTGTATGGAATCCAATATCCTCGAATATGAAATCCGAGGTGCACTACGCAAACTCAAAATAAACAAATCAACCGGTAGAGACAAAATTTTTGCTGAAGAGCTTAAGCACCTAGGGAATCAAAGGGTGAAGATAGTGCTTGACTTATGCAATCAAGTCTGGAAAACAGACAGATGGTGCACTAAGTGGAAAGGGTCCCTACTAATTCCACTGCACAAGAAAGGCTCAACAAGAACATACGAGCAGTTGCACTTCCATTTCATGCTAACAAGATAATGCTTTACATAATCAACGGCCGACTACAATTGTACTTTTAGTGGCAGATACCCAATGAACAGGCGAGTTTCGTGAATGGTCGAGGCACAAGAGAACAAATTGTGAATATAATAATTGAGAAAAGTCGAGAGTGCAATACGCCGATACTGATATGCTTCATCGATGACTTGAAGGCGTTTGATTGTGTTAGATAGGATTGCCTGTGGACCATACTACAAGAGATGGGTGTACCTCAACACCTCATTTCGCCGATCGTTAATTTGTACCAAAACGGTGTCCATGGTTAGAGTTAATGACATCATCTTAGGCCCTTTCAAGCCAAAAAAGGGGGTAAGACAGGGGTGTATTTTCTCCCCCATTCTCTTTAATATATATATAGTGAATACATAATGAGGAAAACAGAAGAATGGAAGGGAGGCGTCTTAGTAGGTGGAGTAAAGGTCAGCAACCTGAGATATGCGGACGACACTACACTCTTTGCGTCTTCGGAGAAGGAACTAGCCGATTTTTTTATAGCATAGAGTACGAGAATGGAATGATTGGGTTCACTATCAATAACTCGAAGACAAAAATCATGCTTATCGAGAGATACGGTCAACTTTCTAGGACAGGAGAACTCTGAGATCTAGAATTTGTTGGCGAGTTTATATACCTCAGATCATTATTTACTGACCAGGAGGAAGCGAAATTAAAGACAGGCTGAAATGGCCAAAGCTGCAATGAGCAAGCTGACACATATTTGGCAGGTCAGAAAGGCCTTCAATGTCACCAAGATGAGAATAGACCGGACAGTGGTTTTCTCGATTCCTTAATAGTCCAGAGTCATGGATCATTCGGGTAATAGAACGAAAAAGATAGAAGCCTTTAAGATGTGGTGTTGCCGAAAAATACTCCGCATACTATGGACCACCAAGAGAAGAACAAATCTGTTCTGGACCAACTCCGCATAAGAACTAGATTATCTACGATCTGTTACCAAAGTATTCTCGGTTACTTTGATCACATTGCCCGTCGATAACCAGATAACCTTGACAATTTGATGGTGATGGGCAAGGTATAAGGGAAAAGACCTTGCAGTCGGTCACCTAGCCGCTGATAGGACCAAGTAACCGCCCTCACCAAACTCTCTATTAAGACCGCCCTGAGAGAAGCCGAAAACCGAATAAAATGGAAGAAGATTATACATATAACCACGAAGGCCTTTCAAGGACACGACCTTCAGTAATGAAGTATTATGTAGTTGGATATATTCGGTCGCTTCTAACATTTTATATCCTTCGGTTGTGTGTTCTAAAATTTCTTAGGTATAGTGATATTTTGCTACATTTACTCTATAGTGAAGTAAAGTCATTAATTATTTATTTAAGATAATTATTAGTTGTAATTAGTTAATTTTAAATAATTAACGATGAACCTTCAGTTACATGAAACAACTGTTCTAAAAAAATGTATGAAAAGTGTTAATATATTCTTCTCACTCTTCCTATTCTATAACTATTAAACGTCAGCCTTCTTCTTTTCTACTTATGAACGGTCTCCCTTTGCATGATTTTGGGTGCAATTTTTTGTATTTTGTATGTTCTGCTTCAATGATTCTGCTAAGCTCTTCTAATTTTGTCTGTGTTCCGTTTACTACGAAATGTATAGTAAAGATCATTATGCTTAGTGCTTTCATTAGTCTATTCATTTCATAGACTTGATATATTTAGTGAGGATAATGCTGAATTTTTTGTTGTACTGTGGTATCCTGAAAATTATTATTATATGTTCTACAAAATTAAAGTTGATAAAATAATGCACTATATACACAACGAATACAACAATTCGTTTTGTTAATCGAATAATTCTTTTATTTTTCAGGTAAGCTATGGGCTGCTCCTTGCCATACAAGTTCAACGCAGCAACGCCTGATTATTTTAATCTTTGGCAGCAGTAAATATAAATTGACAAAATATTATTCAACTATTTTAATACCTACATATAAGGTAAGTACTTACTTACTTAAATGTTTCAATATAAAAAATAAACCTACCACTTCATCATTTATAATTATACTAGTAGGCATAACAGTGTTATCAGTATGATTATTTAGAGTGATATGAACATTGTTTTAAAAATTCTAAATAATCGTAGCAATAAAAATAATTTTAATTATATATTTAATTTTATATGCAAAATTTGTCTTCATGTTTTATCAAACTGTTTCAATTAGACTGCATAGCTCCTTGTTGCAATTTTCAAGTAACATTTTACATCAGTACATGGACAACATTTCAGCGACTAGTATAGTATCTACCACCATACTTTACTTTTAGCATTCTCTAAAGAGGGAAGTATTTTTCCATCTGGAATATTTTAATCGCAATAATTTTTACAGAAAACACGTTGAGTCATAAAGACATCTGTTATTGAGAAACATTGTTATGCCATATGTAACTCCATAATAAATGTTTTTTCTTTCTTTGTTACATCATATGTATCTTAATAAATAAAAAATTAGCATTATGTACAAGACATTTTGGTACAGCTTGTAGTTCAACGGCATGCCTTTTGAAGAACGTAATTAAGTTTATTTAGCTAAAGATTGTGTGTACGCAACCTTAGACTTAGTTTTTTGCATTGCAATATTTGAGTTGCGTTGTAGCAAGTTGTTTGTGAAAACAATGTGCTTCATTGAAATTCGTGCAACTTATTTTGTATGAAGTTGGTGAAAAACTCTATCTAAAAAAGTTTTATACCAGATGAATGAACAAGTGCTTTGAATGTAGGGTTAGTAATGAATGTGCATTCATGTGAGGCCTGTTCTAATATAATCCGTATAAAACGGACTACTTGACTAGTTGATACTTACTGGTGTGGGTATTAAAGAGTAGTTATATGTAAGGTTTATGCACGGTGTTCTTAAATTTTCTGCAAATTTCATTTCTAGACGAACAATACTATGTTTCAAAAAGCATCCAAATAGGATCGATGAGAAGTAATTTTGTATTTAACTATTCATCTGAGAAAAATGTGTACTAAAAACTATTTATTGTTGCGAATGTTGGATAAATATTTAGAAAAAACTATGTATTTGGTGAGTCCTGGCTAAGCGCAAAAAGTAATAATCTATAGTCTGATGGCAAACATTAACAGCAAATCATATTTTTAGGGATTTAAAAAAAATTTCCTAAAGAAGTACATATTCTACATCGACGGGAACGTAAAGATTTACTGATTTACTGTCTACTTAAGCAATAGAATGTCCATCTAATCTATTTTAAAAACCATAAGTATGTAGTTTATTCTGAAGTTTATTATAATTGAATAACGATGAGTGAGCATATTTAGTGTGTGGTCGTCACGTTTAATATTTTGGGCAAAATTAGACTCGAGTGATTTAGAAGGCTTTTGAGAACGATGCAGTAAGTGCAGCATGATAAAAATATTTCAGAAATGGTCAAGAATTTGTTGAAAGTACACCAGAAAATGTTAAACATGTGCCGGCTATAATTAATAAGGATTAGCAACTGACGGTCCGAGAACTAGAAGAGAGTTGGGAATTTTAAAATTAAGTGAAAAAATTTTAAAATGTAGATTTTTTTGTTATTATAATTGTAGTTTTTTGTATTATGTGGATATTTTCAAAGACAGCCTACATGTAAAAGAACTTTTATTAAATACAAACCTTTCTATTTGCTTTGTTTTGCCTTTCTTTTCTTTCTCGTCTAATGGTTGTACGTCTCCAACAATTTCTAATAATATTCTATTATAACTTAAATCGTTAAATATTAAATAACTATTAAATATAACAAATCTGTAAATACAGCTTTAAATCTACAAAAGAAATATTTGGGTAGATTAGATATAAAAGTAATTCGAAAAATTTTTTTTATGTAACCCGTCAATAATGTTTGCATACTAATCCTTTCATATGTTATACTTTAAATTAATAAGCAGTGCAATAAATAATTATATAAAAGATGCTTACTTTTTATGTAATTTGTTTATTAAAATGTATTTTATAAAATTTAAAACCTTAAATTATATTATATTTTTGAAAAAATAAGCTAATAAGCAACAAGATAACTTTCAGTGGAATTTTATTAACACTTCTGATACACATTTTTTATGTACGCAATAAAGTAGCTATAAAAAGGTCATGACCTGGGAGTCACTTTATGATCGGCAAGGCAATTTCATTTACCTGTGCATATGTCCAGAGGGTATAATTAAAGCTATAATTAATACCGTTTTAACCAGTTTCAAGTGTATTAGAAAATGTATTCTTTCCAATAATTTTGTGTTGTATTGAATACGTAGTACTATTTCCAATGTGGTTTTATGAACTATTGAATTTACGATGATATCCTCCCATTATTAAGCCTATTCCTTTATGAGTGTTTATAGGTAAATTAAACATTAGTGTAGTTTTTATTTCTTCTTGAAGTTATTTTTGTTGAAAACTAAAGAAACAAGCTATCTAAATAGAGGTTCAACAACAAAAGTTGCAATAATTACAATTATCGAGTTTATATCGGTTTTTAGCGTAATTAAAATGGCAAAACCTTATTATTACACACATATATTACGTTTTATTTATAGTTTCAAAAGCTACTTTTACAGAGACAAAAAAATAAATTTTAAAATTTGTCCAATTAAAATAGTTGCAACGGGGCTAATATCAAGTCATTTTTATATAAGAGATTTTTGATTTCAACAAAAATAAATATTTTACAATATTATGCAATACAATTTCACAAATAATAAATTAGTTTTCACAATTTTATAAATATGTTTAAAATAAAAACATGCTTATACAAGCAATTTTATAGAATTTGATGATATTGCACAAATGCCTTTATTTTAATACATAAACCTAAATGTTTTTACAATTATTAAGGTTTTTAGTAAAAATATAGAAATTAGGACGAGATCTATTCGTTGTCACGAAATACGAACACGATTTTAATAATTTGCCAATTACCACATAGTTCTCCAATTCTATTGTTCTCACTTAAACAACTCACAAAGTTTGACTAACTACCCTTGCCACTATACTCTAGTTAAGTGGTTCTCACTTTATTTTCGAACAGCAAAGACAAGTAAACGTTCCTGTTGCGGCTCGGAAGTGTAAGTATGACTTATCAACTTCTGTTTATTGTAATAACTGCGAATCACAAACCACCTCTATTTTATTTTTGGCAACAAAAACTTTTCTAACAAAATTCTAAAAAACGCTAATCACTTATTTGCACCGATCACTAACCTATAATCCAACCCAAATCTCTACTTAAGAAAAATATGTAAATACTCTTATCTGATCGTATTATACCTTCAGCTACAAAAACAACCGGTACAACTAAATAACTAGTTAAAATTAAAATACAACCTACCTTTTTATACAGCTCAGTCAGCCACAAAGAAGTAATCAATAATATTAACATCTTCGACATGGAAGAATTGTCAACATCTACAAATTCAACTACATAAAAAATTACTCTAATGAGCCAAGACGACTACAGAACTTTGGCTTAATATTACTTAGAAAATAAAACAGAATTTAACACACACGAAAACCACAATAATAAACCTCTGTTAATGGTTATAAGAAACGTTTTATCTCGAATAACAGATATTCAAGAACAACCAGGAACGAGGAGATTAGAGAAAACAATCAAACGAATATTACATCAGTTTTATGTAATTTCTGTAGTTTCCTCAAAAATACAGATATCTAACTCCGATGAAAATGTTTACTTACGACGATTCGCTTCTCAACAACATAATCACCAACGTTGAGACACAACAACAAACAAAACCCTATCAATAAATAAATCGCTGGACTACGATAAAATACCTAACATACCAGAAAAACTTACAAAAAAGCATACATATATTTAGCAACAGTTTTCAACGCATCTCTAGGAAAACTTATCTCAGAGGCTCATTTTACTGAGAGAACATACTTTAAAATTTCTGGTTATATAACATATGACACAAAACATCCAGACGGAAGAGCCAGAGGAGGAACTGCATTAATTATTAAGCAAGAAATAAAGCACTACGAGCTAGATAAATTTAGCAGAGATTTTCTACAAGCCACAACCGTAATAGTGGAAGACTGGCATGGACCAATAGCAATTTCAGCAGCATACTGTCCCCCACGCTATAGAGCGAATAAAGAAGGATTCGATGACTACTTCCACGCATTAGGTGCAAGATTTATTACTGGCGGAGATTACAATGCCAAAAGTCCACTATGGGGATCGAGATTATATACCCCAAGAGGCAGAGCCCTAGAAACCAGTATCCAAACGAATAACTTAGATTTTGCATCTACCGGAAAGCCAACCTATTGGCCGACTGACTTGACAAAAAACCCTGATTGCCTAGATTTCTTCGTCACCAAAGGAATTAGTCAAGCACACGTAAAAGTCGAAGACCTGCAAGACCTCTCATCTGATCACTCCCCTGTACTTCTAACCCTAAGTGCAAATATAACTGCCAAACATAGACCGCCACAACTACACAATTGCAGAACGGACTGGAACTATTTCAGAGAGATAGTGGATAGAAACATAACTGATAGCGTTCCGCTGAAAACGGCTGAAGACATTGAACAGGCAGTAGAGAATTTTCAGACCTTAGTGCAGAATGCTGCCTGGGAGTCCACGCCCTACCCAACCAAACGAGGATATCCTGGCGAAATTACTAATAAGATAAGGGAGAAAAGAAGGCTAAGAAGAGAGTGGCACACTAGACGATATCCTGAAGAAAAGCGAAGATTAAACAATTGTACCAGAGAACTTAAAAAGCTACTGCAAGACTATAGGAACGATTCCCTTCAAGAGTATCTGAAGGAACTATCTGCAACAGAACAAAGCGACTACTCCTTATGGAAAGCCACGAAAAGGCTTAAACAGCCTCAAAAGCCAGTACCCCCACTCCGTAAAGTAGACGGGACATGGGCTAAAAGTGATGCCGAGAAAGCTGAAGTTTATGCAAACCACCTCAAAAAAGTTTTTCAACCTGAACCTGGCATCCCTGGAATAGACGAAGACGAAATAGAACACTACCTAGAGGCCCCGTTACAATTAACGCCACCAATTAAAAACTTCAAAATGAAGGAAGTAAAAACAGCCATCGCTAAATTGCCAGTAAAAAAATCACCGGGATACGAACTTATAACAGGGCGTATACTAAAAGAATTACCGATTAAAGGACTTAAGTTGTTAACACTTATATTTAATGCCATACTACGAACTGGTCACTTTCCTGCACAGTGGAAAGTTGCAAAAATCATCTTAATTCCAAAACCCGGTAAACCCCCAAACATTGCAGAGTCCTATAGGCCTATAAGTCTACTACCTGTTACCTCTAAACTGTTTGAAAGACTACTACTCAAAAGATTAATGCCCATTGTAGAAGATGAACACCTTATACCGGATCACCAGTTCGGGTTTAGGACTGAACATTCAACCGTAGAGCAGGTCCATCGTGTGGTAGATACTATAAATGCATCCTTCGAAGCAAAAAGGTACTGTAGTGCAGTATTTATCGACGTCAGTCAAGCGTCCGACAAAGTCTGGCATAAGGGGCTGCACTATAAACTAAAGAAATGGCTACCGGATAACTACTATCGCATTCTAAAATCCTATTTACACGATAGACTATTCCAAGTTAAATACGAAAATGAACTTACTAATCTTATGCCCATAAATTCTGGTGTGCCACAGGGTAGTGTCCTGGGACCGCTCTTATACCTCCTCTACACGGCTGACTTACCGACTTGTGAAACTACCACAACCGCCACGTTCGCGGATGATACTGCGCTGCTAGCCGCCGACTGTGACCCAATTAGAGCATCAGCAAAACTGCAGAACAGGCTCAATACTGTTCACGATTGGTTTAAAAAGTGGCGCATTAAAATAAACGAAGCGAAATCTGTGCACGTCACATTCCCTAAACTACGTGGTATATGCCCGCCAATAATGCTCAATGGACAGCAAATTCCGCAGGCCGATTCGGCTAAATATCTGGGAATACATCTCGATAAGGGCCTTACGTGGAAAACACACTTGTGGAAGAAAAGACTACAATTAAATTTAAAATTCGGCAAGCATTACTGGCTACTGGGTAGAAACTCGAAACTTTCTCTCGACAACAAGCTGTTAATATATAAGGTCATATTCAAGCCCGTGTGGATGTATGGTATCCAGATATGGGAACTGCTTCATCTTCCAATATCTCGATAATTGAAAGATTCCAGTCAAAACACTCAGAACCATCACTAATGCACCATACTACATAACCAATGCGGACATTTACAGTGACCTAAAAATAAGTTTAGTGAAAAGTGAAATAGTTAAAAATAGTGAAAGATATATCAATAAACTAGAATTGCACCCCAAACATTTAGCTTTAAACCTACTAGATAGCAGTGAACACAACCGCAGACTTAAAAGACACTACACCTTGGACTTACCCTTCCGGATTTAGTACTAGTATTCTTACATTAAGTTACAGCAGAAGTGACGTTAATGAACGTCAACTTCCACCTAAACCCACACTTACGTAAATCATTTACTTATTGCTTTGCAGCAGATTGTAAATAGTTATGTATCTGATCAATAAAAAAAAATCTCTAGGAAATAGAGTATTTCCCTAATATATGAAAACATGCATTTATACTTATCTTTTCCAAACTAGAAAACAATAGAAACATTACTAGCTACAGATCAATAATTGGATTATTATTATCAACGATTTTGAAACTATTTGAAAAAATTATCCACTTTCGACTTAATGATTAAAGTTCGAATACCAATATTGTACCAACCTTTCATTTTGGGTTTAGAGAAGACCACTCCACTTGCCGTCAATTACAGCATTTGACTGAAATCATTAAAAGAGTCGGCGAAGAGATTGCTCTGTAAGCAATCCCATAACGAACTTAAAAAAACCTTTCGATTTCGATTTCGAATTTCGGGAAAATTCGAAATCGAATATCTGGAAAATTATTCGACATAGAATTTTTTCTTCATTTTCGAATTCAGCGTAAAATTTCCTATAAGAATCACATTTAAAATCGTAATGTCGAAAATTTTCCCGAAATTCGAAGTCGAATATCTCGAAAACTATTCGACGTAGAATTTTTTCGATTTCATTATTGAAATCAGCGTAAAATTTTCTTTAAGAATTACTCATAAAATCGCAATGTCGAAATTTTCCCGAAATTGAAGTCGAATATCTCGAAAACTATTCGAGATAGAAACTTTTTGATTTCGATTTTGAAATCAGCGTAAAATTTCCTATAAGAATCCATTTTAAAATTTTAAAAAATCCATAATTTTGTGACAGCGACAGACAGACCGACAGACATAGAATTCAGTAACGAACTTTTTAAGTTCGTTGAAAATTACATCAAATCTATACTAGTCTCTTTCCTAAATAATCACAAGTTCTCAGTTAAAATTGACATTTTCTAATCTTACATTAAAAACATTCATATAGAGATCCAATACTTTTTATCATCTTCAGGCTAGATTTCCGCATTATTATTGTTGACCTTTAATGTTTGCATTAAACACGTTTGTATTAATAGAAGGAACATATGGAACTGACAATTTCTAAGTTACAAGATGCTACTAATATACTAAGCAGAAGGTTCAAGAAATGGAATCTACCTATCAACTATGTCAAATGTGTTAGTAAAATCTTTACACTCACTGTGAGACAAATTAAAATTTTTAGAAACGCAATTAACATTTTCTGGTTTATCACCAACCAGCGACTAGTTTGCAAATTGAAAGTTTCCACAGTTGATCAACATATTATAAAGCAATTCAAACCGAAAATTCAACGTCAGCATCACCAACTGTAGCGGTGTCGTTTACTACGCACTAGGCTAATGAGGCTAACTAAAACGCAACCTAGCATAACACTCATATTTGAGTGATAATAGTGATGATGATTAAGTAATCAAATAAAACATGCCTAGTGCGCCCATAGCGAATTTCAGCTGATTAAAAATAGTAAACTATTTAAGCGATCATAATTACGATTTATATAATTTGATCCATTATGTCACTTGCTATGTCTTGCTTGCCTTGTATAACAGTGTATATTGTTGAGTAACCAAAAGCTTAATGGAAAAAATGTTATTTAGCTTGCAAAACAAATAAATGTATTTCCACCAACTTCAATGTATTTCGCAATTTGTTGGCTTGTTAATTTGAAATAGCGAACCACTAATAGGATTATTTTTGTCGTCTGTCGAAAAACACTAAGCATAAAATATCTAGTCCGCATATTTTGCCACTTTGACTTTCTTATGCAATCATTGCAATCTTACTTAACTATTATTTCAACATTTTATTTTGCGAATTATTTGAAACTTTAGCGTAAATTTGTACTTGAGGGCAGTTATTGTAAATCTACTTTAAAATTATTTAGACTAATGCTGTTAATTTGAAACTGTTACCAGTTTCGTTGACCTTAAAGACTTAAAGGATAAATAAAAATTTCAATTAAATTAAATTAAAAAAAAATGAAATTATCAGAATTGTTTGACTACAGCAATGACATATTTAATGAGAAAAGTTACATATATAATTTACTCTTTGTAAACCTATGTTTATTTATTGCTACAAATAACTTTGTGAAACGTTATATTGTGTTGTCTGGAAAGTTTGTGCCCATTATTAAGCAAAATTCAAAAGCAAAATATTTATATGTTATTTATTAAATTTTTTATTCACCATTTGGTTTAAAAACCTTTTTCTGTTTCATAACATTTGAAGATCCCATCCTTCCAGAATTTCTCGGTTTCTGGGTGACAAAGTTCTTGCTATTAAGAAAATTTTGCAAAGACCTGAATAAAAGAAAACCTGAAAGTGCAAAATCTGGCGAATACGGCAGGCAGGGCAACAATTTATGTCGAGTAGTCAACGAGACATAAGGTCTAGAATTAACCTGATGGAACACGACAACATTCTTATTAACTAATGCGGTACGTTTTTCCTGCATCGCTTCTTTTAATTCCTCCAGTTGGTTGTTTGGTAAGAGCTCATAATACAGGATTCCTTTGCAATTCCACCAGATACGAAGAGTGACTTTCTTCGGATGGAGATCAGCTTGGGCGGTAGCTAGTGGTGGTTTATTTTGCTTATCCTAGAATTTTCCTCATTCAACATTGTTGTAAATTATCCATTTTTTTATTGCCCGTCACTAATGCTTCAAAAACGGCGCGTCTTCAATGCGTTTGTACAGTTTGTATCCTGGTAAAATTGTGCAGAGTTTGAACATAATGGTGATTTACATTATTCTCGGACGGTGGTTTTCGATATTTTTGTCTCTACAAAATCTCATATCGTTTACCAATTAATATTTTGATTTAGGCGAAGACTGCGACGCGGACGAATTCGGGTTCTTAGTCACTAGTCGGGGACTTAGTCACTAAAAATAATTGAGTATTTGAGTTCACTCAAACAAGGGGTAATAAAGGCGGTCCTCTAAGGCGCTTTGCCACATCGCCTCGCATCAGAGATGGTGCGCGACGACCGAACAGTGAAGTGGGACATATGAGAGCCTTAACCTCTCAGTTTGCAGGCCGTGCTCCCATGAGACGTACCATTATTATTTTGATTTTCTCATTGTCAGTGGTGGAAGGTCTACCCGAGCACTGTTCATTTTTAAAATTTAAATCACCAACTCTAAACTTAGTGAACTGCTTTCAAATAGTTCCTTCAACTAAATAACTTTCTCCTAAACAACACATTAATTTTTGCCTTTCCTGTAGTAGAAAAGCATTAAGAGTTTAAAATGCACTTTGTTTTCTCCCACCTTCAAAAGCTATGTTGAAATGTTACCTTTACGAATATGTACCCAAATTGTACGATTTCTACACTCTGTCAAAAAAGTACCGGAAATTATTAAATAAAACACACAATTTTAGTTTGATCATTAACATTTATTTTGTCGCCTTTAAAGTAGGCCCCATTTGATGCAACACACATACGTCAGCGTTTTTTCCAGTTTTCGAAAAATTTTTATAGGCGTTTTTTAATATAGCCTTTAGCTTCTTACACGAATGTTGTTTTATGGACTCGATCGACTCAAAACGGGTACCACGGAGTGCCTGTCGACTTGTTTGCATGTCAAATTCATAGACCCATGCCTCATCATCAGTTATGATACGATCCATGAATGTGGGATCATAATTGACACGATCCAGCATGTCTAAAGTGAACTGTTTACGGAACTGTTTTTTTTTTAGAAAATCCAGTTCTTTTGCTCTCATGTCCAAATTACGTACTAAAATTGAATTAACGGACTCATGAGATACCTTGAGGTCACGTGCTATCTTTCTTAAGCTGAAATGGCGATTATAGATCATGATTTCCTTCACTTTTTCAATATTATCGTCGTTTGAAGAGGTCGAAGGCCGTCCGGAATGAGAGTTTTTTAATGTTTTACACCACTCGTAGGCCGGTGTTTTTGATAAAACTGACTCACCATAAGCCTTTTCTAACATTTTTAGCGAGTCGACACGCGAAATTTCTTTCTTCAATATTTTCGTTCATTGTAAAAATCTTAACGCACTACTGAGCTGCACTGGTTCAAACAGCTGCTGTAAACAAACTGGTTGACAGATCGCGCTCATTTTAGACATAGTAATTAAGGACAGTGCTATCAACTTATACATTTTTTTAATTATTAGTCGGTGCTTTATAAATTACAACTTTTTGGTACTGTTCTGACAGTATAACAGACATTTTCCGATGCCATATAGTGAAAATCAGCACGAACTTTCAAGACAACACGATATATGATCGTTTACTATAAACAGATTTGCTGTAATAAAATTCTTGTATACCAAATTTTAAAATATAAAGTATTTACTAATGAGAATAAAAAATATATTTTTTAATTCTAAATGTACTTAGACTAAATGTAGACATAAACATGGAGAAGCTGCGTGGGAAGACAAAATACTGAAGAATTGCCACGAACATCATTTCTAGGTCAGAGACAAATCCCGGAAGTTGTTCGTTTTATATTCGTCAGAAAACATAAGAAAGTTTGAAGATTCAAAGCACCTTTGAGACCTAGCTCCTAAAGTTAACACAAACTTTGTCATCCTGTTTAAACACAAAGTGGAGTGCGTACTTAACTGCCATAAAATCTACTCTCTGAGATGTGGTCGTTCTCTCCCAAAATTTTACAAACACCTGCATCTGCATCAGAAGCAATTATGTGTCCGTTATCAGCAGCTAGCCATATCTCGCCGCTCCCCAGACTATTCCGAGCCGAAATTTGTGCGCTCGCTGCAGCCGCAAATGTCGATGGCGTTCGCACGCGGAGGCCCCTATCTTGGAATTCCGAACTGTTCGTGCGGCTGATTGAGTGCAGGCCCGTAGAAAAGTGCGCCTCCGCGATGATAACGCAAGCTGTGGGAAAATTAGGTGCCCCGCAGCATTATAAATCGCGCGAAGCGCAGCTTAGCGGGCGAATGAATATCGCCGAGGCTCGCCGAGCATAAATTATCGCCGCATAATTGGAGAGCTAATAAATAAGGGCTGTGCATGTGTAATTATCCGTAGCAGGGGGCAGAACGACGACGACTCTATCTACATCTGTGTAATAGTCGCGCCAAATAGGTTCTTGTTACGGCGATTGTAAATCAGCAAATCCCGCATGCACGCACACAGCCAAATGCGGCGCTGCGGGGTAGATAAGGCGGTGTCGGATATGGCGGTATGGAAAAAGCGTGGAGGTGCGAAAAATCTAATGTTATTAAGAGACGGGCCAGCACATCTCGTTGTAATGCAGCGCTTTCCCGACAAGTGCGCCGCGCCATGCGCAGAATTTGCCCAGCGAAAAATTGGCTTGTGTGTTTTGAGATAGAGCGTTCTCAAACATCTACATTAATATTTACAATAGCATTTTGATAATTGTGTTTGCTTTGTCGAATTTCACGAAACATCGCCAACGCAGTTCATATAAGGAAGTTTTGTCATTTTCAGAACATTCTTACAGAAATGTTCTGTTGATATTTGTATTTCGTATATTCTTATTGTTTTTTATACATTGTACGTAAATAAATAAACAATAATATTCCAAATAAAAATCACACTTAAACTACCCTTTGTATTGCTTTAGCTTAACATGACAAATTTCAGAAATGTAAATAGTCGGGTTTTTTAATTTTATTTTTGTTATACATATTATTAATTAAAAATGAACGCAGATAAGTTTCTTATTTTCATAAGGACAAAATTAAAAATGATTTTTGAAAGAAATATAAAAGAAAGTTAATAAGGGCATAAAAAAGAACATACCGCAATATCATATAGAAACTGTATAAAATAACTTTTAGTAGTATTTGCAAATTTAAAATTAAAGAATGAACTTAATGTCTTTCCTACATTAGTTTAAATTTTTTAATGTACACTATACAATGGATAAAAAAATGTTCGAATCATTTCTTTAATGTCTAAGCAAATTCAAACTTGGATAGAAAATATCAACAACGTGTCAAAAAAATATGGTTCAGTTTATATGAAAACAGGAGCGGAATTTCACTGAAAAGGTAAGTTATCTTTCTCTTCTTAGAACTTTTAAACGAAAATATAGTCAAGGCTTTCTATCCTTATGGTAATGATTTACAATGAATTAAAAATTGAAATGAATATGGCGAATAACATCATCTAAACATTTGGTTAAATGAAAATTCTGAAAATATCCGAAGACATTTAATTTCTTGACAGCCATAGAAAGAGTGAAGAATAATGATTCAAGTACAGATACGTTTGGGATTATTGTAAAACATTTTGGAGATTAAATTGGACTAGTGAAACATGAGAATTTTATATATCTTGGCACTTGAGCTATTAAGGTATTATAATAATTTCCTAATATTCATAAGTATATTTTTTTAATTTTTTTAAAATTTGATGACCAAACAATTTAATTATTTAAAATATAATGACTTTTTCTCGTACTAATTTCTTAAAAGCTAATTTATTGCTTTCATTAAATAGCACAACTACTATATTTATAAACCGTAACTAATATAAAAGTAATTATTATTGTATATAAAAAAAGCGTATATAAAATGGACACCAAAAGGCATACGAGAAGTTGGAGAACAATACGTGCAAATAGGAAACTTGGAACAGGCTCTGAACAGACATTGATGACGCTATTGGATGCACTATATTAACAGCAGTCTAGAAAACAATACAAAATCAGAAGCAATATAAATAACTGAGAATGTACCACTTATTATGTTGCAAGAACAAAAAATTATAAGTGAAGAAAAAACTAATAGAAAATGTAAACACTAATTGTGAAATAATTAAAGTTGCTTTAAAAGCGCTTCAAATGGTCAAAAACAACAGAGCATTAGGACCAAAAAAAGAACAAAACACCCCGCAAAAACAGAATAAAAAAGGAAACAAACAATATAGGGGAATAAGCGTTGTCTGATCTATATCGGGACTATTTTTCAGTGTAATAAAAAGCACATAAATCCAAGTGGTTTTAGAAAAGAAAGATCATGTTAAGGCAATATATGTTGTATCAGGCACCTAATAAAAAAAATAGGGACAAATAATAGACTAATATACGACCTTTATAGATCTTTAATGAGCATATGACAATATACACAAATGTGAATTATAGAAAGCTACGTGTATGAGTGAATGAATATACGCCAATATGGATATAGATACGGAAGCCTATGCAAAAAGAGGCAATAAACTATCCACAGTTACAAAAATAACAGAGTCGCAAACAAGTATGCGGTCTTGAACAGATCACGTTCGCGAAAGATGGAGAAAATATGAGTATATCTTAAAAAAAATGAAGCGCAGAATTTAAGAAATGTGGCTTGGAAGTTGATAGTCTTTCTATTTCTTCTTCCCTTATCCTCTCATGTACAGCTTCGTATATGTGTTATTTACTTCTGTTCGGATTTAATTTCCTTATTTATCTTATCGTTTTCCTCTTTTCTCTCCTATCCTTTTTATTCATGTGTTTCTTGTTCTCTCACCTTTTTCTCTTGCCTATAACAGCTTTCATTGCTCTTTCAGCAAATATGTTTTCTTTCATTCTAATTACATGTTCTCGCCATTTTCATTTTTCTTATTTTATCTATTACTGACTTTTGGTCTATTCGATTTCTAATTTCTTCATTGGTTATGTAGTCCCAGTTTGTTTTTCCACACATTTTTCTTAAGCATTTTATTCATCTACAATTTATTTTACTTTGATGTTTTTAAAGTACTAAAAATTCACTTCCTTATATAAGTGTAAGTAGAACAATGGCGTTGTACACATATAATTCAATATCTACTTCTATTTTCTTCTTACCCAATATTATTTTGTTTAACGCAAAATATATGTTTCTAGTCTTTCTTGATCTATTTACAATTGCACTATCTATTTTCCAGCACTTAGTGTACTTACTATACTTCCTAAATATTCGTATTATTATGTCACCGTTATTAAAACTTGATCTTTCAGAATATTCCATAGTGCGATAGAAAACATAGTATTGTATAGAGGACCAATGCGACCGGCCACTTATGAAGAACATAAGAAATAAAATTAGAAGAGCAGAGTTAGATTTTATGAGAAGATGGCTACAAGTTACAAGATGAAAGAAACTCAGAACCAGGAAAATATGGAGAAAAATAAATTTCACCTGCTACGAAAAAGTTAGGAAACAGAATTTTTAAATAGAATAGATATGTAAGATGGATGACAGATGGTTAAAGGAATTGATGCAGTAATTTCGAAGGGAGAAGAGAAAAAAAGGCAAACCGACTCTTGGTATGCCTATATCAAATCGGTTATATAGGAAAGACGTGGAAACAAAAAGCGGCGAAAACCAAATAAGAAAAATAAATTATTTTTATTAACTAACGTTGTCGGTATTTAAATATTGTGAAAAAATATTCTTTTAGTATTAATAATATTTTACTGTTCTTGATTTAATCAGTAGAGTAATAGTTTCAATAGTCCCTAAGAATCAAAAACTTTCTAAAAATCCTGATTCGAATATCAGAGATAATATAAGACAACGCCCCTTTCAAATGGATAATTTACAAAATAAAGAATTTATATAACAATTTTGTAGCCGCTGTTGTTTAGTTTTAAATAACAATGTTTTATTTCGCTCTACTAGTATCGATAATAAAATTACGCTGAAATATTTAATTAATTTAATTTTATATATAATCAGTAAGAAGAGCCTGTCCCAAGGACGGGCCACATAAATCAAAATTGTGCTGCATGCGCCTACTAACGGCAAAAATTGGCCACGTAGTGTACCAAGGGGTAGGGCAAACTCTCTGATTACCTCATGATAATTTATGTTTTGAACTATAACAAGTCAACCGTGGCCTAAATCAAAAATCTAAAACCTTTGTGCGAGATTTAGTAACAAACCGATTCGAATGAGATATTGACCTTTGAAATCGGTTCAGAACTGTAGAATAAGTTGCAATATTCGTTACATTTTTGCATTTTTATAGACCAGATGAACTAGACTCGATTATATGATCGGTGTTTAATATCAATAACAAATTATTAGTATATCACAAGCAAGATCAATTACGTATGTACTACCCGAGAGCCCATTTTAATGAAAAATATTTGAATCATTATTTTGACAAATCCAATGAATCCTTTATTGGATAAGCTATATCAAGAATGCGAAATTGTTATTAAAAACAGTTTCTACAAACTTTTTGCTGCACCTGTTCAAATAATCAGATATTTGTAGGTTTCTCAATAAATGGTTGATTTTCTGCCTCGTTTAGTGCAACATCGGGACAGATTTTTCTTTTGCTATTTTATTTTAATTGTTTAGTATCTTTTGACGCGGATATTATTTTATTAATAAGTAGTTTTGCTATTTATTTGATGTAGAAATTAACACAACAAAAAATATTTTTCGATATATTACATAATGCCACAGAATTCAGGAAGTCAGCGAATTACACCTTTGGCACTTTTCTTGTTAGCTTATCGTAAAAGTAGTGCATTTAGATTTAATCACATATTTTTTCTCGACACCTGTACAATTCTTCACATTACGAATAATAGCACCTTAATTCCATATTTCGCCGATTTACTTATCAAATTCAACCCAAACGAACAACGTCTTCAATGGGATTAAACAACTCATTAAACATGATGTAAACATTTGAAACATTTAAAATTGTAACTAATTTGTCGTTTTTACTCTTTCCTAGTATGGACTGGGCAAAAAGAAATATTTTGTAAGATCTATTGTCATTCTGAAAGTTGATTTTTCAGTACCATTAATAACCTAAAACAATCATAGTTTTATCTGTTATACTGACCCTATTTTCGCAATATTCCTTTACTTAACAAAACTTGCTAAGTTCCCAGTAAATAGAGAGACAATATTGTTATCAAATTGTGAGCTGATGTTCAACTTCTATAATAAAAATGCTTTTTCATTTTGTACTGTTATTCCTGTACTACGCATATCTAGGTTCTAATACATTTTAATCCGAATCTGAAGATCTTAATTCTCTAGAAATAGCATACCTATCATCTCTGAGTCTTCAGAATCCAAGATGCTACAGATGAACAGAATTATTGCAGTATATTTATCAGTAATATTGAGAACTAGAAATAATCTAACTGCGGCCGCTGACAAAATATATATTATACAAAAACGGTTTAATTTGTTGTCTACTTGTTCAGTCACCAGTTAATTACTGGTTAAAATGAGATGTAAAAACATGGGGCCGGCGAAGAGATTGCTCTGTAAGCAATCCCAGAACGAACTTAAAAAAACCTTTCGATTTCGATTTCGAAATTCGGGAATATCTCGAAAATTATTCGACATAGAATTTTTTCGACTTCATTTTCGAATTCAGCATAAAATTTCCTATAAGAATCACATTTAAAATCGTAATGTCGAAAAATTTCGAATTATAGTCCAATATCTCGAAAACTATTCGACATAGAATTTTTTCGATTTCATTATTGAAATCAGCGTAAAATTTTCTTTAAGAATTACTCATAAAATCGCAATGTCGATATTTTCCCGAAATTCGAAGTCGAATATCTCGAAAACTATTCGAGATAGAAACTTTTGATTTCGATTTTGAAATTCAGCATAAAATTTCCTATAAGAATCCATTTTAAAATTTTAAAAATCCATAATTATGTGACAGCGACAGACAGACAGACCGACACCGACAGACCGACAGACCGACAGACATATAGAATTCAGTAACGAACTTTTTAAGTTCGTTGACCAGCAATTTCAGATTTGCCAGAAATAAAAGTATTTAATTATGTTATTTAAGTAAAATGTTTATTGAATTTATATTATTTTGTAACTATGTAAATTAAAAAGAAAACAAAAGTCATAATGAATTACAAAAATATGTACATACAGCAAATATTCTTGTTATATTTTTCATTAAGACATAAAAAAATACTTAAATATATATTACAAATTTTAAAGTGTTTATCTTAACTGGTTCTATAGAAGTATTACAATGTTTTTTACGTCTTTTTTTTAATTATATATCATTTAATTTACTAGAAATACGTTAAATATTTAATTAATTAATGTCCACATTACGAAAGTTATATTGAACCTTGTTGAACGAACGGAGTTTTCAACTTTTTCATAATTTTCTGAGGATGTATTTACATTTAATTTACTTCTTTGAAAAATAGCACCTTGTTTATTTTTAATCTGTTAAATGCGCGCGAATAGTTTTTTAATTAGTCGCGCAGCGATAATAACTTTCCTTTTTACTTACCTCAATCAGCCGATTGAGTACAGATTTTACCTAGCGTAGGATGATGAAATAATTGGAATCAAAAAGTTATACATATTTGTGTACATTGCTGTTATATTTCATATTATATAAATTAGCATGATAACTCAAATAAAGTTTGCTAGTGTTTTATGATTAAGCTTTACTTTTTTATTTGCATCAGTAGTGCTTAAATTAAAGAGTAAATTATTGTAATACTTTAGTTTTGCCAAATACAGACAGCAATTTCTGATTTTTATGAAGTTGCTTTTCAAATAATAATTTTTAATTAATTTAATGTTTGCTGCATTTAAACACAGTTTATTTAGCTTCTTAAAGAATTGCTTCATAATGCTTAATTCTAATTGTTAGCTCTACTATTATTTTATCATTTATTGTGTAATTATTTTTTTATTATATTTATATTTATTTTATACTTTATACACACCGCGCAAAAAACAAAGAGAGACGCGGCTTCTAAACGACGTCATTTAGCGACCAGCGTAACTGAGAAGAATATTTTCACTATTCGGCGCTCTGAAATTGCTTCTAAAATCTAAATAAGCTACGGTGATGCTACTTATCCGTCGAAAAAATATGTTTCCAAGACAGGAGACTCTCTTATTATTTTTAATTAAACTAGATCATATGTTTTTTTTTTCAATGCGATTAAAACTGTTAAAATTTACAGAAATAATCTTACATCTTTGTTATTCTAAATATATTAATTTGGGTTTACACTTAGAATATATAAACTTTAAAGAGCTGATATTACGTTTCTAACTCGCCGTAAATGCTATATCCCATCAACGTCTCGCTTCAGCACCGTTGTTTATAATGGAATACTGTGGTTTCGAACTTAGCAACTAGACTTTGTTTTAATCAGAAGTTTATGACAACTAATTTTGAACTAGAAAGCAAGGAGGTGGGAGGGCTTACTCAAGGGGAAATAAGACGTTAGCCTTAAACTATTAATTTCATGGAAAGCTGTGTGCTCTAAAACGCACTCTAAACTTCAAATGGTGCGTAAGGCAAGATATTTTCCTCATACACATAATACTAAATTTGATGTTCTGAAAAATTGAATTTAATATTATTTTTTCGTTAACACAAAACATAAATTGAATGATATTATTTATGTTAAAGTTATTCTTTATTTGCATATTTTTAATTTTAATGTATTGTGCAACACGTTTACTTACTTAATAATAAGTGCTAGCAAGTTCAATTTCTGAAGTTTATAGAAGCCAAAGCATGAAAAATATTGCAATGTAATAAGTATAGTTTAGAGTATTTTCAGTTTTATTTATTTATTATGAGAAATGTACAATTTGTAAATTATTGCAAAAATAGGACAGGTTACAACTAGCGTATTTTAATACTGAACAATTTGTAAATATAAACATGTAGATCCAAAATACAGTTTACTTTGATGCTAAAACTGGACATTACATTTTTTCTTGTGTCCAGTTACTGAAACTTGAAAATGAAATGCTATAACATAATCTACAAAAGCCATATAGGGCATAGAGACCATTACTAAACAATATTAGCACCACTTAGAATAATCCCAATTTTTACTCAGCAATTACAATATGTAAATAATCTTTACAAGCAAGTTATTCATAAATAAAGGCCGGATGTTCATGCAAAATGACTAAAATGCCTAAAAATGCTTATTTTGACTATTTTTATTTATAAATGCCTTTTTTGCTTATAACTGCCTATTCAGTCACATAAATTTAGTTTTCATAGAATAAGTAGCAGCAATAAAAATCCCATCTCTTTATTACTTACGTTAATTACTTGTTCCCGAGAATCTGTTAATCCGTTACCGAAAATTCGACCTGAAAATGTATACCTATTTTAGTGTTAATACCTACTTTGTTTGGTGATTTGCATTCATTTTCATTCATTCTTACAAGAAATTTTGTTTTTGCCACAATGCCGAAAGTGCGGTCTTCTGTCACCGACAAATTAAATAAATTTATGCGAGAGTTTGGAAGTGATATTTTTTCAACTGATGATTCTGTGCTTTTCTATAAAATCTGTGAGAAACCAATGAATTTCGATAAAAAGTATTTTGTTACTCAACACACTGAAGGACTCTTCCATAAAAGAGCAATCGAAAGAAAGTGGCCGCCCCAAAAACTCTGTTCCTGAAAGCGTTTGTGTCAACATCCAATCGACAATCTGAGTTTCCGTTTGACTTATGTAAAGTTTTTGTGAGCGCTGAAATTCCGTTATAAAAATTACAAAGTCCGTCATTGCGGTCATTTTTCGAAAAGCATGTCAAAGAAAATTTACCAAATGAATCAACGCTCAGAAAAAATTATGTCGACGGAGCTTACCAATCCACAATGGATGAAATTCGAAGAAACATGAAAGATTTGGATATCAATAGATGAGATGACAAATGTTATAGGAAGGTAATTTGGAAGTTGCAAAATTTAGCTTCTCTGTATCAATACAACCTGATGTTGCAAGCACATCACCAATGTAATTGTTGGATTTTTGGAACCAAATCAAGCATCTAAAATTTATTTGTTAAATACCGAATATTTTGAGAGGGCAAATAGTACAACAATCGCACAATTATTCACGACTTCCATGTCACTACTTTACTACAACGTCCTTATGTTCGTAAGCGATGCTGCTCCATATACGAAAAAAAATGTTTTGAAAGTATTATTTTCACGTATGTTTCATTTGACATGCCTTTGTTCATAGGATGTAGCAGAGGAAATACGTGAACAATTTTCCGACGTGGATATGTTCATATTTTCAGTAAAAAATATTTTTCTAAAAACACCATCTAGGATAAGACTTTTTAAAGAAATGACACCTGACTTAGCTCTACTACCTCAACCAAAATTAACTATATGGGGTACATGGATATCAGCTGCATGTCACTACGCTACCAATTTTACAAAAATTAAGGAAACATTAGTTTATACGAAGATTTAAAAAAGCTAAGAATCTTTTTGAGAAAAAAGTTTACAAAATGATCTGATTTTTATTTCAACTAATTATGCTGTGATTCCTAGTGCAATAGTAAGTTTAGAAAGCAGGGACTTAACTTGAGTTGATTCCATCAACTCAAGTTGAAATATATTTTGAATTAGAACAATTTATTTTCACAATAATAAAAAAATATTAACAAACTGGAAAGTGATATTATCTTAATATCAAAACATATCTAGTGCATCTTAGAGAATTGTTGCAGATTTTGGTGGTTATTATATAAAAAGCAATATTTCTGGTAATTTTTGTAAAATTATGTAAAGGTTAAATACATTTAAAATATTCTTTTATTTTTTATGTACTGACATTTTATTATAGATGCCACTTTTTTAATATATATATATATATATATATATACTATATATATATATATATATATATATATATATATATATATGCCATTCTTTTCAACAGTTAAACTCTCCAACCACTCTAAGCCTTTTAAAGAGAAAATTATAAGTCCAAATTATAATAAACATTCCAATTTTAATTTTATACATCAAAAATATTTAAAACCACTATTCAACTCAATATTATATATATATATATATATATATATATATATATATATATATATATATATATATATATATATATAATAATACACGTCATCTTAATATTGTTCTAAAATCGCAGCAATTAACAGTGCTCGTACACTAACGTTAACTCTCCCAATCCAAAGAAATTAAATCTCAGGGCTTAACCTTTATCTGACTATTTTAGGGTACAATATCTACAAAAAATATAACGCAAAAGCATTAGGATGGCGTGATTCCACGATAATTATTAAATATAACACAGCTGCTACACAAGTTAAATATCAAGCGTCTGCTCAAAAGCGTTGTGATAAAAGTAACGTTAAGAAAATAACACGCTACTCACAATAATTTCTACATGTAAAGCCCCGATTGACAAACTTGATGTACATAAACTAAAAAACTTATTTAAAGGCATCCCGTCTAAGCAACTAGTCGGTAATCTTAATTACAAAAACACGATCTGGTGTTGCAGAGCAATCAATCCCAATTGTATAAAGTTATTCAATTTTACATCCCAATTAGCATTGGTATTCTCTAGATAGCCTGTATATACATATCATCCGTATAGAATCGATCAATAGCCAGATGTGCTAGAATTTTTGCGACATAAACACTTTTCTGTACTTATACAGCAAACGGGTTTAACAGAACTTTACTCCAATAATTTACAAGTACTGATCACTTTTGGCAGTTCTTTACATTATTATTATAAGGTTTCTAGATTAAAAACGGTCTTATTAAGTGGACCCCTTTCTGAAAATCAATAAATAACAAACCAAAATGCCTAATAAACTTTACATCTCAATTTTATATAGATACTGGATAAGACAATTGGTTTGTAATTTATTATTCAACCATATCTACCAACTCTCCAAAATCTTTCATCAATCAAGCAGTCCTAATATACATACAAAATTTAATTCGTAAAAAACCGCACTCGCAGATTATGGCAAAATACAAGAGATACTGCAGTCAAAACTTGTTTAAATTGCACTTTCTCTGGCGAGTTGAAGCTAAATTTAATTAATTAAAAATAGCATCATACAACAGTAATATAGAATCACTTTCTCCATAGGACCATAATGAGTGAGAAGTAAGAAAAAGAATTTTAAGACAACCTGCGAGCATAGCACTACTTCAAACAAATACTAGCTGTCATACAGGATCTTTGGTTAACATCTAGATAATTCTTTTACCACCACATACAACAAACAAGGCATCTATTATGTTAACCACAATTGCAATGTAGAATAAGCCATACGCTACATTAATAGCATGCAATACTTTACAGATCCCACATTTCAAAAGCTAAATCCAAAAAGGCGCTAACCTCGAATATAATTTCCAACATTCTTAAAAATCTAATTAATGTATAAATTATTTAACTATAATTTGTAATGCAAGCATATACATAATATAAACACAATAATTTTAATGTTTCTCAAACCTAGCAAGCTACACAATAATTCAACACGTTACAGTTTTATTTTATTCTTCCACAATTTTTAATTTTCATTTAAAAATTCTCATTTTACAAATTATAAGATTTTGCCTATCACAATAAAAATTGAAATTGGGTCGAAAGCAAAATGCACACATTAATAATTTTTGTAGATGTGATTATGAACAAAGAGGTTAATATATAAATTGAAAACTCTTCACTTACCTGCTTTTCTGTTGACTAATGGAATATTTTAAGTGCACCTCATTGATACATCCTATAAACGATGGGTTTTACAGGGATCCATAACGGATCCTATCTTATTCAAAATCTTTATGTATGACTTTATTGTACCACTTAATACAACTATGGAATTGTATGCTGATAACACATAGTTAATAGCACAGGATGTTAATCAGACTGCTCGATTAATCTAGGAACGTATAGAACTGTTAGCTCTTTGACTTCAAAAATGGCATGAAAAAGTTGATGCAGATCAGTCCAAAACAAATATAACCCTTTGCCGACCTCAATTCCACCATACATAATAATTAACAATGCACCTATACCATAGAATACAAAAGAGAGTACTGTAAAATATTCTGGTATTTATCTCAACTGAAAAACTTTTATATAAATAAAAACAAACTGAATCTTACGCTAGATTAGTCATGCTTTATTCAATCTTCAACAAAAGTGGCCACATAAGGTCCAAATGCTGTAAATCTTCATTACATTAATAATACGATCAGTTTTTTTTTAAACCATTCTCAACAAACTTAAAAAATACACTGCAAACATATCTGATTTCAATATTAGCATTCATCTCACATTGGAAACTGTATTTAGTTAGCCATAAAATGGATATTTTTTGCTTATCATCAAATTTTCGTAGATCTGTGGCATCAGAGTTACATCTTATTGGGTTTTCTGACCCAGTTGACTTTTCCTAAAACAAAAAAAAATAAACCTCAATAACCTTTATCTTTTACGATTTTTAGCATGCAGTTGCGCAGAATAGCCTATAGTCCGTACATAATAGAGTCATTGTTTTCAGATTTGTAATGTATTCTTAAAAATTATTATTTTAAAAAATAAGACAAAAAGCATTTGTTATGAGTACTTTAACAAGTGTATAAGTTAACAGATTTCCTCCAAAGTGACGATTCATCTCCATCAACAACTTTGATCCTGTTATATTCCTGCATGTTATATTTCTTTTAGCTGTTTGCTGATGGCTTGGTTGGGCTAATAAATAATTTTTATATTAGTACTTTCTTACATCCGGCTCTTCCTATTCTTATCTTTTAGAGAAATATTAAAAACAAAATCAATGAACGATACAGTAGAGAAAGGAAAACTAAGAAATTTTGGACGCAAGATGAGCGAAGAGAAAACTATAGGAATAGTGTTTGATGCAAAATCTTATAAAAATAAGAAGGGGAGTAAACCGGGGAGAACATGGGTAAAAAAAGGTAAAAGTGCAGCTGAAAAAATAACATTAAGTGGCATAAAGTGAAACAAAAAACGCAATTTAAACCGTCTTACATATGGAGGGGTAGAAAGGCCGTGAGATTAAGAAAGTAATAAATGTAAGTAGCCTCTCTTTATAGCAGATCTCTTCCCAAGTGACGATTCATCTCCATCTACAACTGCGATCCCCTTATTCCCGTGTGCTATATTTCTTTTGCTGCTGTTGGCTTGATGGGGCTAATAAATTATTTTCTTATAAATATTACTATTAGCGCCTGCAAGAACTCACTTTATACTGTCTTTGAAGGATGTTAGGCTTTCTTACATCCGATCGTTCCTTTTTTTGTCCTCTTTTTTCTTGGTAAAAAATTCAAATCTGAATTCTCAATTCTCTCTGAAATTAAATTAAATTAAGTTTTTATTAACAGAAATCAATTCGAAATTTCTTAGCTAACACAGAATTTCACTGCAGCTTTTCGTTTGATGTCCCCCATTTAAAACTTGCACAGTTCTCATCAAATTTAAATCACATATGTAAACTGTAGATAATCAGATAAACTGATGGGTAAATACGTCTGTAAATATTTTAATTTTTACACTTAACTCACTTAAAGAATTTACACTAAGTTAACATCAAATCTACATTACGAAATTTACCTATTGTTAGGCGGCTTAGCCAAGAGGATTTTTTGCACTTGTAATTTATTTAAAAAATGTTATGCTTATTTGAACATACATATGTTGATATTATTTAGATATATTATGCATCCTGACTTGTAAAAATGAATACGAAGTTATTTGCAATAAACGTCCATCTAAATATGTACACATTTGTAATTATAAGAACAAATTTGTGCTATAGATTAGACTGATTTTAAATGGTCCTACTTTTAAAGATGTGTATCCATACGTGTGAGTCCAGACGTGGTCGTGCGGTTGAAGCGCTAGGCTACGATGCGGAGGGATCCTGGTTCATTCATGGAGTTATTAAAAATAATTAAGTACCTGTGTTTAAATTTAAACAAAATGATGGTCGTCTATGGACTATGACGGCAAACATATGAGAGCCTTAACCTCTCAATTCGTATATCCTACTTCCCATACGGGGTGTTAAATCCTTACCATTACCATGTATATATGTGTGTGCGTATATGTTATAAACATTTGTGTATCTTGTCTATCTTGTTTGCTAAGCAAGGTTCTTCCACGTAGCAAGTTTACATGGACAATGCTTACTACATTTGATATATCCCAAATACACATAAGGTGCATGAATGTGTAAGCTTCTACACAACTAATTCCAATTTATCTTTTCATGTTTCTTCGCTGGTCTGTTTGCTTCTGTTTAAATGATAATATATTTTGATTAATTGCAAAGGGCCAATTTCAGCGGCAATCCCTCCTAATTAAAATTAAATTGCGGCATTACTTCTAAAACGAGGCACACTGTTCATTTCCGACTTAATTCCCGCCGTTATTCGTGCCGTGATGAGCGCTATCTTTCGCAATTTTTCCAAGTGCGGCTCTGGGCACGTATGTAATTTACTTTTAACGAGGACGGGGTATTTACAAAAAGTCGCATATAGCGCTGCATAATGGCTTTACACACCGTACAGTTCTAAGGCCCGGGGCTTTTTTACTATTTCGGTCACGCCAAGATGACGGACAGTGAATAAACGGACTAAAATTGCGGGTAATTTCGTGGCCTATTCTTCGACCCGCGTGTGTGAAAATTGCTAAAGGATTCTTGGAGCTATGTTCAGCGTGATTTTTGGGTTTGTAGGCTCAGTTACGAATAATCTTCCTTGTATCTTTTTAGAGAATTTTTTGCAATCAACCAGTTGATAGACTTAATTATTTTCATCGCGTCAATGTGCCTTCTGTATAGCATATCAAAGTTTTCAATCGAGGCAGAACTACAGAAAGTTAAATGTACTAAATTTTTCATAATGCATCTTCGTTATAGACAATAACTTAAATACATTTTAATTAGATTGTATTTTTATGAATAAATTACGTAAACGTGCGCCCTGTTATTTAAATCCATTTAAGCAAACGTCTCTGAAAAGCCTTAGATATTTTTATATAACCGATTTGTGTAACAGAAACTGCTCAGGTGCTTCTAGTGCTTCGTTTTTATGTTAAACGGAAATAGGATGCAGGTGACGGACTGAAACAGCTGTTATTCAACTTCCGGTGTGTTGGAATACAAAGCGCAGATAGTATCGAGTTTAACGTAACTTTAAACTACAAGCTGCGCTGTTATTACCCCTAACAGAAGTTACATAAGCTGTTAAGATATCGATTCACACATTGAATTTTAAATATAAGCTTTATGCATGGTATACAACAATGTGACACTTTTAATGTTTAAAAGTAAACCATAATAATGTAAAGGAAGAGGGATATGAAACAACGTAAAAATTATTCTTAAGTTTTAACTGATAAAATTAGTTTTCATTTTTATAATTGAGGTATATGCAACATGTAATAGAATTAGGATTACCTGTAAGTATACAAAATAATTAATTGTTTTTATTTTAATAAATATTGATTTTGTACTGATTTATAAGCTATTTTTACAAACAAAATTGGATATATAATAAATACTCATTTATTTAAGTTTATTACATTGTAACAAAATAACTTGTATAGATAAGAATAAAAATAATTTATTGCAAACTAAAAACTTTGCTTTCAAAGTTAACAGATATTTGTTATGGCAAAATTTTTAACAGGAATATAAAATAAAATATTTAATTGGAAATTTAAAAGTTACTTTAAGAATTATACATATTTCTAAATGCACATTAATCAAATCTGAAGGAAACCTAAAAAATATTTAATTATATTACAATGCTTTATTACAGGAAGATAAACACAAAGAAAATTGATTAATTAATAAAATAATATATGGTGGTATCAAGGGTAATGCTTTCAAATTTTAAAATTACAATATATTTTCAATACAATAATTCAAATGCTTTATTAAGGAAAGTGAACACTAAATTTCATCAATCAGTGAGCCGGAGATGGCACGGCGCCACCCGCCAAGGGCATGCGCTCACATGAGGCTAACCAGGCCCTCCTGTCCCTAAAAGCGGTGCCACTACCCTTAAGAGTCCAACACCATCGAGGGGGAACCGAGAAGCCTTCCTCGGTTGGCTTCCCCCTCCCCTTAGTCCTCGTGTCGGTAAGGTTTGACGAGTACCCGTCGAGGTCACTCGCGTGATACCTCTACCCCTCTATTACTGAAGGCGGCATCCGTTACCCACAATTGTGGGATTGGGTAGCTAGAAGCACCTTTATGAACCTGCGTCGTGCTTCCTTCACCACGTTGGACGAGCAGCCGTCGAGGTCGCTTGGGCGAGCCTCTACCACATATCGCTACTGCTACCGTCGCCCGTTGCCCTCTGTGCAGGGATTGGGTAGACTGCATAGCAGTTTTAACGGGATAACGTCATGTGGTCTAACGTCTCCGTAGGCCTTGGGCCTAATCGATGTAGCAAATACTCCAGTCTATAATACTCGTGTTGGTAGGATTTCTCCTGGCTCGTTTGACGAGTTACCGGCGAGGTCACTTGCGTGAACCTCTACCCCACGACATTACTACGGGCGGCATCTGTTACCCGCAGATGTGGGATGGGGTAGCTCCACCCGCAGTTTTATGGGTAAACGGTGTGGGGTCTCCCGTTTATCCAATCTTTTAATACTCAAGTAATATGAACAAAGCCCTGGACAAAAAAAAAATTACAATTTATTTAAGGGTTGACTTACTCAGGTATGTATTTTTGATCATAAGAAAAAGTATAGGTTATTCTTTATATGTCTATATTTTATCTATCCATATATTTAAACAGAAAATAAACAAAGAAATGTGGCCTAGTCTGCAGCTTTTGATTTACACGCAGAGGTTCGTGCATTGTAAACAAAGGCAGCCTATATATTTGAATGGAAAGTAAACAAAGACGGCAGGTACAAAATTTTGCGTGCCGCGTTCTAAGTGCTTAATTTGTACGAGGAAGTCCGTGACTTTGTGTACGCGCGGCAGGGCCGCTCTCGCTCCTTGGCGAATGGCCGGGCAACCGCGGCTATCGGGTCGCTGCATTACCGAACCCAAAAAGCGCGTCTGTCACGGCTATTTGGTTTGTTTCCGACTAGTGGAGCTTCGTTTGTAAGTTAAACGGTTCCCGATCCAGGGAAAAAAGTCGATCCAGGAAACGCCCGATCCAGTTAAAAATTTATACGCTTCCATCTTCCAAAAATGTGAAGAAAGATGACTGAAAAAATGTCAGCCTAGGACACCAAAAATATAAATAAAATATGAATAAAAAGTTTTGACACCTTCTACATGTACAACTGTCATCATTGACTCAAGAATTGCTGAAATGCTAAGGTTAATTTTTTCGAAATTTCTAATATTGTCGCCAAATTTTCATGTACTCATATTATCTTTGCCACTTTCAACGTTTAAAAACGCTAGAAAACATTAGTAAAAGATATACTAAAAGTTTTAATCTTTGCTATAAAGTTCCTGACTAGGCTCCTAAAAATAATTTATTCTACTTACCAACTAATAGTTCTAAGTTTTATCAAAGTAATCTCTTCGGATATCTCTGCACAGCTTCCAGCGTTTTTGGGCATGAAAGCAAGTAGCGAAAGCTTCCAGAATGCTCCTCAGCACATCTACAAAGGCTGTTTAGACTGATGCAATATCGTCATGACGCTTTCCTTTTAGCACTGGGAAACAAAAAAAAATCATACGCCGACAGGTTAGCTGAATACATTTCAATACGTCAATGTGAAAGTTTTAGTATATCCTTTGTCCTTCAGGCAGATATTCATGGTGCTCCAAATATCTATTATAAAAAATGCGATCAACATTGTCTTTGTTCGTCTTGTTTGCTAAGCACAGCCTTGTCACTTAGTGAATTTACTTGAAAATACTTCCAAAGCCATTTCTATTTAAAACACATATCAAATATGGTAACATATTTCTTGTGCTTGAATATCAGAAGTAAAAAATTAAAATTATTATTTTCGTGCAGAAATAAATTGAAATATTCATTATCAATTGTTCTAATTGTGTCCAAACAATTTGAAGATTTTCCAGATTTAATAGAGAACAAGAACTGTTAGATTTGAGACTGACATGTTCGGATCTACATGCCACGTTTGGGATGAATTTACTATTAATGTCAGATGGTAATAAATTAAAAATAATTTACAAGCATTAATGAGAAATTTTTAGCATTCAGAAAACAATTACATTAGAATAGATGGGGAAACATTCACGGCCAGTGTTATGGTGCATTGCGTGATTGGTTCTTAGGTCGTGGTTTGAGTTCGGAAATCTTGACGTTTCATCCACAACGGCGGCGGACGCGTTCAGAAGAAAATCTTCTAAAAATTTTAGAAGATCTTAGAAGTTCTAAACCATAAGAATATGTAAAAAAATAAAGTTCCGAAACCAAATACCTTTGAATGCAACACATAATCTAAAAATAGATGAATTGTATTACTAGTTAAGATTAGTCCCTGTGCTACATAAAATACAAAGCACCTATATGTAACGAACATAGTGTTGTCTTTTGCAAAAAATGTGTTACATAAACTGATAAAGGTATATCCTGTTGAGAATATTTTTCAATAAATTAAATTTACTGGTATGTGTATGACTCTCTCCATTATCGTATATAGAAGCAGGCATGTATCCTAGAGTTAAGTAAAAACAAAACATAATTTAATATTTTGTTATCCAATTTTCTCTAAACTTTGATAAATACCTAATAAAATCAAAGAATTAATTTTCAGTTAGAATGTACATAAATTTATTACTAAAATGTATAAGAATACGTTATGAAATATCAAGTTTTTATAAAAGACAACGCAACACCAATAACTTTGAATTTCTTTAATTTAATATATATACTAATATAAGTTATTATTAATAACGAACATTATATGTTTATATTTTATAATAACCAATGATGTTAAGAAACTAAACTTGATTTTTTTGAATTTGTTATTTAATATTTTCGTGTTATCCAAGATTTCTCTCTTGGTGTGTGCTATTGGGTTTGATGAACTAAATTATCATTTTATAATTGGTAGAAAATAAAAACAGCAACATTTCTTCTGAAATTTATGTTAATTCTTATAAAATGGCCTATAATTACCTAAGTTATTATTTAAACAACATTTGTATGTTAATTCTTAATAAGCAAGGAAGTATGTTGAATAATAATAATAATGTAAGCTAATATTTTATTAAATAGCCAAATAAATAATAGGTCTAGTAAAAAGAAATTCATTATTTTTGCATGAAATTGAAGGTTTTATTTAACATACTTAGAATGAACCGATTTAGGTCAAATATGAGCCGTTTTGTTCAATAACCTGTTGCCATTTTGAAGGTAATTCCATTATGTCTCTCTCATAGAAGCCGTTGTCCCTATTGACAAAAAACTGGGACAGTCGATTTTCACAAGTCTCTCTTGAGGCAAATTTTTCAGCAGCAAAATAGTTCACCATGGGCAGAAACAGGTGATAATCACTTGGTGCCAGGTCCGAACTATAAGGTGAATGCATAAGAACCTCACAACCAAGCTCCCAGAGCTTCTGGCGAGTCGCTATTGATGTGTGTGGCCTGGCATTGTCTTAATGATACACAATTCCTGTCCTAGTGGCCAAAGTCTGGGCGATTGCTTTCTTCAGACGGTCCAATTGTTTACAGTACAGGTTCAAATTAAGAGTTTGGCCGCAGGAGAGCAGCTCATAGTATATGATTCCTTGCCAATCCCACCAAACGCACAGCAAAACCTTCCTGGCCGTCAATCCTGGCTTGGTCACCATCCGCTTCAAACTTTGTTGAGATTCTGCAGCAATCACAGATGGAGATTCGGTCCATGAGTTTTTTTGCGTTAACTCGTGTGGCACCCATACATCCAGTTTCTTTTTGTATCCAGCTTTTTCCAAATGGTTCCAAACGGTTTTTTGTGCAACGTTTAGGTCCTGCACCATAAGAACAGTGTATTTATGACGGTCGGACTCGGCCATTTTTATGATTTTATCCACATTTTCGTCAATTGGCCTTCCACAGCGTGGTGCATCTTTGACATCGAAATTACCGGAACGGAATCGACAAAATCAAAACTGCGCTTGATTGGTTGTTACAGTATCAGAACCATAAACACTATTTACATTTTCAGCCGCCTGGCTTGCGTTTTCACCTTTATCGAAAAAAAACTTTAAAATATAGCGTATCTTCTCTTTGTTGGTGTCCATCTTTGACGTGAGCTCCAAAAAAAACTGAATCAACCATTCACAAAACTGTCCAATAAGTTTTTGTAGTACGAAATGTCAACTTTCTAATGCCATCTAGTGTAAACCGATCGGACTTTTAGAGCGCGAGATACAATTTATTAAAGCTATCTATTGGAAAAATAATGGATTTCTTTTTACTAGACCTATTATATTTTACTGTATATAAACCCAATTTGAGATTATCAGCATAAAAATATCAGAGTTATCATGATCAAAGGACCTTCACAAATAAAATAAAAAGTGTATCAGGGAACTATGCTCACAATAAAAATGTATACTTTTATTGGTATTGAAGTCACCAGACCGTACTGAAAGGAAAAAGAATTTAAAAAAAACATTATCAAATGGAAATTTATATATAATTTAAACATTGATAAGTAATAAAATATAGCTTTCAAAAAATCAAATCATAGCAATTCCAGTTTCAATATTTATTTATATAAGTTAAGTAAGGAGCTGAGGATTAAAGATGAAGCAAATAAAATCCAGGCAGAGATCTGTACGGTTTAATTGTAAATAAAATAAAATTTTTCATATTTTTTATATTTTTTATTATTTATAAATGTCTACAATTCTGTACAATTATATTAATTATTATTATACAACCGAATAAATTAGCGTACTTTTGTATTTATATTGACTTTTATGTACTGCAGTGTGTTATATAATTAAATTTGATGCTGCGACTCATTTTTTCTTAAAATTCTTAAGATTTCTTCCTTCCTGCTTAGATTACTTCACTTACATTTTCATCGGGCATTCGAACAATTTAAACGATTTATTGATTTTGATGCCACATCGGTTTCATTTTCTTCATCCTACCTCAACAAAGATTTAGCATGTGACGTGAAACAAGGTCGACCAGAAAATCGTAAAAACTTCATGTTTTCCCATAAAAGGCTAAATACATTTCTGAAAACGTTCTTTAACGAATATGAGCAATTAACATGAAAAGTTCACAAGAACAGATTACATGCCATAACAAAGACTTACTTGCAGTTCTGTTAAATTACTTCATTTATTAGAGGTCTGCTACCAAATGTAATTTCTTTACATTTGTATTTAAAATAATAACATCGAATATTTTGTCGCACATTTCGGGCAGAAAAGAATAGATTTTTCTTAAATGAATTAAGCACTGTTTGACAATAAGCTGTTATTGTGTTATAGTTTCGTTTACTATAACTTTTTGTTTTCTATGTGTCAACAAAATTAATTTCAAATTAAGTCAAACGGAAATAACAGAATGAAAGGTAATTCTAACCAAAAGTTAAAAGCTTTTAATAAATTCCATGTGAAATTGGATGAACATTTATCTGTTTGGATTATATTGTGCACAATCTCTAAAACCACGAAAGGATAACATTTGAGACGAGTGCGCAGACTAATAAAGACAGAGTAAGAAATACTTATGTAAAAGAAGAACTAAAAACAGAAAAAGTATCTTTTAAGATGTTTTAAGATATTAGGGAAATTTATACGTGAAAAGAACAACAAAACTATTTAGAAAATATGGAACAAATGTACAAAAAGTTTTTAAATAGGGGGGGGTTGCACGCTGATAAATAGTAAAGTTAATTGAAAATGTTATATAATATTGCCTTGCGGCAAGGATCTTATAAGACAGCTAGATTCCTAATGTGACGATTTAGTAAACATCTTCTTCTCTTCTTCCTTAGGCTTCTTCTATCCATTTGCGGATGTAGGCCTTCTCTTGTTTCTTCCATCTTGTCTTATTCTAGGCAATTCTTTTTCATACGAAACTGGAGTGACGCTTCACATCGTCTAACCATCGTATTTGTGGTTTTTTCCTTGCTCTTTTGCCTAACCATAATCTCCAATCTAAGACTTGTGCGTTCCACCTGGTACCTGTTTGGCGGGCAAATTGTGACACGAAGAATTTTGCAATAAGTAGTCTACGAAATCTACTTAAAATAAAAATAAAATCTATAAAGCGATATGCCTATAGCATGTATATTACATGGTTGTAAAACGTAACACACAAAAATTATATTCGGTAGAATTGGAAACGATAAACGACAGAAAAGACACTATACAAGCTACTAAAACACGGATTTTGTTCGTTAGATAACAGTAAAATAACAAATAACGTTAAACAAAATTAATAGTAGTTACATAAAAACAAGAGGTCATAAATATATGCAATATACAGAGATTTGTAATAAAACCCTTTTAATTACTTGGACTTAACTTTTAACAACTTGGACATAGACAAAGAAGATTATATAAGGCTTCAACGTTTTATCACTAAAAAAAAGATTAACAGACAAAAATGAAAATATGTACTATAAGGCTACTTCTAGTTAGAATGTGTCGCTCAAGCTCTACAAAAAGAAAAAAAAATAACAAAGGTAATAGGGAAAATGTTTTAAATTGATTTTAAGACTTTAAAGTTAATTTGAGCATGCATATGTGAATTATCAAACTTCTTCTTCTTTTTCTGTCATCAAGGCTTAGGCCATTCTGCCTGTTCCGAACTTCATTTGCTCATGAAGTTTGCCAGTAATTATCAACCTTTTCACCAAGAAATGTGAAACGAGAAAATTGTATATGAAAATAATCTTTCAAAACTGCGTTTATGTATCCATCGACCTTTGATCTGCAAATTCGATTGCTTTCCGTTCTCCGCTACATTCCAGAATTAAATTAAATACACCCACTCTAAAAATAAACAAAGTGCAGCGAAAACTAGCGCAGTTTTTGAAATTGCATGCCTTGCGTTGCAGGTGAACGTTTCGCAGCCATTTCACACATTTCCCAACCGGCGAGTGCAACGACTGACTAGTTCAGCGATTAATATTAATAATTCTGAGCCGGCGAAAAACAGCAGCTAATTAACGTGTAATGCCATCGTTATAGCGGCATTTTTGCCCGGCTGTAATTAAGACTGCATCACATGGCCATTAGCTTAACTATAACAGATCTATTAGCAGTTAATCTCGTAATATCGAACGTATAAACCACGCTGCGTGGGACGTGGAGATCATCAGTTGCGCGGGCAGACTGCCGTATAAATTAGATCAATTTATGTCTTAACATATGCCGCCTTATCTCCAATCTAATATATAACAATCTTCGCCAACCTTCAACTGCTTCGAATGGACATGAAGCTATAATAATAATCATCTGTTCTATTAATTACGTGATTTAGGTCCTAAAGGCTTAGTTCTAATAATCACTTTGTCTTTGTTGAGAATGTTTTGAAGGTTGCTTTTTATAATTATTTTGTTACAATTTTCCTCTTACAGTCGCTCTCGCTAACACGACGGGTCTAATTTTAGAATTTGTTACTTTTTATATCCTTCTAGCACCGGAAATTGTCATATACTATATACAACTACTTCTTTATTACCTGCACTTCTGCATTTGTTGAAATAATGTCTGTACCAAAATCGAAAGATATACCGTAATATAAACATTCAAATATTATATTTATGATGAAGTTTTATCAATTGCTATAATTTTCTGCCTTTTGATGTTATGTATTGAATATTTTTTATTTATCATATTTGGTATGGCTTACAAAAGGCTATCCAAATTGAATTTAGGATGTTTATCCTAAATAAAATACAATATATTGAAATAATCAAAATTTTATTGCTGTTAATGAAAAGTAGAGACTTAGCAGTTACACATGAAATATGATGTCGGTGAGATGCTCTCCACGACTATGTTGACATGCGACCATTATTTTAGCGAAGACTCTATTTCGGCAATTACACGTCCGAAGTTTTCTTTTATCTTTGAATCATGGCAGGTTTGTTGACATAAATCTTGTCCTTCCAAAAGCTCCAGAGAAAAGAAGCTAACGAGATTAGATCGCATGACCGCAGTAGACAATATACGAAATAACGATCAAGAACTTTAATTTGAAGTAAAGTGAGTATTTTACATGATCTGTTGAAATCACTTGTCATACAAGCTCAAATAGTTGTTTAACATTCCCTAATAACGTACACTATTGACATTAACATAGTTGACCATTTCCTCCTCAAAAAAGTACAGATTAATTTCATTTCTCCAGCAATGTTTTTTGTGAATGCGTTGGTTTTTTATTAAAAAAACGTAGATTTGCACTACCCCAGAAGCGACAATTTTAATGATTTAATGAACCATTAATCAATATGAGTTTTTTACAAAAAAAACTAATGTGTTTTAAAACTCAGTTCACGAATGTACGGCGTTTTTCATTGTCCGTTTCTTTAAGTTTTTAGGTTAACTGCATTTGTAGTCCCATTTGAAAACTCAATTGATTGAATTAAGGTGCTTAGTACTTTATGCACACTTTTACTTACTGAGTTATATTGCAATATTACACCTGAACGATCGTGGCGTTAATAATGAATCCTTGCTTTGTCAATAAGTATACAACTTGTTCTAATCTTTTGTACAAAATTACGAATTGTACGTTTACTTGGCACATTATTACATCTAAACAATGGTCGAAGTTTTCTTTGTGGGATCGTAATTGATCGCTTACTGTCATAATAAACTCGAATCATATAGATGCATTGCTGCAGAATATAACAAGATAACTTTTTTATGTTTTTAGACTGTACAAATGCAAAGTTTCAACGCCCACGGAACAAATTCAAATTATAAGTTTTTTTAAACTCTGTGTATCGTCTTCGGTAAAGAATATAACTCTTAGGTCTATGTTCAAGTTGTTTACATATATAAACATATATGTGACTATAATAGTAGATATAATAGACTTTTTAGTTAAATGTTAACTGAATGTTATTAAATGCCAGATTTTGAATATTTTTTGTACTATTTAATGTTTTTTGTGAAAAATTAACATGAAAGCCCCCTTTCAGCTTGAAATTTATAGGACGTAATTGTGTCAGCACGGTTAAATCAAATAAGGTACAAATCAGAAGAAATGATTAAATTATTTTATCTTAACCTAATAAATGTTTCAAGGAAGATTCCCAAAAAAGACATAACACTAGTCATGGGAGACTTTAACGCCAAGATCGGTAAGGATAGGAGTGGAGATATAGTAGGCCCATTCGGTCTAGTGAACGCAATGCATGCAGCGATCGACTACATACATTTGCAGTAGACGAACAACTAGTAATTACTAACATTTACGTCAAGCTACCCGAAAAACGACTACATACATGGAATACGCTACAAGACACACCAGGGCGTGTCATCAGAAACCAACTAGACATATTATGATAAACAGACGATTTAGAAATGGAATACTATTATTAAAGACATATTCTAGAGCTGACATTAAATCGGACCACAACCCTATTATTGGCACAATAAAACTTAGGCTAAAAAAGGTTACACCAGCAAAAATAAACAAATATGACGTAAGACAAATAAAAAACGAACAAATGCAACAAGAAATACATCAACATATTAAATTAAAAATAAATCAAATAACCAATAACAAAATAGAGATTGATCCATAAAAAGGTATTACAAAACATGAACAAATCAATCAAGAAATTTTAGATAACTATTTGCGAGTAGGAAGGGTGAAAAATAAAATGTGGATGACCAATAAAATATTGAAAATGAGGGAAAGAAGAAGAAAATCAAAGAAAAAACGTATAGTGGTGCATAACATAATTGACAGAGAAATAAAGAAAGCTATTAGGGAAGCAAATGATGAGCTATATTTTAAAAACATTTTTAAAAATAATACACAAAAGAATATACAACAAACGCAAAGGTACATCTATGACGCACTCGATTTGGTTTTCGTGGCGCAATGGGTATAACAAGAACCCTTTTGGCAATTTAGGTGTTAATTCAACAATACAGAGATCTCAACTGTACAGTTCATGTATACTTTGTTACCTACAGCAAAGCGTTAGACAGGGTGAGACATGACAAGTTGGTTTCAATATTAAAAGCAATAAGTCTGGACGATAACGATCTTAAAATTATTGGTATCCTGTATCAGAGTCAAACAGCTAATATCGAGATTGAGAACGAATTAACAGAAGAAGTTGCAATGCAACGAGGCGTAAAACAAGTATGTATTGTTTCCCTTATTTCTCTATATCTACTCAGAAGAAATTATGAAATCAGCCTTGGAAGATACTAATGAAAGAATCCTAATAAACGGTGGGTGCCTGAATAACATCAGATACGCTGACGACACGGTTATCTTTACGAACAATCTAAATGGACTACAAATATTAGTATAACGTGTAGTTAATACTAGCCAACAATGCGGCCTCGACTTCAACGTTACAAAAACAAAATACATTACTTTAAGTAAAGACCAAATCCCCCCGAACAACTACTGTCAAAGCAACAACCAACAGCAAAAGTAACTATTTATACTTGCCTGGGTACCAACAATATGGGATCATTCAAAAGAAGTAAAGCAACGGATTGAGATAGCCAGAACATCCTTCAGTAAAATGGCAAACGTTTTTAAGAAGCGTGATTTAACCTTAATAACCAAAATAAGTCTATTACGATGTTATGTATTTTCAGACCTCCTTTATAGAGTTGAACCACATACATTAACTGAAGCAACAATAAAAAAACTAGAGGCTTTCGAAATGTTATGCCACAGATGAATACTGAGAATATCATGGGTAGACCATGTTCCCAACATTGAAGTTCTACAAAAACTAAATAAAGAATGTGAAATATTTTCAAAGTATTTAGGCCACATCACAAGAAACGAACAAAGAAACAATTTACTACAACTAATCCTTCCCAAGTAGAAGAAGAAACTCTTAGTTCCAGAATCTTAGACAATAATTTTTATTTTTTTGAGCTGCAACAAATAAAGTTAGAATAGCCATGTTAGTTGTCAACATCCGCACCTGATAGGCACCGCGAGAAAAAAAAATCAAATAACGACACAACATCGTAAAGTCTGAGCACACTACGAAACGACGAACGACTAGGTCACTCTTGCAAAAATGGAAGGTAAAAGTATAAAATCATTGAGCCGAGAGGATTTTTTTTATCTTGAAAACCAGAGGTCGTCACTACCACTTATTACTTGTCTTCTTATATTAACGTAATAATTTGCTGTATAGTGACCCATTGAAAATTAGTACCTACCAACTCAGCGTTGATTGAACGTATAATTTATAGCTTTGTAACTTTTTGTAAGTTTCTTAATAATGTTGAAGCATTTTTCTTAAATCGCTACTTTGAACTTATTGGAAAGTCGTGCATAATGTTGTTCAATAATACCTTCTCCTTTTTTCTAAGATACCCAATCAACAAAACTTTTTGATCGCACAAAATATTGATTCTAACATAACTCTTTGTCGAGTCGATTTCATATTAAAGATATCAAAGACTTACCAACCCCACCATATAAAATTGAAAAATAGTAACCATTTGTTGATCATGTCGAAAGCTTTTCAATTTATCTTAGTAATATTCTTTAATAATATTTCCGTAACTATGTAGTTACATTATTTAGAAGAAGAATAACTTTTTTAGTGTAAAATTTGTAGAATACCTATTAGCCATGAGATATTTAAATGTACACTATCTTATAACTTAATTATCCAATGAAACTAACATAATTTAGTCTTAAAATATTAATTATACTCTAAAAAATCACAACCAAAAAAATGTTATTAAAACTATTTTAAAATCAGTAACTGGCAATAATTTTAATATACAAATTAGATAGACCTTTACTGAAGAAATTTGAAAACATAATTCTTGTACAAAGTTTTATGTCCATTATACCATAAATGTTTTTACAACACAAGTTGTACCTAAGCAATTGTGAGGGTAGTTCATCACACATATTTAGCAAAATAGCAGTAAGCAAATTGTAAGTTAATCTGTAGGAAAGAGAGGGTGTTATTATGTAGCGAGGTCATTATAGAAATCCTTTGGTTTTTATAGCCTCACAAAGTAGAAAAATCAGAATTCGAGGTATTTGTAATTTAAAATATTCTAAAAATCGGCAGAATATTTGTTTATTAATGCATATATAGATTTAATAAAATTATCTATTGACTATTCTCAATACGAAGGTAAAAAATTGACTCAGATTTGCCAAAACTTTACAGGAAAACAGCAATAGCTCACATATTTAACATTTCGAAAAAGCTTACCAGCGAGGCATAGAGCATTTTCTTTCGTTTAACTAAAACTTCAGAAGGTTTTTTACAAATATAAAAATTATTATAATTCCCCGATCGTTAAAATGACCATCTTATGCTCCAGTCTTACACATAGTTTGTTAGAAAATTTAGAGAATTCTGGTGATGGTACTATTACAGTTCCTTCTTTAATAACCACCACCAACCCAAAAGGTTCGACCAAGAGTAATTATGGGCGACTATACTAAAATGATTTTTTAGCAATCTGTTTCTTAACTCTGTGCTAGAAGATACCTTACTACTAATATATTGAAACAGTCTGTAGTAAAGGCCAGAAAGTTGAGTAAATAATACATTATAGACAATTTAAAAATATAAAAGCTTTAAAGTGACCATTTTAAATGTAGAACTTTTATGGACTTCTATAAGTAAGAAACATCCCTTTATTAAAATAATTTAACTGGAATTAATACACACTTCCGCTTTTACGTCTAACACCAATTTCATATGTCCACAGTTCAATTTAAAATATTCCATCTAAGAACTTTATTGCTTACGACATAAAAATATTATGAACAAAACAAACGATTTCAATAGGTTTACTTAAAGAAGTAAAAACTTAATTGTAATCTGTAATTATTTAAACAATATATTATGTAATCAAAAAAAATTAAATTATTCTTACAATCATAAAATATAGACATATAGGTAATATTGTTATTAATTAGATGTTAATATGTATTGTTTTTAAATATAAACTATCAACCTTATTCTTAAAGTTCCTTGCTACAGCTTCTTTTTCATTAAAAATAACGTAATCAGCAGTACATATTCTTATTTTGTTAAACTTGGCATATTATTATGACACTATAATTTTGTTTACGTGTTGAACCTCTATGAGAGTTGTGTAATCCTAAACAGATGCTATTTGATGTTTTTCCTAGTGATGTGTGTATTTTATAATAAATAACTTCTGCTTAATTTTGTTTTTGGCAAATATATTTGTTTTTAATTTATGCATTAACTAGAAAGTTAACAATGTTTATCCATAAATGCAATTAGGTCATTATATTTACCAATTCGCTTTAAAATTCAATATAATTAATGCTGCGCATTGCAACGGCCGCTAAGTATAATGAGGCGTCTTTTCCTTGTTTTTAAAACAGTTCCAAGTTACAGCTACGTATAACAAACACGATTTAGATCAGCCGTGTTTATTCAGGACGAGGACTTTCCAAAGAGATCGCTATGTAAATGTAGCAACCCAGACCGAATATACAAAATAGGGTTAGCAATGTTTGTAAAACGTGATGATCTAGGAGATTTTATTTTTGGAGAACCTTAAATGAGTAAAATGATATATTAATTTGAAGGAAATTATAAACAACGTACATTAACTACTTTTAGTTTTTAATTCTTGCAGTCCTGAAACTATTAATTAATTTCAGTAACGGGCTATAGGTTCTAGCAAAGCAATTGGATTAAGAATGTAATTAAAGGAGAAACTGGAACAAAACTGTTTTTGAGAAACAATAGCTTTCTTAGTCTTAATATTCTTAGGGATGCTTTATCTTTAGTATATAGTACTGCTATTAAAATTATTTATTGAGATACATTATTAAAAATTTATCATAAACAATTTTAAATATATTTAGAAGAATTTTAAAAATTATATACATTTAAATTGTCTTTTATAGATTTCGTTTAATATGCCCGGCAAAATAATATAAACATATACATGTAAAGATATACAAATGAGCTGGGTAAAAGTTTGGGCTTAATAACGGGCAATTTTGAAATGACAGTGAAAAAAGTTTTTAGTGTTGCCCAAATCTGTTGTAACTACTGTATAGTATACAAAAAAGCATTTAAGGAGAGTAAATTTCCGTAATTTAATTTTTAAAATTATATGTGAAAGATGGCGTCCATGACACAGAGTTTTGGGATCAGATTCATCTTCATCTCGAATTCGTTGTTTGAGGGCCTCGATTTTTCTCAGTGATTCACTTTAGTAAACTCTACTTTTCTAATAACCCCAAAAGAAGGAGCTGTAAGGGCTAAAGAACTAGGGAGCTTCGCAATATCTGCGCTTCAAATGATGGCGTGATTTGGAAACAAGTAGTTGAAAATATTTGTACTTACCCTCACTGTGTGACTCGTAACGCCATCGCTTACAACATGTAAGTTGTAGAGTAAAAGTTTTCCAACATTTCCAAAGTATTATCGGAAAAGTGAGGCCTTATTATATCGCTGATGAAGACAACACACCTCACGGTGACTTTCACGGAATGAAGAAGTTACTCATGAATTTATCGAGGATTTACGTCATTCCAAAACCAGTGTTTATTAACGTAACGTAAGAGAAAAAGGGAATTTGTCACTCATCCATAAATTGTATACTATGGCCTCGAATTGATTAACCAAATCCTAAAACCGCTTTGAGTGACATAATCTGCTTCAGTGAAAGCTTGAACGATTTATTAATGGTGGAGATCATCTTGTGAAAATTTGAAACTTTGTGCTATTCCGGTGAGCCGAGCACGGGCTTTTTCCGATCGCAACTCTAACATGCTCGATGTTTTCGGAAGTTCGTACTGATTTTGATCTTTCAGGCTTCTTTTTCACTGAGCAAGCCTCTTCAAAATTCTGACCCCACGTTTTGATTGCATAGGCTGGCGGTACTGACTGATTCGGAGAAATGAAAAAAGTTGGCAAGGAAAGTACTGCGCGCACGTTCGTAAGAGTTGTTGTTTTGATAAAAAGCTTTAATAACATATGATAAATCGTAACTAAATGCTACGTATATGCTGTGGCCGCTAGCTTTCTAATTCTCTTTCGTTGGTACAGCGAGGTTGCCATCCTTTTCGAAATTGCCCATTATTTTGCTTCATCCTTTATGTTTTATAAACGTGTAGCATACTCTATCAATTGATGCTATTACTTTTCTAGGAAATCCCTGTCTACATATGCTCGCTAACAATAAATAAGCTTCTTCATCTTGTTGAAGAAAATATCAAGCATCTGTTCGTTCAAAAATGTTTCTGCTCGTGCAGCAATTAGCAGAAATTATTATTTGATTTACACGCGTTCATTTGTTGCTGTTAGAGCTGACCCCATTGGGTCTGATCGTACAGTTCTTTGTAGTTGCATTTTAACAGTACTGACATTCACACAGGAATTGTCATAGATAACTTTCATCGGTCGATTAATGTCAATAGGCGCATAACCCTCAGTCAATAGGAATCCAGTAGCAGAGTATTGATTCAACCAAACATGTCAATCTTCATTTTAGTGACTACAGTTAGACCACCTAATATTACGCAAAAACCCTACTGGATGTTTAAATAATTACTAAGATAAGAAAATTTGTCTATGTGTGTGTACTTCATGCGCCTTGAATTAATATTACCAGACCTATCGGTTAGCAGTAAAAAATTTTTAAATACGCTTGTATATTAAGAAATAGACTTATATGAATATACTAATAAAAATTTAAAATGGATAACAACATTAATATTAAATTGAAATATTAAAATATTTATAATTACAGAATAACTTAAATATATGTGTACTACTTTCATATACGTTAAAATTCACAAATATCACAGAAAATTCCGAATTGCGTGTCTTTGCATGTACGTCAATTCCATAGTCGCGGCAGTCTTCAAGTTCCTACTCCACTAATTAGCTGTTTCAGTGAGGCGCTTAAGGCTTGCAACTGCGTCTCCAAGCGCGAGAGAACGTCGCGGCTGCTTAGATGAGACAGAGCAAAAAGACGAAAACAGTCTAATAACCCTATATTGTGTTCTGCCATGTTGATCATCCTGCGACAGTTCCATTTAGCAAATGAAGCCATTCACACGTTGAGCAAAGCCCTCCGTTCGCGTAAGCCCCTGAAACCGCTACACGGTGTACAATTTGTGCCTCCGCGCTTGTGCGCTTATCGAGTCAGACAATTGAAACATGAATCAAATCCGGCAGTTTTGCTGAATAGTTTAACGTTTAAGAATTTTAGCGTAATGGATATGGAAAGAAGTTTGCTAACTTCGCGCCTGTAAATCAAAAGTTGCCTTATTCGACCTGCATATTCGTACTGGTAAAATATTTCATTGTTCAAAAGTGAGTTGTAAATAATTTTAGAGGTACTTTTTGTTAAATGAACACATTAGCTTTTTGTGTAAACGATCAGGAGGGATTATAGACCATTAGTATTACAATCGTATAATTTATGATATTAATCACCTATTCATTTATTCAATGGAAAAGTTTACGATGTTTATCAAACTGAGTAAACGTTTCACCACGTTTTATTTAGCTAAAAGCTTTAAAGAGCTTTACAGTCAAATGCAATATGTAATGTTCTCTTTCTTACAAAGTCTACACACGGGTTCCTTATAAATTACAATGACTGGTACTCTATTCAGGATGTAACTTAATTTGTTGTTTATTTAATAAAACTACATCACCTATTAATTTCCTAAATAGATTTTTAAACTTAGTTGTGCTATACTTAGTTTAGGTGATTTTGGTGAAATTTATTTATTCAGTTGCCCACTGCAAACTGCGCTTTTAATTACTCTAAAAACTAGTTCACGTCTAAGAAAAGTGGTTTCTAATCTCTTTCGCTAGTGTATCAGTTTTTTTTTTATTTCCTGGAGCATCTTTATTTCCGATTACTTCAAAAATAATGTCTGTTGTAATTTGCTATGGTTTTACAGGCATTTCCAGGCCAATTTAGAAACTTGACTGTCTTTTAAAACAATGATGTTTTACCTTGACAGTTCCTAGTTATATTTTTGTGCAGATATACTTCTATAATGGTCGGTTTTAGATTCATTTATATACTAGACTAATGTTTTTAGCAACCAGCGTCTAAGCCTTTGATCCCAGTCAAACTAAATTTTTAAAAAAGTATTTTATAGTTTTGTTTAATTGGAACAGTATCCCTGCTTATTTTCAGTAATATCATCTTAATATAACCAGGAATTAGACTAATTTGACGGCTTTTATTGTATATAAACCTGTAAACTGCCATGTTTGCAGTATATCAATAGCAAGAATAATTTTTTCGTAGAGGGTAATTATTAGGCGCCAAGTCTGAAGTGCAAGAACAAAGCTTTAGCTTATTAATTAAACTATTTGAGTAAACGTTTTGTATTAGCCGTAATGTGCTGTTCAAGGTATTTTGCAAAGCCTGAAGATTTTAACGATTTATAATAAGCCTGTGCACTTGCTAGTATTTTTGTCGCGGCAATAAAATACCTTGATAATTATAAAACATTATAACTACTACTTTTTTAATTAAAAAGTATTTGCTTAAGTTTTTTGATTGGCACTTGTAAATACATTTGCTTTTGCATTTAAAAATTGTATCTATTTTCCGATTTTTTTTAGAAATTTATCCTCCTTTCTCCAATAGCATTAAAAAACCATCAATCCAAGACCTGTTCCTTAAACTTTGCAAACGTGAAAAATTTGTGTTGGAAATCACCACACAAAAAGATGACCTTGTAAGTTGAAATTTTTAGACTCATGTAGAATCAATAACTCTTAGTCGCTTATACATTATACCATGGACTGTACAACTAACAGGAACGGCGGTAACATCAATGTTATTATCTCCATTTACAAAATGCAAAAAACTAGGAATACGATCATAAAATTTTAGCAGCTCAAAAAGATTTACTAAATATTTAAGTGCCTGCAAATTAGTTGTTTAATTTAAAATTAATTAATTAAGCCATTGAAAAGGAAAACTTCGAAAACTCGCAAAATTTTATAATACCATTAAATTCCAAAATTAAAAAAATTATAAAAAGAAGTCGGTTTAGACAAGTACATAAAATTATCCAATTTGCAATACTCCAATAAGTGCGAAAGCTTTTACGGCCAGTGTTATGGTGCATCGTGTGGTTGGTTCTCGAATTATAAGGCCGTGATCAGATTTCGGAAACTAAAAATAATTTTTAGAAGATATTCTGCTAAAGATGTCCGCCGCAATTGTAGACGAAACGTCAAGAGTTTCCGTACTCCAACCACGGCCTTATAACCCGACAACCAACCAGACGTTGCAATACTCTACTATAATCTAAATGTTTCTAAATATAAATAACTAAAGCACTCATAAATTGGTAAAACCGCTTTAACTGCAGTATTAAGTAAATTGAAGTTTGTTATTATTAAGTGGCGAAGCGAAGCGGAGTCACTTACTAACTTCATGTTGTCCGTCTGCCTGTCTGTCCGTTCGTCCGTCCGTCCGAGCAATAACTCGAGAACGGCTGGGAATTTCCAAATTCTGTTTTCACCAATCGACAGGTGACCAAAAAGGCTTGTTTGCTAGTGATTTTGGGAGACTGCTTCGCCACTTCGCTATGCGTTGCAAGCTTTGCAGGTTTATTGTACTTCCTCTGGCGCAAAATAGTTTTGCATACGTCAAAAGTAATTAACAGAAAACAAAACTGTATTTTACAGAAATTGAAGTGGCACAAATTGCAAGTATGAAGTTCCAAATCAAAACAACTGACACAAGCAACGTAAAGGCTTACTCCAAAAATGGTCCTATTTAAATGAAACTAAAAAGCAAACGTTTCTTTACAAAAGTAACTTTTATGGCAGCTGCAGCTCGGCCACGTTATGATAAACATAACAAGCAATTTTTGATGGAAAAATTGGTATATGCCCTTTTGTTTACCAAGAACCGACTCTTAGGAACTCCAGAAATGGAATCAAGGAAAGATTGATTACAAAAAATATATTAAGTCTGTTACAGCCAAATAATGCAAGAAAATTAATTCCAGCAATAAAATCTACAAGCACAAACCGATTTACGTCCAACAAGATAATTCAAAACTCTACTCTTCTGAAAAATAATGACGAAAATATTGCAGTAGAAGAATCTAGAGATGGCTGTTCTATTCTATTTAAATTACAACCGCCAAAGAGTCCATATTTTAATGTATTGGCTTTTTCAATTCTATACAATTCTTACAATATACAGATTGAATGGGTACAAAATGCATTTAATGCGTTAAACATACAAACTCTTGATGTTTTTCTAACATGTGCGAACTTGTCTAGAAGCAACCATGTTAGCAAAAGGAAAAAATTTCTATAAGATTCCGCACATTAATAGGGCGAAACTTTGTCGTGAGGGACGATTATAAACAACATTATCATGTTCCATAGAAGCTGTGGAGTCAGACGCGTCCTTGTGAAATTAAAACTTTTTGTATTATTATTTGTTTCACTAGGTAACTATTTCATAAATAAAGCCATTTTAATTAATTCATATTGTAAATTCATTCTCGAGCACGGAAAAAATTAAAATGTAACCATATTTTCGGGTGGAGGGAGTAATAATTGAAATATTTCTGAAAATAGTATTTAAATCCTTTTAAATATTTGCGTGCGTAATGCATCACAACTATCAGCAACTCACAGATATTTAACTAAAATATCTAGACATGCGGGGACGTAAACGTCCTCTAAATTGCGACAGTCTAAAGATAAGCTATTTGGACAATTTGTAACACTCGGTTTATAACTAATTCATTATTAGCTACATTGCTTTTAGGGCACCGCATTGAAGTCTGGGTAAATTTCAGGCCCGAAGCGACAAGTCAAAGTTTCAGGACTTAGGAACTGTGTCTTCTATTTGTAAGTGCATTTGGTAATAACGTTATCTATAATAAACCTAAATAGCTAAATAGCTTTACCAAGTTTCCAAAAGGTAATTGATTTGGTAATTTTATTAAACTAAGTTTTTGGAATAAGTACATTATAGGTTAAGATGTCATTTGTAGTTTGTAATTAGCAGTTTGTTTAATGTATAATTACACACATGTTAACTAACTAGACGTATAATTATAATCATTCTAATGATTTAACCGTATGGCATTCTCTTATGTTATTTACACGTTGCGGTGACTTCAACACACTCGTACATTTAAAATACAAAGTTGCTTAGCATTCTACAACAATTTAATTGCACTAGTTGACTTAAAAGAATAATCAAAAGTAGTCAAAGTTTAAAAGTTATGTCGTTTTAGAACAAAGTAATTAGTTTAAAGTAGCACAATTGCTTAATTAATAGAATTATAAAGCATGAACAAAGAAGAAATGTTTATTTAATTAAACAGCCTAAACATGTGTTATAACAAAATATTGTGTAGTGAAAAATAACATTTTAAAAATAATTTGAATAAAAACACAAAAAGGTAATATTAATACAAGTCAATATTAGTATAAAAAAAATTTATTGGCCTATAAACAAAATCAAAATATCCACGAAATATCCCCAGGGAAATATTGCGCATAAATTTAAAAAAGCCCGCCGGATTTTCACAAAAAGGATTTCTGATCAAACTTTAACCGCTTGTTCAGTAGCTGAAAGTAATTTAATTAATTTACACACCAGATAATTGCGGAAGTATCGATCTGAAGCAGAACGCATTTGCTCGCTCTCTTTATTATGCATTAGTCGGAACCTGGGACGGTTAATGGGAGGAATGTAATATTACGATTAGCAGGCATAGCAGATCTGAAATGCCCGCATCTGCTTTTCGAGATAAAAGGTAAAAATTAATCCGTTTGACTGCTACTGGCGGAGTTGGAATGGAGTGTGCTACTGTTCGTACATTCTCATAAATTCAGCAAAACAAATAGCAACGCGATTTTATGGCTATCATCCACGTTAATTAAAATGTAAAGTTCAATTAATGATGGCGTGATCTCCTCCGAGTTAATTGGCTATAGTTGTCTTTGATCTTGGCGAAACAGAATTTTATTATTGAGGAGACACTAATTAAGTTTCGAATTTGTTTTTGTTCTTAAATTTTTAATTATCTATTATAGTAAGTTTATTCTAAAATTTTTGTTCTGTTCTCCAAAAATAAATTATTTTTTAATTTGGCAATCTCTTTGTAAAAGTAAGAGAGATCTCTTTAGAGGTAGCGTATGGTAGTTGTAAGTAAAGAAATGGGGATTTACTAATTTTTCATATTTACTTAACTACTTATTTACTGTACTTAAAGGACACTGAACTATTTAGTGACATTTATGTACACTACACAAATAATTACTAATGTAAAATTGTACCCTATAATTGTATTGATGTATAACACAATTTATGTCACGCTATCACTGTTTGTTTCACTTCCGATAATGAACTTCCCCTGACTGCTTCGCTATATTTAGGCAATTAGGACTAGTTCTTGGACCTACAAAAGCCATCTGGTAAACATATGGACATTTTCTCTTTATTCTAGTCATCGCACGTACACAAGCAGCGTAGTTGTAAGGCATTATGTCCGCCCCCGGCGTTAGCCGCGAACCGCGCGGGATGTGGTGTTCAAAATTTGTTACAATATGTTATGATATAAGAACACAAAAAATTAAATATGAATAAAACATTAGGTTTGCATAGAGTTCAGTTCGTGCTTTTAAACAGAGCAGACATGTTCGCGTTCTGTGTGACGAGTGCTGAACTTTATCAGTGTGCATCGCCTGTGTTGTGAAAGCTATTAACAATTTTCGAATTGCGAGCTGCCAACGTGTTGGTGGGGCCCCGCGCCCGTCATCGATATGGTTTAGACCGCCTGGCCTGCAGCTCCTAGCTGCCGCTCCCGCCATTTCCGACGCTACAATAGCTTTTAAGAGGAAGAAAGATTCCAACGGTTTCCCCGCTGTTGCAGCAGAGCTAAGGCAACAACTTTTATCATACCCTAAGTATTAGAAACTGTTATCTGATATTATATAAAGAACCAGACGTATTACGTGCGTTAACGCAGATAGTGATAACGAATTATCGTGTGACTTCCGGTTAAGTGCCACTGCATATCGGTTGTGATTACTTATCGTTTCGTAAAGTAACGCAAAAAATATTAATATAGCTTATTATAGCAACCAAGTTACGCCTGTATAAAATGCGCAACATCACTCAGGGACAAGCCAAGTTAGCTAAACAAGCAGAATACTGGCTAAATCCTACAAACCGCTTTCAGCCCCTTGCAGATCAAATGGACTCATATCCAGAGCATGTCACAAACCCAGCAACTAGGAAACCCGAACCACCTCTAATATTCCTATCAGAAGTTAAAATCATTAAAACACTTGTGCGCTTACTAGAATCGATCGCTATAAATGAATAGACATTAAAAATAATAAATATAGACGAAAAAAACACAATTATCAGAAAAGTACTATTATAATTAAAGCCTTAGCTAAAAAAATACCAAATTTTATAGCTATCAGCGAAAACAGAACAAATCTTCAGAGTAGTTCTTAGCAATATACATCTATTTATGAATCGAAAAGAGCTAAAAGAGAAAATAAAAACACTTAACCATAAAGTTACCAACATTATCAACATAAAGCAAAGATGCACAGAAATAGCTCTACCACTTTTCTTTATAGAGCTAAAAGCAGCCGAAAATGACAAATATATTGACAACATAAGCAAACTTAGTCATTCGATAGTTAAATTAGAAACAACCTTATGAAAAGTGCGAGATCCCTCAGTAGGCTAAATGCTAAAAACATGGGCATACTAAAATGTTCTGTAATAGAAGCCCACGGTGCGTCAAATGCAATGGAAGTCATCTCACCCCCCAAATACCAACGTAAAGAAAAAAGTGCTAACGTTAAATGTGTTAACTTTAGTGAAAATCATCCTGCTAATTACAAATAATGTTCAGTTTATAAGGAATTGCAACAGAAAATTTCCGACGTTTTGGTGCCATTTTCCAGGGGTTTTAGTTCTTAGGATCTTAATCAGCTTACTCCTCAAGGAGAACTATGAATCAAAGAATAAGACTGGCCTTTCGTGTGCTCTACTTCGCTATTTATAGAAACAGAAGTAAAAATTTGAGGGGGCATGTTTTTGCCGTAAATGTACTGGGTTAGGAAAAGTTAATTTGTTGTAACGGCTTATGTAAGTGATAACGTGCGGTAACTAACGGTTTCCAAATAGGAGATAAGCGCTGATCATTATCTCCAGTATTGAGACATTCAGGGTATTTTCAATAGCCTTACGAATAATTCTACTGGTGGGATAAGAGGGTCTGTTTTGGAATTGGAAAAATTAATTATATGTCCAGTAAGAATGTTCGTATATGCTACTAGATATTTGTTTGTTTGTTTGTTTGTTTGGCTTATAGAGATTTTCTTGATATTACTTTACTGTATTTTTAATCACTTAGTAGCACGTAATTAATGTTATTTTTTATATTCTTTTTTCACTATAATATATTTTTAAATTAAATAATATATTTATTTCTCCATTTACTAAATACTACCACCGTTGTTTACAGTAATTAAAAAGCTGGTAGGAAGCGCAGTATTAAAAGGTATATAAAGGCATATAAGGCATATAAAGTAGCAATGTAAAAAAGTGTAATGAAAAAATTCTTTATGATGGTCAATACTTTAAAAGGATTTGAAAGTTAAGAAAGTGGATGTATTAAGCATTTATTGCAAAATTATAATATGAAAAAAATAAGTATGAACTACTATAATACCAAGCCGTAGGCAAGCGGTTAAAGCATTTCGTTCCGTTGCAAATGGGAGCGGGTTCGATCCTGGGTTTCAATTCACTTTGAATGATGTAAAGTTTTATTGAAGGGTACAGCATTATTCTTCTTTAAATGTATTTTAGAAGTGAAAACGACTACAAGAAAATAATCTATTTGTTTAATGAAAACGAGAATGAAGATTTTAGTAGAAAAGTGATTATCTTAAAAAAAAATTAATGAGAAGAGTTCTTGAAAAATGAATTAAAAATTAATTGAAAAATAAAAATTGCTTGCTTTAGTATTAGAAACACAAATTGTACAAAAGGTGGAAACTTTGTAAGATTGGGACGATTTTTTTTATTAAGCAGTTAGTAATAAATAATATAAACATTAGCACAGAATGCTCTGTAAATATTAAATAACTAGAAAATACAGCCAGCAATGCTTAGCTACTATAGAGGATGGAAATGTTTATATATATATATATATATGATTATGATGATGATAATGACAATGGTAATAATGATGATTAATTTATATAGGGAAAAAATTGAGGTCCGCGGATGTTAGCACACCAAAATTCGAAAATAACAGGAATTTACTAGAGGTTCCATTTTGTATTAATTATCCATAATGCATGTTGTTGGTAACAGCAGAAAGTTATTGCTATAATTACTTGTGTCATATGCTGTGTTGATGTGGTCGAAAACAGTTTGTAGGTAAATAGTTTTCCTGCTTTAACAAATCGATGGCATGGTACTAACGCTTTTCTTGATTTCGATGTTTGTGTTGGTGCTTTTGTATGTCACTCGCTTGTGTATGTCTCGTTCTGCTTGAATAAGAGATAACAGGGTCTCCAGTGTTTTCTTCATGTCGGAGCTAATCTGCTTAATGTTTTCACAGGGGCACTTACCTGAAGTCATAGGGGGAGAAGGCCTTGTTGGTTTTTTTTTTAAATTTTGCTCTGATGTTTAGAAGTAATCCTTTGGTAACTGCTTTCATGTTAACTGCAAGCTTTCCGGCTTAACTTCGGGCAGTTGTTCTTTGTAAAGCAGCTCGAAGCAACCGGTTTTTGCTTTTGGATTCTTTGGATGGTTGATGATAACTTTAATTAGATCTTCCAGAACTTGAGAACACGTACGTGCAGTGACGTGTGTCGGCGCATATAGGGGTATTTTATTGTTTTGTTTAGTTATCTCAGTCATTTTTGTATCAATCCAACAATTTTATTCCTTTGGTCAAAAAAGCTTTACTCTAATCCTAACAAAACCTGCTAGACCTAGGAAATGTCTGTAATGTTTCCCATTCTCTCATATTTGCAAAATTTCCGTTTTTATTTATCTCCTTATTTATTTTGCTATCCTCTGAATTAGTTCATAACCAAAGAAAAAAATGTATATTTAAATTAACGTTAAAATGAAACATGTAGAAGTAATGGAACAAGATTATTATATATGCAGTTATTAAGAGTTATTAAGAGAACTGATAAGAAACGGAAAAGAGTGGAGGAAGACATCGTCCGAGTTGTATATGTACACATATAATTACTTTAAATTGCTATAACTTATAGTAAATATTAAAAAGACATATTTATAGCACCTACTGGTACTTCAAACTGTAACAACAAATTAGATATGTATGTATAAAATTATTACTATGTGGCATTTCCGTTATGACTGTTATTTATCAGGCAAAAAGACACGGTACTTTTTGTTATAAAATATCAATAGTTAATTAACTGTAAATATTTGTAAGGTGCTAATTAAAAGTGATAGAGATAAAATTTTAATGAATCTTTATTAAATTTTTATGAAAGTTTGGAATTTTCAGCGCCAGCTGATTCGATTACGTGAAAATGACGGGCATAAAGCTCTTATCTTCCGCCAGCAGTCGCGCACGCACATACGAAATAAAACCTGAAGGGCTTCAGCAGGTCGAGTCGGCGCAAAGCCCCAATCCTTATACTTTGATCGGCGTACTGTAAAAAGCGCACTGGCTTTAATTAAATTTTATCGCCATTCCAGGGGATCTTTTAATTATGACTTCGACACGGTGCTAATGGAGTGCGCGCTCGACTTTGCAGCATTTTTAGACAGTGCGAACTTACGGCTTCGGCCTTATTGTTTTAGCTCTGCCTCCTTCCGCAATGAGAGTTGAAACCTATTCGCAATCGTGCGGTTCAACCCTTTTGTCCACGCTCTGAAAATAAATTTTACGTCGAGTAATTGTCCGTTTGTTCTAAGGAGCTTTTCAGCATGGAACTGCAATAATTAAAAGCTCAGTTTTAATTTGGGGCGCTTCTAAGATTAACGTTTCGGGTTGTGCTGACCGCACGATTTATAACTTGGTCTTTTATCTTTACATTTTCGTAGTTAGAGATACGATTAATCTTAGCAGAATGTCCAACTAATTATTTTGTTTCTAAAAGTCTTTTTCAGTTACAATTGTGGTTTCTTCCGCAACCACAATTTCCGTTGTTGTGTGGTTTTAGTTTTATGTAGACCTTTTTTTATATATTAATTTTTATTTTCCGACAAAACTGCATACGTGATTTACTTAAAAATAGTAGCAATCTATAATTAAAATCCCACTGAAGTATTAGTTTACCTAAACGCACCCTGTGCCTCAAATTTTCCTTACAATTTAAAACTAAGCAACCTAATTTATAGTATTATTTTTTCATTCACACTGAACACGATTTACTAAGAAAAATTATGTCTCAATTGCATTGTACGGTCATGAAATGTATACATTGCAAATCACAAGGATTTTAAAATTTCTCAAAATCGTGGTTTCGTAAGTATTTGAGATTGCAAAGAACTTTATATTTCAATTTTGTAAATTTTGTTATTACTATTTTTAATTTTTACTAGTTAAAGTAAAAAGCATGATTATCAAAAAATATCTTGTAAACGAAGAGTCATCACGGTATATCCGGAACTGTTTTAAGTTGTGTTGCGGGAAATCCGAAAGGCCATCTTAAAGGAATGCTATACTCGGGTCCCTTCGCGCCTGAAAATCGCTGACAGAAATTATTGTATGATTGACTACAAAAATTCCCAAGTTTACATACTAGCCAAGGAGTATAGGGGGGGAGGTAACTTCTTATAAATCAAATTTCAGCAAGCGAATCTGCATTACAAGTCTTTCGTCCTGGGAACCGCCAACTATAGACTGACAAAACAAGATGGACGGAAAGTTAAAACTCCAAACCTTGCTGAACGACATCAAGCACGGCAGAGCTGGCTTTCTGAGATTCCTTTTGAGTATAAAGAGCTTTATCCGCAATACAAAGGTGAATCGCCAGAATAGCATATCAAGTGCCTACTATCATGCATACAACGTTTCTCACCTTTGTGAAGGTGCTGGAACTTCTGAGTAGCGACGAGAATGTCATAGCTCCACACTTTTTTGAGGAAGACCTGAAGGTGACTGTTTACAGCTATGCTGGATAGAGAAGGTAGCAAGGAAGACCTAGGTATGGCAATACAACAATTTTTATTAGCACTGATCTCCGGCTTGTGGCCAACGTCTAGCTTCAACTATACTTCACTTGGCTACTTAGTATAGGGTGTGGTAGAAGCAGAGGTCAACGAGAGGCATGGTAACACCAATAACTTAAATCCCCCATCATGGCGTTAATGACACATAAGGATAATGAGAAAATTGTATCGACCTGCAGCAGGTTTAGGTCCCAGCTCTAGAAGGTCGTAACTGCAGAGGTACATTGAGTTATGATTCTCAATACGATTTAATTTAATTGTGCCATGTTTCATGTTAACAAATTTAATTTTTCTTGTATTCTAAGATTTTTATTATTTACTGTTTCCGAATTTACGTCGGCTATCATGTATTAAACAAGAAAGCTGATTCAAAATTCACACAGAATATTAATAAAACAATGAAGCGCTTAGGAGACAAGCTAACCAATCCTCTTAGTTGCTATTTGTAATTGCCCCTATTGCGGCCATTAAATACGTGTAGGTCCACGCAAACCTATGCAAATTATTTGCGTAGGGTCACACAGTAAGCATCCATTGTACAAGCAAAGCGCAAGTTTCTGCGTTAATTTGCAACGATTGTGAATTAATTGGGTGCCTATTGCAGTACAGTTACTCTACGGCAGATACCAGCAACATTTACTAGGGCTGAAGCGCTTTGGCGGCGATGAAGCAAACATTAATGTTTGATTGTCATTTGGAGAGTTAAAATCCATTGATGGATTTTGTGTGGCTCAAATTAATAAATTATTATTGTAATATACCTTGCAATTACAGAGATTTGAGTAAATAGTTAGCAATATAATTTAATAATTTAATGTAAACAATAATACTTTAAATAGTTAATATATAACAAATATATATATATATATATATATATATATATATATATATATATATATTAAAGTTTCATTGCAAGAGGAATAAATATAATATTCAGTAGTAACTTACTTGTGGGTAGTTTTCCTTTTGAAAAATAATAGAAAAACAAGCTTCAGTCAAATAAACTTGAAGCAGTAAGTTGAAATACTTTTATGGTTAACCGGCTATATAATTCACAATAGCAGTCTTTGTAACTTCAAAAGTAAACTTACAAAAGTTACCTCGTAAAGTATGTAGAATAACTTCCCCAACTACAAGTCGTAAAGGGTGTCGCGAGAACATTAAGCTGGTCAGTATAATAAGAAAATATACAAGAAGACTTAGGTTTGGAATGGAAAAGCCAACGGAGGAGAAATTTCAAAATCTGTCTGCATAATGCGACGTAACCTTTTGCAACTGAATTTGCTGTTGAAATTTTATTCTATAAAAATACATCTAAATTCTACAATTATAAAATAGAACTAAATTTACCTTTTTTTTTAATATGTAAGTTGACTTCATTTCTTAGATTATGTTTATAAAAACAAAACATATAAACTGCCTAAGTAAATACGTTTTATTGAAATTCATTATCAAAAACCCAACAACGCAAGCTACAAATTAACCACGTATTTTTCTTTCACATTTTCCGAATAAAATGCGGCATGGCCAGTATGGAATCAGAATAAGAAATAAAACAATCAAAAACTATTTGAAGTTTCTACGGCATACATGTGAGTGAGTAACGTTTATTCCGCACAATCCGCGATTTGTAGCGTTTGCACAAATGGAAAATTGTGGGAGCAAACAAGCTGAAGCATTTCAAAACGGATTGTTTTATTAGCAGTACGCGGCGTATTGCTATGGGAAAACGATTCGAAAATGGAACATCATTTAAATTAATCGAATGAACATCAACGATGGCGCGACATCCAATAATTTGTAACTGATGTTAAATTTTAACGCCATAATCAGCTTTGCTAATGGTCTTATGTTTTCTTGTTTTTCTTTATTTGATGAAATATGCACTACTGATGTAGTTAGCACTGGACTCGTAAAGGATCAAATTTATAATATATGCTTGTATTAGAAAAAAGCAGTTGTAAATCTCTGATATTAAAAATGTATAAATACAGGTGAGCCAACATTAAAGGAGACTTTTCTGTAATATTCTATTAAAGCGAAATGTAATAATTTAATACATAAGATTACTTTTCTATTTACGTGAGTTTCCTTTTTAATACACTTAGCAGATGCGAAAACAGCATTCAAATTATTTTCATTTTCATCTCATATCGATGCACCTCCTACTCATGTTAATAGCAATTTCACTATCTTGAATTGCCTTTACTATTTTTTGTGGTATGCAATCAGATGTTATGTGACGTATGACTGCGAGACATAAATTATATTAATCACAAGAAAATGAAGAATTAGGAACTAACAAACGACTACTTTTTAAAATGCAAAATACCTGGAGTCACAAAATGTTACTCATTTTGCAAAAAAACCTTGCTGGCTTAAATGCTGAAGTAGTAAAATTTGGAAAGCTATGGTTTTTGCAATAATTCTGGTAATGTTTTGAATCTTTTATAATTAAGTTGCGAGCTAATGCAACCAAATGTAGATATCCATATTTCCATTAGCCTTCTTACTAATTTCAAGAACAAATGTAAGCAGAGCTGTATATGTTTTTCTATTGTTTATGGATTAGGTATATAGGTTTCGAGTATGATGATAAGCGCTGTTTCCCAAAAGAATTCCTAAAAGTGTCCCTTTGCTCAAAAATAATATAACTGCACTATTCTCAGAAATTCTATTATCTAGAGTCGACCCTAGACAACGAATGACAATATCAAAAGCGTCTGCAACTATTTACACATTTAAGGGCATCCAACCATTTTGTTACAATATACTCCAGCATTTAAGCCACCAAAGCTTTTTTGCAAAATGAGTACCATTTTGTGACTCCAGGAAATTTTGCATTTTAAAAAATAGTCGTTTGTTAGTTCCTAATTCCACTTTTTGATTTGGAAAATGAACATACCTCGCAAGATATTTTGCTAAAATGTTTGAGAGTTCTTTTACAATTCTGCACTTTAAAGCTTGACATACTCGCTGTAAAAAGAAAAGTATTATACATTTTGCTTAAAACTATTAATTACAATATTATTCACTTAAATCCTTACACACTTTTATTCGAATTCAAAAAAATTATCCGTTAGGATCATGTAAAAATGATAAAAACAAACATTTGTATACTGTAAATAAGAAATCTCAAAAAGTGCCTCTTATCAAATAAATCTCAAATTCTACTCAATGTTTAGTAAAAAATAATTTACTCATTTTTTAAATATCATTTTCAGTAAAAGCAAGTAAATGAATAGAAAACGAATGTACCTATAATCGCGTTTCTCAATTTAGCCCTTAATCTAGTGAATGGGCAACTAACTGTTCGATGCTACTTTCACAAAAAGGAGAGTAGTTTACTATCGTCCGAAAAATTGCTTTATTTTTGCTAGAGTTGCTGCGCATATATGGAGCTGGGTGTTGTCTTGAAGAAGAAGTACACTTTTAATGCAAATTCGAGCCACGTTTGTCTCTATGTTGCTAATACACGTGCGATTCAGGTTTGCTAAATATTCGACCCCGCTTTTATGGTAATAACTCGAAATTTGAGCACCTACCTTTTTGATAAAGTATGCCTATCGAACTAACGACAAAACCTAAAGAGAATATCGGTTACTTTAACATGTTTCCCAGTTATTAATTTTTTTATAAAACGTTACATTATAACACAAGCACTGCAATGAAGTATTCCATTATTACCACATCAATATTGAATCAAATAATCTCTTTTGTATTTTACATAACACTGCTAAAAACAATATATGACCATTTTATATACATTTTGTGAAATTTCCGCAATTATTTTACATCTAACCCGATCTCTCTGACGTGTATTCAAAGGAACTAAAAATACTTTAAATTAAATATTATCTTTCCTCATTATGTAACGTGAATACAGAAAATGGAAGTAATATTCTTAAACTGCAAAAAATTTTGTGGTATAAATAATAAGTTAATTCATTTTATTTTAAATCAGAAAGGAATTTTTATTCTAAAATAAATAACGTTGCATCCTCAACCATACTTTTATGGTACAGTGTGACTGCATTAATTTTTCTCTACTATTTAATAATAATTTAGGAAATATGCTTTGAAAGTTTATTTCTAGTAGCAATATTTGGCTTAAAGATTTTTAAAAAACTACCAAAAACAAATTAAAGAGAGGATCAGAACATAAACCTTTAAAAGTCTTTTAGAAAATACTCAAAATTTATTTAGTGACATATCATATTCACTTAATAAATTAAAGCCTTTTGTAAGCGATAAATTGTAGTAAAAACATAAAACTTTGTCAATATACAATTTATTTAAATTCTTCTTCTTCTTGTCGTGCCTTCTCTTAATAAAGGTTGGCGATTACATTGGCAAATGTTTCTCTTTCTGCAGCTGCTCTAAATATTTGTTGAACATTCGTGCCTGTCCACTGCCTTATATTCTTAAGCCAAGAAGTTTTCCTTCTACCCCTTCCGCGTTTGCCTTCAACCTTACCCTGTATGATAAGTTGGGGTAGGTTATATTTTTTATTTCTTATTAGGTGTCCCAAGTAGGCGGTTTTTCTTCTTTTTATGGTAGTTATAATTTCTCTATTACAGTTCATTCTTTGTAGTACCTCTTGGTTTGTAATCCTGGCTGTCCATGGGATTTTAAGTATTCGTCTCATCAACCACATTTCAAAGGCTTGCAGTTTGTCTATCTCGTGTTTATTTAGTGTCCAGACTTCCGTTCCATATAACAATATTGACCATATATAACTCTTTACCATTCTCCATCTGATTTGTAAATTTAGATTTTTATTTGTCAGGAGTGTTTTCATTTTTATAAATCCTTGCCTAGCTATTTCTATTCTACTCCTTATTTCTATATTTGAGTTTAGATCTGAGTTTAACCAGCAACCTAAATATTTGAATTTTCCAACTTCTTCTAAAGCGTTGCCATCAATTGTAAAATTTATACCCCTCAGTTTTACTCACTTGCATGACTTTTGTTTTCTTAGTATTGATTGTTAGGCCCATTTGTAAACTTGCTTCGTGTACTTTGTTAATTAGCTGTTGTAATGCTCTAGGGTTGTCTGCTATTAGTACGCTGTCATCCGCGTATCTTATGTTATTTATCGTTTCCCCGTTTATTTTTATTCCTAAATTGCAGTTGTGTAAGGCGTTCTGAAAAACTACTTCTGAATAGAGATTAAATAACATTGGGGACAGTATGCAGCCTTGACGTACCCGCGTTTAATTTCTACTTTGTTTGTTTCAGTGTCTTCTACCATTACTTTAGCACGTTGGTTCCAATAAAGATTTTTGATTAGTTTTATGTCTCTTTCGTCTAAGCCAATGTTTTCCAAACATTCTATGAGTTTGATGTGTCTTACTTTATCAAATGCTTTCTCATAATCGAGAAAGCACAGATACACATCTTTTTTCTGATCTCTACATTTCTGCATCATTACTTGTATGCAGAAGAGAGCTTCACGCGTTCCCATTCCATTTCTGAAGCCGAATTGGTTGTCACTCACTACTTCTTCACATTTTCTATATATTCGGTTTTGCATTATCTTCAAGAGTATTTTAAGGGCATGGCTCATGAGACTTATTAATCTGTAATCATTGCAAGATTTCGCATTTGCATTCTTAGGCAAAGTAATAAATGTTGATTCCAACCAGTCATTTGGAATGTTACCCGTTTCATATATTTTATTATACAAATCAACTAGTATCTTTAGGTTGTCTTCGTTTATTAGTTTAATTAGTTCCATATATATGTTATCCGGTCCTGGGGTTTTTCCTATTTTTATTTGGTGTATTGCATTCTCTACTTCTCGCTTTAGAATTGTGGGTCCTTTTTTGTTCTTCTCCTCTGTTTTGTATAATTGTTTCTGGTCTCTCGTCGTCAAACAATTTTTCTATTTATCGTTCCCAGATTCTTATTTTCTCAGTTTCGTCCGTTATTATTTTGTTGCTGTCATCTCTTATCATCATTTGTGTTTTCTTTCTGTTGGTGCCGACAACTTCTTTTATTTTCTTATATAAACCAAACATGTTGTGCTGTTCGTTCAAGCTTTCTATTTCTATACATCTGTCGCACATCCATTTTTCTTTTGCTTCTTTAATTTTAATTTGTATAATTTTATTTATTTGTTTGTATTCTGTTTCATTGTTATTTTTGACAATTCTCCGTCTAACCATTAGGTCTAATATTTCTTTCGTCATCCACTTCTGTTTAAACTTCTCTTCTCCTTTGAATTTCAGACTTTCATTTCCAACTGTGTGTATCGTTGTTTTCAATTTTTGCCATAAATCATCAATATCTTCTTGTGTGCTCCCTGTTGTTTGTGAGCCATCACTTATCAAACTTGCTATTTCTTTATTTATATTATTTATTACTTGTATTTTTTTTCTGCATTTCGGAGTTTATCCACGTTTAGTTTTTTGTTTGTTTTCTTCTTCTTGATAATTTTTTTCAGTCTGACTCGCATTTTGATGATTATGGGGTTATGATCTGATCCAATGTCTGTGCCGGTATGTCTTGGCACTTAGTATATTGCTACGATATCTTTTATTTATAAGCACATAGTCGATTTGATTTCTAACTATGTTGTCCTTCCTGTTTTGAGGAGAAGTCCAAGTATATAGTCTGCGAATTGGCAGTTTGAACCATGAGTTGCTTATTACGTAATTTTCCTCTTGGCAGAATTGGATTAGCCGATCTCCTAGTTCGTTTCTTTCTCCTATGCTGTATTTACCTACAATGTCATTGACTTCCCACTTCCAATTTTTGCGTTCAGATCACCCATTATGATGTTTATATCTTGTTTTTTGTCAAACATGTCATGTCTCTGATTTGCGAGTAAAATTCTTCAACTTCAGCATTAGATCTTTCCGTTGTTGGAGCGTATACTTGAATGATATTTATGTTGACAGGATTGCCTTTCAACTGTAAGAGTATGGTATAAAATTTTGGACATGTTGCTTTAGTTTACTGTCTATTACAATTGCTACTTCATTTGTATGTTTGTCTTGATTTCCTGAGTAATATATGGTTTTGTCATCAGATCTTAGAATTCCGGAATCAGGCCATCGTACTTACTGATTCCTAAAATTTGTAAATTTATTCTTTTCATCTCCTGGATGAGATTTGCTAATTTTCCAGGTGAATATAGGCTACGGACGTTCCATGTGCCTATTTTAATGGTTGAATTAATATTTTTCCACTCGGATTCTTAGCACCCTGGTTACTTAAAACCTGCCGAGGACTGGGGCCGTAATTAAGTTTCGTGCTGCCATGTAATTTTCTTGGAACAATAATACAGTGGTTTTCCGTTGCCTTCTGTATCGCGGTACTGATTGCCGGTTGTAGCGTCCATCGCTGCCGCCATCAGGTTCCATAAGTGAAGCTGTTCCAATCTCCTCGATTTCCACCTTCACTTACAGTTTTTTTTTTGAGAGACCCCTTCCATCTTCAAAGTTATTCAACCAGGGCCATTAAATCAATACTTGTAAGTTGCCCTGGTTGCCCTCATTTAGTTTGGCCTGTATGTCGATACAGTTTACCGGTGTGTGGCCGCTGTTTTATCTTTACAGCTACTAGGACACATAAATGAGAGTTGGGTGAATGTTGAGGACCAAAACCCCAGTACGACTACCCAGTTACCCGGATAGCCCGACAGTACTGGAAGTAGAGGTGCTACCTCTAACAGTCACCCTACACACCTTATTTAAATTGGGTAGTCAAAATATAAAGCAACGACATACCAAAATAAGATATGTCTCCGATATGTTTTTTTAGCTAGACTGTGCAAAACAAAAATGCAGGCTGCAAAAATTTAGTCCTTATAGAACTATTTCCTTATACATATTTTAAAATAAAACACTGACTCGTAAAGAACCAAACAACTAATATCAGCGAATACTGATATAAAAGCTAAAAAAACACTGAAATAAGGCAAGGAGTGGCAAAAAAGTAATAAGTGCTTGAAATATTGAATAAAATAGTAAAATCTAAAGGGCCTGCAATGGTACTAGTGTAGAGTAAATGCAAAATAGTATTAAAGTTTTATAATAAAAAATATTACACACAATGTATTATATATAAGGAACTATTTTTTCCTAGTAAACCTTCCATATAGCTTTGAAATGTTTAGAAATCTGATTAAATTGCATATAATACCTCTACAAGTTATTTTCTTGTTTGACATAAATCTTTATCCAATAATTTCTGCAATTTTTTATTCTTTCGTGACTTTTGAACGTCTTTTATCTTCCACGTCAAGATGTTCTTTTGCTTCGAATGAAGCTACCATAAACTTCTAAAAATATTCACTGAAATTTAGCTTTAGTTTTCTTTATACTGAAATTATAAAGCAATACTTCCTACATGTAACACTTCTTTCTATCGACCTTCAATCATCCGTAGGCCTCCCCATTTTGATCTATTCTGTGCTTTTTTAATCCAAGTTGGTCCAGTCATTTTCTTAATGCCGTCTTTCCAATGCATTATTGATCAACATTCAGCTTATCCTCTCATGGTATTTTTTTCACATTTTGTCCATTTTATTTCCCCATTCTAGCTCCAAGTTCAACCAATTTTCTATTTTTATGTCTTATAACTGTTACACTGTCTGGCATCTTTGTCCTTTCTCTTATCCATTGATTAATTTTTCCGCGTGCTCATGTAATTCTCAAAATTTTTTACTTCTTATTTGAGTAATTTAGAACTATTTCATGACACTTTTAATAAGCGAGCCCAAGTTTCTGCGCCATGTGAAATTATGCAATGATTTAATACTTTCGCTTTTTGATATAGTCACATATTTTACTACTTTATTATCTGTCCTTACTTGTCATATTAATTCATGACGAGTTTGTTTTACCTATGTTTATTTCTAATCTTTTCTTTTTAATTGTTTATTTTTGTAGCATAAATTCCAAGTCTACAAGATTATCAGACATAAGCACTACATCATTATTTAATGATTTACCGTTTACGGTCAGATCTTTGATTTCCTAATTTACTCTTTTATATGTTTCTCAACGAGGTAATTAATAACTCAGAAGGTGTTATTAGAACTCTTTTTTACTCATTAATTTATTTCTCTTGATTAACTTATTACACAATTTATTTTTACTATTATAACTTTTTTATAATTATTTTTCGTGGTATCGAGAGCCAATTCCACAATAATTTAATTTTTTAGTTATCGTCTCTATTTTTAACTAGTCAAACAATTCTTCGTAGTCTCTAGACGCAATAAATAATAGTATATTATTTTCCTTTGTCTTTCTGATCACGGTGCGAATTATCCGGAGGTGATTTTCTAATAGCTGTCTACTCGGAAAACTGTTTAAAATCAAATGTACTAGTCAGTCTATTATTTGATACTTTAATATTTTATATAGGTCTGTTAAAAAAATTAAAGGTTTATAATTTTTTAGATTGGTTTTATTGCTTTTCTTATAAGTTAGTATTATGGATGCTTTATTCCATTCATTTTTTCTCGATAACACATGTATCAGCGTACATAGGTAGGTATTCAACCAATTTGTCATTATCTAATTTAAGTAATTGTGGAATGATACTGTCCCCACGGAATGCTTCTTTATTTTTCATTTTTCTTATATCTGTCTTTATTATTTTTATTATTTTTTCTTAAACAAATTTTTTCGTACTTTATTGCTTTGGATTTTTGTGATTTCCGAAATAATCAATTGTCAATAGAAGTTCCCTATTATTTTTATAACTCTATTTTTATTTATGATAACGGCATCTTGAGTTTTATATATTTTTCTTTTATTTTCTACAATTGTTCTTCTTAGAATTTTCAGATTGCTGTTGTTTTCTATTATTCTGTTTTAATCCAAGCAAAACCTTACACATAGAGAACAAATAGAAGCCTTGAGCAAAATCAAGTGGGACTTTCTAGGATTGTGAAATAAGGAAAACAAAGGAAGAAGATGTTAAACTTAAATCTGGCAATAGCTATCGTAATGAAAGACTAGAAGCAAACATTGGGGAAGTAATGCTTTATTATTAGTAAAAAATTACTAAGTAATATAAGTGATTAGACAGTATACATCAAAAAGTGTTATAGGTATAATAATAAAATTAGCAAATGATGCAGCATAAAAATCATATAATTTTATGCACCTATTACAAATCATGAAAATGAAGAATTAAAACAACTGTGAAAAATAACCCAAGCATTGAAATCAACAAGACTTATCATAGTCTAATAATGATTTCAGTGCAAAGATAGGAAAACGTCAAAGAGATAAAGTTGGGATGGATAAATTTGGATATGAAGGAAAGAACTATATAAGTTCTTTAAGGAAAATCCAGGAGAGTCACAACGAAATTAGTTTATATAATATCATCTGAAAAATAAATTCTACACTACATATTGGTCATAAGCAGGAAGCAATCATTGGTTAGTTAAAACCAAAATCGTCATACACTATAAACTAAAAGAATGAAATTTACAGTCAGTAAAACCACAAGTGGGCAGTACAAAAATAAAAGAAGACAAATGCCTATTTAAAGAAATGGTTAAAAATGGAAACGGAACTTCCTGAATGTATAGAGAAATTAATAAAACTATAGAAAAACATAAAATACGCTTATTTTCCTGGAATTTCAATATTATTCATACAGAACAAAATATGTTATTGTTACAAATGCAAAACTTAAATATTGAAGGCAAATTTTAAAATTAAAAAAATTATGGCGGGCACAGATATTAGAATTTACGTCTATTCAAGCCACAGCTATTTGTCGCAAGAGGGCGGAAACTTTTGAATACTACTGATATGAACGATAGAACGAAACAAGCAGTATTTTAAGAAGCGACGATTAAAAAGTCGTTAGAGGTTGTAGTGGAAGTCGCAACAAGAGTCTTGGGGGACAACAGCGAAATAGCAAGTAAAGTAAATGCATACGAAAAGCAATGGGTAACTAAAAAATATTAATAATTACATGATTAATAAACTAAATAATAATAATAGTGTGAGAGTAAACAGAAATAGAAGATTAATCGTACCAAAACAGCATATATAAATAAATGAATATTAAAGGAGGACTTAAGCATCAGGGATTGTAGACAAATAATAAGAAAACACAAAGTAACAACGGCTGAATAAAACAAAGTGTTTGCTGCAAAAGTTCTACATACCCACAGAAACTGCTTCATTACTAATATTTCCATTTATATGTACATATTTTGCTAGGCATTTTCATTAATTACAATTCATATTCGCTTTCGACGCATTTATCCCACCACAAGGTATAAAAGGTGGATGCTTCACAGTAAATGTGCTACTAAAGGCATTATTTCGCGTTGGACTTTACGGACCTCTAAAATTCTAATAAGACGTTTAGCGGCCGAAATGGCCGACTGCCAACCGCTTAACGGTTTTTGCTCGGATGATCCCGAAATCTAATGCCTCCTTCTGGTCCCTCGATCCGCTGTGTGAGCTCCAGGCAATGGCAGCTTTGGGATTTGCCATCTCGATTTTATAGCACCTTTGATACTGCTACGGCTCGCACCTTGTAGGGTATCCTCCAAGCCGCATCTATAATGCAGACCGCGCCGGCCGCCGTATCGACTGTAGTTTGCTGTAAAAACGCGCGGGAAGCGATATAAAGCAGCCGGCTTTGGGCGAGACTTTTATTTTCACCACTTGCCGGTGCGGTCTATTCAGAGGGTTGCCTTTATACTTCGGAAACAATTAAGCTTCGATGCGCGATATTTTTGAGATGATATTGACCTAGAAACCAGATGTTACACTGATAATAATTTTTTCTTGACTTCGACTGTTTTCCAGAATTTGTCATAAACAATGAAATGTATAAGAAATTGTATTAACCAGAAATATAAATAAGAAATCAATAAAATTAATACTGTGTTACTTTTAAAATGCGCTTATTAGATATATCTTACAATCAATTAAGAACATATAGAAATGAGAAGGTGTTTTTGGCAAAAAAACAAATTAAAAAGCAAGGTACAAAAAATTATTTGAAGTTAATTTTAATGTATAGATTTTAGGGTAGTGAATTGTTAATATAAACACAATCGATGTGCAAAACGTATGTTTTAATGTACGCGGTACCGTGGCAGGCAAGCTAAATATAGCTAGCGGCAAAATATCCGTAGGCAGACGTGCACCTGGCTAAAGTTTGCCACCTTCTATACTGGTGTAGGACAAAGTGCCTCTTACAATAGCTAAATACTAACTCCCCGCTTTTGTGTTTCGTAAACCGCTCGCAGGTAAGAGTTGAAACTTGTTCTTGGGGAAAATGAAGGAAAATATTTCCTATAATTTTATCAGATAAAAGAAACTAAATGTCCAATTAATTTGACATGAGCTAATTGTAGTCAGTACCGGCCGACCCTAAAGCCATTTAAAATATTACCGTTATAGGAAATATTTTCCGAGTATTCGCTTCCCTACATTACCCCCTTACCAGTGACAACAATACATACAAAATCTTATAAAGCCATATAATTTATCTATAAATATAACATCAAATATCGGCCGTTTATAAAGAAAATGTTACAAGCGAAAATAAACGCATTACACAATATAAACATTTTTTTGTATTTGTGCATATCTATGTACTAGATCTTACATAAAAGGTTAACGCTGATCTATTAGTATGATGCAAATGTTAAACTATGTTCAGGTACAATAATATAAATCAAATTTATTTTACTAGGTGCGAATTAATGGTAGTTTGTTATTTATATATTAATACAAGCACACGTCAGTTAAATCCTGCTTGAAATCGATCCAGAAAGCAGACACGTCGTTCTGCGCACGAATTAAGTTTTCCTTTTTCACCGTTATTATTATTATTGTTATTTAGTTAGTTTGTAGGATTAACAGGTACAACAATATTATCATGGGGCTCTTCGAAATTCTCGTTCACAACGAAAGCCGCCTTTAAACGATCGATGGACACTCGTACATTTTTATCCTTAATTTTAACAACGTAATTTTTGTCGCCGCGTGCTACTAATTTGAACAGCCCATCGCAAGGAGGATCCGACGAGTCTCTAACAACATCATGTCGTATAAATACGAAAGACGTTTCGAGGTCCTTGTAAATGAAAACATTTTTTGTACCGTGTTCAAAAACAAAGAATGATTTTACATTTTCAGGTTTTCTTTTAAACTTGCCCCGACATCACTTTTTTCTGTATGTACTCTAATCCCGTAGAGCGTTTTGGCTACCTACACTCGCGTTAAAGTCCTCCTTAATGACGATGTGCATGCCTAATAACACTATAGGGAGGATTTCGACCCAATTGTTAGTATTATAGCATTTTATTGTTGCTTTGAGTTCTAATGTGCTTAAAGCCCAACAATTTACATAGTTTGCTATAGATCGCGAGTAATTCGCGATCGTATGCACTGTACTTTTTTTGTGCCAAAGTTAAATATTTTGTGAAAACACTTAAAAATTAACCATGCATTATCCACGAATTGTTGCAAGGCTGCACCTGCCGCGTCTACCGCTAAACTAATTGTCGCGTTTGCAAGGGCAACTTTGCGTCTTAGCGTATTCGTTCCATTCAACTTTGAACATATCGTTAAACGTTGTAAAATTTTGGCAGCTCCCTGAATAAATCGACGATAAAAATTTATCATGGTGAAAAATTGTTGTAATTATTTAATAGTTTCGGGATGCAAAATTTTTTCGATCGATTGATTCTATGCGTTCACTTAAAGGTTTTATTCCCTGCGCTTTAACGCTATAGCCGAGAAAGGTTAGATCATTCCTACCGAAAATACATTTTGCAGAATTAATAACAACTCTGTATTGGCTTAATCGATCAAAAAGCAATTTAAGATGTTCTAAATGTTGTTCCTTGTTTTCTGACGCAATCAACAAATCGTCGAGGTAGGCAAAAACAAATTTTAAAGAACAAGTAACTTGATCGATATGTTTGTGCTCCGTTTCGTAAACCAAAACTGTTAAATAAATATTCGAATAGGCCAAACGAAGTTATTATTGCGGTCTTTTCTACGTCAGACTCTCGAGCTGGTGTTTGGTTATATGCTCTTACCAAATTTATTTTAAAAAAGATTTTCTTTCCGTGCACCTTATGTCCTCGATGTGAGGTGGAGAGTAATTGTCATGAATTGTCCTGGCATTGAGTGCTCTGTAGCCGCCGCAAGTTCGCGTACTTCCGTCGTTCGTATTCCAACATCAGGTCGAACTCACTCTTCGCTATCTTAAGCCAGTCAGGGATCAAGTGACCGGATTTGCAGGGTACAGGCAGGCCCAGTTGTTTCGATGTGATGCTCGATGTTATGATTTACCTGGGCCCTATTGAACCCAGGCAGTCGAGTAAGGTTCGTATTCACTTTTATTTTTATAACCGCTTAGTTTTCTATAGGATATACACAGGATCGGAGCTACTATTTACGAGAAATGTTGTCTTGGTAAGGCGATCACCGACAAAAATACTGTGAAACGCAGAGCTGTTACACGTTGGCTCTGGTCGTTCCATTGCTTGCACTTTGGACGACAGACTCTGGCTTTTTCGGTGAATTTGCGGTGGTACCACCACAACTCTCTGTTATCACTTTTGTTACGAGAACAATTGGCATTGCAATCCTGCGATTGATTGCGATTTCGCGATCGGCATTATGGATTTTTTAAAAGCTCATAATCTCGAGTCTTATTTTTCTTTTTTCTTCCATGAGCAGGTTTGTCGTATCTAAATTCGAGCACTTTGAAAGCTCGGCGGTACGACCTGGTGTATTCGGTCAGCTATCTCAACAAGGGCCGCAGTACTTTTCTCGCTGATGACAGCTATGACGTGCTGCGACTTATCCGGGAGCCGGTTTTTCACACTCTCACGACAAACTCTTTGGACACGATACTTCCAGCCAGCTTTCTTTATGTATCAAAAAAATTGGGATGAGATACGATCGCCGATTTTCTCACTTTCGAGCAGTTTTCGTAAGCAGATATTATCCGAGTCCGACAAGCGTTTAATTAGCTCATGTTTTATTTTTTTATACTTGCCTTCCGCCGGCAGGCCAATGATGACGTCCTCGACTTCGTCTGCGTACTTTGGATTTAGTTGAGAAAGAACGTGCCTGAATTTGTAATCGTTCTTCATTATCCTATGTACGGTGAATTGAGCTTCGATTTGGTGAAACCACATTGTAACTTTATCAGGGCGTAAGGGCGGGAAACACATGTTTATTACGACGTATGTAACGCCGACTTCGTCGACGTGTCTTCACCATTAAGTATAAAATAAATTTTTATTCTTAAATACCATAAAAAAGTTTATACAAACTTGAACCATGTGTGCCATAGTACTATTTTGTTGTCTTGAAAACCATATTAGCTGCCGATCATCTTCACTCAGACGTAGTTCTAATTTAAAACAGTTATTTTTTTAAGGGTATGTTATAAAACTAATGAAATCACTAAAAACAATTTAAAATTTTGCCAGTCTTCCTTATCTATGTGCAATCATTTTATATTTGCAATTGAACACTGTAACTTTTTTGCTGTTTTTAACTGTTGTGAATAAAACACTTAAATTTATTTAATTTGCCTCTTTCGTTTACTTACAACAATAACATACGAGTACACTAAAATAGGGAATTACTAATATAAAATGACACTCTATGACTCTACCTACCTACAACACAATTGTATCACATTAAAACAGTTTACTCGGCTTCTAATAATTTAACCTATTGATAAAATAAATTAATTAAATAACTTAAAATATTGATATGAATAATAATGATTATTGCATAATCATTGAAGAGTAATTTAGCAATAAATATATTAAATCACATTATCAAACACTGCTGTTGATTATTTAAATAATATTTAAAAGGTTGCTTGCTAAATTTTAAATATATAGGGTTTGCTCGAAAAATAATGCAATTGAGTTCGTAAAAACGTTTAAAATTCTTCAAAGTACTCTCCTTGGACATCTACACACTTTTTCCAGCGACTTTTTTATGCGTGGTACGCATCCTGGAAGGCATCGACGGGGACCTCGTTTAATGGATTTGTCACGGTGGTTTGGATTACTTCAATTGTTCCAAAAAAGGGTTCTTTCAGGAAGGACTTAATCCTCGGAAACAAAAAGAAGTCTCCCGGAGCCAGGTCAGGACTGTAGGGGGGCTGAGACAACGTCGCGGTCGTCACGATCGTCAATCGAGTGTTCTTGTGGTCGTCAGTCAACAATTTAAGAACCAACTTGGCATACACTTTCCGTATATAGAAATTGTCGATGACAATTTCGTACACAGTGATTTTTGAAATACTGAGAGTCTCTGCTATTATTCTAATACTTCTTCGGCAATCGGTATTTAAAATATCACGAACACGAGACACATTTTCGTCACTTTTGCTGATTGAGGGCCGTCCCGGTCATTTTTAAACAACTTTAACAATCTGGAAACTTGAGAATACGAGAGAGTCTGAATCACGTGGTGGGTTTCGACGAGGCTTTTGTTTAATTTAGCATAGAACTTCATCGCGTAACGTTGTTCAATAGTTTCCTCCATTGCGCGTTGTGACACAGTACTAACAGCAGGTTCACGGAAACAGCGATTTTGACGCTCCTAGAGCTCATAGCAGACCGAGCTTGAAATTGTTGTAAAGCTAAGAGTCTTCCCCCACATAATCCAACCAGTCCGAACGCGTTGCGACCAGGAGGAGCGACGCGTTCAGACAAATTGCATTACTTTCCGAACAAACCCTATATACAAATACCAAAGCAATGTTTATTAAAAAAACTGAATATTAAAATCAACACTTAAGACTAAATTCGAACTAAAAAATGTAAATGTAGACAATATAACTGATTAATTTATTTTTTACCTAATATTAAGCACATTAATATTTTTACGTTTAACTATTTACTTAAAGTCTAAAATTTTGTTTTGAATATATCTAAGAAACGTCCATCTTTAGAAGTCGTACAGAATCAGGCTGTTTGAGTCACTTTTCTAAGTCCTTTGCATAGATGCCGGGATAGCTTTTCGTATACTTTCTTTGGTTCCCCAATTCTGTTTGGCTTTTAAAATGCCCCCACAGGAAAAAGTAAGAGGCGTTTAAATCTGGGGGAACAAAACCTATAATCAAAACAAAAATTTAGAGGTCTTGAAAACATTTATTTCAGCAAGCTCATCATTTTCCTTGCTGTGTTGTACGTCGTCCCATCTTGCCGAAACCACATGTTTTATGGGTCAAATTATTTAATTTCAGGGATCAAAAAGTTCTTCATCGTGTAGCGGTGACGCTTCCCACTAACAATAAGAGAATTTTCTGCTTCGTGTATGTAATTGTCATTCGTGGATAATACAAGAATATTTCAACCTTTGACACTACAATTCCAATATTCTATTAGTGCACTCACGACATTTTTTATAGTTTCTACACTGAATATTTTATGCCAACTGGACTTTCTACGGCATTTAGTATTTGTTAACGAATACTTTTACACACTTTTAATATTCCGAGACGTACAAACAGTTCGAGCATGGCCAGACCTCGACATACCTTTGACACCGCCAGTTTCTTTAAATTATTACAACCAAAACCTTGCTTTAATTTTCATAACATAACAATAATTGATAAGTTCCTTTAATAAAACGTTTTGTCAGTAAACACACCCTATTAAATCTTTATGCTTAGTTTCTATGTGTTCTCTATGTAATCTCCAAATCACAACATTCAAGAATGCCCTCATTCAGAATAACAGGAAATTCAAATTAGTAAGGTATATGTTACCCATCCCCTATAAATAACCAAAATCTGCAGGGTAGGTAAATTCTAATTTTTTATAAGGTATTCTGATAACTACAAGAGATACCAAAATTAGATCCACTATTTCTTTTGAGAAAAACACAATGGTGAAAGTCACATTTGATTATACTTTTTGTTGTCGAATTATTCACGAAAATTCTATTTTTCGTGTTATAGCGATAATTCGTCTTTTATTTATATTAACAAAGAAAAATAAATAGAAGTAATAATATAAGAGAGTTGGGGAACTGAGTTTTCAGTAAAATTTGGTTTTATATAATACGTTATATTAAAAACAAGAAAAAGTAATAATTATAAGTTTTTCTTTTTATCTAATTTTTGGCATATTTTTTATAAGTATTAATAAAGAGAAGTGCATTGCGGGCCTGTAATTTTAAAAATTAATTTATCTTAATTGAGTTGTAGTTATTTTTACAGTTTGCATAATTATGTACAAAAATTGTATTTTAAACATAACTTAATTTTAAAAATCATACAAGAGACACTTCAATAAGGAAGCAAAAATGTGGACAAAAATAATTATATATCTTCTCTTGTTTTATGGAGCAAAGTTTTGTTTTTTGCTTTTCATTGCCCCGGTAAGTTCTGCTTTATCATAATAAATGTAAATATTTAGTGCGTAAATGAAATAGTAAAAGAAAAGTTCAAACACTGTTGCAAAGTATTCCAAAGAATTCCTGCGTACTTCTGCACAAACACATAAAAAATTACGGTCATCACTTAATGTTTATTGTCGTTCGTTTTCAACAACTTTTAAAAGAACAATTAAATTGCTATGTTATGAGTGACGAATTTTATTTTTATTAAACAACTTAGTTAATAAACAAAACTTTAAAACGCCCCTATTCAAACGTCGGCTAGACCCCATTAAATGAACAACTGGATCGGAGTAATGTCAGCTTTGGTCCTTTTCCTTTCAAATTAATACCAGTCGTGCAGCAACTGTTACTGGCAACATGCTACGACAAATTTGTATACGGCGGTTAGTTTAGAAGCGATCAAAATTAATCTCCGGAACGCTCTCTAGATTTCTAGAAGAGAATGTGTAATATTACAAATTGTGCATGCTTTAACAGTTAAAAGACAATATTTAAGCCATTATAAATAAAGACACTATTTTTCATAGCTAATATAATAAAATTTTAAAATTTTTTAAATATTTTCATATTACACTACAATTATTACAGTGGCATTCCATGAAATTTTATTATTATTATTATTATTATTATTATACGTTTTGATTCCCACTGACATGCCAAAAAATGTGCAATACATCAACTTGGGAATACAGGGTAAACTCCCTATTTCTCAGTATTAATAAAGAAAATACGATAGGAGGTATATAAATTTATTTTTGCAATGTAAAACTACAAGACGGGAAGTTTTATTTCAATATCTTTTAAAGAAGATTTCGCTAAAGTGGTATTCCCCATTTTCGATACACTGTTGAAGTCGAATTCTAAAGTTCTTTCTTACTTTTTCTAATATGTATTGAAGAATACGCTTGGTTGCATTTAGTTAGGCTTGGAAGATCCTAGAATGATGTTTCTAAATATCAGTCTTCATGCATTATGGCAGGAAGAAATTACAGGGGACGAGAATTGACCATATGATGATATTTGTATTGATAGATTAGCTGCTCGACAAACATATTATGCAGCACTTGCAGAGAAGCCGTTGTTATAAGAGCTGTGGTTCAATCCTGTTGAAACTAAACGTTTTCCAGTTAAACTCTATCGGCAAGAAAAATTATCAAATCATTTTCACATGTAAATTGAAAATGACGACACATTAACTTATCTTCAAAAAAGTAAGGATAATTACCCCAACTATACTCACCGCCTACCAATGATACCGTTGCCGCAAAAAAACTTTTTATGGATATCATTTCATTAATAAAAATTATATTAACGAATTTTGATACGTAGGAATACATTTCGTCTGTAGAGAAAACGATTGCGTCATGTAGCCTGTTATCCAAAATTTTCCACATATTTCCAGGCGATTTTATCATTTGCGTACAACAACCATCTTTGGGATAAAAACAGTCTTAGTGCAAAATTTGCCCTAAAATACAACTAGAGAAGTGAAGAGCAACACTATTTTTACGTGCAGATCGCCTCGGATATTGCAAAATGAGACGTCTTAGTATTATCCGATTTTCTGCACTTCGTAGCCTTTCTCCTTCTTACTACAGAACCAGAACTTCTAAAGTTCCCTACCCACCACAAAATCAATTTTTTATTGGAAACAAAGACAAGAGGGGCAAGTTGCAAATGCGTCCGAAAAGCACGTTGTGAAGCCACAAGAGAATCATAGTTCCAAATATACGCTTAAACAGCAAAAGCTCTCTGTTCATTCGTCCACGACAACTAAGAGCCCCTCTAAGCAACATTTTTTGATTATCTAGGTCTAAATAAATAATTTTCTCCGCACTTGGGCCACCATTTACGTTAATGTTTCTACGAATTTAGGGAGGGTCTTTTTCCCCGCCTTGTACATAACCGAGCTTTCGATTTTTACAGATAGCCCTTTGAATAAACTTGAAATCTTTGAGGAATTGAAAATAAATCAGATAAATCAAGTTATCAATTTATAGATGAGAACAAACAGTAAATAAATCATTAACAAAATAAAGATTTGGAAACTATCACGCCTCGTATCATAAGAGAAAATCAAAACGAAACAAGATCCTAGAAGAAAAAGCTATAAATAAAATAACGACACTGTAAATGAACGTATCATAGTTACTTCTCCAGTAAATCCACGAAGTGAATTCGATAGCGGAAAGTTATTATCATCAACATCAACAATACTATTAATAATAAATGATATCTATTCTCAAACATGTTTTACCATCTTCTCTTATAAAAAAATGGCAAATTTTTAAACAATATTAATTTGTATAAAAAATATAAAACAAATTATTATTTTTAAATTACCACTTTAAAAATAAAATTCCAAAAACATGTAACCGGAAAAATAACAATTTGGGATCTGGTTATTTTAAATTTTTCCAATAAAATATAACGTCATGTAGCAAAACAAATAATTTAACAGTATTCTAAATAAAACATAAAAAAAGATAACTTTCATTATTAAAACTGAAATCAAACTCAGAATATTTCCAAAAAATCACTTTCTACAATAATACTATCCATCAACGACTTATTTTACTTATTTGTTTATTTGTCTGCTTAGTGAAACAACCTCCAGCTGTGATTTGAGTTAATGCACACAAGTTAATTGAGGGTAAGAGGCCAATACAGATAATATAGCGTCAACACCATGGCTCATAACACATTATATTTTTCCTTGAAATAACTTTTTGAGTAAATCAAAATTTTTGTATAACAAAAATTTACAGACTCATCTAATATTCAAAAACATATAAATAATATATTATAAACATCAAAACTAATTTTCATGCTGGAAAACCATCATACCGGCTATTTGGAAGCAGTTACAAGTTTGAATCCCGCCTAAATAAATATATTGAAACTAAATGTTTAGATACACAGGCGGCAAGATTAGCACGAAATTCTCAGTTCGGTATTCCCCGGTCAGCAGTTAGTAAAAAGGACCTCAAATATTTGTTCGCGATAACTTATCGTTTATGAAATTACAGAACACCGGAACTCTGTGAAGGGACTAATCTAATTCCTCGGCTGTTTTCATATTTTCATTTAAAAAAGTAGAGGAGAGGAAGCCGCAGTTTGGGGTAATAAAAGCTGCAGTCTAAATTAAGCGTCATTAGCCCGATCAGTTTTGCAGTTTTGCGTTTGAAGCAATTACGGTGACGGCGCCTGGAGCTAAAAATGTTATGGGATTAAGGTGGCATGAGAAGCACAACTGACGAACCATTTACCAAAGCGTTTGATACCGGATTTCCGTTATTATACAGCATGATGAGGTAACTTCTACGTGAAATCTAGTCGAAAATAATCTTTTGACTCTGGAAATTATATTTTTATTTTTTTAAATTAAATGCAATTTTTTCTACAACTGTAGTAGTTTACGTAACTTTATTTATTCATAATCGCATAAAGTCAATATATTTACGGCAGTGGAGAGTTCTTGCAATGTCGTCTTTATAAAAATGCTAATTTTAATGCTCGAACATGTTTTGTTTGTTTTATATCGCCGCTTTATTTGATTTCATTTTAGATTCATAACGGTCCTGAAAGTCGAATTTTAATATTTTATTATCAGCCATGTCTCCTGTAATTATACATTATTAATTTGTGTAGTTTTTTACTATTGCGCCTAATTTGTATCTAACGCTAATACTCCTGTTCTTTTTAGGTGAGATCCAAAGCTTCCTCCGGTTGTCATCTAAAAATAGCAGAGTAAGTACATTTGAAAAAATGTTAAAAATGTGTGCGCTCGTACTGAAAGTACATGAATAATAAGTTACCGATCGTTAATTTAGTATAATAATAATGTTTACATATTCTTTAATTGCATAATTTATATGGAACAGAAATATTTGAGAAAGTGAAATAATTATTAGTCTATTAAATTGTAGAAGCTAATTTTGCATGGTTAATTAAACAGAAAGAGAAATGTAATTAAGATTCTATGCTATATTTAACAAAAAAATAAAACAAAATTATTGATACATATAATAGCACCGGTTTATCTTATGCTTACTTAGAAATATAAGTTATGCATTATTCTACAAACTCGGTATATTTTTACTTATTAAGTAATATTTCTACAAACAAATTTTTAAATTTTCTTTTTTAAATTCATTTTAAGATAAACATAAACTGTTGACTGCAACGGAATTAGGGGACAAGTTAACAAAAAATGTAAATTTAGCAACTAATGGAAATGAGAACGCACTACATGATGGACAAATTATACATGACAAAACGTCATAACATATGTTATCAATTACTGCACGATTTCCCTTATAAGAAAAAAATTTAAGTAACAATTAGCAATCATTTGGTAGGCACACAAAAAAACATTGCACAAATAATTTGTTGGAATAATAACTTTGTTACTTAGAAAATAACTCGCACCAAAGGTTGAACCATGAATCAAGCAAATCAAATATCATATATTATATAATTATATTATATTTTTTTCTGATAAACTGAGTAAAGTTTAATTAATGTTATAGAGACTCTATACTAAAGACTAACCGACTCATACTCAGTGGTAGCTAATTTTTTATTAGTTTTCTAAATAATTTTGTTATTTGGTCACATTTAATAAATAATTTAATAAGCTACTTAAATAGGAGCTATAAAAAGAACAAGAATAACTACGCTGGTATTAAACAAACACACATTACATGTAATGAAGAAAGCAAATTGGAAATGTGTTTGGTAATGTAACTTTAATTTACCAATTTACAGTGCTTGTTTAAAAGGGTGTCGTTTATGATTTTTCAAGTAGACGAAATAATGAGAATACTAATAAAAAGGTATCTACAAGAAAAAAACATTATAAATCGTATAAAATATACACCATGGTAAATTTAAAAAAGGACAATATGAAATATACAAATAAACGTTTAGTAGAAATAACATTTGTATAATCAAAACTAAACCATAGAGGCCAATAACATAATGTGAAAAATATAAATTTTAGCAACTTTGTTAGAGCTACAATCAATTTAAACTGTATGTCATATTTTAAAGTATTACCTAAATATTTCCTTTTAATGGAAATGGGTGAATCTGATCATTCTATTCTAACCCTTATTTTCATTACTAAATCTCTTATTTGGTTAGGGATAGATGTGCGTCCATTTAATACGTTTGAATTTATTTAGATATTATAAACTTTGCCTCATTTTAATTAAGTATTACTTTTTTATTCTTTCTGATTTTTTTTCTGATTACTTTTCAGTTTCCCATATTTCTATCTTTCTTCAATCTTTTTGCTCCACACATTTCTCTTACTTTATTTTTTCTATTCCTTTTTTCAGCTTTTTCTGGGTTTTCTCTATTTTTATGGTTTTGGCGCTCAGTTCGATTGCTCTCTTCAAAATGTCACATCATTGCATTTTTTACACCTTCCAATATGTATTCCTGTACCCTTTCTTCCTTTTCTTCATTATAGACAATTTTGTCTGTTCTTCAACCACCGCCCAGGCTATCACTCCAACGCTTTTTGGATCGACCTAAGCTTCTTCTCGCTACTTTTTTTATATACGCATGTCGTCCATTCTATCTATGTGTTCATTCCATCATTGACTTTTATTATTGACCCAGTTTACTACCGGTTCTATTTTACAGATTTTCCTTATTTCCGTGCTTTAGACTATGTGCAGTCTGGTTTTATTAAGTATTTTTTGGAAGACTGCCATCGCAGTCTTTTCTGTTTCTAATATTTATTTTGATTTCGCTGTTTCGGATCTTGCTTCGGCACCATACGTCATTATGAGTCTTACAACGTTTTTATATGTTCTGGTTTTTGTATCTATAGTGAGACATTTGTTTTATTATATACTATTACTAAGGCATCCTGAAACTCTGCTGGGTTTTTAAATTTGTTTTTTGATTTCTGCTTGTATATTACCGTAGCTGCTTATTTTGGTGCCTAAATAATTTATATATTATCCACCATTAACTTGCACCTTATAGGATCTTTTGAAATCACCACTGATATTGTCTTATCTGCAGCAATTTTCATATTGAATCTTCCACCTACTACTTTGAATTGTATCAGAAACCTTTGGAAATCGTCTTCGTTTTCCGCTATTAGTATAGCATCACTTGGGTAACATACAACTCTGCCCATTTTATATCCTCTGAGGTTTTTAACACCGTAAATTATTTTGGCCATTATTAAGTTAAATAAAAGCGGGTTCAATGAATCCCCTTGTCAGAAACTCTTGCTAAAATTGGATGTGACCTGTTAGATTTCCATTTACTCTAACTTTCACGGTGTTATTGAGGTATATATCTCTAATTGTTTGTATTTGTCGTTCTAATAATAGAACCAGTACATTGGCGAGTTGAAATCTGTCAAAAGCTTTTTCTAGATCAACCAGATACATGAAAGCAGGTTTATTAAATTCTAGTACTTTTTCTGTGATTTGCTTTATTATAAATACAATGTCTAAACAGGACTTAACATTTCTAAAGCCTTGCTACTCATGATTAAGAGTCGTTAAGTTATTAATTTTTGAAGTTATAATCCGTGTTATAAGTTTTAAGATGGTACTTAGCAGGTTAATACCTTTGCATTTTTCTGACTTTTGACGGTCTCTCTTCTTAAATAGCGATGGTAGCATTTCTGTTTACTCATTAAGTATTTTACATTGTTTGTAAGATTGTTTTTGACCTTTTCTGGTCTAGATCCATCGTGTTACGTACAAACTTAGACATCTCGAGAAGGACGTGGCTCTTCACCTCTACCCTCTTATGTTATTTATTGTTTTCTTTCTAACTCTATCTACTTTTGAGATTCTTGCTAAGCGCCTTCAGTAATCTATTTTTAATATTTTTAACTCTTTTTACTTCGTCCGTTAATTGCCTTGCATTTATTATCACACTTTTCATAATAATTGCAACCATTTATTTGTATCTCATTTTTTGTTTTTTATATTTTCTATTTACGCATATTTTTCTCCAAACTTTAATTTTCATACTCTTCAGCTAATTTTGTACCATGTATTGTATGTCACCTTGGTCCTGTTCTATAACAGCTTGGTCGTCCACAAATATAGGGTAATATCATCTCTTTTTACTCCCATCCCTCTACGTTTACTTTCCTTGTCCACATATATTTTAGAGAGAAAAGTGATATTATACACCCTCATCGTAAGCCTTTATTTATTTTAAAGCCTCTTGATAGCTTATTTCCTACCTTCGCTCGTAATATTTGGTTTTTATACAAGTTTTGCAGCACTCAAATCAACATTGTTATAATGTTCGCAATTGTTAATTCTTCTTAGGGTCTTTGTTGTGCTACTATACTTTGGTGACGTTTCCAAATGCTGAGCGCGGTTTTCTTCCTGTGTCAATCTTTTACTGTATGCTTTGAGGGAATCTATTGCTCTTTTATTATTAATTTTGTTGGATTGTTTTCTTGTCCAGAAACATTAATATTTTTCCTATCTTTCTTATTTTTTCTGTTATGTTCATGTGCTTGTCTCCTATTTTTAATTGTTCTTTAACATTCAAATGTGGCTTGTGTAGTACCCTTTTCATTATTTTGTAGATATTAATGATAAATTGTATTGACTTGCTTTTTGAGTTCTAAAACTTTTCAGAAATCGCAATGCTTTTTCAAATCTTTCTGTTATATAAAATTTTCCCGTTCTCTGTATCTCTTTTTTCATGTTGTATTTTTTTCCTCTATAAGCATATTTATCACTGTTTTGCTGGTTTGTGTATTTTAGTTATCTTTTTCTTTGTTTGTGTTAAGTCATTTTAAATAGAGCTTCTTTTTATATCTCACTTCCTTAGCCATTTTTTGTTGTTCCTTGAATTACAATTATATTTTTATTTGTTCTCTATTATACTGTTTTTCTAGTTACTTTGTGTGTAGATGTATTTTTGCCTCAGTCATCATGTTTTCATTTTTCCTTAATTTTATATTTTACCTTTATGTATTTATATAAATAATATGTACTTTTATCTTTAAAACTTTCTATTTGGTATTTTAGTTGTTTATGTTTATGTTGCTTTTGATGATTTAGTTGTCTGTACCTTTTATTTCTATTTCTAACTTTGAATGAAACGCTCCTTTAAAATTAACCGACTAATAATCCTACCGTCGGTATGTTCCGACAATAGTCGTTTTATATCTATGTAACTTCACTATTTTTAATTCTGTCTATTATTCCTTCTCAGTTTTTATTTTAATGGATACTTCTATTTTGTTAGTTTCTTGAAGCATTTCTCTTCTCTTTTTATGCTTCTGTTAGTATTAATATATATATATATATATATATATATATATATATATATATATATATATATATATATATCGGACATATGTCTGAGTGTCTTCTTTCAGCTTTTATAGCAATTTTTTCAATTTTATTATTGGAACCTTGCACATTTCACATTTCTATTTTTATTGTTCACGATGAGTATTTTATTTTCTCATTATGCCCTTTCCCTCTCCCCGTCACCGCTAAATTTCAGTGGCAGCGAGCTTTTCCCAACTCCAATAAGACCGCGCTCGACGGAAGCAAATCTCCACTCAGGATTTGTACCAAAAACTCATTTAATTTTTCACGCAAATGTAAATGTGCAATCTTGTATTCTCAAGTTACTATACATTATCAGCAGTTTTACTATTTATGACAGTTCCTCAGTTAACTTATTTTTCATTTATTCAATTTAAGTTACTAATCATGCTCACGTTTTTTAATTACATGTTGCTAAGTGAGTAGCTATAATAAATTGTATCTCATTTCTTCATAACAACGTCGTTTCAGTTTATTATATGGGAGTATTATTTTATTAATAATATTTCAGAACAACTTTACTATAGAACTTCTGAATGCAAAGGTTTAATCTTACATGAATTTTCTTAAAGATCTTGAAGGAAATATTGAAGCGTATGATCTATATTTTAAATACAGGTATTTTTTGCTAGCAAGAACTTACTATTTACCCTGCTTTCCATCTGGAGACTAAACAAATGTATAAATGTTTCGTATATTTTTTAAATAATAGTCGCTCTGCATGTAGCTAGTCAATAAATTATATTACAGAAAAATTATTTTATTGTAGAATAAACTGTAACAAATAAATTTTTTGAGTTGACCATATTGGGTTGGATCAGATGGCATTTGAAAATCTTCGACAATGTTTACAGGCATGTTATAAAAACTTATCCTTTTCAGAAAAAATGTTACTTATATAAAAGAACATATTTTTTATTTGTATACGTATCTTATTAAAATAGGCATCTTGAATGCAGGTTTTTTTCAGATTATATTTTTAAAAGTTCAAATCCATGTTGTTTGATCCCCGATTTTTGTCATTCCAGTTGTTAATATTATGTGTACTATTTAGTGTAAAACTAACTTTATTAAATGTTGAAATTGTTGTAATGAAGGGATTATTATCTTTATTTTGTTACAACAGAAAAACTGCACGTGGTGTAAAAAACCTTTCAGATTTAAAGCAGAGAGAGCAAACACATGAGAACCTTAATCTCTCGATTCACAGGCCGTACTCCACGCGAGACGTTAGAACTTTACCATTATTATGTAAAGCCCATTTTTTATCTTTACCGCCATCTTAAAAATATCGATTTGCAAACAAAACTAATGATAATGATAGATACGCACCTATTAGTACAGATAGCAATCAACTTACTGTTGTTTCTGCGTTTATTCGTAACATATTGGTCCAATTAAGTGTTTTTCAATGGTTGATTGACACTACCTCGTTTTATAATTTTTAGTTTAATTGCAATAAAATGAAAACAGTTAATAAACTCTTTATCCTGTGCACGAAAGCGTTTTCACTCCTCCTCTTTACAAAAGCATTCGTCTCCAACCCCTATTTATCATCTCGTGCTAAAGATTACGCGAGTGTTTCGAAACAAATGCGTCTATAAATCCTTTGAAACAAGACTTAATCTATTGCAAAGGTCCGCCGGGACTCGTCTATCGAATTTATTAAAACCATTTTCCATGGCCCATTGGCACACAGACCAGGTTGCCCCGAGCCCGAATTTCGTTCACGTCTGTCGCTGCGTGCGCCGGTCACCAATTTTTTCATAGTCTGTTATGCAAGGAGTTTACGGTACCGTTACCACAATCTCGGAACAGGTATCGGCATTAAACACCGTTCGCCATTAAGAAAATTGCCGCGGCCACCGGGAGCGACAGGGTCCGATGATCAAGAGGTGCAGACGGACGGAAATGTCAGAGCCGTAACGGATATGGATTTTTGCGGGGCCACCGGTGCTTGCGCTTACTAATTAACGGTGCTTTTAATGAAGTGGACGCCGACAAACTCCTTATATGTACGCTGCGCCGCAGATGCCAATAACTGGATGTCGTGAGCAAGGTTCTTAGGTGCAAAGTGAAACTGCACTTGCTTTTATTTGAATCTTTAGAAATAGCACGGAAGCTATAATAATTAACGATCCATTCTAATTACTTGATTAAGGAATTTAAATATAGTTTAAGGTTGTGCACAGAGAAAAACCTATTTATAGCGTGTACTGAATTTATAGGAAGGCAACTACGTGAGACGAGTAAAATGCGGCAAATTACTTGTGATTATATCTCTGGAAAGTTACGTCATCTACCCTGTAACCGTGGCTTGGCCTCAGTGTACCTTTTTTATCAAACGACTAAAAAACATGCAACCGACGTTTGTATTGCGAAAACATACACATGAAATATTTTACTTATACTGTATGATAATTGAGATTAAAGTTTCGTGTTTTCGGCTCCTTTTAAGTAAAATTCCTTGTCTGATCTCCTTTCTGTACATCTAAATTTAAATGTTAGGTATCTACGTTTTTTAGTTCTTTTTAAATAGAATGTTACAAGCAAAATGTCTTTGAACTACCTATTTTGGTATAACTTATTATATGGATTTCTTTTATTTAAACATCTTGGTGAGTATATTTGCTTTTCTTTTCCTTCTGATTTAATGTATTGATATTTTTTTTATTCTAGGTTGCATTATTGGTTTATTTTATACTGTATACACAATAAAGTATAATTTAAAATAACATGTTTAGTTCATTTTTTAAAATTACTTTTAAACTAAAAAGTTTTTTACCAAAAATATGGTACAAGACTTGGCTTTGAAATTCTCTAAATATATTAAACTTTCTCATCGTTAACAGCGCCTTTTTACGCATTCTAAAAAAAAAAATCTTATTTTTTTCTTATCCGTTATATCTGATAGAGTCGGATATATGTTATTTATTTTCTTTAATTGTCTTACGTATTAATCTATTCCTTCTATTCCAATCTGTTTGTAGCTAATTTTCTCATTTGTCCTATCATATTTCCTCTTTTCTTTTCTATTTCTGCTATTCATTTTATCCATGTTTTTTGTTGGTTTTCGTTTTCTTTTCATGTCTCTACCAATTTCTGTTACTCTTTTAACACTTATGTTTTCCTTCATTCTAATTACATGTACTCGCCATTTTAATTAGCATTTTTCAATTTTCTCTGTTACTGATACTTGTTCTATTTTATTTCTAATTTGCCTGTTTATGTAGCCCTATTTTCTTGTTCCAACGTCAACGTTTTTAAATCTTGTTAGTGACAAGTAATTTTTATTTATTGTATTATTTTCTTCCCTCATATTCATGCTTTACTAATGTTTGCAAAGAGGTTCAAATATGACCATGACTAATTTTGTTTACAAACAAAACAAAATTTCCTGACACTTACTTGCACGACAATTTTCAACGTATTCCTCTCCTAACTCAACACATTTTTGCAACATTCTGGAAGCATCCTGATGCCCAATCAAAAAAGGTTTTTGCTTAGTGGAATATCCATTCTCGAACAACCTAGATGGCAGCGTTGTTCTCCGCAAATTGTATGCCTTGCAGGTCTGATTTGAGCTTTTCGAACAGGTAGAAATAACTTGGGGCGAAATTGGGACTGTACGGCGGATGTGGCAGAAGGTTCCATTTTAATTTCCGATGGGTTTCCATTGTTATTTTGGCCGCATGGGGAGTGCATTATCTTGAAGGAAGGCTACAAACTTTCTACCTATCTTCCACTTGGATCGGATCTTTCCCTTCACGTCTGTTGCCAGAAAGTCCGAGCAATAAACTGCATTGACTGTTCTGGTATTCGTTATAAAGTCTACATGAGCAAGCTCCTGCCAGTCCCAGAAGAACGTTGACATCACTTTTTCTCCCAAACGACTCCCTCGCGCTCTCTTGGGTTTGGGAGAATTGCTATGCTGCTAGTCATATGCTGACTGCTGGGACTCGGGAATAAAGTAATGCACCCACGTTTCATCGGTGGTCACAATAAACTTTAAAAATGCATTACATGTGTCTCCAAACTGCTGCAGTAGAAGACTGGCAGCTTGCATGCGCACCATTTTGTTCATCCTCGTCAAAGTGCGTGATACTCACCATGCATTCACGTTGCGATAGTGCAGGTGATTTTTCACGATGTCTCCTACACTACCAACATTGGTGAACAGCATTGTTCTAAGTTTCTTGATAGGTCTGCGCTTATTCTCAAAAATAAGTACGTCTGTACAATTAATGTTTGGCTCATCACTAGCAACTCCCAAACAGGATTAAACAGGTTCTAACCCGAGTAGGAGGGAGGGTGGAGGTTGTGGCTCTACTCCCTCAAAGTCGTACAGCAGCTGCGGAGTGCGGCTTGTTCACACACGTCAGTCCTGGTCATGTTAGGTGGGGCAGTCAAACTGCACGTTTCTGAAAAGCTTATATGGTGGGGTGGGGGTGTAAGGGGAAGTAGACAGAAACCTTCACATTCCACACAGTTGGAAGTTTAGCAACCATGCGGCATTGAACCGCTGAACAACGAGATTTTGGTATTACAGCGTATTTAAAAAATGGTCGAAGCACAACGCGCGTTTCGCCTACATTTTTATCTTCCCCATTATGCTCCTGTTCCAAGTAGAAAAATCATTTGTTTGGGCTAATAACTTACGTACAACAGATAAAACAATAAGAAGAAAATGTAGTAGTCCAAAAACTGTTAGAATATATAGAGGCTGTACGAGTATCGATTACAAAAAGCCCTGGAATATCTGCCAGGCGACATATCGTTGCTCTCGGACTTTCGACTCGAACAGTAAACAGAATTTTGCATAATGACCTACACCTACACCCGTATAAAATGCAAAAAGTCCACGCTTTGAATTCCGGAAATTGCCCTATTTGCGTTGATTTTTGTGAGCACATGTTACAGCTGCTTGAAGACGACCCACGGCTCATTGATAATTTATGGATGAGCGATGGAACTCATTTCCACCTCAGTAGATAAGCCAATAAGCACATTTAATACTATTCGGCTGTTGCAAACTCTCAACAACTTCACGGACGGCCTCTACATTCGACCAAAGTTACAGTCTGATGTGCAGTCGCTTCGAATGAAATAATTGGCTCGTTTTTTTTTGTTGTTTTTTTGGTGTTATTCGACTCCAAAATGTTCCTGATTTGTATTACATATCGTTCTCCGAACTGCTCGAACTACTATTTTGCTATGCCTACTCCGTTTAATATGATTTCTTATGTAAATTCCTTATGTAAATTGTATTCACTTATAGATTTTTCAGATAATGCTCCAGGATGTATTAGAAAATTTTCTCCTGTGTAACATTGACGCTTTATTTTTATGTAATTAAATAATAATTTATATGCTTTTACATCTTCACATAATTTTAATTTATTTGAAAGAAAGGGTTCTTTTGCCTAACTTTCAATAGCAATTTAGGAATATCGAACATGTAATTCTTTTAATTGACGTGACATTTAAAGTTCACTAATCAGTGAAATGTACAGCAGTACACTTTGAAATTCCAGCTTAACTAATGTCTGATGCAATCGCAAATTGCTTTGTCTTTATAAGGACTTAAAATACAAATTAGGCTTCCTGAAAAGCTTTTATGTACATACATACATACATATGCATGATTTAGTATTAAATTTTTGGTTACTATTGTGAATATTATAGTTGAAATTTAACGCAGCCTTACTTATTAGCATAATCAAACAAATTATTAATACTTACAATTTGTTAGAACAAATACATTTTAATTATTTTTTAAATTCTAATTAATGCTTCTATGATTGCCACTACCTGTGACTACATTAACCATTTTTTATAACATATTCAATAAGAACAAGCTTTTGCCTTTATCATATTCATTTATTTTCTCATACGTTGTAGATTTTTTGCATTCTTGAAGGTAAATTAAAATAAAATTATTGTAATTAAATTTTCTGCTAGGTATTCTAATCAATATACCAAGGATGTTTAATTATTTACATTTATATAAGCGAAAATATTCGGGTAAGTTGTTTTGTTTTCGATTCAACTATAACAAAGGCAATCCAAATTGAACTTCAGAATTTGAATTACGCGCCATTTGCATTCTGTAAACGGTGGAAGTTTGCATTTGTACGGGTATACAATTCAAGTGAGAGTAAGTAGAAAAATGCGGTTAATTTTAAAAGATGTGAGAAATATTTTTGAATTTGTAATATAGATGGCAGCGCCTTACTATGTACACAGGTTGAATTTCCGCCATTGCTATGAGTATTGTTGTATACTTCAATGACACGTTTAGTGTTCAATAACAACGTGAAATCATCCGTTTTCTTTACCCATCGAAATTTATCGCCAATTAAGTAAAACATACGGTGAAAGTGTTATGGACGTTAAAAATGTGCGTTCGTGTGTGCGAAAGTTTAAAGAAGATCGAGAGTTGTGTAACAATGAACTGAAGCAACTTTGGCTACAAACCAGCCGGACCGAAACCATGATTGCGCGAGTGGAACAAATTGTTATGGAAAATCGTCGATTAGGTATGCGCAACGTCGCCTCTAAACTTGACATCTATATAGGATCTGTGGAGTCCATTTTGCATGATAACCTAAAAATGCGAAACGTTTCTTCAAGGCGCGTCCTACAAATTTTGACGGACGAACACAATGTCTTAGGATATGTTGTCACGTGATGCCGCCATTAATTTCCGAACATGAAGGACATTCTCCGTGACCGCTCATTTTCCAATCGAGCCGCTGTTGCATCAGCGATTTTTCAATGGGCAAAACACATCCATAAAAAATGTTTTTAGCAGTCATGGAATCATGACGACGAGATTGTGAAAAATATGTTCATCTAGACAGCGGTTACGTTGAGAAAAAAGTCTAAATTTTCTTGAGCAACAAAATGGAGATCTTAGAAATTGAACGCACCTCTGAACACATGGAAAACTCCACCAAAAAAGCCGTATATTTGTGAACTGAGTCTTAGAGGATACAGCAGTTCATGCTGACTTTAGCAAAAAAAACTTATATTGAGCGATAAAGCTTATTTTTCTTTAAATGGCTTTGTAAATCGTGAAAAGTTCCTCATCTGGAATAATGAAAATCCACAAGATATTCACGAAAAAACAATGTATTTATAAAAATGCACTGCTTGGTGTGCGTTGTATGCTGGAAGAATGATTGACCCCTACTTTTTTGAGAACGAAGCTGGCAACACTGTAATTGTAACTGGTGTGTTATTGGAAGATGCTAAATAACTTAAAAAAAACTATTTAAACTTGAATGACGTGTGGTTTCAACAAGAAAGAACTGTATGTCACACAACACGTAAAACATTCATTTTACTTCAAAACAAATTGACCACTGCGTTCTTGTGATTTTACTCCATTAGATTTTTTCCCTTGGGCTATTTGAAGAAAACGGTTTATGTTAGTACATCTGCTGCAATTGCGGGGCTAAAAGAGAACACCAGGCATGTAATTGTTGAAATAGACCTGCATTTATGAGAAAGGATTATGGAAAACTTGACTAAAACAGTGGTCGCATGTCAGCAGAGTCTTGGAGGGCATCTGCCCAACATAATATTTCAAACATAACTATTAAGGATTACCCTATAAAATCTATAATTTATTACACGTAACCATTATGTGAAAGATAAATACATTTCTAAACCGCAGAGTAATTAATAATTGAGTTTTTTTAAAGAGAATAAATAGACTCGATATGACTTTTTCAATGGATGTAAGTGATTTTAGTCATACGTGTGCCTTCTTTCAAGAGGTCTCCAAAAGTGTAATAATTAGCCATAATACTTGAAACTAAGTGGAATAGATATTTTCTGTCGCTATGGTGATACAATGAAAGAAAACTCTCTGTTGAACTTCAGTTAAAGACAAATATTCGCATTTATATTTAATGGTATATAAAAACATTTGTTGGGCACAACAAACGCCAATTGCTAAATATGGAATGGTCATAGATATCTAGATTATAATGTGAAAACCAAATATTGCATCTAGTACCGAATATATAATTCATTATGATAGTTAAAGAAAGTAAAAAGTTTAAAAAATGTATATTTTTGAAGTAATAGGCATATAAAACGTGTAAGCACGCTATACGGGCAAAAAATCCTAACTCGTGCATGCAACGCAACTGCATGTTTTATGCAAAAATTGTTAATAAGAAGCTATTTCGACTTTAAAATATACGCCGGATAAAGTATAATGAATTGTTTCTGTAAAACTCGAAAGCAGTTAAAGCTGCACTTTACTGAAGTACCTTCTAACTGGGACACAAAGTGCCTCGGGGAGACTACAACAAAGTTGTTTGGACTTAATCTTAGTATTGCTCTAATAGCAAAACAGCAAAGTCTAAAACAGTTTCTAATAATGCTTAGATGTTAATGCGATTAAGTACTGAATATGTGTCTAGAACTAATTGAACCTAGAATTTTCGATTTTAAAAGTTTAATTTCAATTCTTATCGCCTTAAAAGATTTAGTCAAAACTAAGCATTTGGTAAACAAATATATTAAACGTTTGGCAATTGACGTGGTAATTATAACACGGTTAATATGATGTTGCGAAATAAACTTGCATTAACTTGTTTTGTTATACTTTATTTAATTTTTAAATGTTTTTCATAAAAAATAAACATTTGTAGCAAATTAACAGCCAGAAATCTAGGGAACTAATTATTTACTGTAAATTACTTCCGTCCAAGTATTGTGCTGCTATTGAATTGGCTCTGACATTGCATAAAAATGTCATTGCTGATGATAAATTATAGATAATTAACTATTTTATTGGCATAATTATTTTTGAACTAATTACACCCATCACAGCAAAGTAATTAGAATGTCTAAGGCTTGCTTAAGCACCACTAATAATTTATAAAACAATTTTTTATCTGGAAATTAAGCATAACAACTTTATAATTTCCTAATTAATTCATGGAGTAATTTGAATTACTTAACACAATTTATATCCGAGTTCAATTAACAATAAATTATAAAATAACTATCCAATTTTTTCTGGAAAAAACTTTGCCCAAAATAACAAAACCCGGTCTTAGATTGTCAAAATATGTTTTATATTAGCCGTTTCTCTTTTATAAGTAACTTGTATTTTTGATGAATTACGAAATGAGCCAAACTTCAAAATTATTTTAAACGAAAAGGATATCTACAATTTGTTTTAGAGTTGAAATAATTTTAATAAATAGTAGTCTTTAGATTTATACCTCATTTTTGTACTTTTCTGTATTATAAATTCAGTAGTCATTTTCCACGTAACTTTGTTGTACCTTCGTTTTGCTTGTATTCAGTTAAATTTACTAGAAAACCAATAACAATACGCACAGAATCAATAAACACAGGTCTTTGGTTCAAGAGTAACCAAGAAAGCTAATGTTTTCGCCCCCTTTAATAATATTTCAGATCAACTCCTTTTGAAGAACATAAATAAAAATAATTCAAGTAACATATCAACAACAGATCCATTCATAACATTATACATTTCTTTCGGGATTGAAACCGCTCCTCCATGGAGCCTTAGCGATCCGTCAGGGGTCTGGTGAGTCAGTCCACATTTTCTCCATGCTTACGATCTTGCTCCATTTTCAACGAACTTAAAAAGTTCGTTACTGAATTCTATATGTCTGTCGGTCTGTCGGTCTGTCGGTCTGTCTGTCGCTGTCACAAAATTATGGATTTTTTTAAATTTTTAAATGGATTCTTATAGTAAATTTTACGCTGATTTCAAAATCGAAATCAAAAAGTTTCTATCTCGAATAGTTTTCGAGATATTCGACTTCGAATTTCGGTAAAATTTTCGACATTACGATTTTAAATGTGATTCTTATAGGAAATTTTACGCTGAATTCGAAAATGAAGAAAAAATTCTATGTCGAATAATTTTTGAGATATTCGAGTTCGAAGTTTTCCGAAATTCGAAATCGAAATCGAAAGGTTTTTTAAGTTCGTTCTGGGATTGCTTACAGAGCAATCTCTTCGCCGGCCCCATGTTTTCCTATCATTTATGTCTGTTCTCCAGCTATGGCTTTCCATAATATGCAGATCGTTTTCTACCTGGTATTGCCACCTTTTCTTTGGTCGTCTTTTTGTTCTGTTTGCTTCGGGTTTCCATTTGTATAACTTTTTTATTGCTGTCTCGGGGTCTATCCTGTAGACGTGCACATACCATCTAATTCATTATTTTATAAAATCGACTATGTCTTCTTGTAGTACGTTTCTTATTTCAAAATTCATCAGCCGTCTGTATTATCCTCCTTTTTTCTTGGGGCCTATTATTTTTCTAATAATTTTAAGTTTATTAGCTCTTAAAGTGTTCCCCATCTTTCTTTGTTAGGTTCATTGTTTCACTACTGATCGGATTTATACATCTTGATCTTCAATGTTTTACTAAAGTATCTGATTAAAAACATATATAAAACATTAAAAAAAATTAAAAATATTTTACTTCTCGATAACAAGAAAGCATCAGAAAAAAATCAGATAACTATAAAAATGTTAAAATGACTGCCAAAAAGGGAAACTAGTTATGTTAACTTATATTTATGTCATACTAAGATTATACTATTGGCATAAAGAGTTAAAAAATTTTGGGATATTTTTATCTCAAAACTTTGAAAGGCATTGACTAATGTTGCCTCTTGGGGACGCGGTGGCTCAAATGGTTCAACCAGTTGGCTTTTTCCTCTAGCTCAACCAATGGGTGTATGTATGTGTATGTGTTGTCCTATAATTAAGTGCATGTTAGTATGCACAATAAGCCCTTGAGGCTGCAGTGCCTGTAAGTGCGCCCAAAAAAAAAATATTGCCTCTTATAGACCATTTTTTCTCTGCCCGGTCGTCGCTGCGATGTGACAAGCACCACGCCTTAGACGACCGCCATTATTACCCCTTGTCCGAGTGAACGCAGGCACTCAATTATTTTTAGTAACTAAGTGGGCCACCACCGGGAATAGAACCCGGATCTGCCCGCATCGAAGTCCGCGCCTCAACCGCTTGGACCAGTCTGGCGTTCTTATATATCCTCCATATAATCGTGCAACATCATTTTGGCTTATTATACGAAATTAAACGGTGTCTACCAACTTCAATTACTAAAATCTTATCTAAATGGCAGACATTTCAAAATAAAAGTAAATGACGCAACATCTAAATTCCAAACTAACAAATTAGGAGTCTTCCAGAGCAGTGTTTTAGAGCTATTACCTTTTGAACTTTTAAGAACAACTTTTTTAGCTAGAAGAATGGCTTAAAAATAAAAAATTATAGTTAACGAAACAGTTTTCATTAATTAGTACAGAAATCCCAATAATATCAATTGTACAGATCCATCTTAATAGTAAGTTCAATTGAAAGGAGTATACAACGGGTTAAAATAAAAAAAAGATAAATATAGTAATTATTAGGTAGAAGTTTAAAATTGCCCCTAATAAACAAAACTTTGATATATAAAGCCATAATTATGCTTGTATGGACATATGAGTGTACATAACTGGAGACTACGCTGCTAAATCCAATATTGCTATTATTCGATGCGCACAATTAAAAATCTTCCAAAAGATAACTAATGCTCCATGGTACATTACAAACCAGAATACCAATACACTGAAGATCTCAATGTAGCAACCATTTAAGAAGTAACCCAGCAAACATTATAAAAAGTTAGAATCCCACAACAATCCCCTACTCCAAGCTTCTTTCATCAATTTAATAGCAAAATACCGAAACGGAAATGGCCGATAGACCTTAAGTAAGGTACAAGAGATCTTCTTGATGGAAAAGCCTTATAAATACTTTTTAATTTAGCAAAATAGCTCAAAACCTGTAGGTTCCAATGGCTGTTTAAATAAACAAATAAAAATTTATGTTCAAACACATTAATATCTTTCTTAAAGAACTGCCCATTCTGATTATCCAATAATTCCTACCCTAACCTAACCTAACCTGACCGTAAGTTAGATAATGACGGTACAGTATAATATATTTTTGGCGGTTCAAAACATGGTGGTCCAGAAAGTTGTGAACAAGTAGAGGTAGTTTTATGCACTGCCGCAAAATGATCAAGAATATTTTTAGAATTTTGAATAAATAGGACTATGTGTTTTATTCAAGCACCTTATGGATATTAAAATAATCATTTGATATCGTTTCATTTGTACCATTAGAAAGGCCTGTTATTTTAGTAGTCTTATGTCATGTTATTTATACGAATATTATTATGAGCTATCATAGAAGTCATTCTCCGAGAGTGAATCTACGTCGACAATTTTTTATTATTACACATGACACTTTAAATACAATTTTAGGTTTGGCGTGAAATCTTTCTTCTACATATATTTAATGATTTTCTGATATTTTTTTGAATGTACTGTTTAAAATTTGAATTGTTTGCTAATCAAATAATAAAGAACGATGGTTGCTAAAGACGAGATACCTTATGTAGCTTATGTATTTACAGATTATTTATCTTCTATTTTGATTTTTACTTGCGCAAAAATATTGCAAAATTCTAGAAGATTAAAACTACAATAAAACTGAAGTTTCAAAATTTAAAATACAGGGACACTTTTTAACCAAAAAGAATCTTATATATTGTATCATTTCATGACATCTTTACATATATTTTACACGACTGTTTGTATTCATATATATCTGTCACAATCGAAGATCATTAACTTTAAACTGTATTTAAGGTTTCATGTATCAAGTGTTAAACGCAAGCATACGAAATTTTTCCTAGTAAATAATATAATGGTCAGGCTCTAACGCCCCGCGTGGGAGCAGGGCTTGTGCACTGAGAGGTTAAGGCTTTCATACGTTCGCTGTGTCTGTCTGGTCGTCGCACACCATATCTGTTAACGCGCCTTAGATAACCGCCATTATTACCGTTTGTTCGAAATGAACTCAGGTACTCAATTATTTTTAGTGACTGACTAGGCCACCTGCCAGGCATTAGAGAGCTCTGAGAATGGAACTCGGGTGCGTCCGTATCGCAGCCGCGTCCCAGCCATTGGACCACGTTGGCGATATATGTATATATAAATTTTATAAATATTATACATATATAAAATATTTTACTCGGTTGTATTTGCCAAATTAATTGATTACATTTTTCTGAGACAATGCTCGTGTTCACTTTTTCCTTTTTATTTTTAAGGTTCAGAGCAATTTAATTTTTTTACGACAAGGAAGGACATCCTAGTGGTTTACTTTGATATATAATGTTGCTATGTACATTTTGTAGTTTCAACTTATAATTAAACACTGCATAATTTTAATACATAAATAGAAAATAGAAGGATGAATGCATATGAATAAATAAAAAAGACTTTTTTTAATTTATTGAAACTACTATTGCTGTAATCTGTTTCAAATAAAAATAAATATTTTTTAAAAAGAACCAGGCACTAAATTATTTAAAAGCTAATGTATCTCGGAGGAAGATTACATAGACAGAATATACATAAATCTCATTTATATATCTTAAAACAATATAAAATTGTAGTTTAGTACATAAGAGCTTACCTCTTCAAAAAAAAAACCGAAAGGAAATTAAGTACAATTATTAAGCACCAAAAAATGATTAGTTCACTTCTGCATTTATTTTGTAAATATAATTTTTGCGACAGAATATTAAATTTAAAATTTTAAATATCTACATTAAAAAGTTTTCAGAAAATTATATCAATTATAGTAAAAAAATGTTTATTTAAATATATACAGTTTAAAAAACTAATAACAAGAATATAATTGCGCAAGTAATTTAACTACTCCATTGGACAAATGCAGTTTCTTCTTTCAACTAGCAATTTTTGTTTATGCTGGACTCATCGTTTCGTGTTGGTTTCTTTAATTTATAATTTTTACAAAAGTATTATACTTATATGACACTTTGGTCGCGCATTGCGGACTCAGCTTCATTCCTGATGCTCAAATGACTAGGGTGGCCTACTTAGTCACTAAAAATAACTGAGCACCTGCGGTTCGTTTCGAACAAGAGGTAATAATGGCAGTCGGCTTAGGCGTGGTGCTTGCCACATCGCTCCGCATCAAAGATGGTGTGCGGCGACCAGACAAAGAGAGCGAACGTATGAAAGCCTTAACCTCTCAATTCGTAGGCCTTGCCCTCTATCCGAATGTAGAAGAGGACCGCCACAATATTACATTTTCAATGGATAGTTTTTACCCACAAATGTATTTTAGTTGTAGAGATTCAGATAATACCTATTTGTTTGAATTTGCGCTTTCATCGCTTAACAGTTTGATACCATCCGAAATACGTGCTGTTGCGCTTTCTAAACAATAAATGAATTTTGATTTGTAGTTTACAAGCACGTATTTAAATTTGTTATGAAATCTTACAGTAACTTATGTAACTAAAAAGAAATCAAGGCCAATCTCAAATATTTGTTCAATCTTGTACAAAGCTCTATTTGTTGCATACCACTTTTTCCAATAATATGTCATTTGACAAAAAAATATACATAGAATTAATCGAATACTGACATGATTTAAGTAAACTGTATTTTTTATTATAGTTTTTTTGAAAAAATTTTATGATTTTTTTAAATCTGAAAATAGAGGTGTGCCTTTCTTGTTTTGTTTTGTTTTTTGTTTTTTTTTAATAATATATGCATTTAGAATACGTAAATTCTTATTTGTCGAATATTATAAATTATTAGAATATGAATTTTGAATTTTCCTAATTTTTGAATGTTAATTTTGAATATTGGGAACATCAATCCGGAATCTTTAAATTATTGCATAATTCAAATTAAAATTTATATAACTACTCCAATTGCAAATATAGGAAAAATTCCAGCTCTAGTTTCCAAAACACATTTTCCTTTACTTATCAATTAATATATCTATATATATACTTTTTCTTCTTCTCGAATATCTTTATACCCTTTGGGTATTGGATATCCATATACACAAACACATTCAAGTAAAGCTTTTTGTTTCAATATCTTCTTTAGATGATATATCTTACAATATTCTCCATATAACAACAAGAAAGTTTAAAATTATTCATCGATACCAGTGCTATGTTTCCATTAGCAGTAATTATTCAGTCTTGCTCTAACCAACCCAATAAAAGTTTCATTAGCATAAAAGAAGATAAATGTTAAATTATGTCATAGCGTCCTAGTAATATGTTTTATGAATGGAACTCTAATAGTTTGTTTTTTTTTTAATAGCCACATTTAAGTGGCGTACTTACTAGAAAATTTATTATTGACTTAGTCCAAGCAGTTTTTTGGCCATTGTTTGGTAGCGTGCTTTTGCTTATGGTATTTATATCATTTTGTTAGATGTTTGATTTTTCAAAACCGTCACAGCTCATCAGTTTACCATATCGTCAGTTGGTTCCTTCGAACTTTTGATTCATTCTTAACAGTTATATTTTAGAATATTGAACACTTTCTCATCATTAAATTCATATATATAATCTCACTTTTACGCAATTATAAGCTTTAATATTAATATCTTAGTATTAGCTGCTACTGCTTGCAATAATACGTGACTGATTTTCTTAAATTAAAGTTGATAATTTGTTAAAGCGTTTAACAATCTGATGTACAGACTTAATGGATTTTCCAAACAAAATTTAAAAACACTACACCACCTATACACGATTTTCACAATTGCTTTATTTCATAATAAAAACTAAACACAATTATTTCTATAGCGGATGTAACAATAACCAATGTAATTACTGATTTTATCCAACGTATCAGCACAAAATGAGCACAATATCACAATAAGAATATATACTAAACTATTTTTAATAATTAAATAGTAAGAATTTGTTTTTACATTTTTTTTAATTGTCAATCTCATTTTTCAAAAATTAACCAAAAAATATATTGTTACCATATGTTACTAGAAATAAACTAGCTTCAAAACTTTGTTAGAAAAAATTGCTTCTCCTCAATTGCAATCGATATTCCTTGTATCCTAATAATACATTTATTTTTAGATGATCGATGTTCTCTCATTGTAAGATAGGCAGTTTAAAATATCTTTCTGCCATATGACTAACTACAACCTTTGTTCTTGAGGACTTTTATAAACATTTACAGGATATATTCAGCAAGTGTTAAACAATTTTATAATCCTTACATCACTTATTCACTCATTACACATCTAACTTGATATACTTTACAACAGTAATGTGCTATAGTTAAAATTCTTACGGATGTATTAAATGAAACGTAGTTTCATGTGATGCACTTTTGACTAAATACAACATCCTATTACGAAATTTCGTTAACATTTAGTTTTTCCCTGTAGAACTAATCTCGTTTTCAGAAAAAAATTACGTCGGTCACGTTTTGCATTTCATCGATTTTTGTACATCTTTTCTACTACGAGAAAATTGCAAGTTGTTTTAATTTAAATTTTATTCGTTACTGTAACTCCCTTGCTCGCAGTTCAGAATTGTTTTAGTAGGAATATCATTTTTATGCTCATTACATTATTTACTTAATTAAATAAAACAGAAGTAACAGTTTTTCCTCCAATTACATTAGAAAAAATAGATTTTCATTTCAAAATGTATGCTTCATATATTTGTAGTAACAAACTATTAATAGTAGATGCACCATTAAAGTTGAATTTTAATTACAGTTATCCAAGATGAGCATGATAGATAGTAATTAACTACAAGCTGTAGATTAGCTATAAAGCGGTCGTTAAAATGCCCTTGCATGTTGTCGTGTGGTCAAATTTCGATGTCTAGCAACTGGACTTTGAGAACGTGCCGTAGTAAAAACGCCGTTACTGCAGCAGAACTGGCTATCCCGGCTAATACGGAACAGAGTTGTATTCACGGACCTTTTTCAGTTTCTACGTCTTTACATTTTAGTAGTTTATTACGTAAAGAACCAGCCTTTGCAAGTTATAGTTACTCTTTTATTTTGATAACGAATGGTTTTTATAACTTTTTTCACGAATTACATACATATATACAAAATACAAGTACTAAATAATAATTTAAGCAAATGTTCAAAAACATTTTAAAATAACGAGTTTCGAACATATCAAAAGCTTCAACCCGCTGGTTTTCAGTTACTGTAGTATTCTGTTATTGATCCGTTGCAAAATAAATGAATAACAGCCAATTTAAAATCCCGTTAAAAATAAAAGTTAAAAACCAGAATATTACGATAAGATATTATGTCCAATATTATTTTACTAATGCAGTGATTTCCAAACTTTTTAGAGCGAGACCTTTTCTTGAGAATTTTTTTGGCGATCTCCCCCTTCTCACCTCTTGTTGTACTCAACTTTATTCATTAGAAAATAGCTACTGCACGGCTGAATGACTGAAAACATCTGTTACCAAGTAACTAAATTTGTTTCTTATTGCCGAGGCTATCTTCCACCAAGTAGCGCGATTTTTTCATGTTTTAAAACTTAATAATAATAGTTTCTCGTAATAAGACACAAAGGCCCTTTGGGGTCATAACAGGATAGATCTGCTACAATCTAGAGCGTAAGGTACACAAGGGTAGTAACGTGGCTAACGCTACGTACCGACCTCCTATTATTACCCCAAAGTCTGACCTCCAGGTACTCATTTATTGCAGCCTGAGTCAAGCTGGGCCGTAAAAATGCCAGCGATCGAATTGGCGTGAGCGGGATTCGAACCCGCATCTCTAGGTTTCGTAGTCTAGCGACCTATCTACTAAACCACTACGATTTTTTTAATACTTTAGACCATAATAAAAAAAAATATTAAAAACATATATGTACAGAAATGACAAAAAAATAAAATTAATCGTCAACGATAAATATTTAAATATAGTTATAAAAAGTGACCGTTAATTAGATGTAAGTGGTTTTATAAGCGCCATTTCTAAACCGTTTGACTAAACCTCGTGAAGAATCATGTGAGTTGTTTACAATTTGCCCGACAATGCACATGTGAAATGAATTTCAAAATAGCATCGGCATGTACTGTGTATACGATTCCCGAAAGAGTACAAATCATGGAATACTGGTACAGCTGTGGAAAGGATGCGAATGAAACCGTCAGAAAATGGAAACGAGAAGTAGACTGGAAGTCGAAATTACACACGAGGACAGTGAAAACGCATTTACAATCTATGTTGTCCATGTTGAAATTTTTTTAATTTATAGTTGAATAAAATAATTTTTTTTATAAAATTTATGAATTGGCCAAAAAATAATTGACTATAGGTAGTGTCCAAAATGACAGAGAAGCAAAAGCCGTTCGACCAATATCAGTGAGAACCGAAAAGAATATCGAAGAAGTCCGAAAACTAATAGAAGAAACAGTGTCTACATTACAGAGAAATGTTGCGAAAAACACTGGAATTAAGAGGACATCTTTCAGAAGATAACGAAAAAATGAAAAGATTATAACATTCAAGTGCGATAAAGCAGTAACTGAAAGACATAATTGTGCGATAAATTTGAAACGAATGATCGAATCAAAAGAAATTGATTACCGAAAGATATGGCTCTCTCTTGAATTAGAGGCCAATGCCAACATTCAAAACTATGGAATATGGGGACCCGAACAGCCGGAAAAATAATCGCACACCTCTTACAAAGCAGATAACTGTTTGGTGTGTCATTAGCTAATATGGCATAGTGGGTCCATATTTCCTGACAGAAATAATTACCGGTGAAATTTATAAGAATCAAATTTTGGACAATTATTTTTATCGCAGTCGAAATTCAATGAGACAAGAATTTTGGTTTATGCAAGATTGTGCCCGAGTCCATCAAACTCAGCAAAACATGGCCGCTATATTACGTGTCTTTGGCTCTAGTATTATTGTCTTGGATGCAAAAACAAAGACAGGCGGAAAAATTGATTGGTCACAATATGCTCTCGATTTAAACCCTTGTGACTATTCACTCTCGGGTTTAACAAAAGACATTGCTTATCATCTACGTCAAGGAATGATAGAGAACATTAATGGCCTAAAAATTCGCATTTAAGACCAAATTATTGATAATTTTAAGAATTAAAAGAAAGACATTTTAAAAATATTATCTAGTCCATTATCTAATTAATAAACAGCAATTTACCCGATCTGAATATCTTTTGTAGTCTTGTAGTTTAATCTCAATTTTCATTATCCAATTAATAGCTATCTTTTACCATTATTTTCAATAAACCTCATTGTGTTGTTTGCCAAGGAGTTCTGTCAAAAGAAAATATAGAACTATCAAAACCACTTCCATATTTAAATAACACATAATCAGACAAAAAAGACCGACCTGTGGAATTCTTTAAAAGAAAGCTTTTCCTACAAGACACTACTACTAAAAAAGCATTACTAGCGAGTTACTGATTATGTTCTAGATTGCAAAAACTATTAAGCCAAATTCTATTTGTAAAAATCTAAATTTTTTGCAATTGTTGAGATTATACAAATAATGTTTGGTGAAAATGAGGTTGCAAAGTTGAAAACAACACTGTCCTCCGGTAATACTAAAGGGTCTTTCATTAAGCGTTTCCTATCTTTAAATTTAAATAAAACAAAGTGTGTGTGAGATATCATCGAAATTTTTTATTCGTTTGAAAGGCCATTAAGTATGGAATATAACATCGTGCAAATGTTCGCCGCGGCTTCGCTGGGTGGTGTTCATCCGAAATATCCAATTTTCCAATACTCTGGCGCATAAATCAGGCTGAATTGGACCGATGGCATGGGTAATATTGGCTTTGAGAGCCGCTGTGGTTTGTGGCTTATTTTCATAGACCTGCAACTTAAGAAACCCCACAAAAAAGTCTAACGGGGTCAAAACGCACCATCTCGGTGGACAGTTCACATCACCTCCACGTGAGATGACCATGCCCTAAAATCGCTCGTGCAGAATGTCCAATGTGGTATAAGCTGTGTAGCACGTAGCGCCGTCCTGTTGAAACCACATGTCGTTGGTGTCCATATCATCCAATTCGGGCCAAAAGAAGTTGGTAATCATCGATCTATATATCCACACCAAACAGTGACTCTTTCGGGATGCATTGGACGCTCTTGGATCTCATGTGGCTTGGAATCGTCCCAAATTTGACAATTTTGTTTGTTGACGTATCCATTCATCCAGAAATGGGTCTCATCGCTGAAGATGATTTTTCGATGAAAATTAGGGTCAGTTTCTAACTGCTCCAGGGCCTATTCAGCGAATACACGTCGTCGTCTATGGTCGTTTACCTTCAGCTCTTGGGTCAGTTGAATTTTGTACGGGTGCAGGCCCAAGTCACAACACAAAATTCGCCAAGTTGTGGTCTTCGAAAGGCCGAGTTCTTGTGAGCGACGCGAAATCGACTGCCTCGGATTCTCCTGCACACTCTCACGGATAGCGGCGATGTTTTCGGCAGATCTTACGTTTCGGTCGTCGTACGGGTGTGGTTGATTGTTTACTGAACCAGTGGACTCAAATTTATCCACCACACTGCGAATAGTCCTCTCGGTAGGACAATTATGGCGACCGTAAAATGGGCGAAGCGCGCGGAACATTGCCCAAATAGAACACCCATTTTGATAAAACAATGTTATCATTTGCACGTGTTGTTGAACGCTATATCCGTCCATGGTAATTTGGCAAAACAGACTGAATAAATGACAGCCAATTCGACAGATGTAGCTTCAACAATAAGGCCGCTGTCAACTGTCAAAGTTCGGAAGTCCCTATTGGAAGACCCTTTATAAAAAAAAATATGTGTGTGACATACCAGAAGATATTCAAACACAAATTGCTGAGAATATTAAAAAGTGCACGTATGCACTTATTACAGATCCACAGATATTTTTAAATATGCGTAGTTTATAGCATTCAATTCTCTTTGATTTCTTAGGCTGGCTCTACTTGTTGATGTTTAAAATACATAAATAGTTTTAATATTAAGTGCAATGCCACGATGTTAATATAATAACAGCCACGGCTTTATATAAGAAAAACTAGATTCATGATAAACTTAGAAAAAGAATTTTAATTCGTTCCACTGTATTCAAGAACTCATGGAATATTTTATTCAAGTACAATATGATAAATTTTGACTACAATTTTGTAGACATCCTGAAATTCCAACAAATATGAAAAAAAACTTGTTGAAATAATCTAGTGATAAAACGTTGAAACAAGACTGGAAATACAAGAATTCACCGAGCTAGCAAGCTGTTAGGTGTTTGATTTCATTTGCAGCATCATATTTATGTAAAATAAATTTCTTGTCATAAGTGCTATCAAAACAAATATGAGAAATCACCTCGAACTTAAAAAATTATATAATTGGGTGTGAATATGAAATCCATATTTAAAAAGCCTGCGAATGCGTTGCGTTATTTTTTGTTTTGTAAAATTGTTAACATTTTGGAAGATTAATCATGTTTATGTTCCCGCATTAACAGCATATTTGTTCAGTAGTTAGGACAGTTAACACAAAAATAAAAGTTTAATACGACGTTTTTGTTTTGTTTCATGAAACTTCTTGCGAACCCCTTCCCCTCAGTTCTTTAACGTAGCCCCTGGGGTACCGCAGTTCACATTTTGGGAACCATCGGACTAAAGCATTATACTAGTTCAGTATTCTCTCCAAGGCAGATACTTAGTTTCTTTGATAAATGGAGAAACTGCAAAGTTGACAAAGGAACTAATAGTTGAGCAGTGCAAAATGCGAATGAAGCATTTCATTAACATTCAGGAAAAAATTCAATAATTAAGTACTATAGCGGAAGTTTTGTCAATTAATAGCTATGTTTTGAGCAGAATTTAAAAGTTTTAATTGGAAAAATCAACAACATCCAAATGCTTTTTATACCTAATAAATTAGTTGATCTCAGCGGAATAGTGTAGAGGACAAAAATGCAAATATCTGGGCGGTATTTCCAAGTCTGATCCTTAGCCAACCTCGAGATACTAACCAAATTTGTAATATAAGTCGCCGAAAATATAACCACAAATCTCAATAATCTGGTAAAGCAAACTACATAAAATAAACTGATAAGTAAACTTGCACAGCCTTGAGTACAACCAACTAGTGGACACCTTTTTATTGCTTTCTATACTTACCAGGAGTTGCCCGCCAAAACGTGTTTTTTTGCGTCTAGACTGACAATTTTTCACCCGCCTTCCCTCAATTGTTTCCAAGGTGGGAACGTATAAATTTTTAACTGAAAATTATTCGACATAGAATTTTTTCGAATTCAGCGTAAAATTTCCTATAAGAATCCATTTTTAAATTTTAAAAAATCTCAAATTTTGTGACGGACCAACAGACCGACAGACAGGCATGTAGAATTCAGTAACGAACTTTTTAAGTTCGTTGAATATGAGTTTAGTCAGTAAACCTCTTTTTACAAAATGTTCTTTTTTTTTAATACTATGGTAATGTCTTACTGGTTTAGTAAAAGTAGGCCACTATAACAGCAGACCTTTGTGACATAAAGTGATATTTAACACAAATGATCATAACAATGTTCATCATGAGACCTAGAAATGCGACACAATTATTATGAAATCCACATAGACAATATAATGTCATGACCAACCTAATTTTCTACTTAGTATTCCCCCTTTGTAATGACTTTCTATTTTTGAATTACTTTAATAGAATGTTCTGTTTATATCAAAATATTGTTACTATTTCTGTAATATATCACAGTTTAGGAAACAAATTTTTTATCCCTTTGTTCTTAGATTTTGTCCACAAAAAGTATACCATTTATTATGTGAATATTTTTGGAATGCTTCAAGTCACTCCAACTAGGTTGTATAATTATTTTTGTGTTCAGCTTCAATTAAAAAAGTTTTGCTTATCTATCCATATGTGTGCATATAGACATAATAAATACAAGATCTAGAGGTACAACACTGCGCATTAATAGATCTAAAGGAAAGATTACAGACATCAAAATTTTGAGTCTGGGAATCAACAAGATTGCTAGTCTTGTGTTAATTAAAAAGTCCCATTTTAACATAAAGGTTGCTTTAAAAAATTTTATCTAGTGAAAATTAACACTAAAAAGGTCTGAGAGAAACCAAAGCACTGAATGGAGTTCGGCACTTATAGTTAGCATGTTTTAATTAAAATTGACTTTAATATAAAATGTAAATTTATTATCTAAATTCAACAAATACATCAATATTTTACAAACTGTATAGACATTAAACACATATTTTAGTACCACGCATGCATTTATAATTTAAGGAAATCGTTTTACGATTACCACATATAACACAGACCTTAAAATCCACTTACATCTAATTAAATACGCATCGATCAGAAACTTACGCTTGATTACAATTAAAGAACGGTTACCAATAATTTAAAATCTATTCCTTCAAAGCTTCCTGCAATTTCTTTCTGGCTGCAGCCACCCGGTCCTCCTGCCTTCGTATGTCATCATCCTGTATATTCACAGCCTGTACCAAGGGTTGCTTTGGGTCTAAAAACACGCCAGGATTCTTCTCCAGTGAGATTTTTGGCCCTGTTTGCCCTGTAACTGGCTGCGCCGACACATGCAAGGCAGTCGCTACACTTTGTATGATGGTCTCCTCGCTAACGTTAGGCCCCACGGGCTTCAGGCCCTTCGGCAGCTCCATAGCTTCGAACTCGATGCCGTCCAAGTCGCATGCCCGCAGACCCTCGAGCCGCTTCTCCCAGATCAGCTGCTTCGGCTTCTCTTGCGTGCCGTGCTTGAAGTCGGTCTTCACCCTGCCCTCCTGCGTTTTGTACACGGTCACGGGCTGCTTAAAAATCGAGGCAGTCTGCCGTATTGGGGGTACGAGGGAGGCATCGTTGCGGACGCCTCGGCTGTAGTACATCACGTCCACCTTTCCCACGGACAGGCCCGTTTTGCGCAGCATGTCCTCCCGTTGCCATCGCTTCGGTAACGCCGCACACTCGTATTTAGTTTTCTCTATCGTTATGCTCATTGTAAAGGAAAAGGTAAGGATTTGACAGAACAACAATCAACACAACCACTGTCAAACGCCAACTGTGCGATGTGCTCCAGCGGTCGATAAAGTTGCTATTCTGCCACACCGACGGCGGCATTCAGGGGGCCGTTTAATTGGCGCACCTATTTGAAGTTAAAAAATTATCTTTACACTTATAATTTATTTATTTAAATAATACTACAAATAAATTTAAAATTTATATTTTGTTATATTAGTTAGAGGGTTAGTTACTTTTGATGTGGATTAAGATTTAATTATTTCTTAGACACTTTTCAAAAATAATATTTTATAAAAAATTATTGAATACCACTAAGGACATTAAATGTTAATTAAATCTGTCATAAACACTGATTTAATTAAACTGGCATTTATAAAATATAGCAAAAGTAACTAGGTGCGTGTTGAAATCTAAGGAATGCTTTTTAAAAACTGCAGTGTAATTAAAATTTATTAGAAAGATCGCAATGGATTTTAATTGTTGCTTAGATTATTGCAGCGGGGAAGCTAAAATAGAACTTTACGATAAGCATTGTAAGTAATCATTCAATTTGAATGCGTTATTTATGTTAGGTGCAAATTGCGGAAGAGGAATAAAAGCGATTTAAAGGTACTTGCCTGGTACTAAACAATTTATTTACATCGCGGAAATTTACAGTTACAATAAAAAATATCCATTGCGTTCGTGCACGGTTTCAAATATAAAATGCTTTTGTAACGGTAATGTATACATATTACCATAAAGATTTGTAAGCGTTAATATGTCGATTTATATGTTTAACAAAAAAATTACCCAAATTAAAATATATTCTGCATTAAACATTACTAACATCGTTTTAATAAAATATGTTTTGTTATATTAAACGATTAGAAAAATCAAGGCATAAGTTCAATTTTTATTGAAAAAAGGACGCATTCAAAGCAACGATTTTATATAAATTGTTGTAGTACGAAAATATTCGTTATCACACAGAGATCGCATTTCCTGCACCTTTTGTTACAATTATTTGAAATGTGATTCTGTTAGATATTTTTATACCCTTTATAGTTATTTTAAAGCGATGATTGTGGTGGTTGGATTTCTTTTTCCGGTTTTTTAAAGTAACATGTAGCACTATATCATTCACACTCGTTATCTTCTCTTCTCTTTTATATGTCGTTACAATGCTTTTTGAGTTGTCTCTTTAAATTTCAGTTAGAGTAAGTTTTTAATTTTTTCCATTTATTCAGTTAGATATCTCATTTTCTGTACATTTTTGTATGTTTAGCTCTTTGCACTATATCTTAGTTATAATTTTTCCCTAAACATTTTGTAGGCATCTATTTTTAGAAGCTTACTGTGCTTATCTAAACTAAACGATTACAATAGACATACAAGCTTAATTTGCTGTTTTTGAGGATGTATAAGGAACATTATTTCGTACTATCGGCAATTTAAATTAAAAAAAAAAATTTTGAATGGGAACTGATACTTATATCTGTAGGCGATCGTTGTTAAAGAAGTAGTTTGCTAAACATGATAAAATGAACTTAATTTAGTAAAGATACTCATTGGTGGTGGAGATTTGCACGAGCTTTTATTTTTTAACCTGCACTATAAACGAGAAACTAAAAGTTTCTCTAGTAGCTGTTTTAGCTTAACTGCTGAGATCACATAGAGTATGTGGTCTCAGCAGTTACGCTGAATACATAATACTTTAAGATTACTCAAGATAATTTTATCATTACACCGTTCTACAGTTTGCATTTGTGTCATCAATTAGTCTGTGCAGTGATTTTTCCAAGTATCAGATAAATGGACCATCGAACTTGAATCCATTTAATACCTACTACTACTAATTTTTGTTCTATTTTTTCGGACACAAATGTACTTTCTGTTTTATTTTGTAGGTATTTTATTTTGAGTTTTGCCTATGCTTTTTCAGCTCTGATTTTATCTGGATTAGTTCAACTAACAATATATGTCTTCCCATTCGTAATTCCAACTGTTTAGTATCTTGACGCTTTTGAAGTAGTGATTTTATGGAACTGGTTGTAGTATGAAAATATTTGCTATAAATTAGAGAGCACACTCTACTTCTTGTAGCTGGTTTGCAGCCTGTGCACCCCTCGTTGCAATACTTTAAAAGTTAGCTTTGTTGCATGTTCCTCTATGTTTGCGAGTTATTTTATAACAATGAATTTACATGTAACCGCTATCTACGATTCTTCTAGGTCCTTTGTAGTCTTTTAGTGCTGCATATTTAAAATCTATTTTGACAGATACCTCAACTTTCCAATCTCTTTTCCAGATTGCCGTATTAAAATATATTGCAAAACGTACAGCGCTAAAGAACTGTAAGAATACATCAGTTATTAGAATAACTGGGCAACCTTATCCCATAATCATATTTATAAAATAATTTGCAAGCTTGCTAAGAGAATATAAAAATTCCGAATTTCAAAGGATTTTTAATAAGAGGGCGTCGTAATGCGCCCCCTGAGCGACAACGAACATTTTAGTCTATAAGCATTTCTATAAAATAATTGCTTCAAAAGCTTATTTTGTAATTATATATATTTAATAGTTGATATATTTTTTATCCTAATATATTTATAAACTATAGTCTTTTAGCTTTTATAACTCTTCTAGTAATTATTTTATTTTTACTATTATTATGCTACAAAAAATTATTTATTTGAGTTTTGTATTTATCAAAATTATATAATTACTTTATTTATCTTCTCTTCTTTGTTACACAATCTTGATTACAGTAAAGAAAAATTGACCTTAACTGTTTGGATACTCCGCTCTTTACAGAGTTTAAATTATGATAAGCCTGATTTATCAAATTTTACTTTTTGGTTCAATAAATCAATTGTATTTAGTACATTACTGCGGGGCAGCGTTTCTTGAAGTATAAAATGAAGTAAATATTTTTAATTCTACTAATTGGACATATTCTTTTTATAGTATTTCCTTGGGTATTTTAGTTATCTTTCTTAAAACAAGCTAAAATAAATTAGTTGCTTTTTACTGTTTATTTTTATCTCTAATGCTTTTCCTTATTTTTGTACAATACATAAATGGCTTCTTTAAATGACTATTTCTGTATTACATTTTTCTTTATGTATTTCCTTTTGATGTCTGTCTTACAATAATATAAAATAAAACTATTTTCTTATATATTTAGTAAATTTAGAAAAAATAGCAATATTTCTTTCGCCCAATCCATATTTGGATTCCCAAGAGGAAATATGCTAGCAGCTTTCCTGGCAGATCAAAAATTGTACGCTATGAACACCTTTTTTAGTAAAAAAGCCCAGCGCAAGTGGACGTGGATAAGCCCAAATGGGCAGACCAAGAATGAAATTGAATATATGCTCTCATCCAAAAAGTTAAGCATAAACGATGTCGCAGTCTTAAATTCATTTAACACGGGAAGCGACCATCGGCTCGTAAGGGCAAAGGTTACTGTTCAAAAGTTTAACAGATATAAATATAGATATAAAAGAATGATAAATGCCCAGACACTCAAACAAAACAGGGAAACCTATCAAAAGTACATACGACAATCATTGCTATTAAAGGAATATAATGACAACAATCTAAACCAAATATCTCGTGATCTGACACTAGCATTAACAGAAGCGTCGAAAAAAATCACAAAGACGACATGCCAAAAGATAAATAAAATTACTCAACAAACAAAACAAAAAATAGAAGAAAGAAGAGAGTTATATAAAGAAGGAAAATATGCAACTGATGAATATCGAGAAGTGAGAAAAGAAGCGAGGCGTATGATAAGAAAAGATTTAGAAAAATTCTATGAAGAACAAATAGAGCAAGTAATAGAGGACAACAAAAGCATGAAGTGCCTAAAAAGAAGATATGGGAAACGAGAAATCATTGTAGTGAAAGACTCCGCCGGAACAGAAATAAGAAACACAGACGAGATCCTAAAAACTACGGAGAAATACTTTAAAACACTATATGGGTCGCACATTAAACAACCTGAGGGGCCAAAAGAGAATTCTAAAATAGTAAATGTAGGATCTGAGGATATGCCCGAGATCATTGAAGACGAAATTTTGCATGCCCTGCAGACGATGAAAAACAATAAAGCGCCGGAGATGATAATATAATAATAGAAATGATCAAAGAAGCCAAAGAAATAGTAATCCCCAAGCTAAAAATCCTAACATGTGCCTACAACAAGGGAGAATACCAGATAACTGGGATAACGCCGTGATAGTAATTTTGTTTAAAAAAGGGGACGCATTACTATTACAAAATTACCGCCCTATCAGCCTACTTTCTCAAATGTATAAATTGTTAACAAAGATCTTGACTAACAGATTATCACAAAAATTAGATGATATGGTATCTGTGACCATTTACTTACTGTTAAAATTCTAATCGAGAAATCCATTGAATATAACCTGCCTTTGTTCATGGCTTTTATTGATTATGAGAAGGCGTTTGACTGCGTTGAACACTGGGCAATAATGAAGGAACTTAATTGTGCTAGAATAGATTCCCGATATACAGCACTGATAAGTAATATATACAAACACGCTACAGCAACAATTAAATTACATGCATATAGTAATAAATTCTCAATTGATAGAGGTATTAGACAAGGAGACACAATATCTCCAAAATTATTTAATTTGGCACTTGAAGGAATATTTAAAAATCTGGACTGGTCAAATAGGGTATTAATGTAAATGGGAAAGAATGAATCATTTAAGATTTGCCGACGACGTAGTTCTATTTGCAGACAACAAAGACGACCTACAAATTATGATAAACGAATTAGAAAAAACGTCTAAGAAAATAGGTCTAAAAGTAAATTTGAATAAGACGAAGACAATGTGTCTTGAGAACCCACAAATAAACATAAATGGAACTATCCTAGAAAACGTCAACGAGTATATATATCTAGGACAAACTGTAACATTAAGGAAGGAAAACAGAGAACACGAGATAGATAGAAGAAGACGTCTGGCGTGGGCAGCTTTTGGAAAGCTAGCTTATATTTTAAAAAACAACAAAATACCCCAACGCATGCGAACTAAGGTGTATGACCAATGTATACTTCCCATAATGACATACGGCGCTCAAACATGGACATTAACGAAACAAGTAAAAACAAAACTGGAAGTCACTCAGCGAGCAATGGAGAGAGCAATGATTGGAATTACAATACGAGACAAAAAAAGAAATAAATGGATAAGAGATAGAACTGGGGTCGCGGATGTAGTGAAAAGAGTGACGAAATTGAAATGGGAATATGCAGGACATACAGCTCGGATCAAAGACAGTAGGTGGAACGTTAAAATCCTCCAATGGAGACCATGGACAGGCAAGAGACAGCGTGGCAGGCCAATAATGAAATGGCAAGACGACATTAAGAGAGTAGCAGGACTGCCATGGATGAGAGTCGCACAGAATCGCGCTACATGGAAGAATTTGAGGGAGACCTATGCCCAATACTGGGCGCAATGACGGTTAAAGAAGAAGAAGAAGAGCAATATTTCGCAAGTTTGATGTAATCGCATTCTGAAAAGGAAAATATTACTTCCATAAATTTTTTTTTCATTTGTACGACAAAATTATTTTGTTAATGGCAATATTTATATATATTTTATTAACCAATTCACAACAGCGCCAGTTGCCCAACAATTCATCCCAATGCAAACGGATCAAGTTCAACCATTGCAATTTACCCAACAAAACTACCAATACACTCAAATTCCAAATATAAACAACACATACACGCAGTTTCCCGCTATGAATACACGACAATTCCATTACACCGCATCGTATCCGTCTCAAATTGCCTCTCAATACCATCAAGGTCCGCTAACAACTGATAATTCAGATTGGTAACTAGTTAATAGAAAACGTGGCCGCCAAGACATCACAGATAAACAAGCAGAACAAAATAAGCAATCCAAATCCGCATGCTACTGGCTAAATCATACAAATCGCTTCGACCCCCTTGCTGATGAGGTTAATCTACAAGAACAAGCTCCCTGCAATTCAAAACAAAACGTACCGAAACCTCCCCCGATATTCATCTCGGGTGTTAAAACTACCGAACCGTTAATTAAATACTTGGAAACCATAGCTAAAGGGGAATATACACTAAAGGCTCTACCTAACGACGAAATAAAAATTAAACCAAATACATCGGAAAAATACACAAAAATAACAAAAGTATTAGCAGAAAAGCAAACAGAATTCCATACCTACAAAATTAAGGAGGAGCGAAGCTTTCGAGTATATTCTAAGGAACCTACATCAGTCAACTAATACAGACGGAATTATAAAAGAACTAGAAACACTTGGACCCAAAGTAGTCAATATATGGAATGTTAAACAAGCCGTCACAAAAAAAGAACTGCCCCTTTTTGCGGTAGAACTAAAACCGGGTGGCAACAATAAAGAGATATACAAAGTAGATAGACTTACGCACTCTGTGGTTAAATTTGAGTCACCACGCGTCAAACGAACAATACCACAATGCTCCAGGTGTCAGAAACATGGACACACTAAAAAATTTTGCAACAGAACCCCTCGCTGTGTTAAGTGCACTGGCTCACATAAAACTTCGGAATGTGAACACAAAGACAGATATCCCACGTTACATGTGTAAACTGCAATGGGAATCATCCTGCGAATTATAGGGGATGCCCACCGTACTAGGAACTACACCAAAGAATGTTTCCTCCGCTAAGAGCGAAAACTCTCCCAAGCACAAGATACTATCAACTAGGTCTCACCCATGCACAAGTATTAACAAACAACCCACAACAAACCATCCAAAAAACAACACCAAAATACCGAAACGACAAACCAGACAAACGATATGACAGAATTAAAACTAATGATGAAACAACTAATGAACAGATGAGCTTTATGTTAAACCTGTTAACCATGTTCGTCACTAAAACACATAATGGATAATATTTTTAAAATAGCGATATGGAACGCCAACGGGCTATTACACCACAAAGAAGAGCTCACAACCTTCATCACAAACCACTGTATAGACATCGTTTTAATCGCAGAATCACACTTTACAGAACGAAGCTACTTCAACATTCCAAAGTATGACGTGTATGCAACACAACACCCAGACGGCACCGCCCATGCTGGTGCAGCAATAATAATACGAAGTTCAATCAAGCATCATGAACTACTAAAATACAGTCAACCACAACTAAAAGCTACAACAATAGTAATTGAAGATTGGCTAGGTCCAATTACAGTATCAGCAGTCTATTGTCCACCACGACATAACAATAAGCAGGAAACAAACGAGCACTACTTCCATACACTAGGCCCTAGATTCATCTCGGGTGGAGACTTTGACGCCAAACACGAATACTGGGGTTCTAGACTAAGCATCACCAAAGGAGGAGAAATGATGAAAGCAGTAAACAACTTAGGGTCCACAGGTGAGCCTACCTATTGGCCATCTGACCTCAGAAAACAACCTGATTTGCTAGATCTGTGTTTCGTGAGAAACATTAACCCGAACTTACTAAAAGCAAATTCCTGTCTCGACCTCTCGACGGACCATTGCCCAGTAATAGTGACATTAGGCGCAAACGTAAAGGTCAATGTCAGATCACCATCCCTCACCAATAAAGCAACAAACTGGAATCTCGTCCAAGAACTAGTCAATGAATCCTTGCAAATGCAAATACCTTTAAAAACAGTAAAAGACCTTGAAGAAGCAACAGAACATTTCAATCAGGTTGTCCAAGATGCGCCCCATGAAGCTACACCAGAACTCGTTCAGCACATCCAATCAGAAAATTGTCCTATCATAGTGAAGAAGAAAATCGCAGAGAAAAGCAGACTAAGAAGAATCTGGCACACAACAAGAAATCCAAACGATAAAAGAGCGCTCAATCATGCTACTTCCGAGCTCAAAGACCTTCTGCGCAACATTAAAAATCAACACGTACAAAACTACCTGAAACACTTATCTCCAACAGAAACAAATGAGTATTTTCTCTGGCGAGCTACAAAACACTTAAAACATCCGAAACAACACAAAGCACCAATTTGCGCCAAAAACTATACCTGGGCAAAAAGTGACCGAGAAAAGGCGGAAACCTTCGCAAAACATCTAGAATAATTTTTCGAACCATTCCCGCCGATAGTAGACAACGAAGAAGAAGTCCACAGATCTTTAGAAACGCCGTACCAGATGATCCTGCCGATTAAAAAGTTCAACGCCTACCAGGTAGAGACTACTATACTTAAAAAAGTGAACTCCAATAAAGCTCCCGGTCAAGATGTAATCACTGGAAAAATACTAAAAGAACTACCAGATAAGGGATATCAGTTCATAACTTATCTATTCAACTTAGTCTTAAGACTACGGTATTTTCCTGGCCAATGGAAGAATGCTACAGTTATTTTAATACAAAAACCAGTTAAACCTAGTGACCAATCTGCGTCCTACAAACCCATCAGTCTTCTAATGGTGTTATCCAAGGTTTTTGAGAAAATGCTCCTAGAAAAGCTATATCCGATTCTCCTAGACAAACATGTCATACCCAATCACCAATTCGGCTCCAGAAAAAACCATGCTACAATAGAGCAGGTACACAGGGTAGTGAATAAAATCTCCAAGGACTTCGAAGAGCGAAGATACTGCGCTGCGGTGTTCCTCGACATTACGCAGGCCTTTGACAAGGTCTGGCCCCAAGGGCTGCTATACAAAGTTAAGGAAACCCTACCCACGGATTACTACGAAATATTCAAATCATACCTAACTAATAGGCATTTCTCCGTCAAATATGGCAGCGAAATAACACCCCTCCATCCTATCACATCAGGAGTACCCCAAGGCCCCATTTTGTACTTGATATTTACGCGAGACCTCCTATCATCTACAGGAAACGTGGTTGCTACCTTTGCCGATGACACGGTTATCCTTACATCGCACACAGATCCAAATCAAGCATCCCAAAAGCTTCAAGCTCACCTAATTAAAATACAAATTTGGTGTAATAAGTGGCGCATAAAAATAAATGATAGCAAATCGGTCCAGGTAACCTTCACACTCAGAAGAGGCAACTGTCCACCGGTGCAGCTAAACAACCACCTGATCCCTCAAGCAGATAGCGCTAAATACCTGGGCATCCACCTAGACAGGAAACTAACCTGGAGACTTAAGCTACAAAAAATGTATTGGCCAATTGGGCGTAAATCGCAACTTTCTCTGGAAAGCAAAATACTTCTCTATAAAGCCATGCTTAAACCCATATGGTGTTATGGAATTCAGTTATGGGGCACTGCTAAAACTTCAAATATTGAAATACTGCGAAGATTTCAATCCAAAGTGTTAAGATCGTTAGTTAATGGACCGTGGTACATTCCCAACGAAACCATAAGACGCGATCTTGGAGTTTCAACGGTTAACCAAGAGATACAAAAGTTTGGTGCGCGCTATTACGATCGTATCAGTGATCTGATGCTTACTAGACAATGACGACAAAGTGCAACCACGTTTAAAAAGATTCAAACCCGCAGACCTAATTGTCAGATTCGTTCAGTAATGTGTCGGTTAATCAACAGTTCCAACAGTGTATAGGATGAAGTAGTTTAAGAGTAATAGAGGAGTGTCATCAGTGGATGCACTTCCTTCATGTTTATTATGTTCTTTAACGATATATGTCATATCAACTACTGAATGTCTAAAGACAGATTGTAGTGTAATAATAAATTTAAAAAAAATATTTTATTAAAAACAATACCAAGCATAATATGCCGTCATATTTTTTATAAGGATTTTTTATAACATACATTACAGTATGTCTTTATAGCATCGAACATTTCTGGAATTTTTTAAATATGAAGTTTTTAAGTACTATGTACTTATGTTACTCGACGCAATAGGTATTTGCCAACCGAGCCAAGCATTCAATAATATGTATTTTATTGGAAAGATGATTTAAATTAACTTTCACAACTTTGCACAAAAAACGCAATGCCAAATATTGTAATGATTATCTTATGAGCCACCTCCTAAAACGCTTCTTAAAATTAATCCATTAGTAAGTATCCAGAACATGTCAACCACGTGCAATTTGGACTTTGTAATGCGTTAAGTATTAAAAAGGTCTGTTTGTTATTCAAGTTATTTTTTAACAATTCAGTGATATTAATTATAATGTTTTTGCATGTTTTGCAATGAACGTACGTACGAATCATCGCCAATTTAAACTGGTTTCAAACATCATCCATACGAATTCAAGGAAAATTGCCGGAAGATATATAGTGTTGTCGCCACTACTATTTAATGTATAATGCTCCAAATGGCGAGTATATAAATAACATAAGATAAACCTACAATATAGTAGTATTCGAGGAGAATCTCAAAAGTCTTTAGAAGATGTTGCGCATGTTGGAGGTTAGCCAGAGATGCGGGCTTTTGTTTAACTTTAACAAATAGACATACTTATCTCAAGACAATAATTAGTGGAATTATTAGCTAGAAATTAATTACCGAATAGAGAAAACAAGTGTTCTTAAAGATGTCAAACCGTTTAAATACCAAGAATTATCCTTATCACTTAAGATCAGACTATTGTAATAATACGTTCTTTCGATGCCTCTTTATAGAGTAGAATGTTGAAATCTAAAGATTCCTAAAGAATGATCGAAGCCTTTGAAATGTGATTGTACCAACTCATCTTAAGAATCAAACTACATTATCAAATAGACTGTTCTGGAAAAAATGGGCAAGAAAAAATAACTGTTCTTCTTAAAAAGCTGATAAACTGGAAATATCCGGACACATTATGCTATGGGTTATTACAACTGATTTTGCATAGGAAAGTGATGGCTAACATTCGTAACGAATAACCACCACATGAAGAAGAAAAAATATGTTTATGCCTTTGATAAAACCAGTTTTTAAAGCATAAATTACACGCTCCTTGATTCATGGGTATTTAAAGCTTCTTTGGGTATATTCGTGAGTTACCAATCGCATTATTTAGTCGAGAAAATAAAAAATAATTATAAGGTGTCAAATTAGGGCTGTATCAATACTGATCTAACAATTTTAATCCGATAACCTCTACAATTTTTGACGTGCAGCATGAAGTAAAATCTTATTGAAAAGTGATTTATCTCACTTCTAAGACAGACATTCTATTTTGTACCATTATTCACTAACTGTGTTTTTAAGCAAGACAATTGTGATCGGTTCCGAGTTTGAGAAGAAGCGGGGTATAATTTTCTCTAATATTTTAAATTACTTCACCTTGACTAAATTAGAATCTGTTAGAACATCCATTGTATTGAATCCGTCTTTCACTGCTTAAATTATGTTTTAGACCTACTTCCTCTATATTCTTTAATGTTTTCTTACACAATTTTACATGTTGTTGCTTTGTGCCCATCCATAGACGACAAACTTTTTTACATATTTCTTTTATTGTGCTCATATTAAATGGTTCCAATAATTTTATATGCAACTTGTTTTTCTTCTTAACTCATTCTTCTTATTGTATCCTTGTTAATTACTGTAACTCCTGAAATATTTTTATGTGAAATTTATTTTTAAGTGCCATTTTTTAAATTGAGATTTGCTATACTGGTTAGAAGCAGTTCTTTAAGAATACACTTGGTTATCAAATGTAGCATAAAATCTTACAAAGCTTTTTGGGAACTAAAGAACTCTTAAAACTGTAGTAAATCATAGCCTTAAAATTTTTTCTCGTTAAATTTTTGCTACACAACACCTTCTTTAAAATTCGCTCACATAGTAAGTATTGCACTTATTTAAGCTAATTTTGAATTGCTAACTACATTGATTAGTAACACTCTTCAATGCTATGCTCATATTTAATTTAGAACGAATTTACTCTGTCAACGTAGTGTGAAAAAATAATTGATATAATAAAAATTAAAAGTGAATTTAAAGTATCAATCATATTTTAAATGGCGCATATTTAACTTAAACATAATTTATTATAAAATGTGTGAGTTTATTAAATTACATTTACGAGTATTTGAAATTTTAATTTGTGCGCATCGCATTCTATTTATTAATATAAAATAATTTTATAAGGTCATGTACTTTTTCAAATAAGTAAGAGATTGAATAGATAAACAGACAGTTTTGGCATTGTAAAATTAAAATTTAATTATAGACACTGCTGTTGCTGATTTATTGATAATAAAAAAAGCTTTCAGAACGAGCTAGAAATCTTGTCATATATAAATATAAAATAAAACAAAAACATTATTATAATGACCTGTTTATATTTTTAGTCACGTTTAGTCAGGTTATTTGAGAAAATTGAGGTCGTCGGAGACTCCCAATAGCCGAAGTGTTCATACACGATCTGAATTTTACAATTTATGTGTCAGCGAAGTCATGATTAGAAGTATCCGCTTCAGAAGTAAAAATTTTTGTCTGTAAAATGAAATATTTGAACCACGAAGCTTTTCAACGCTGTACAAAACTGACTACAACTTTTAAAAAATAAGGCTAAAAAACGGTTGTTGATAATATACAGCAATGATCAGTAAAAAATTTGTTTTAAAAACATTTCCATAGCCCAAAAATCTAATAAGCATAAGGATAAAATATGTGTATGTATAATTATCTATTGACGTCGGAACTGATCGAAATTGGTCTTATGGATCGAAAAAGTCCACTACCGAACGCTATATATGGTTTACTAGAGCGTCTTCTATGGTGAGGTCATTATGTTACATTTTTGAGAAGAGGTGTTAATAGAAATGTCTATTAAAAAGCGCCATATACCTACTTGCTTACGTACTTTTTGAAAGTCAGCTGTAGGCTTTTCGGCAAAATACCGTATTGACCCATAAGACTAAAACCATTCCAGTATGTATATTTCTATATTTTTAGAATATATTTTTTGTTTTTTCGAGAATATAAATTAAATCTAGTTTGACATTTTCCTTTTATCTATTTAAATTATTTTGAGCAAAATTGTCGCGGAGGTTACGCTACTTCCAATTTCAAAAGGTCGTATTACATACATTTACTAAAGTTTAGATTTTTACATCTGTGAAGGCAGGACGAAAACAACATAAAATATTTATAATCTTGTCGTTAATATACTTGCTGTTCGAGTAGTTATGCAAAAAATTGGCTTCATAATATTTTGCATCTAGAAAAAACTATTATCTAACATTGTGATGCTCTAAACGTCGCCCTTATATAAACGTTGAAAATTTTTAATTTTAGCCTCATTATTGATATCGGTTTGTTGAATAAATTATAATAGTGCAACTTCTTCTTCTTAAAGTGCCTTATTCATTATTGAATGTTGGCAACAATCGAGGCAAAATTTTGTCTATCTTTAGTGTCTCTTATCAACTCATGTGTACTCATGTGGGTCCAATCTCTAATGTTCTTAAGCCAGGAGCATCTCCTGCGACTTCGCCCTCTTTTGCCTTCAACTTTTCCTTCCATAATGAGCTGCAAAGTATTGTATTTGTCATTCCGATATAAATGTCCAAGATAAGCTGTTTTTCTTTTTTCAATAGTTAATAGGAGTTCATTTCTTCTATTCATTCGTCTCAGAACCTCTTCGTTTGTGATATGCTCTGTCCAAGATATACGTAGCATTCTTCTAAACACCCAGTACTCAAAAGCTTGTATTCTCTTTGCTGTATTAGCCTTGAGGGTCCACGCTTCAGCACCATATCAAAGTATTGAATATATGTAGCACTGTACAAATCTGTATCTGGTTGTAAGACGAAGACTGCGGTTGGTAAGTAGTTTTTTGAGTTTTTGGAATGCTGATCTTGCTGTTTCTATTCTTATTTTTATTTCCGTTTCTGGGTCTCCATTTTCTATCATCCAGCTTCCCAGGTATTTGAATTTTTGCACTTTCTCTATTTGTCGATTATATATTATAAGTTGTGTTTGTGCTATTGGTGTTTTGCTGAAAATCATGTATTTTGTCTTTTTAGTATTTATCTTTAACCCTATTGCGTCTCCTTCACGGCTTACTGCATCCATCAGCCGTTTTAGTCCTTCTAGGCTATCCAAGATTATTGCGGTGTCGTCACCGTACCTTATATTATTAAAAAGTTTACTGTTTATTTTTATTCCGTCTTCGGAGTTTTCTAGGGCTTTGACAAAAACTGTCTCTGAATAAATATTAAATAATAGTGGTGAGAGGATGCAACCTTGCCTCACTCCTCTTTTAATTGAGATAGCTTCCGTATTTTCATTATCTGTTCTCACTGTGGCGTTTTGGTTCCAGTATAGGTTTCTAATAGCTATTATGTCTTCTTGATCAAGTCCTTTCTCAGTCAATACTGTCAATAGTTCGTCGTGCTTTACACGGTCGAAGGCTTTTCATAGTCGATGAAGCACACGTAGATATCTTTTGTTGGTCACGGCATTTTGTAGCAGAACTGACAGGCTAAATAGCGCTTCTCTGGTACCAAACCCTTTTCTAAATCCAAATTGGGAGTCGCTCAGATCTATTTCACATTTCTAATATATCCTACGGTGTAAAATTTTTAGAAATAACTTGAGAACATGGCTCATCAAGCTTATGAGTCGAAAATCATCGCATTTATTTGCGTTAGATTTTTTGGGTATAGTGATAAACTCCGATGTCATCCAATCAGAAGGCATTTTCCCAGTTTGATAGATTGCATTAAAAAGATTAGTAAGTAATGCTATGTTTTCTTCATTTAGAAGTTTCAAAAATTCGTTATGAATCTGGTCTGGTCCAGCTGCTTTGCCGTTTTTAGAATTTTGTATTACGCTTGTTGTTTCACTTTGTAATATATTTGGTGCATGCTCCGTTGTTGTTATATGTTGTTCAGTTCTCACATCTTCAAAAGTCTGTTTTATATATTCTTCCCATACTTGTTTTAGATCTTCTTGGTTTGTGATTAGTTGGTTGTCGTTATTTAACATTTTGTTGTAGTTATATTTCTTAGTCCCTCCTATAGTTTCTTTGATCTTTTTGTGTAGGTTAAAAG